>JAGIQG010000028.1:33260134-34696384 GCA_024679065.1 Sphyrna mokarran
ATACAATCTTCTCACCTGACTGGCAACTCATCCCCATCCCCCACTCTCAGAAATCATATAAGTCGACTATGGGGGAAAAAAAACAATGTATTGTACCTCAACAATCACCAACCTCATTTCTCACCTCATTCTAAAACACATAATCAACACCTCACTCAACTCATTCATTGTCTCCAATTTGCTATGCTACATGTCCAACACTCAGTACTAAATGCAAAGTTTTCTCCAATTACACATTGGGAAGACAGAAATCATTACTTCACTGAAGTGATGATAAAATAAACATTTCAGTCCCAGTTTTTTCAAATGGGTTTCCATTTTAATATTTGCACTGAGCCTTCATGCTCCAATAGAAGTTCTTCCATATCTTCATCAGACTACCCTTAGTCCCACTTTCACCTGCCTCTGTACAAAATGAGTAAGTATTCATTAAGCATCAAGAGGGTGGTTGTTTTGGAATAGTTAATAAAGTTGCAAGTTTGTAAGCAGAAGTAGATTAAATCTGAGAATGTTAACAATATCAGAAATGCTGATTTTCAAATGAGAAGTTAAATTTCATTTGCCCTTTTAGATGGACATAACAAATTCCACTACACTATTTAGCTTAGCAAAGCAGTTCTCCCCAGTACTATAACCAACATTTATCTATTAACATCATTAATCTTTTCACATTGTTGTCTGTGGCATCTTGCTGTGCCCCAAACTTGTGCCATATTTCCTACATTGTAACAATAATTACTCTTCAAAAAAGTATTTCACTGGCTGATATTTGGGACGCCCCAATTCAAGAAAGGTGTTATATAAATGCAAAACCTTTATCAGATCTCTTTCACAGTCAAATGGAACAAGGGTAATTCTTCCATTGCAATCTGTAGGCCAAAAGAAAGACAAACAAAATGGACTTACGGTCTTTTCCAGCCTTGTGATTTTCTATTTTTATATATATGTAAAAACATATATAAAAGAACATTTAATTGCCACACCGTCTGCCAATCTTGCTCTTAGCCTTTCTAATTTCAATCCTGGCTTTCTTCAAAATATTTTTGAAAATTTTATTTGTATTGTATCTTATACTTGTCACATCACAGATCACCAAACCTCAGACTGAATTTGGCTCAATGGTAGCATTCTCACTTGAATCAAGCCACATTACATGGCCTGATCACATTAACCACGTGGATATTTCAGTATAATATTGAAGGAATAAGGTATAAAAGCTTCTGCCAGTTTATTAAACAAAACTATCCAGGGAAGCACAGGGAGCTCTGTTGACCAACATTTACCCCTTAAAAGGTGGTCAAAAAAGATTAAAGGACATTCACCTTTTTTGTTGCTTGCTGGATTTTTGAGTGTACATTGGTGGTTGCTTTTGCCTACAATAATACTGTGGTTAGCACAGCTGCTTCATAGTGCCAGGGACTTGGGTCACTCTGTGGAGTTTGCACATTTTCCCAATGTCTGCATGGATTTCCTCCAGGTGTTCTGATTCCTTCCACATTCTGAAAGATGTGACGGTTAGGTGCATTGATCCGAACAGGTGCCGGACTGGGGCAACTAGGGGAATTTCACGGTAACTTCATTGCAGTACTAAAGTAAGCCTTACTTGCGACTAATAAATAAACTTTAACATGAATTACACTTCAAAAATAATTCAATGGCCGCAACCATTTTCAGATGTGCCAAAGATATGAAAAGACCAATAACATTAAGTTTCTTTTTAATATCGAAGCAAAACGTCATTCAGTATCTGAACCTTGGAAGCAACAATAGGACCACTGAAAGAAAACTGTCGCATACAGGAAGTAGGGAGATGGAACTGGTCCTTGAATCAATGGTCAGACCAACAAGGCCTGTTTTAGATGTAAATGCACACAAATTGGTCCATCATGTCAGAATATAACATATGGGACAGAGGTGGCAAACCTGAGCAACTGTTTCAACATATAACTACAAGAGAACCTTTTCTTGAAGCAGTACTGGTATTTACATTGATATCCCATTCTATTTCAAGGGTATTTTCATTAAAAAGAACTTGACAAATCTTATTATCTTCCATTCATTCACTTATAAATACAATGCAATTACACAAACCCTGCTGAGGCATAACAACCTGTCACTTGTCTAAGGTGTATCTCTGACAAAAATAACACTTGTTGCTCTTTCCACAAACAAAGAAGTGTTTCTATTCATTTTTACACAAGTACTATGGTCTCTGTAACATTGGGCAAATTGATTAAGGTTATAGCACAGATGTGTGACTCATTCTGAACAGGCAACTATTTTCAGCATTTTAGAATTACTGAAAAAGAAAAAAAAATCACCAATTTGTACCCATGTCAAAAATAGAACCCAAGACATTTGGGAAGCTTCTTGCGTCCTTTTGCAAAAACTGCACAACCATAAGTCTTCAGCACCATTTTATTCAAAGATTAAAATACCATTGGTTATTGGCATTTTGTAAATTCTAAATAATGTGCCATGCATCACATTGATACCCAGCCTTACTATACAATAGTGGATTAAACTTCCTAACAGAAATTAATTTTTTCTAAAAAAAAATATCATTCAAAATGGCATTGCTTAACACACATGGAAGCTATACAGACAAGTGGTACCGGGTTCAATTCAAAGATTTGTGTTCTAACTGATCACAATTAGTCTAAGCACTCATGAGCTAAGGTGGCAGGAAAGGACAATAATCAGCTTAGTTCGCTTTCCTGATTGCTTTTCAAATACATCCATTAGCGCGTACGCTCACACAAAGGTCTGGCTAGAAAGGATCCAAGAATGTTGTCCCAAAAGTATAAAAAAATTACCATTTGAATGAAAGTTTGAAAGGCTACTTCTTCCAAGGAAATTTTCCTTGAGCAATACTCATTTCCTCCAGAAAAAGAAAGGATAATAAACTCAATGGGCGAGATTTTCCAGCCATGTTTGCCCGAAGACCGAAAAAATCCCACTCAAAGTCAACAGACCTTTGCGTGGTCCTATCCCACTCACTACAATTCCCATGGCAGCAGGACTGCAAAATTCCACCCAATATCCATATGGATACCATTCAGAACATGATTTTTTAAAATTAATTCACGAGATGTGAGCATCACTGGCTAGGCCAACATATATTGCCCATCCTAATTGCCCTAGCATAGTGACAGTGCATTTTTCTGCATGTACGCAGCATATGATCAATCTAGGCTGATAGTGAATAGGTTTACAGGATTATAATTGACTATCGTAATTAAATCTCAATACTTTCCATTTGAACAGTCCCAATGTCAGCTGGAACATGTGGCTGAACTGTCAAGGAAGCATCAATTTATTTCAGGTAGTGAACAGCCACCATGCTTCAGAATCCATTCGAAGTGTAAAAAGACTGCCAATGGAGAGGCAAAACATGACACAGGAGACATGAGAAATGTGTAATAATTTTACTTCAGAAATATCAATTTCATTTTTTAAATGTCAAAAAATATCTGTTACAATCTTCAAAGATACATTTGAAATGTTTCAGTTAAGTATAAATATATAAACAAAGTCACATATACATAATACTACGAGACAAAAGATAAACTCACTGTCTACTGAAAGTTTATGAAAGTTATGAATGACCTCAGCACTGCAACTCAGTTACTCATTTCCATTTGCAGCTTTACAAAGCGGCTGCTGAGATTTGGAAGGATGTTATATGACCTTGATCTGGATTAAGAGCCACAGTAAAAAAAATGCCAGACACACAAACCCAACAGAGAAGCCTACAAAGTATTCATGGAAACGCCAAACAGCAACATTCTATATTAGTGAGGGCATTTCACAAGACTTGAAAAGTAGATTGCATCTCCTAGACAATATACGCCACCAAATTTGTGGCCTAAATTAATAATATTACGGAGTTTAACCAGAGTAATCTTCACAATAATGTTTCAGATTTACACTGGCACTGACATTGTTCAGTGGTTTCCATCAAGCAGCATGAACCCTCATCTATACAGCTTTGAAGTGGCAGTGAGAGTGTTGAGGAGTCACCTGCTTTATGTGGATGATGTGTTTTTGGAGTCTCTCCTACATTTGCAGTAACTTAGAGAGGCCCTTCACATAGTCCCACAACAGAAATGGGTCTTCTCACAGCTCAGCAGCAGGCTGCAGATTTCCCTTCCTAAATAGTAAATGCTTGGTGGGTGTGGATCATTTTATTCCTCTTTCAAAGCTCTTCTCTCAAGCATCTTTTTGTTATCTTCTGAGATGGCTAAGGTTTTGTAGATGGATTCAGCAGAGCTGGATGTGCATTACTTCACTCTGCGGATAAAAATATTATAGAATTTATGACACAAGGCCATTGGAAAAGGGAAAATTTCTGCAGATACTAGGCAAGTGGAGCACAACATGCAAGTCATGTGTATCTGTGGAACATACATGTATAAAAATTCTGTGTATATTACTGACCTTATAAAGCTTTGACAAATTAACATACACATCATTTGCAATACTTGGCAACTATGTTTACTGTACAAGACGTGAAAAAAAACTCTAAAACTCACCACACTGGAAATGAATTTTGTCCTTCCTGAAGTATTTTGAGCAGCTTATCTATCAAGCTTTTTAATTACTAATGACATCCTCTTCAGTATGCCTTGGATCTTTGGCAATTAAAGTCAACTTCCTTCTTGCCACTTTGTTTGGGGTAAACAAGAGCTTGCATTTATAACTTGTCTTTCACGACTCCAAGATATCATGAAGCACTTTACCATCAATTAAGTACTTTTGAAGTTGATCACTGCTGTAATGTTATGTTCCCTGTAATTTTGTAGAGTTTTTTTTCAAATTCAGATCTTCGAGGTTATTTTGAAATAAGAATTCACCTATATACTTATTTTTCTGGAACTAGGAGAGTGACATCTTGAATTTTTACATTCTTGATTGAATCAACAGTGAAATGTACCAATATATTGATATCGTTGCTTCTCAAACTGAATTTTCCTCTTTTACCATTTACTTGTGTGCCATGTTAATCTGCATTTGTCACAAAGCAAAGTAGCTCACCAAAATGAAAAATTTGCATAGGCCAATAAGTTTACAAATAGATTATTGTCCTGCAATATTTATCAGAATATCCAGCTGAGCTGCATCCTCCAGAAACTTGCAAGTGAGAACATAACCCTCATTTTTTTTTAAATATAAATCACTTCCATTTTTTGTTAATTCAATAAAGTAATGGTTCCTAATGCAGAGGACACTTTATTTTTGTTGATGTGTAAACATAAATCATAGTTAGACACTCCAATATTAAGTGGTATTAATAAACTGGAGAGCCTTTTGTAACACCTGCAAAGATCAAACAACAGAACATAACTAAATTTTGTTTCAAAACCATCTCCAGAGTTGTCATTCTGCACACCATCATATCAAATATTCTTCTTAAATGTATATTCATGCACACAGGAAGAAATCAATAGTTTCACTACTGAAATTGTTTGCAACTGCAAGCTATTTGTATAAACAACATCCTGCCACATATCATTTACTAAAGTAATTCTGCCACTTTTGAGGAAGGGAATTCCAATATTTCCATCATCTTCAGAGAGAAAAAGCTTTTCTTCATTTCTGTCCTAAATAGACCATATTATGAAGGAGTAGTCCCTTGTTATAGATTCTCCCACAGGAGGCAACATCCTTTCCACATTCACCTTCTCAAGTCCTCTCAGGATCTTATAAGTTTCAATCAAGTCACCTCATGCTCTTCTAGTTTGTGCAACCTTTCCTCATAAGGCAACATGCCGATTCCAGGCGTCAATTTAGTAAAATTTCTCCGAACCTCTTCAAATTCATTTACATCTCTCCATAAATAAGGCGGCCAATACAGTACACAGTATATCAGATGTGATCTCACCAATGCCTTGTGGAGCTAGTGTAGTGGTTAGCACTGCTAGCTCTCAGCATCAAGTTCCTGGGTTCAATGCCAGCCTCCAGTGACTGTCTGTGTGGAGTTTGCACATTCTCCCTGTCACTGCATGGGTTTCTTCCGAGTGCTTCGGTTTCCCACATTCCAAAAATATGCAGATTAGATTGATTGGCCATGCTAAATTGCGTCTTAATATCAAAGGGATTAGCAGGGTAAATATGTGGGTGAGAGGAATAGGGTCTGAGATGGGGCTGTTTTCAGTGCAGACTCAATGGGCCAAATGCCTCCATCTGCACTGTAGGGATTCTATAATGCGAACTGAAAGGTAACTCGCTACTCTTGTGTCAATTCCCCTCACAATAAACAGTAGCATTCTATTCACCTTCCTAATTACTTGTATATTAACCTTTTGTGATTCATGCACAAGGACAGCCAAATTCTTCTCTATATCAGAGGCCTACCATTTCTCACTATTTAGAAAATAGGCCTATTTTTATATTCGTCCTGACAAAATAAATAGCTTCACATTTGCCAGATCTTTGCCAACTCACCTACGTATATCCTTTTGTCACCTCCTTATGTCCTCTTCACAACTTATTTTCTGAGCTTTGGTCATCAGCAAATTTAGCAATTTTGCCAACAGTCCTTTATCAAAATTATAGAGTTGAGGTCCCAATACTAATCCATACGGCACACAACTCATATTATCCTATCAACCAAAAAATGACTTCTCCTCTCCCTGTTTACTAGACAATCTTGTCTCCATGCCAATATGTTACCTCTACACTATGATCCTAAGCCACTGCTCTGCTATTATTTGGTTTTCAACATGGCAAAGTGTTGTTACAAGTCCACTTTTAGCCAGGACAGTATGTTTTATTGACATGGTTAATAAAAAATTATAACAGGGAATTAGATAAACATTTGAATGAATTTTAAAAAAAGATTATGGGGAAAGAACAGAGGGATGGAGCTAATTGGATCACTCTACTAAAGATGCAATGCCTCCTTTTGTATTATTCTATATGATAGTCTGCTTATTTTTAATTATGTCTGTATTGCACAATGCAGTTTCTTTTCCTTTATTCTTTCATTTGATGTTGGTGTCACTGGAAAAGCCAGCATTTGCTTCCCAGCTTTAATTTCCCTTGAATTGAACATTTCAAAGGAAAGTTAAAAATCAACCACATTGCTATGGGCTGAGTCGCATAGAATCTATAAAATCCCTACAGTGCAGAAAGCAGCCATTCAGCCCCTCACATCTGCACTAATTCTTTGAAAAGATAGGCCAGATCTAGAAAAAGACAGCAGATTTCAAAGAATAAAGAACAAAGAAAATTACAGCACAGCAACAGACCCTTTGGCCCTCTGAGCCTGCACCAACCATGCTGCCCAACTTAATTAAATCCCTACCCTTCCAGGGACCATATCCCTCTATTTGCATCCTATAGATGTATTTGTCAAGATGCCCCTTAAAAGTCACTACCACATCCACTTTCACTACCTCACCCTGCAACAGGTTTCCTTCCCTAAAGGGCACTGATGAACCAAATGGGTCGATACATCAATCAATATTCTAGATTTTATCAATTGAATTCAAATTCCACCAGATGTCACGGTGGAATTTAAACACACGTACCCATGAATAATCAAGTAATAACTACCAATAGAACTCTAGATTTTGCAGTGGAAATAAGTAAGGCTATTAATGCTCATCGCTATTGAGTAAAATTCTGCCATGTACATGTAGAATTATACATTGAAATCAGAAAGTTGCCATCCGAATTTCCCTGCTCCTCCAAACACTACACTATATCAGTATCTCTCAGACAGACTTGGCTTTGAAATATATGAATGGTGTAAAATTGCTGTACTTACCTACTAGGCACCCAAATAAAGATAGCGTAAAAAGATGTAAATGACTTTTTAACAATATAACAAATCTTAATTACTACCAAACAGCCTCTCCAGCATGGAAGATTAACTTGCACAAGGGTGAAATTTAATTCCTTCAGATTTAGTGAAAGTTGGAGATTTTCAAAAATTAAAAATATTTACTTTTTGTTTGTTTCTTTAATCTACCTCATACATGCAACCTCATCTTTACTTCTGCTCTGCATATGGTTTGACATTAAGTTTGAAGAGTCCAACAGGCATTTTTGAGCTCTCCAAAGATTCTTCAATCTGACTGCCATGCCCTTATCCTTTTTGCACAGGTCCAGAAATCCTGTAGAGGTTGCACCACTATGTTGGCTCTCTAATAACCACAAAGTCCACTATAAAAAACACACAGAGCCTTACTCCTTCAGACCATACAGATTCATGGCATACAGATTTGCCACTATTAGTGAATCTACCTTGTGGCACAATGTTCTGAACAACCATGCAGATAGAATCATAGTACCAAATCGCAAGATCAGAAATGATTATTAGCTGATCTAATTCAATAGGCAGAAGGAAAGCTACAATTTACCAATTTTTAGGCTAGGGGATTATTGATTAGTTCAGTTGGCTAGACAGCTAGCCTGTAGATAAGATTAACACCAACAGCATGGGGTTTGGGGCCTACCTCCTTGTTCTATCCATGGTAAAACAAATTACAAGACTCCACCATGGTTCAGCAAATAGTCACCACAGCCCTACTTTCAGCCAACAAACTTAAGATTCTTCGACTACACTGAGAAATCCAAACAAGGTCAGAACTCCAATCATCATCCATTGACAATGCAGATTTGCCATCCTGAGTTACAAGATGATAACCCTTTCAGCAAGATGTCAAAGACGTCGAGATAAGAATTGAAAATAAAAATCAAATAAATAAATGAGGCAAAGTAATGTGAACATTTCCAAGATTCAGAGAACACTGGTGCATAGTCTGTAACTTTTGCAACAAATGTCAACAAATTAGTTAAAAGAGAAATACTACTAATGCTGGAATCTGAAACAAAAATAGAAAATGCTGGGAAATCTCAGCAGGTCTGACAGCATCTGTGGAGAAAGAACAAAGCCAAGATTGACACTTCGTCAGAGCATCTAGGCTTGAAACATTAGCTCTATTCTCTCTCAAGAATAGTTAGTTGTTGATTGTTATTTTAGATTTCTTTCATGGTCGGAGGTGTTTGAAAACTAGACTTAACAAATTTTGAAGAAAAAAATACTGAACGCTAAAACGGTAACAGAAACTAGGTTTAAGTCTAATTGAGAATGATGATTACATTTCTTCTGAACACATTAAACATGTATCAGCATTCATAATCAAGTATGAAGATTAAAAAGTAGCAGACTTTTTCAAAAAAAAAACCTTTTCAGTCCATAGATGGCCACACACACCATTTCCTGCTCTCAATTTGATGTGGGTTTAAGCAGAAGGTGGGTAACTCTGCCCTTACCTCCCAGAGGGTTCACAGCATTGGAGGAGGCCATTCAGCCCAGTGTGACTGTGCTGGCCCCTCAGAGATATAACATCTCCTGCTCTGCATTTGATTTGGGGTTTGAGCAAAAAGGTGGGTAACTCTACCCTCATCTCCCAAAGCATTGCAGGAGACCATTCAGTCCACTGTGACTGTGACCGCGATTGTACTGTACTGTACTGTGCTGTCCTCCTCCTCCTCCTATCCCAGGGTCGCTCCTGCGCCATCCTTACCGCTTTGAAGGGCAGCCCCTCCAGGTTCCTGAGCAGTAGCTGGAAGCCCTCGGGTGCGTCCACCAGGCCGGCGTAGCGCTGGAAGTGAGGCGGGAGGCCCCAGGCGATGCGACCGAGCCAACCCGCCGCCGGCACCCCCTCCTCCCGCTCCGCCGCCATCTTAGTAGCGGCCAGCCGGCCCCGGGCCCGGACTATACCACCGCCGGCCCGGGGAGAGCCAGCAGCCTACCACCCCCCCCCCCAGCAACAACAACCCTACTCTCCCCAACAACATCCAGTCATACACAGCCGACACTTAGTAGACATAATAATATCCTACCTAGAAATATTCCAGTCGGAATGAATGCTCAAATTGTTGTCCAACGAAAAGCTGCACTCCCCAACCCCGATCGGATGAAGTGGTCGAGGCAGCGTCGCCGGGTGTCCGTCACCATGGAGACGGGCCTGAGGGAGTCGGGGTGAATGGGGAGGGAAAAGGGGCTGGGGGTTAATATTGGAGGAGCTTCAGGGGTGGGGTGGGCTGGGGGGCTGCAGTCGGGAGAGTGGAAACAGGTTGAAGGAGGGAGAGCTGGGGGGGATTAATGGCGTGAGAGAGGGGCTGAGGTGTGGAGTGGACTGAAGGAGGAGGCTGGAATGGGAGGAGTGGGGGCTGGGGGATTTAATGGGGAGGAGGGGGGGCTGGGGGATTTAATGGGAGGAGGAATGGGGGAGGAATGGGGAGGAGGGGGGCTGGGGGTTTTAATGGGGAGGAGGGGGAGGGGGGGGCTGGGGGTTTTAATGGGGAGGAGGGGGGCTGGGGGTTTTAATGGGGGAGGAGGGGGCTGGGGGATTTAATGGGGAGGAGGGGGGGCTGGGGGATTTAATGGGAGGAGGAGGGGGGCTGGGGGTTTTTAATGGGGAGGAGGGGGGCTGGGGTTTTAATGGGGAGGGGGGGCTGGGGGTTTTAATGGGGAGGAGGGGGGCTGGGGTTTTAATGGGGAGGAGGAGGGGGGGCTGGGGGATTTAATGGGGAGGAGGAGGGGGGGGCTGGGGGATTGGGGAGGAGGGGGGGGCTGGGGATTTAATGGGGGAGGGGAGGGGAGGGGGGGGGCTGGGGGATTTAATGGGGAGGAGGGGGGGCTGGGGGATTTAATGGGGGGGAGGAGGAGGGGGGGGCTGGGGGATTTAATGGGGAGGAGGGGGGGGGCTGGGGGTTTTAATGGGGAGGAGGAGGGGGGGCTGGGGGTTTTAATGGGGAGGAGGAGGGGGGGGCTGGGGGTTTTAATGGGAGGAGGAGGAGGGGGGGGCTGGGGGTTTTAATGGGGAGGAGGAGGGGGGGGCTGGGGGTTTTAAATGGGAAGGAAGGGAGTGGAAGGGTTGGAGGTTTTAATGGGGAGGGGGGCTGGGGGATTTAATGGGGGGGAGGAGGAGGGGGGCTGGGGTTTAATGGGGAGGAGGGGGCTGGGGGATTTAATGGGGAGGAGGAGGGGGGCTGGGGGATTTAATGGGGAGGAGGAGGGGGGGCTGGGGGTTTTAATGGGGAGGAGTGGGGGCTGGGGGATTAATGGGGAGTGGAGGCTGGAGAGGGGTTGGGGGGATGCTGGGGTATGGAGAGGTCTGGGGGGATTAATGGAGAAGGGGAACTGGAAGAGGTAATGGGAAGGAAGGGAGTGGAAGGGTTGGAGGTTTTAATGGGGAGGGGGGCTGGGGGATTTAATGGGAGGAGGGGGGGCTGGGATTTAATGGGGAGAGGGGGCTGGGGATTAATGGGAGGAGGGGGGGCTGGGGGATTTAATGGGGAGGAGGGGGGCTGGGGGATTTATTGGGGAGGAGGGGGCTGGGGATTTAATGGGGAGGAGGGGG
This sequence comes from Sphyrna mokarran, assembly GCA_024679065.1. Taxonomy (NCBI): domain Eukaryota; kingdom Metazoa; phylum Chordata; class Chondrichthyes; order Carcharhiniformes; family Carcharhinidae; genus Sphyrna; species Sphyrna mokarran. Next base: position 33,271,516 of record JAGIQG010000028.1, read on the forward strand.
GGCTGGGGGTTTTAAAAATGGGGAGGAGGGGGGCTGGGGGTTTTAATGGGGAGGCGGGGGGGCTGGGGGTTTAAATGGGGAGGAGGGGGGGCTGGGGGTTTTAAAGGGGAGGAGGGGGTTGGGGGGTTTAATGGGGAGGGGGTTGGGGATGTTAATGGGGAGGGGGGGTGTGGGTGTTAATGGGGAAGGGGCAGGAAGGTCTTGGGAGAGGACTGTGGAGCTAATGGGGAGGGGGCTGGTGTTAATGGGGCATTGGGGTAAATGGGGGCACAGGGGGATTAATAGGAAGGGGGCATGGGGAATGGAATATAGGGCAGAGGATATGGGGTGATGAGGGAGAATGTGGGGTGGGGAAATGGGAGAGGGTGGAATGATAGGGAAAGGAAATTTGGGTGAGAGGGGAAATGGTGAGATTGAGGGAGGACTGGATAAGGATAGAAGGAATGTGTCAAGAGATAAAGGTGAGGTGGAATTGTGAGGGAACATGGAGGAAAAATGGAGGAATGGTGGATGGGAGCAGGGAGTGATATGGTGGAGGTAATGGGAGATACTGGAGAGGGGCTGTGATTGCCAATGTGATGTGTGGGTAAAGGGGATTGAGGCTATGAGGTGGGAATGTGGAGCAGGAATAGATAGAGGGGGAAATGGGCTGAGGCGGGGAATGGGCATGGGAAGAGAAAAATGGGAATGACAGAGGAGAGTTTTAGGGGAGGGAGGGAATAATTCAAGAGAAAGATGAACGGAAGAGGGTAACGTGGAGAGGAATGGGATGGGACATGATGGTGTGGGGAATAGAGGGATGGAATGAAGGGGAGAGGGAGGGGTTAGATTGGGAACGGGAAGCGGGAATGGGACAGAGGGAAAGGGGAACTGGAGAGCGAGGGGTTGTGAGAGTGAGAGATGGGAATAGGGTAATGACAGATATGAGAAAATGGGGAGTAAGGGTGTGAGTATATGAAGAGTGAGGTGAAAGGGTTTATGGGCAAGAGGATGGATGTGGGACTGAGGGGAAGAGGAATGTGGGGAGCAGACAATAGGAAGAGAATGAGACCATTCAACGCATTGAAACTATTCCACCATTCAATATCTCCATATATTCCTCTTTGCCCCATATTGCTCATACCTTTGATTAATGTAAATCTATTAATCTCAGATTTTAAATTAACACTTCATTTAGCATCAATGGCTATCTGCAGAAAAGAGTTCCAAACTTTGTGTGTAGAAGTGTTTCCTAATTTCACCCCCAATGTTCTAGTTTTTACTCTGTTTACCCCAGTCTTAAACTACCCAACAGTATAAATAATTTTTATCTGTTCCCTAATAAAATGAAAACTTTGCTAATAATGGTTCCTCCCCTAACATTCTAAATTCCAAACAGCACAAGCCTAGCTTATGGCATCTTTCATAGTTGTTTAACCTTTGGAGTCCAGGTGAAGATTCATAGAATCCCTACAGAAGGAGGCCATTCAGCTCATTGAGCCTGCACTAACAACAATCCCATCCAGACCCTATCCACAAATTTACCTTGCTAATCCCCCTGACACTAAGACAATTTAACATGGCCAATCAACCTAATCCGCACATCTTCGGAGTGTGGAAGAAAACTGGAGCACAGGAAGAAATTACAAACTTCACATAGACAGTGACCTGAAGCTGCAATTAAAGCCAGGTCCTTGGCGCTGCAAGGCAGCTGTGCTGACCACTGTGCCACCCAAACAATTTGCGTACATCCATACTGCATTCTCCTCAAAGCCAAAAATACTCTTTTAAGGTGTAGAGCCCAGGATGGAATTCAGAGCTCTTGGTGTGGGCTAATCAGAGTTGTGTATAGCTAAAGCATGTATTTATCCATTTGCTTCAAAGATTTTATTCAAGAAAGATTGCCTCCGAGTTGTATTTAACTTCTCTTTGCCAAGTCATGCATGTTTCATTCATGTAGAATGTGATGAACAAAATTTGGTTTTAAAATGCTCCTGTGACCTACAGTATTTATTGACTCGCAACGAGAGTTCTAACAGCTGAAATCTTGTCTATCTATTGGGATTGTTCAGAAAGTTTGATTATTTCCTACTATTGGTCTCTATGGTGACCATAACACTTGATTGTGAACATAAACTGATCCCTTCCTCCACATTCCTTCTGAAATGTAAGAATTCTTCAGTTTGTTCCTAAATGAATATGGATAATGGTGTCTCCATACAGTGTTTGTGAACATCTGTCCCTTTGTTTCAATGTGGGCTGAGTCTGTTCATGGAGACAGCAGTAGATGGAAGAACTAAGATCAAGCAACAGGGTACTGTACAAGTGAGCCGTTGGCTTCTTTCCTGCAAATATTCAATAGTTTTTCTTGCAGAGCACATAAAGGACCAAGAGCCTCAGGATATGATAATTTTGTAAAACTCGTTGATGGCAGTCCTTTATTCCTCAAATTCAGTTGTGTTTGCTGTGCCAATGATTTCCATTTGGGACTGGCACGCTCATTTGTTGGCAGATGATGGAGCTCCACTTTGAGTACATTATGCACAATCAGATTTCTCATTAAATAGCACTGAAAATTTCACTCTCCTTTGAGGGATTGACAGGAACAGATTCTACCATTTTCGGCGCATCAGTGGAACCTGATCCAGAAGCTCAGCATAGTTTTTAATTATGGCTTCCGTCATCATCATAGATATACTGGAACTACTGGGAAGTGGATCATCCAGTCCCTTGAAGTGCAGAGAGAGAAATTTGCCAAACTAATAATGGAAACTTTGAAATTATTTTTGAAATCTCGAAGTGTATTTGACAGAAGGCTGAGTTGTCAAAAGTATAATATCTGCCGTCTAATTGTTTTCAGAATCTCTATTTGTTCATTTTCTGTATTCAAACTGAAACTTTGATCACATAATTGAATGTTATACATTAAGTACAAAGTGTCAATGGCTTTTCTGCTAGATTGTAAATACTGGATCTGAACATTTTGGTCCCAACCATCCAATTACAATTTTCAAGTTAATTAAAATATGTCCCATCTCTAATATTAATCTCTTCCAAGTAGAATTCCAGACATTTTGGGGTAGTGTGCACTGCCGTTTCCAATCATAATCCAAAATTGATGTTGCCCACAAATTTAGCTGCGTGAAAACTCAGGGACACAAATGAAATAAGATTTACTTCAAGACATCTTAAAGAGTGATCACAGTTTCAATTTAAATTGTCATTCTTACTTTCTTAGGTATCATCTGGCTTTTAACGTAACAAAATGTCCCAAAGTGCTTAAGCGCATTACAATATAAAAATTTGACAGTGAAATAGCGAAGAAAGTATTAATCCAGATGACCAAACATTTGGTCAGAAAAGGAGGTTTTAAGGAGCATCTTAAAGGAGGAAAGATCAGAAGGACAGAGAAATTTGAGAGAAGTCCACAGCTTAAGGTCTTGATAGTTGAAGTCACAGCTGTCAATGATGGAGTGGTTGAGATCAGGAAAACCCAAGAACTTATCTGCAGGTAGCCCGTATCAACACTTAAAAATTAACTCAAACCTATGTCTCTTGATAAAGCTTGATCAACTCAGCACAGACACAGAAGCGTTTCAATTCTGATTTAGTACTTCCATTATCAGTGTATATTTAGGGTCAATGTAGTTGCTTGGCCAGATTATTTGTTGGTGATCTAGAATGACATTATAAAGTTAATCTCATAGTATCTGATTAGTAATAGTTTATTCCTGAGTGAAGGACATTCTAAATATAGAACTGCATAAAAGAGTTGGTTAACAAATTTATCATACCAAACAAAGTGAGAGAAACTGCAAAGTCTTTAAAAATGAGAAGAGGTCAACAGAGGTATAGATCTGCTTTGGATGAAAAAACAGCATGAAGGCACTACATAAAGAAAATCTAAATGTTGTTTCTCAAAACAGATAATTTAGTCAAAATAATAATCATTTGAGAGAAGGGAGGGGTTATAATAGATTTCACTTTTAAAAATAAGAGGCTGGATAGATTGGGGTTATTCTCCTTAGAGCAGAGAAGGCTGAGGGTGTGATGACGGGGGTAGGGATCTGATGGAGGTATACAAAATGATGGGGGAACGTAGATAGAAAGAATTTTTTCCCTTGAGTAGAGGTTTACAACTTGGAAACAGGCCCTTTGGTTCAACTTATTTTTCTTAACCTCTAAGCTAGTCCCAATTGCCCACATTTGGCCCATAACCTCTATATCCATTTTACCCATGTAACTGTCTAAACACTTTTTAAAAGATAAAATAGTACCTACCTCTACTACCTCTAGCAGCTTGTTCCAGACACTCACCATCCCCTGTGTGAAAAAAATTCCCCCTCTGGACCCTTTTGTATCTTTCACCTTAAACTATAACTTCTTGTTTTAGACTCCTCTATCTTTGGGAAAAGATATTGACTATCTAGGTGACCTATGCCCCTCAGCCTCTTATCCTCCAGAGAAAAAAGTCCTAGTCTATCCAGCCTCAAACCATCAAGTCCAAATAGCATCCTAGTAAATCTCTTCTGCACTGTTTCTAAATTAAAAATATCCTTTCTATAATAAGATGACCAGAGCTGAAGAGGGTCAATAATCAGGGAGCATAGCTTTAAGATAAGGGGCAGGGGATTTGAGGAAAAGAGAGTAGTAGGAATCTGGAACTCACTGTCTGAAAGGATGGTAAAGACGGGAACCCTCACAACATATAGAACATAGAACACTACAGCACAAACAGGCCCTTCAGCCCACAAGTTGCGCCAATCATATCCATACCTACCAGGCCATAGAATTATCTATAACTCCCAATCCCATTAAATCCCATGTACTCATCCAGAAGTCTTTTAAAAGCCCCCAGCAAGTTTGCCTCCACCACCACCGACGGTAGCCGATTCTACTCACTCTCCACCCTTTCAGTGAAAAACATCTCCTCTGTACCTGCTCCCAGCACCTAAAACCTGTGTCCTCTTGTAGCAACCATTTCAGCCCTGGAAAATAGCCTCCGAGAATCCACCCTATCTATACCTCTCAACATTTTATAAACCTCTATCAGGTCGCCTCTCAACCTTCAAAGAGACCTAGCTCCCTCAACCTATCTTCATAAGGCATGCCTCCCAATCCAGGCAACATCCTTGTATATCTCTTCTGCACCCTCTCAATAGCTTCCACATCCTTCCTGTAGTGAAGCAACCAGAACTGCACACAATACTCCAAGTGGGGTCTCACAAGGGTCTTATATAAAGTTGCAGCATTACTTCCTGACTCCTAAACTCAATCCCTGGATTAATGAAGGCCAGTACATCATACAGCTTCTTGACCACATACTCCACCTGCAAGGCTGAATTAAGAGTCCTATGGACCCAGACCCCGAGATCCTTCTGTTCCTCAACACTGCTAAGATACCTAATCTTGATATTGTACTCCTTTATCCCATTGGACCTGCCAAAATGGATCACTACACATTTATCCGTGTTGAAGTCCATCTGCCATTTCTCCACCCAGTCTTGCATCCTATCTAAAAAGTATTTAGGTGAGCATTCAAAACTCCATTGCATTCAAGGTTATGGAAGAAGTGCTGGAAAATACAATTAGAATAGATAGGTGTTTGATGGCCAGCACAGACAGGATGAATGAAGGGCTCTTGCTATGCTATAAAACTATGATTTTTTACTCCCATGCAAGTGCTTTGGAATTTACTGAATGTCAAAAATAGAGAAGTGTAGTTTTGTTTTACAAAGGTAAAATACTACAGGTGCCAGAAATCTGAAATAAAACAGAACATGTTGGAAATACGGAGCAGAATAGGCAGCATATTGTGACAGAGAAATAGAGAAATATTTCAGGGCAATGTCATTCCACAGGAAACACTTAGAGATGTAATAAGTTTTAAGCATGTGAAAGGGACGGTGTTGAGATAAAGAACAAAAGGCAAAGTCTGTAATCAGGCGAAGGACGGGGAAGATAAAAAGATAAGAAAGCTTCATAGTACAAGGGTAAAAGTGCAGCTGTAATGGCACGACTGAAGAAATAAAAGTTCCGTCGAGAGGAGGTGTGAATGGCAGAATGATGAACGGTTACTGTCTGAACACAAAATGTGTGGGGGGTGGGGTGGAGGGAGGAGGTGGGGAAGGAGAGAAACAAGGGGGGGAGAGCCAAAACTAACAAAAAAGTCAGCACGAGGGGCAGAGATAACAGTCTAAAATCGTTGAATTTAATGTTACGTTTGGGACACCAAAGTGCCCAGTCAAAAGATGAGGTACTTTTGCTCCAGCTCTAGTTGTTATTTGGCACACTTACCTCCATTAATTCGCGGTGAACATGATCTAAACATACTCAAAATGACACCCTTTGGATCCTATATCGAATTTAGGATGATGCGAATAACAGTAGACATTAGCTCGTGGTAACCTGCAATAATTCGTACAGCACTTTATTTCTGTAGGCGAGTAGAAATTAACAAGGATGCTTCGAGGAAAACTACATTTTTAACTGAATGAAGCAGATAGAAACTTTAAAAAAGACATGGTGCAAACAGTATGTGCCACTTTAATACACAGAGAAGAGTTATAAATGTGTTGTAGACAAACATATCCATCGAAACTCTTGCTACCTAAACTTCAGAACAGTTTCCAGAGGTGTGGCAATGATTACAATCTCTGTACTCTTTGTGCTTTAACAAACAATCGGGTTCTATCATCTGCTGTAAGTACTGAGACGTGTTTTTGTGTTGGCCGCTTTGAGCCGCCAGGTTTGACATTTTCTGCCTCTTGCCAATCACAAAGATGGCGAGGTCCATTTAATGTGGGATGATGGACATGAGGTTTGACTAATCGGAGTGAGAGGCTGGCCTCCAGTGGCCATTCAGGAAGCTGCCTGGGAGAGAGGGGGCGGTGCCTGGGATGCTGAGTTGGGCTGAAAGTTACAATGTTTGTTACAGTCCAGTTTGTAGCGAGTGAGTGATTACAGCGCGGAAGGCTGGTTCAGATTATCATTGAACATGAAGACTAAGCAGGTAGGGGTTCACTAGCGCTCGGGTTACAGGTGCCTTTGGTGCTCACTCCTGCCACTGGCTGTTATATAAGGGATTCCCCGAAGCTCTCGCACTGTTCGCCTTCGCAAAAAGTTCAGACTCCCAGCAGCTGCCGCCTTCCAAGCCCCGAGCCTTTTTTCTTTTCAACGATGTAATTAAAGATAAATGACTTAACTTCACCCTCTTGCCTTCCAGCCGGCCCTAAGTGTTTTAGCAGAAGGTCTAAAAAAATGTCGCCGGCAAAGAGGAGTCAGGAAGTTCGATCAATGCAGGCAGTGTGGTGTCCTGCCCCACCGCAGTTGGCCCTCCCTATCTGAAGCAGGTTGGCACGGGCATTGCTGGAATGACAGTCTAAAGTCAGAGTGGCACAGATGGAGCTGGGAGGCTAACTTCCTTTGTGGTGGTGATCAGGACACTGCTGGAGGCTGTTTGCGAGGTTTAAAATACAATTGTAATTATCTGAATGTGGCTATTGTCACGGGAAGAAAGGTGCCAGCCAGCAAATTGTATAGCTTGTTTACCAGACCCAATCTATGCTGTGTTCAGGAAGTGTTTTGTTGTAAAGCTGCACTTTCTTTGTAAGTGACAGCAAATGTGAAAGAGTGTGTCTAAATTAAACCAATTAAAGGCCTTTTTGTATATCTGTGGAGCATATTTTATTTGCATTTCAAATTCTGACCATTATAAAGTGGAACAACCGCTTGTTGTCAGTCGTTTATCTCTCCCATTTGGGAAAATAAAGTTGTAAACCGCAGTGATGCCGAAGATTTGCAGTGGTCCTCAAGAGAGTTGAGGCCCAGTCACTTTTTTTCCATTTATATTCGGCACCAAGAGAGTGGTTTGTAAACATTCCAGTAGGCCTATGTCACCGGGTGGTGCACATGGAAAAGCTCTGAGTGTAGATTTTGTCATCTTATAAAGGTGCTTTGTGTAAACAGTGAAATCACTGGCGGGATAGTGTCAGCCTTCCAGCAGTGAGTGGGCGAGTCAGACATAAATATGAGGTCACGTATTGGGTTCTCGAAGGTTGTCTAGTCATTTTGTTTTATTTTTTAAAAAGTATTTTTGTTCCACTTACGCCCTCTCCCCACTGTCATTCTCCCACTCTCTAACAATGCTGGGGAGGTGTTCCTTCAGCACCAGCAGTTTTCAGCACTTTGTCCAAATGGGCGTCCTACCCAGTTTGGGTTCAGATAATCAAGGGGAAGAAATTCCAATTTCAGTGGCAGAGGAGGGAAGGGTGGGGGCGGTGGGAACAGAGGGGCCACCTAAAATGAAAAGGATTGCAAAGTGTATTACAACAACTTGCATTTTCAGTCAGCTTTACCAGCCACACTCGTCAACACTCTGCTGCCTTCCCACCTCTACACTGAATTAGTGCATGAATGGAAGGCCCAAGGATGGCCTTCCTACCCTGCTTCCAATGAATGTCCATGTAAAGGCTGCATACTGGTATTAAGCTAGCAGCAGGAAGGGGAGATCAACTTGTAGGAGTACAATAAGCAAGGATTGCTTATTGTGGGGGAGGAGATTGGAGGGGATGAGTATGGGGAATCCTTTGTTTGAAGATACTCAGTCCTTGATCCAGTGGTTGCGTTGATTTGATTTCATTTCATTTATTATTGTCACATGTATTGGGATGTAGTGAAAAGTATTGTTTCTTGTGTGCTACACAGACATAGCATACCATTCATTGAGAAGGTGGAAGAGACTATGCCTGGGGAGGACGGGGTCTTTGATTATACTGATTTTTCTAAGGCAGTGGGAAATGTAGATGGTGTCAGTGGATGGGAGGCTGGTTTGAGTGATGGACTAGGCTTCGTTCATGACCCTTTGTAGTTTATTGAGGTTTTGGACAGAGCAGGAGCCATACCATGCTGTGCTACAACCGGAAAGAATACTTTCTATGTGCATCCATAGAAGTTGGTGAAAGTTGTAGCAGACATGCCAAATTCAGTTAGTCTCCTGGGAAAGTAGAGACATTTGTGGGCTTCCCTACCTATAGCATTCACTTTGAGTGACCAGGATAGGTTGTTAGTGATCTGTACACCTGAAAACCTGAAACTTTTGATTTCGTCTACTTCATCCCATTGATGTAGACTGGGGTACATCATCCATTACACTTCCTGAAGTTGATGACTATCTCCTTCGTTTTGTTGACATTATTGTTCACTAGATTCTCTACCTCTTTCCTGTATTGTGTCTCATCATTGTTTGAGAGCCGACCCACTATGATGGTGTCATAAGCGAAAATTGCGTTGGAGGGGAACTTGGCCGTAAAGTCACAGGTGTATAAGAAGTATGGTAAGGAGCTGATAAGTGGAGCACTGGTGTTGAGGATGATTGTGGAGGATTGCTTATCCTTACTTGGCCTTCCCTGTCTGTTCCGTGTACAGAGCTGTAATCATTTTTATGATCTCTCCAAACAGCTCTGATAACCTCAGCATATGCAGTTTTTGCTAGCTCAACTGGCCAAAACATTTTCATATACCACAAAACAGGTCCATATTTTTGCTGGTGTTTGCTTTCTTTCACGGAAGGCTCTCATCACTGCTATAGCTGGAATAGCAGCTAAAGGTATTGATAACATTTTAATACATTACAACTTAAAAACTGAATATTTTCCTTTAACTTTGTTAGAATTTTAAACAAAGTGAAAGGTTTTGCAGATTGTTTTGCCTCCACGTAAGATGCATGCAATTTGTAAAAAGCTTGAAACATAAAGCAAATATTAAAATTTATTGCAAAACATAACATGCGTTACCTGAATGATTATGGAAATTGGAAGTCGCTTGTGGAGTCTCACTTGGGTTCAGAGTCATACAGGGAGTGAGTGACAATGCAAAATAATGTGTTAAAACAACAATATGAATAATTAAAATAAAAATGCTGATATAACGATTATAATTTGTATGACAAAAAACTATTGAAAGATGAAAGCATTTAGTAAAAAGAAGACCACTCTACTTACTGTAACACTGCATTACAGATGTGTGTGATATATATTGCATTACAAACATTAACCTCAAATTAATCTCTTCCACGCAGTAACCCAATTTGGTAAAATCTGCCTTGGTTTGTATATCAACAAGCCTCCGGGTAACATTTACAACAGTTGAGCACTACATTCAGTCACTGCATTCCTGGTCCTTCCTCCTGTAGTCTCCAGTGGTTGACCGTTCCACTCTGGCCATAGCAGTGTATCCTGGAGGCAGTGCCTCTTTAGGCCAAATTTCTGGTTCTATTGTAGGCTTTTGGAGGCCTTGTTCAGACATTTTCAAAACAGGTCTGATAAATGTTCTCCCCACAGGCACTGCAGATTTTCCATATTCAAGTTGTTTATCTATCCTTTGATCTGTCATCATCCACCAACCAAACCTCATCTTCTGATTCCACACCATAGTTGACCACTCCACATAAGGCTATGCAATGTCCTGGCTTGTACTACAAGGGGTGATGGAATGCAATAAGAAAAAGGAAAGGAAAGAAAAAAAAAGATGATGGTATATATGGAAAACAAGACACCATTGATTCTTATTGATTAATTTGTCAAATGACAGCCATTGCTGTGTTTAGATCAATGTTTACAAAGTGAGATTCAATGAAAGATAACTTCAAAAATTCAATATAGGTTTAAAATTGAGAACCAAGCAAAAATAAATGAAAAAATGCATGCCTGAAGCCTACAAAGTGATTCTTCAGAGTTGAATAAGTGTGATACACCCATGCATCTATTGAGCAGGCTTGAGGGAGTTCATGCTCTTCTCTTATTTCCTATATTCTTCTGAAAACCTAATCAGAAAATATACCTGAAACAGATTGAAGTGTTGAAAGTGAAATCACAAAATATTTAGAGAATTTAATTGTATAATTTGTTATATCCAAAAATGTAAAGTTTCAATATTTTAAAAATAGAAACTTTAATTATGTTTATGATGCGCCAACCAAGAACCTTGTAAAGGAATCGCTGAACATTGATGCAGCATTGTATTATAAAATGCATCCATGATTATTGTTTCAGAAATTTGCTTCTCAAATTTTGTATTGTATATTGACTTTCTGTCTGTGTTTTTTAACGTGTGTGTGTGTATAGTCTGCATATATATTTTTGTATCGCTCCCATTTATGGTAAAATTCCTAAACCTCTTGTTTAAGGTTGGGACCCGTCGTTCAGCACGCCTCAGGAATAAAGAACTCTGTAACGCAGCATCAAACAACCCCAAGCAGGATGTAAAGGATGACAGCTCCATGCAGAAAACAATCGTGGTAAGGATAATCACAGCATTATCCCACCTAACCTTTCCTCTGATATAAATCCATATCCATAAATTAATTGCTTAGTTTCTGAAAATTATTGTAACAGCAGCAACTTATACATTTATACAGCATCTTTAATGCAATAAAAATATGCCAAGATGCTCATTTCAGCAGAGTTATTGAGCAAAATCTAGCAGCAAACTTTATAAAGAGATACGAGTACATGTCGGCAAAAGCTTGTCAAAGAGGTTTCTAAGAAGCATGTTTGAAAGTTTGGCTGTAGGCAACTGAAGGCACAACCCCCAGAGATGGAGCGAAGGAAATTGAAAATGTGGAAGAAGGGAAGTTGAAGGATTGCAGCAATCTGATTGAGTGATAGAAGTTTAGGAGATTACAGAGATACAGAGGGGCAAGGCAACGATGGAATTACATAAGGAGCTTTCAGAGTTTGGATGTAGGAAGCTGAAGACGCAACTGCGAATAACGGAGCGAAGGAAATTGAAAGTGTGTAAGAAGACAAGATCCTGGTGCCAATGAGCACTGTGAATGAAAAGACATGAGGTTAAATTGTCTTTGTTGCTTCCTGTGTGTCACTGCCCTGGGTTGTGGAGCTCAGCTTATGAAGAAAAGTTGGACAGATTGGACCTATTATTAGGGTCCCACACCAGAACCCCAATTTACATTAAGAAGCAAGACTAGACTCCAATTTTTTTTTGTTTTGGCATAGATGTAAGGAAAGGATACTTCCTTCCAGGAACGATTCCACTGACAAATTAGGAATCTTTTATAATGAAACAAACTTCATTTATTAACACAGTTTAAATATAATTCTAACAAATGAAACAGCTTAACCATTGAACAGTATTTAAAAATGAAAAGGAAACAACTTTACTTTCTAACTTATCACTGTTTCAATTCCAAATAAGTAACAATCCAAGAACAAACTTAAATGCCACTTTTAAATACAGCTAGCAACCATAAATATACTTGCTATAATGAGTGTAGACAGTCTTGAAGTTTTCAGAGAGAAATAAGAGTTCCAGAAGTCTGCAAAATCCTTTGAACTTCAAATAGGCTTCAGCAGGAAACTAAACTGTTTTCTGCAAAAGCATTTTCTCTTTCTGCTAAAAATCCGGGACTACACATAAACCACATCATCACATGACCTGAAAATCACTCTAAAACCAGAAATCCCAACAGAACGTGAGTAAACAGAAGTTCATTAACTCAACTATTTACAAGACTAAAACAAGTAATTATCCTGTATCAGAGTTGTATTCCCCCCATACGTACTGACTACCTGTACAATAAAGCTGAATTTTTAAACATTCCCCTCAAACCCAAAAATACAGTATGTATGTATCCATACCAATTGCATTACTTTAATCACACTACACCCATTATAATTTATAAGGATCTGAGGTGATCTCAGTGAAGCATATACGATCCTGAAGTGACTTGGTATGATAGATACCTTGAAGGGATGTCTAGAACTAGTGGACACAGTTTAAAAATAAGAGGCCTATTGTTTAAGACAGAGATAAGAAGAATTTTGAGATGGAGTACCTGAGGGGTAGTGACTGTTAGCATGGGGTCTGGGGAAGGGAGATTGAGCAGCTTGTTTGAAATGGGAATAAGAATTCAGGAGCAGAGTCTCACAGGCAAGGTGAGTCCAAAAAAATTGAAAAAGTATTCAAAAAAGTTAAGTTTGGGGTATGAAAATGTTGCCATGGTATCATTCAGTAATGCTCCCACAAATTGTAGCACTATGCCATCTTCAATTTTTACCGTCTTACAAAATAAATGGCATGCTTTAGGGGGAAAATAATAGTTTGGATTGGAGAATTGAACTAGAAGACACAGTTTAAGAATAGGAAAGTCTCCCTTTTTAAACTGAGGTGAGGATTTTTTTTCTCTGTAATGGTCATTATATGTAGAATTCTCTTGTCCAGAAAGCAGTGGAGGCTGGATTATTGTCTGGCTCTCTCTTAAATAAATTCAGTTTTTGACAGACAATAGAGTCGAGGGTTATGTGGGAGCAGACAGGAAAGTGACGTTGAGACCACTGCCAGACCAGCCATGACTTACTATAGGATTTAGTTATCAGTCCAGGTGGCACAATAGTTAGACTGCTGCCTCACAGCCCCATGCAGCTGGGTTCGATTCCTGACTTGGATCACTATCTGGGAAGAGTTTGTACATTCTCCCTGTGTCCAAGTGGGTTTCCTTCGACTGTTCTGGTTTCCTTCCACTGTCCAAAGATGTGGAGGGAAGGTTGATTGACCATACTAAATTGTCCCAAGATATATAGCTTAGGGGTTTAAGCAGGGTGGAGTACTAGTTAGGGAAAAATCAGACAATACAAGACACACAAAGCCATGTTTCTGAATCAAAGATGTAACTTTATTTAACTAGCAGCTGCTAGGAGATTATCAGAGAGTCAACTCAGCTCTCAGATGGAGCAGATGAACCACTCCAATAGGCCTGACCTTTACAGTTCAAAACGGATCAATTATAGGTTTTCTTATCAATCATTCCTGCCTTACGTTAACATAAAATCAATCATCTTCAGTATGCGTGTATCAGTAATGATCCCTGTCGTGCACCTCAGCCAATTGTATTTTACCATCTAGCATAATGGTATCTTATTCATCTAGTAAATTTCAGATCTTAACTCTCACCTTGGCTAAAGTCACTTTCCCATTGCCAGGTTACCCTAAACACTCACCATACAGGTCAAAGTGAATGTTCCCATCAGATCATTGCCAAACTGGATGGACACATGACCCCAGCACATTTCCATTCTGAATCTGAACAATGAATACACCTGTTCATAAAATTGCAATATGTGTTCTCACATAAGGAATTTTCTGATATGAATTTTGCTAATTACAGAGTTCTCAGGGTTTTGGCTCTGAATTATCCACCTTTACCATCACACCTTGTGGTAACCTGCCTTAGGCTAAAGTGAACAATAACTTATACAGTAATTAAAATGCATTTAAAATATCAGCATATATCTTTTAAATCATAATTTCTTGTTTAATTCTCTTACTGCATTCATGTGTCTATAACCTGTTCTCTTGTTAGGTTATATTCTTGTTTTAAGAATCATTTAGCTTTTCTTTTGTAACTCTGTCAGCCCCTTAATGTCTACTGTCTAAAAACCATATTGGTTTGTTAGAAATTTTCCACATCATGAGTTAAATACCCATGAGGATAGGGACTGGGTAAAATGCTCCATTGGTGAATTGGTGCAGATTCGATGGGCAGAATGGCCTCCTTCTGTACTGTAGGGATTCTATGATAGTACACAATTCTTTATATCTTTACATTCAGAAACATTTTTACTGTTTCCTCTATGTACCATTGATGTGGAATTAGCCAATTTAAAAATACCGTGTTGGGTGTCCTCTGAGTCAGAAGATTGTGAGTTCACATCTCATTCTAGGACTTAAGCATAACAATTAAGGCTGATGGTCCAGCACTGAGAGGATACTGCATTGACAGCAATGCCATTGTTGGAATGTGATGTTGAGGCAAGGCACCTGGGAAGTTATCCCCTTGTCCTGACCAATATTTATCCATCAAGCAACATCCCCCGACCCTCCAAAAAAATGATTTGGTCATTGTCACGTTGCTGCTGTAAGCAAAGTGTTGTGTTTCTGATGTTACTGCAGTGACTACACTTGAAAATAATTTCATTGGCTGATAAAGAATTTTGGCATGACTGATTACCTTGAAAGGTTTTTAAAGTTTATTTTTGAGTGTCGCAAGTAGGTTTACATTAGCGCCACAATGAAGTTACTGTGAAAATCCCCTCGTTACCACGCTCTAGTGCCTGTTTGGGTACACTGAGGAAGAATTTAGCATGGCCAATGCACTCAAACCAACACATTTCTCAGGCTGTGGGAGAAAATCGGAGCATCGGAGGAAACCCACGCAGACATGGGGAGGACATGCAAATTCTGCACAGGAATCAAACCCAGGTTCCTGGTGCTGTGAGGCAGTGGTGCTAACCATTGTGCCACCATACTGCCTCAGGTGCTATATGAATACAAACCTGTTTATTTTCTTTGTGACAGGGTTGGTTGTCAATGGGAAAGTGTGTGCTTGCCTTTGGTTGGGGTTGATATGTATCTAGTTGAGTAACCCACGAGCTTGATGACCATATTTTATTGGTAATTTCAGAATGGTGCGCAAGTTTAACTTAATGACGTCTGTGTTACTGTATCTTGCTTCTAAGAATCTTTGTGTTGGACTGTCCCACTAGTAAGATAGCATCATTTGCCTGTCATGAAGATTGTGTCAGAGATTTGGGGAAGGAATATGTCAACTCCATGTTAGAGGGTGAATTCATTTTATTCCTGGGTCTTTCCTCCGCTCCTGAAGATGATATATAGAAGGGTACAGTCCATTGGGGCGAACATCTCACACACAATTCTTCACCTGTAATAACTAACAGAATATTTGCTCATGGTGGGTGCCTCACAGGTGTATCTTATCCTAAATTCACAAAAAATACTCAAATTTTGGAATGTTTTATATGATAATGGATTGCATGCTGCCAACTGGGTAATACAAAAAGGCAACAAGTTTGAGTTTAAAAAGCAAAAACATTGTTGACTTTTCTGGAAGGAAATTTTATCCCTTTTATCTTCTCCAACTTCTAATGAACACACATCTGACAATCAGGAATCATATTATCCTGCAGTGCAGAAGGAGGCTATTGGGCCCATTAAGTCTGAATTGACCTCAATCCCATCCAGGCCCTATCCATGTAACCCCATATATTTTACCCTAGTATCAGAGTGACTAGCCAAGAGATAATTTAGTATGGCCAATCCATCTAGCCCACGAATCTTTGGACTGTGGGAGGAAACTGAGCATCCGGAGGAAGACATGCAGACTGTACACAGCCAGTGACCCAAGCTGGGAGTCGAACTTGGGTTCCTGGTGCTGTGAGATTATAATCTCTACTCAGAAATGTTCAAAAAAGTATTAGCAAAAATTTAGCTGCGAAAAGCTGACTAAGCAATTACTCATTGGAGGAAAACTAAGGAATTGAATCAGGAATTCTTACTGTTGTTCTCGACATTTGAACAAATCAGAAGGTGATTCCAATGAAACATCTAACATCGATCTTTTTGATTTCTTCTACAACTGAAAAGCTTCAGGATTTATAATCAGAATTGGTTAGGATCTCTCTGCTGTTAAACTATGATATAAAGTCTGGAGCTACAGTGGTGTGCTTTGTGCATCCTGCTCTTGGAAGTTGCTGACTCTTCAGGATTCTGGTTCTACAAGAAGTGGAAGCCTCTCTTTCATGCCACTCCCCTATCACCTTTCCACAAATATGCCTGTGACCATTTTTCATCCATTAACCTAAACAGTAAGTCTGGACAGCCTTTTAGACTGAGGGCACATTAGCGTTAAACATTGCTCTCCTTTTACCAGTATTTATTTCATGTGTAGCACAGGTTAAGTTCAGGAGACAAGAAACAGAACTGCCAATTGTGGCGTCTTTATATTGCTTTAAGATTAGGTAACTCAGCACAGCATAATGATGTAACATTGGGTCATCCTGGGCTTAAACTTGTCTCTACCCCTAAGTTATCAATGGAGATAAAATGTACCGTTTTAATTAATCTGCTGCACCAGGCGAGTGGCCTTAGCTAGCTAAGCATCAGAAAATTAATTTATGTGCTGGTAAACTGTCTTAGTTCAGCTCCATCAATGAGAAAGTCTCAGCTAATGCCAACCTTCACTTCAACTCACTGGACTGAAGCAAATGAGATGTTTACCTCTGAAGACAAAGTGTTGATTTACCCTACACGAAGCAAACACAAACCACCTTGTCCACGTTTCTCAGTAACTTAATTTGACAAAGTCTGAACATGACAGACACTCACCTGATCAAAAGCTTAATTAAACTTCACAAGGGCAACCTTGTGGCGTGGTCTCACAGCGCAACTCACTGTTACACAATGTGCTCTTTTGTGAGGCATGTTTAGGAAGATCAATTCTGTCCTGGCATTCCTTTCATTTCTAAGTTTCTTCGACTTGCTTGTGATTTACGAGCCATGTTTTGAATGAGCTCTTGTCGTGTGAGTGCAACCTTCAGCCAAACGGATTCCATTTGCATTGGTTTTTTTTCTTCAACCTGAAGTTCTGATTGGTAACTGACTGTAAAAGTAAATAATTACTGCAACAAAACCAAGAAAATGCTGTGACATCAATTTCATTGCACTGAAGTTCGAACTATAAAAACTGTCTCCAATGAGCCAATATCATAAAATCTTTTAAATGTCAGACAAAAAGACATTAAATCCTCTTGCTGTACAGTGAATTCAGAGAATTCAGTATTAATACTTCAAAGGTTGAAGGTTTCTTCTGAGTCATCAGATCGCACAAGAATGTACCAGAGCGGGAACGCCAGAAACATTTAGAATATACCTGTGATCTTAAAGCTGCTTATTATAGAGCATAATGGAATATATGTAGAATGAGCCTCTAAGAGTTATTTTAAAAAGAACCACTGGTCCCACTTTTTCCAATGTAGGATTACTGATTAAGTTTATAGACAGATGGTGATGCACTTGGGGCACATTTTTATAGTTGTTTTGAAGTCAGTGGAGTGTGCAGGTGATTTAACCCCATGCCTCTACAAATTCTGCTCTATGTGCAGTAATTCAGACCACTTTGTTTTGAAGGGGGAACATTTGGATTGTGGTTGAAGCAGATTTTCTATAAAACCAGCAATTTATACTTTTGCTTTAAGAATTATCATATACCATTGTTACTTTTCTCAGTGGTAAAATGCAGTGCTCTATGGCGGGTTTGATTTTCATTCATTGTGTTAATCTCCCTTCCCTCATTTGTATCCTCTCCCATACAAATGTTAGAGGAACTGCAGTGGATGACGGGATCCATTACACCCTGCCTCTGGACCTTTAATAAACATGTGTTGTACATGTTTGTGTTGTACATTTAGCATGCTAGACTTTGTTCCCCCAACATAGTCTGCATGTACAATCAACAAAATGTCCCGTTTCAAAGACTGTTCTACGGTTTGCCTCCAAGGTCTAGTAATTAAGAATAAGGATGGGACCAGTTTTTGGAAGTTTATTTATCAGTGTCTCAAGCAGGCTTGCGTTAACACTACAATGAAATTGCTGTGAAAATCCCCACTCTGGTGCCTGTTTGGGTGACAAAGGGGGTAGTCTCACAGCACCCGAGACCCACACTCAATTCCCAGCTTGGGTCACTGAATTGGCTCATCCTCCCAAGTCTGAAAGATGTGCTGTTTAGGTATATTGGCCATGCTAAATTGCCCCTTAGTGTCAAGATGATTATCTAGGATATATACATAAGTTATGGGCTTACGGCTGGGTTGCATTGAGTCTACACCAACCACAATGGGCCGAATGGCCTCCTTCTGCACTGTAGGATTCTATAATCTAAGCTGAGTCAGTAACCCAAGCTGGAAATCGAACCACTGTGCCACCATGCTGCCCGTGATGAATGCTGTGTTGATAGACTAAACTATATGCAAGATTTCTCATGAGTCACCAGAGTGACTGTCATGGCATTATTCATTATAAGTCAAAAATTGCACTTCTATAAGGATAGTAAGTCTTAAAATGGTTGCTAAAGTGGATCTGTCCCCACCTTTTAAAGCGTTTGTGTTGAAATGTTGTAAAAGAAGTACTTCTCCTGTTTAACTGTAAGCTAAAAGTTTCTCTGCGTATCAGCAGATGCGAATAAATGCTAACTGTTCACCAAGCTCAGGAAAAAGTGCAGCTCTCTTTCATAGTTGCATTTCTAAAAAAAACTGTTTTGCATCTGCAATAATGCATGGCAGATATAAAAGATGCGTCCGGTAGCAAATCACCTGTGATATTACTTGGATCTACAGCGTGGTTGTAATGTTTAGCTGCCTACCTAATCTGGGCTTCAAGGAATTCTAGATGGGCAAACTTAGTTAATTGTAGCTACTTACAATGCACTGAGACCAATTGCAGTATTGTAACCACTTGGAAATGTCAACCATCAATTCATAGTTTCTTTGTTTTTCATATAATTGGCGTACACTGGACATCATTTTCCTTCCATGTACATAAACTAATGGAGCTAGGAATTATGACACAAAAACGACTGTGTTTATTATAACGGTGGTGTAATTTACAAGCAGCTTTTGGAAAGTTGTGATAAACAGTGCTTTAGCAGGGGGCAGATCTGCTGTTCTCTCTGATTTTCATGTATTTGGGTCCTCTCCAATACAATCATAAATGGGAATTGCAGTGCATGATATGATAAGCTTGTTTTGTATTGTACGTGTGGACTGTTGGACTTTGTTCCCAAACAAACTGCATCTACCAACAATAAATTGGGGCGGTGTGTTAGCACTGCTGCCTCATAGCTCCAGGGATCTGAATTCGATTCCCTGCTTGGGTCACTGTCTCTGTGCACGTTCTCCCTGTGTCTGCGTGGGTTTCCCCTGAGTGCTCCGGTTCTTCCCACAGTCTACAGATGTGTGGATTAGTGAAAGAGGTACGGGTTAGGTGCATTGGCCATGCTAAATTGCCCCTTAGTGTCCCAAGATGCATAGATTAGAGAGATTAGTGGAATAAATTTGTGCAGTTGCAAGGATAGGGCTAGGTGAGGTTGTTGGTGGGGCAGACTCAGTGGGCCGAATGGCTGCCTCCTGCACTGTAGGGATTCTACGATTCTATTCGATGATAAAGACTCTGTTCCAAGCAGTGGTCTTCCAAATTTTAATAAAGATAACGGTGATTTTTTTTTGCACTCTTCATTTTTTTGTATTCTTTCATGGAATGTAGGCATCGCTGGTTGGACTAGCATTTATTGCCCATCCTTGAGGACATTCAAAAACCAATCACATTGCTGTAGGTCTGGAGTTACATGCGGGACAGACTAGGAAAGAACTGCAGATTTAATTCCCAAAAGGACATTAATGAACCAGAAGTTCTTTTATAACATTCGACAATGGTTCTATGATCACCATTAGACTTTTGATTCCAAATTTTTATTGAATTCAAATTTAATAATTGGCCATGGTGGGCTTCGAACCTGGGTCCTCAGAGCATTAACCTGGATCTCTGGATTAGTAGTCCTAATGTAGAACAGCCTGTCTGGATGACTCATTCAGCGGATGATGATGTAGAGATAACTACAATGACCTTCTACAATAAGGCCTATCAAGCCCGGAATACGGGAATGGGAACTCTGGCAAACAGCGCCAGAGAGATGCAGGTATCGATAATGTAGATACCTTCATCATCGAGACTGTTTGCATCCAACCATATCAGGACCAGACAGAGGTTAAGGAGGTGGTCGTTCATTATCTATCCATTTAATTTGCAAGTCCTGCGACACCATTCTGCCCACAGCCAGAGCATTTTGCAAATACCTTAAGTCAGTGCGTAACATCAAAAATATTCAAACCACATGCTTACAGTGCTGTAAATCTGGGGAGTATCGCTCTATTGCTTGTCATTACCCAAAGTGTAAAGGTGAGAGCTTACCTTCAACAGTCGGGCAATATCAGCGCAGCGCGTGTGAATACTGCTGCGGCACTGCCTTCGTGAAGCGTACAAATCACCCAGCAGTGCAACAGTAGGTTTTGTCCTTCCAAACATGAGTTGCACCTAGAAAGAGAATTTATTACTAATACTTCTTCTTAGGCAATCCTTCAGGATTGAAGAGGACTTGCCTTCATTCTGTTTTGGTGGCTTCTGAGATGGCCAATGAGTCCAGAGCTTGAACTGCCACGTGGAAGTCAGGTGGTGTTTGGAAGGGGGTTGGGTAGAGGAGTTCTTTGGCGGTTTGTCCGCT
This sequence comes from Sphyrna mokarran, assembly GCA_024679065.1. NCBI lineage: Eukaryota > Metazoa > Chordata > Chondrichthyes > Carcharhiniformes > Carcharhinidae > Sphyrna > Sphyrna mokarran. The sequence continues at coordinate 33,292,640 of JAGIQG010000028.1, forward strand.
GTCTCCCACCCCTCAAGTAATTTATATGACACTGGAGCAATGGACTCTAGTTGCAAATTTGTCTCTGCTATTATTGGACAATTTCTGGTGATGAATTAATAGTTACATTAAAAAAAATTGCAAACTACTAACTCACATTGGCTTGAATACGATTTCCCCCCCTCCCCCATCCGGTCCAACTGTAGTATACCAAAATGTTTTGGACTGTGGGAGGAAACTGGAGCACCCAGAGGAATCCTGCGCAGACAGGTGGAGGATGTCCAAAATCTTAAACTTGTCTTACAACGATGCAGAATGGTACCTTTTAGGTAATCAAGATGCTTCATAGTTGGCACAGTGGTAAGCACTGCTGCCTCTCGGTGCCAGGGACTCGGGTTCAATTCTGGGCTTGGGTCACTGTCAGTATAGAGTTTGCACATTCTCCCTGTGTCTGCATGGGGGTGCTCTGGTTTCCTCCCACAGTCCAAAAATGAGCAGGTTAGGAGGATTGGCCATGCTAAATTACCCCTTGGTGTCCCAAAATGTGCAGATTAGGGGGATTAGCCACGCTAGATATGTGGGGTTATAGGGATCGGACAGGGTGAGGACCTAGGGAAGATACTCTGTCAGAGAGCCAGTGCAGACTTGATGAGCCAAATGGCCTCTTCTGCACTGTAGGGATACCCATAATGTGTTGTATTCCTAAGTGAAGTTGATATTTGAAGTGATCCAGGTGTTAGGCTTGGAAGTTAGTGAACATTTTGGTGATAGTGACCACAATTCGGTTACGTTCACCTTAGTGATGGACAGGGATAGGCATGAAGCTGGGGGCTGTAGTTATAGCTGGGGGAAGGGTAATTATGAGGCCATCAGGAGAGAATTAGGGTGCATAGATTGGACTAGGGAACTACAGGGACTGGGAACATCTGGAATGTGGTGCTTATTCAAGGAGCAGCTGCTGCGAGTCCTTGATAAGTATGTCCCTGTCAGGCAGGGAGGAAATGGACGAGTAAGAGAGCCTTGGTGTACGAAAAGAGTTGATTTGCTGGTTAAGAAGAAAAAGGAGGCTTATGTCAGGATGAGGCTTGAAGGCTCAGGTAGTGCAATGGATAGCTATAGATTAGCTAGGAAGGAGGTAAAAAGTGAATTGAGGAGAGCTAAGAGGGGACACGAGAAGATGTTGGCTGATAGGATTAAGGAGAATCCTAAAGCTTTCTTTCGATATGTTAAGAATAGAAGATTGGATAGGGCAAGATTAGGGCCAGTCATAGACAGCAGTGGGAAGTTGTGCGTGGAGCCTGAAGAGATTGGTGAGGCACTGAATAAATATTTCTCTTCGGTATTCACGCGGAGTGCTGGAAATGTAGCTGTGGAGAGCACTGAGGTACAGGGTTGCAAATTGGGGAGTATTGTAGTAGATAGGGAGGATGTGTTAGAAATTCTCGAGGGTTTGAAGTTGGATAAGTCCCCTGGGCCGGACGGGATTTACCCTAGGATTCTCTGGGAGGCAAGAGAGGAGATTGCAGAGCCTCTGGCTCTGATCTTCAGGTCCTCGTTGGTTACGGGTGTGGTTCCGGAGGACTGGAGGATAGCGAATGTGGTCCCATTGTTTAAGAAGGGGAAGAGAGACCTTCCAGGGAATTATAGGCCAGTGAGTCTTACTTCTGTTGTGGGCAAAGTATTGGAGAGAATTATTAGGGATAGGATTTATAGTTATTTAGAGAGAAATGAATTGATTGGGGATAGTCAGCATGGTTTCGTGAAGGGTAGGTCATGCCTTACTAACCTCATTGAGTTTTTTGAGAAAGTGACCAGAGAGGTGGATGGGGGTAAGGCGGTTGATGTAGTATATATGGACTTTAGTAAGGCTTTTGATAAGGTGGCCCATGGAAGACTTCTACAGAAAATGCAGATGTGTGGAATAGAGGGTGATTTAGCTAATTGGATTAGGAATTGGCTGGCAGATAGAAGACAGAGGGTGGTGGTTGATGGGAGATATTCATCGTGGAGTTCGGTGACGAGTGGTGTGCCTCAGGGGTCTGTTTTGGGGCCCCTGCTGTTTGTAATTTTTATAAATGATCTGGATGAGGGTATTGAGGGATGGATCAGTAAATTTGCAGATGATACTAAAGTTGGTGGTGTGGTAGATAGTGAAGAGGGGTGTTTTAGTTTACAGAGTGACTTGGACAAGTTGCAGAGCTGGGCCGAGAGGTGGCAAATGGAGTTTAATGTGGAAAAGTGTGAGGTAATGCACTTTGGCAGGAACAATAAATGTGTAGAGTATAGGGCTAATGGTAGGGCTCTTAATAGTGGTGAGGAACAGAAGGATCTTGGTGTATGTGTCAATAGATCCCTGAAAGTAGGCAGTCAAGTGGATAAAGTTGTTAAGAAGGCATATGGAGTCTTAGCTTTTATTGGTAGGGGGATTGAATTTAGGAGCCGCAGCATCATGTTGCAACTGTACAAAACTCTAGTGCGGCCGCACTTGGAGTATTGTGTGCAGTTCTGGTCCCACATTATAAGAAAGATGTGGAGGCATTGGAGAGGGTACAGAGGAGGTTTACCAGGATGTTGCCTGGTATGGAGGGCAGGTCCTATGAAGAGAGGTTGAAGGATTTGAGGTTGTTTTCGTTAGAAAGGAGGCGGCTAAGAGGGGATCTTATTGAAGCATATAAGATGATTAGAGGTTTAGATAGGGTGGACAGTGATAGCCTTTTTCCTAGGATGGAGAAAGCTAGCACGAGGGGTCACAGCTTTAAATTAAGGGGTATGAGTTACAGGACGGATATCAGAGGTAGGTTCTTTACTCAAAGAGTGATTAGGGAGTGGAATGCCCTGCCTGCAGCTGTTGTAGATGCGCCAAGTTTGGTGGCGTTTAAGAGGTTAGTTGATAAGTATATGGAAGAGAAGGGAATGGTTTAGTTTGGAGGGGCATTGCTTTTTATTTTGGTCGGCACAACATCGAAGGCCGAAGGGCCTGTTCTGTGCTGTATTGTTCTATGTTCTATGTTAATAGTAATGTCGTTTTTTTTTCTTGTTTTTGCATAGCCTTCACATGAAGCACTGCCCACACAGGATAAATTAGCTTCCAGCGCAAGTAACCATCCATTAAAAAAGCAGAAATGTGAAAGTGTAGAGACAGTGGAGAAAACTGTCCCTGCTGAGCAGGGGGATCTGGAAGCTTCTGCAATTGCCCTTCCTCACAAACCATGTCACAAATCGACAGAGCAGAATGAGAAGCCGATTGTTAACGAGGAGTGTGCAGAAGTGACCCCAGCAGCTCCACGAGATGAAGCACCCACCATGGCGTGGAGAGACACGGAAGTACAAGTGGAGCACCGAGCTGAAAATGAAGAATTGACCAGCGGTCACAACAATCCTTCAACAGAGACACCCACTAAGAAATTATTGGAAGTTATCGATAAGGAAAACAAGGAAGACGTTGAGAAAACAGAGAAAAGTGTGGAAAGTGACACGGGAAGGAGAAATAGTATGGAGATTAATCAGCCAGCAGGCACCTCACTCAAAGTGGATAACAGTATTTTTCTGGACGAGGACAGCAATCAGCCTATGCCTGTCGGCAAGTTCTTTGGAAATGTAGAGATCATGCAGGTAAGGTGTTATCAAAAACTGTTCTTCCCTATTCATTCAGTTTCAACATTGGAAGAAGTAGGATGTTATTTTGTGGAAGTTGGAAAAAAAATAGGGAAAATTTTCCTTTTCAAGAAAAAAAATGTTGCCTGAAAGAAGCTTTTTTTTTAAAGTTTATTTATTAGTGTCACAAGCAGGCTTACGTTAACACTTCACTGAAGTTACTGTGAAAATCCCCTAGTCGCCACACTCCAGCGACTGTTCAGGTAGACTGAGGGGGAATTTAGTGTGGTCAGTGCACTTAACCAGTATGTCCTTTGGAAGAAACCGGAGCACCCAGAGAAAACCCACGCAGACGTGGGGATGGGCGTGTAGACTCCGCACAGACAGTGACCCAAGCGGGTAATCAAACCCAGGTCCCAGTACTAACCGCTGTGCCACCTTATCACCGTGATGCTCAGCACTGCAGTAGAGTTTCAATCTGGTGTGCAATGAACCGGATTCTTCTGAGCCAGAAGAAAAAGTTGAATGTAAAATGTATAGTCAGAAAATTAGCAAGAACTCTCACCAGTTACAAACAAGAAACAAAACCACAACTATAATGAATACACTTAACAAATAGATCTAAAATGTTCCAATCAAACAAAACCCTTGCCATAGACAAAACCCTTCAAACAAGTTCAACACGGCGAAGACTAGTGCTCACGTGATACTGGAATTGTCCTTTGGTTGAATTCTGCAATTCTGTGGATACGCCCAGAACAGTTTGCTGTCAGAACATCTTCCCAGAACCCCAGGTAGACTCTGGTCAAGCCATCAACATGAGATTTTCTACTTCAGGAAGGTTTTCAGCTAACCTGCTGGGAGACTGCTTTCCAGCTTGCTGTCTCTTCTAAAATTTAAAACTGCAACTCCAAATTGAAACTGAAAACAACTCTTAGCACCTGACCTGCCAACCAGTTTCTCAACAAGCAATCTAGCAGCATAAACATCCCAGCAAAAACAAACTAACCCCCCTTTTAAGCAGCAATAAAAGGACATCTCCAGTCAAGCAGGTACCGTAATGATATTAGCTAATGACATGAGCTGAGAAAGCACTGAAGCAGTGAGAGCTGCAGAGATCGTGATTTTAAAAAAAAAACTTTTTTTAACGATACACTAATGTCACAATAGCTCTGACTTTCAGCATTAGCTCCACAGTTAGAAAGAAAACCAGGCACAGAAAAGGTGGTCCCAATATCAATTCAAAAGAACCAAATCAATTGATTGATATTCCTTTTATAAATTCAAAAAAGCTGGAGATAAATTATTGATGATCTTGCAGTTTTGGATTAACTCCTTTGACTCCAGCCACAACACAGCTTAAATTCAGGTTCTTTATTTGCTTTCAGACAATTGCAAGCCAACTAAGCCATGTTACTAAAGCCTAAAACCATTATGAGCAAAGCAAATCCCATTCTCCAAAGGTGTGTGGGTTGAGTTGATTGGTCATTCTAAATTGCTTCTTAATGTCCAGGGGTCCAATGTGCTAAATATGTAGGGTTACGGGGACAGAGCTTGGGTGGGATTGTTGTCAGTGTAGACTCGATGGGCCAAGTGGCCTCCTTCTGCGCTGTAGTCATTCTATGGATTCTGGTTATTCTAGTAATTCTAAACCATCTACCAGTGCACGTGTTTTTGGAGCTGTATCCAACTGTATTATGAAACACTTCAACGTCACCAAAGCTTTTTCTTGAAAGAAAGATTTGACTGAAATGAAAATCACTCAATAGCCTTGTCAAAGGGAATCTTAGCCAGGAAAGCTTGTGTGTTAGGAACTGATCAGGAAATTTAGCCACTGTACATTAAGGTGGGAAATTATAATCCTCACCTGAAATGTGTCTTTTTAATAGACATTGTATACATACATATCTAACAGTTAGCCAACTGAACACTCCTTCAGATAAAAGCAAGATACTGCAGATGCTGGGTACCTGAAATAAAAACAGAATTTTCTAGATAAGCTCAGCAGATCCGGAAGCATCTGTGGCGAGAAACAGAGTTAGTGTTTTGGATCTTAATGATTCTTCTTCAGATCTGCTTTTAATTGGTGAGCAATTTGTTGCATTTTGTCCAGAACCATAGGACGATTGATGACCAGTGAAGTAAAAAAGATCTTTACTATTTTCAAAACACCAAATTCCATTTGAATTCAAGGCAGAATCCAATAACTGACAAGTCCCTACCAATCAAATCAGATTGTTATTATCCATAAAGCAGTTTTAAAGTTTAAACACGTGCATTTATTTTTGAAATATTTTCTATAGAGAGATAAGGGGCACAGGTTTAAGGTGCGAGGGGCAAGGTTTAAAGGAGATGTATGAGACAGATATTTTATAGAGAAGGGGATGGGTGCTGGAACACGCTGCCGAGGGAGATAGTGGAAGCTGATACGTTGATGACTGTTAAGATGGGAGAGAGGTACAAGACAAATGTATGAATAGGATTGGAATAGAACCTTTACCGGTATTAAAATCCCTTACTGGAAGGCTAAGGGGTTTTAGCTCAATTGAGCAGCATGGTTGGTGCAGACTTGGAGAGCCTGTTCCTGTGCTGTAATTTTCTTTGTTTTTTGATATCTGTCAGGTTTATGCCAAAGATATTGTAAAAGTGCATTGAAGAAATGCTTTAAAATTACACCATTGTCACCAATTCATCACTTAACTTTCAGCACTCAAATTTGAATGTCCAAATTTGCAAAGCTCCAATTAATATACTGTATAGATGTCAGAATTCTGAATAATGACAGTGGTTTATAATCCTTATGAATAGCTTGAGATTAGCATTCATCTATATTAATCTTCTACACTAATGGACAAAGGCAAGCACTCTGCCATCTGTCTACACCTGATTGAGTCAGTGCACCAACCTTAATATTCATGTTGCAACACCCTTGCAATGAAGTGCATGTTTTACTTGTAAATGAGAGCAGCTCTTCTTAAATGGATAACGATGAGAGCATTATTCTTAAGTATATGTAAGGACTGATTGCTATCATTTGGGGCAGTAAAGGGAGTCTTTGCCTGCGTTCATTGTGTTGTGTGAATAAACCTATGTTGAGGAAAGTGAGTGCACAGTGATTTTGACACTTAATTCCCTTTTCGCCCAGAAATATGCTTAAAACTAGCAAGAATATCACAAGGTCCTCACTGGAACTTTATAATGCATTAGTGCCCTATACGGGGTAAGGTGGTATAAAAGATATAACGTAACACAGCATCGTGAATGTTTCAGGATCTTCCGCAGTCGGTACCTCATGTGGATTCTGTCACCAGGCGAGAGTACAGAAGGCGGCATTTCATTGCAAAAGATGAAGAGGATGAAGAAGTGGAGGACAGGGCAGTGAATGAGAGAGTAGGAGAGTCAGCAGCCCTGCCACCTTCGGAAAATGAGGTATGACACAACTTGTTATGGGAACTGGTTGATGATGGGAGTGTTTTCATCAGCAGACGTCAACTGGAGTAGTGATACTGAGTCAGTGGGAGTACCTCACAGTCCAGCTTGTGGCTGACACCAGTTACACGTACAAAAGCAAAATACCGCAGATGCCTGAAACTGGAAACAAAATAGAAAATGTTGAAAATACTCGGGCAGTATTTATAGAGAGAGAAACAGAAGAGATAAACAAAATAGCAGGAATTTGGCAGCCCTTTGCATTGTAGTTACATCCACCCGCTTCACAGCACAGTTTTCTTTTCCATAAGAATTTGTTTTCAATTTGAATGAATGTAAAGCAATTGAAGTCTTTTGTTCCATATCCCAATATTCTATATTCGACTTTTGACTAAGTTGACAGCAAAACTGACTTATCACCATCAATATTCTATCATGAACTGGAGTGAGACCGCCAGTAGCAACGAGAAGAAATTGCATTCACGGGAGAAATTTGATTTTGAATTGAGATCAGAAATGCACATTCTCAAATGTTAATGGCCAACCAGAATGAAAACATTCTCTTTCGATGGAAAGCAGTTACAATAAAATTGCTTTATTCGCTGTGCTTGAATTATACTATCTGGTGGTAAACTGTGGAGTGCTATTCTGTAGAATTTCTCAGTAGGCTTTAGTTTTATTCATTTTCAGAATATGGGCGTTGCTGACTTGGCTAGCCTTTATTGCTGACTCCATATTGCTCTTGAGCGAGTGGTGGTGAAATGTATGTACATCTATAGTGCTGATAGGAAGGGAGGTCCAGCTTTTTAATCCAGTGACAGTGAAAAAGTCAGGATAGAATATGGCTTGAAGTGGAATATGCTGGTGGTGATGTTTCCATCATTTGCTGCCCTTGTCCTTTTAGGTGGTAGAGATTGTGGGTTTGGAAAGTGCTGTCAAAGGAGCCTTGGCAAATTGCTGCAGTGCATCTTGTAAATGATACATACTGTATCATTCTGCGCCAGTGTTGGAGGGAGTAATTATTGGAGATGATGGATAGGGTGCATTCGAGCCAGCTGCTTTGCCCTGGATGGTGTCAAGCTTCTTGAGTACTGTTGGAGCTGCTGTCACCCAGGCAAATGGAGAGTATTCCATCAGACTCCCGACTTCTGCCTTGGGTTGTGACACGGCCCCAAAGGGAAACTTGAAATAGCTGCCAGAATGGTTTTGCAATTAGTGTATTATATGGAGGTTTTCTGAAATCAGGAGTCACTCCTCAGACCAATTGTGATGACTTTATATTAAAGTGAAACATTATTAAAATAAAGAAATTTTACACTTAAAATACAATAATGTCTTCACGTCGTTTAACAGTAATTTTAAAACAGATTTTGGCTTAAAATATACTCAGGGCTAACCTCCCCCCCCTCATGGCAACAGTCCTTATAGATTTTCTAATTGATTAAATTCCACAATGTTGTGCTGCTCCTAGAGTGTTTTCTGAGGGTGATAGCAATCTGATTCTCACAGGTCTGGCCTTGTTCACCTCTCTGAGATCTCACCAGTTAGTACACCGTCTTTTTTGCAATTTCATCAAGACCGTCTTCAATGTTTTCTTAAATCTATTTTTTTACCCTGTGATCTTACCCCCTATTGTTTCCTATGATACCTTGATTAGAGGTTCCTTTTTCCCAGAATTTATCAATTCTTATTTTTCACATCACAGCTCCTACATTTTTAAAGTGTGCTTACCCTCTCTTTCCTCAACTATTTACAATCTTCCAATCTGCAAATGTTGTGCTTTGAAATACCGCAGCCAACTTCAAACCACTTCTCTCTTTGACGTTGCGTAACTTTTCATTCAAGTTCTTCTGGCTTACTCTGATTATCACCTATCAAACCAACTGCCTTCACACTCTTCTTATTAATATTTGACCTTCATTCTCTAATCCAGTAAAACCCATCACACAATTGCAAGCTTGTTTTCCAATATATAAGAATATGACAGTGATATTACAAAGTAAAAAATATTAAAACTTGTTTTCCGAACACTTCCAGATGGTGGACAGGCTTTAGGGAGGTGAGCTAATTGTTGCAGAATTCTCAGCCTCTGACCTGCTCTTCATAAAATCATAGAATCTTTACAGTGCAAAAAAAAGACCATTTGGCCCATCAAGTCTGCACTGAGTCTCCAAAGATCATTCTATCCAGCCTGCACCCCACCCTATCCACATAGCCCCACACATTTTCCAAGGCCAATCTTCCTAATCTACACGTCTTGGGACATTATTTAGCTTGGCTAATCTATCTAACCTGCACATCTTTGGAGAGTGGAAAGAAACCAAAGCACTTGGAGGAAATCCACGCAGATCCAGGGGGAATGCACAAACTCCACACAGACACTCACTCAGGGCTGGAATTGAACCCAGGTTCCTGGAGCTATGAGACAGCAGTGCTAAACACTATGCCACCGTGCCACTCTTGTGGCCACAGTATTTATATGACTCATCCTGTTCAATTCAGTTTCTGGTCAGTAGTAACTCCCAGGATGTTGATATGGTGGAGTGGTGGGGGTTGGTGAGGGGGAGGGGTGTTCATTGAAGGTATTGCCATTGAATGTCGTGGTGAAATGGTTAGATTTTCTCTTGTTGGAGATGGTCATTGTTGGGCACGTGTGACGTGATTGTTCTTCCCACATATCAGTTGAATCCTGAGTGTTGTCCAAGTTTTGCTGCTTATGGACACAGTCCATTTCAGTACCTGAGAAGTGGTGAATGGTGCTGAACACTGGACCCACTCCCACCATCCTGGCTAGAGAGAGAGAGACTTGTTGACTTGTAGTCTTCAAAAGAAAAACCTTGAAGAAGAAAAGATGTCTCTTGTGGCTGATCCACAGAATAGCAAAAGTACATGAAGCTTTAAAGGAATAGAAACATTGAGACTAGAAGCAAGAATAGGCCATTCAGCCCTTCGAGCCGACACCATCATTCATTTTGATCATGGCTGATCATTGAATTCCATATCCTGATTTTGCTCCGCCTTCTCCCCAGATCCTTTGAGTCCTTTAGCCCCTAGAGCTCTATCTAATTTCTTCTTGAAATCAAGCAACGTTTTGACCTCAACTACTTTCTATGGTAGTCAATTCTCCACATTCACCACTCTCTGGGTGAAGAACTTTCTCCTCACCTGAGTTTTAACAGGTTTACCCCTTATCCTCAAACTATGAGCCCCTAGTTCAGGACTCCCCCACCATTGGGAACATTCCTTCTGAATCTGCTCTGTCTAACTGAATCAGAATTTGATAAGTTTCTAAGATCCCCTCTCACTCTTCTAAACTGCGGTGAATATAATCCTAATCGACTTAGTCTCTCCTTGTATAACAGACCAGCCATCCCAGGAATTAGCTTGGTAAATCTTTGATGTACTCCCTCTGGAACAAGGACGTCCTTCCTCAGATAAGGACACCAAAATTGTACGCACCACTCCAGACGTGGCCTCACTAACACCCTATACAATTGTGGCAAAACATCCCTATTCCTCTCACTATGAAAGCCAACATACCATTTGTCTTCTTTACTGGCTGCTGTATCTGCACACTTATTTTCAATGACTGATGCACAACCAAGGTCTCGTTGAGAATCCACCTGTCAGTTTAATCCATTCAAGTGATAATCTGTCTTCCTATTATTGCTACCAAAGTGGATAACCTTATATTTATCCACATCGCACATGCCCATATGTAGCTTGTCCAAATCACGCTGAAGCATCTCTGCATCCTCCCCACAGCTCACCTTCTCACCCAACTTTGTATCATCTGCAAATTTGGAGATAACATATTCAGTTCCCTCTTCCAAATCATTAATATATAATGTGAACTGTTAGGGTCCTAGCACAGGTCCCTGGGACTAGTCACTGACTGCCAATCAGAAAAAGACGTGTTTTACTTCCTCCCTGCTGACCAGCTTTCTATCCATCTCAAGAGATTACCTGCAATCCTGTGTGCTTTAATTTTACCAGCTGTCCATTATGTGAGACATTGTCAAAAGCCTTCTGAAAAGCCCAAATAAACCACATCTGCTGGCTCTCATGAGTCAATTCTGCAAGATACATCATCAAAAATGCATGATTTCCTTTTTGTAAAGCCATGTCGATATTGTCTGATTATACCAGTGCCTTCCAAATGCTGAGTAATGAAATCCTTGATAATGGACTCTCACAACTTCCCCAGCACCAAAGTTAGGCTCACTGGTCCATAGTTCCCTGTTTTTTCTCTGACTCCTTTTTTTTGAATAGCGAGCTTACATTAGCTATCCTCCCATCTGTAGGAATTAATCCAGAACCCAAAGAATTTTGGAAAAAAGAAACCAATGAGGAGCTACTGTTTCCCACGGCCACTTCCTCAAACACAAGAGCAGGCGTAGACTGTGTGACTTGTCAAGCCTGCTCCACCATTCAATACAACCGTGGCTGATCTTGGGCTTCATCTCTATGTTCTTATCGGCTCTGCGTACCCCTGAGAGAACAAAAATCTCAGCCTCAAGGCCCATATGGTTCCAGGGTTCGTGAAGTTCCCTCAGCTTGTCATCAGTTGAGGAAGGTGAAAAATACAAACCTGGCAACTAATAACAACGTTTTGTCTTCAAAGGTGCCTGTGGGAACTGAGACGAAAGTAAATTCTTTGCAGCAAAATGCAACAGACATCGTGGAGAAGTGTTTGTGATGATCTGTCGAAGTGCAGATGGGAACTGTTAACCAGTCAAGTCAAACCAAAGATGTCTGATTTCGTACCTAATAATAGCGAAGCCTTATTTTTGTGGCCTGGCTTGTTTTGAAAGCCAATTTTAGTAGTCGTCCAGCTAATACATTTTCTATGATTGCACAACCTAAACCTGTGGTATCCGGTAATCAAAATTTTGGCTTTGTTACTTTAGCTCTATTCTGTGATTTTATGCTATGCCTTGCCTTTTATAATTGCCTTTTATTTAAGTTTGCACTTAAAATAATATAGCCCTGGCATTTACATCTACAGCTTTTAATAAATCAAAATAAGGCTGGTTATGTTGCATCATCAACTGTTCTAAGTTAAAAGTGGGAGTGAACATCAGAATAAGTTTGGCATTTGTTCAGACTCTTTGCCAATATGAGTATTCAGACTGTTCGGCCACGTAATATCATAATTGCAATTTAAAACTGGCATTCTGGATTTTATATATTTTCTGGAATAATTATTGATTTGAAGTCGAGAGCATTTAGCTCAGCATCACATTTTGAATTGTAGTATGGCTTGGAAAATCATTTTTTACACATCCCTTTGGTTATACTGCTCGTACTTTGCAGACTTGAGATAACATATCAAAATTCAATGAATGGTTTTCAATTTATGTAAATGGTTCATTTTCTTCAGGTCACTGATTGCAAGTTGCAGGATGGGGTTGGGGGAGGGTGTTGAAGATTGTTCTGAATGGTGAATAAAGTGAAATGATTTTTTTTTTAATACCTAACAATTATTGCACCATATTGGGACAAGGTAATAAACCACAGCAAAAAATGAAGACAGGAAACTGAGAGTGGCAGTCCTCGCTGTGATCGAAACCCAACAACAGGAACAGATTGAGCATCTCAACATTTTGGTTGCGTTGTTTACCTTAATTGGCATGGAAGGTATTTCTTATCAAATGATAGGGATGATTGATAATTTTCCAGTATGTTTCTAACTTTGGAAACCAAGCCTATAACTCATTTTCAGTTACACTTTCCTCTAATTCAGTTATCCTCTGTTTGTTTAATCAGTTAGGCTGATGTTCATTTAAGTTTTCTTCTGTAAAGTTAGGCCTTTTGCTGCTTCACTTGGTTTCCTCTTCAGTAAAGGAAGGAAATTGTTAGACTTGTTAACTTTCAGTTTAATAGTGAGGATGCAATTCCTTTCTTCGGGTCATTTTTTTGTTTGGGTGCTGTATCAGCCAATGGTCACTGCGAATGCTATTTGAAACTGTTCAGTAGGAAGCTCCCTATCTCTGAATATTATACCTGGTCTGTACTCAGCATCTCCCTACCCCACCATATGATATTGGCAACACCCTTTTGGAGGATTTCTACCTCTCCTTCGCCACGATTTGTGAAGTCAGGTGTGAACCCTCAGCTCCAGTTAAATTGGTGTCAAACACTTCAATCATGAGTTCAAGCCTGCAGACTGACCTGGGAGTTTTGTTCTTGAAATCAGAAACCTTTCATGATAATCCTGGAGAATGTTGATCTTGATCATTAGAATGTCTCCTGTTTCTTTCTGTACTTTGTTTTTTTGTCTTTAACAAGCAAGGTGCCACGGTGGCACAGTGATTCACACTGCTGCCTCGCAGTGGCAAGGACTCGGGTTTGATTCTGGTTTGTGTGGAGTTTGCATGTTCTCCCTGTGTCTGCGTCGGATTCCACCGCGTGCTCCAGTTTCCTTTTGCACTCCAAAGATGCGTGGGTTAGGTTTATTGGCCATGATAAATTAACTCTGGAGTTGGATGATTAGCTGGGTAAATATGTGGGGTTACAGGGATAGGATCTGGGTGGTCAGTGTGTGCTCGATGGGCCGAATGGCCTCCTTCTGCACTGTAGGGATTCTATAATTCTATGAAGCTGGTGAAAAAATACCTGTTTTCAAATCCAGCAGATAAATGTTAAGAGTAGCTTACACCAGGAATAAATAGCTGCTACTCCAATGATTTTGTTACTTTATGTATCTTCCCATTGCCTGTTCTCTGTCTTTTCCTTTCTCTCAGTCCAATGAATTGGGTTGAGGGAGCTCTCCCAACATATTGGAATGAGCACCCTACTCTCAAATATAAGTACAGGCTGTAGAAAGAAGTCCTGACAGGTAACCAGTTTGATGATCCTTCTGCTACTTCCATACTATTCACTGAGGGAAGGCAGTGAAAATGCACTTTTGAAAAAAAAAGTTCCATTCTCTGATTCCCATTCTCCACCCCGGGTAGTCCTCTGTGAACCCACCACTCTGACATGCATCCTCTGCAGTTGACCGGGTGAGCGAGCTGGGATCAGATATTTGTCATAGGAGAATTGGTGAGGTATAAAGATAAAGATTTGTATTTCTGTAGGGTTCTTTTCACAGCCTCAAAGTCCGAAGGCACGTTGCAGCAAATGAAGTACTTGTTGAAGTGTAGATGCTCTGCTAATGGCACGGTGGCACAGTGGGTTAGCACTGCTGCCTCACAATGACAAGGACACAGGTTCAATTCCCGGTTGGGTCACTGTGTGGAGACTGTATGTTCTCCCCATATCTTCGTGGGTTTCTTCCAGGTGCTCAGGTTTCCTCCCACAATCTGACAAACATGCTGGCTAGGTGCATTGGCCATGCTAAATTCTCGCTCAGTGTACCCGAACAAGTGCCTGAATGTGGCAACTAAGGGATTTTCACAGGACCTTCACTGCAATGTTAATGTAAGCCGACTTGTGACACTAATAAATAAACTTAAAAAAGAAACACAGCAGCAAATTTGCACACAGCAAACCTTTACAGACAGCAATGTGATAATGACCAGATAATCTGTTTTGATTATGTTGCTGGAGGGTTAAATATTACCAGGGCATGAGGAAGAACTCCCCTGCTCTTTTTCAGAACAGTAATGTAGGGTTTTGTCCTAATCAGTAACGTTAAGGAGAATCAGTCTAGAACAGGTGCTTGGGACTCTGGAGTGGGAATTGAACCCACAATATCCATTACCCAGCGATAATAGGGCTACCACTGAACTTGGACTAATTGAAGATAGTGCTCTGCGTGGATGCAGTACCAATGTTCCTTGGGCAACGTATCTGGCAGGTGACCCAGAAGATGTGCTAGGGTCACCACACAAACCATCCCTGCCACACCACCCCCCAACCATGTTACCCCCCCATCTTTCCCCAAAAAATGACTGTGTGGTGGGAATTGATGTAGAGATGTCGGCGTTGGACTGGGGTAAACACAGTAAAAAGTCTCACAACACCAGGTTTAAGTCCAACCAGTTTATTTGATAATAAACCCACAAGCTTTTGGAAACACCTTTGTCAGGTATGTGGAAGGTTCTGATCGGAGAAGGGCATATAAAAACGCACACAGTTTACAAAATACTGATTAGAATGCAAGTCTTTACAGGTTAGCTGAAAACACACCCGACAAAGGAGTACTGTTTCCAAAAGCTTGTGGGATTACTACCAAACAAATTGGTGGGAATTGCCCAGGAAGTTTATATTTCTAATGGACAATTATCCTGCAGTGGGCACTATCTCTTTAAAATCAGAGTCTTTGGATGGTTATGATTCTCTTAACAAAATAGTTATCCAGGAAAGTTAGTCAGCGTAAAACCGTTTCTAACTCCTGGATAGCCACACTGCTGACCACCTACCCCCTTACACATTTACCTCCTCCCTGGCTTCTCAAAGAGGCTGAGGTCTTTGAGCTTCCTGGTTTATGGCAGTATAAAGACAGGATGTGGCTTCACCTCTTCTGACACTGCTGTCCCGAAGCTTCCCAGGAGCTGGCATGCTGCCCAATTCCCAAACTCAAGTCTAAAGGTCATGCAAGAAATGCACAGCTCCTGACGAAGGACAGTAAAAAGCAGTGGAGTGGCAATCTGACTATGGATACCGCTCCATGGAAATTCTAGCCCCTGGTATAATGAGTAATGTAACCCCACCATCACTAAGAATCATTTAGACTCCCTCTATCCAGCTAAAAAACATTTTCCTTCACTGGCCTTCCTTCTCATTTTCTCTCCATTATGTCACCTCTCTTCATTTGACATATGTGCCGTCGTACACAGTCACAATCCAAAATTGGAACTTTTCCCAAGAGGAACTGTGCAAGTATATTAATCTGTATCTATTTATAAACTGAAATCTAAGACTGAGCAATTAGAGGAGCCTTCACTAATTTAAGCTTATGGCACAGTATTTTTGCACACTTTTATTTCAGTGGTAAAAGTGTCAACTTGTGCAAAAAATAACTTTGGTATAACTGAGTCTAGTTAAGAAACATTGACTGAGATTATTCAACAAAAGGGAGAGAAAACACAAATAATTAAAGGCTAGTCTTAACTTCAGTCATTGGGAAAATGTTTGAGTCCATTATAAAGAGTGTAATAGCAGAGTGTTTAGAAATGTATAATATAATCTAGCAGGGTCAATATGGCTTCATGAAGGGGAAATCATGCCTGACAAATTTATTAGAATTCTTTGAGGTAGTAATGAGCAGGATAGATAAAGGGTGAGCAGTAGATATAATACAGTTAGATTTCCAACAGCATTCAGTAAGGTACTGTACAAAAGGCTGCTCAATAAGATAAGAGGCCATGATGTTGGGGTAGTATATTAGCAAGGACAGAGGATTGACCTAACCAGTAGAGTTGGGATAGGAGGGAAATTTTCAGAATGGCAACATGTAACTGATGGAGTGCCACAGGGATCAGTGCTAGGTCACATTTATTTACAATATAAATGATTGGCTGGTCTTGTCGTGGTTGGACTCATTGTGAGTGAGAATGAAGAATTTGGCGTTCCAGCCAAAACTCCATTCACTTTCAGTGGCATTGGAAATCCCAACAGCAAACAAACAAAATTACAGCACAAAAACAGGCTCTTCGGCCCTCCAAGCCTGCCCGCCCATCCGGAGACCATATCTCTCCATTCCCATCCTATTCATGTCTTTGTCAAGACACCCCTTAAAAGTCACTATCACATCTGCTTTCACTACCTCCCCCAACAGTGAGTTCCAGGCAACCACAACCCTCCATGTCAAAAAAACTTGCCTTGTACCTCATACAAGGGTGGAGAATTAAGCCTGATTATTGATAATTGAATCCAGTGATCCCCATGCATACGTATACAATGGGTGGGGGCAGAATCCGCTTTCTCAACAAATCCTTTACAGTAAACAAGCTTGCCACCTCGTCAAGGCACACACACATGAAGAATCATTACTTAGATTAGGCGTTAAAGACAGAAAGTCCGCAAAGAGACACTGCCTTCTGGAGAAGAAAAAAAGAGAAATCTTGTGGGCTGAATAGGAAATGATTGATGTGAAGTTTTATAAAGAAAAATGGGATGTAGTATCTACATCGACTCAACCTTTTCATAAAAATAAAATTTTCAGTCAACATTGGTACAAATTGTGCTCTAAAAATAAAATTCAAATTGAGAACTTTTAATTCATACTATTTTTGATATTTGCACTATGAAATTTAGAGAAAAATGTTTGTAAATTCAGAGATTGAAAAGCATTTGTTCTTGTGGATCAATGTTAATGAATTTAAATCTGATTTTTATTTCCTTCATTGAAACTTTTTGAGAGATATTACCTCCCCAGAGCTGCACCTGTTATGAAAATACAGGAATCTATTAGGGAAAGGTTTTTCTTCATTGTAGATCAAGACAAAATGAATTAACTTCTTAAACAGAGGAGTGATTGGTTTATTGGAGTGTACGAGAAATGTATGTGTAATGTGCTTGTATACTCTATTTGTACAATTGCTTTAATTCAAATAAACACTTCTGGTTTGAAAATAAAACTGACTCATTTTTATCTGCCAATGCTTTGTTACCTTAGAAATGAAATCAGTTTGGTTTCGAGAAAACTTTTTATTTTCTATTCCACATCATCATCTTTACATAGCAATCACGCAGGAAACAAGAAATTGTTTCTGACTAATATTGTTACTTTAATAATACTAAGAGGTTCAGTTCCAACATAAGCCTTGGATGAACAGCATAAAGAATCAAGAACAAGGCAGAGACAAAAGGAAGTTGAAGTGTCCAAGTTTCCTTATAAGGAATTGTGATGAGCTGCCTGTTTAGGGGAGGCAGTGGCATAGTCACTGGACTTGTAATCCAGAGGCCCGGTATAATGCTCTGAGGACCCAGGTTCGAATCCCACTGCAGCAGATGGTGAAATTTGAATTCAATACAAATCTAGAATTCAGAGTCTACTGATGACCATGAAATCATTGTCGATTGTTGTAAAAATCTATCTGGTTCACTAATGCCCTTTAGAGAAGGAAATCTGCTGCCCTTGCCTGGTCTGGTCTACATGAGTCCAGACCCAAAGCAACATAGTTGACTCTTAATTGTCCTCTGAAATGTCTGACTGAGCCATTCCATTCAAGGGCAGTTAGGGATGGGCAACAAATGCTGGCCTTGCCAGCGATGTTCATGCTCGATTAAAATAATAAGATACAACCTCTGAGAAACCAATGAAATCCAAATTCAATTTCTTGACTTATTGGCTGGTAGAAGGGTTCTGGCCTGGCCTCCATAATCCTGTGCACAGAAAGAGTACATTTACCATTTTCTTTCGTCAGCATAATCGCTCTTAGTTGGAGCCATCTGGTTCACTCATATCTTTTAGGGAAGGAAATCTCCCACCCTTACCTGACATGACTCCAGACCTACAGCCATGTCGCTGATTCCTAACCACATCTGGAGCTATTGTAAAGTTTTAAGTCACAAGTAGATTTACATTAACACTGCAATGAAGTTATAGTGAAAAACCCTCTAATCGCCACGTTCCGGTACCTGTTCGGGTACACTGGGGGAGAATTTAGCATAGCCAATCCACCTAACGTGCATATTTTTGGACTGTGGGAGGGAACTGGAGGAAACCCACAAAGACAGAATGTGCAAATTCCGCACAGTGACCCAAGCCGAGAATCGAACCTGGGTCCCTGGCTGTGTGAGGCAGTAGTGTTAACCACTGTGCCACTATGCTGCCCGTGGTCGAGCAAGTCACACAGTTGACTGAAATGGCCAAGCGAGCCACTCTGTTCAAGAGCAATTAGGGATGGGCAGCAAATGCTGGCTTTGGTGGCGACTCCCATATCCTAAAAATGAACAAAGAAAATTGCAGCACAGGAACAGCTTCTTTGGCCCTCCAAGCCTGTACCCACCATGCCGCCTGAATGAACTAAAACCCCTACCCTTCCGGGACCATATCCCTTTATTCCCATCCTATATTTGTCAAGACACCCCGTACCACATCCGCTTCTATTACCTTCTTCCAGCAACGAGTTCCAAGCACCCACTATTCTCCATGTAAAAAATCTGCCTCGTACATCTCCTTTAAACCTTGCCAGCTTAAACCTGTGCCTGTTAGTAATTAACTCTTCCATCCTGGGGAAGAAGCTCCTGAATCTCCATGCCTCTCACAATCTTGTAGTCTTCTATCAGGGCACCCTTCAACTCCGTTGTTCTAATGAGAACAAACCAAGTTTCTCCAACTTCTCTTCGTAGCTAATGCACTCCATACAGGCAGCATCCTAGTAAATCTTTTCTGTATCCTCACCAAAGCCTCCACGTCCTTCTGTTAGTGTGATGACCAGAATTGAACACTATATTCCAAGTGCGGTCTAACTAATGTTCTATAAAGCTGCAACATGACTTGCCAATTTTTAAACTCAATACCCCAGCTGATGAAGGCAAGCATGCTGTTTGCCTTCTTGACTACCTTCTCCACCTGCATGGCACTTCCAGTGACTTGTGTACCTGTTCACCCAGATTCCTTTACCAATTGATACTCGTAAAGGTTCTGCAATTTACTGTATATTTCTTGTGTCTATTGGACCTTCCAAAATGCATTATCTCCCATTTGTCTGGATTAAGCTCCATCTGCCATCTGTGCACCCAAGTTTCCAACCGATTTATAACCTGCTATATCCTCTGATGGTCCTTATCGCTGTATGCAAATCGACCAATCTTTGTGTCGCTGGCAAACTTACTATTCAAACCATTAATGTTTTTCTCCAAATCATTTATCTATATTACAAATAGCAAAGATCCCAGTTGTTGATCTCTGGGTAATGCCACTTGTCACAGCCTTACATTCAGAAATGCACCCTTCCACTGCTACCCTTTGTCTTCTTTGACCGAGCAGTTTTATATCCACCTTGCCAACTCACCTCTGATCCCAGGCGATTTCACCTTCTGCCTTGAGGAACCTTGTCAAACGCCTTACTGAAGTCCACGTAGACAACATCCACCGCCCTACCCTCATCAATTATTTTCGTCACTTTCTTGAAAAACTCGATCAAGTTCATGAGACACGACCTCCCCTTCACAAAACCATGTTGTCTCTCACTAATACGTCTATTTATTTCCAAGTGGGAATAAATCTTGTCTCGAAGAATCTTCTCCAATAATTTCCCTACCACTGATGTAAGGCTCACCAGCCTGTAATTACTTGGATTATACTTGCTACCTGTCTTAAACAAAGGAACAACATTGGCTATCTCCAATCCTTTGGAACCTCCCCTGTAGCCAGTGAGGATACAAAGATTTCTCTCAAGGCTCCAGCAATTTCCTCTCTTGCCTCTCTCAGTATATCCCATCAGGCCCTGGGGACTTGGCTACCTTAATACTTCTCAACAACCCCAATACCTCCTTTTTGATCTTAAAAAGACTCAAACTATCTACACAGCCTTTCCCAGACTCATCATCCACCAAGTCCTCTTTGGTGAATACAGATGCATTGTACTCATTTAATACCTTGCCCATTTCCTCTGGCTCCACACATAGATTCCCTCCCTTGTTCTTGAGTGAGCCAGCCTTCTCCCTGGTTATCCTCTTGTTCTTTATATATGTATAATCAGCCTTGGGATTTTCTTTAATCCTGTTGACCAATATTTTTTCATGACCCTTTTTAGTCCTTTTTACTCCTTGCTAAAATTTCTTTCTACTTTCCTTGTATTCCACATTTGCTTCATATGTTCCCAGCCTCTTAGCTTTGACAAATGCTCCCTTTTTTTTCGTTTAGGTTCACAGTGTCTCTTGTTATCCAAGGTTCCCAAAACTTGCTGTATTTACTCTTCATCCTTAAAAGCATATGCTGGCCCTGAATTCCTCTCAACTTAGACTTGAAAGCCTTCCACATGCCAGATGTTGATTTGCCCTCAAACATCTGCCCCCAATCTACATTCTTCCGTTCCTGCCTAATATTGCTGTAATTAGTCTTCCCCCAGCTTAGTACTTTAATTTGAGGACTACACTTATCCTTATCCATCAGTATCTTAAAGTTTACTGAATTATGGTCACTATTCCCAAACTGCTCCCCTACTGAAACATCCACCACCTGGCTGTGCTGATTCCCCAATACCAGGTCAAGTATAGCTCTTCCCTACTTGGATTGTTTACACACTATTTCAAGAAGCCCTCCTGGATGCTCCTTATAAACTCTGCCCCATCCATGCCCCTAACACGAATTGAGTCCCAGTTAATATCAGGGAAGTTAAAATCTTCCACTATAACAATCTTGTTACTTTTACATCTTGCCAAAATCTGCCTACATATCTGTTCCTCTGTCTCCCGTTAGCAGTTGGTGACCTATAGTAAACACCTAGCATTGTGACTACACCTTTCCTATTGCTGAGCTCTACCCATATTGCCTCGCTGTATGAGCCCTCTGAGTAGTACAGCTGTGATATTCTCCTTAATCAGTAGTGCAACCCCCCCCTCCCCCCGCCCCTTTTACATTCCCTCTATCCCGCCTGAAACATCTGTATCCTGGAATGTTAAGCTGCCAATCCTGTCCTTCCCTTAACCAAGTCTCTGTAATGGCCACGACATCATAGTTCCAAGTATTAATACAAACTCTAAAGTTCATCTGCCTTATCTGTTATACTTCTCGCATTGAAACAAATGCACTTCAGTCCACCAGACCCTCTTTGATTAGCAACCCCACCCTGCCTGCTGTTTCTGTGACTGGCCCTACTCACTGGTACCTCTTCAGTTAATTCACCTTTGCTTTGGTTCCCAAAAAAAGATGGTGAGGCCCCTTCTTGAACTGCTTCAGGCAATATTAAGTAGGTATACTCACAGTGCTGTTCAGGAGAGAGTGCCAGAATTTTGATGCAACAATAATGAAAGAAGGGCAACATTTCCAGATCAGGATGTGTTGCTTGGACGGGAGCTTTTAGGTGTGATTTTTTTTCCTTGAGTCTGCTGCCTTTGTCCTAGGTGGGTGAAGGTGTGGATCTAGAAGGTAGTCGAGGGAGCCTTCATCCCCATTGATATAGAATATTGTCCATATGACTCAGAAACTTAGGGACACCAAACTGCATAGACTGCATGGAGACATTTTAGTTGTTATATGGTCATGCAACTTGGAGTGAACATTATCACAGTGAGAGCACTTTGCCTGAGAGGATTTGGCTGGAGGGATAATGATGTTCTGGTGATTGTTACTTTGAGGTTTCCTTTTCTTTACAATGAGATTTTCTTTGGTTGTTCAAAGCCCTGTGTCCGAGAGTGCAATAACTGCCCCACTAGGATAAAGGATGCCTATAATAAAAGACCTTGAAAAGGTGTTTAATTTGCTGAGCAGACTTGGTGAATGCTGCACTTATAGCTTACCAACTGTTGGTGATCTTCAGACCTCAACATCCCCTTGAGCCGATGGAAGCTGTTTCTCAATCCGTGTCCTCTGTCGAAGAGCTCGGTGACACAGGCTGAAAATCTGGAGAATCATCAAGCGCGGTTCTCACTAAAGACATTGCGTTCCGTGATTTTTCTCCCTCACCATTGACATAGCAGGGTTCATGCTCAGTTCATTTTAATGATTTAATATAAATTTTGATATAATTAACAACCTCCCCCCAACCCCAACCACATATCTTCCTCTCACCAACATGGCATCAGATCAATGAGGTTTATAACAGGATTCTCCAGGCATGATCCTAACATGGGAATCCCTCTAGGGGTGCCAAGGTGAGTATAGCCCCCTGGGGAGACCAGAACCAGGCAGCAGCCTGGCACTGCACTCTAGCACACGTTAAACCTTTATGGAAAGGGCATACATGTATACTGGGGGGCACGGGTGAGAGAGAGAGAGATGCTGTCGATGACAGTTATGGGGAGGCACATTGGCACAGTGGTTAGCACTGTTGCCTCAAGGCGCCAAAGACCAAGTTTGATTCCAGCCTTGGGTCACTGTCAGTGTGGAGTTCACACATTCTCCCCTTGTCTGCATGGGTTTCCTGCAGCGTTCCGAATTCCTCACAGTCCAAAGATGTGCAGATAAGGATTGGTCATGCTAAATTGCCCCTTAGTGTCAGGGAGACTAGTTATGGTAAATTATGGGGATAGGTTCTGGGTGGGATTGTAGTTGGTGCAGACTCGATGGGTCGAATGGTCTCCTTCTGCACTGTACGATTCTATGTTCCTTCCTCAATCATCTCTATTCTGACTGGGATTTGTGGTTTTACTATATGTAGTCACATACTATGGCAGTAAGGATTACAGATACCAAATGAACAACATACAAAATACTTTTAAAATATTCATTTAATCCATCTCAGTACAATCAGTATGACAGCAGCAGTCTAAGAACTTGAGCAGATCAATGCTGTCGATAAAAGGCAAAATCCATTAACTACTTTGAAGCTTCAATTTTTTTTCACAACAAAGAGAATTGTCTTTTATATTTCCAGATAACGATTCTAACATTTCAGAACCTAGCAGTTTGTTGAAAATTAAATGTGAATCTTTCCGTAAATGAAGTGGAGATGGTTGGGAAAAAGTAAAATCTGAGGTCACGTACCAACTGACTCAAGAATAGCTTCTTCCCTGCTGCCATTACACTTTCTTTACCTCATATTAAGTTGATCCTTCTGTACACCCCAGCTATGACTGTAACACTACAGTCTGCACCCTCTTCTTCTCTATGAATAGCATGCTTTGCCTATATAGCGTGCAAGAAACAATACTTTTCACTGTATACTAATACACGTGACAATAATAAATCAAACCAAGGTCAGCATTAGAAGTCATATGATTCAAAAGCATACAGAGTTACAAAGGGGTGGGTGGCACAGTGGTTTAGCACTGCTGCCTCACAGCACCGGGCACCCGGGTTTGATTCCCGACTTCGGTCACAGCCTGTGGACCGAATGGCCTTCTTCTAGACCGTAAGGAGTCTGAAACCCAGACTCAAATTCATATTGATCGTTACACACGTCAGACATGTGTTTGTACCGTCAAGTGTGAGATTATGTGGCAAGATAAGAAAAATCACAATATCAAGAACACGAGAATAATCAAAAAACAATTCCCCAGACACAAGAATGGTTAAAGACCATCAACAGGGAATTTGAACAAATTTACAACATTATTTTCTGTATTAAAAGTGATCCTTCCTCGACAGAATTAAATAACTATATTTATAGAAAAATAGATAATAATTATAGGACATAACTATGGCTCAGTGAATAGATGCATCATCTATTATTGTACAGTAATGCAAACTTTACTTGGTTCAATCTTCTGTACGGAATGAATTCATCGCGGTTAAATAGCAGGATGGATAATAAGTACCTTCGCCATCACAAACTGCGAAAAGGAAAAGATCAAACAATTATAGTCCCTGAAAGACTCTGATCGCTAGCCAGCGATTCCAAATGAAAGTTCTTTCAAGACACGTGGCTTTAGTAAATTCATGCCGAGGCAAACCATCACCCCCACCCATTCCCTCCAGACTATGCTTTCTGTTTTACAACAGTTGGACAAAATCAACTTTCACTTTTCAAGGGAAGGGGTCCCATAGAAATCTGAGGAGCTATGGCATCTATAAGTGCCACGAATTTCCCGGGTTTGAAATAGTAAGCAATATTTTCTGTATATCTACCTGAGTCTTGGTTAGCTTTGCTGCTTTGCTATTTCCTAACACATAAGCTCCACGCCGAGTGAAAACTCAAAAGTGCAACTCCTACATTTCAGGAAGTTTACAGAGGATTTCCACTCAATTTCACTTTCGGGTCAGTTACAGGGCATTTCACCAGAAGTTCCTGTACAAAGACATTGAGGGAAAGTGGGGAATGCACAAGATGGGACCTCTGTGACTGAGCAGACTTCCTCTCAAGGCACATGGGCAGAATGGCCATTTGGATGAGGTTTGTCATGGATATTGCAACCCAACTTGACCAAATGCATTCGTAATTCTGGACAAGGCATTGTTTTAAAAAATTCATTATTGGGACTTGATTGCTGCTGGCAAGGTGAACACTTATTGCTCACCCAAGACCATTGGAGAAACATAAAAGGCAAACACATAAAGGCCAGACTTGGGCAAGGATGGACAACTTCCTTACCGAGTATTAGTAAGCTAGCTGGGGTTTTACCGGCAATTCGATAACTACATTCAAATTCCCAAACTGGCAACAATAAGCGTTTGAACTCATCTTTGAGTTACTGGTCCACGACCATTAAATTTGTGTCACAATTATAAACTTTTCACATCATCTTGTGAACAGTTCCAGACACTTAAAACAATATGAGTATTTTAGAAACTGGAGATCAAATGAGAAGTTAAATTGGAATGTTCTTATTTACACATTTTGGTCCTGAACTATTTGGCCTCATTTTGTGTTTACAGGACAAATACCACAATGCCAGTTGGCCAAATCGGACTTTCCAATGGTACAAACAATGACATAATTGTGGGGTGACAACTGGTTAAATATTGGCCCAGATTTTCACTTTGGAGGAAGAGTTTCCCCATTGTGGCAAAAGTCCCAGAAGTAGCTGGAAATTCTAAGTCACATCATCAAAAATGGCATTTCCTATTTTCACCGGGACACGACCGGAGTCAGGCTGGGTTCACACACGCACAGTTCACAATGCGGCTGGCCATTTAAATCATCAGCTTCTTCCACTGTAATGGGATTTTGATAGGTCAGGAAGGTGAAAACCAATGTGTGCAAATTACACCAGGTGAGGGCAGTCCGAACTTGGATTAGTTTGGACAGCCAGGGGACCCCATAGGATAGGGTCCTTGAACACCTTTTGGAGGTAAGGTAGCTTTTTGGAGAGGTAAAAATCCCTTTGGGATTGTTAAAAGTAAACAAGTATAAAAAGTGCATTAATTCATTGGAACTGTCAAAGTTGTAAAAGCACAGTCATAGGATACTGGGTAATTTGGCTTAATGGGGGCAAGTTGTCAGATGTAAAGAGCCATGGGGAGCAGGAGACATGGGAGCATGAGAGACCATGAGAGTGGGTGGAGGAGCATGGGTTGGCATGGTGGTATGAGAGGTCAAGGGAGTTGGTAGAGAGTCATACGTTATCGCACAGGGACATGGAGATGAGTGGGTCCATGGATTATAATTGGAAGTATGATGATCCATGGGGGCTCGGAAGAAGGATGGATTGGCAAGGAGCATGAAGAGATCATGAAGTGCTTGGGACATGTGGTGGCATCAATTGGCATGAGTGGGCCATGCAGAGTGTGTGGGAGTTGGGGACTGAGATGCAAGGCCGGGAGGGCTGTTCTTGTGTTTTGAACTTCTAAGAAGTACCTCAAACAAAGTGCGGGAGCACAGGGGCATGCCTTCTGCCCAGACCACCTCTGCACCCAGCAGCCTCTGCAATTGTTCTATGAGCAGCAGGCCCAACCTCTAATCCAGTCACCAACCCAACAAACTCCTCCCCCAGTCACCAGAACAAAATTCTGCCCTGCAGGCAGCCATTTCTAAAATCCTGGGTGGGGAGATTTGAGAATCATCTCGTGCCTGTGCAACAGACACGGGAGCGAAAATCTAAGCCCCAGCATTTATCCCAACACAGTAAACAAAACCCTTCTCAGATAGCACCCAGGAAACTGATAAAGTCTGCTTAATTTAGTACCAGTTACATATTATTTCTCTTTCTTTTCTTTCTTGTACAGGTTGTAGGCAGGTCACAGGAAAGTTTGTGCTCGGTTTTCTTGTGACAGACAATGTGAACCAGCTTCAGATTGGCCCGAGTAAACAAGAGGCTGTAGAAACGTTCAACCTTCCTGTCATCAATTTTCCGATGTTTGACAGTATTGACTATCGTTGGAATAATGGTCCTTTTCTTTTCAATCCTATGGAGAAAATGTTGAACGAAGGATAGTGAAATAAAACGCAAAGTCCCTGTGTCTTGTTCCAAGTGGAACTTCTCAATTACCATAAAGAATTATTCAGTCAACCAGAGGTTAAAATTAACATGGAACTTCTGAAGCTTACACTCAGACAGTCCATTTCCAAGCACTGACAGACTGTTGTTGGAGTAAGGAAGGAAGGAAGGAAGGCACGGTCTGAGAAACACCTCGCCTAATTTCCTGTCCAATGAAGATTTATAGTAAGAAACAGGATAATGTACAAGCCACTGTGGTGTTAACTGATTGTGACTTCAGTATGATCACGACAATCAAATAACGTTTTCCAAAACCATATTATGCCTGGAGAGTTCAGAGACAACTTTAACAAGTTGTTGAAGTTGACTGCGAAACTCATCCACCGATAGCCTAGTGGACATGCTGATTCCCCCTTTAATCCCCTCCTCAGAGGGTCTCTCATTAAATATGTAGACTAGATGCTGATGATGTCATTTGGATCTATTTGCTATTTTAATCAGAAGTCAAGGAAAGGGAACTGTTGTGGATTTTCAGACAGGGAGTGAACCTGGGACAAGAAAAACAATTATTTTGCAATGGCTTGCCCTGGAGCCTAGGGACAGGACAGTAGCACAATGATTAGCATTGCTGCCTCACAGTACCAGGGACTTGAGTTCAATTCCAGCCTTAGATGACTGCCTGTGGGGAGTGTGCGTGTTCTGAAGGGTTTCCTCTGGGAACTCCAGTTTCCTCCCACAGTCCAAAGATATGCAGGTTAGGTTGATCGGCCATATTAAATTGCCGGTTCATGTCAGGAAGATTAGCACCAATAAACACATGGAGTTACAGGAATGGGGCCTGGGTGGATTGTTATTAGTGCAGTCTTGATGGGCTGAATGGTGTCCTTCTGCAATGTAGGGTTTCTATGATTCTGTGCTGTGGCTGCTTTAATTTCCATTACCTTGGGCAGCATTGCTTGACTGTGAGGGTGGGCTGGCTTCATGCTGCCTAAGCCATGATGGCCTGTTCTCCAAACCCACTTAAATCAGACCATTAAACAATCTAGCAAAGGGGGCTTCTAAATCACACCATTGAGAAGCATTTTCCCAACTGCACTGTACAGTAACTCATCAAAATTATTTGCAAACACATTGTTGTAAAATCTTATAAACACTTTCAAGAAAATGTTTCATTCAAAAGTGAATGATTTGATAGATGGAAAATTTATGAATGATAATGAAGCGTCTGAATGACTGTGTTTCGTAAAACTGCTCATTCATATGAGAGATAATAGGGAAAAGAAATAGTAAGAAGTCTCACAACACCAGGTGAAAGTCCAACAGGTTTATTTGGAATCGTGAGCTTTCGGAGCGTTGCTCTGGGTGACTCACCTGATGAAGAAGCAAACGCTCCAAAAGCTCCTGATTCCAAATAAACCTATTGGACTTTAACCTGGTTTTGTGAGACTACTTATTGTGCCTACTCCAATTCTCCACATCAGGTAAAAGAAAGACAGCACGTAGTGAGAGAATGAATGCTAAGCGTGAACAAGAGGAAAAGCGTGAACGAGAGAAAAAGCATGAACGAGAGAAAGAGTGGAGTGGGTATTCATTCCTCTTTACAAATGATCAGAAAACAAAAATACAAAAAAAAGGATCATTTTAGAATCGAATTCCACAAATAGCTTTTAAATCCTACATCAAATCTGAACATTAAAACTCAAAACATTTCTATGAAAATTAGGCAAACCTTTTTGAACTGAGAGGCACAAACAACAGCCTCAAATTTTGCAGAAACCAGAATTCATTCTGGGATGGCACGGTGGCAGTGGTTAGCACTGCTATCTCACAGCGTCAGGGACCCAGGTTCAATTCCTGCCTTGGGTCACTGTCTGTGTGGAGTTTGCATGTTCTCCCCATGTCAGCATGGGTTTCCTCCAGTTGCTCAAGTTTCCTCCCACAGTCCAAAGATGTGCAGGTTAGGTGGATTGGCCACGCTAAAATTGACCCTTGATGTCCAAAGATATGCAGTTTAAGGGGACTAACCATGGTAGATGTGTGTCATTACAGACTTAGGGCAGAGGGATATGACTTGGGTAAGATATTCTTTCAGAGGGTTGATGCCGATTTGATGGGCTGAATGGCCTGTGCTATACTGTAGGGATTCTATGACCTTAAGTTCTCAAACTTCAAAAGTTATGGCTGAAAGTGCATCATAGATGTGCACAAAATATGCAAAGAACGCCACCTACACATGATCCAGGTTCCAAGTGCTGAAGACAATTCTCTTTTCTCTGCTACCATATGGATTGATGGAATGGATGAAGCTGCAGCTGTCCTCATCAAACGCCCCCTGAAAATACACAGAGATTCAACTATTAAATTCCAAGTTGACAGCTTGTTTAGTCTTGAATGAAGATTTGTCTGAAACTCTTGCTTAAACGTTAAGGGATTGTGAATACTTTGTGCTAGAGGTGAGAGCTGGCTCTGAAACCTCCTGAACCAGCTCAACCCAGGATAAGATGAACCACTGCCGGTCTCCAGAATTGCTTCCTGAACCTGTCAGTGCATTCGGAGGAATGGAGAAATTCAAATTTGAGTGTCTGCTGTGGCTGAGTTGGCAACACACTTGCCTCTCAGTTAGAAGGCTTTGTATCCAAGTCCCACTCCAGTACAAACTCTCAGATGACATACTGCAGCATCATCTGAGGTGACATCTTTCAGATGAGACTTTGAACTGAGACCCAATCTGTAACCTCAGGTGGATGTAGGTCATCACCAATAAGAGACACTCTAACAACCGTCCTTTGATACGTAATGGTATAACCATCACTGAATCCCCCACTGTCAACATCGTTTGGGTTATCATTGACCAGAAACACAACTGGAGTCACCATATAAACACAGTGGCGACAAGAACAGGTCAGAGACTGGGAATACTGCAGTGAGTAACTCACATTCTAACTCCCCAAAGCCTATCCGCCATCTACAAAACGTGAGTCAGGAGTGTGATGGAATATTCCCTACTTGCTTGGATGGATGCAATTCCAACAACACTCAAGAAGCTTGACACCATCGAGGACAAAGCAGCTCTCTTAATTGGCACCACGTCTACAAACATCCAATCCCTCCACTACTGAAGCTTAGCAGCAGCTGTGTGTACCATCTACGAGATGCACTGCAGTAATTCACCAAGGATCCTTAGACAGCACCTTCCAAACCTACAACCACTTCCATGTAAAAGGACAAGGGCAGCAGATAAATGGGAACACCACCACTGCAAGTTCCTCTCCAAACCACTCACCTGGAAATATATCACCATTCCTTCGCAGTTACTAGGTCAAAATCCTGTAATTCCCTCCCAAATGGCATTGCAGATCAATCCACAGACATGGACTGCAGTGATCCAAGAAGGCAGCTCACCACCACCTTCTCATGGGCAACTAGGCATTGGCAATAAATGCTGGCCAGCCAGTGATGCCCATGAACCATAATGAATAATTTAAAAAAAATGGGTGTAGATGAGCCCATTACACAATTTCGAAGATGAGCTGGGGAGGTTTCCACCATGTTCCCTTTACCAAAATCAAATT
Organism: Sphyrna mokarran; assembly: GCA_024679065.1. NCBI lineage: Eukaryota > Metazoa > Chordata > Chondrichthyes > Carcharhiniformes > Carcharhinidae > Sphyrna > Sphyrna mokarran. The sequence continues at coordinate 33,323,092 of JAGIQG010000028.1, forward strand.
ATCTGGTCAATATCATGATGACTGCAGCGCCAATTAGCTCAGTTAGAATGTGGATCTGATTTAACACCAGTAAGACAATCTCCATTCCAGCTGAGTAAATGGCGAAAGACTGTGCAGGAGCAAAAGTATTTTGGGGTTTGTAGACACAAATTAATAAAAGCACATGTACAAAAAGCATCCAGCTTAGAATTTAGAAGTGAGTTGAGAATAATGAGAGGTGATTTCATGGAAATATACAAAATTAATGGGAGTGGTGGAGGGGGGAGAGTGGGAGGAGGCTTGACAACCCAGATACAGAGGCTGTTCTTCGTGGTTGCAGAGTCTAGGACGAGGGATCAAAGTCTCAGGACAAGGAGTCAGCTATTTTGAACTGACGTGAGGTGAGATCTATTCCTTTAGAGGGATGTGGATCTTTGGAATTTCTGACCTGGAGGGGCAGTGGGTTGTTAGTCAAAGAGTACGTACAACAGATAGATAAACTATTGGGCACGAAGGGAATTTAGGGAGAAGGCCACACTACGGGAAAGTGGAATTGATATAAATGTTCAGCCATGATAGTGTTGAATGGGAGAGTAGACCTGAGGGTCTTTCTACATCTTACATTCTTATGTGTGAATGCCAAGTAACCAAAATGGAATGGCATCGTGAAGGCTATCGAAGTGGGAAAATATGTGGGTCGAAACCTTCATTAGAAATGATTTTGGTGAAAGGGTATTTTCTAGCATTCTAATCTTTCTAATTCATGTGCAGTGGTAAATTGGAATGGATTGAGTTGTTGGAAGTCGCAGGCATGAAATATGTTACGAAAGAACTCAAATTGTAACATTTTTGACTTCTTATGGATAACTGCATATTTTTTGCAACGTTACTTCGTAGCAGCATTAGGGAACTCTTTCTGCATGAATTTTACTTGCAAATTGCATGTTACTTACATTGGTTTGACTGATTTGATTTCACTTATTATTGTCACATATATTAGGATATAGTGAAAGTATTGTTTCTTGTGTGCTATAGAGACAAAACATACTGTTCATAGCGTACGTAGGGGAGAAGAAAATGAGAGGATTCAATATATAATGTTACAATCATAGCTTGGGTGAAGATGTTAAAGCAAATTATAGTCCTATTTTTAACTTAGCAAAACTTTCAATGTATAGACCATAAATTCTCCACCTGAACAGGCATTGGAGCATGGCAACTAGACAATGTTCACCATAACTTTATTAAAGTGTTGATGCAAGCCTACTTGTGACATCAATAAATAAACTTTAAAACTTTAAATTTTATAGTATCGAGATAATTTTTTTTTATATACGTGTCAGTTTTTTGGCTAAGATTGAGCATCAGATCAAGCCCAAGATGGGGTCAATGCCTTATCTTGTCAGCTTGAATTCTGTTTGTCCTCCTTGTGGGGTCCATGAATTGGATTCAATTAGAATTTGAATTTGGTTTTGAAGTGAGCAAGGGATGGATTTGGGTTTGCCTGGTCTGCTCTGCGCATCAGCTTTTGTAACTCTAAGAATGGAGTAAAAAAAAATTTCTTACGCGTGTTACAAAATGGTTATGCAGATACACGCTGAAGCACATATCAGTCATCCGTTTAGGAATAATTCGTCACAGGATGGGTTGTTACCCAGAAGTAGTTTTGAGAGATGATGGGTACTGTTCCAAATTTGATCAATGAGGAGCCAATTGAGTGAAATCAGAATAGATGGGGGAATTGGAAAGGAAATTTGAAGGAATTGCACAAGACAAATGACACTAGCACAGAAATGCCATATATTGCAGGAAGCAATAGACATCTTAGCATTAGACAATGGGTGCACGGTAGCACAGTGGTTATTACTGCTGCTTCACCTAAGTTTGATTCCCAGCTTGGATCACTGTGTGGAGTTTGCACATTTTCCTCACGTCTGCATGGGTTTTCTCAGGGTGCTCTGGCTTCCTCCCACAGTCCAAAGACGTATGGGTTAGGTTGATTGGCCATGCTAAATTGCCCTTAGTCCTGAGATGTGTAGGTTAAAGAGATTAGTGGCTAAATATGTAGGTATATGGGAGTAGGGACTGGGTGGGATTGTGGTCAGTGCAGATTCAATGGGCCAAATGGCCTCCATCTGTACTGTAGGGATTCTATGTTTCTATGGTCTTGTGGTGCAATGAATTGTTGCTGTCTCTCCTCCCTTGAAACTATCTCTGGATAGCCCAACCTCTCTATTTACACATTGATGAATTGTTCCTGATCGAAGACGCATGTGTGCTTGTACACGTTTCTGTGACACCATTTTGTAACGCGTACAAAAATGTAATCTCGCCATGTCCGCATTGCACATTCAAAGTTTTGCTCTGTTAAAAATAGGACTAAAGTTCTTCATATCCTCTACAGTTAAACCAAAATAACGAGCATGCAGTTCCAACATAAGCCTCTTAATGCTGCCACGAAATTCCATTCTATCAAATATGCTTTTGTGATGTTAGTGTACCTTTAAGAAGTGTTTTTTTTAAATCATGTACTCTGCAGTTATCAGCAAACATTTTCAGTTTGTTTTTTCCATTGCTGCCAGGCTGTCTACGAAAAGCAAACTTTTTGTTGCTGCTTAAACTGAGGTTTCTTTACATTTACTTTGGGATTGGTTTAATGGCCTTGCAGTGTTAGGAGGAGGGTCATGGGCTGCTTTGGAATTCAAGGTTTTCATTTTTTTTTGGCTAGCAGCAGTTTTTTAGTTTATAAGGGAGTGGACATCAAATCCTCTCTCTCTGTCCCTGGTTTTGGGAAATTCTTCTGTTTAGCTGAAAGCCTTCCTGGAGTTGGTGACTTGACCAGAGAGTCTGCCTGCTTTGTTCTAACCTCAAACTGTTCTGATTCTGTCCAGGGAACTGCAGACTTCATCCAAAGGTCTCAAATCCAGAATCACGTAAGCATTAGTCTTCGCTGTTTTAAACCTGTGAAAAGGGCTTTTTGTTTACAAGATTATTTTGACTGGAACACATTAGATATATTTGTTAAGGATTATACATTATAGTTGTTATTCTGTTTCTTGTTTGCAACTGATAAAAGTTCTTGCTAATTTTCTTACTATACATGTTAACTATATTTTTAAATAAACTTTGTTTGGTAAAAGCTTTCTAGTGCGTCATTTGAATCAGAATTGAAGTGAAGCATCTCATGCTTTTCCTAGCCAAATTCAAGATGCAAAACTTATGATCCAGACTGATTCCATAAAATACTTGGGAATTTCTGACCTGAACCATAACATTTTGCTGCTGTAAATTAATGTAAATTGGAGGTTTACTGTTCATGGGTAAATTAGAGAATGTAGAATTAACATACAGATCATCTACAATCTAATTTAATGGCAAAATGAACACAGGGAACCATATAGTCTGCTGCCGTTCCTAGTTTTCTGTGTTCCTAAATAAAGCCCCTTTTACACGTCTATCCTACTGTTGAGTAATTAGTCTACAATTCCTGCTTCAATTCAGAATAATGAAACCTCAGGGAAGGTACGTTGGTATCCGAGGGGTGGTGGGATGGAGAGGAAACAGCAGAGGTTCACCAAAATGATACACCAGGGCTTAAATAGTTGTTACTAAGGATGGGTGCCTTGGGTCTTTCATCTGAGCTTGAACATTAGTAGGAAAAAGCAATTGAAGTGTTCAAAAGTTAAGTGATTAAGTGGGGCAGATATACGAAACTACTTTCCCTGGTGGAACATTCCAGAACAAGGATCAACACCTTAAAATTCCAGCAACTCAGGAGTGAAATCAGGAAGCACTTTTTCGCAGAAAAGGAAGAGACATGTGGAGCTCTCTCTCAAAACACTGGGGATACATTGAAATAATGTAAAAAAATAGTTTTTTATTTGGTTAAGGATTATGGAGCAAAGACAGGTAAATACAGTTCAGATAAAAGTAAAATACTACAGATGCTGGAATCTGAAAGCAGAAAATGCTGGAAAATCTCTGCAGGCCTAATAGCATTAGTAGAGAGAGAATAGAGCTGGCATTTCGAGTCTGGGTGACCCTTTGTCAGAGCTCTGAAAAAGGCTCATCCAGACAATGTTAGCTCTCTTCTGAATCCACAGATGGGCAGTACAATAGCACAGTGGTTAGCACTGTTACTTCACAGCACCAGGGACCTGGGTTTAATTCCCAGCTCGGGTCACTGTCTGTGTGGAAGCTGCACGTTCTCCTCATGTTTGCGTGGGTTTCCTCCAGGTACTCCAGTTTCCTCCCACAGTCCAAAGATGTGCGGGTTAGGTTGATTGGCCGTGCTAAAAAGAATTGCCCTTTAATGTCCTGAGGTTAGAGGGATTAGTGGGTAAAATATATAGGGATTGGGCCTGGGTGGGATTGTGTTTGGTGCAGACTCGATGGGTCGAAGGGCCTCTTTCTGCACTGTAGGGTTCTGTGATTCTATTAGACCTGCTGGGATGTAGTTCAGATACATGTTAGCCTTGATTTAATTGAATGATGGAACAAGTTTAAGGCGCTGAATACCCTATTCCTGTTCCTAGGTTAGAAAAGAGTTTAACCAAGAATATTTAGATCAGAGTAGCCCAGGAAGTTTGGGAGGTACCGCCCTCTGTTGGCGACAGGTATAATTTTCTAGCACAACAAGGGCAAAACTCCCAGGAAATTCAGTGCTGGGAGTTCTTGTGAGCAAATCATCAAATTAATTTGAGGACATTTGTGTAATCAATTTAAGATTAGATTGCTTTCAAATGCTTGCAAAAGCAAAAGCAGAGGTGGGCAGACTAAAGGCAACTAAAGGCAGGACTAAACCTGCTCATGTCACTTGAGTCTACACAGCATTTGTATTAGAGGTAGAAAGAACATTCAATTTATCTTGTGGCATTTTTGATTTTCAAAATATATAGTTCTGTGTTTTTAAGTATTTTGATATCTGGCATGTTACAGGATAGGGGATTTGAATATTTTGCTTTTGGCACAAACAGACAGAAGAGAACTGCCAATTCACTAAATAGTAAGAAGTTTCACAACACCAGGTTAAAGTCCAACAAGTTTATTTGATAGTAAACCCACTAGCTTTCGGGGTTTCCCTTTCAAGTCAGGTGAATACCGATTAGAATTATTCTGTAAACTATGTATGTTTTTATATGCTCTGTTTGAGACCAGAACTCTCCACTCATCTGACGAAGAGGCAATCACTGAAAGCTTGTGGGTTTATTATCAAACAGACCTGTTGGACTTTAACCTGGTGATGTGAGACTTCTTAGTGTGTTTACCCCAGTCCACTGCCGGCATCTCCACATAAGTTCACTATATGACAGACTCGGCAAGTGATAGTGATAGTATCAAAACCGAACAATAGGCCGTCATCATTCAGTTCCACCTTGCAGACTCCACACTGAATTTCAGAGCATAACCTTGCTCCCATTTTTGTTTTGGCACAGTGGCATGGTGGTTAGCACCGCTGTCTTACAGCTCCAGGGTCCTGGGTTCAATTCCTGCTTGGATCACTGTCTGTGTGGAGTTTGCACATTCTCCCCTTGTCTGTGTGGCTTTCCTCCATGTGCTCTGATTTCCTCCCACAGTCCAAAGATGTGCAGGTTAGGTGGATTGGGACATGGTAAATCGGCCCTCAGTGTCCTGGGATGCGTAGGTTAGAGGGATTAGCAGGGTAAATATTTGGGGTTGCTGGGATAAAGCCTGGATGGGTTTGTTGTTGGCGCGGCCTCGATGGACCAAATGACCTTCTTCTATACTGTAGGGATTCTAGGATTCATTTGCATTTTTTCAGTCTAATTCTTTTGTTCTCTTCATTTTGCAATCAGCTGGTAGCTGTTTATCCTTCTGCTAATGTGGAAAAATGTGAGGTAATGCACTTTGGCAGGAACAATAAATGTGTAGAGTATAGGGCTAATGGTAGGGCTCTTAATAGTGTTGAGGAACAGAAGGATCTTGGTGTATGTGTCAATAGATCCCTGAAAGTAGGCAGTCAAGTGGATAAAGTTGTTAAGAAGGCATATGGAGTCTTAGCTTTTATTGGTAGGGGGATTGAATTTAGGAGCCGCAGCATCATGTTGCAACTGTACAAAACTCTAGTGCGGCCGCACTTGGAGTATTGTGTGCAGTTCTGGTCCCCACATTATAAGAAAGATGTGGAGGCATTGGAGAGGGTACAGAGGAGGTTTACCAGGATGTTGCCTGGTATGGAGGGCAGGTCCTATGAAGAGAGGTTGAAGGATTTGAGGTTGTTTTCGTTAGAAAGGAGGCGGCTAAGAGGGGATCTTATTGAAGCATATAAGATGATTAGAGGTTTAGATAGGGTGGACAGTGATAGCCTTTTTCCTAGGATGGAGAAAGCTAGCACGAGGGGACACAGCTTTAAATTAAGGGGTATGAGTTATAGGACGGATATCAGAGGTAGGTTCTTTACTCAAAGAGTGATTAGGGAGTGGAATGCCCTGCCTGCAGCTGTTGTAGATGCGCCAAGTTTGGTGGCGTTTAAGAGGTTAATTGATAAGTATATGGAAGAGAAGGGAATGGTTTAGTTTGGAGGGGCATTGCTTTTTATTTTGGTCGGCACAACATCGAAGGCCGAAGGGCCTGTTCTGTGCTGTAATGTTCTATATCTATATCTATATCTATTCACAACTTCTCTAGACACATTAGCGAGAATTTTACCATCCTGCCTGCCACAGAATCAGAGCAGGCGAGAGGCGGATAATGGAAATATCTGTTGACCTCAGGCAGGATTTTATAGTTTCAGGACAAGCAAGGCCATAAAATCCCACCCCTTATTTGTTCCATTATCTGTCCCATTACCATACTCATTGGATTAACATCATTTCATCTCTCCTTTCTCTTCTGTCCTATCACACTCTATACCTTAGCTATGACTGTAACACTATATTCTGCACTCTTTTCTTCTCTATGAACTGTATGATTTGTCTGTATAGCGTATATACTTTTCACTGTATGTTAATACATGTGACAGTAATAAATCAAATCAAACAGACGGACGCCCTTGGTTCTTTTCTCACCTTCCTCCATTCCACTTGCTTTAAAAACTTACGATATTTATAACTTTTCCCAGTTCAGAGGAAGAGTTGCCTGTAGTATTAAGTCAGTTTCCTCTTCACAGATGCTCCCTGAGTTGCTGAGTATTTCCAATTTTTTTTATATTTTAGATTTCCAGCAAAAGACCAAAAGAAATAAGATCAGGACTTGGCTGTTTGGCCTCTCGAGCCTGTTCCGCTATTCAATAGGATCATGGCTGATCCTGCATTCCTCATATCTACTTTCCTGTCCTTTCCCTGTAACCCTTATTTCCCCTAGTGATCAAAAATCTATCCGTCACAACCTGAAATATACACAAGGACTCTGTCCCCACAGCTCTCAGGGATTTCCAAAGACTCTCAAACCCACTGAGAGAAGAAATTCCTCCTCATCTTAGTCTTAAATTGATGCCCTTTTATTCGGAGACTCTGCCCTCTGATCCGAGACTCCACCATGAGAAGAAATACCCTCTCAGCATTTACCCTGTCAAGCCCCTTAGCAATCCTATATGTTTCAATGAGATAGCATCCTCAGTATTTTGCCTTTGCATCGATAATGGAGTTATTGATTAAATCTCGATGAATTTAGCCCACAATGGATCCAGATATGACACAAGGGAAACTCCAGGCTCTAGAACAAGATTATTATCAAGAGGAGTATGTCATTTGATTGTCCAGCAACACTTGCCTGGCAGGTGAACCATCCTTGGGGAGTGCAGAGTCGATTATTGTCATTTTCTCTTCTGTCAAAGTAACATCCATTGCACTTATTTTGTTGGAGATGCTTCTCTATATTTTTTACAAATAGACAGTAATTTATCTTGATGTCGCCTTCAAGTTTGTCAGCATGGTTCTTCACCTGTGGATGGAAAAACAAACATGTTCTCGTACCTTCAAAAGCCAAATGTGTTCTAGTTAGTGAATCAGTCCTGGGGCTGTGAAACAATGAGCTTTTGCCAAGGATTGGGGGGAGATATGAATGAAATATTTAGAATATATTATCTTAATCATTCCACGGCATGGTGGCATAATGGTTAATACTGCTGCCTCACAACATCAGGGACCCGGCTTCACTTCTGACATTGTGCAGACTCCACACAGTCACCCATTCTCCCCGTGTCTGCGTGGGCTTACTCTGGGTGCTCGGGTTTCCTTCCAATTCCAAAGACGTGCAGGTTATGTTCATCGGCCGTGCTAAATTGGCCTTGGTGTCCCGAGATATATAAGTTAGCAGGGTAAATCCATGGGGTTACGGGATAAGGCCTGGGTGGTATTGTAGTCGGTATAGGCTCGATGGGCCGAATGGCCTCTTTCTTCACCGTAGAGATTCTATGATTAGAAGCCATGCTTTCAATTGCTTAAGCCGAAAGCTCTGGAAGTTCCTCCCTGAAAAGTCTCCAACTTTTTCTCCCCCATTTTTTAAAAACTGTACTGACTAAAGATGTGCTGGGTAGGTTGATTGGCTATGTTACATTGCTCCTAAATGTCATGAAGATGGGCAGGGAATATTCCTGGGATTACAGGGATAGGGCCTGGGTGGGATTGTAGTCGGTGCAGGCTTGATGGGCTGTATGGCCTATTTCTGCACTGTAGGGATTCTACGACTATGGGTCATCAGCTTACATATCTTCTTACTTTTGTTTGAGAATGTACCTGGGTCGCTTCCATGAGATGGTTTACTATGTTAGGGTGCCATGTAAATGTTCATTGTTGTTGAAAGCATTTCCACAGAAGAATGCAATGTTGCGACCTTGTGTGGATCCACCAGTGTGCAGGACCCATGACCAGCCGACAAAGTACCAGCTCTTGAAGAAATGTGACATGTGCAGACCTCAATTATGAAGAAAAATTAATTAAAAATCAACCCTGCTCTGAAAGTGTGGGTAATACCAGGTTTGCTCAAAGGGCAGGAAATCCCCCACCCTTCCCCTATCGCCCACCTCTTGTGTATTTGCAGTGCTGTATCTTAACAAACATAATTCAGCTACTCTACAACGTAAGAATGGCTGTAAGGTAGAATTTTGAAATGATAACATTTATCAACAATAACTGGAACTCTCTAACCTCGCCCATGATTTTCCAGTCCCGCTGTTGTGAATGGAGATTTGGCCAAGAGCCAAATTCTCTGTTCTCACTGGCAATGGTAGCAGGGTGTGCAGAGAATCCCGGCCAATATCTGCAAATGAAGATTAGGCAAAGCAAAAAGTTCATGCAGAAAATTCACCTGAAGTTTAAATCACTTCCATTCCATACCTCTGTAAGGTAGCTTCTCATTCTTCTCTGACAGCTGAAATTCATATAATCAGATTTGGTTTTAAATCTCGAGTTCAGACCTGTAACGTAACAGATCCCATCGTTAGGGCTTGTAATTTATGATAACAGATTTAAACCACTTTGAACTGAACTCACAGAGTTCAGTTCAATGAAACTGTCTATTTCATTTTCTCCTGGCTGGATCATTCTGACAACACCAGATTTAAATCCAACCAGTTTATCTGATAGTAATCCCGCGAGTTTTCGGAAACGGCGTTCCTTCGCCAGGTGTGTGGAAGTTTCTGATCAGAGAAAGGCATATAGACACACACAGGTTACAGAATATTGATAAGTAATCAGTATTTTCTAAACCCTGTGTGTCTTTATATGCCTTTCTCTGATCAGAATCTTTCACACACCTGACGAAGGAACACAGTTTCTGAAAGCTTGTGGGTTTACTGTCAAATAAACTGGTTGGACTTTAACCTGGTCTTGTGAGACTTCTTACTGTGTTTACTCCAGTCCAACGCCAGTATCTCTACATCTGGGTCACTCTGAAGCACAGATACTGTAGGCCAGCAGTTAGTTACATCGTACCTCCTGATTATGTGAAGTTACAGATTCTACAACAAATACAAAATGCTGCCTTCGCTCCATTTTGAATGATTCATTTCCCTCATCACGTAGGCCTGGATTTTCACGAGGCCGGGTTGACTTGGGAACCCTTTAAAAATGGCAGGTTCTCGATTCCGGGTTTCCTGATCCCATTCCCGGGATTTTTGGGACTTCCTTTAACGGGTGTGGATTACTTCCTGTCAGAAGCCTGCATCCGGCACTCAAACCCTGTCCGGCTCCATTGTGAGGTAGTTGTCTCCTACTCCTCCACAATTTTCATGGAGGCAGAGCAGTTTTTTAAGGAGTTATGTCCCCTTAGAAGAATCACAAACCTCAGTATGCATGCAGGATTTTTTTTAAATACCAAGGTACCCATTGAACTATATCCCCATTGTAAGTTGGCATCTTTAGGAAAGAATGGAAGAATATTGTTGGGGAAGCTAAGGCATGGATTGTGATTGGGAAAATTGTGTATGTTCAATGAAAGGAATTCGATAAATGGGCTGAATTATAGATAGACTCCCTGCAATGCAGAAGGAAGCCAGTCAGCCCATCAAGCCTGCACTGAGTACAATCCCACCCAGGCTCTATCCCCTTGACCACACATATTTACCCTATTAGTCCCATTGACATTAGGGGGCAATTTAGCATGGCCAACCAACCTAACCCACACATCTTTGGAGTGTGGGGGAAAACCGAAGCACCCAGAGGAAACCCAAGCAGACACGAAGAGAATGTGCAATTTCCACACAGACAGTGACTTGAGGCCACAATTGAACCCAGGTCTCTGGTGCTGTGAGGCAGCAGTGCTAACCACTGTGCCATCATGCCACCCCGAATGGTAATGTCTCACTTTGCTTGAACAGAACTCCATCTCTTGTACATCGTGAGTGGGATTTTCCAGATATTCCTGCAGGGAGCGAGCCTCCACCATGGGATCCATACTGACAGTGGCAGGGTCAGGAGATTCTGCCATTGGTCAATGCCAGGCCCCCTCTGCCGCTTCTGCGAAACATGCCCCGATGTGCATGGAAAATCCCATGTGACATTACTGAATAACCAAGTCCGAAATTACTGCCAACACCAATTGCACATCACCTTCAAACCATTTCTGGTCGTCCTCACGATGTTCAGCTGTAATATTTTCGACAGTATCTTCAACAAAATACTGCAGCAGCTTCCTTTTCCTAGGTTTTATTTCTTCAGAGAGCAAGTTGCTTGCAGCCGTAATTAATTCATCATTGCAGTTATCATATTCCTGCAATATTTTGTTTAAGCAGCAGCGAATCTCTGTATTAGTGATAAAGAACAAAGAACAAGGAAAATTACAGCAAGGAACAGGCCCTTTGGCCCTCCATGCCTGCACCAACTATGCTGCCTGATTGAACTAAAACCCTTTACTCTTCTAGGGACCATAATCCTCTATTCCCTTTTTTTTCATGTATTTGTCCCCATGCAGACACGGCAAGCACGTGCAAACTCCACACAGCCCGTCACCCAAGCCAAGCATCGAAGCTGGGTCCCTGGCGCCGTGAGGAATACATCTGTGAGTGGCACAATGGGTTTCCTCCCACAGTCTCAAAGACGCACGGGTTAGGTTGATTGACCAAGCTAAATTGCCCCTTCATGTCATCGGGACTAGCTAGGATAAATACATGGCGTTATGGGGATAGGGCCTGGGTAGGATTGTGATTGGTACAGACACGATGGGCCAAATGACCTCCTTCTACACTGTAGGATTCTATGAAAAACAACAATGATTTCCACATTTCCCAAACAAAGCCTCCACTCACAACATCCTCCCCAGTTGAGATCGGAGTGCACTTACCTCCATCCCATTTCTGTCCTTTTTCCAGGATGATGAGCTTGCAGTTATCTTTCAAATACAAAAAATATTCAGCATCAACTTCTGTCCCGTCTTCAAATAAACATACACGACACCTTTCACGTGACAGCTATCCAAGATAAAATGAATCGTCACTATGAAGTACCAACAAACTATTGCCATTTTCATGTCAACATTTTGTCCCAGAGACTTTGGCCCAAATTCAGACATAAATCTACCTTCCTCTCATTTTTTTTCTGAGGAATTTTCCCCTAGAGAATTCTTCCTGACTGACTTGCAGCAAATCTCAGAGGGAGAGGTGGAGAGAATCCACACAGAAGCTATTGAGTAACTCCAGCTGCTTTATTCTGGTTAGTAAAGAGCTTAAATGTTCCAAAGCTTCTTTGAAAAGCTACAGCAAGAAAGGGGTGCAAGAGGATAGGATGGGTAAGGGTGCAGTGGGAGTAAGGTAATTGGATAAGGTGGCACGGTGGCTTGTTTTGGAGATTGTGGAGTATCAAGCAGATAAGGTGGGTGAGCTGGATAGTCATGATGTAGACTAGATGTAGCCTAGATGATGTAGTCTGCCAGATCATAGACACGGACGACATCATCAAACGTGAGGATACCATTCACCAGGTACACGGTACGTACTCTTACAATTCGGCCAACGTTGTCTACCTAATACGTTGCAAGAAAGGATGTCCCGAAGCATGGTACATTGGGGAGACCATGCAGACACTACGACAGCAGATGAATGAGCATCACTCAACAATCACCAGGCAAAACAGTTCCCTTCCTGTGGGCGAACACTTCAGCAGTCATGGGCATTCGGCCTCCGACCTGCGGGTAAATGTTCTTCAAGGGGGCCTTCGTGACACACGACAGCGCAGAGTCGCTGAGCAGAGACTGATAGCCAAGTTCCGCACACATGAGGACGGTCTTAATAGGGATCTTGGCTTCATGACACACTATCTGTAACCCCCGTAACTTGCCTGGGTTAGCAAAAAACCTCACTTACTGTGCTGTCTGGAGAAAATACACAATTCTCTAACCAATGCTCAGGATTCCCTTCACACACATTGTTAGCCACTTTAACACTTGAATAGCAGGTTAGATGTAAGGATTCGCATTCTAATCAGCAATCTCTGACTGTCTGTGTTGATACGTGTGTGATTGCAGACCAGAACACTGCATTTGCCTGACTAAGACACAGAGTTTGAAAGCTCGCAAATTTACTATCAAATAAATCAGTTGGATTTAAAATTGGTGTTGCTAAATTCTTACTGAGCTGGAGAGATCAGCAGATGGGTGAATGTATATATAGGTAAAGTTGGGTCAGGATGGGTTGTCAGGGATTGAGGGGTGAGTCAGGGTGCATTGGGGGGAGTCAGAGATCAGAATTATTAATTCTGAGGAATTAATAATCACCTCATTAATTGGTGAAGTAATGAGTGGGCAGTCCAGGGTTCAGTGAGTGGTGGTGTCAATTGTATAGTTACCTTGGAGTTAGTTTTTTTTTCCCTATCTAATATTTCCTGGATGACTTATGGGTCAGTAAGTTTGAACTATCTCAAGTCTTCAACTCTAAGGCCGGAATTTTACTGACACGCCCATTCCAATTCCAGGGCGGGCAAGGCTCACAGAACAGCATTTTCCGTTGGCATCAGGCAGGATCTTATGAGCCTCAGGCAGGCATTCCGCCATAATTCACAGCTGGAGACTTTTCCAAATGGTCCCATGGAGCAGGGGAATTGCTTATCAGAAGTTCTGACCATCCAGAGACCACAAGTTATGGGCCATTATGTTATGAATGAAACTAAATTTTTTACTTTTAAAAGTTACTTTTAAAGCAATGATTGGTGGTCGTTTCATCTTCCCACTTGGATTCGGATCTAACCTAGATGATGGAGTAACTATATCTTTTTTCTCCCAGCTTCAAGTAACTTTTGTCTGGGAAGACTCAATCCAGTTCTCAATGAGTTCAGACACATGCTGCCCATGATTTGGGTCAAATCACCACCGCACTAACAGAATCACTCTGTACAGAATCATCTTGACAAATACATGAATAGGCAGGGAATCCAGGATACAGACCATATAAAAGCCAAAGACCTTCAGTAAGAATAATGAAACATGTCGGTGCAGCCTTGGTGGGCCGAAGGGCCTGTTCCTATCTGCACTGTTTTTTTAATTTTCTCACAGGTAACAAAAGCTGGTATGTGAAATGGGAACATTGACACTGATGCAACTGGGACCGGGGTTTCCTGAGATTGTGTTAGACATAGTTCCTCGCTTCTAACCAGATATACAATTAAAACACAATTATGAAATAGAAACTAGACTGAAAGTTCATGGAGGTATAATTTGCCTTATGAACTTGTCCTATTATAAAGTGATGTTGTAGAAAGAAATGCTTTATGTCTTAAGACTGTAATTGAGAATTAAGTTGATCGCATCTCCACATGGATCAACTTCTCCAAAACAAATCAAGTAATATAATCAAGTAATATTTGCTAGACAGTTTGCAGTTCCTCATTAGCTATGCTCTTTCCATGAATAGACTGGATGTGTTTAAACTGCTCCATCAAATGACTGACTGACCCACTGAACAACATTGCTTCCCAGACAAAAGTTTCAAATAAAATACATTTCCTGATGTGGGTGTTTGTGTTTTTTTGAATTGCAGATTTTAAGTGAGAATTGTATCTATCTGCAATCTACAGTACCATGTAAAATATGAACCTGGGTGGCAGGTAAACTCACCTACCCACAGTTTGCAGCATTCAGCATAGCTGCCAGTGTATATGATTTGTGGGTCAAATTTACAGCAAGTGGAAATAAAATAATAGAAAAGATTTTTTTTTAAAAAAGCCAATATAATCATGGAATAGTTACAGCATAAAATGAGACCATTCAGCCCACTGTGTCTGTGCTAGATTTCTGCAAAATTAACACAGCATGAAATCTTCTGAACAGGGGCTTATCCAATATCCTTTTGATATCCATGATTAAACCTGCCTCTTCCACACTCTCGGGCAATGCATTCAAGATCCTATCCATTTGCTGCATGGAAAAATGTTTCCTCATGTTCCCATTTATTCTTTTGCTAATCACCCTAGATTGGTTCTCTCTACTTCTCCCTTCCGCCAATGGGAACAATTTCTCTATAAAATTTTATCCTAGCCCTCATGATTTTGAAGAGTACCTCTGTCTAATCTCCTCCTCTAATCTGTTCTGTAAGGAGAACAACCTCAGCTTCTCCAATCTAGCCACCTATCTAAGGTCCCTCATAGATCTCTTCTCATGTTCCTCAACAGTCTTTATATCCTTTGATGCATTGGTTATTATTTGGTCAATGCAACAAATTACCACTCAGGAAGTGGTCTTCGACTAAAATTAGAGGTCAATCAAAACACATAGGCATTAAGTGCATTATCCAGTAAGACCACAAAGTCAATGCAAATTCTAATGATTAAGTATAAATAAACTAGGCATAACAACCATACAGTATTACTCACTGTGTATCTGAACACATAAACTTAACACAGTAAAATTGAATGTTTTCCAACATTCAATTACAAATTGTTTTGTAACCATCAATGAATAGTAAATATGGAAATCAGAATAAATCATCTTCATTATGATAGCCTGTGAAGCACATTCAGGTTAATTTTGTTCCTTAATCATAACAAAATTTAAAAAAAGGATTAAAATATATTTTCAACACATTAAAGAGAACAAGTTTGTTAAAATGATTGGTCTAGAAGTAGAGACTCTTACTGAACAACAAATGGATCATACATGTTAGCATGAGAAACTTAATAAAGACAACACATCAATTGTACAATACCACAGAAAAACTACAGAACAAAATTCAATAATGTGAATCCATGTGAAATACACAAATTGATTCCAAAAATAACTTCAGCATAGGTAAAACTAGAGCTAAACTGAGATATACAAAAAAGAATATATTGAAATTGTGTTTCAATTACATTCATCAAATATCTATTGTGCTCCTGTGACATGTTATGTTGTATCACTAAGAAATAGCTACCATGTATCCCAAGCTACCGAACTCTAAATCTATTGAACCGTAATCTACTTAACTCAGCACCTTGTTTACATGTCCATTGTTCGTCCACTACAAAGTCCCATGCAAATTCATCTTCCAGTAAAATGCACCACAGCCCTCAAGACTCGAGAGCTTCAGACTGTGACCTTCCTCCTCCATCTTAAACCATTATTTGTCTCTTGTTCATAAGGTTGCTATATCTTGTTGTAATCTCTTCCAGCTTCAGTTTAATATCCAATACATTTTCTCTCCCTCTAATTCTGATAAAGAGTTAAATGGGCTTTAAATGTTAACTCTGTTTCCTCTTCTTGCTGCTGTTACTAAACCTGCTGAATTTTTTTTTTAAACATTCTCTGCTTTTGATACTGAACTGTACGCAGTTTGAAAGTCTTCTCTGTCTATCCCTGTACAGGTAGAATGTACTAAGTGATGTAACATGACAAATTTCCAACTCCTCATAGTGGGTAAATGCACTTTTTTGATGCAGCAAGCAGCCACGTAAATGTTTAAAGAAAGACTTGCATTTGCATAGTGACTTTGGGTTATGCCACTGGGATATGATTTAAAGTGTGGTCATGGTAATGTAAGAAACAGCACAACCAGTTTGCACACAGAAACATCCCATAAAACAACAATAATAGACAGATAATCTGCCACTGAGATGTCGCATTGGGTGGCATGGTAGCATAGTTGTTAGCATTGCTGCTCATAGCGCCAAGGAACCAGGTTCGATTCGCAGCTTGGGTCACTGTCTGTATGGAGTTTGCACATTCTCCTTGTGTCTGCATGGATTTTCTCCAGGTGCTTCAGTTTCCTTCCACAATCTGAAAAATATGCTGATCAAATGGATTGGCCTTCCTAAATTCCCACTCAGTGTACCTGAACAGATAATGGAGTGTGGCAACTAGGGGATTTTCATAGTAACTTCATTAAAGTGTTAATGTAAGCCTACTTGTCACTAATAAATAAACTTTAAAAAACTCAGGAATAAAGGACAGTCCCTGCTCTTCTTCAAAATAGTGCCATGAGATTCCATCCCTGAGGGGAGTCTCAAATTAAAGATGGCATTTCTGACAGTGTAGCAGTCCCTTAACACTGCAGTCAGTGTCAGTCGAGATTCTGTGTTCAAGTCTCTGTAATGGAATCATTCAAAATGTTATCGTTTCCTCATTTCTGATCATGTAGAATGTAAGGGCAACAGGCCTCCAGTTCAAAGGACGAGCGCAAATATGCATTTTAAATAAAATTAGATGATGTGTTCACTTTAGGGCATAAGAAATTACAGGTACAATGTGGAGCAGCTTAGCAGTGTTGCCTCACAGTGCCAGGGACACAGGTTC
The DNA here is from genome assembly GCA_024679065.1 of Sphyrna mokarran. Taxonomy (NCBI): domain Eukaryota; kingdom Metazoa; phylum Chordata; class Chondrichthyes; order Carcharhiniformes; family Carcharhinidae; genus Sphyrna; species Sphyrna mokarran. The sequence goes on from JAGIQG010000028.1 coordinate 33,340,225, forward strand.
AATTCCCAGTTTGGGTCTCTGTCTGTACATATTCTCCCCATGTCTATGTGGGTTTCCTCCACTTTCGTTCCACAGTCCAAAAGAGATGCTGGTTAGGTGTATTGACCGTACTAAATTCACCCTCGGTGTGGTGACTCAGGGATTTTCACAGTAACTTGATTGCAGTGTTAATGTAAGCCTACTTGTGACACTATTAATTTTTCTAAAAACGTAAAGGACAGAATTTGATCAGATACTAATGTTAACCTGACAAAACGTAAGCAACTATTAAATGCTCAAAATGATACCTCACAATGCCAGGAACTAGGGTTTGATTCCCGGCTTGGGTCACTGTCTGTACATTCTCCCTGCGTCTGCATGGGTTTCCTCCCACAGCCCAAAGATGTGTGGGTTACCTTGATTGGCCATGCTAAATTGACCTCAGTTTCGGCGGCGGGGAGTGGGGGCGGGGGCATTTAGCAGTATAGCTATATGGGATTACAGGGATAGGATGGGATTGTTGTTCAGTATAGATTCGCTGGACCGAATGACCTCCTTTTGTACTGTAGGGGTTTTACGAGATACTACCCTCCTCACCTACCTCCATCTAAATTCCTGGAAATAACACTTGGTGTGAGATTGTGAGTCTGGATTCCATGCGGAAGACAAATGCTTAGCACCAAAGTCTAGCCCCACTGTAAATCTACTCGGGGGACAAGGTAACTTGGGATAACTTGGAGAGGGTTTCACTTCTGCTGTAGAGAAAATGCAAACAAGAGTAATGTGTAAGCGATATCTCCTCCTCTGCACACACAAGGCGGATCCACAGCAGTGTAACTGAACACCAACAGAAATGAATTAACAAATTCTCTCTTTCCGGGTTGCCCCCACTGGTACTGAAGGTTACGTTCGTGAAATTATTGATTAAGCATTCTGCATTCTACACAGTACATTAAACCTCACCCGCAATTTCTGGCATCCTTTGTCCATCAGGCTTTTCAGATCGCTGGCTACGATCCCATATTGACTGTCAGAGTTCAAGCTCGTCACTTTAAATTTGGATCCCATGTTACAAGTTTGTTACAAAGGAAGGCAAGTGCGCGTGCGCAATCCACACCCCCAGAGTTTGACGAGGGATGTGGATGGACAAGTGATTCTGGAGTCAGTGCCGAGGCAGCTACTGACTAAACACCCAGCTTCACTGGATAACATCCTGTTTGTGTCTTTCACTGATGCATACCTGGTGGTAATAGGATTGGTTTATTTTCAATAGAAACATAAAATGCTGGAATTGTTAAGCTGTTTCTCCACTTCTATGGAGAGAAAGAGAGTTAACGTTTCAGGTCTAATAATTGAACTGCAATAGAATCCTTACAGTGCAGGAGGAGGCCTCTGCCCCATTGAGTCTGCACCAACTCTGATACGGAAGACGGGGCAGCATGTAGTGCAGTGGTTAGCACTGCTGCTTCACAGCTGCAGAGACCTGGGTTTGATCCTGGCTTGAGTCACTGTCTGTGTGGAGTTTGCACATTCTTTTTGTGTCTATGTGGGTTTTCTCCAGGTGCTCCAGTTTCCTCCCACAGTATAAAGCTACGTGGGTTAGGTTGATTGGCCATGCTAAAATTGCCTCTTAATGTCCTGAGATGTGTAGATTAGTGGGTAAAGTAAGTAGGGATATGCGGGTAGGAATTGGGTGCGATTGTGGTCAATGTGATTTCTATGAAAACATCTTACCCAGGCCCCATCCCTTTAACCCCACATATTTACCCCAGCAGCACGGTGGCACAATGGTTAGCATTGCTGACTCAGTGCCAGGAACCGAGGTTTAATTCTGGCTTTGGGTCACTGTCTGTGTGGAGTCTGCACATTCTCTCTATCTGTGTGGGTTTCCTTCAGGTACTCCAGTTTCCTCCCACAGTCTGAAAGGCGTGCAAGTTAGGTGCATAGGTCATGCTAAATTCTCCCTCAGTTGTACCCGAACAGGTGCTGGAGTGTGGCGTCCAGGGGATTTTCACAGTAATTGCATTGAATATCAATGTAAGACTGCTTGTGACACTAATAAATTAACTTTAAACACTAATCCCCCTAACCCACATACTTTTAGACACTAAAGAGCAATTTATCATGGCCAATCTACCTGAGCCTTGGACTCTGGTAGGAAACTGGAGCACCTGGAGGAAACCCACAGAGACACAGGGTGAATGTGTAAACTCCGCACAGTGACCTGGAATTGAACCTGGGTCCTGGGTGCTGTGAGGCAGCAGTGCACACCACTGTGCCACCGTGCTGCTTTAAAAGGATGTAAATTGTTGGATTCAGTGTTGAATCTCAAGGTTCCAGGTTGAGGAAGAAGTGCTGATTCTCAAACTTGCATTGAGCTTCATTGGAAGCTAAGTTCCAAATGGGAAAAGATGGAGAATTAAAATGACAAGGGACCCAAACTCTGGGCCGTGCTTGTGGACTGAATAGAGATGTTTCACAAAACACTTTATTCAAGTTTTCTACATCAATCATGCTGCACTGTGAGGTGCAGTACAGGCCTTTCGGTCCTCAATCAATCAGTGAATTTTGTAATAGAGTTCATAATTCCGGTCAAGGTGTGTTTTGTTTTAATTCATTGTTGGCAGTTGGGTTCTACTGGCAAGGATTGTTGATTCAAGACCACCAGAAACAGTCAAGAGCCAACCAGATTAGTGCGGAGTTGAAATCACACAAAGGCCAAACTGGGTAAAGACAGCAGATTTCATTCCTTTATGTTAATGAACTAGTTAGGCTTTTAACAAGTTGGTGATTATTTTAAAATTCTCAAACTGACATTTGAATACATCTTCAGATTACTAGTCCATTACCAACCATTCTGTGTCATAATTATTGACTTTTCACATTAGTTTATGAACAATTAGAACCATTGAACCATAGAAAATTTACAGTTCAAAAACAGGCCTTTTGGCCCTTCTTGTCAAACCATTGTTGCCTCATCCCACTGACTTGCACTTGGACCATATCCCTCTACACCCCTCTCATCCATGTACCTGTTCAAGGTTTTCTTTAATGTTAAAAGTGACTCTGCATTACCATTTTGTCCGTAAGAGTCTGGCAACACCAATTTTAAATCCAACCGATTTATTTGATAGTAAATCTGCAAGCTTTTGACTTTCGTCTTCGTCAGGCAAATGCAGTGTTCTGGTCCGGCAGCTTATTCCACACTCCCACCACTCTCTGCATGAAGAAGCCCCCCCCAACCCCCACCAATATTCCTTTAAACTTTTCTCCTTTCACCCTTAACCCATGCCTTCTGGTTTTTTTTCTCCCCTAGTCTCAGTGGAAAAAGCCTGCTTTCATTGACTCTATACCCATTAAAATGTTGTACCCCTCTATCAAATCTCCCCTCATTCTTCTATGCTCCAGGGAATAACGTCCTAACTTATTCAATCTCTCTCTGTAACTCAGCTTTTTAAGTGCCAGCAACATCCTTGTGAATCTTCTCTGCACTCTTTCAACCTATTTACATCCTTCCTGTAACTAGGTGACTAAAACTGTACACAATACTCTAAATTCGGCCTCACCAATGCCTTATATAACCTTACCATAACACTCCAACTTTTATACTCAATACTCCAATTTAAAAAGGCCAACGTACCAAAAGCACTCTTTACAACCCTATCCACCTATGACGTCACTTTCAGGGAATTCTGTACCTGTATTCCCAGATTCCTCTGTTCAACACACTCTTCAGAGTCCTACCATTTACCCTGTACATTCTACTTTGGTTTGTCCTTCCCAAGTTCAATATCTCATTTATCTGTGTTAAATTCCATTTGCCATTTTCCAGCCCATTTTTCTAGTTGTGGAGGAAGGGCCTGAGTGCAGGGCGACGAAATTTGCTGATGACATGAAGATCAGTGGAAAAGCAAATTGCGTGGAGGGTATGGAAAGCCTGCACAGGGATCTGGATAGCTTGAGTGAATGGGCGAGGACCTGGCAGATGGAGTATAATGTTGGCAAGTGTGAGATTATCCTACTGTTATTCCTCCCTTTGGTAGGAATAACAGTAGGAAGGATTACTATTTAAATGGCGAAAAGCTGCAGCATGCAACGGTGCAGAGGAACTTGGGGGTCCTTGTGCACGAATCACAAAAACACAATCTGCAGGTGCAGCAGGTGATCAAGAAGGCGAATGCAATGTTGGCCTTTATAGCTAGGGGGATAGAACATAAAAGTAGGGAAGTACTTCTGCAGCTGTATAGGGTACTGGTGAGGCTGCAGTTGAAGTACTGTGTGCAGCTTTGGTCGCTGCATTTGAGGGGGTGCAGAGGAGGTTCAATAGGCTGATACCAGAGATGAGGGTATTGTGGGGGGGCGGTGGAGGGGGCAGGTGGTTCAGATCAGAGTTGAGAAGGAATTTCTTCACGCAAAGGGTGGTGAATCTTTGGAATTCTCTGCCTGTTGAAGTGGTGGAGGCTTCCTTGCTGAATATACTTAAGTCAAGAGTGGATAGGTTTTTGATTGACAAGGGAATTAAGGGTTATGGGGAGAAAGTGGGAAAGTGGTACTGAACCACTGCAGATTAGCCATGATCTTATTGAATGGCAGGGCAGGCTTGAGGGGCTGGATGGCCTACTTCTGCTCCTGTTTCTTATGTTCTTTTGTTATATTAGTTGGTCCAAATCCCTCTGCAAGCTTTGGAAACCTTCCTCACTGTCCACCACACCTCCAATCTTTGTATCATCAGCAAATTTGCTGATGCAGTTTACTACATTATCATCCAGATCATTGATACAGATGACAAACAATAACGGACCCAACACTAGTGCAGCACTCCACTAGTCACAGGCCTCCATTCACAGAAGCAATCCTTCACAACCATTCTCTGGCTTCTTCCATTGAGCCAATGTCTAATCCAATACCTCCCCATATATACCTAGCGACTGGACCTTCCTAACTAACCTCCCATGAGGGACCTTATCAAAGGCCTAGCTAAAATCCAGGTAGACAACATCCATCGCCTTTCCTTCATCCACTTTTCTGGTAACATCCTCAAAAAAACTCTACTAGATTGGTCAAACATGACCTACCACACACAAAGCCATGTACCACACACAAAGCACAGATTCCAGAGCGGGAAGTGGTGGGTAATGGGGGGGATGGGGGAGGTCAATGGTTCTGTTGGCTGCACAGCTGGTTTATTATGATGCATGGTAGCACCAAGAGCGTGTGTTCAATTCCCATATCAGCTGAAGTTATTGATGAAGACTCTGCTTTCTCAATGTTGCCCCTCGCCTGAGGTGACGTGACCCTCAGGTTAAATCACCACCAGTAACCTGTCTCAAAAGGGATAGCAATCTTTGGTCAGTTTCTTTCATTAGCTTTAGAACAAACAATATAGCACAGGAACAGGCCCGGCAGCCCACCAAGTCTGTGTCAACACATGGCACCTTTCCAAACTAAAGATCTTTTGCCTCTGCATTGTCCATTTCCCTCTTTTCCCTGTCTATTCATGTGTCTGTAAAAATCCCTCTTAAACATTAACATTGTATCTCCTTCTACCATCTCCTTGGCAGCACATTCCATACACATACCATCCTCTGTATAAAAGATTTTCCTTTCACATCTCCTTTAAACTTTTTCCATTTTACATAAGCCTACATCTCCTAGTAATTGACATTTCTATCCTGGGAAAGAGACTCTGACTATTCATTCTGCCCATGCCTATCATAATTTTGTAACTTCTATCAGGTTGCCCCGCAGCATAAACTTTTACCAATCACAAACAAAAACAACAAAAACAACCACAATAATGTTTAATACTTAATTAAGCTTGTAAGAGTTTTCCTGGTTAAACAAAACCTTTCACAGGCAAAATCCTCTTTGCAGGCATGATAAAGCATTGAGTAATATAGAAATATAGAAGATGGGAGCAAGAGGAGGCCATTTGGCCCTTCAAGGCAGCTCGACCATTCATTACGATCATGGCTGATTATCCAACTCAATAACCTAATCCTGATTTCTTTCCATAACCTTTGACCCCAAATCCTATATCTACATAATTCTTGAATGCATTCAATGTTTTGGCATCAACTACTTATGATAATGAATTCCACAGGTTCACCACTCTGGGTGAAGAAATGCCTCCTCACTTCCGTCCTAAATAGTCTACCCTGAATCCTTAGACTCACCCTGGTTCTGGACTCCCCCACCATCAGGAAGATCCTCCCTGCATCCACCCTATCTAGTCCTGTTAGAATTTTATTAATCCCCTTGCTTGAGCTCACTTGATACTGGAATGCTGCAGTTTTCTTGATAGTCAAAACTGTTTGAAGGTAGAACTGCTTCCCAAAACCACCAGAGAACCATCAACAGCAAAAATCTTCCCTTCAGGAAGACAAAACCTTGCCTTCAGATAACCAGCAGAATTTTCAAATAAAAAACAGGGAAAGAAAGAGAGAGATTCTTCTTTTGCCTGATGTTTCTGCTAAACTAAACTGCAGCTCACAACTGACAACCCTGTTATTTGAGGAATTCTCTCTCCAAAAAGCAGTATTTTTTGGTTATTGAGTTGATTCAAAATCGAATTAGATACATTTCTGATAGACAAGAGAGTCAAGGCTTGTGGGAGACAGACCCCAGCTATGTCAGCCATGGGTTTATGGAACAGGTTCCAGGGGTGTAATGGCCTACTCTTGCTCTGAAGTCCTAGGTTCCTGATTATTGATTATTATAGTCACATATATTGGGATACAGTACAAAGTATTGTTTCTTGCATGCTGTATAGAGAAAAACAGACTGTTCATAGAGTACGTAGGGGGAGAAGGAAAGGATACAGAAGATTGGCATCATAGCACAGTGTTAACACTGCTGCCTCACAGTTTCAGGGACCCAGGTTTGATTCACAGCTTGAGTCACTGGACTGGAGTCATAGATCATAAAATCATAGAACTCTACAGTGCAGAAAGAGGCCCTTTGGCTCAGTGAGTCTGCACCGACAATCCCACCCAGCCCCTACCCCCATATCCTTACATATTTTACTCACTAATCCCTCTAACCTAAGCATCTTAGGACACTAAGGGGCAATTGTTTTAACATGGCCAATCAACCTAACCCGCACATCTTTGGACTGTGGGAAGAAACCGGAGTACCCGGGGGAAAGCTATGCAGACACGAGGAGAATGTGCAAACTCCACACAGGCAGTGACCCGAGCCGGGAATTGAACCCAGGTCCCTGGAGCTATGAAGCAGCAGTGCTAACCACTGTGCTACCATGCGCCCAAATTCGGCCTCTGATCTTTGGGTAAGCGTTCTCCAAGGTGGCGTTCATGACTCACGACAACATGGGAGTCGCTAAGCAGGGACTGATAGCCAAGTTCTGCACACATGAGGACAGCCTCAACCGGGATCTTGGGTTCATGTCACACTATCTATAACCCCCATGACTTTCCTGAACTTGCAACATCTCACTGACCGGAGACAATACATTATCTCTAACTTGTGCTTAATGCTATCTCCACTCACACAATTTTTGTCTTTTAAAAAGCATTTAGACAGTTATATGGGTAGAATGGCTATAGAGGGATATGGAGCAAACGTGGGCAATTCGGACTAGCTTAGTGGTTAAAAAAGGCTGGTTAAATAAAGAACAAAGAACATAACAGCATTGGAAACAGGCCCTTCGGCCCAACGAGCCTATGCTGCCACCTCGATGTTCCCACTTCTACCCGCAATCCCTGTCAATGTTTATAGATTTATGCATTGAAACCAAATTTGAGACAATTTAGGGAGCATTTGTTCTGCCAATCAGCCTAAGAGCAGATCTTTGGCATGTGGGAGGAAACCGGAGCACCCGGAGAAAACCCACACAAGCACGGGGAGAATGTGCAAACTCCCACAGACACAGGCTCAAGTCCATGTATCTACACAGCACAGTGACAGTCAGAGTTGTCGTGTTGCCCATCAAATGGTCCAGGTCAAGCATACACTAACGACGTGAAGCACTAGGATACTCTTGAAAAAAATCCAAGAGCAGTCCTCTCACAAGCCATCGCGTGTATGCCTCTTGTTAGACAACAAAGCGGACCAAAGTACCCGTAGGATAAAACAAATACATCAATATCATCGACTATTTACACACTTCCCAGGGAACTCCCAAGGCTCATGATCCCTATTTTAAATCAGTTCCCTGTACTTCCCAGGGAACTCCCAAGGCTCATGATCCCTATTTTAAATCAGTTTTCTATACCCCTCCATTCCCATCCTGTTCATGTGCCCATCTAAGTATTTCTTAAATAACTCCAGGATGCCTGCCTCCACCACTTTACTTGGCAGCGCATTCCATAAAGGGACAAGTTGGGCCAAAAGGCCTGTTTCCACGCTGTAAACATCTGTGACATTGTCTGCACCTTTAAGACTTCATAAGCTGTAAAGACTCGCATTCTAATCAGTATTCTGGGTGTGTGGCTTTGTTTTTGTTAAGTTCTGTTTACGATCAGAACTCCCCAGTCACCTGACGAAGGGGCAGCAGGCGCCCAGAAAGCTAGTGGCTTTTGCTACCAAATAAACCTGGGTGTTGTAAGGCTTCTTAACTGTGTTTAGCCCCGTCCAACGCCGGTATCTCCACCTCGGAGGCGGGTGGGGGGAGGACTCCATGGAGATTGCACACTCGTCAGGACTACAAGGACTACAACTCCCAGCAGGCCACTGTCGGCGCCTGCGCAGTGCCGCCTGTTGATGCCGGTGGTTATGGAGATGCGGCAGTGGTGGCGGCGGCCGGCGGGGACCACAGCAGCAACAGCGTGGAGCGGATTTGCTGGCCGCCTCAGCTCCTCACTGCTTTACGTTACGTTCCGAAAAGAATAGGAGAAGCGCGGAAGTTGTAAAATGTTTCAAGTGAGTCATTAATTAGAGGGTCCGAACCCCCTCCCCTCCCCTCCCCCCTTTCACAGGCGGATTCTGAGGCCTCCCTTGAAATTGGCGCCTCTGGCAGAAAGTTCCAGCGTTTTCTACCGCCTCAGAGTGTTCCCGTATCCTCCACCTCCATTGCTGCGGATCCGCATCTCTCCTCTAATGTTTCCATGAGTGCCGGATGGACGTGGGAGCCCAGATTGGGAGAGCGGACGGGGCTGGGGGGACGGTTGTAGCCACAGCACCAGCCCACCTGATCTTGTTGCAGCTTTCTCCTCTTCCCAAACTCTTAGTTCTCTGTTTATCTTATCCAGCCAAGGAAAACATGACTTTCCACGATCTTCACTGCCGCGTCAATTCACCAAAAAGCTTTTATCTTTTTTTCTCTCTACAACTTGTGCGGTGAAATTGCATTGAAATGGATCGATTCGGATGCCTATCATTGCAGATTCTGCAGAGATGCGCTGTGTCCCATCCAGAGAGGAGTGAAGCATAGAAACCAGAAGTAGGCCATTCGGCCTTTCAAGCCTGCTCCACGATTCACTATGATCGTGGCTGATCATTAAATTCAGTATCCCTCAGCCTCCTTTCCCCTCAAAAACCCTTGATCCTTTCAACCCCAAGAGCTATATCTAATTTCTTCTTGAAATCACATGATTTAGCCTGGTAATGAATTCCACACATTCACCACCTTCTGGAGTTTGCACGTTTTCCTTCTGCTGACAATTTCTCCTTGCCTGTTTTCTAAAAGGTTTACTCCCTTATCCTTTACTATGACCCCTGGCCTTACCCTGCCATTGGGTAAATTCCTTCTGAATCTACCCTGTCTAACCCTGTTAGAATTTTTAAGTTATAATCAGTGCTTTGTGCAACAGTTGTTAATGAGGATTGCATCACTTATTGACTATTGGGGATCTATTCTGCTATTGCTGTGGTCTCTTGTGTTCTAACATTTTCTGGTGTATCCTGTGCCATTTTTGTGTGTTTTGAAAATCTGTTGTTGTTAGAAACCTGGTTCAATGTGTTGCTTTTCCAGCCAAATAGTTGACTAAATATTGAAGTTGACTTTTTTTCTTCAGACTGCCCTTCTGCAAGCAAAAAGACACAAGGGAATTTCCAGGAGGAGGTTGTCTTGCCAAAGGCAGAAAGGTAATCTAGTGTGAATTGGTTTTGTGTTGCGGATAGGATCCTGGCAAATTTTGTCTGATCTATTTTATCCAGTATTGGAAGCATTTAGGATCTATAAAATTATTAAGATCTTTAGGATTATTAAAGATGAGATTGCAGTGTACTTGGAAGTGCATGATAAAGTAGGACTGAGTCAGCACAGTTTTGTCAAGAGGAGGTCATGTCTGACAGATCTGTTAGAGTTCTTTCAGGAGGTAACAAAGAAATTAGATAAAGGAGAACCAGTGGACATGGTTTACTCAAATTTCCAGAAGGCCTTTGACGAGGTACCACAAAGATTGTTAAATAATTTAAGCGCCCATGGTGTTAAGGGTAAGATCCTGACATGCATAGAGGAGAGGCAGAGAATGGGGATAAAGGGATCCTCTTCAGGATGGCAGCTGGTGACTAGTGGTGTGCCTCAGGGATTGGTGCTGGGACCACAACCTTTCACAATATACATTAACGATTTGGAAGAAGAAACTGAAGGCACTATTGCTAAGTTTGCAGATGATACAAAGATATGTAGAAAGGCAAGTAGTATTGAGAAAGCCAGGGGGCTGCAAAAGGACTTGGACAGATTAGACGAGTGGGCAAAAGAGTAGCAAATGAAATACAATGTGGAAAAGTGTGAGGTTATGCACTTTGGAAGGAGGAATGGATGCATAGACTATTTTTTAAATGGGAAAATGCTTAGGAAGTCAGAAACCCAAGTCATTGGGAAGTCATTAATCTTAAGAGAATCTTGAGCAATGTGCAGGTTCAGGCAGCAGTTAGAAAGGCAAATGCAATGTTAGCAATCATGTCGAGAAGGCTAGAATACAAGACGAGGGATGTAGTGCTGTGGCTGTATAAGGCTCTGGTCAGACTCCATTTGGAGTATTGTGAATAGTTTTGGGTCCCATATCGAAGGAATGATGTGCTGGCTGTGGAAAGAGCCCAGAGGAGGTTCACAAGAATGATCCCAGCAATGAAAAACTTGTCGTATGAGGGACAGTTGAGGACTTTAATCTGTACTTGTTAGAGTTTAGAAGGATGAGGGGAATGGGGGGGATCCTATTGAAACTTACAGGATACTGCAAGACCTGGATAGAGTGGATGTGGAAAGGATGTTTCCATTAGAAGGAAAAACAAGAACCAGAGGATACAACTTCAGGCTAAAGGAACAATTCTTTAAAACAGATGAGGAATTTCTTCAGCCGGAGAGTAGTGAATCTGCTGAACTGTTTGCCGCAGAATTTGTCATTGAGTGTATTTAAGCTGGAGATAGGTTCTTGATTAAGGGGATGAGGGGTTATGGGGAAAAGGCAGAAGAATGGGGATGAGGAAAAATATCAGCTATGATTGAATGGTGGAGCAGACTTGTTGGGTTGAGTGGCCTAATTCTGCTCCTATGTCTTATGATCTTATCTTGAACTAGGATCCTTTTAACTTGAATTTGTTAAGAGCTGGGTGCCCAATTAGTACTGATAAGTTGCAGCTTGATCAAATTGAATTATTAGCCTATTTTTGATGTGGCCGTGCTTTAAGAAAATATTTAAAATCTGATCATTTGTCTATAGTTCTGTTGTGTAATCTATGTTAATTTGCACGGTGCTCGGTTGGTCAGTTAACCTTCTGGTGTAGATTACCTGGACATCTAATCTGTTGAATGCAGTTAGGGTCGCCAACCCTCATGATAAGCCTGGTGTCTTCAAGAATTGAATATTAATCGTTGAGGGTGGCAAGATGGTTAATGCTGCCGCTTCAGCGCCAGGGACTCTGATTCAATTCCCGGCTTGGGTCACTGTGTGCTGAGTCTGCATGTTCTCCTCATTGCTGCATAGATTTCCTCCTACAATCCCAAAGACATGCTGGTTAGGCGCACGGGCCATGCTAATTTCTTCCTCAGTGTACCCAAACAGCAGCTGAAGTGTGGCAGTTAAGGGTTTTCACAGTAACTTCATTGCACATTAATGTAAGCCTACTTGTGACGCTAACAAATAAACTTTAGGACTCTGCTGTACAATCCTGCAGAAACGTAAATTTTTTTCGTTGAACATTTCACGCTGCTGGATGTAAAAACTTTGAAAGTGGGAGAAGGAAAGATTTTTGGCTGACAATCAAGTATCATCTCCTTGGGTGATGAGATTTTGTTTTGCTTTCCAATTGGCATGGAAAGGAAGTAAGGCACAAGGATGGTTGGCTTGAATGTGAGGCAAGTCATGTGATGAAATCACCAAGAAAGCAGTTAATTGTAATTGGCAATCCTAAATCTACTATATGTAAGCATTTTCATATATATGCATATGTATTAAATGCAACATGAACAAATTTTGCTGTAAGCTTTTGCTGTGTGTTTTATCAAATAATTGTGTTAAGTATTTTTAACAAAGTTCTTGGTTGGCTAGAATTGAAAGTATCAGTTGTTTCCCAAGGATTTTTGTCACATTTGGAAGTTGAACTTTAATCAGTGCGCAACACTTGAGCTAATCACTATCTAAGGGAAAGGTGACAAACCTTTTTCATGTGTCTTGTAAAGGATACCTAAAGCAGGTCAAAGTTGCTTTGCTTATGCAAGATTATACCAAAATAGTGCAGGCAGACTAAGAGGAGGAGGTCATCTTTGATTTTCAATCGTTAAGGGAGTATCGTGGCAAGTAGGTCGTTGGCCTATCGAATCTGCACTGACACATTAGAAACACCTGAACTCTCTCCTAATTCAATGTTATGATGTGCCAAGTGCTCACCCAGGTACTTTTTAAAAAATGTGAAGTAACTTGCCTCTACCACCCTCCCAAGCAGCGCACTTCATATAAGACTGAGTAAATGTTTCTCTGGCAAACAATGGAGTTCCAGTGCACATCCCTATTTGCTTATGTGAATTACAACATCTTGTGCCGAGGAAGTAAGGGGAAAGGCCCTAATATCAAACATAGAACGCTGCAGCACAAACAGGCTCTTCGGCTCACAAGTTGCGCCGATCATACCCATGCCTGCTAGGCCATAAAACTATCTGTAACTCCCAATCCCATTTAATCCCGTGTACTCATTCAGAAGTCTTTTAAAAGACCCCTGCGAGTTCGCCTCCACCACCACTGACGCAGCCGATTCCATTCACTCACCACCCTCTGAGTGAAAAACTTACCCCTAACATCTCCTCTGTACTTGCTGCCCAGTACCTTAAACCTGTGTCCTCTCGTAGCGACCATTTCAGCTCTGGGAAATAGCCTCCGAGAATCTACCCTGTCTATTCCTGTCAACATTTTATAAACCTCTATATCAGGTCGCCTCTCAACTTTTGTCTCTCCAGGGAGAAGAGCTCCCTCAACTTACCTTCATAGGGCATGCCTCCCAATCCAGGCAACATCCTTGTAAATCTCCTCTGCACCCTCTCAGTAGCTTCCACATCCTTCCTGTAGTGAGGTGATCAGAACTGCGCACAGTACTCCAAGTGGGGTCTGACAAGGGTCTTATAAAGTTGCAGCATTACCTCACGACTCCTAAACTCAGTCCCACCGTTAATGAAGGCCAGTATACCATACGCCTTCTTGACCACATCCTCCACCTGTGAGGCTGATTTAAGAGTCCTATGGACCCGGACCCCAAGATCCTTCTGCTGCTCAACACTGCTAAGATTCCTAGCAGTGTTGATATTGTACTCCTTCGTCCCATCGGCACTGCCAGAATGGACCAGTACACATTTATCTGCGTTGAAGTCCATCTGCCACTTCTCCGCCCATTCTTGCTTTCTATCTATGTCTTGCTGCAACTTCTGACATCCCTTCAGACTATTCTCAACACCACCAATCTTTGTATTGTCAGCGAACTTACTAACCCATCCTTCCACTCCCTCATCCAGGTCATTTATGAAAATGACAAACAAATATGGTCCTAGAACAGATCCCCCGGGCACTCCACTGGTGACTGATCTCCAAGCAGAAAAAGACCCATCCACAACCACACTCTGCCTTCTGCAGGCAAGCCAGTTTTGAATCCACAAGGTCGAAACCCTTTGGATCTCGTGCCCTCTCACCTTCTCAAGAAGTCTTGCATGGGGTTCAATATCTACTGGAGTGTTAGAACTTTATTGGTGATGAGGTAAGGCCCATACAAACAATAGTCAAAAGGTTTCATATAAAAATTCTGCAAAGGGGCTCCAATGAGTTTTAATTCCACGACAAGATAAGTTGCATACTTTTTTGTATTTATTGTTCTTGCTGTGTGAATACCATATAACCAATGTAGTAATGCAGTTTAAACTTGTTGCAGTGAACAGAAATGTGTGGGAAACTCTTAATGCCTTTGCTGGGAACTATTTTGGTAAAAGAGCATTTTCAATCCTATGGTAACCTTTCAATTCATAAAGTTATATGCTTGGAAACGTTGGACCATTGAAAGTCTGAATATGCCTTTAGTTCTGAGAGTGCTCTGAATTGTAGCAATTTTGAATTATATTAATGTTTTTGACTTGATGGATTATTTTACATTTTTAGGCCAAAGGAAGGTTTGTACTGGTGATCCCAGGGGTTAGTATTGGGATCCTTGCTTTCCCTGACAGTAGAGAGCCATTGAATCCCTACAGAAAGAAGCCATTTGGCCCACCAGTCTGAGCCAACAACAATCTCACCCAGACCTCAGACCTGTTCCCCTATAAGACCAAGTATTTACCCTGTTAATCTCCCTAACCAACACATTTTGGGACACTAAGAGGCAATTTATCATGGCCAACTCATGTAACTTGCACATCTTTGGAGTATGAGAGGAAACTGGAGCACCCAGAGGAGGTCCACACAAACATGGGGAGAACTGGCAAACTCCATATACAAAGTCACCTGAGGCTGGAATTGAACCTGGGTCTTTAGCGCTGTAAGGCAGAAGAGCTAACCACTGATGATCTAAATTTGGTATGTAGGGACAATTTCAAAGTTTGCAGATAATATAAAACTTGTAAGTATTGTAAACTGAGGAGGGCAGCGAAGAACTTCAGAATGATATTGTTAAGTTATTGAGTGGGCATATAGGTGGCAGACAAAATTCGATGCAGAATTATGTGGAGCTAATGCATTTTGATTGGGAGTACAGTTTGTACCATGGCTTTACTGATGTAATGTTGATCTATAATTTTCCCAGCCCTTATCTGCCAGTTTCTCAGATCATACATTCTTTCATTTATCCTAAAAATAGTCATATAGCATTTATAACACAAAGCAAGATTTTCTAACTGATGCATCAATAATAAAAATGGATCACTTTCCACTGATCCCTTTATTTTTTTGATTTGTTTATGACTCCTTTTAGCATAGAGCTCCAAAATGCCACACAAAATTGGATTTGTTACAATAAGCTCCTCTGGTCATGAAGATGGGTATAATTCAAATGAATTGATGGTGCATGCTCCAACAGTAAATGGCTGGCGTTCTCCAAGGTAAGGAAGAGAACAAAATACTGCTAATAATTCTCAGAAGGATTTGGATGTGATATTGTTGGTTTGTTTATGAATGCTTGTCTTGTAGTTTAAATTATGTTAATAGTTGATTTGATTTATTATTGTCACGTATTAGTAAACAGTGAAAAGCATTGTTTCTTGCATGCTATACAGACAAAGCATACTGTTCGTAAAGAAAGAATGGAGAGAGTGTAGAATGTAGTTTTACAGTCATAGCTAGGATATAGAGAAAGCTCAACTTAATGCAAGGTAGGTCGTTCAAAAGTTTGATGGCAGCAAGGAAGAAGCTATGCACCAGATTTCTGTTAAGATCTATTAGATATGGAGTTCATTTGAAAAATAAATATTTACAAATTATAAGGTACTTGAGCTTTCTATCCAAATTGACAATCCATGCCTCAGTGAGATCGGACTGTGCAACTGTATTTGATATCTAACAAAACTCAGATTTCAGTTAGTTTATTGGAAATTTGGCAAGATAAATTCTGGTATGAATTTGGACATTTTTAACATCAAGATTTAGCCTCACTAGGTTAACAGCTAAAAGCGAAAATGACTACTCCAATTTCTAGCATCGTGTATTCTTTAGTAGTAAGTTTTTTTTAAAGTACAAAGCTTGCAAGATGCTTGTTAAGCAGTCTCACAACACCATGTTAAAGTCTAACTAGTTTATTTGGTAGCACAGGCTATAAGTTTTTGAAGTGCTCCTCCTCCATCAGGTGAGTGGGAGTTGTGTTCACACAGGCCACATAAAGACACAAACTCAATTTACAAAATAATAGTTGAAATGCGAGTCGTTACAGGTAATCAAGTCTTAAAGGTACAGACAATGTGATGGATAGAGGGTTGAGCATAGGTTAATGAGATGTGTATTGTCTCCAGCCAGGATAGTTAGATTTTGCAAGCCTAGGCAAGTCATGGGAGTTACACATAGTGTGACATGATTCTGTTGGATTTTAAACTGGCATTCTGAGATTTCTTACTGAGCTTATCCCAGTCCAATGCTGCCATCTCCACATCAAATATACTTAAAGAACAAAAAACTGCACAGGAAACAGGTCCTTCGGCCCAATGAATCCACGCTGCCACAGGGATCTACCCGTGATCCCTGTCTATGTTTATAGACCTATGGATTAAAAACCGAATTTGAGACAATTTAGGGAGAATTTGTTTTGCCAGTTAGCCTAAGAGCACGTTTTTGGGATGTGGGAGGAAACTGGAGCACCCGGAGGAAACCCACGCAAGCACAGGGAGATGAGCAAATTCCCACAGACACAGGCCCAAATCCATGTATCTGCATGGTACAGCGATAGTCACTGAGCTGTCGTGTTGCCCATCAAATGGAACAGGTCAAGCGTACACTAATGACGTGAAGCACAAGGATACTCTCAAAATCTAAGAGCAGCCCTCTCACGATCCATCGCGTGTATGCCCCTTGTTAGACGACAAGGTGGACCAAAGCACCTGTAGGATAAAAACAAGTATGTCAATAACATCGTCTATTTACACACTTCCCAGGGACTCCCAAGGCTCATGATCCCTATTGTAAATCAGTTTTCTATACCCCTCCATTCCCATTCTGTTCATGTGCACATTTAACTATCTCTTAAATAACTCCAGAGTACCTGCCTCCACCACTTGGCAGAGCGTTCCATACCCCCACCACCCTCTGTGTGGGGGGAAAAAAACTCCCTTCAGCATCCAAATTATACCTTACACCCCTCACCCTAAGCCCATGACCCCTCGTGCTATTTGAGTCCATCCTAGGAAAAAGCTTAACCCTGTTTACACTATACTCATAATTTTGTACACCTCTATTAGATCTCCTCTAAGTTTACGTCTTTCTAAGGAAAACAGTCCCGATTTGCCTAATCTCTCATAATTCAGACCTTCTATACCAGGCTGCATCCTGGTAAACCTCCTTTGCACTCTCTCCAGAGTCTCCACGTCCTTCCGGTAGTTAGGCGACCAGAACTGGACGCAGTATTCCAAATGAGGTTTTACTAATGTTTTATACAACTGCAACATTAAAGGCCAGCTCTTATACTCTATACCCCTTCCTATAAAGGCTAGCATACTATATGCGTTCTTCACAACCTTCTCCACCTTCAGGGACTTGTGCACCTGCACTCCCAGGTCCCTCTGCGTTTCTATACTCTTAATAGGTCTATCCTTTATCATATACCTCCCCCCTACATTCTTTCTCCCAAAATGCATCACCTCACATTTATCAGGATTGAATTCCATCTGCCATCTATCTGCCCAAGCTACCAGCCTATCTGTGTCCTGCTGCATCGCCTGACAATGCTCCTCACTATCCGCAAGTCCAGCCATCTTTGTATCGTCTGCAAACTTGCTGATCACTCCACTTACTCCCTCTTCCAAGTCATTTATATATATTACAAATAGAAGAGGTCCCAGTACCGAGCCCTGCGGCACACCACTAGTGACCGACCTCCAGCTAGAGAAACACCCTTCCACTATTACTCTCTGTCTCCTATTACCAAGCCAGTTACTTATCCATCTAGCTACCTATCCTTGTATCCATTGAGCCTTGACCTTTTCAACTAACCTCCCATGAGGGACTTTGTCGAATGCCTTACTGAAATCCATATAGACGACATCAACGGCTTGCCCTTTGTCAACGGTTTTTGTCACCTCCTCAAAAAATTCTACCAGATTCGTAAGGCACAAGCGCCCCTTAACAAGGCCATGCTGCGTATCCCTAATCAGATTGCAATGCTCTAAGTGCCTATACGTCCTATCTCTAAGAATCCCCTCCAACATCACTGATGTCAAACTCACCAGCCTATAATTTCCAGGCTTATCCCTACTACCTTTTTAAACAACAGTACAACATTAGCTATTCTCCAGTCCTCCAGGACTCACCTGTGTCCGAAGAAGAAACAAAGATTTGCGTGGGAGGCGCAGCAATTTCACCTCGCACCTCCCTAAGCAGCTGGGATAAATGTTGCCATGTGGTCTTTAAAATGTATAACAGCCAAACAAGGACATGGTTAGCACTGTAGATCGGTCTGCAAGTTTAACAACTGGAACTTCAGAGAGCTGTGTATTTTTAAAGAAATCATAGTTTTCAATAGGAATGAAGTTTTGAACCACAATAAAAAAAATTAGATTTGAAATATCCATTTACAATTGTATTTTGTCTCAGGGTTTGAGAATTGAAAGCCAGTTCTCCCCTAGGAGAGAAAATCAGAAGCAGCACCTATGTTATTCTTGTGCATTACTTAGTGCTGTGTACCAGAACACCTTATGGAGCTTTAGGGGAGATTGCTTGTTTGCTTAAAGCTGGTGAATGGTATGTATAAATTAAGGAAATTGTAAGAAAGTAATTTCAATGATCAAATTCCAGAGAGATTTTGTGACACATTAAATGTGAAAGTACCTTGAATTCTCAGTATTCAAAATGCAAAGTCAAGCGTAACACACAAAAGCATAAATGTGCTCTGCCTCCTCTCGTTTTTCTCCATTCTGCTCCTGGAGATGCTTGTTTGCTGGAATAATGCCAATTTGTGTAAATGTCTTGCACAAGTAGAATCTAAGAATACCTACTGTGCAAAACAGGCCATTTAGGGCATCAAGTTGCACCGATTCTCTGATGGAGTATCTTACCCAGGACCTCTTTCCCTCACCCTATCCTTATAATTCCACACATTTACCTGTAACTCATTGATATTTTCCTTGTTTTATTCAAGTAATGCCATATCCTATTTAGCAAAAGCCTGAATGGCAAGTTGAAATATAATTTAATTTTGTGATTTTTTTTTTTTCTGTGTGAATCACGTGATCCACTCTTGTGGGTTTTTATACATGTATGAATGCCCCCTTTCCTTCCTCCAGCAAACTCCTACATAATCAGATGGTTGCTTTCAGCAGTTTGCAAAATCTATATTACACTTTTAAAATCAAGCTCTAATTTGCTTTTACTATATGCATCTAAGCTATTTTTTGTCTGTAATTTGGTTTGTTTAGGTTTTGCCTCTATCCGCAAGAGATTGTCCTGCAAATGGTAGAGCGTTGTCGAATTCGCAAACTGCAGTTACTTGCACACCAGTACTTGATTTCTACTAAAATTGAATTTTACATCAGCGACAGTCTTCCGGATCACCTTGGGTCCCATCATGTGGAGAGATTCCGCAGACTCGGGTATGGATAATTAAGATCTCCTTAGAAATCCTAAGATTTCCTCAGATCTCCTAAATTGCTGTAAATGTATTCACTATCACTTATTGTGACTCCTTAAAGTTTTCTCTATCCTTCTTAATTTTCCTCCTATTCCTGCTTAGTTCTGGCATCAAACTGAAAACTTTTTTAAAAAAAACTTGTGGAACCTAAACACTAAAGGATATAATACCATAAGTGTTATATTCTAAATGTGAGTTTTTGAAGATTTTATCAAGTGCTTGATATTCAAACAATGTTGATGTACATAATAATCTGCTGTCCTTGCAGGTATGTTTCCCTTTCGGATAATCAAAAAACAGGATTCAAAGCTCGGGAGCTTAAGTCTGTCCATGTTGATGCAATTGGAAAATATCTAAAATTAACATTCCATAAAAACCATGTCAACAGATATAACTTGTACAATCAGGTAACAGTTCTTTAACTTTTTATATAGACCTGTAAAATTTCTGAATAACAAGTGTCTTTTCATCTAAGTTGTGTGTAGCAATTTTTGCAGTAAGGGTTCATCTTGTGATTTTAGTTGAGTTCCAAGTTGTGTGCTGCTCCACACCTCCAAGCTGAGTTTTACCGCTTAAACAATTTAAATAATTTGTGTATTGCCCATCCCTAATTGTCCTTAAAGTTAATGGTAAGCCGCTGCTTTGAATTTTTTCAGTCCATGTGTTGCAGGTACATCCACAGTGCTGGAATAAGGGACTTCCAGGCTTTTGACCTAGCAATAGTGAACATCATTTTTATTAAAATAGCATTGCTACTGAGTTCTGACAACACAAATACAATTACTGCTGGTTCCTGAAGTGCTGTTTCAGTGGAGAACATTTCTGGCATTATATTATTGAGAGGTTACTGACAGCAAGGTCACTAACCTCCACCTGCATTCAGTGTTCTGAATTAGACAGCTGTTCAATGCTGGACACCCCAGGGAATCATCCAAAAGGCTTTTCAGTTGGGATTTAAACAAATCTTTAACTTGAATTGGCCTATTAAGGTGCATGGGTGATCTGCACCTTCGGCCTCCGAAAATAGCAACACTGAAAACAGGTGGTTGGACTGGCATTTTTAAAAGTCTGAGCAGTTTTGATGGTGAATAGGGAATGAAAACTTGCTGTGGGTCTGCAGATCACTGCTCAGTGTTTGTCCATTTCAAATTATCACTAAAAGAACAAGGAAGGAGAGCAGAGTGTTTTCTTTACACAGACACTTCGAAAGCTTGGAACACTGCTTCAGTGGCAGAGGAAGATGCAGAGCTAAGGCTGGAAAACAAAGAAGTGGAATTAATTTGGATTGCTCTCTCAAAGAGCTAGCACTGACATGGTCAATACCATGTCAGTGGAATGCTTCTGCATTGTGCATTGTTTAGGAACTTATCGATGGAACCAGGCTGGATCTTGATTTAGGTAGCATATATCTACAAGGCCTGGTTTCCATACCTTAATTATCCCTCGGGTACGGATTTTAGCTTTACAGGTTTTCATTTGTGTATTTTTGTTTTAGGTTGCCCTTGTCGCTGTTAATATCCTTGGAGATCCAGTAGAATGCAATGAGACAAGTATAACTGTGAGTAGAAATAGATTAAAACTATAATATTTTATGAAACTATGATGTTCTATAATGGGAATCTAGCCTTATGTTTAGCACACTTGCTGTCACACTTTGGGACATTGGACATTGTTGAACATGGCATTTTTTTCACGTTATTTTTGTCCTTTTGTCTTGGGGTTTAACTGTTGTATTAAAGGGAAGATATAAAATTATTGGAGGAAGCCCTCAGAAGTTTCTCAATCTCACTGCTGAATTTAAAATGGGTGTGGTTTGCGGGAAGACTCTTTGTACTGAGACTTTCCTCCCTGGTTAATGGGTGGAGCTAGAAGACCTTGAGTTGAGGTTCTTTTACAGGTATGGATAATTTGAAGTTAGGGAAGGTCTAATGAATTTAAAACTAAAACACAATTTTTAAAGTCAAAAATAACAAAACAAAATGGGGAATTGGGGCATCTTGCTTTTAGTGAGGATAGGAGAATAGAACAGAACATCGAGGATCGTGGCAAGAAAAGCCATTCTGGTCTCTGGAATATTGAATTAATTATTAGTGGGCAATGTTTGTTCAACAGTTGTAATAAGGAAGCTGATGAAAGGTGTAGGTTTGAGCCAATGGTCAGCACCTGATCAAAATTTTCCATACTAGAATAAAGAGGGGTTTGGAAGTTATTGGCTAAGAGAAGATGTTGGACAAACTAGGGGGTGTGTGTGAGAGGGAGGAGAGTGTGCATGGAGAAGAAGGGAAATGCGTGGATGGGGGAGGTGCGTAGGCCCATGGTGGGGGGAGTGCGCAGGTGCATTGGCAGGGGTGCATGGTGTTGGGAGGGGGAAGTGTGTGGGTGGGGTGGGGAGTTGGCTAATCAGTGAACTGTCACATTCCACCCACCATCTTGCAATTGTCTCTTTGCCTGTTCGTGAAACCCACCTCTCCACTCGCCTGATGAAGGAGCAGCACTCCGAAAGCTCCTGATTCCAAATAAACTGGTTGGACTTTAACCCTGGTGTGGTGAGACTTCTTACTGTGCCCACCCCAATCCAATGCCGGCATCTTCACATTATAAGTTATTAATCATTAGCATTAACCTAAAGCAAGTGAAACTGCACATCTTTGCTGTTAAGTTATCTGCTACTTAGTTGAGCTTTATTGACTAAGAAATTTCTCGAAGAATGTCAGTTTGATTCTTTGCGTGGATCCTGTTACTGTGTAACACAATCTCCTATCAGCAGGTGGCAGCTGAATACTGCATTCAAGCAATTCTGACTGCAGTTATGTTGGCCAGAATCTAGATTGAATGAAATTAATTTTCTTTTATTCATGGAAATTCAGGATCCATTCGCATTGGTCTGCTTTTACAATACACCAGGCTCCACCTGTATGCAGATGACATCCAACTCTATCCCACACTACATCTCTCATCCCTTCCCCATTTCAAAATTGTTAGAATGCTTCTCTGATATTGAACAGTGAATGATGGAAGTCTTCAACTGAGTATTGGGAAGACTGCATGGTGGCACACTGGTTAGCCCTGCTGCCTCTCAGTGCCAAGCACCTGAGGTTCAAATCCAGCTTCTGGTCACTGCTTGTGTGGAATCTGCATGTTCTCTCTGTATCTGCCTGGGTTTCATCCAGATGCTCCGGTTTTCTCCCACACTCCAAAAATGTATGGATTAAGAGGGTAAATATGAGGGTTACTGGGATAGTGCCTGGCTAGGATTGTTGTCAGTGCAGGCTTGATGGGCTAAATAGCCTCTTTCTGTACTGTAGGGATTCTATTACTGAGACTGTACTCTTTGGTTCCTGCTACAAACTGCATTCATCAGCAGCCATGTCCATTGATGACTATTTTCATTCCGCTTCATGCTCTCGTCCGACCCGGCAAAATGTAATCAACTTCGCTTCCACGTTCCATCCCTCCATCACCTTCACCTGGTTCATCTCAGATCCTCTCCCACCCCCGTGTCTATTTTCAGAAATAGTCTATTTAGCAATATCCATTACAAGCTCACTGACTCCCACAGCTATCTAGCCAACAGTTTTTTGCATCCTACATCTTGTAATGACTCCATCCCTTTCTCTCAGCTCCATTGCATTTGTTCTAATGATGCCACTTCAAAAGTGCTGCTTTTAATGTGTGCTCCTTCCATAACAGTGGTTTTCCATCAACAGATGGTGGTTTCCTCCGGGTGCTCCGGTTTCCTCCCACAGTTCAAAGATGTGCAAGTTAGGTCAACTGGCCATGCCAAATTGCCTCTTAGTGTCAGGGAATTGCATGGGGTTATGGGGATAGGGCCTGGCTGGGATTGTGGTCAGTGCAGATTCGATGGGTCAAATAGCCTCCTTCTGCACTGTAGGATTCTATGATATTGGAGAAACCAAATGTAGTACGATAAGGCTTTCAGAGAGCATTACTGCCTCCTCCACTGTTGTGAAAGGATTACCAGTTGTAATTATATTAGCTTTCTCAATGACATTTTAAAAAATGGTTTAAATAGTTATTATTAAAAGAGAATTAGACCAAATACACACAGAACAGAGAATGTGATGAGTATATATTACTTCAGTGAAGGAGCTGAAACTCTCAAAGATGATAGACCAAATGGTACCCTCATCAACATGGCTATTATTTCATAATAATGCACTTTTATATCCCAAAAGCAGACATTCAGAAAAACAACACCACTAAGAACGCTCTATTGAATCTATGATTGCAAAAGAAAAGTTTTAACACCAAATACTACGCATTTTTAAATTTGGGCGGTACCACAGCACGGAGGTTAGCACTGCTACCTCACAGCACCAAAAACCTGGGTTTAATTCCTGACTTGGGTCATTGTTTGCACGTTCTCCCCATGTTTGCTTGCATTTCCTCCAACATTCTGAAAGCAGTGCTGGTTAGGCACATTGACCCAAACTGACACTGGACTGTGGCGACTAGGAGAATTCCACAGTAACTTCATTGCAGTGTTAATGTAAACCTTATTTATGACTAATAAAATAAATAAATCTGAAAATAGCTTGGATTTATATAGCATTTTAAATGTAGTAAATATCCCAAGACATGTCACAGGATCATTATCAAACGAAGTCTGACATCGAGTATCACAACAAGTATCAGGGCAGATAATCAATGGTCTAGAATTGGAGAAGTGCAAGTGTCTGAGAGCTGGAAGACAAGAGCAGGTTATTAGGGCAAGGCCCAATTTCTGTTAGCATGCTGCATGGAAGTGTGCAATTGGAGCTTGAAGTGGTTAGTTTCCTTAACCTTGATTTTGATTTTGTACGAACACATTCAAGCAGACTTTGAGACCGTAGAACCACATGTTGCATTTAAAAAAGGTGTTACCTCCTAACACTTTTGGTTCTTCTACCAGTTATCTTAAAACTGTTTCCTCCAGTTCTTGATCCATATGCCAATGTGAACGTATGCTTTGTCTCAACCCTTGATGATTTTGAACCTCGCTATCAAACTTCCTCTCAGCCTTTCTCTTAGAACAACTTTAACTTTTCCAATCTATCCACATAACTCAGTTTCTCCTCGCAGGAAACATTTTCGTAAATCTTTCCTGAATCCCTGTGAAACTTTCACATCCTTTCTAAAGTAAATATCCAGAATTGGATACCGTACTCTCCAGCTGAAGCTGACTCAAGTTTTATAAAACTCTATCATATTTTCCTTGGTAAATAACAAAATTCTTTTCCTCTCTTTATTGTCTGTTATTAAGATTGTCTGTTATAATTCTATACAAAATTATAGACTTTAGTCTATAATTATGGACTTTAGTAAGGCGTTTGATAAGGTGGCCCATGGAAGACTTCTGCAGAAAATGCAGATGTATGGGATAGAAGGTGATTTAGCTAATTGGGTTAGGAATTGGCTAGCGGATAGAAGACAGAGGGTGGTGGTTGATGGGAGATGTTCATCGTGGAGTTCGGTGACAAGTGGTGTACCTCAGGGGTCTGTTTTGGGGCCCCTGCTGTGTGTAATTTTTATAAATGATCTGGATGAGGGTATTGAAGGATGGATTAGTAAATTTGTAGATGACACTAAAGTCGGTGGAGTGGTAGATAGTGAAGAGGGATGAACAGAGGGATCTTGGTGTGTATGTGCATAGATCCCTGAAAGTAGGCAGTCAAGTCGAGAAGGTTGTTAAGAAGGCATATGGAGTCTTAGCTTTTATTGGTAGGGGGATTGAATTTCGGAGCCGCAACGTCATGTTGCAACTGTACAAAACTCTAGTGCGGCCGCACTTGAGTATTGTGTGCAGTTCTGGTCCCCACATTATAAGAAAGATGTGGAGGCATTGGAGAGGGTACAGAGGAGGTTTACCAGGATGTTGCCTGGTATGGAGGGCAGGTCTTATGAAGAGAGGCTGAGGGATTTGAGGTTGTTTTCGTTAGAAAGGAGGCGGCTAAGAGGGGACCTAATCGAAACATATAAGATGATTAGAGTTTAGATAGGGTGGACAGTGATAGCCTTTTTCCTAGGATGGAGAAAGCTAGCACGAGGGGACACAGCTTTAAATTAAGGGGTGATAGTTATAGGACGGATATCAGAGGTAGGTTCTTTACCCAAAGGGTGGTTCGGGAGTGGAATGCCCTGCCTGCAGCAGTTGTAGATGCGCCAAGTTTGGTGGCGTTTAAGAGATTAGTTGATAAGTATATGGAAGAGAAGGGAATGGTTTAGTTTGGAGGGGCATTGCTTTTTATATTGGTCGGCGCAACATCGAAGGCCGAAGGGCCTGTTCTGCGCTGTAATGTTCTATGTTCTAAAATGGCACAGCATAATTATTGCTTGTTCTGCTTTCTCAACCAAACTAAATGAAGTAGTCCAGTGTAAAATTTTCATTTTTTTTCTGACAGCCCACAAAAGATAAGCTGATTGATCATTACCTTGGACGTAGCCCGGATGATCCAGCACTTGATGGAACTTATTTTGGGTAAATAATTGTAAATGCTCTTCATTCACTTTAAGCTTTTGAACTGGAAACTGAAACACTGTTAGTGCATTAATGTTCCTGCATCATGGATATGTGGTTGTCTTTATGTCTGTGTACATAGTTACTGAAGATGTATAAACTTTGCTGGTATCTAGCTACATAATACTATTAGGAAAGAGGCTTTTGCTAGATCATGACTGCTGCTTTCTCACAAGATGGTTTGTGCCGTTAAGTTCAACTTATTTAAATAACATTTTCTTAATAGAGGTCTGTCAAGTTGTATTATGATATGAGCTCACTTTGTGTCAAAGAAAAGCTGCTGCATTTTTTTTTTAGTTTTGCCCCTTCTGACTATAAATTAATGTGAAGTTCTTTTGAGATTACATGTATCCCATTCAATTCTACTTTCCAAGTAGGTCTCTTGTGCCATCTTTTCTGGAAGAGTAAAGAAACAAAAGAGTGGAAACAACAAACAGTATTTATTTTTAAAAATTCTAGAAATCCAGCCATTTTACTGAAATTTTGCAATTATAGGCAGCAAGTTAGCACATGGGGATTTTGGCAGTGACCAGAAGCATAATTCCAATACTTCAACTGTGGTTTTGGTTGTGAATAGCAATTAATTTTGATTCAGTTTGGACAGTCAATCGTATTGCTGGTAGTAACATTTGTCCCTGCAGTTCTTATGCACCACTTACAAAGTAATATTTTGCTATAAGGCAAAATTAGAAATTGGAAGTTGTCAGTGAAGAACTTGGGAAATTAGACTATTTTGCTTGGAGAAAGCATCCAGAAACCTTCAGTGCTTAGTAAATGAAATGTAAAACAGAGCTGAAAATCAATAAAAATAACTTGCATTCACATGTTCAAAGATTCCTCACAAAGAAAGAGACACCAATATCCTGGCAGGGAGATTTGCTAGTGTCATGCAGAAGAGTTTAAACTAGACTGCTAGGGAATTGGGAACCAGAGCAATAGAAATGACTGACGAAGAGTTAGAGACTAAGACCAGTAAGGCTAAGAGGAAAAACAGATAGTGAAAGGTTATTGAACATGGTGGGACTGACAGCTTGGGGTGTATTTGTTTTAATGCGAGGAGTATGACAGGTAAGGCAGATGAACTTAAGGGCTTGGATTAGTACATATAACTATGACTTTGTAGTATTACAAAGACCCTATAGAGAGAAGATTAAGACTGGCAGCTTAATGTTCTGGGATTTAGATGTTTTGGGCATTTGTGAGAGGGGTGTAAAAGGTGAACAAGTTATTGCTGATTAGCGAGATTATCACAGCATATATTGAGAGGGAACAGCTTGGAGAATTCATCAGTGAGGCTATATGAGTAAAACTCAGGAATAGTAAGAATGCAATCACTTAGATGGGGTTGTACTACAAGCCTTCCAACAGCCAGCGGAAGGTAGAGGAACAGATATGTGAGCAGATTATGGAAAAATGTAAAAACGAGGGTTATTGTGGTGGGTGATTTTAGCTTTCCCTATCTTGCCTGGGATTCCCTTAGTCCCGGGGCCTTGGATGGAGACAAGTAAGTTTATTAAACCAATATGTAAATAATTCAAATAGAGGAGGGACCGTACTGGATCGAATGTTGAGGAATGAGCCCAACCAGGTGATCAAAGTTTGAGTGGGGGAGCATTTCAGGAACAGTGACCATAATTCCATAAGCTCCAAGTTGGTTATGGATAGGGATAAGAGCAGCCCTCTAATGACAGTACTTAATTGGGGGAAGGCTAGCTATGACGATATTAGATGGGAATTGGGGAATATGGATTGGGAGTGGCTGTTTGAGGGTAAATCCATATCAGTCATATTGGAAACTTTTAAGGGCTGTTGGTTGAGTTCAGAACCAGTATGTTCCAGTGAAAATGAAGAATAAGGATAGCAAGATTTCAGAACCTAGGATGATGACATATAAAGGAGGCATACATAATGTTTAGAAAATGGAAGACACACACAGCCCGTGAAGAAAACAGGAAATAACTTTAAAAAGAAGTTAGGAGGGCTACAAGGAATTATGAAATGTCCTTGGCAAACAGAATTAAGTGAAGTCCCGAGGTGTTTTATCGGGAGCAAGAGGGCAGCTAGAGAAACAGTAATTCCACTTAAGGATAAAGGAGAGGGTTTTTGCATGGAGCTGGAAGAAATTGGTGAGGTTCTTCAACAAATACTGCATCAATATTTACAAAGGAGAAGGTCACAGTGGATGGTGAGTCTACAGAGGGATATATGGATGTTCTAGGACATGTCGATATTAAAACAAAAGCTGTTGGATGTTTCGAAAAGCATTAGGTTACGTAAGTCCCAGGACCTGATGGGATCTATCCCAGAATGGCAAGGGAGGGAATTGCTGGGGCCTTGTACAAAATCTTGGTATCCTCTTTAGTCGCAGAAGAGGTCCCAGAAAACTGGAAAGTAGCCAATACAAAAGAACAAAGAACAACACAGCATGGGAAACAGGCCCTTCGGTCCAACAAGCCCGCACATCCGTTTTAAGCGTGAGTTGCCTCTTCTACCCATGACCCTTGTCTATGCTTATGGAAATCCACATTGGAAACCAGATTGAGAGGAGTCAATTTAGGGACAATGTTGTGCCTTTATTTAAGAAGGGCTACAGGAAGAAACTGAAAAATTATAGGCTGATGAGTTTTACATCAATGGTCAGGAAATTATTGGAGAAGATTTTTAGGGACAGGATTTATTCACATTTGGAAAAATATTGACTTATTGGTGATAGAGAACATCGCTGTGTCTCTCAAACTTGATTGAGTCCTTGAAAAAGTGGGAAAGATGATTAAGGGCAGGGTAGTAGATGTTGTCTCCATGGACTTTAGCAAGGCTTTTGACGAGATCTCTCATGGCTGTTTAATAGAGAAAGTGAGGTGACATGGGATCCGTGATGAGCCATTAAGATGGATACAGAAGTGATTTGGTCATAGAAGACGGTAGCAGTGAAAGAGTATTTTTCTGGCTGGAGGTCTATGATCAGTAGTGTTCCACAGGGATTAGTGCTGGGACCCCTGTTCATAACATATGTAAAAGATTTGAGGAGAATGTTGATGGTTTGATTGGTAAGTTTGTAGACAGCATACAGATTTGGAGGTCTGCAGATAGCAGGAGGATTACCAGACAATATAGTAAAATATAGATAAGTTGGAGACTTGGACAATGGCTGGTGGAATTAAATCTTGTCAAATGAGGTGATGCATTGTGGAAGGTTTAATGCAGGGGGGAATTATATAATAAATAGTAGAAACCTTAGAAGCATTAAAATACAGAGGGATTAGGCATACAGGTCCACAGTTCCCTGACAACGGCAACATAAGTGGGTAAAGTGGTCAAGAAGGCATATGGTATGCTTGCTTTTATCAGCGCATAGAATACAAAAATTGGCAAGTCAGGGTGTTGCTGTATAGAATTTCAGTTTGGCCACATTTGGAATACTGCATACGTTCTGATTGCCACACTACCAGCAGGATTTGGAGGCTTTGGAGAACCTGCAGAAAAGGTTTGATAGGATGCCGCCTGGTTTGGAGGGTATTAGCTATAAGGGTGTTACACCCAATGAAATGCTTTTGAAGTTTCGACACTAATAATGTAGGAAATATGATGATGAGTTTGCATTCAGCAAGCTCTCTCACATTGCCATGTGATAATGGACAGAAAAGATGTTTATGTGCTGTTAATTGAGAGAGAAATATGGGCCAGGGTACTCAGGATAATACCGCTCTTGCGTTTAGAAATAATGCCATGTCCAACTGAGAGGACAGACAGACTCAGTTAAATGTCTCATCTGAGAAATCGCACTTTTGAAGTATTTCAATGGAGTTTTGGTCTTGATTTTTTTGAAGTTCTGGATTGGAATGGGAATCCGCAGTGTCTTTCTTTCGAGATGAAAGTGCTACCAGTTAAGCTACAGATGAAAAACTGCAATGTATCCCTGCCTTTCCCAAAATTTTAATAAGGTTATCTAAACTTTTTAATTTAATGTGTTCAAGGATGAAACTACATTACCACCGGACATTTTAAACATACCTTGGCTGTAAAACATTGAGATATTCGATGGTCGTGAAAAACATTATATAAATGCAAGGCTTTCTTTTAACAGTGAATACAATTCAAAAATACTTAATTGTTGTTTAAGCATTTTGGGCATCCTGAGTTTGTGAAAGACATGATATAAAAATATTTTATCTTTTTTATACTGACTTGGAGATGCAGGTGATTTTCTTTCAATGTAGTAGTATATTAATGAATATCTGGGCACTGTGCCATTCCGAATGGTGAACCTTAAAGTTCTCTCCTCTCCTAGCCCCTGCCTCTTTCTGACTTTTAATTGTCAGCCAAATTTTGTCATCTAACAAATGCAATATTCATTATTTTAAAATGAACTTCATGCTTCTAGAAATGACTTGATAATTAGTGATTGGTTAGTTTTGTCAAATTCTTGGCTAGTCACTTGGAGAAAGATTCTGTATACAATTTTGGTCCCCTTAATTAAGAGAGGATATATTGGCTTTGGAGGGGATGCAGAGAAGGTTCACTAGGTTGATTCTGGAGATGAGGAGCTTATGAAGAGAGATTGACTAGACTGGGCCTGTATTCGTTGGATTTTAGAAGGTTGAGGGGAGATCTTATAGAGGTGTAAGATAATAAAGGGGCTAGATAGGACAGAAGCAGCAAGATTATTTCCACTTAGAATAGCACCGAGAACTCTGGGGCACAGCCTCAAAATATGGGGGAGTCAATTTAGTACAGAGTTGAGGAGGAATTTCTTCTCCCAGAGGGTAGTGAATCTTTGGAATTCTCTGTCCATCGAAGCATAGAAACCGCCTTGTTAAATATGTTTAAGTCACAGGTAGACTTCTGATCAATAAGGGAATTAAGGGTTATGGGGAGCAGGCAGGTAAGTGGAACTGAATCACTATCAGATCAGCCATAATCTTATTGAATGATGGAGCAGGATCAAGAGGCTAGATGGCCTTCTCCTATTTCTTATGTTCTGATCTAGACTTATTGCATACCTTG
The DNA here is from genome assembly GCA_024679065.1 of Sphyrna mokarran. NCBI lineage: Eukaryota > Metazoa > Chordata > Chondrichthyes > Carcharhiniformes > Carcharhinidae > Sphyrna > Sphyrna mokarran. The sequence continues at coordinate 33,371,420 of JAGIQG010000028.1, forward strand.
AAATGGATTGTTACATTAAAATATTAATAACTAGAAGCTATGTATTATGTGTGCCATTCTCCTTAAGTATACCTTTGAAAATAATCATAAAAATATAACACTCAAACAAGAAAAAAAACATACATATACTGCAATCTGAACAGCTGAATTCTTAGTTTTGTTTTATCTTTTGCAGAAGGTGATTGACTGAAATTCCATGTATGTTTTGAATTATTTTCCCTGACCTCTAACTGAATTACAAGATCTGTTTATTGTTGCAGTATACATTATGCAGTGTCAAACAGTTGCAATCCACATGTTAATTTATTTTGATTTTTTTTGGAAGCACAGCAGCTGTGATAGTCTTGTAGGTTTAGTTATACTCTTTTAAAACCCAGCTTTTTAAAGAAAGTTAATTGTCTCAATATTCAAGATTTCATTCTTGCGCTATTGCCCTCTTTCTCATTCATGTTGACAGCATTTTCTGTAAACCTTGTTAGATTCTATATATAATTGCCTTATTTCCTTCTTCCTCATGTACTGTTTTAAATTAGTTTTCCTCCAATCTACTACAACAACTTTTGTAAATTTTTATCTTGAACTGTATCCAGAATATCATTTCTGCCTGATCTTTTTGTAGTTATGTCTCTATCTTCCCTAAAATATCTGATTTCTCGCTACATATTGCCTTCAGTTTCCCTGTTCCATTTTGGGCTCTTATTCATGTTCTAGACATCTGTGTCCCATTCCTTTAGTTCGGTCTGTCTTGCACTTTCTTTTCTGGTTTCTTTTGTTTTCTAGATTGGAGGAAAACCAATTTTAGAAGAGTACATGAAGGAGAAGGAAATAAGGCAGGTTATGTATAGAATCTAATACAATGTTTATGGAAAATGGTGTCACTGTGAATGAAGGAAAGAAGGATAATAGGGCAAACACGAAATCTTGAATTTTTGGAGACAATTAAATTTAAAAAGCTGGGTTTCATTTTTATTTAGGCTTGTTACATTTCCTGTGGATTGCTTGCCTGCTCTTGGTAATTTAAAACCTTTGCCTCCCTGTTTATTCTTTCCACAAGAGCATTGGTTCTATTCTGCTTTGGATGGAGCCTGCCCCTTTAGCCACATCTGTCTCTAAGCTGGTTTACACGTGGCTCTGCCATTAATACAGAAATTATTATCCTCAAGTCCTATCTATGTCATTTGTTCCAGAGTAGATAAACCTTTCCTTCTCTGTTTCTGAAATCTTGAGTTGCCTTGAAATATCCTTCGTCGTTGGGTAGGCAACACACCACTTTGGGAGTCTTGTTCATGACTGCATCAAACACTGTATATTCACCTAATTGTGGAACGTAAATTATGCTCACTGCATCACATTGCCAAGCCATTGATGCCTTAGTCTGCATTGTGGTTGTGCTGCAGTCTTTCTCTTTATCCTTGTAGGTAGAGACTGTCGCTAAACTGGACCAGTGTTTGTGGAACTCCTTGATTATACCTAAATCCCTTCTAGTCGGTTCCTAGGCGGTCACAGTTTTGCTTTTCTGAACGTACTGTACTTTTCTGAGGGTGTGACTGCCTTGTGTCTAAAATGATCCAAAAAGTCCCTTCCTCATTTTTTTTCAGCCTCCGCCCCACACAATGACTGATCTGGAATGACTAAAACACACACTTCCTGCAGTTGTGGAAATAGATGGTCTCCACCTCCATAAATCTTGGTATATGATCTGCACTGCCCTTTAGATTCCTTTTTTTTAAATTTTGTTTATTGAATTAGTACACTTCAAAATAAACTTTACGTTTTGTTCTCTGATGAGCAAAATGTATTGCTCACCAACCTGTTGTCCTAGGATGTAGAGTTAATGGAAGGACCCTTAATAGCGTTGTCGAGCAGAGGGATCTTGGGGTACAAGTACATAGCTCTTTGAAAGTTGGCACCCAGGTTGATAAAATTGTTAAGAAGGCGTACGGTGCGTTAGCTTTTATTGGTAGAGGGATTGAATTTAGGAGCCGTGAGGTTATGTTACAACTGTACAAAACTCTGGTGCGGCCGCACTTGGAGTATGGCGTACAGTTCTGGTCGCCGCATTATAAGAAAGATGTGGAAGCATTGGAAAGGGTGCAGAGGAGGTTTACCAGGATGTTGCCTGGTATGGTGGGAAGGCCTTATGAGGAAAAGCTGAGGGACCTGAGGTTATTTTCATTAGAGAGAAGAAGGTTACGCGGTGACCTAATTGAGGCGTATAAGATGATGAAGGGATTGGATAGGGTGGATAGTGAGAGCCTTTTTCCTCGGATGGTGATGACCAACACGAGGGGACATAACTTTAAATTAAGAGGTGGTAGTTATAGGACGGATGTCAGAGGCAGGTTCTTTACACAGAGGGTGGTGAGAGCGTAGAATACCCTGTCTGCAGCAGTTGTGGACTCGCCTACTTTTGGGGCATTCAAATGTTCGGTGGATAGACATATGGATGACATTGGAATAGTTTAGGTTAGAGGGTCCACTGGCCAGCGCAACATCGAGGGCCGAAGGGCCTGTACTGCGCTGTTATGTTCTATGATGTCATTATATTTATTTACACCAGCTGAATGGACACTATGAAAGCTTGTTCTTTTTGCAAACTTTTAGCTATTTTCCTCCTCATATCTTGAGTCATGAACAAAGAACAAAACAGCATGGGAAACAGGCCCTTCGACCCAACGAGCCCGCGCCGCTACCACAATGTTCCCACCTCTACCCATGATCCCTGTCTATGTTTATAGATCTATGCATTAAAAACCAAATTTGAGACAATTTAGGGAGAAGTTGTTTTGCCAGTTGGGCTAAGAGCACATTTTTGGGATGTGGGAGGAAACTGGAGCACCCAGAGAAAACCCACGCAAACACGGGGAGAATGCACAAACTCCCACAGACATAGGCCCAAATCCATGTATCTGCACAGCACAGCAATAGTCATTGAGCTGTCGTGTTGCCCACCAAATGGTCCAGGTCAAGCGTACACTAACAACGTGAAGCACTAGGACACTCTCAAAAAAATCCAAGAGCGGCCCTCTCATGACCCATCGCGTGTATGCCCTTCGTTAGACAACAAGATGGACCAAAGCACCTGTACGATAAAAACAAGTATCATCGTCTATTTACACACTTCCCAGGGACTCCCAAGGCTCATGATCCCTATTTTAAATCAGTTTTCTATACCCCTCCATTCCCATTCTGTTCATGTGCCCATCTAAGTATTTCTTAAATAACTCCAGAGTGCCTGCCTCACCACTTTGCTTGGCAGCGCATTCCATACCCCCACCACCCTCTGTGAAAAAACGTCCTCTAGCATCCAAATTATACCTTACCCCCTTCACCCTAAGCCCGTGACCCCCCGTGCTATTCGAGTCCATCCTAGGAAAAAGCTTAACCCTGTTTACACTATCTATATCCTTCATAATCTTGTACACCTGTATTAGATTTCCTCTAAGCCTATGTCTTTTTAAGGAAAACAGTCCCGATTTGCCTAACCTCTCCTTGTAACTCAGACTTTCCATATCAGGCAGCATCCTGGTAAACCTCTGCACTCACTCCAGAGTCTCCACATCCTGTAGTAAGGCGACCAGAACTGGACGCAGTATTCCAAATGAGGTCTAACCAACGTTTTATACAACTGCAACATTAAAGGCCAGCTCTTGTACTCTATACCCCTTCCTATAAAGGCTACATGGTCTTGTATTTGTAAGTAATTTCCCTTTTGAAAATATTTTCACACCATGATTTGCACCGAGATACTGATTTTTCTTCAATATTTTCTGTCTCAAGGTTACTTACACAAGCCACTACATTTGTTAAAGGCAAGCAGAAGCATGGAATTTAGCAAGAATATATTTCCAAATTGTTCACAATCCATTCGTTAATGTTGTGCTTTGTTGTAGCTCACTGTTTATTATTTTTAATGGTATTGTGTACATGTTCTCCCATTTACTGAATATTTTCAGATAAAGTTTTAATCCAATGTCCATATCTATTCATATTGTCGATCTTGGCAGGCTTTCCCATGGTCTCTTAGCAACAGCCATTTGCTTGTGTTAATTTACACTCTTCCATCAAAGTCAATTTAAAAAGTCCCAATGAATATCCTTTTGTGTTGACTGAATTGATTGTTTGCCTACAAATTGCTCACAAATTGTTTCTCTTGTGAAAATGAATTGCTTCCTGTGTACTGCCAGTGCTATATTAACTTAGAGTGGCAGTGAGAAGCAGCCTAAACATTGAACTAAAAGCAAAATACTGCGTATTCTGTAAATCAGAAATAAAAACAGAAAATGCTGGAAAAATCCAGCAGATCTGAAAGTGCCTGTGGAGAGAGAAGCAGTTGTTAATGTTTCCAATTTGTTTGACTTTTCAGTAACCTAGCACACTTTTCTTTTTCAGATAAATGTTGGATCCGTTATGAACGCTTTGAACGATCTAATAGGCTTATAGGACTGAGGTGTCACTTATTTTGGCGTTTTGAAATGTTTTTGATTAGGTGCCCCAAGGTAGACTAGCGGATGAAGGTCAGAACGTAGAGTGAGGGAATAAATAGCAGATTGAATTTCTAACTGGCTTCGAGGCAAAAAGCAGAGCATTGGACTAAAGTGTGATAGAAGGTTGGAAGTCGCATTCCACAAGGATCGTTGCTGTTCATAATTCATGTTAATAGTTTGGCATTGTGGTAAACAAACTTGACCAACTTAATATAGAAGTCTGTGCTGGTGGTCTGGAGGTCAAATCCCACCATAACAGTTGGTGTTATTTAAATTAAATATAATTATTACAAGTGTAAAGTTTTATAAGATGTTTTGAACTGTCTTGAATTCTAGGTAAATTAGAGAGTGGAATAGAGCATGTGATCTCCTACTTGTTCAGTTCAACATAAGCCTAAATGATCTTGTTGTCCTTTATTCTTTGTCTGTCTGCTCAATGTTAACTGCTCTGATGTCTGAAATACACCTTAATGTCTTGGCTAGAAAAAGCAGGTCGAGTTCTGGATTACCAGTGACCATCTGTTGAATGTGTATTTGCAGGTTTAGCTGTGTGCCTTTCACAGCCAACTGAGGAAAGAATCACATGCATAGTATATTTTTTTATGTTATAATGGATTATTTAAAGTTGTTCCGTTTATTAAACGTATTTGTTACTGCTTTGCTTTCAGTAAATCTGAGATTATCTCACCTCTGGATGACCTCGCCTTTGATATGTACCAGGATCCTGAGGTGGCCCAAATAATACGTAAATTGGATGAAGAGAAACATGAAGCAGTTAAGCATGAGCGTTATGATTTTGCAAAGAAACTAAAACAGGCCATAGCTGATCTTCAGAAGGTAAAATGTAATTGAATATCAAGCATGATCCAACAGCGTATTAAGGAACAATTGCATTGTAGATTAGGATATTATCATAATTATGATTTGCATATCAAACAATGTGATTTTTTTGCATAATTAAGATGTGAAATCTAAACTACTGTTTGACTATTAAAGCCATGATTGCACTAATCATTTGCATTTCTGTCTTGATGGTTTATCATTCATAATGTATAAATTTTTAGGAAGAAATTGTTTGGAATTAGCAATCGTGGCTCAGTGAAAGTGAATCACAGCACAATTCCATTGAAGGATTCTTAAGTTTATCAAAATTGTCAGCATCATGGAAATGGTTCACGTGACTCACTAGAGCACGCAAACACTTAACGAAGTTTTTTTCAGAACTAAGTAGATAAAAAGATGTTTTAGATTTTGGAACTGAAGTGTTAGTTTTGGTTCAAACATTCTGTCCTTTCAGGATTTCATGGATTCGAGTTTCACTTCAGACTTTGAACACTAATCTAAGTTGACACTCTGGTGCATTATGAGGGAATATTTCATTGTTCCACACATTCTCTACAGTGCAGAAGGATTCTTCAAAAGATCACTCCTTTTCCTTCCCAACCCTATTCCCATAATCCTGCACGTTTACCATGGCTAATCTACCTAACCAACATATTTTTAGACTGTGGGAGGAAATGGAGCATCTGGAGGAAACCTTTGCAAACAATGAAAAGTATAAGTCAACATTGACAGTCACCCAAGGCTGGAATCAAACCTGGACCTCTGGTGTTGAGAGGCAGCAGTCCTAACCATTGTTACCATGCCAGCCACAAATGATATATTTATTTAATACCTTTAACAGAATGAAAACTGAGTTTGCTTTACTGGAGTATTATTAAAAACAAAGGACACCTAACTTCATAAGTATGTACTAAATCAGATGACCTAAAGCTTGGACAAAGTGGCTGATTTTGAGGAGTTTCTTGAAGAGAAAAAGAGATGGAGAGGTGTAAAGAGTGTGTTTCATAGGTTGGGATTTAGGCAACTGAAGACATGGCTGACAGTGGCGAAGAATTCGGATTGGCATGCACAAGTGGGCAGAGTAAGAGGAGCACCGATATTGCTTAGAGTTGTGGGACTCGAAGATTATAGGCAAAGAAAGGGTGAGGACATAGAGAGAGTTGAAAGCCAAGATGAGAATTTCAAGAGCAAGGTGCTACTTGATCAGGGGTTGTTGTAGATCAGAGGCAGCTGATTGGTTTCTCTCTACCTTATTGACAAGCCCATGAGATCCTCGCATTTGTTGTTGGAGGTGGGAGTGTAGGGAATGAGAGTGAGAGAATTAAACAGACTGTTTGCAGTATAGAAAACAAGAATATTGAGCAATTTGTATTCCAGCCAGATCATGCAGCAGGCACTAAACCAGTTGTCTACTGTATCCTTTCAAGGGTGCGCCAATTCTAGTTAAAGGAGCAAGAGACGAGGACTCTCATCCTGGTCATTCCCCGGGTAATGTTTTTATTCGAGACTATGACATCAAAAGCAGAGGTGAAGGTGCGATTAAGTCAACAGTTGAAGAAATGTTTCTCTCTCCATGAATGTTGCATTACCGAGTGTTTCTAGCTTTTTCCGAGAAATATTCTTGGAACTTTAAAAACGCAATTATAAGTGAATTGAAAGAAATTTCTTCTTCTGTTTCCCAGAACGATATTGAATGGGTTAGGATTAGGACCAGGAGGGGGAATGTGGGTGGTGAATGATTAGAGAGAGTCTCTATTTGATTGAAAATACCTTGAAGATAAATTTTTTGTTGTATTTTGACATGAAAAATCCCACATTACTACTTGCAAAATAGTGAGCGTTTCACAATATCCTGGTCAATACAATCGCCAACATCTGATTAACTTAAAATTAAAACTGTTACCTGTCTTGTACAGTTTTTGTGAGATAAACCGGTGTGTTGGTGCTGACATTGGCAGGGAGCACAAGGTACAGAAGTCTGTTACATTTTCAAGAAAAGCGCGAAACACTCAGGTGATGCAGTGTTTATAGAGAGAGAAGTAAAGGTTTCTATTCAGTGTCCTTTCAGCAGCATTGGGGGGGCGTTAGAAGTGAACATCTGTTAGAAGCACAGATATGGAGAAAGGTGGCAGGGAGAAACCAAAAAGGAAAATCTGTATTTGTGTGAAAGGCAATAGTGATTAAATGACAAATGGGACGATGGTGCAAGGCAAAAGACAATGGTGAGGGGACATGTGAATAAGAAAAGTTATCCGGGGTAATCGGCAACAGCAAAACATTACAGGTAGAATTGCAGCAAAGTCTTCCTTTAAATTCTCATCCTTTATAAATTCTTCAGTAGTCTCACCATTCATATAGCCCTCTGAGATCTCATAGAATCATACACTGCAGAAGGAGGCCATTCGGCTCATCAAGTCTGCACCGACCACAATCCCACCTAGGCCCTGTGCCCATATCCCCATGAATTTAATTTCAGCCTTCAATTCAAGCCTTAATCCTAATTTTCATTACTGCACCATTGGCAGCTATAGAATTCCCCCTCTAAATTTTTGCCTGTCTTTCCTTTAAGACTCTCCTTAAAACTAACCTCTGCTTGTATTTCGTTGCCTGACTGTCAGATTTATGTCTGGTACCATTCTTGTGAAGCACATAGGCTAAAGCTGCAAAATCAATATAAGCACTAATAGTATGGTAGGTTAAATTGGCAGTGAGCAGTTTGTTGAGGGAGCCACGTAACCTAAGGGTAAGCTACTTGTATGATTAATGTCTGACTTTTCAAAAAACAATTCATTCATGATGTAACAAATTGAAGGAGTCTGTAAAATGTAATCATTTGCAGATTCATGTGATTTTTTTGGTCAGACTTGTGGTTTAGAAGAGAAGCAATAGTTTCCAAGTAAAATAGCAAAATCTTAGGGAAACAGGTGTCTATACATTGAATCCATTGTGTTCTTAACCAGGTGTGAATGCTATAAGATGACCTCACTGCACTACATTCTTTCAATGAAATTAATGGCTAATACGTTTCATTCTCTGTCATGGTTGATATGCTTAAAACAAGACGCTTGTATATTCTTAACTACAGCAGCAATAGGTCTCAGTCCAATTCAACCCTGGAAGTAGTAATCATTTTGGTTTTATTCTTAACTCTGTTGGGCTTTGGAATATAAAAATGTCAGGAATAAGAAAAGGCCCGAGAACTGACAGAGCAGCGGGTTTAATGCTGGTATTTCATCTCTGCGAGATGAAGTATGTTCAAACTGAAAGGGCAGCTCTCATTTTGAGGGTCCTACGTGCTGTGATTCCGTTGAGATGCCAAGGAATCTAGATGTAGCTGATCTGTAGAGGGATCCGGGTGTCCTGGTGTGTGAATTGTGAAAGTTAAGTACAGCAAGTAATTAGGAAAGCTGATCGAATCTTATCAGTTATTGCATGGGAATTGAATGCAGAAGTAAGGAAGTTATGCTACAATTATACAAGGTATTGGTGAGACCATATATTGTACAATATAGTATTGATCACCTCATTTAAGGAAATAAGTAAATGCATTTGAAGCAGTTTGGAGAAGATTTACTAAATTACCTGGCATGGACTGGTTGTGTGATATCAAAAGGATGGACAGCCTAATCATGTTATGACTCCAACTAATGTTACTACTGGACAGTCCGGCCCTAGAATGGAACTCTGCCTATTAACTTTGAACAATATAATAAAACATTCATTAAATGTGAAAAAATTGACTAATATAGTATTCTTTCATCCTATCTATGTCTTTACAAACTTGTAAGGAGTTCTGAAACGTATCTCATACTATAATGCCCTCAGTAAATACACAGTCCATGTGAACCAACAGGCCCTTTAATTTCAATGCAGGCACAGATTAAAGTGAAACCAACAATCACTCATGAGGCATCTTTGTTTCACATGAGCTAACTGAAGTTTTAAGCCCTTTTTATACAGAAGCACAAAAATTTCCATAAATTTAAAGAAGATTATTTAAACCTAACTGTTTCCAACATTGTATCTGCCAGAGGTTAGGTGAGTAAGAGGTGACTTGATTGAAACATATAAGATCCTGAGGGCTTTTAACAGGGTGAGTCTGAAAAGCGATGTTTCCTCTAGGAGGATTTAGAACTTGGGGGTCACAGTTCAAACCTAAGCGGTTGCCCATTTAAGAACGATGAGAGTTTTTCTGAGGGTCATGAGAACTTGAAGCTCCCATCAGAAGGCAGCAAAAGCAAAAATTTTTGAATACTTCGAAGAAGTTTCACATCACCAGGTTAAAGTCTAACAGGTTTATTTGGAATCACAAACTTTTAGAGCGCTGTTCCTTCATCACGTGAGTGGTGAAGGAGCAGCGCTCAAAGTTTGACATTCCAAATAAACCTTGGAGTTTAACCTGATATTGTGAGACTTCTTACCTTGCCCACCCCAATCTAACACCAGCATCTCCGCATCAAACTTTTTTAAGGCAGAGGTGGATTGATTCTTGATGAGCAATGGGTTGGAAGGTTACTGGAGGTAAGCAGGAATAGAGTGTTGAGGTTACAATTAGATCAGCCATGATCTCATTGAATGCTGAAGCTGTTGGAAGGACAGAGTGGCTTACTCCTCCAAGTTCATATGTTTATATGCAATAGGTTTGGGTAGTCTCTGTCTGTTTCTAGCAAATGTAGCCCTGCAGCATAAAAATGTCTCCAATTTTGCACTAATTAATTATTTCACTAGCAAAAACAGAATGGTGTCATAGGGACTTGAGAAAATGTCACTGGTTTCGAAACAAGTGCTTTCTTGTGGCTGAGATGATGTTGGTGGGGAGAGTAGAGCGAGCTTTATCTGGTTTTATTTTTTTTCACCTGGTGCCTGAGAATCTTTTTTTACCCTCCTGCCAAAATGGACAATTCCACATTTGCCTAATTAATACTCCATTTGACACATTTTTGCCTGCTCACTTCACCTATCCATGTCCCTTTGTAGCCCCTTATTCATCTTCAAGTTATTTTCCTACCTATCTTTGTGTCATCAGCAAATTCAGCAGCCATACCTTCAGTCCTCCAAGTGTTTTATATAAATTGTAAAAACTTGAGACCCTAGCATTGATCTCTGTAGATGCTACTTGTCACACCGTGCTAACTAAAAAAAAGAACTGTTAGCTAGTCAATCTTTATTTCCGTGCCAATATGTTACCCCTATGTATGAGCTCATTTTCTGCAGTAACCTTTGATGCAGCACCTTATGGTGATTTCCCTTTCACAAATTAATTGATAACCTGAATTGTATTCATGCAGGAGAAAGACAATGTTGTTGGGGAGAATACTGCGATACTAGGTTGTAGACTGGGCAGGATTGAGGTTCATAAGGAGGAGGTGTTAGCGAATCTTGAGGGTTTGAAAATTGATAAGTCCTCTGGGCCAGATGGGATTTACCCCAGGATTCTCTGGGAGGCTAGAGAGGAGATTGCAGAGCCTTTGGCTTTGATCTTCATGTCGTCATTAGCTACAGGTATAGTGCCAGAAGACTGGAGGATGGCAAATGTTGTCCCTCTTTTCAAAAAGGGGAGTAGGGACCATCCTGGAAATTATAGACCGGTGAGCCTGACTTCTGTTGTGGGCAAAATCTTGGAAAGAATTATAAGGGATAGGATTTATAAGCATCTAGAGAGAAATAAATTGATTAGGGATAGTCAGCACGGTTTTGTGAAGGGTAGGTCGTGCCTCACAAACCTTATTGAGTTTTTTGAGGAGGTGACCAAAGAGGTAGATAAGGGTAAGGCAGTTGATGTAGTGTATATGGATTTTAGCAAAGCGTTTGATAAGGTTCCCCATGGTAGGCTACTGCAGAAAGTGCAGATGCATGGGATTGAAGGTGATTTAGCAGTTTGGATTAGGAATTGGCTAGCTGATAGAAGACGGAGGGTGGTGGTTGATGGGAAATATTCAACCTGGAGTGCAGTTACAAGTGGTGTACCTCAAGGATCTGTTTTGGGGCCACTGCTGTTTGTCATTTTTATAAATGACCTAGATGAGGGTGTAGAGGTTGGATTAGTAAATTTGCTGACGATACCAAAGTGGGGGGAGTTGTAGACAGCGAGGATGGATGTTACAGTTTGCAGAGGGACATAGATAGGTTGCAGAGCTGGGCCCTGAGGTGGCAAATGGAATTCAATACGGATAAGTGTGAGGTGATTCACTTTGGTAGGAATAACAGGCATATGAAATATAGGGCTAATGGAAGGACCCTTAATAGTGTTGTCGAGCAGAGGGATCTTGGGGTACAAGTACATAGCTCTTTGAAAGTTGGCACCCAGGTTGATAAAGTTGTTAAGAAGGCGTACGGTGTGTTAGCTTTTATTGGTAGAGGGATTGAATTTAGGAGCCGTGAGGTTATGTTACAACTGTACAAAACTCTGGTGCGGCCGCACTTGGAGTATTGCGTACAGTTCTGGTCGCCGCATTATAAGAAAGATGTGGAAGCATTGGAAAGGGTGCAGAGGAGGTTTACCAGGATGTTGCCTGGTATGGTGGAAAGGCCTTATGAGGAAAGGCTGAGGGACCTGAGGTTATTTTCATTAGAGAGAAGAAAGTTACGCGGTGACCTAATTGAGGCGTATAAGATGATCAAGGGATTGGATAGGGTGGATAGTGAGAGCCTTTTTCCTCGGATGGTGATGACCAACACGAGGGGACATAACTTTAAATTAAGAGGTGGTAGTTATAGGACGGATGTCAGAGGCAGGTTCTTTACACAGAGGGTGGTGAGGGCGTGGAATGCCTGCCTGCAGCAGTTGTGGACTCGCCTACTTTGGGGGCATTCAAATGTTCGGTGGATAGGCATATGGATGATATTGGAATAGTTTAGGTTAGAGGGTCCACTGGCTGGCGCAACATCGAGGGCCAAAGGGCCTGTACTGCGCTGTAATGTTCTATGTTCTAACCTCAGTTAAGGCACCCCTCAGTAGAAACAATGATATGATTGAACTTTACATTCAATCATGTTGGCTTTGCATGATTGCCCTGAAGTTTTCAAAGTGCCTTGCTATAACACTTTTTAATAATGACATTTTCCCTCTGACAAACGTTAGGCGAACTGGCTCATGCTTTCTGTCTTCCTTTTTGAATAAAGGAGTTATATTTGCTATCTTTCAATGTCGTGGAACTCGCCCTGAATCTAGGGAATTTTGGATAGTAAGACCATTGCATTAATTATATCATTAACCACTTCTTTTCAAGACCTCCCTGCACCAAGGGATTTGTCAGCTCATAGGCCAACAATTTGCTCAGTACCACTTCCCTGATGATTGTAATTTTCCTCCATTGTTCCCTCCTTTCCATTTCCTGATTTATAGCTATTTCTGGGATATAATTTATAGTAAAGACAGATGCAAAATATCCATTTAATTCATCCACAGTAGCCCTACTTTCTATTATTAATTTGCCAGACAACTTTCTATAGGACTGGCACTATTTTTAAAAAAAAAATTATGCAACCTCTGCCTGTTCATTTTTATATTATTTCTCGTACTCTAGTTTTTCCTTTCTGTCATTCTTTGATATTCTTTCTAAATTTTTGGTGTCACCTTGTTTTTCCTTTGAGCTTAATACTGCCTTTAATGTTTTTAATTAGCTAGAAATGATGGGCGTTTTCTTTTGGAACTTTTCTTTCTCATTAGGATGTCTCTGTTCTGTATATTCTGAAATATCCCTGAAAATATCTGTCACTGCTGATCTATCTTTTGAGCGTATTTGCCAGTTCACTTGAGCTAGCTGTACTTTCATGTCCATATAGTTGCTCTTATTTAAATTTAGAATACCAGTCTTGGTAAGCATTCACTCTTTTTTTTTCTCTCTCAAACTTAATGTAAAGTTCAATCATATCATTGTTTCTACTAAGGGGTGCCTTAACTGAGGTTATCAATTAATTCTATCTCATTGTACAATACCATAGAACATAGAACATTACAGCACAGAACAGGCCCTTCGGCCTTCGATGTTGTGCCGACCAAAATAAAAAGCAATGCCCCTCCAAACTAAACCATTCCCTTCTCTTCCATATACTTATCAATTAACCTCTTAAACGCCACCAAACTTGGCGCATCTACAACAGCTGCAGGCAGGGCATTCCACTCCCTAATCACTCTTTGAGTAAAGAACCTACCTCTGATATCCGTCCTATAACTCATACCCCTTAATTTAAAGCTGTGTCCCCTCGTGCTAGCTTTCTCCATCCTAGGAAAAAGGTTATCACTGTCCACCTATCTAAACCTCTAATCATCTTATATGCTTCAATAAGATCCCCTCTTAGCCGCCTCCTTTCTAACGAAAACAACCTCAAATCCTTCAACCTCTCTTCATATGACCTGCCCTCCATACCAGGCAACATCCTGGTAAACCTCCTCTGTACCCTCTCCAATGCCTCCACATCTTTCTTATAATGTGGGGACCAGAACTGCACACAATACTCCAAGTGCGGCCGCACTAGAGTTTTGTACAGTTGCAACATGACGTTGCGGCTCCGAAATTCAATCCCCCTACCAATAAAAGCTAAGACTCCATATGCCTTCTTAACAACTTTATCCACTTGACTGCCTACTTTCAGGGATCTATTGACACATACACCAAGATCCTTCTGTTCCTCAACACTATTAAGAGCCCTACCATTAGCCCTATACTCTACACATTTATTGTTCCTGCCAAAGTGCATTACCTCACACTTTTCCACATTAAACTCCATTTGCCACCTCTCGGCCCAGCTCTGCAACTTGTCCAAGTCTCTCTGTAAACTATAACACCCCTCTTCACTATCTACCACTCCACCGACTTTAGTGTCATCTGCAAATTTACTGATCCATCCCTCAATACCCTCATCCAGATCATTTATAAAAATTACAAACAGCAGGGGCCCCAAAACAGACCCCTGAGGCACACCACTTGTCACCGAACTCCACGATGAATATCTCCCATCAACCACCACCCTCTGTCTTCTATCTGCCAGCCAATTCCTAATCCAATTAGCTAAATCACCCTCTATTCCACACATCTGCATTTTCTGTAGAAGTCTTCCATGGGCCACCTTATCAAACGCCTTACTAAAGTCCATACTTTACTTGACCAGGTCAAGTATAGCCAGTTTTCTGTCTCCAAAGCAGGCCCTTCTAAGAAGCTTCTGGTTACAAAACCCCCAAGAACCAGAGAATCCTAATAGTGCAGAAAAAAGGGGCCATTAGCCCCGTTGAGTCTGTATAGACGAAAAAGCATCTTATTCAGGCCCCATTCTGAGGTGAAATTGTAACAAAAAGGAAAATTTCTGCAAATTTATAGCATAACTGTGCTTTTAGTACCTGGAAATAATAGGTCCACTGTATGATAGAGAAAACATGAATTTAAGCAAAAATTCTTGGAAACTGAATTTGAAAATTAAGGTTTAAAACCTAATGAAATGCAAAAGCATTCATATTGGTCCACCACAGTTCCTGAGTGACTAATGCAGCTGCTTGTTTATTGGACTCTGAGCACTTTCCACCGGTCTATGCCAATAAACAAAATTAACATAGGCCACACCTTCATTTGGCTGCATGATGTGCAAAATTTTATGGGTGGTGAAGAGGATGCAACTAATTCTCGATTTAAGTTAACAGTGTTGTGAAGACACTTTTAAATGATTACTGATTACTTGAAGCATTTGTTTGTTTCAGTTATTTGCTGATTCTAAATGATCAGTTTTGTCTTTGATTCAAGTAAGTAAAGTTATTAGTTTTTGTGGACTCAAATTCAGGAAAAAGCACCAAGTAGTCTCATTTTTTTGTGGGATTGCTATTCGACCAATAGATTATGAATTGGCTTTCTAATATGCAAAAGCCAAATTCTGCGGGTGTTATGACTTTAAAAGTAGAAAATGCTGCAAATAAAGGGCAGGTGAGCATTTCCAATTTTTTCCCCCAAATATGATATCCCAATAACTGCAACAAAGTTAAACTTTCCATCCTCGCCCTTATCAATTAGTGCATGACGTTTGACATGGTTGACCCTGGCATCCTCCTTCAAAGCTTTTCCATTGTTTAGTTGCTGGGCTTGCTCTCCACCCTCATTTTTATCTGTGTACCTGAGCCAGAGACTCATTTGCAATGGGCTCTGTTCTGATGCCCCTCAAGGATCTATCCTTAGTCCCTTCCTATTTCTTGCCTAAATGCTGCTTTTTGGTGCCATCATTCAAAAGCATGAGGTGTGCATTTTCTCGTGCATTGAAGACACCCAGCTGTGTCTCACCACTACCTCTTTTGAAGATTTCACTGTTAATAAACTATCTGACATCCAATGCTGGATGAGTAGAAGTGCCTTGCAGTTAAATACTGCAAAGACTGAAGTCATTGTTTTCGCTCCCTGCTCCAAAATTCATTCCTGGCTGTTGTCTGAGATTAAATCATTATGTTAGCAATCTTGGTGTCACAGTTGGTCCCAAGATGTGCTTCTGACCCCTGAGTGCTGCAATTATTAAGATTACATGTTTTCTCCTCTGTCATGTTCCCTGATTTTGTTCCTATCTCAGCTGCTCTCCTGTTGAAATTGCCATTCATATTGTCATAAGCTTTGGACTTGACTATTCTAATGCACTCTAATTGCCCATATTTGACCTGTCTCGAAACTTGAGGTCATAAAAAGCTGCTGATTTGTCTTAATTCTCACCACATCTTGTGCTACTGACCTCCATTGGCTCCCAGTCAAGTAAGGCCTTGATTTCCAAATTCACATCCTTATTCTCAAAACCTGCCATAGTCTCTCAACATGCAATTTCTAATCTGCAGAATCACAAACCTTTGATTTGTCTGCATTTGTTTAGTTTTGGCTTTTTGAGTAACCCTGGTGAATATGCCTCTGTTCCATACACCAAAAACTTTTCTGTTTTCCTCCTTCAAAACACAATTTATAACCTACTTTGACTAAGCTTTTGGCAATGCACCCCAATATTTCCTTGTGTGCCTTTGTGTCATATTTAATGCTTTTCATAGAATCCCTACAGTGCAGAAGGAGGCAATTTAGTCCATTTGAGTCTGCACCGATTCTGAGTATCTTACCCAGACCCACCACCCTGCCCTATTTCATAACCTCATGCATTTACCATGGCAAATCCATCTAACCTATACACCTATGGACTATCAGGGGAGGGAAGCCAAAGTATCCAGAGGAAACCTGCACAGATACGTTTGCAGACAATACAAAGATGGCTGGACTTGCAGATTGAGAGGAGTATTGTCAGGTGATGCAGCAGGACACAGGCTGGTAGCTTGGGCAGATGGAATTCAATCCTGATAAATGCCAGGTAATGTGTTTCAGGAGAAAGAATGTCGGGGGAAGTATATGATAAAGGGTAGACCTATTAAGAGTATAGAAATGCAGAGGAACCTGGGAGTGCAGGTGCACAAGTCTCTGAAGGTGGCAGAGCAGGTGGAGAAGGTTGTGAAGAAAGCTTATGGTATGCTAGCCTTTATAGGAAGGGGTATAGAGTACAAGAGCTGGCCTTTAATGTTGCAGTTGTATAAAACGTTGGTTAGACCTCATTTGGAATACTGCGTCCAGTTCTGGTTGCCTTACTACCAGAAAGACATGGAGGGTCTGGAGAGAGTGCAGAGGAGGTTTACCAGGATGCTGCCTGGTATAGAAGGTCTGAGTTACGAGGAGAGGTTAGGCAAATGGGGACTGTTTTCCTTAGAAAGACGTAGACTTAGAGGAGATCTAATAGAGGTGTACAAGATTATGAGTGGTATAGATAGAGTAAACAAGGTTAAGCTTTTTCCTAGGATGGACTCGAATAGCCTGGGGGGTCACGGGCTTAGGGTGACGGGGGTAAAGTATAATTTGAATGCTAGAGGGAGTTTTTTCACACAGGGTGGTGGGGGTATGGAATGCGCTGCCAAGTAAGGTGGAGGCAGGTACTCTGGAGTTATTTAAGAAATACTTAGATGGGCACATGAACAGAATGGGAATGGAGGGGTATAGAAAACTGATTTAAAATAGGGATCATGAGCCTTGGGAGTCCCTAGCAAGTGTGTAAATAGATGATGATATTGATGTACTTGTTTTTATCTTACAGGTGCTTTGGTCCACCTTGTTGTCTAACAAGGGGCATACAGGCGATGGGTCGTGAGAGGACTGCTCTTGGATTTTTTTTGAGAGTATCCTAGTGCTTCACGTCGTTAGTGTACGCTTGACCTGGACCATTTGATGGGCAACATGACAGCTCAGTGACTATCGCTGTGCTTTGTAGATACATGAATTTGGGCCTGTGTCTGTAGGAGTTTGCGCATTCTCCCTGTGCTTGCATGGGTTTTCTCTGGGTGCCCTGGTTTCCTCCCAATCCCAAAGATGTGCTGTTAGGCTAATTGGCAAAATAAATTCTCCCTAAATTGTCTCAAATTTGATTTTTAATGCATAGATCTATAAATATAGACAGGGATCACAGGTAGAAGTGGGAACATTGGGGTGGCGGCGTGGGCTCGTTGGGCCGCAGGGCCTGTTTCCCGTGCTGTTTTGTTCTTTGTTCTTTGACACTGGACAAGTATAAACTCCACACAGACAGGTGCTCAAGGAATTGAACCCAGGTCCCTCGTGTAGTGAGGCAGCAGTGCTAACAACGGTGTCACTAAACCACCATGGAAGTTTTCTTACATTAAAGATGCAGTTTAAATATAAATATTACATTGGTTAGCACCAAGCTTTCTTAAAATCAGCAAAAAACATTGGTAACTATCCAGAAGTAAAATGCTATGCATACTAAAGTCTGGAATGAAAGTAGATTTTGCTGGAAAACTTTGAGGTCAGGTAGCGTTTGTAGGGAAAGAAACTGAGTTAAAGTTTCAGGTTGATGACCTCGCATCAAAATCTACCTAATAATTAGTAATTTATGTTCAAGTATATGAAGTTTGAGCATGATTCCTAAATGCTTAAAATTCTTTCTATTCAAAGAAGCAATATGCTTATTTGGTGAATTGCCAAGGTGAATATTGATAATTGTGCAACAAGGTAACCTTGTTTTATTCAGGTAGGAGAGCGTCTGGGCCGTTATGAGGTGGAAAAGCGTTGTGCAATAGAGAAAGAGGACTATGACCTGGCTAAACAGAAGAAGCAGCAAATGGACGATTACAGGATGAAAGTTTACCAGCAACTGGAATTACATAACCTGTTAGATATGGGAATGGTCAGTATGCATTGGATTATAACAAGTTATAAATATTTCACTTCTGTTAGGTTAACCCCACCCAGCCTCTCCAAGTAAATGGTGATGTGTCTCAGGAGGTGAACTGCATTGGTGTCACTAACTTGCTATTGCAGTGAAAGTATATCTTAAATCTGTAATAATGTCAGAAATCAAATTCTGATTAACATGTTCACTTATCAGTAATCTGCTGGCGTTGCATTGTGTCTGGCATTGCATTGGAGATGAGTTGCAGTGCTCTTTGTTGTAGATAAAATCCTGAATTCTGATCCTGTAGTTCCAAAGATTAAACCACATCACGCTGAGACTAAGTTTTTAAACACTTATTAGTTTTAATGAATCTCCCTTTAAAATGGGGACAGACTTTTCAAAAAGTACTTGTCCACCAGTCGTCTTTCTTTGAAGACTTAGCACATGCTAATTGGACACCAGTAGCCTTGTGTTGTGCCTCAACCAAATGGTCATTATCCCGTGTGAGTGTGAGCTATGTTGGCAGACTGAGTTGTAGGAAGCATCACAGCCTATCCTATTCTGATCATCGTTCAATGTCCATCGGTCTGTGGTGTTCAATAGACTCACACTGCATGACGTGTGGAAGTGGGAGCATTGATTAATTCCAGGGTTGTGAATTTAGCTCCACTTCAGAAATTTGAATGTCTAATTTAGGCTAGCCCTACAGTGCACCACTGAGGGAGTGCTGCAGTGCCTGAGGCACTGTCAAACATCTAATATTACTATTTATCAAATACATGGGAGCACATTATAGTATCATGGTCAATATTTTTTCCCTCCACCATCCTCAAAACTGACTTACGTGATCAATTATCATGTAGTGGTTGTGGGATCTTGCCTTGGAAAAATAGATGCTGTGTTTCTTAAATCGCAAATTTAGCTACACTTCAAAAGTGCATTATTAGTTGTGAAGCACTTAAGGCATCAGAGATTGTGAATTAGTGTCTTATAAATGAAAGTAATTCTTCTTGCTTCTCTCTGGATAAAGATAGGTGGTATCTCCTATCTGCTGTCCTAGCTAATTGAGCTCAGACTGTGTACTGAGCCTAGATTAAGCCGAATGCTCAATATTGGAACTCGTGGGTTGTTTAGATTAAAGGCAAATAATTAAAATGGTATTACAAAATGTTTAAAGCTACTTTGAAGTTTAGAAAGTTGTCACAGGATTCCTAGTTAGATGTAATTATTTATTTTAAACAATCTGATCATTTTTCTATTCGCTAGATCCGAAAGCTTCCTGAGTTTCCACTTGAACCGGTGGATCATTCCAATAGAATCCAACAGCAGATTTTAGGGCTAAAAGCTGCAGCAACTGGAGAACCCCATCAGCAGGAATCATCTGAAGAAGGCCTTAGACAACAGTATCAGGCCCCTGAAAAGCCACAATGGTCTCCCACACCACAACATACTCCTACTCCAGCTGCCAGATTATCTTCTCCAAGGGTATGTATTCTGCTGTAATATTTTGGTCACTGGAAAAGGAAGAGTGAAATTAATAAATTGTACATGCTTTTTGATTTATTATTGTAGACAAAACATATCATTCACAGAAGGAAATGAGAGAGTGCAGCATGTAATGTTACAGTCATAGCTAGGGTGTAGAGAAAATTCAACTTAATGCAAAGTAAGTCCATTCAAAAATCTAACAGCAGCAGGGAAGAAGCTGTTGTCAGTTGGTATGTGACCTCAGACTTTTGTATCCTTTTCCCAATGGAAGAAGGTGGAAGAGAGAATGTCCAGGGTGCATACAGTCCTTTAATTATGCTGGTTGCTTTGCCGAGGCAGCGTAAAGTGTAGACAGAATCAGTGAATGGGAGGCTGTTTTGTGTGATGGATTGGGCTACTTTCACAACCTTTGACAGTTCCTTGTGGTCTTGGGCAGAGCAGGAGTCATACCGAGCTGTAATACAACCAGAAAAAACGCTTTCTATGGTGCATTTGTAAAAGTTGATGAGTGTCGTAGCTGACATGCCAGATTCCCTTAGTCTTCTGAGAAAGTAGAGGTGTTGGTGGATTTTCTTAACTACAGCATCGGCATTGAGGGGAGCAGGACACATTGATGATTTGCACATCTAGAATCTTAAAGATTTCTGCTTCATTTCCATTGATGTAGACAGGGGCATGTTTTCCTTTACGCTTCCTAAAGTCAATGACAATCTCCTTCATTTTGTTGACATTAAGGGAGAGATTATTGTGACTGCATCAGTTCACCAGATTCTCTATCTTGCCATTGTTTGAGATCCGACCCACTATGTTGTTGTCATCAGCAAACTTGAAACTCAAATTGGAGGGGAATTTGGCCACATAGTCATCAGTGTATAAGGAGTATAAAAGGGGGCTGAGCGCACAGCCAAGTGGGACACAGGTGTTGAGGATGATTGTGGAGGTGTTGTTGCCTATCCTTACCGACTGTGGCCTGTGAGTTAGGAAGTTCAGGATAGAGTCGCAGAGGGAGGTGCCGAGGCCCAGGCCACAGAGTTTAGAGATGAGTTTCGTGGGAACAGTAGTGTTGAAGGCTGTGCCGTTCTCAATAAATAGTAGTCTGACGTTGGTGTCCTTATTATCTATTCAAGGGTTCAAGAGTTGAGTGAAGGACCAGGGAAATGGTGTCTACTGTGGACCTGTTGTGGCAGTAGATAAACTGTAGTAGATCCAGGTAGTCTGGAAGACTGGAATTGATTTGTGCCATGACTAATCTTTCAAATCACTTTGTAACAATGGATGTCAGAACAAACAGTCAGTAGTCATCAAGGGTCACCTTGAAGTAGATTGGGATCTGATTGTTGTAAAGAGAGGTTGAATATGTCTGAATACCTCCGCCAGCTGATATGCACAGAATCTGAGTGAATGTCTGGGTACTCCATCCGATAAGAAGTCTGACAACACCAGGTTTAAGTCCAACCGATTTATTTGATAGTAAACTCTCAAGCTTTCAAGGCTGTCCTCTTCATCAGGTGAATGAGGTGTTCTGGTTTCAAACAGCACAGACTGATTAAAATGCAAATCTTTACACCTAACCTGCTATTCAAGTCTTAAAGTGGCTGACAATGTGAGTGGATGGAGCACTGAGCACAGGTTAAAGACATGTGTACTGTCTCCAGACAGCATAGTAAGTGAAGTTTTTTGCTAGCCTAGGCAAGTCATCGGGTTTACAGATAGTGATACGGAACTTGGCCATCAGTCTCTGCTTAGCAACTCTGCGCTGCCGTGTGTTGTGAAGGCCACTTTGGAGAATGATAGTCAAGTTCCGCACACATGAGGACGGTCTCAACAGGGATCTTAGGTTCATGTCACACTATCTGTAACCTGGGCTGTCAAAAAAATCTCACTGTGCTGTCTGAAGACAATATACATCGATTTAACCTGTGCTCAGTGCTCTATCCAGTCACATTGTCGGCCACTTTAAGACTTGAATAGCAGGTTAGGTGTGAAGATTTGCATTCCAATCAGTAATCTGTAAACAGTCTGTGCTGTTTGATACCAGAACACCTCATTCACCTGACAAAGAGGACAGCCTCGAAAGCTTGTGAGTTTAGAACAAAGAACAAAACAGCACAGGAAACAGGCCCTTCGGCCCAACGAGCCTGTGCCGCCACCTTGATGTTCCCACTTCTACCCATGATCCCTGTCGTCCCTGTTTATGTTTATAGATCTGTGCATTGAAACCAAATTTGAGACAATTTAGGGAGAATCTGTTCTGCCAGTCAGCCTAAGAGCATATCTTTGGGATGTGGGAGGAAACCAGAGCACCCAGAGAAAACCTGTGCAAGCATGGGGAGAATGCGCAAACTCCCACAGACACAGGCCCAAATCTATGTATCTGCACAGCACAACGATAGTCACTGAGCTGTCATGTTGTCCATTGAATGGTCCAGGTCAAGCGTACACTAACGACGTGAAGCACTAGGCTACTCTCGGAAGATCCAAGAGCAGCCCTCTCACGACCCATCATGTGTGAAACTCCTTGTTAGACTAGGCTGACCGAAGTACCTGTAGGATAAAACAAATACATCAATATCATCGACAATTTACGCACTTCCCAGCGAACTCCCAAGGCTCATCCCTATTTTAAGTCAGTCTTCTAAACCCCTCCATTCCCATTCTGTTCATGCGCCCATCTAAGTGTCTCAAATAACTCCAGAGTACCTGCCTCCACTTTACTTGGCAGCGCATTCTATACCCCCACCACCCTCTGTGTGAAAAAAACTCCCTCTCGCATTCAAATTATACCTTACCCCCCCCCACCCTAAGCCCGTGACCTCTCGTGCTATTGAGTCCATCCTATGAAAAAGCTTAACCCTGTTTATCTATACCCCTCATAATCTTGTACACCTCTATTAGTTTTCCTCTAAGCCTATGCCTTTCTAAGGAAAACAGCCCCAATTTGCCTAACCTCTCCTCATAACTCAGACCTTCCATACCAGGCAGCATCCTGGTGAACCTCCTCTGCACTCTCTCCAGACTCTCCACGTCCTTCTGGTAGTAAGGTGCCAGAACTGGACGCAGTATTCCAAATGAGGTCTAACCAATGTTTTATACAAGTGCAACATTAAAGGCCAGCTCTTGTACTCCATACCCATTCCTATAAAGGCTAGCATACCATAAGCTTTCTTCACCTGCTCTGCCACCTTCAGAGACTTGTGTACTTGCACCCCCAGGTCCCTCTGCGTTTCTATACTCTTAATAGGTCTACCCTTTATCATATACTTCCCCCTACATTCTTTCTCCCGAAATGCATCACCTCGCATTTATCAGGATTGAATTCCATCTATCTGCCTAAGCTACCAGCCTATCTCTGTCTGCTGTATCACCTGACAATGCTCTTCACTATCTGCAAGTCCAGCCATCTTTGTATCGTCTGCAAACTTGCTGATCACTCCACTTACTCCCTCTTCCGAGTCATTTATATATATTACAAATAAAAGAGGAGCCCTGTGGCACACACTAGTGACCGATCTCCAGCTAGAAAAACACCCTTCCACTATTACTCTGTCTCCTATTACCAAGTCAGTTACTTATCCATTAGCCTTGACCTTTTCAACTAACCACCCATGAGGGGCTTTGTCAAACGCCTTACTGGAATCCATATAAACGACATCAACAGCTCGCCCTTCGTCGACCGTTTTCATCACCTCAAAAAATTCTACCATATTCGTAAGACACGACCTCCCCTTAACAAAGCCATGCTGCGTATCCCTAATCAGATCGCAACGCTCTAAGTGCCTATACATCCTATCTCTAAGAATCCCCTCCAACAGCTTCCCTACCACTGATGTCAAACTCACTGGCCTATAATTTCCAGGTTTATCCCTACTACCCTTTTTAAACAACGGTACAACATTAGCTATTCTCCCGCTCTCTGGGACCTCACCTGTGTCCAAGAAGAGACACAGATTTGTGTCAAAGGCTTAGCAATTTCACCTCGCACCTCCCTAAGCAACCTGGGATAAATGCCATCAGGCCTGGAGATTTATCACTTTTAATGCTACCTAGAAGCTCTAACATTTCTTCTCTTGGTATGGATATTTCCTTCAACTGGTCTATAGGCCCCTCAGACAGGACCTGTATTATCAAATAAATCGGTTGGACTTAAACCTGGTGTTGTCAGACTTCTTACTGTGTTTACCTCAGTCCAATGCCGGCATCTCTACATCATGACTCTATCTGGGCCAGGTGCTTTCTGCAGATGTTGGAGCAGCTTTCTTGAACATCAACCAACAATGACTCCAGGTACAGGTTTATCCAGGGCTTTCAGGGTGGAGGGCATGCCCTCACTGACCTCTTGCTCAAATAACCGTTGACTTGCATTGAGCTTGTCAGGGAGGAGTGCATTGGAGCTGGCAATTTTACATGCCTTCATCTTGTATATCACGTGGACCACACCATAATTAGTGGGGGACGATGTGGCTAGCCTGGGACTCTAGCTTGGTCTGGTATTGACTTTTGGCATCTGATGGAAAACCTTAGATTATATCTGGCTTTCTTGTAGAGGTCAGTGTCGCCTGACTTGAATACCTCAGAAGTTGACTTCAGCAAGCAGTGGATATTCCTGTTCATCCAGCACAGTTGGTGTTGTGTACAGGAACTTTTGAGGATGAGTTTGATAAACTACTTACATAATTGATTTATTAACAAACTTAAAACCATGTGGCAAAAAGGGTAAATAGCAGAACAGACACCAAACTACCTCAGGGATAGAAAATAGAGACTTCTGGTGAGAAGGGTGTACAATGGTATGTTCCTTCACTAGAGAGCCATCTTTATTTTGGGTGAGATTCTCTGGCGTCCCAGTATTGCCTGGTTCTAGGTGTGAAAATTTAGGAAGACATGATGGTGTTATTGGAAATGCAGATTTGATTTATTAGAAAGATTCCAGGGATGAAGGATCACAGTAGTGTATAGACTGGAATAACTAGGTTTGTTCCTTGGAGCAGAGTAAGTTGAGAATGTTTGATGGAGATATTTAAAATTGAAACTTGAGCCAAAGTAAATCGAGAGAAACTATTGCTATTGGCTGAAGGTCAGTCTAATGGGATTATCCTTAAGAACAGCCTGTCCAGTCTTGATGGGCTGAATGATCTCCAATCAATGATGTAATATTTTGATTCTGGATTTTAAAGTGCCCAGATTTTCTCTGTCTGCCTACCAAAGTGCATGAAGCTTCCAGTTGATTGTTGTAACAGCTACTGTACCATTCACACTCAGCTCTGTCTGCTTATCATCACTGAAGTTCTGATTTTAAGTATCTTTTGAACTGAGTGCTAATTAGT
Organism: Sphyrna mokarran; assembly: GCA_024679065.1. Taxonomy (NCBI): domain Eukaryota; kingdom Metazoa; phylum Chordata; class Chondrichthyes; order Carcharhiniformes; family Carcharhinidae; genus Sphyrna; species Sphyrna mokarran. The sequence goes on from JAGIQG010000028.1 coordinate 33,396,738, forward strand.
TCTTACATTGATAACAAGTTGGAAACGTCATTCACTGTTGTTTAGCCTGAGAGGCACTTGGACTCTTAAAGCAGACTGGAGGATGGAAGTACCAATGACTTGGAAAAAATAAAGGAACTGCAGCAGAATGTTCTGTAAATTTTTTTGTAGTTTTAACTCCTTCTGCGTGCCATGTCACATGCCTTAATCATTAGCTTAACTAAGAGGGCAAAACAAAACCTAATCTTTGGCTTTTCAAAGGGAGGCTTTTAATCCACTACTATGGGTGTGGAAAAAGTGAGGTTAGATTTTTTGCGCACCACTGGAAATGGAGGAATTCACCTTTCTCCTTTTTTTTCCACGAAGGCATTACTTCTGCCAATACAGGTCAGGGAGCATGACTTGAGATTGACTTTGTAAAAATTGTAGGTAATTTCCTGCCATTTGAAGGCACAATGGATTGTGGCTCCAATCTACTATGCTAGTGCATAATTCTGAGATTGCCATGTGTTCCAAGGAAATACTTCCTACCCTCTGTTGATTAATCTTAAATTAATTCAAATAAAAACAAGGCCATATTTTTAATTAATTGACAAATGTCTTGAAACAACCAATTTGATAATCTGAACATTTTTCTGTCATGGGCTTGAACTATTGGTGAGTTGAATGCTTCATTCAATCAGAAGATGATTAGGGCTATATAAGCAATCTGTCCCATGACGTGGCATGTATTGTGCTATTAAACTGGGAAACCTGCCTGAAATTAATTGCCGCAATTCTGATTTTTTGTTTGCAAGGGGGGTGTCCTTCCTCAGGTGGATATTAACTCACTTCCCTATGACGAGAGACCACTACCAACTCAGCGGAAACCAGCAGAATTGTATGGCATCCCCCAGCTAGAAGACAATGAATCGCCTGCAGAAAACACAGGCTCTTTGCCAACATCAAGAAGTGGAATCACTGGAGAACCAGAACCATTAACTGAGAAAGCTTTCAGAGAAGCTAGTTTTGCCATCGACATACTTGGAGAGGCACTGGTAAGCATGGAAAACTGAGCAATTCTTCATTTGTTTAGAATACATATGCAAATAAATACTGGTTGTCATCTGGAGGTAAAGCAGCTGATGATGGACTTTTGAGTATTATTCCTTGTTTCATTGGCAGGAACGATTGCCTCTCCCCTTAATTGTGTTTGAACATATGCTTTTCAATTTTTCAGTTTTGTTTTCTCATGGGATTTGGGTGTCACTTATTTATCCTTTCTGAATTACTCTTGAACTGAGTGGCTTGCTAGGCCATTTCAAAAGGCAATTAAGAGTCAACTGCCTTACTGTAGGTCTGTAGTCACATGTAGGCCAAGTAAGGCAGCAGATTTCTTTCCCTTAAAGTAAACCAGAGGGTTTTTATGACAAATCATTTCATGGTCACCATTATTGACTAGCTTTTAGTTCCAAATTTTGTTAATTGGATTTAAATTCCATCAGCTACTATAATAGGGTTTGAACTAGTGTCCCTAGAAAAATAGCCTGTACCTGTGGAGGACGTGAAACCGTTAAGTGGTAAGCGGGTGGGGTCCGCGCAGTCCGCCCGGAGGACTCAACTCGGCGACAATGGTCGGTCGCGTCGGGACTTGGTCGGATCCCCAGTGATGAGGACCGCTTCCCACGCGGGCACGGCTGTCGCCGGGCGCATTTCCTTCCGTGGTGGTGCGCCAGTGGCCCTAAAACAGATCCTTGAGGTACACCACTTGTAACTGCACTTCAGGTTGAATATTTCCCCTCAACCACCACCCTCTGTCTTCTATCAGCTAGCCAATTCCTAATCCAAACTGCTAAATCACCTTCAATCCCATGCATCTGCACTTTCTGCAGTAGCCTACCATGAGGAACCTTATCAAACGCTTTGCTAAAACCCATATACACTACATCAACTGCCTTACCCTTATCTACCCCTTTGGTCACCTCCTCAAAAATCTCAATAAGGTTTGTGAGGCACGACCTACCCTTCACAAAACCGTGCTGACTATCCCTAATCAATTTATTCCTCTCTGGATGCTTATAAATCCTATCCCTTATAATTCTTTCCATCTACATCTCTATATCATGACTATAGACCAGTCAGCCAAATGGCATTGAGACCATTCCAGTTCTTGTCCAGATAGCAGATAGGATAGAACCAGAACCCATCCATGTACATTTTTAAGTATACACCACCAAACCCAACTTGATCATTTAAATCTGTGTCTATTCATATGGTCGCCTATAAAACCCAGTTAATACCCACCACTTGCATAAAATTATAAGCAATTAATAACAAAATCCTACAACAAAAGTGCTTTGTAATTTAGGAAGAACAGGCTAATAAGTCAGCACAGATTTGTTCAGGGAAAATTATTTGGCTAATTTGATTGAGCTCATTGAAGTAATGAAGCCAGTTGACCTAACATTAATGACTGATAAAATGTTTGCCGTTATTGAAGATGTTACAGCAGGGCAATGGGAAAAATTCAACGTAACTGGGTAGAGTCAACATAGTATTTCAAAAGGGAAATCATGTTAAACAAATTTATTGGAGTCCTTTGAAGGAATCATGTGCTCTGGGTACAGAGGGCATGATGTAGAGATGCCGGCGTTGGACTGGGGTAGTAAGAACTCAGTAAGAATCTAGCAACACCAATTTTAAATCCAACCGATTTATTTGATAGTAAATTTGCGAGCTTTCGACCTTTTCGTCTTCGTCAGGCAAATGCAGTGTTCTGGTCTGCAATAGCACACATATCAACACAGACAGTCACAGATTGCTGATTAGAATGCGAATCCTTACATCTAACCTGCTATTCAAGTGTTAAAGTGGCTAACAATGTGTGTGAAGGGAATCCTGAACATTGGTTAGAGAATTGTGTATTTTCTCCAGACAGCACAGTAAGTGAGGTTTTTTGCTAACCGAGGCAAGTTACGGGGGTTACAGATAGTGTGTCATGAAGCCAAGATCCCTGTTAAGACCGTCCTCGTGTGCGGAACTTGGCTATCAGTCTTTGCTCAGCGACTGTGCGCTGTCGTGTGTCACGAAGGCCCTCTTGAAGAACATTTACCCGAAGGTCGGAGGCCGAATGCCCACGACTGCTGAAGTGTTCGCCCACAGGAAGGGAACTGTTTTGCCTGGTGATTGTTGAGTGATGCTCATTCATCCGCTGTCGTAGTGTCTGCGTAGTCTCCCCAATGTACCATGCTTCAGGACGTTCTTTCTTGCAACGTATTAAGTAGACAACGTTGGCCGAGTTGCAAGAGTATGTACCGTGTACCTGGTGAATGGTATCCTCACGTTTGATGATGTCGTCCATGTCTATGATCTGGCATATCTTGCAGAGGTTGCTGTGGCAGGGTTGTGTGGTATTGTGGTCACTGTTCTCCTGAAGGTTGGCTAGTTTGCTGCGAACAATGATCTGTTTGAGGTTGTGCAGTTGTCTGAAAGCAAGAAGTAGGGGGGGTGGGGATGGCCCTAGCGAGATGTTCATCATCAATGATATGTTGAAAACTCATCATACTCTTGCAAGATGTCCTAGCTTCTCTGTTCCGTGGAAATACTGGACAGCAAAGGGTACTCTGTCCATCGTGTCCCGTGTTCGTCTTCTGAGGAGGTCAGTGCGATTTATCGCTGTGGCACGTCAGAACTGTCGATCGATGAGTCGAGCGCCATATCGTGTTCTCACGAGGGCATCTTTCTGCGTCTGAAGGTGTCTGTCACACACATTGTTAGCCACTTTAACACTTGAATAGCAGGTTAGATGTAAGGATTCGCATTCTAATCAGCAATCTGTGACTGTCTGTGCTGATGTGTGCTATTGCAGACCAGAACACTGCATTTGCCTGACGTAGACGAAAAGTTTGGAAGCTCGCAAATTTACTATCAAATAAATCGGTTGGATTTAAAATAGGTGTTGCTAGATTCTTACTGAGTTCTTACAGAAGGCATGTCAGATGCCACATCAAAAGTTTTTGCAGAAAATAAAAGCTCATGATATTGGGATTACATATTGGCATGGATTAACAATTAGCTAACGAATAGTTGGTGTAAATGAGTTGTCTTCTGGTTGGCATGATGTGACGTGTTGTGCCACAGGAATCAGCGCTTGGACTTGGACTTTTTACCATTTATATAAATGACTTGGATGAAGGGCCAAAGGTACGCATGTGAAATTTGCTGACAACATCAAGGTAGATAGGAAAGTAAATTGCAGAGAGCATGTAAGGAGGTTACAAAGAGACATAAATAGTTAAGTGTGGGCAAAGATTTGCAATTGGAGAATAAGTGGGAAAATGTGAATTTGTCCATTTTGGCTGGAGCAAAAAGCAACAAACATATTGATTAAATAGGGAGAGATTGCTGAGCTTTGAAATTCAGGAGATACTGGAGGTCCTGGTGCATGTATCACAAAAGGCTACTATGCAGTTACAGCAAATAATGAAGAAACTTAATGGAATGACATTTCTTGTGAGGAGATTGGTATACAAAAGTAGGGAGTGATGCTTCAGTTGTACAAGATACAGGTGAGACCACATTTGGAATACCGTGTACATACAATCATAGTCTCCTTATATAAGAAAAGATGCAAATGCGTTAGAAACACTTCAAAGTGTTCGTGGACTAATACAGGGAATGAGTGGGTTGTTTTATGTGGAACATTTAGAGGTTAGGCTTGTATTCCCTGGTGTTTAAAAGAGTAAGAAGTGACTTGATTGACCCCATCAAGACCTCTCAAGATCTTGCAAGGTTTCAATGTGTAGAGAATGTCTAGAATATCTAGAACTAGGGATTATTGCTTAAAAATAAGAGGCCATTCATTTAAGACAGATGAGAATTATTTTGTGTCATGAGACTCTGGAGCACTCTCACTGTAAAGACTGTGGAAGCAGAGTCTTTATCTAGTTCTGCCCTAAACTTAGTCAGATTATTGTTTAACAAGGCAGTTCAAGGTTATTAGGGATAGGCAGGAATGTGGAATTGAGGTTACTCGGATCAACCATGGTTTTATTGAATGCTGGAGCAGGCTGAAAGTGCCAAGTGACCGAGTTGTAATTCATACGTTCGCAAGAAGGTTGATTGAACATAAATGCAGTCCAGAAGAAGACCATTGGACCAATTGAGTCTACACTGGCTCTTTTTTACAAGATAATCCAGTTATTTACCCCAGTCTCTCCCCAAATGTCCCTTGTGAATGGAGAGATCGGAGAAACTGGGTTTGTTTTCATTTAAAATAGAAAAGGTTAAGGAGGCATTTAGTCGGTGTTGACAATTATGAATCATTTTGCTAGAGCAAATAATATAAACTTTTCCAATGGCAGGAAATCAATAAGCAGAGTAGAAATGGTGAAAGAGCTAGAGTTGATATGAACCATTATATTTGCATAGAGAGCTGTTGTGATCTGGAATGCAGTGCACAACAGGGTGACGGAAATAAGTTCAGTAGGAACATTCAGAAAAGCTTTGGCTAAATGCTTGGAGAAAAAAGAATTGGGGCAATGGATAAAAAAAACAGGAGTTGGATTAATTGGTCAGCTCTGCTTAGAGTCACAGGCACAATGGCTGAAATGGCCTTCTGCTGTATCATTGCACATTTCTGTGAAATAGAAGCACATATAATTTAATACGGAACTGTACAGAACTGCATGAAGGAAGCAAAATATGGGAGGTTTATGTACTTGTCAATGGTGCTGAAATAGCTAAAGAGGTCCTGTGGTCTTGGTAGGCATTCCATTCCTAACTGCTTATTCAACAAATAGAATGCTGCCAAAATACTGTACTGCCAAAATGTAGGAATATGAGGAAGCTTTCGCTAAATTGTAGCGTACTCATCTTGAAGACAAGTCCTGATAGACGAGGAGCCTTGATGACATTTCAATGTTATTTTAAAGGTGAAGTATTGTTTCAAATAAGTTGCAAGGTAAGGCAGAAGGATGTAATTTCAAGCTGGCAGATAAATAAGATAATTAATGATCAACTGAACAGTAATGACTACTGAACAGTAATGCATGCAAAAACCCTGGATTAAATTATAAAATAGAATGTTGCGAGAGGTGGAACAGTAAATTGAAGGGTCTTCCTGGAGGATTTTTGAAGATGAACAAAACTTGCTGATCAGTACTTGTCTTAACTTTTGTATCTTCAACCTTGCCTTGATCCTTTCATGTTAGGTGAGCAACTCTGCTCCGCCTTGGAGACAAAATCAGGCAGGAGAATTTAAATGCTGGAGAATTGCCCTTTAAATTTTCAAAATTAGATAAATCCCCTGAGACTGATGGGATCTACTCCAGATTTCTGAAGAAGGCAGGGTGGAAATTCCTAGGACCTTGGCAGAAATCTTTGTATCCTCGTTGGTAACAGGTGAAGTTCCAGAGAACTGGAGAATAGCCAATTTTGTTCCATTGTTTAAGGGCAGCAAGGATAATCCAGGAAATTATAGGCCGATGAACCTTATGTCAGGGGTAGGGAAATTATTCGAAAAGATTCTTGGGTCAGGATTTGCTCACGTTTGGAAACAAATGGACTTATTTGTAATAGATAACATCGTGTTGTGAATGGAAAGTCATGCCTCACTAACTTGATTGGGTTTTTTGAAATGATGATAAATGAGGGAAGGCAGTGGATGTTGTTTGCATGGACTTCAGTAAAGCCCTTTACAAGGTACCTCATAGTAAGCTGGTAGAAAGGTGAAGTCACATGGAATCAGAGGAGAGCTGATAAGATGGATGTAGAACTGACTTGAGCATAGAAGACAGAGGATAGCAGTAGAAGGGTGCTTTTCTGAATGGAAGGCTGTGACTAGTGGCATTCCACAGGGACCAATTCTGGGACCTTTTGTTTGTAGCATATATAAGTGACTTGGAGGAAGATGTACTGGTCTTTAGATTTGCAGATGTCAGGAAAATTGGTGGAGTTGCGGATACCGAAGAAGATTGTCATGGTTGCAGCAAGATATAGATGGTTGGAAACTTGGGTGGAGAAGTGACAGAGTTTAATCCAGACGAACTTGAGTAATGCATTTTGGAAGGGCCAATGCATTTAGGAATTATATAGATGATAATATAAATGATAGAACCCTTGATAGTATTGACAGGCAGAGAGATCTGTGCGTCCATGTCCACCAGTCACCGAAAGTGGCAATGGATAAGGAGTCAAGAAGACGTATTGCATGTTTGCCTTCATCAGTCAGGGCATTGAATATAAAAATTGGCAGATCATGCTGCAGCTGTGCAGAACCTTATTTGGGTTAGGCCTCATTTAGAATATTGTCCACAATTCTGGTTGCCACACTAACTGAAGGATGTGGATGCTTTGGAGAGGGCACAGAAGAGGTTTACTAGGAGATAGCCAATACCCTCCAGACCAGGCAATGAGGAGAGGTTGAACAAACTCAGCTTGTTTTCAATGGAATGACAGAGGCTGAGGGGCAACCTGATAAAGGTTTATAAATTTATGAAGGACATGGACAGAAATCATAATCAGATGTCTTTCCTAGGATAGAGAAGTTAAGTTCTATAGTTGAAGGTGTATGGGGGAAAGTTTAGAGGAGATTTACGAGACAAGTTTTTTTTATATACAGGGTGGTGAATGTCTGGAATGCGCTGCCCAGGGAGGTGGTGGGAGCAGGTACAATAGCGGCATTTAAGGAGCATGTAGATGAATGCATAAATAGGTTGAAAATGAAAGGATACAGTTTTAATTTAAGTGCATACAGTTTTAATTTAAAAAGGCATCATGATTAGCTTGGGTGTGGAGGGGGCGAAGGGCCTGTTCCTATGCCGTACTGTATTTTATTTATTCTGTTTCAGACAAGTAGTAAGAACTTTCAGATCAAAATGTAAGTCAGCATTGACAGACCAACCCTTTCTCCTTTTAGATGTACAGTTTGAGCCTCACGGTAGAAGGGTTTGTATGGCTGAGTAGAAGCTCAACAGCCTACTAGGATCTTGCAAAATCGTGCAGAACATTCTCTGACCTGGTACTAACTATTGATTGTGTTAACAGAGCAATTAGATGATTGCTTTGTTCCATCCATAATAACCCTAGACTTGTCAGTTCCCTTGGTTTTGTAATCAGTATCACTAAAGTTGCTTGAACAAATTTGGTGTCAACAGCTCACCAGTTGGAGATAAAAATTCCAAGTTGTGCACAATGTGTTATATTGATAAAGATGAACAGAAAAGGACTAGCAGGTCAATTGACCCCTCCTGTAAACTTATGTTGTATTTAAACCAGAATGTTCAATGTTTCGAAACACTGGCGAATAAGTTGTTTGGTTCCATGATCTTGATCATGGCAAGTATTCTATGTTATGCACCAAGCAATAATGGTACACTTTTCCAATTGTTCATGATTTGAATTGACTTGATAGTTTGGTGAGTTAACATCAGTACGTTCATTTGGTTTGTCACAGGTGGCTGGAGCCTATTCCAAAACTTGGTCATATAGAGAAGATGCTTTACTGGCTGTGTATAAAAAACTTTCCACTGTCCCTGAAGGTACACCCAAGGATGAACTAAAGAATATGTTGAAAGCTGCAATCTTCCTTGTTCGTAGAGCTATTAAGGACAAAGTATCATCTGTAAGTACTGCACAGTATAATTAAACTTGCATTTTTGCTCTTTCGATTTCCCCCCAACTTCTTGCTTGGATTATGAATCAGAAGCACAAAATTGTTCTCCAAACAAGTGATCATGGCAATGTGAGTACGCTAATCAGGAGCTGGATCTAAATCTTTAGTTCACATTTACACGTATGCTTCCAAAGGACAGTTATCAGAAATGGAACTCAAATATTTCCTAGCAGATGTGTTTATAACACTACTGAGCCTGAAATTAGCTCAGTCAAAGTAGACAAGGGATTAATTCACCCTCGAGCCTTCCTAGTCTGTTTAGGTAAGAACTGTCTACTAGATAAATCCAGAGCCACAAGGTAACAGTGAGATTCATATTTTTTTTTCAATATCCCTGTCGATCTTCTCCTATCTCAAGATGTTTAAAGGAGTAACTTTTTGTCAAAAAAGACATTAGTTGTTAACCCATTGGTGATGCAAGTTAAGTTTTTCACTTTTTAAGAAATTGATTGGAAAAAATATATATTTAATACAGTAAATGTGATTTGTGTTGCATCTAAGTTTAGACATAACTTTGTAAACATTCATTGGAATTTGTACTTCAGAACAAGATTTCATGAACTGAGAAATCTAGATGATCAACTTTTTTTTAAATTGAGGGATGCGGAAAGATGTATCCAGGAGCTGTTGAAAGCTATTTAAATAATAATGTGTTTTGAGCAACTTGAATATTAAAAAATGGATTCTGCCTCACAAGTGGTGTTGTAAAATCAGATGCCAAGGAAGAAGGAGGAATGACCAAAAGTGAAATCAACAGTTTTAACTAAGTTTTTTAAAGATAAAATTTAAGTTTGAAAGAATTAAACTGTGATGATTGAAATCTCTGTCAGTCATTGGTTAACATGAAGGAGGGATGCATACAGCTTCATTTGCTGGAACAGAAAGTTTGGCAAATGATTTATAGGGCTGAGGAGATTTGGAAGAGTGCAACATAGCTCATACAAGGGTTTATAGATAAATAACAAGAAAAACAAGATGAATAGACAATTTGTTTTGTCAAGCCTGCTCTGCTACCAGTATGCTAAGGCTGACTTGGGCTTCAATTTCTGCCTCTCTCCATGTCCATAATTCCCTGAGACCAAAAATCTGTCCATCTCAGCATTAAATGTCTTAAAAGATGAGCATCCACAACCCTCTGGGGTGGAATTCTGAAGCTTCACAACCCTTTGAGTAATTTATCCTCACGAGTCTCAAGTGATTGGCTTGTTGTCCTGAAACTGTACCCCAATGTTTTAGAATTTCTAAACAAAAAACGATCTGTGTTGACCTGAGCAAGCTCCTTCAAAATTTTCTAAGTTTTAATGAAATTACCCCTGTCTTCTAAACTCCTGAGAATATAAGCCTAATTTACTTAGTGTTTTGTTATAGGACAGCTCCACAGTTCCCTTTGTTCCAGGGACCAGTTTAGTGAATCTATGCAGTACCACCTCCAACATAAGGATATGGTTCCTTAAACGTGAAGACCAAAACTGCTCTCTCTGTTCCAGATGAAGCCTTACAAAACCCTGTATAATTATGGCAAAACTTGTTTATTCTTGTACTCCAGACTTCTTGCAATAAAGGTGAACATGCCATGTGTCTTCCTAATTGCTTGCTGCATCTACACATTAACATGTTGGTCAATGTGTTGCATTGTTGGAGCTGCAAAGCTATGGTAGCAGTGCTGACCAAAATAAAAAAAAACACTTCAAACAGTAGAAAGTTAAAATTTGTTAAGAAGAGAATTATTTTGATGAACCTAGCTACCCTGATCAAGAATAGTATTGTGACGGTGTCAAAGACAAACTGAGGTTTTAGATCAGGCTTGTCCAAGGTACAGTTTAACCTACAAAGCCCCTTTCTATGCAGCCCCTAAGTCCATTTTCAAACTTCCTCTGAGGTTGATTTCAACTGACAAATTTGCAAGGAGTTACTACTCCAGTTGCAGGCAGCTTCTCCCCACGTTTGCTGTTGTCAGCAAATTAGGAAGAGAAACTAAGTCATTGGAGGATCAGCAAACACTGTGCTGGGGGATGCCAGGCCAAGGAAAGTGAAGGTATGCTAGGGCTGGAGCCTGGAAAGCCGAGTATGATAGACATCAGGAGTATGCAGTTTTGGTAAGCCTGGCCTTCAGAGGGCATAGTGACAGGATGTGGCAGGGAGGCTGTGTGTCTCCTTTACGCCCTATCTCTGTCTCTCTTTCGCTCCACCCCCCGTTCCCCTGACCACATACGTCCATTCACATGCTGGCCATTTTTATTACTTCTTAAATATTATCTGTTTATTTCTGACATTATTATTACAATTGCTTACTATTGTTTCTTTTCTTAAAGTTTTTATCTTTTTTATGCAATTCAGTTTATTGTTGTTAAATCTTTCAAAAATTTGCTCGTTGTCGTTTTGAGTGAAAAAGTTTTGAATATCTCTCTGCCATCCCCACCCCCAACAACCCACCAAAAGGCTGGACAAGTCTGTTTCAAATTTTCAAACCACTTGTCAATTGACATCTGTTAGTTGAGACTCTGGAATTGCCTCTTATGGTTTCTGTCACTTCTCAGCGCTCTATGCTTTTAATTAAGAGTGTGTGGGAAATAGGACACCCACAACCCTCTTGGGGAGTGGATGAGGTGGGTGGTAATGTGCTGAGACTCCTGAGGCATTTCTTGACACACAGCCAGTAAAGCCTGAGATACTTGATGAGTAGTAGTTATCAGTCTTGGAGGTGTGGGGGGAAGTTGCCAGGAGGCACATTTCTATTGAGTGGGCAAAGAGAGGTCTGTAGATTCATGTTCTATCCCCCCACTCCCCCATGAGCTTTGAGTGGAAAAGAATTATGTGGAACTTGATGGCCTGCTGTGCATCATCGAGGATGTCAAAATCAGCTGGCTGGTTTGTAGTTGCTTCCTGTAACAGATTATAATGTGTAAAAGTCTCGATTTATTCTGAACTGTGCTTTGCTTTCTGCGAATCAAATAAGCTGAGAGTGATAACCTCATTGGATAAATTCTTGAGCAGCTGGTTGCAGCTCTGACCTGCTGTATTGTGGACGGGATTGAATCTGGGTGTATGATTTCTTCAGTACAACACGGTCAATTTTTGATGTTCTGAGTTAAGTCAGCCACATTGTTATGAGGCACAAGTGAGTGAAAAATCCAGATGTAATTTATTTCAGGTTGTTCTTGTACCCCTGTTGATTAACTGTGATCTCGAAATGCATTACCTGTCTGCCCAATAAAAGCAAGAGTAAATATGATGGCAGGGAAAAAGAATGAATCATTTGTATATTTAATTGGTGCATTGTTGATGAAATGTATCTGTTGTGAGTAATCAAAGTGATCGGTATGGGTCCAGAAATGTCAGACAATACAAGACTCTCAAAGTCATTGTTTCTGTATTAAAGACATAAATTTATTAAACCATCAGCAGCCAAAAGATTAAGTAGCTCTAGCATAGAGCAACAAAATCTCTCCGATGAATCAGATGTTTACAATTCAAAACAAATCATTATCGGTTTTCTTATCAATCATTCCTGCCTTACATTAGCTTAAAATCAATTACCTTCAAAATGCACAAATCAGCAATAATAAGTCAAATACTCCAGCCAATTGTGTTCTACTCCTGAACATAACAGTGTTTGATTATTCTGTGAAATCCAGAAGTTAACTCCTGCCTTGATTGACCTGTACATCCTGGTTGCATCAAAACCTAAGATGCTCAGCTGCAAGTTCAAATTTACATTCTCTCAGGTTCCCTTGGAGTTCACTGTCAAGCCAGACAAACTCGTCACACCACATCTGGGCACCAGTCCATTTTGTCTGGACTGTCAATAAGCCCTATTCATCAAACATGATAATGTTCTAACTGTTCTCCCATCCAAAACTTTAGCTGATAAATCTTGCATATTTCCAAGACTCGAATATTCTCTTGAAATATGATTTCACCCTAATGACTTTTACCATGTGGTAAAATGGTTTTTGATCAAAGTGAATAATATTCCTTAAAATCAATAATGCATTGAAAATATCAGCATGTGTTTTACAATCATAATCATTTATTTGAATCAATCATTGCATCTTATGTGCAAATTGCTTTTTGTGACCTTATTTTAAAGTCATTTAGCTGAGTACTGTTAGTTCTGTCAGTGTCCAACTTTAAAAAGTCTTCGTAATCTATTTTCCCACTTCAGTATCTTCTAATTTCCACTAGAGGACAGCAAAGTACTTTCCTCATTATGTGAATCGAGATGTGTTCAGTTTACAAGAGCCCTTCATTTTTTATCGCCCCATCTAAATAACTGACTTATCCCTTTCACTGAACTATCCTATTTCAATCCTCTACAGTTATACTTAATTACCGGGTATAATGTAGAAAAAGGAATAAGCCAAAGGTCCCTTGCACCTGCCCACCATTCACTGAGCACAGGGACTTCATAAAGTCAGAGGTTCACAGCATTGAAACAGGCCCTTCAACCTCACTTGCCATGCTGTCCCTTTTTTTTAAACCACTAAGTTAGTTCCAATTGTCTGTGTTTGGCCCATATCCCTCTGTACCCATCTTGCATGTAATTTTCTAAATGCTTTTTAAAAGACAATTGTGCCTACCTCTACTACTATCTCTGGCATCTTGTTCCAGATACTTATAACCCCCAGTGTGAAAAGATTGCCCCCAGACCCTTTTGTATCTCTTCCCTCTCATTTTAAACCTATGTCTTCTAGTTTTACCTTTAACTTTTAGCAAAGATGTTGACTATCCAGCTAATCTATACCCCACCTTATTCTATAGACTCTATAAGATCACCTTAAATCTCCTATGCTCCAGGGGTAAATCCCAGTCTATCCAGCCTCACCTTATAAATCAAATCATCAAGTCCTAATAACATCCTAGAAAATCTTTGCTGCGCTCTTTCTAGTTTAATAATATCCTTTCTGTAATAGGGTGGGCAGAACTGTATACAGTATTCCAAGTGTGGCCTTACTAATGTCTTATACAACTTTGACAAGACATGCCAGCTTCTGTATTCAAATGTTCTGACCAATGAAACCAAGCATGCTGAATGCCTTCTTCACCACTCTGTCCCCCATTACTCCACTTTCAAGGAGTGATGAACCAGTATCTCTAGATCTCTCTGCTCTATAACTCTTCCCAACGCCCTTCTGTTAATGAATAAGTCCTGCCCTGGTTCGATCTACCAAAATGCATCACCTCGCATTTATCTAAATTAAGCTCCATCTGCCATTCATCAGCCCACTGGCCCAATTGATCAAGATCCCTTTGCAATCCTAGATAATCTTCTTCAGTGACCACCATGCCACCAATCTTGGTAACATCTGCAAACTTACTAACCATATCTACTAAATTCTCATACAAATTATTATTATTATTAATGACCAGTAACAATGGATCCTGAGGCTGATCGTAGGCCTCCAATTTGAAAAACAACTCTACAACCATTCTGTTAAGCCAATTTTGTATTCATTTGGCTACCTCACCCTGGATCCTGTAAGATTTAACCTTATTACCGTGCAATACCTTGTCAAAGGCCTCGCTAAAGTCCATGTAGACAACTGCACTGTCTCTTCTATCTTCTTGGTTACCCCTTCAAAAAAACTCAATCAAATTTGAGACATAATTTTCTATACTCAGAAGCATGCTGACTGTCCCTATCCAGCCTTGTCTGTTTAAATGCCTGTAGGTCATGTCTCTCAGACAATTTTACCCACTGAAGATGTTAGGCTCACCGGTCTGTAGTTGCCAGATTTTTCCCTGTGGTCCTTAAGCAAAGCACAACATTTACCACCCTCCAGTCTTGAAGATCTCACCTGTGAATGTTGATGATTCACATATCCATTAGGAGAACCACAATTTCCTTCCAGCCTCCCACAATGTCCTAAGATGCACTTCGTCAGGTCCCAGGGATTTATCTATGTCGATGTGCTTTTAAGATTCCAGCACCACCACCTCTGTAATACGTACATTCCTCAAGACATCACTATTTATTTCCCCAAGTTTCCTAACATCCATACTTCTGTCAACAGTGAACACTGATGAGAAATATTCATTTAGGATCTTAACCCATCTCTTGTGGATCTGTATATCGATGAACTTGATAATCCTTAAGAGGTCCTACTCTCTCTTTTGCCCTTTATGTATTCATAGAAACTCTTTGTATTCTCCTTTGCCTTATCTGCCAAAGCAATTTTGTGTCCCCTTTTTGCCTTTCTAATTTCTCTCTTAAATGTTCTCCCATTGTACTCTTCGAGAATCACTTGATCCCAGTTGCCTGCATGTCATGTGTCTCCTTCTTCTTGACCAGGACCTCAATATCCCGAGTTATCCAGGGTTCCCTACTTCTACCAGCCTTGCTCTTCACCCTAAAAGAAATGTGCTTACCCTGAACCTCCTGTTAACACTTTTGAAAGCCTCCCATTTATCAGCTGTACCTTTGCCTGCCAACAGATTCCCCCAATCAACTTTTGAAAGTTCCTGTCTACTTTCATCAAAATTGGCCTTGCCCCAATTTAGAGTTTTAATTTTTGGGCCAGACGTATAGCTCTCCATAGCTATCTTAAAACTAATGGAATTATTGTCACTGGTACCAAAGTGATCCCTCACTGACGCTTTTGTCACCTGCCCTTACTTGTTTCCTAAGAGGAGATCATGTACCACCGTTGTCCCATATCTTTTAAGACCTTTGGTTAACAGAAATTTAAGTGGTCAGAACTCAGGATGTTTTTCCATTTTTGCTAGCTTCTCCAGCCACTGCGTGCATCTTGATGAGACCAACAGACCCCCCTCATCAGTTAACTTGACACAGTCTGTCATAAATCAGTTAATTATCAGAAACAAAGTAAGTGGGGTTATTTTACCCCTGCCGTTTGTTGTGACTTTGTGCAGGGAAGATAGTTAAGCAGATAAGTAGTGGGACTCTTGATCCCAGCGTTGTTTTTTTAAATTTTACATGAAGTAATGAACTTTTTCTTAAACATTTTATTCAAAATACTTTGGTTTCTACAAAAAGATATTGCAATCAATTCTCCATCATCTAAAGTTCATTGCGATTTGGAATCTCATTTTACTGGAATTTCCTGATTGCATATCTTTGTCTACTGAATCATCGGAAACATGGTTTACAGAGGGAATAGTTGTCAAATTATATAAATTCATTAGAAGCAGTTCAGAGAAGTCTCATTTGACTAATTACTGGATTGGAGGAGTTATCTGACAAGCTGGGTTTTTATCAGTTGAAGTTTAGAAGAATGAGAGGTGACCTAATTGAACTGCTGCTTTCCAAATTGTGCAAGTTCAGCCACAGTGCTGTAAGGGACACAATTTCAGGATTTTGATATGGCAACAATGGAAGAATGTTGATTTATACTTCCAGGTCTGGATGGCGTGTGACCCGGAAGGGAACTGTAGGTGGTGGTGTTACTAGTATTTGTTTCTAGTAAAGCCCATTGACCTCAAAATGTCTCCAGATCTCTCTCATGCAAAATACCAAGATGCTGGAAATCTGAAATAAATGCTGGAAATCCCCTGCAGGTGTGGCAGCAGCTGTGATATGAGTTTTAACGTTTCAGATTTATGATCTGTTATTAGTCCTAATGATAGGTCACAGACCTGAAACATTTCTCTCTTTCTCTAGATGCTGCCAGATTTCAGGTATTTTCTGTTTTGATCTCTTTCTACTACTTGGATCTGTGCTTTTTGGATCCAAAGTGGATAACCTCACCCTTGATTATGTTCAAATACATTCAGCAAGTTTTGCCAATTCACTATCAATATTAATATTTCCCTTTTATTTTGTGCTCCACTGAATGCTGCTTATAGTGCTCCCTTAGTGCCATTGGAAAACTTGGACATGTGGCTCTCTGTCCTGTTAAATAAACTGTTCATAGTGGCAATGAATTTGTGATTCTAACACAGGATGTAGGATGTCATGAGTCACATCCTGCCAAGTACTTGCCCATTTCTATTTTGTTTCCTGCCAGTCTCCTAACCAGGTCAATAATTTGTCTTCAGTTCCATGAGCTACAACTTCTGGATAACAGAATTTCGTATAAAAAGCATCTATGGACATTTCCCTCTCCACTAATTCATTAATGCCATCAAAAAAAAAAATCAATCATGGTTGCCACATCTGACATCTCCTTTACAAATCCATTGTGGCAGTCTGAGCCAAAAAAATCAGTTTCACTGATTTAAAAAATCAGTATTTCAAATTGTTGAACATCCCAGGTCCATATTTTCATGATTTTTCCCTCACCACCATTTTTAGCGGAGTGATGTGCTGCTTTCCAATCTGAAAGGGCAAATGTTGACTTTTAAAAGTTTGGAAGATCACGGAGCATTCACAGTGTTTGCAGCCCCTTCCGTTAAACACTGGGATGAAAGCTGTCTGGTCCTGGGGGGGACGTTTTCACATTTCAGTGCCGTTGTTTTCTTCAGTTCTTATTGATTTACGTGCGTTAATTTTGTTGAGTCCTGGTTCTTGATTCAATTTTGCTATACTATCTTTCTCAATTTCAAATACTAATATGACTAATTACTCAATAGGTCAGCCATTTCCTGATTGTCTCATTTAGGCTGGAATTTTACCATCCCACCACCATTGGAGTCAGAGTGGGTGATGGGTAGACCATAGAAAGTTCTGCTGATCTTGGGGTGGGATTTTGTTTTGGGATGAGCAAGGCTATAAAATCCTGTAAATAGTATCACTCTTGCCAGTTTGAAGAACAAAGAACAAAACAGCATGGGAAACAGGCCCTTCGGCCCCAACGAGCCCACACCATCACCCCGATGTTCCCACCTCTACCCGCAATCCCTGTCCATGTTTATAGATCTATGGATTAAAAACCAAATTTGAGACAATTTAGGGAGAATTTGTTTTGCCAATTAGCTTAAGAGCACATCTTTGGGATGTGGGAGGAAACCGGAGCACCCGGAGAAAACCCACGCAAGCACGGGGAGAATGCGCAAACTCCCACAGACACAGGCCCAAATCCATGTATCTGCACAGCACAGCGATAGTCACTGAGCTGTCGTGTTGCCCATCAAATGGTCCAGATCAAGCGTACACTAACGACGTGAAGCACTAGGATACTCTCGAAAAAGATCCAAGAGCAGCCCTCTCACGACCCATCGCGTGTCTGCCCCTCGTTAGACAACAAGGTGGACCAAAGCACCTGTAGGATAAAAACAAGTACATCAATATCATCATCTATTTACACACTTCCCAGGGACTCCAAAGGCTCATGATCCCTATTTTAAATTAGTTTTCTATACCCCTCCATTCCCATTCTGTTCATGTGCCCATCTAAGTATTTCTTAAATAACTCCAGAGTACCTGCCTCCACCACTTTACTTGGCAGAGCATTCCATACCCCCACCACCCTCTGTATGAAAAAACTCCCTCTAGCATCCAAATTATACCTTACCCCCCTCACCCTAAGCCCATGACCCCTCGTGTTATTTGAGTCCATTCTAGGAAAAAGCTTAACCCTGTTTACTCTATCTATCTCCTTCAAAATCTTGTACACCTCTATCAGATCTCCTCTAAGTCTACGTCTTTGTAAGGAAAACAGTCCCCATTTGCCTAATCTCTCCTCGTAACTCAGACCTTCTATACCAGGCAGCATCCTGGTAAACTTCCTCTGCACTCTCTCCTGAGTCTCCACGCCCTTCCGGTAGTAAGGCGACCAGAACTGGACGCAGTATTCCAAATGTGGTCGAACCAGCGTTTTATACAACTGCAACATTAAAGGCCAGCTCTTGTACTCTATACCCCTTCCTATAAAGGCTAGCATACTATATGCTTTCTTCACAACCTTCTCCACTTGCTCTGCCACCTTCAGAGACTTGTTCACCTGTACCCAGATTTCTCTTAACCAGCTGTTTATCCTATTGGCATTATAAGGTGTTTTTGCATTGAATTTGACACTTACAAAATCTCTCGATCACAACTTTTTTTATAGTGGACCAAATGGCCACCTTTTGTACTATCTGTACCTGTTCTCCAAATACAACATTCACATCGTGATATACCCCCACTTTCCCGTCACTGGACGTATTCTTCCTTTTCAGATAACAATCAAATTTCCTTTTGAATGCCTTGATTGAATCTGTCTCCACATCTTAAATATTCAGTGCATTCCACATCTTAAGTATTCACTATGAAAAAGCTTTTCCTCTTGCCAATTATTTTAAATCTGTGTCCTCTTGTAATGATTTCCTCAGACTAATCCTGTGCTTTTACAGTGGCAACTCTTTGTGCATGAAAGACTATTATTATAGCAACAACTACACTTCTGAAGCACATAGTTAGCTATAAAACACTTTGGGGTGCCCTTTTGTCTGAAAGATGCTGTGCAAATGCAATTTTCTCCCGCTTTTAATTGAGTGAATTTAACCAGAACGCTATAAATGAATTTATTGTCAGAAGCTATGACATTCCTGTGTGTGGTTCTTTGCATGAATGTGCCTTGAACATTGTCACATTAAACAGTTTTTTAACTGATACTTTGTAAATTCAATTTTCTACTCTGTAGGAGAAATTAAGGTAATTTAGTGATTCTACATTTTGTTTTTTCTCTCTTTTGAAGGAGTAGAACAAAATCCCCCCAAAGAGAATCATTAAGAAAAATAAATATGATATTAAATAAGTTTAAAAACTGGCAAGAGACAAAAATAACAAATCATAGAATCTTTACAATGCAAAGTTA
This sequence comes from Sphyrna mokarran, assembly GCA_024679065.1. NCBI lineage: Eukaryota > Metazoa > Chordata > Chondrichthyes > Carcharhiniformes > Carcharhinidae > Sphyrna > Sphyrna mokarran. The sequence continues at coordinate 33,416,067 of JAGIQG010000028.1, forward strand.
CGAACAGCCAAGTTCCCAGATCTGAACCCCGTGGGACATTGCTACACACAGCCTTCCATTCAGAAAAGCATCCTTCTGCTGCCACCTCTCATCTTCTATGATCAAGCCAGTTGTGTATCCATCTTGCCAGCTCTCCTCTGATTCTGTGTGACTTCATCTTTTGTACCAGCCTACCATGAGGTACCTTGTCAAAGGCTTTACTGAGGTCCATGCGTACAACATCCACTGCCTTTCCCTTATCTATCATTTTTATCACTGCCTGGAAAAACTTGATCAAGTTAGTGAGGCACAGTCTTCCTTCACAAAACTATGCTGTATATCACTAATTAGTCAATTTATTTCCAAAAGTGAGTAAAAACCGTCCTTAAGAATCTTTTCCAATAATTTTCCTATTACTGACGTAAGGCTCATGTGTCTATAATGTCCTGGATTATTGCTGCTGCCCTTCTTAAACAATGGAATAACGTTGGCTACTCTCCAGTCCTTTGAAATTTCACATATAGCTAATGAGGGTACAAATATTTCTGTAAAGGCCCAAGCAATTTCCACCTGTGCTTCTTTCAGTACTCTGGGTAGGTCGTATCGGGCCTTGGGACTTATCAACATGTTTTTTAAGAAGGTCAACACTCTTTGATATCGATATGACACAGAATATCAACACAATTTCCCTGGAAAGATTAATGCCAAAATATGTGAAGAATTAATATTATTTTGTTGCATCATGTGATTGTGACTAATGACCTAGTTTTATCAAAAAAATTTATCCAATTCATTTCCACCAAAAACAATTGCACTACCTGAGAAAATGACACTTGTGTTAAACTTCAGAATTGTGGAGCTTGCAATTGGTGGATATTGGGCAACAATCTGACTAGGTTTATAATTGTGTTGTGTATTCAGTAAATTGCTTTGATTCCCAGGTACAAATGCCTAAATTGACCTAGAGTAGTTCCATGGGAACACATGCTATGATAAAAGTTCAAAAAAATAATTAACTTCCCTATTCTGTGTTCATGTGTGTCCAGTAACAAAGAATAAAGGCCAATTTAGAGTGCTTTCATAGATTGCAGTAGCAAAAACTACTCATGACCTGATAACCAGTATTTTATATTGTTTATTTGCCTTTGTACCTAAAGGCAGACAGTGATGAGAATTGTCATGTGACTATTTCCCCGATCAATCATCTGAGGCATTTTAAGCTATTATGATTTCAACTAAGCTGAAAAGTTAACAATCTATTCCTAATGATTTTCTAAGATTGCCACAGGTAGATCTGAAATAATGACTAGGAAACTTTGCTTTCTATGGATAAGTTCCTGCTTTTGCCCATACCAATGCAACACATGTATTGAATTCAATTGCATGGAGCATTGGACCTGCACAGATAATCTCATCCAGTTGATGCTTCAGTATGCTGCACCACTAGTAAGATTTGGTGATACTATGGATGACCACACCATAGCTTCATCTGGCTTTGCTAGAATTGAATATTATGAAATTACATGCCACTAAATGATTTGGTTGGGAAAGTGATTGTGTTATTTGAAGCCCAAGGTCAGATGCAATATCTTTTCTTGTCAGCTTGGATCTTGTATGTCTCTCTTGTGGGTATCATAAATGAGATATAATTCAAATTGGTTTTGAGGCAAGCAAGGAGATGGATTGAGAACTTGCCCTGTCCATTGTGCATTGGCTTTGTAACTTTAAAAATGAAGTGGCGAGTAATAGATTGTAGAGATAATGGGCAGACAGTCTAATTGGTAGTGTATGACTCATTGGCATAGTGATTAGCACCACTGTCTCTTCATGACCTGGATTCAATTATGTCCTCGGTCAGTTTGCATGTTCTCCTTGTATCTGTGTGGGTTTCCTCTAGGTGCTCCAGTTTGCTCCCATAATCCAAAGATATGCAGGTTAAGTGGATTGGTCATGTTAAATTGTCCCTCAATGTCAGGGAATTAGGGTAAAGATTTGGGGTTAAAGGGGTAAGACCTGGCAGGGTTGTTGTTGGTGCAGGCTTGATGGCTGCCTTCTGCACTGTAGGGATTCTATGATTCTACTTACTGTAAGGGTCTGTGTTGGGAACTCAACTATGCACTTCAACCTCATTAACAACTTTGACCAATGATGGGGATAGAGAGCCACATACCCGAGTTTGCGAATGGTACAAAGAAGACATTATAAACAATGTAGATTGCAGTGTAACGTATGGACGTACTGACAGATTTAAACAAATATAGCAAGGCAAATATGCAATTATCCATTTGGACTTCTAAAGCATAGATCAGAGTACTTTCTAAGTCATGAACAGCCACAAGAAGTGGAAGGGAGGCAAGAACTATAGATTATTAGCGTCACTTGTTATCTAAGTTGTTAATGCATTGTTGGATTTTATGTCTGGAAGATTAGATTTCAAGGAGCACAAGCTATGCTCAACTATACAAAGTGAGCAGTTCTAGAACCACACCTAAGAAAGGATATATTGGGTTTGGAGAAGCTCCTTGGATTATCCAATTTGATGCGTGGTCTCCAGGGGTTAGATTATGTGAAGTTATTACAAGACTAGGGTGTATTCCCTGGAATTAAAAAGATTAAAGGATAATACGAGTATTCAAGGTATTAAACAGAGCAGCTAAGGTGGATAGCTTTATTGCACTCTAGCTGCTTTGACACAGGGTCATCTGGACTTGAAACATCACCTCTTTTCTCTCCTTTTTGACGCTGCTACACCTGAGGTTTTCCAGCATTTTCTCTTCTTGATAGAATCTATATCTGTTGGTTCAGGAATTCAGCACTGGATGCATAGGCTAAATATTAGACCCAGATCATATAGATTGAAGTTAAGAAATAGTATTTTACACAAATGATTGCAAAGTTTGGAACTCTCTTCTGCTGATGGCAATTGGTATCAGTCAATGATTAATTTTAACACAGAGCCTGTTAGATTTTTGTTATCCAAAAATATGAAAAAGGATGAGACAGTAAGTTTATGGACATAGGTCATTCACATTCTGTCAGAGCTTAGTTGATGTCATGGGTTTGAGGGATGAAATGGCATAGCCTGTTCCCATGGGTAATGATTCAATACGCACTTAAAACTGCAAGAACTGACGCGCTCGTGATTTTCATTGATCGGTTTGATATCCTGCAGATTGTAGAGTTTCAGTTATAATACTATGTCAATTGCTCAATTTCAGTCATTTCACAAGCTCAAATAGAATTAAGTTTGGAAGCATTTTTAAGTGTCTTCATTTTTTGCAGTCAGCGGCAGACTCAAGAGGGCATTGACTGGTGTGATGGGCAAACATTTGGCAAAAATAATGCAGAGAAATGTGAAATGATGCATTTTGAAAGGAAGAATGGGGAGAGACCATGTAAATGGTACAATTTTAGAGGGGAGTGCAGGAAAGGGAAAGATCTAGGGGTTCTTGTGTGCAGTGACAAAACATTGATAAAGCTGTTTAAAAAGCATAGATCTTTGGCTTTATAAATAGAGGCATGGGTATAAAAGCAAATAATTTATATTAAACTTTGTTAAAACTGGTTAGCCTCAGTTGAAAATAATTCATGATATTTTACAGCAGTTTTCTTTGAAAGGCTATTTGTCATGAATAGCTTGTATAGGAATGTGTAGGTAATTGTTTGAATTTTTTCATTAGGTTTTCCAGGCATCTTTGAAGTTACTCAAAATGCTGATTACACAATATGCTCCTAAGCACAAGCTGGGCAAAGTAGAAATCACCCATTGTGTGGAGAGAACATTACCCGTTCTTCTTAGCAAGACTGGAGATGCCACAACACATCTTCGAGTAGCTGCAATTAATTTTATCCAGGTAAGCAAACTTGAGTTCCTGCAATGCATGTGTGTTAAAACCTCCTAGAATTATAGAACATTGAACACTACAGCACAAACAGGCCCTTTGGCCCACAAGTTGTGCCGATCACATCAATACCTACCAAGCCGCAGACCTATCTATAACCCCTTATCCCATTAGTTCTCATATACTCATCCAGAAGTCTTTTAAAAGACCCCAGCGAGTTCGTCTCTACCACCACCGACGGCAGCCGATTCCATTCACTCACTGCCCTCTGAGTGAAAAACTTACCCCTAACATCCCCTCTGTACTTGCTTCTCTGCACCTTAAATCTGTGTCCTCTCGTAACAACCATGTCAATCCAGGGAAATAGCCTCTGAGAATCCACCCTATCTATTCCTCTCAGCATTTTATAAACCTCTATCAGGTCGCCTCTCAACCTTCGTCTCTCCAGGGAGAAGAGTCCCAGCTCCCTCAACCTATCTTCATAAGGCCTGCTTCCCAATACAGGCAACATCCTTGTAAATCTCTTCTATACTCTTTCAATAGCTTCCACATCCTTCCTATAGTGAAGCGACCAGAACTGCGCACAGTATTCCAAGTGGGGTCTGACAAGGGTCTTATAAAGCTGCATCATTACCTCCCGACTCCTAAACTCAATCCCTCGATTAATGAAGGCCAGTACAGCATACGCCTTCTTGACCACTTCCTCCACCTGCGAGGCCGATTTAAGAGTCCTATGGACCCGGACCCCAAGATCCTTCTGCTCTTCAACACAGCTAAGACTCCTACCCTTGATATTGTACTCTTTCATCCAATTATTCCTGCCAAAATGGACCACTACACATTTATCCACATTGAAGTCCATCTGCCACTTCTCTGCCCAGTCTTGCATCCTGTCTATGTCCTGCTGCAACTTTTGACATCCCTCCAGACCATCCACAACACCACCGACCTTTGTATCGTCGGCGAACTTGCTAACCCATCCCTCCACTTCCTCATCCAGGTCATTTATGAAAATGACAAACAGCAAGGGTGCCAGAACAGATCCCTGGGGCACTCCACTGGTGACTGACCTCCTCCATGCAGAAAAAGACCCATCCGCAACCACTCTCTGCCTTCTGCCAGCAAGCCAGTTCTGGATCCACAAGGCCAAAGCCCCTTGGATCCCATGCCCTCTCACCTTCTCCAGAAGCCTTTCATGGGGGACCTCATCAAACGCCTTGCTGAAGTCCATGCACACCACGTCCACCGCTCTTCCTTCGTAAATGTGTTCAGTCACATTTTCGAAGAACTCAACTAGGCTTGTAAGGCACGACCTGCCCTTGACAAAACCATGCTATTTCTGATCATTTCTAAACTTCTCCAAATGCTCATAAATCTTGTCCCTCAGAAGCCTCTCCATCGGCTTACCAACCACTGAGGCCAGACTCACCGGTCGGTAATTTCCCAGACTATCCTTGTTCCCTTTCTTAAAAATAGGAACCACGTCCGCAATCCTCCGGAACCTCTCCTGTTTCCATGGACGACACAAAGATCATTGCCAGGGGCTCTGCAATCACTTCCCTCACTTTCCACAATAACCTGGGGTACATCCCATCTGGTCCCAGTGACTTGTCTGTCTTGATAGAATTTAAAAGTTCTAACACATCCTCTTTCCTAACATCCATATACTCAATCTTTTCCGTTTGCCACAAACCTGTACTACAACCTCCCTCCCCCTTCACCTTTTATAGGTCCTATCCCTTCTCTTCTCATCCTTTTACCTTTCACATATTTGTAGAAGGCCTTGGGATTCTCCTTAATCTTACCTGCCAAGGCCTTCTCATGACCCCTTCTGGCTCTCCTAATTTCCTTTTTAAGCTCCTTTCTACATGCTTTATACTCCTCTAGATCCCTAACATGTCCTAGCTCTCTGAACTTTTTATACACCTTTTTTTTCTTCCTGACTAGGTTCACCACAACCTTCGTGCGCCATGGTTCCCATGTCCTACCAAAATCTCCTTGTCTCCTCAGAACATTGTCTTGCAGAGCCCCAGACAAACATTCCTTGAATATCTGCCACTTTCCTTCTGTAATGTTTAGAAAAATTATGTTTAGAAAAATTATACATTGTCAAATGAACAAACTGATCAGGACTATTCAGGTGCTAGAACCCCAGGTTACATTAGGAAGCTAGGCTAAACCCTAACAATTTTTACGTTTTAGCATAAATGTGAAGATGGGATGTTTTACCCCAGAAGTAATTCCACTGACAAATTCGGGATTTTTATAGTGAAACAAAGGTTTTTAATAACAAAGTTTAACAAATGAATCAGCTTGCAGAATTTTAAATGCAAAGAAACAACATGCATGCGGCATGTTGTGCGAGAGCTGCTCTTGGAGGTTGCTTCAGGAGTTGCCTAGTGCTTCACATTGTCAGTGTATGCTTAAACTGGACCATCTGATGGGCGACATGACAGCACAGACTATCGCTGTTGCTGTGCTGACACGTGGATTTGGGCCTGTGTCTGCGGGAGTTTGCGCGTTCTCCCCGTGGTTGCGTGGGTATCCTCCGGGTGCTCCGGTTTCCTCCCACATCCCAAAAAATTGTCCCTATATGGGAATCTTCAACAATAGGCATAGCCTAAAGTCAAGGATATGTCATTAAGATGTTAGGACGGCGGCGTGGGCTCGTTGGGCCGAAGGGCCTGTTTCCTGTGCTGTGTTGCTCTTTGTTCTTTGTTCTTTGTTCTTTACTTTCTAGTTCACGACTGTTCAGTTCCGGATAAGCTACATTCATGCTTAGATTAAATCCACTTTTAAATAAATAGTTAGCAAACTCAGGCATACTGTTAACAAATTGGAGCTTCCAGAGAGATACAAGTTCCAGAAGCCTACAAAATTCTCCTAACTTCAACTAGGTGTCAACTTCAATCCGCAATGCTTTCTGCCCTGGGCGGCATAATGGCACAGTCATTAGCACTACTGCCTCACAGCGTCATGGACCTGGTTTCAGTTCCCAGCTTGGGTCACTGTCTCTGTGGCGTTTGGATGTTCTCTCCTTGTTCATGTGAGTTTTCTCCGGGTGCTCTAGTTTCCTCCCACAGTTCAAAAGATGTATGGATTAGGTGAATTAGCCATGCTAAATTCTCCCTCAGTGTACCTTAGTAGGTGCTGGAATTGTGGCGACTAGAGGATTTTCATAGTAACTTCATTGCGGTGTCAATGTAAACCTCCTTGTGATATAATAAGTGAACTTAAACAAAAGCTTTTCTATGTTACAGAGCCAGACCTGCACATAAACTACATCGTGACATGACTGTCAGTTGCACTAATCCAAAATCCCAGGGAACTTAAGTAATCAAAAGTCCATGAATTCTACTTAAAATAAACACTTGTATGATTGAAATAAGTAATTATCTTGCTTTCCCAAAATCTGAGCTGCATTCCTGCCAGACATACCAACTGCCTGTAGCATCAAGTTGAATTTTAAACGTGTCCTTTAAACACTTGCATACGATATATATGTAATATTGTTCTACTGTCATCACATGAAATTTTGCTTGTCATTACCAAGAAGCATACTGTCTTGCACAAGCTTTGCTTCCAGAGCACATCAAAAGTAAACAATGCAGCAGTGTTTGTGTGCAGTAGCTTCCTTTGCATTGGGTGAACTTGGTTATATTCTGCCATTTTCTCTGGAAATAATATGTACACTGATTGCAAAGCAATAGTAATTATATACTGTTTTTCTACTTCCAAGTTGATATCCTGGTGATTAACCACACTGGATATGTGGGTATAGGCTTGCAAAAACTAAGATTAACTTTTAACCCGTGGTATTGGATTTGGGAACACTTAATAACGGCTGGGACTAGACTCTAGCTGGGTTCAGCAATTGACAATTCGGCTCTTCAAAGTAAGAACCAGGTTTTAATAGTAGTTGATATCAAATTTGTTCTATACTCAACCTATTAAATATGATTTGCAAATTATTTTATCTCACTTTAACTGAAAGCAATTCCTGCTACCAAGCCTTACTTTGGCAGAAGAACAACTATCTATTGTTCTAAGATGTCACTTTTTCTCCTTTGACAAAGGTGGTGTAATTTTAAAGTCTGATGGCATTCGCTCCCAGTTTAGCTTACATTTGGGTTTTGTTTGCCAATGACAAAGATGTAAGAACTTTTTCTGCTACTCAATGTTCAGAAGAATTATTATTGATGCCTACCTAATGTCAGTTTATTTTACATGGGTAGCAACCTTCCTTTGAACATTAAGCAAATACTTATTTAACACTCATGCTTAGCAAACAGTTATGTATTTTGTGTTATTTCCTGGCCAAGAAGTATCTGCTAATTAGAACCAGATCTCAACATCCTGTGCACTGGACATTTTCTGTACAAGCATGTAAGAGGTTCCTCTCCAGAATATCTATCCTGGATTGATATGTAAGCTTTAACTTAATCCTGTTTTATTTAATTGCTAAAATGTATAGGCTGCTTTAGTATCAAACTTTTTCTAAGCTGACCTTAAAATGTCAGCCAAATTCCTCTGCCAATTTTGCACTTAGATCAAAGTATGCGGAGGTGAATGAGGAAGATTACCTACTTGGGATGTCAAGGTGTACTAACTGATCTCTGGGTCTAAATTTTAGCCATATATTCAAATCCTGGTTTTTCTTAGCTGTTTATTGAACAGTCCTGGGTAGTACATGTTTATGAATGTCGTAGGAAGTAGGTTCAGGAAGACAATTTGGCTTGCTCTAGCATTCGAACAGATCAGAACTGATCATCAATTTGAGTGCCACTTTTTTCTTCACATCCCTTTGATGTTATTAGTATTCAGAAAGCTATTGATTTCTGTCTTGAACTGTTCAGTGATCAAGTTTCCACAACCCGCTTGGGTAGAAAATTCCAAAGATTCTCGCTGCTCTGAGTAGAGAGAGTCTATCTCATCTGGCTCTTATTCTGAGACTATCATCTGCTTTTAGACTCACCAGCTATCTTTTCATGCCCTGTAAAAATTGTGCAAGTCTCAATGAAACCATCTCACTCTTTGAAAACCTAGAAAATACAGGTCTTCCCATGGATTAGCCTGGTGAACCTCTGTTGCACTCTCTCTCTGGCATGTACAGGCTTCCTTGGATAAAGAGACCAAAACTGTGCTCAGTATTCCAGGTGCAGTCTCAATAAAGCTCCACACAATTGCAGCACAACATCCTTACAGCTGCATCTTTTTGCAATGAAGGCCAATATTTCATTGCCTTTCTCATTCATGGATGCATGCAAATTTTTAGTGATTCATGAACGAGGGCACCAAACATTTCCTAATTCTTCACCATTTAAGAAATACTTGGTGGATAACTTTCACAGGGTAAATATAGTGGATAACTTCACCCTTATTCACTTTCCGTTCCATCTGCCGTGTCCTTGCTCATTGGCTTCACCGGTCCAAATCCCCCTTTATCCTTCACACATTCTCCTCGCAGTACTCATTCTCATTGAGTTTGTGTCATCATCGAAATTGGTAATATTGTATTTGGTCCCCAGATCCAAATCGTGTATATAGATTGTGAATAGCTGTAGCCCAAGCATTGATCCTTCTGGTATCCACTGGTAATAGCCTGCCATCCTGAAAATGATCTTTTTCCTTTTGTTTTCTTTCTGTCCATTTCAGTATATTAACACCAATCCCATGTGCACTAATTTTGTTTATTAACCTGTTTGCGACAAAGAACAAAACGGCACAGGAAACAGACCCTTTGGCCCAATGAGCCCGCGTCACCACCTTGATGTTCCCACTTCTACCCATGATCCCTGTCTATGTTTATAGATCTATGGATTGAAACCAAATTTGAGACAATTTAGGAAGAATTTGTTCTGCCAATCAGCCTAAGAGCGCATTTTTAGGATGTGGGAGGAAACCGGAGCACCCGGAGAAAACCCACGCAAGCACGGGGAGAATGCGCAAACTCCCACAGACAGGTCGAAATCCACGTATCCGCACAGCACAGCAATAGTCACTGGGCTGTTGTGTTGCCCATCAAATGGTCCAAGTCAAGCGTACACTAACAACGTGAAGCACTAGGATACACTCAAAAAAAAATCCAAGAGCAGCCCTCTCTCAATCCTTCGTGTGTATGCCCCTTGTTAGACAACGAGGCAGACCAAAGTAGCTGTAGGATTAAAAAAAAACATCAATATTATCATCTATTTACACACTTCCGAGGGACTCCCAAGGCTCATGATCCCTATTTTTAATCAGTTTTCTATATCCCTCCATTTCCATTGTGTTCATGTGCCCATCTAAGTATCTCTTAAATAGTTCCAGAGTGCCTGCCTCCACCACTTTACTTGGCAGTGCAATCCATACCCCCACCACTCTCTATGTGAAAAAACTCCCTCTAGCATCCAAATTATACCTTACCCCCACCCCCACCCTAAGCCGTGACCCCTCGTGCTATTTGAGTCCATCCCAGAAAAACGCTTAACCCTGTTTACTCTATCTATACCTCTCATAATCTTGTACACCTCTATTAGATCTCCTCTAAGTCTACATGTTTCTAAGGAAAACAGTCCCAATTTGCCTAATCTCTCCTCATAATTCAGACCTTCCATACCAGGCAGCATCCTGGTAAACCTCCTCTGCACTCTCTCCAGAGTCTCCACATCCTTCTGGTAGTAAGGCGACCAGAACTGGATGCAGTATTCCTAATGAGGTCTAACCAACGTTTTATACAACTGCAACATTAAAAGGCCAGCTCTTGTACTCTATACCCCTTCCTATAAAGGCTACCATACCATATGCTTTCTTCACAACCTTCTCCACCTGCTCTGCCACCTTCAGAGACTCATGCACTGCACCCTCAGGTTCCTCTGCGTTTCTATACTCTTAATTGGTCTACCTTTTATCATATACCTCCCCCCTACATTCTTTCTCCCGAAACGCATCACCTGGCATTTAGCAGCATTGAATTCCATCTGCCATTTATCTGCCCAAGCTACCAGCCTGTCATGTCCTGCTGTATCGCCTGACAGTGCTCCTCACTATCCGCATGTCCAACCATCTTTGTATCATCTCTAAGAATCCCCTCCAACACTGATGTCAAACTCACCAGCCTGTAATTCCCAGGGTTATCCCTACTAACTTGCTGATCACTCCACTTACTCCCTCTTCCAAGTCATTTATATATATTACAAATAGAAGAGGTCCCAGTACCGAGCCCTGCGGCACACCACTAATGACCGACCTCCAGGTAGAAAAACACCCTTCTACTATTACTCTCTGTCTCCTATTACCAATGATGTAGAGATGCCGGCGTTGGACTGGGGTAGTAAGAACTCAGTAAGAATTTAGCAACACCAATTTTAAATCCAACCGATTTACTTGATAGTAAATTTGCGAGCTTTCGACACTGTGTCTTTGTCAGGCATTTGCCTGACAAAGACACAGTGTCGAAAGCTCACAAATTTACTATCAAATAAATTGGTTGGATTTAAAATTGGTGTTGCTAAATTCTTAGAGTTCCTATTACCAAGCCAGTTATTTATCCATCTAGCCACCTGTCCTTGTATCCCATTAGCCTTGATCTTTTCAACTAACCTCCCATGAGGGACTTTGTCAAACGCCTTACTAAAATCCATATAGACGACATCAACGGCTCACCTTTTGTTGACTGTTTTCGTCACCTCCTCAAAAAATTCTACCAGATTCGCAAGGCACGATCTCCCCTTAACAAAGCTATGCTGCATATCCCTAATCAGATCGCAACGCTCTAAGTGCCTTTTCATCCTATCTCTAAGAATCCCCTCCAACAGCTTCCCTACCGCTGATGTCAAACTCACCAGCCTGTAATTCCCAGGGTTATCTCTACTACCCTTTTTAAACAACGGTACAACATTAGCTATTCTCCAGTCCTCTGGGACCTCATCTGTGTCCAAAGAAGAGACAAAGATGTGCATCAGAGGCCTAGCAATTTCACCTCGCACCTCCCTAAGCAGCCATCAGGCCCCGGAGATTTATCAGTTTTAATGCTACCTAGAAGCTCTAACACTTCCTCCCTCGGTATGGATATTTCCCTCAACTAGTCCACAGCTCCCTCAAAGACAGTACTGGTCAAAAAGCCCCTCTCTTTCGTGAATACCAACGCAAAGTATTCATTCAGGATCTCCACCATTCCCTTGGGCTCTAAGCACAGTTCCCCTCCTCTGTCCCTAAGAGATCCGATTTTTTCTCTAACTACCCTTTTATTCCTAACAAGAGTAAAAAGCCTTTGGATTTTCCTTAATCCTATCCACCAAAACCATTTCATGCCCCCTGCGACCTTATTAGAAGCTTTCTAAAAATCCAAATACATACATTCACTGGTTTTCCTTTGTTTATAGTACAAGTAACATCCTCAGAAAACTCTGGACAGGTTTGTCAAACATGATTTTCCTTTTTATAAGTCCATGTCGACTCGGCTGAATCATATTATTTACAACGTGTCAAGTTATCACATTTATGGTAAATTTGAACATTTTTCCCACTACTGACATCAAACTAATAGATCAGTAGTTCTCCAATGGGTCAGATTTGCTACTTTCTATTCAGCAATAACCTTTCCATAAAACCATAAAATCCCTACAGTGCAGGAAGAGGCCATCCAGTCCATCTAATCTGTACCAACTCTTCGCAGAAGCAGCCCAGCCAGACTCTCCCTTGTGCTCTATCCCAGTAATCCTGTGTATTTACCATGGCTAATCCACCTAACATATTTTTGGATACGAGAGGGCAATTCAGCATGGCTAATAACCCAACTTGCAGGTCTTTGGACTGTGGGACAAAATCCACGCAGACGCTGGGAGAATGTGTGAAGCTCACACAGACAGCCACCCAGGCCTGTAATGCTGTGAGATAGTAGTGCTAACCACTGTGCCATTGTTCTGCCCCTTTCCACAATCTACAGAATTTTGATGGATAGCCACCAGTGCATTTATATTTCTCTTTCTATACTCATCACCTCCAACACTCTGGAATGCAGTTCTTCTGGCCTAAGGGATTTTTGAACCTTCAACCCAATTTCTTCTTCCAAGTGATACCACTATCAATTCAAATTTCTTTCAATTCTATATTTTTACAAGTCCCTTGGTTCCCTAATATTTATGGGAGATTTTCTGTATCATGTTCCATGAAAACAGATGAAAAGTCACTGTAAATTATCCTGTCTGTGCTTGTAATGTCAAGTTAGTTAGGATATGATTTCTCAATGGTTGAAGACTTGCTGGACTTCCTCAGACTAGACACGCACATGAATTCCTTGGATGAGTTGGCAAGAAGCAATTGATGTCTTTCGGAAATTTACTCCATCAATTTCAGGGGATGAGCATAAGATGTCAGAGGGTAATAATTTGAAATTATCATAAGAATTGGATTGGATTATGCTTTACAGGACTATATTCCATTTGTACAGAATTTGTTTTTCAAAAAGCAATTCAATTATAGGTTCTCTCAAATTTAAGCCTCATTACTGACTGTTGGTTTAGCCATACTTCTGCACTGTAGGCATCTGACCCATGCTGAATATTTTATTTCAAACATTATTTTCACTTTGCAGATGACACAAGATGCCAGCAAGTGTAAAGCTTGTATAATCAGCCTATATAGCTATTTGTTTTGGCAAGCATGTGTAAAAGAAATAGTTGTCAAAAGGGCACTAATTCATGTAATTTCTCGTACTTCCTTACAAATGTTTATAATAGTTCTCAATAGGGATTTACAGTCTTCTGACGATTGCTGATGCAGGCCTCCACTCTAACTTGAGTGTTTTGTAAAGGTTCCTTTTGTGAAGGCTGCATGTTGCGTTCTGCCACATGTGTAGAATTGTCACAAAGATCTTCTTTCTGTATGAAAGAAAAAATGTAGTCCATAAACCAGACACATCTATGATTTATTTTTAGTAGAATCGTTTGCCAAAATTCCAGATGACCTTGCTTTGTAAGTTCTCAGGGCAAGGACTAGACTGTATTCATTGTGAATATCTGTGGACTATTGATGCTACTTCAAATCAACAGAGACGGTACAAAATGGAGTATATTTCTAAAGTGTTTGTGAAGTTGTCGCCAGAGTTGCAGTTGCTCCAAATGGCATCCTACCTGTTCCATGTAGTTCCTGTTGACAGTGATCCAGTTGTATATTTTTTATTGTAGGAAAAGTACTCTGTCGATTTTCCAGTGACCTCCCATTTCATTAATAGCTTGTTCCAAAATGTATAAAAAAACTTCACCCACATAGATCATTCTTGGATTTTGATTCAAGTTATGTGTTGAGATAAAATTATCAGTAATCTGAATCTTGCTGAGTGTTCTGGTCATTACCATAAATGTTGTCATGGAGAAATATGCTGATGATTCAAACTGCAGATGACTAATGAATCCATTGCCCTGGGCAATTTATAGATCTTGAGATGTCTACATTTAAACTGTTTCCATCTCTAATCCTAGGTTATTGGGGTTTTAAAATGAGTTGCCAATGCCTTTGGCCATCAGAATCCTGTAAATGGGGTTTCTGTAAATAGTTGAATAATTATTTGCTCACAATTTGTTTTGACCAGGATTGGTATAAGCAAGATGTTCAAGTCTGTCACCTTAATCTTTTACCTTACCTAGAGAATTTGCTTCTGCACAGCAACACTTAGTTTTAAATACAATCCAATTTGATGCACTAAAGAAACATACAATATTTAGTCCTCTAATCTGGTTCTGAGCTTACCGATAGTTGTGAACCAAGATGGTTTATTTGGAAAATAGTCCATCTGTAGCTTACTGAGAAAGATCAGAAGTTTATCCCTTTCTCAGTGATATGCAAGTAGGATCATACTTGGGACTTCTCAGTGGATTTTCTTTTACAAAAGTTAATACCTGGAAATGCATTCAGTTTAATAATTTTGTAATACAATATAATTGAGAGCATGGAAACAGAAGTAACTATACGTCTTCCAATTACGTGACTGATGTGTAACATAATTCTATTTACTTCACAATGCCTCATATCCTCAATAATTTTATCTAGCAATACTCTATTGATCTTTATCTTGAGAATTTGAATTGACCCAGAATCTGCATTCTTTGAGGGAGGAATTCCAGATTTTCATGGCCAATTGTATGGAAAGCTGCATGTTGATGGCTCTAATTTTGAAAATATAGCCCTTGTTATGGAATTTTTTCTCAGAGAAATAGCTACTCTGTCACTATGGTGTTGGATGTTTTTATTAATTTAAGCACCTTAGTTTCTAGCTTTTACTTTCTCATCTTCTAAACGCCAGGGAATACAAAATGAATTTATTTAATCCGTCTTCATGTTTTAATCCTTCAAGCTATGACATCATTCTGATGAATTTGCACTTTAGCTCACCAAAGCCAAAGCATCTTTGCTTAGGGTCTATATCCAATACTGAACATACCTGTATAACCAGCAAAGATATCACTTGCTCATTTTTAATGTTTGTTTTTCTTCCCTCATTCTAATCTAAGATCAAGACCAACACACTTATGCCTTTTTGATTGCATTTGTACCTGTGCACTTTTCATGATTCAGGTACATTAATGCACGCTAATGTCAAAATTCCTTTACTTCTGTATCTGCGGAAAGAAGAGATTCAGTTTTGCCTTTCTCTAACTGATTTCAGACTTGAAGCACATTCTTTCAGATTTAAGAAGTTCAGTATCATTATCTCTCTGTCCCAATTCAAACATCAGCCACAATTCAGTATGTAAGCATTTATGACATCGTGCAAAAAAAGCCTACAATAATTTAAACATCGTTATTATAAAGAACGGTTGAGAATTCACTTCTAATCGATCCTGGAGATGGTGCATTACTAGCTAAACACTAGCCAAAACAGCTGTTAACTTGGCTTTGTTAGTTTTGTACTTTGCCAATTCTTTATGAAAAATTTTATTTTTTTGCCATTTTATTGGTTGCACTTTAATCATGTAATTTTGCTATTGTTTGTTTCAACTGCTTTCCAATTAATTATTTTAAAATGAACTTCGTTCAATTTTGATATGTTGGTGTCCCTTTTGAAAACTGGAATGTAACTGAATCATCACAGAGAATGTGCACATCCAGCATCAATGTGCTGATTTATATCTGTCATGCATTTTTGATAGAGCAATTCTAATGTTCTTCACTCTGACATTTATATCAGATCAGTTTTAAACATAACCACTAAAATTTTCTGATATTGAAAAAATATTCACTGTATGCACTCATTTCTTTCAATTCCACATTTTCATAAGTCCCCTGGTTTCCTAGTATTTATGGGAGATTTTCTGTATCTTCCATGAAACAAATGCAAAGTAACTATAAATCATGTCTCTGCTTGTGATGTCAAGTTAGAGTTAGACAATGATGTCTCAATGGTTGAAGACTTGTCAGATTTCTGACTGTACATACACACTAATTCCTTGGATGAGATAGCAGAAAGCAGATGTCTGAAATTTTACTCCATCCATCAACAATTTCAGGGGAGGAACATAAGATGTGACAGAAGGGCAGTAATTTGAATTTGAGAATTGGATTGTGCTTTACAGAACTACTTTTCATATAGATTTCTCTTCTCCATTTGCCCTCCCTTTTCCCCATGCGAATACTTCTGCCTCCTTTTCTGAAAGCATTGACCCTTCGTTGTAGAAGAGTGAGACGTTGCTTTCCAGAAGTTTACTGAAATGATGATTTGTGAGCATCCAGTGATATTTGATCGCAGACAATATGACAGCCATGCCCAATTATGTGTTTACTTTATGTACAAACACACGTTTCCAATGCAGGTGTACAATTAAATGCTCAGGAGCAAGAAATCGAGCAAACGTTTTACTTTGACAAGATAAAGACATTGAAGTTGATCATAGTACTTGAGGGCAGTCTTAGTTTGAGATTGGTTGAATAACAAATAGGACTTTCTTGTATCTGTACACAGGAATGTGCTACTAGATTATAGAAATTTACAGCACGGAAAAAGGCTAGACCTGCTGACGAGCCATCTAATCTAATCCTGCTTTCTAGCTTTGATTATGGCACATCAGGTGCATATCCAAGTACTTCAAAACTTTGAAAAGTTTTTACCTGTGCAACCATTTTAGGCAGCAAATTTCACTAACTGGATACATTTGTCGAACCTTTTGGAAGTGAGTAGGGAAGAATGTTGGCTGTTTGGCTACAGGTTGATACCTTGGATATATGGCTTATGACTGAAAATCCATTGTTCAGTGTTAAGTTTTGGCTCTGTTTTGTGGTATATTTACACTGAGGCTTATGAATAAGTTATTTTAAGCGTAGCAGATTACTTTCCTGATCCAGGTAACATTTAATCTCCGCAGTTGGCTGATCATTTATTAATGAGAAAAAGTAACCAATAAACAAAGGATTCATAAAGGACGCAACTGCAACAAAATAAATTGGTTATTTCCGAACTGAAATTGAACAGTTGCACTCCCATATTACAATAAAGCAAGCTCTAGCCAAGAGTTCACAGGTTCACTGGTGTAACAAACTCTGTTTTTCCTCTCTTTTGGCTAGCTTTTGTGTTAACTATTCAGCAATGACTTAATCCATTATTTATAACAAGTTTTTAGGAGAAAATCATTTTTAATGTTTTTCCATTTCTGTAATTAGGAAACAACTGCATTGTGACACTGCTTTATCATTATGATGTGATTCTAGTGAGTAGAACTATCAATTTATTTTTATTGTCTGATTTAATTGTGCAGTATCTATTGTTTTTGCGGTTGATCATAAGCTGTTGTGTTTTTCTACTATATATTTTGCTTATGTCAATAAATAATGAAAGCCAGTTTATTGCCTTGGCCAATGTTGAGTAAGTTTGCATTAGTCTAGTTCATTGCAGTATCTGGATCCCTCTTTCTTATTTGTTATCCTGTTCAATTAATAAATAAATAGTCAACTACCCAGATGAAACATCAGTTATACCATGGAAATAGCTGAGGTAATCTGACTTGTTGTAGGTGATAACTTATTTAATACTATTGGAAATTGAATTGTTGTAACAAAATCTCTTCCTGGAACAATGAAGTTTCTTCCTGTGATTGAATTAGATTTAACTTGTTCGTGACATGTTGATATTCTGTTGTCAGTACCCGACAAAGTCCTATAATGCTAATACCCATTTTCCTCTGAATTTAGGGATGGGTGCATTCTGTCAATGAACAATAATAAAAAAGCCACCTTTCTTTATGGCAGATACAGCTCCAACCGGTCGAGTGTTTTTTCCCTGATTCCTACTTTGAGTTTTGCTTGGACTCTTTGCTGCACACGGTCAAGTGCTGCTTGATGTGAAGAGTAATCACACTCACTTGCCTCTTCAGCTCTTGTTATTATTGTTAGTAAGGGAAATTGAGTTATCAGTGGTAAACTGAGATAAGGTATTGATCAGCTTTGATCTAATTGAATGTTAGTTGAGGCTCAAGAAACTAAATGGCCTTCTTTAAGTCATGTTGCTAAACAAAAGTCCAAAATCTTAGAATCTGTTTCACAACTTTAATGTTTGGACTTCAAAATATTCACATCATTCACATTTCATTTATCCAGTAGATAGTTGATCAGCAATATGAAAGCAACCTCAAATAATCTATCAATAATGAGAAAACTGTATTCCAATTAATTTGTTAATATAGGCAATTAGTAGCACTAAATATCTTTCGTATTTCAAATCTTTGACTGTGACAAACAAACTCGGGTCAAATGTAGTCCGACTCACCTGGTTGATCACCCATTGCAACCCTCAACTAATGTTCATTTTCTCCGTGTGGAACAACACTCGTGAGAGAAGCACGGGCACTGAATCTGCTTTGGATGAGGATTTCAATGTTGCCCTCCTCTGGTACCTATCATGAAATATATAAAATGCATTGCAGAAACTTGTCTAAATTTACTTAAGTATTCTCCATCTTTACAGTTTCTATCTCTTCAGATAACCATTGGGGTACCACTGAGTGCTGCAGACAATGGTAAGAAGTACACTGTGGTCACTTCAGGACAGCCAGTGAGGTTTTTAAATGAAATCTGTTGTGCAAGAATGTTTTTTTTCTGAAAAAAAATTAAGCATTCGGGCAATTTTTAAAAATAAGCCTTTTAAGTACTGCAAGATGTGAATATTGAAATTGTATGTTCTAGCAAAATTTATTAAGTGTTCTACTACTGGTCAGAAAATTAAGTACAGTATAAAACTGGAATCTTAATCAGTTGGACTGGTGCAACTCTGAAGACCATATCGGACCATATTTTCATTTAAGCACCGAGAGATGCGTTACCAGTTTCCTAATGGGTGTGACTAGATGGGCTGTGTGTAGTTGGCTTGTTTGTGAACTGTTGTAATGGTTTCTAGCAGGGTGGTGGCTGATGTAACTTCTGTAATTGTTTGATCATTATATAAACACATGAGTTGCTGACAATGTTCATCTTGTTGTCTGCTGGCAACACTGGGCAGTGAATGACTGCATCAACGTTTTGAGCTCCTTTGCATTTCACAGATGTGTTTACAAGGGAACAATCATTCCATCTATTTACTGTTGAATTGCGTTCCTGGGAGATTCATTCTGAAGTCATTGGCAACTGATTTAATGTCTACATACAGATTAAGCTTTGCAATAAAACCAACAGTCTGGTTTTGTTTTACTGGCTGCATGTGCAGCTTGAGGACTGCACTCTTACAGCTGCACTGATCATTACTTCAGTGAATTCTGAAGTGTCTTTCGAAAATGCCTTTCTTCAATTTGCTTTTTCCATTTGAATTTCCACCCAATACAGTTATGTAGGAAGAAGTTTTAATTGGGCGTTACCTGGTAGTGTAATTTCAAATTACCTTAACTGTCGTTTGGATCAACTAATTTGGAATGAATTTGGCTCATGTTTGCCCCAGATGTGAATAAATGATTGGAACATAGATCTGCGCCAGAAAGTGAATCAAAAAGCCTATTCAACACATTATGTTCTGTCTGGGTTTACATTACATTGAGTGTTCATGAGTCACACCAGCCTTAACTTGGCTAACATAAGTTCTTCAGTGATGTAGGAAAGGTGTAAGACTGGGAGAAGTACAGTTTTAATAGTTCAATCATTTATTTGGCTGTATCTGTTAACTCAGTGTGAATTTGGTTACTGCTGGGCTTATGTCATTTACCTAGAATCCTTATTGAATGAGTGACCAACTTTGTTGTCCCCACATCCAGAATGATGTTGGAGCAGAGAGATAAAGTGGTATTCCATACAGGGGAACCCAAGTCAAAGTTGTTGATCATTTCCTGTTGAGACTTTTTTCATTACAAAAGCAATAGGATCTAAATATTGCTGTTAAAAATAAAATATTTTAATCTCTTTAAACATATCATACTGCAAGATTCTTTTTGTAAAAATGCTTAGCATATATTACAATTAAGGAAGTTAATATGCCCATGTGCAAATTCTCTTTAAAATTGCAAAAGTGTTTCTGATAGGCATTGATCTAAGATGCAGCAGAACTAGAGTTCTCTTTGTTAACTGAGTGGATTTTCTGATTTGGTGAGCATAAGCTTTCCTCTATATTGGAAGGTGTAGCTTTATTTTCACTTCAATTCATATACTCAGTTTGTTATGTTATGTATATTTTATTTTGTATGTGCATTGTACATTTTCTTAATTTCCATTCTTATTTGCTGTAGTCCCATTTCTTGTGATGTTCCCATCGCCTTCTATTTTTACATACATCCCCATAGCAACATCATTTGAAAATATGTCAGTCTCCACATGCATTCTGGTAACACCGAGCTCCACTGCAATCCATTTCCCTGCTCTTCCTGGACATCCAGGATAGATGAGGAGACTCTTCCTACGAGTAAATATTGTAAAGAGCAATGTCATTGCCTTGGTCCATGCAACAAACATCATGGGGTTACCATTATCTAGAAACTTAACTGGACTTAACCACATAAACACTGGCTGCAAAAGCAGGTCAGAGGCAAGGAATACTGGGGCAAGTAAATCACCACCTGACTCCCCAAAGCCTGTCTGCCATCTACAAGGCATAAGTCAATGTGATGGAATACTCCCCACTTGTTTGGATGAGTGCAGCTCCAACAACAAGCAGCTCAACACCATCCAGGACAAAGTAGCCTGCTTGATTGGCACCACATCCACTTCCTTCACCACTGACGCTCAATAGTAGGACTGCAGTAATACACCAAAAGTCCTTAGCACCTTCCAAACCCATGATCACTTCTATTTAGAAGGACAAGGGCAGTAGATATATGGGAACACCACCATCTGCAAGTTCTTCTCCAATCCAGTCACCATTCCTGATCTGATATATTGCCGTTCTTTCGCAGTTATTGGTCAAAATCCTGGAATTCCCTCCCTAACAATATTGTGGATCAACCCACTGCATATCGTCTGCAGCGGATCAAGAAGGTGGCTCACCTTCTCAAGGGCAACTGTGGATGGGCAAAAAATGCTGGCCAGTCAGTGACGCCCATTTCCTATGAATGAATAAAAAAATCTCCATTCTTATCACTGAGACTGAACCCAGGTTGTTTGCAATCTTAGTGTAGCATTTGATCCCAAGGTAAGTCATCAATTATATCTCCTCCATCTTCAAAATTGCCTTTTTCCATCTCTGCAACATTGCCTGACTCCATCCCTGCCTCAGCTCATCTGTTGCTGAAACCTGCATTCATGTCATTATTATCACCTCTTTTCAATGCATTCTTGGTTGGCCTTTTTACTTTCCAGTTTCTTGTCATCCAGAAGCCTGCTACCCAAGTCCTCACTTGCATGTGTCCTCTTCGCCCCAGCCCATTTTTGCTCATCTATATTGGATTTTGGTTAAGCAATGCTTTGGCTTGAAAATTGTTACCCTTGATTTCAAATTCCTCCTTGACTGTCTATCTCTTCAGTGACTCTCAGCAACCAAACTATCCGAGATCTCTTGGTCTACGAATTCTGGCCACTTAAGCAGCCCTGAATCAAATCACTTCCACTATTTGTCGCCATGCTCTAGTTGCCTCAACCACAAGCTCTGAAATTCCATCCCTAAATGTTGGCTAGCCATTCCTCTTTTTGAGATCCTAATGTGTTAATAGGTATTACTCTTGCCTCTGATTCAGACATTGTGGGCAGGATTTTCTCACCCCAAAAGTGGGAAACCCTGCCTGAAGTCAAGGGACTTCTGCATTGTCCGACCCTGCTCGCTATGATACCTGGGGCAGGCAGGACAAGAAGATTATGCCCTGTGAGTTCAAGACAACTTCAAGATTTGACAATAAGGGGTGACACACCAGTGCAGTAATGAGAGTACTGCATTGTCAGAGATGTGGTTCAGCTGAGAGATGAAACAAGGGTGCTGTCTGCCCTTTTTGGACCCCATGGTACCAGCTTGAGAAGAACAGAGGAGTTATTCCTTGTGTCCTGATCACTGTTTATAAATTGACATCTCAGAAAAACATTATGTGGCCATGATGATAATGCTATTTGTGTGAGCCTTGAATGCACAAATTGCCTGCTGTGTTATAGAGTCAGTTTCCTGCATGAAATCAGTGACTGTATTTCAAAAGTACATTGGCTGTAAAATGCTTTTGGATGCTTGGCAGTTGTGAAGGTAGCTGTGTAAATACAAGTCTTTCATAAAACTTGCTCTCCGGCCAAGCTTTTTGGTCATCGGATGTGATATCTCATGTATGGCCCAGAATCAAATTTTGCTTTCTGATTCCCCTGCTTGAACACTTTGGGAAGTTTCATTGTGTTAAAGGTGGTGTCAAGCTGTTACCCAGCTTTAATCTTCTGTCTACTCAGTTTGGGTTCTGTCAGACCCACTCCAGACCTCATTATAGTCTTGGTCTAAGCATGAGATTGGTTTAAACATGCTAAAAGAGCTGAACTTGAAAGGGCGAATTGACAGGAGATGTGATTGTTGAAGGCCACCCATATCAGCCCCAGGATATTGCTACAAGAGTTTTTCAAGATATTGTCTGAAATCCAACCACCTTCAGCTTACCTTCCCTCTGTTACAAGATGGTGATTTTGACTTATGACTGCAGTGTTCATGAGGTACTGAATCATAGAATCTGTACAATGCAGAAGGAGGTCACTCAGCCCATCAAGTCTGCGCTGGCTCTGACAGAGTATATGTCACAAGCCCTCTTCCCCTAGCCTCCACACAACTCCACCACCCCCCAAATACACGAGTGCACCACTACCACCATACCACGTGCATGTACCACATCTCTGTGCCCATGAACACCAAAGGTCAATTTAACATGGCCAGTTCAGCTAACCTGCATGATCTTTGGACTTGGGAAGAAATCAGAGCACCCAGAGGAAATGCACGCAGACACTGGGAGAACATGCAAACTCCTCAGACAAAATCAATAACCTGGGGCATACCACTGACTGGAAACTGGACTGGACTAACCAACCTGCTTGATTGTCACCTCAGGCACGACGTTAAATATTAAGGATGTGTTCGGCACAACTTTATGGGCCAAAGGGCCTGTATTATGCTGTAGTTTTTTTTATGTTTCTATTCATCATCTACACCTCCACTATGAAGTGGCAGCAGAGTTTACTACCTGCTCGATGCACTGCAGTAACTAACCAAAGTTTCGTGAGTACTGCCAAAACCATGGTCACTGCCATCTAGGAGAATAAGGACAGTGTATGCATGGAAATACCACTACCTGCAAGTTTCCCTCCGATTTCCAATCCAAAAGTGCGCACTATCCTGATGTTTGATGTATATAACCTTCACTGTTGCTGGTTCCAATCCTGTAAGTATCTTCCTAACAGCAGTGTTTGTGTAGCTATCACAAATGAATTGCAGAAGTCCAAAAGGTGGCTCACCTGCGCCACCACCACCTTTTGCGAAAACAATTTGGGATGAGTAACAAATGCTTGACTTGCCAGTGAAGTTCACATTCCATGACACAATTTTTTTAAGTGACTGTTCCAAGTGATAGTGTCATAATGATCTTTTCAAAAGCTCCAAGCCAATAGTCTGAATAATGCAGAACAGCAGTTAAACTATTGCTCTGACATAAACAAATTTATTTACGTTGACAAAATAAAGACAATCAGTTCAAATAAATTTACATTTTATTTCTTTTGATAACCAAGGTATGATCATATGTGTATAATCAAATTATTTAAATCCACTGATTCAATCTCTTGAACTGATCACCAAAAGGATATTTGTCTACCATTGTCTTGGTCACTTCTCTTCTATTATTTTGCCTTGTATGTTAGTAAGATGCTTTGGTCAATGGATTGAATTTTTGAAGTTATGTTTCTTTTGGTAGATTGATGCATTTAATTTCTCATCCGGCCACCAGTACTTAGGAAGATTGACGAAGGCACAGGTTTAGACCCTGGGTTATCTACTCCTCCCTTGTCCATGATGTGGAGATGCCACTGTTGGACAAGATGAGAGGTCACACAAAACAGCTTAAAGTCAGACAGGTTTATTTGAAATCTTAAGCTTTCATAGCATTGTTGCTTTGTCTTGTCCCTCGTCAATGGATGTCAAACGCAATTGTGACATGCTTATTTTTGACCAACTGGAATCATTTATTTCAGGGCAGATTTGGAGTCAATTATAGGATCTTCTGGTTTCCTTAATATTGCGCTGGGTTGTATTTTTGCCTATTGTGCAAGTGAGGAACGCTGGCAATTGCATTACTAAAATTGATAGCTGTAAATAACAATGCAACATCCTGTCATGATGTAAAAATTGCATCTGGATCAGGCCATGTTATGTAAATTGACAGCTACATAAGACAGTGCTCAGACAACTGAACTTGATCTACTACTACAGCTTTATTGGAGGTATGTGGCTGGCTTGAAGTTGGAATGCATTGTAAAAATTGTAACTGTCCAATATGTTGTAATATTAGTTATTTCTGTTGCCTTTGAATATCAATATTCACAGTGAACAAAGAAATTAAATGGAATCGTGAACATTGAAAAAAAAATCTTATCCCTTCACAGGAAATGGCATTGCTTAAAGAAGTTCGACCTCTTCACATTATCCCACCTCAGTTAATGCAGCCTTTGAAACCACAAGTTCCATGTCGCCTGATGGTGAATCAAATTGAGTTGGTGGAGTGCTTGCTGAAGGACTTGGGAACAGATAATAGCGGCTTTACCATAGACAATGTCATGAAGGTGAGTGAAGACATGCAATATCAGGTTAATCTGAAACACCAGTTATCACTGTGGTATTAGCTGGTTCATTTTTTAATTTCTTGATCTATCAGACAACATAATTGAAATTTGTAAGTTTCGTCAATATGAAAATATATTTGGCAATTATCAGGATTTAATTTTTTAAAGAAACTTTGTTACTCAAAATAGGAAGTGCTGGATACCTGCAGTAGTTAAGCTTACATTTGTGTAGAGCATGGCTAAGTTAATATTTCAATTGTACAACCCCAGCTAATGAAACATCAATCTTACCGTTTCTCTGCAGACGCTCATCTAGCTTTTCAGGTTTTGGTTTGGATTTTTAACCTCTGTCATGTTGGTTGCCTTAAGTTTAGAAATGTTGCATTTGGAAGTTGGAACATATTTTCATAAATTCGCTGCCATTAAATTCTAAGCCCTGCCCGAAACTTGTAAATACACTGTCCCAAAAGTCAAGATGTGGAAGATACAAAGTGTGTCGTTTATGAAAATCAGACAGGAAACGACCATATGGCCCATGTAGCCTTGCATGATGTCTGGAGCATCATGACTCAATACTTCCTACCTACGTTGGTTACAGTCATGTAACCTCAAAATGCAAAAATCAATTCCAGAATTAATAAAGAAGGAATAAATGAGAAAATTCCTTTCTGATCTCTATTTAGGTGACTGAACATAGTCCAGGAGATCACACTGACTATGAACTGACTGTTAATCAATCTATTTTCTTTGTGTTGTGAATCTTTTTACTGTAGTCAAGAGCTAGCTTAGCTTCTTGAAGGCATCTGGAGCGTCAGTACACACTATAAGCTTGCAAAATATTTCAGGCTCACCACTGTCTGGGAAAAGGAGAACCACCTAATATCTAGCCTATTTATATTTTTGAACAGTTCAAGTTCATGTCCCCTGATCATCAGAACAGTGCTGAAAGGAATGAAAAACAGCAAAGCAGTAGTGCAAGTATGGATCTGCTCAGTGAATATTGAGCCCTGATCCTGAACAAGCTAATCAGTTGTGTTTTGACTCAAGTGAAAATTGCAAAGCAATGCAGAAAAAGCATTTTGGTACTGACATTCAAAGGGAACACGGTAAGAAGCTCACAACACCAGGTTAAAGTTGGTATCTTGTCTATTTTCTTGCATCTTTGTAAAAACTTGATGTCTGTGTCAATATGCGCAATCCTAGAGATCCTCTCCACTTGGATCCGGCAGTTTGCGGTGTCGATAGTAGTCATGATGTGGAGATGTCGGCATTGGACTGGGGTAAACACAGTAAGAAGTCTCACAACCTGGTGAGACTTCTTCGAAGGAAAGGCAGACATCAATGTTTGGAAAAACGACCAAGGGATTAAACTACTACCTTCAAGAAACGGAAGAGTGTCATGAAAGAGAAACTGAGAAAAATAGTGCAGATCTGTGAAGGTCAGTTCAGAGTCAAGCCAAAAGAAGCACCACTGTTGCCGTTTGAGACAAGTAATGGAGAAATGCAACATGAAGATTATATTCATTAGTTTAGGGAATGCTTGTGACTGGGCGCCTCGTGAGAAAGTATATATGTGCTAGAATTCATTGGAGTACCTGAGAAATATGTACAGTGATGTATTTGAGGAATACCAGATAAAAATAAGAAATGTGAGGGAGAGTGAGTTGGATTGTGCAAGATTAGCATTGAGCCCCTTTCTTCTCAATTTTCATGGATATTCTAACCGAATGAGTGAGACAAGAAATTTCATGGTCCTAAATGTTTGCAGATTATCTTGAGCTGTGTCTTGGGGATGATGAGAACATGTTTGAATATCTAGAAAAAAGCACTCATAGAAAGGGATATGAAGATCAGGAGACCAAAGATCCAAAGGTCTTGTCAGTTTGAACCAAGAGAATAGGATCAGAGTGAAGGTGTAAAGATTAGGACTGAAGGTTTTGAGAAAATAAGTAGTTTCAAATACCTGCAGTCAGTGTTAACAGACAAGATGAGAGGTCACACAACACCAGGCTGTAGTCCAACAGGTTTATTTAAAATCACAAGCTGTCAAATTGCTGCTCCTTTGTCAGGTGAAGCATTGGAGCAGCGCTCCGAAAAGTTGTGATTTCAAATAAACCTGTTGGACTATAACCTGGTCTCATGTGACCTTATCTCGCCTAGTCCAGTTCAACACCGGCACCTCCATTTCATACAGACCCCTAAGTGCAAAATTGAATGAGCGGAATCTGGAACTGCAATGCCAGCATCTCTACATCACTGCAAAGGAGGGACAGACATTTCTCACACGTAATCAGTGCAGTGAAACTGTACAAGCTGAAACTGGGCCTGTGGTCCTACCAGTTAAAGAACAAAATTACTGAGCATGTCCCAGATCGGGAGAAATCCAGCAGTACATCAAACAGAAAGAGTCTTATACAAACAAATTCTGTGACCACCTGAACAAATTGGAAAAGGAATTCAACAAATAAGATGGAACAAATCATTGTTGCTTTGAGTCTATTTTTTCATGTTCTCCTTTATGCTTCCTGAAGTCAATGATGGTCTCCTTTGTTTTGTTGACATTGAGGGAGAGATTATTGTTGCCATACCAGTTCACCAGATTCTCTATATCATTCCTGTACTTTGTCTCATCATCAAAGCCATAATTACACAATTCTTGCTACTAAAAATTCCAACTTTTTTGGTCTTTGACCATCTGATCCCTGATTAATAAAAGAGCCATACCAGGCAAAACAAAACATTCATCCTTCCCTCCTCCCTTCCTTTTTAACCTAACTAGTATATTATTGTTGGGTCTGCAGTATTAGTCACTGGCATTCTTATCTGCACTACAGAATATTGGCAAAAATTAAGAATCTTAAAATCTAGTATGACTGCTAAAGGATAAAGATGTTCTTTGAAATAAGTTTTCTGGGAAACATAACTGAGAAATTTAACCAACTGCTTCTTCACTTCACCTCTTATCTAAAACAAAAATGCTATATCAATGATTTATATGTCTGATTTTTGACAAAGTTGCCTGTATTTCTTCAGGATTGGAACAATAATAAGCCCTTAAGTGGTCAATGTTTTTCTCGTTAAGGCAAAGAGTAAAATATTACAAATGATATTAGTTTAATGATTTGATGGTGAGCTTGCAATTCTTGCTTTTAGATTGTAACTCTGAATACTAAAAGGTTTTTAAAATTTTGTTCTTTGCTCTTCTCTCACCCTCTTTAGATAAGGTAAGAAAAATCAAGTCAATACAAATCCTGAACTGATCAAGATTCCTTTATACATTTTTTTAAATAAAGAGAAATAGATGATGTAAGCTAAGCATCCCTCACTCTGGTGAAAAATTTAATCTGCTCAAAAGACTCAGTGCTTTTAACAAAAGATTCTTTGAGCAGAATTGGGGGTGGTGGAGAAAATGTTAGATTTGAAGAGGACTAATTCTTAAAATCTGAAACCTGAATTTGGTCTGTCTTTAGTTATATTTGTTGGGAAAAGATTTGTTGGGAAAATAGGACTACTTGTCCTCATCCATTTTTATGTTAAATAGGCTCTTTGTTCATATGTTAATGCAGCTAATTTGAATCCTTTTGCTTTGAGTCATATATGCTACCGTATTCAGTGTTTGGCAAGCAATCTGCTGTTAATCACTTAGTCTGAAGCATGGCAAAGCCTTAACAGGAGTGATACTGCTGCTACAGCCACAAATGCAAATATTCAGCGCTATCCATTTTTGCAGCCAGAAAGAAGGCAGATGATGTTACCTAGACTAGAGGTTATACTTGGAATTATGAGACAAAGGACTACAGTTGATAACTGTACAATACATGGCGTGAAACAAAGGGAGAAAGAATAAGACAAGTGTAATGTTAAGACTTGGAGAGAGTATGAGAGGAACAGCAAAGGAATGAAAAAGGAAAAAAGAAATGAAGAAAGTGATGAAAAGGATGGAGAAAATCAGAAATATGGGGTAAAAATAGAAAAAAACATGCACATTTTGGAAAATAAGGGAAGAAAGGAAACTAAACGAAGAATTAGTTTGAGAGGGGGTTTTATTTAAGAGATGAATGTGCGGAACAATGAATGCAATTTTGTTTTCAAGTAAATACCTAGAAATGATCTGTCAAAGGCAATGCTATTTTTTACTTGTGAATATAGTGCGATTTTCTGTTCAAAACTTTGACTGTCAGTGTGGAATTTATTCCCCTGCTGTTTTCTGAAATCTCACCTCTGCTCAAATACCATATATGCATGAATAGAAGTATTTAAGCCAAGAATTGAAAGACAACTTGGGTGTTATTGGGCTAAACATAATGGTATTTAGATATTATACCAGTGAAATATTGGCTTATCAATCGTTGCTTTAATTTAGATGAAATGCACAAAGTCCTCATGTATCGACTAGGCAGCCAAGTATTGGAGGAAACCATTTGCTTTGAAAAGACTGTTACTTAAGAGTAGCCATTCATTTCTGAATTGCCATAGCTAAGGTAGTTAAGAGCATATTTTGGGTCAAAAACCACAAAAAGACCATGTTAAATTATGCCAGAAAAATGTTGGAGAGTTGAAAGTAGGTCTTTTATACCGTGTTTGTAGCGTGCATTACCATCTAATTTGTTTGCATTTCTCAAGATTTTATTTAGTGTACTATGAAAACAGTACCATAATAGCAATTACTACCCATGTAGGTACTTTGCTCTGAATTTATGTAGCTAATTACAGTCGTAGAATTACATTCTCAACTTGGGAGTTATTTTTCAAAGAAAATGTTTCCAAATAGTTCTGTGTTTAGTTTAGCATATCAGTTAATCAACCTCAGCCATGTTAACAGTTTGATCTGCTACAATTGTTCTGAGAGAGGGCTAAAATTAACCCTGATTGTCAAACCTCAATCTTTATGTTCAATAAATACTGCTATTGTTCATATATGGATGTCATATTAATGCAGCATCACAGATAAATAGTCATTTGAGACCATGATTTGGGTTATTGAAACCTGCATGATTCAATGACTTCAGAGGTGAAGATTTTGTAAAATGGTGGGGTTGCAAGGGGAGTCAAATGAATTATTTTAATATGTTTGGCATTTGTGAAGCTTAGTTTTCAGTTTTATAGGAATTCATTTTCTGTTTGGATGGAAATAAGTAGATATTTAAATGTATGAGATACAGTATGTTGCCGGAGCAAGACGACTTCTTGTAAAGTATGTGCCCAGCATATGTTCTAATTCTATCTTTTACTCTTGTTCTATGCTTCTAAAATTTCATTCTAACATTCTGCACTCTCTTTCCTTCTCTTTGAACGGTAGGTTTTATCTGTACAGCATGCAAGAAACAATACTTTTCATTCTGTCAACAGATGACAATAAGAACATAGAAAACTACAGCACAAACAGGCCCTTCGGCCCACAAGTTGCGCTGATCGTACCTCTATCTACTAGGCCTATCTATAACCCTCAATCCCATTAAATCGCATGTCATCCAGACGTCTCTTAAAACACCCCAACGAGTTCGCCTCCACCACCACCGGCAGCTGTTTCCACTCATCCACCACCACCTGAGTGAAAATCAAAACAAATCAAAGTATCTCTGCATATTAAGATGACAGATATCCTTAAGAGTATTGTGATTTCCTGACCCTTTGTGAAATTGTTTGACTGCTTCTTGGCTATTTAACAGAACCTGCCATTTGGATTACTAAGTGCGCCAAGTGCCAATGGGTTTCAACCAAGGGTATTAACAGAAAGTTTTGATTATGACCGTTGGCTGTTGGTGAAAAATAACTAGAGAATTACAAACTGTATTTTTATTTCGGATTGAACCACAGTGTTTGAAAAGTTGTTCAGGATTCTGTCCTTGGATCACATTATGTAGGAGAAATCACGTGTGAGCTATTGCTGTGATTTGTGTGAAGAAGCAGATAGACAGATGGCCTACTTTTGCTTTAGGATTCAATTTTTCCTTTTAATTGGCACATGGAAATGTTGCTGGAGATAATCTTGATTGTTGATGAGTTCACAGTAAGTGTCAGATAATTTTTGTTTGTTCTTAACAACTTTATGCCAGCTTTTAATTGCTGTGTAATGTTACCAACAAGCATAGCAGGCATGCATTGCTAAATTATTCAATTAACGGGAGAATGCAACAGGTTTATGTTGAAAGTAACTTGGTGTTCAAATTTACATTTATTAATATTTTAACTTCGTCACAATTTTGCATCTTTTTGAAAAGGAAACAGAAGCAATGAGGACTTCTGATGCTAAAGTTAAATTGTTCATCACAATATTTGATTCTTCAGTGTGAAATTGTTATGGGCTGTTTCAGTCTAAACTTATTTTCTATGTATAATTTTTTGTTGAATATAAAATCTTCATAATGCCTACCAGGAGATAGATTGGTGGAATCTGGAAATTCAGGGACAAACCATGAAAGAGAACCAACAAATAAATGGCAGTCTTTAGAAACAATCACATCAAGACAAATGAAAAGAAAAAAATGGAGATTTGAATAACATGTCTTGAGGGTGATGGATGGTCTGCAATAAAGAAAGCAAGCTACAGTTAAAAATACTCAGTAACCTAGCAGATTAAGCACCTCCAGGTAAAAGATCTGAAATTGAAGCAAGCTGCTGGAGTTCTAAGAAGAGTTACATAGGACTGAAAGCCTGCTGCTCACCCCATGGATTCTACAGACCTGCTGACATTCAATTTCAGATCTTTGCCTTCAGCAGAGTTCTGGTTCAGCAGTGGTCAGTAGATTTTTTATCTTTTACCTGGAGGTGCTTAATCTGCTAGGTTACTGAGTATTTTTAACTGTAGCTTGCTTTCTTTATTGCAGACCATCCATCACCCTCAAGACATGTTATTCAAATCTCCATTTTTTTTCTTTTCATTTTTGATGAAGCAGCTGAAGATGGTTGAGCCTAGGATTTGACCATGAGGAACCATGACAGTGATGTCCTGGAGCTGAGATTATGGCAGAGCCCAGTGCAAAATGCAGAAGATAACGTTATGAAAGACTACGGACTTTTTCAAATGGAAATGACAAATGGATGATCCTTCTAAGCCTCCTCCTGAGATCACTGCAATTACAAATGCCAGTCTTTATCCAATTCAAGACGCTCCATGTGACGAGGAGTGGTTTGAGTACACTGGACACAGCAAAGTCTACAGATTCTGGCTGTAGTGCAAAGGACCTGTTCCCCAGAACTAGCTGTACCCCTACCTAAACTGCTTCAATGCAACCACAATACTGGCATCTATCTAACAATGTGTGAAATTAACATTAGCCATCTACAGAAGCAGGATAAATCCAGTCCAGCAAATTGCCCAAGGACCCTACTCTCAATTATCAGCAAAGTGATGGAAGGGATCACTGAAGATGATATTAAGCAACACTTGCCAATAACCTGCTTCCTGATGCCATATTTGAGTTTCGCTAGGACCACTCTGCTCCAGACTGTGTCACATCTTTGGTCCAATCATGGACAAAGGAGCTGAGTTTGCATTGAGATGACAGTCATTACTCTTGAATTCAAAAGATATCTCAGCACTTCACCCACTTGTCTAAACACCAATTGCATCAATCACAAGCCCACTGTAGCTCCAATATAATCTGTCTCCATGGTGCACTGCAATAACTTACAGTTGCTTTATATACTAAGCAACTAATGGTTAGATAGATAACCAGACTGCACAGTGATGAATCTGACCAATGCCTTCTATAATAACAATAAAGCCTTTACAAATTTAATACTATGCTTATTTATCATACTCATTGCAACCAACTATTGAGTTAGTCATTAATTCCATAGCAGGGACTCTAGGCTCAAATCCCTTTTATAACGTAAGTGATGACCTAGTGGTATTATCACTAGACTATTAATCCAGAAACTCAGCTAATATTCTGGGGACCCGGGTTTGAATCTTGCCATAGCAAATGGTGGAATTGGAACTCAATTAAAAAAATCTGGAATTAAGAATTGATAACCATGAAACCATTTACAATTGTTGGAAAAACCCATCTGTTCATTAGGGAAGGAAATCTGCCATCCTATCCTGGTCTGGCCTATTCCACCAAACAGCAATGCGGTTGACTCTCAAATGCCCTCTGAAATGGCTGAGCAAGCCACTCAGTTTCAAGAGCAACTATGAATGGGCAATAAATGCTGGCCAGCCAGCGACACTTATGTGCCACAAATGAATTTTTTAAAAAGCTTTTGATTGCAGTTGTCTTTAGTTGGACAGCAGCCCCTATGTCTTACGAAAAAATAGCCAATGTGAAACAATGGCACACCTATAGTTTTTGACACCTTTTTACAGGATCCATGTTCTGACCTTTAACTTTGTAACTTGTATTATTTAATTTAAGGGGCATCTATATTGACTTGTAATGAACTATTTCCGTGTAAAATTTTAACATGGCCTCAGAGGTTGGTTTTGTAACTAATTTAATTTGTCTTTGATTTTAATTTGTGAGCTGCTTAAGGTATTGTTGGCATCAGCAGCATGGAACTCAGTCATATAGAACAGATTCTTGGGTTGATTTTTGGTCTGCATCAAGATGGTGAGCTGAAATTCTAACACAATTGACGTCATTACTCCTAAACCATAGAAGGAAAAATCACCTTGTGGCCAATATATATGGAATTTATCTCAGCAAAATAACACCTTCAGCATAAAATTGCAGGGGTTGGGGGGAATGGTAAATATTCTGAAATTTATGCGATTACATGTTGTTCATGTCTTGGAGCATTAATTCTGAGTCAAAGTTGTGGATTCAAGTTCCAACCCAATGACTTGAACACGAAATCAAGACTGTTGCTCCAGTACAGTAGCATAGAACGCTGCAGCAGGTTCTTTCTGATGAGTTGTTAAACCAAGACCCCATTTGCCTCTTTGATGAGTTGGACATAAAAAGAACCCATGCCACGATTTAAAGGGCTTGAATCCTCCCTTGCTTTTGTATTGTACTGAACATGATGCATAAACTTGGCTTTTGTTATATTATGTAAGGTGCAAGATTTCTGAATGTGTCTTGCCACTGAGAATTTAAAACTTGTGGTGCAGGGGAAAACATTAGTGCTTTGGACAGAAATTAGGTATTGATTGATACAGGAAGCAAATTTTGTTTTTACGTACCACTTTCCAGATGGAAGGTATTGTTTGCATTTAATTCCGTATTTCGTGCCTTGCAATTATACTTGTATGTATTTTACTCTGTTCATGAATCAAAATAATTACATGAATGACTGGCCAATGTAGGCTGATTCCTTCTTGTAATTATTTTGATTTGAGATCAAACTTGGCATGATCCTGGACCTCGTATGTGTAGCAAGACGTTACTGTTTTTGAAGAAAATTTGAAATAATTAAAATTTGGCATTTAGCAAAACTGCCGAGTATCCTATATGGCTGCATTTTAAAGGAAAGAGGCTTTATTAAGTGAGGTGATGCGTAGTGTAGATAGAAAAGTACATTGTTGTGCTGTTATGCTAGTAGCATTACTGTTTGTTTTTTCAAAAAAAAAATGGCATTGCTTTGTTTATGGTTTTTTTGAGTGTTGAGTACTTTGCAGTTGATTACCACAGTATAACCTCCTTCCACAAGCATTCCTGTCTCTAACATATGGTAAAGACATTAATTGTACACAAGTTCTCCCTCAAAAGGTTGAGGTAACCTTCTAAGGGAGAATTTGCATTTTTAAATATGAATCTGTTTTTTTTTTGTGTATATAGCAAATACTCTGAGTTTGGGGAAAATATAGATTGTTGTTCAACTACCTAGAATTGTTGTCTGCGGAATCAAACATTATACTTGTTAGCTTCAGGTGATAACTGAACTAAAATTGCACTTGTGCTGATTGGCAGAGGATTTTTTTGGGTCACGTGTACCTGAAATGATTGTCTGCTAAAGCTCATTGTATGGACATTTCCACAAAAGCAAATGATCTTAAAAGTTTAAACCACCGCCATGCTGCATTTTCATTCATTTATTCAAATTAAATCAGAATAGCTGCAGCCTGCTTTAACTGACACGAAATGACTGTACATGCCAAGTTAGAAAGTGTCTCTCTTGCATGACTGTTGCTTTATTTGTTTTAAAGAGAAGTGATACCTTTTCTTTGCTATAAAGCAGCTATGTGAAACTAAAATGAAGAACAATTGTTTCCCAAAGCACAATTATATAGTACTTACAATGCTGGGAATAATGTGTTGAGTGGATTGTTGGTAGAATGCAACTGCAGCACTTAAATATTTCTATTCAGGTTCTGCAACCATTCACTGAGTCTCTGTTGCATAATAAGTGAATAGCCATTTTTTTAATAGAGTCATTAAATGATAGAACCCTACAGTGCAGAAAGAGGCCCTTCAGCCCATCGAGTCTGCGCCGAACACAATCCCACCTTGGCCCTAACCCCGTATCCCTACGTATTCTACCCACATAATCCCTCTAACCTACCCATCCCTGGACACTAAGGGGCAATTTCTTAATACAGCCAATCAACCTAACCCGCACATCTTTGGTCTGTGGGAGGAAACCAGAGTACCCGGAGGAAACCCACTTAGATATGAGGAGAATGTGTGCAAACTCCACACAGTGACCCGAGCCGGGAATCAAAGCCAGGGCACTGGAGCTGTGAAGCATCAGTGCTAACCATTGTGCTACTGTGCTGTCCCTACAAGGATACCTAGATCTCTCTCTTATACGTTGTATACTTCTGGATGAACAGCGTACTCTAGATTTGACAACATTACCCTTTCTCTTTGTGAGAGACATGTCTATACTGTGCCTGTAAATCTCACTTTTGAATGACTCTGACTGATTTGACAGTGTCTCCTTCTAGTAGCTGTATCCGGTCTACTTTTCCCAGTTCACCTAAGCTTTGTAGTACTAATTCTCTCCCAATTTAGAACTTTTCCTCCTATTTTATCCTTGTCCTTTCCATAATACTAAATCCAACTGTTAGGGTCATATTTCCAAAATGGTCCCCCAGTACTACTACATCCACTCATCCAGTGTCATTTCCCAAGAATAAATCTAAATTTATTTAAATTTAAATCTATGTGATGTGTGCATTTGAGATGGTTGAGGTGCAGGATGAGGATAATGCAGTAGATTGAGGTGCCTTGCAGGCAGCAACTAATCAATATTTAGAATATCATGAAAATTGGGAATGTCCATTTCTCTTTCCTGTGGGGTGAGGCCCGTCTGAATCTCCAAGGCCACCACTTGTTCCAATGAACCTGACAAGACTCAATATAGCGGGGCAGTTGAGTCTGAGACTCCATTCACAGCAGCAGAGTTAGCTGAGATAGCCAAGAAAGTTACTGTATTCCAGCCAGAGCAGACCCTTTTGCCTTCCTTGAAATTATTAGACAGTAAGTTGTGCTTCATGGGTTGGATGAGGCAGAACAGGTAAAATTGTGTAATGTACTTTAGTTCAGCTGTGCAATCTGCATTGCCCAATCCTCAAAATGTTGGAGGAGGGCACTTTAGTGGAGATGAAAGAGGCAATTTTAACTAAAATTGGATACAATAAAATCCTAAATCAGTTTAGTCAGCTGTTTTAATCAACACTTGTTCATGCTGCCTGCTTTACACCTCATTGATTTAAATTTCAAAGATCAATCAGCAGCAACTCATTATTTTTCTACTTCCATGTGCTGGACTAATCTAATCTTAATTCCAGAGCTATATCAAGCTTCCCTGCTGTCTAATCAAGCTGGTTCATCTTTCATTCTTCTACCACATACTGAAAGCTTTTCACCCGGATGTAATCTGCTGATGGGCAGAGAGGCCCTGTATGAAGCTGGCTGTAATTAAACACCAAGGCAGGTTCCCACTACAATAGGGAACATTTGCCATACGTATATTGCAATGGAGAAGAAAAAACAGAGAACTTATCCTTGCAGAAAAGATAAGAGTCCTGGAAATCTTTGAGGGAACAAAGATGTCACAGCTGGAAGTTGCCAGAGGAGTGCCATATCTTGTCTAGTAAGGAAAAAGGCTACTATTCTGGAAGAATGGCAGAGAAACAGCAATCCAGACAGGAAAAAGAGGAGAGTAGGCAAGGATGCTGATGTTGATGCTGCTTTGATGTACTGGTTTGAAATGGCCAGGGCACAAAATTTCTCAATTACCGGTGAAATCCTAATATGTAAGGCAAAGACCCTCACCAATACTTTGCATGTGGAATTCACCCCAACCAGTGGATGGCTTAGACGCTGGAAATATTTTAATAACATTTGTGTTCGGAGAGCACACAGTGAAATTGTTTGTACAAATTAAGTTATAGCTGTATTCAGACAACACTGCTTTCTGTCCTACAAAACTTTAGTCCTGAAGATATCTTTAACTATAATGAAACTACCATATACTATAGGGTTGTTCCTGTTGGTGGTTTCTTTTTCAATCATGAATTTCTAATTTGTAGTAAAAAAAATCAAAGGATCAGTTCGCTATTCTCATCTGTTGCAACATGACTGGAACTGAGAAAACAAGATTATTGTTAGTGGGAAAAATTTAAAATCTGTAATCTTTTCAGGATTTCCACTTTTATCAATTCCAGTAACTTATACTTCTGAATACGATGGCTGAAGGTTTTTGACCAAGAAACGAAAAGGCAGAGAAGAAATGTTACCCTACCAAGTGCAGTGCACATCCTAGCAATGTCATCCTGCATAATGTGAAATTTTTTCTGCCCTCAAATGCCTTGTCTCTGATTCAACCACTCAATAAGGAATCAGGCATTGTATCACCAGAGGATGTTGCGAAAAGTCCTAACTTTTTGAGGAAAAGGTGCAAGCAACAGCGACTGTAATAGGAAAAACAGTCTCCTTATTAGATGCAGTTCATATGATGTCTCGCGCCTGGGAAGAGGTCAAACAGGCTATCATTGAGTATTGCTTTCATAAAGTTATATTTTCTTAGCAAGCTAGGGAATTTGTGCAAATGACAGTAAAGAAAGTGATCCCTCTATTTGGAATGACTGATGAGTTTTATATTTATGTTGACCACAATTCTGATGTTGCCTGAATTACTGAGATAGCAGAAACAGAGGTCTGTAGTGTTCTGAAGAGACTAAAGGAACAAAATGGAGGTGAAGAGGAGGAGACAGAAGATGGTCTACCAGTACCCCGACTGATGGGTGCTAATGTAGGCTTGTGCTACAATTGAACATGTCCTGGTAATGACTGGTGAAAATGCAAACATCTTTCAGAAGTTTTATGGTGTTGAATGGTTAGAACACTGGAAAGTTATAAATTAGCCGAGAGGGAGCTAAAGAGAGAGTTGAGAAGAGGACATGAGAAGACTTTGGCAGATAGGATCAAGGAGAACCCTAAAGCTTTCTATATAGATATGTTCAGAATAAAAGATTGGTTAGGGCAAGATTACGGCCAGTCAGAGACAGCAGTGGGAAGTTGTGCGTGGAGCCTGAAGAGATTAGAGAGGCACTGAATGAATATTTTTCGTCAGTCTTCATGCAGGAAAATGTCAGTGTAGTCGAGGAAAATACGGGGATAGAGGATAAGTCCCCTGAACTGGATGAGATTTATCCCAGGATTCTCTGGGAGGCTAGAGAGGAGATTTGCAGAGACTTTGGCTTTGATCTTCATGTCGTCGTTGGCTACAGATATAATGACGTAAAGATGCCGGCGTTGGACTGGAGTGGTAAGAACTCAGTAAGAATTTAGCAACACCAATTTTCAATCCAACCAATTTATTTGATAGTAAATCTGCGAGCTTTCAACACTCTGTGTCTTCGTCAGGCAAATGCAGTGTTCTGGTCTGCAATAGCACACATCAGCACAGACAGTCAGAGATTGCTGATTAGAATGCGAATCCTTACATCTAACCTGCTATTCAAGTGTTAAAGTGGCTAACAATGTGTGTGAAGGGAATCCTGAGCATTGGTTAGAGAATTGTGTATTTTCTCCAGACAGCACAGTAAGTGAGGTTTTTTGCTAACCCAGGCAAGTTACGGGGGTTACAGATAGTGTGTCATGAAGCCAAGATCCCTGTTAAGACCGTCCTCGTGTGCGGAACTTGGCTATCAGTCTTTGCTCAGCGACTGTGTGCCGTCGTGTGTCACGAAAGCCCCCTTGAAGAACATTTACCCACAGGTCGGAGGACGAATGCCCATGACTGCTGAAGTGATCGCCCACAGGAAGGGAACTGTTTTGCCTGGTGATTGTTGAGCGATGCTCATGCTACCTAATACGTTGCAAGAAAGGATGTCCCGAAGCATTGGGGAAACCATGCAGACGCTACGACAGCGGATGAATGAGCATCGCTCAACAATCACCAGGCAAAACAGTTCCCTTCCTGTGGGTGAACACTTCAGCAGTCATGGGCATTCGGCCTCCGACCTGCGGGTAAATGTTCTTCAAGGGGGCTTTCGTGACACACGACAGCGCAGAGTCGCTGAGCAGAGACTGATAGCCAAGCTCCGCACACATGAGGACGGTCTTAACAGGGATCTTGGCTTCATGACACACTATCTGTAACCCCCGTAACTTGCCTGGGTTAGCAAAAAACTTCACTTACTGTGCTGTCTGGAGAAAATACACAATTCTCTAACCAATGTTCAGGATTCCCTTCACACAATTGTTAGCCACTTTAACATTTGAATAGCAGGTTAGATGTAAGGATTCGCATTCTAATGAGCAATCTCTGACTGTCTGTGCTGATGTGTGCTGTTGCAGACCGGAACACTGCATTTGCCTGACGAAGACACAGAGAGAGTGTTGAAAGCTCGCAGATTTACTATCAAATAAATTGGTTGGATTGAAAATTGATGTTGCTAAATTCTTACTGAGTTCTTACAGATATAATGCCAGAAGACTGGAGGATGGCAAATCTTATCCCCTTGTTTAAGAAGGGGGGTAGAGACCATCCTGGGAATTATAGACCGGTGAGCCTTACATCTGTTGTGGGGAAAGTTTTGGAAAGAATTATAAGCGATAGGATTTATAGTCATCTCGGGAGAAATTAATTGATTAGGGATAGTCAACATGGTTTTGTGAAGGGAAGGTCGTGCCTCACAAACCTTATCGAGGTTTTTGAAAAGATGACCAAAGAGGTGGATAAGGGTAAGGCAGTTGACGTGGTGTTATATGGATTTTAGCAACGCATTTGATAAGGTTCCCCATGGAAGACTACTGCAGAAAATGCAGATGCCTGGGATTGAGGGTGATTTAGCAATTTGGATTAGGAATTGGCTAGCTGATAAAAACAGAGGATGGCGGTTGATGGGATCTATTCAACCTGGAGTTCAGTCACAAGTGGTGTACCTCAGGGATCTGTTTTGGAGCCATTGCTGTTTGTTATTTTTATTAATGACCTGGTTGAGGGTGTAGAGGGATGGGTTAGTAAATTTGCTGACGGCACCAAAGTCAGAGGAGTTGTAAACAGTGAGGATGGATGTTACAGTTTGCAGAGGGACATAGATAGGTTGCAGAGCTGGGCTGAGAGATGGCAAATGGAGTTTAATGCGGAAAAGTGTGAGGTGATGAACTTCAGTAAGAGTAATATGTGTACAGATTATAGGGCTAATGGTAGGACTCGGTAGCGTAGATGAGCAGAGAGATCTCGGTGTACGTGTGCATAGATCCCTAAAAGTTGGTACTCAAGTTGATAAAGTTGTTAAGAAGATGTACAGTGTGTTAGCTTTTATTGGTAGAGGGATTGAATTTTGGAGCTAAGACATCGTGTTGCAACTGTACAAAACTCTGGTGTGGCCGCACTTGGAGTATTGCGGACAGATTTGGTTGCCACATTATAAGAAAGATGTGGAGGCATTGGAAAGGGTGCAGAGGAGGTTTACCAGGATGTTGCCTGGTATGGTGGGTAGGTCTTATGAGGGAAGGCTAAGGGACTTGAGACTATATTTTCATTAGAGGGAAGAAGGCTGAGGTGACCTAATTGAGGCATATAAGGTGATCAGAGGGTTAGATAGGATGGACAGTGAGAGCCTTTTTCCTCGGATGGAGATGACTAACACTAGGGGACATAGCTTTAAATTAAGGGGTGGTAGTTATAGGACGGATGTTAGAGGTGGTTTCTTTACTCAGAGGGTAGTAAGGGCATGGAATGTCCTGCCTGCAACAGTTGTAGCATCGCCGAGTTTAAGGGTGTTCAAATGGT
Source organism: Sphyrna mokarran (assembly GCA_024679065.1). NCBI lineage: Eukaryota > Metazoa > Chordata > Chondrichthyes > Carcharhiniformes > Carcharhinidae > Sphyrna > Sphyrna mokarran. Next base: position 33,457,190 of record JAGIQG010000028.1, read on the forward strand.
CATTGGATAGGCATACATATAGCATTGGAATAGATTAGGTTAGAGGGTCATAAGGTTGGTTCCATTGGTCGGGCGCAACATCGTGGGCCGAAGGGCCTGTACTGCGCCGTAATGTTTTATGAATGTGAAGTTGAAAGCACTTTGGTGTTTCAGTTGAATCAATGCCAATCTACACAAACTTCAGTATCTGAAAAATATGTATGAAACAATCTTAGTGAGTTTCAGTCATTTCTCAGTTGCTCTACTATATTTCTGACTCGTCCTAATGGAAGATTGTATAATACCTGCTCTGAAGGGCATGCAGGAAACTAGATCCTAAAAATAAACACCACATAGAAGGAAAAACTTGGCAAAGGACTTTTATAACTAAATCAAAACTATTGATAAAGGTAGTATACTTGGGATCCTCATTAAGAGTTAAGTGTGTAATTAAGCAATTTAGGATAGAAAGCCTGTAAACATGGTCTGCAATAATGCTCAAGATAGTTGGTCATACCCATGACAGTGAGAAAGTTGTAATAATTCAAGGAAGAAAAAAGTTAGGAGATCTTCTTACCCTGATCATGCCAACCCTTTGTTGGCATGTGTCATGTGTGGATGTCATGATGACACCACTGGGTGCAACTAATTACTGTGGTTGACTTTGGCCAGTTTGTGTGTCTGTAATTCTACCAGTCATCAGATCTGCCCTAATTTTTTTCCTTCCTAATTGAAGGATAATGTTGCCGGCAATTGTTTCCCGGTTTGCTATATGAACCACTTGCTCATAAAGCTGTGATCAAACAAAGGAACTTTTGATCTGTATATCTAAGCTGTTGGTGATGGGATAGTTGTAGGGTGTGGTCTTCAATATTATTAAAGTTTCTGTTTTGATAAGCACTTGAATAAGAATCATAAGATTATAGAGGACTAGAAAAGTTGATCCAGTCCAGGGTATCTCACTCATGCTTTATTTTAAGGAAAATATGCAGCAAAAATGGCCTACAATTTATCAATCCAATTCACTTTTTATTAATCAAAGTAAACATACAATTATAGGAAGCAATTTATCATGCACGATTTAAAAAATAATCTGTTCAAGCTTAATTTGTTTTGAAATCTAATCTTAAAAATATGGAATGATGGGGATGATGTAGAAATGGGCAAAAGCTTCAGGTTTTTAGGTGTCCAGATCGCCACAACTTGTCCTTGTCTCTCCATGTTGACACTATTGTTTATAAAGCCCCTCAACCCCTCTACTTTCTTTGAAGAATAAGGAAATTTTGCATGTCCACTGCCATTCTCTCCAAGTTTTACATATGCACCATATAAAGCATTCTTTCTGGTTGTATCACAGTTTGGTATGGTTCCTGCTCTGTCCAAGACCACAAGAAACTACAAAGAGTTGTGAAAGAAGCCGAATCCATCACTGAAACCAGCTTCTTCTCCATTGACTCTGTCACCACTTCCTGCTGCCTGAGAAAAGTAGCAAGCATAATCAAGGACCCCATGTGCCCTGGACATTCTTTTTTCCACATCCTTCCGTCAGGAAAAAGATAAAATAGTCTGAAGTCGTGTATCAACTGAGAACAGCTTGTCCCCTGCTGTCGTCAGACTTTTGAGTGGACCTACCTTGCATTAAGTTGATCTTTCTCTACATCCTAGCTATGACTGTAATACTACAGTCTGCATCCTCTCCTTTCTTGCTGTGTGCTTTGTATAGCATGCAAGAAATGATATTTTTTACTGTATACTAATACATGTGACAATAATAAATTAAAATTAAATGTTTAGCCATTTATTGGAGATAAAGTGACTGACAAATATCTTTGCAACAAGAGGAGGTAGCAAATTCTATAAAACAAAATGAAGTGAGAGTTTAAAGCACGTCAGTTTATATAAAAGGTTGTATATCTCAAATTGGGCTGGTTTGTGTGGAATTCCAGTAATGTAGTGTTTTTCTGTTTGGCTAACTGCTCTGGCTATATTCAATCGCATGCTAATTTGTTTACACTAAGTGCCAAATACTACCACCCTGCCTGCCGCAGGAATTGGAGTGGGTGAGGGGCGCACAATGGGAACAGCCATTGACCCTAGGCAGGATTTTCTGGTCTTGGGTCAAGAGAGGCTGTAAAATCCCACCCGAAGTGCCTGATCCTACACAGTAAATGTTGCCAGATGATTGTTATGACAGGCATCATAGTTGAGCTCAACACTGATTTTCCTGAACACGCGCATTCCAACAGAAATTGAATCGCTCCATCTTAAAATCGGGAGTTGCAGCCCTAGTTGATTTTGTTTACCCATCTTTCTCCTGTTGTAGCCCCTTCATGATTGTTCCTGTCTTGATTATCTAATTAATACAAGCCAGCCATTTAATTCAACACCTGCCTAGTCTGTATGGTTTTATTCCCTGTGCTACTTGGACACTGGGTGTCTTAGTTAACTAGTATGTGACATCCATTTTGCATACAATACAACAATGATTAAACTTCAAAAGTATTTCATTAACTATAAAGCACTTGTGGAATTCTGTGGTTGTGAAAAATGCTATATTAATCATTCCTGTCCATCTTTTTTAACATAATCCTGTTGATTCTTAAATCTGTTTTGGTTATTTAAGAGTAGCCAGAGAGCATAAAAATTCAGCGTAGGAATTTTCATAAGTACTCATCCTATGCCTTTGACTCTCTTTTTATGTCGGGGAGAGGAAGGAATGAAACAATAAGTACATCAGTAGCAGACCCCATTGACTTTCCCTCTTCTTTCCGTTTCCCATTTTCTGTTATCTGTTCTTTTCTCTCTATTTTCTTGCAATATTATGATGTATCGTATCCAATGCCCTCTGGTACCTCATACAAGCAGCTACTATGTATGAGCTTTGACAAAGAATATCAACAAATTATTTGAGCACATGGAGTATTACAGCTGAATTGATTCTACCCTTGCACGGAGACTACTTTTCTATTTGAATATTATTAAAGGGAGTTTTGGGCATCAAACAAAAGCAGGAACTCTCAGGTTTTTTTTCACTCACTAATAATAAGGCCGCCCCTATTGAAATAAGTAGCACAGACTGATTTGGACTGTGGTTCAACGATTCAGAGGGTAAGTTGGACATGCCAGTAGAACCACAAAAAGCAAGACAAATTCAACCCGCCCTATTACTACCCCATCACCCTACTCCTATCATTAACAAACAGATGCAAGGTGACGGCAACACTGTCAAGCAGCACTTATTTAGCAATAACCTGCTCACCAATGCTCACCTTGGATTCCACGAGAGTCATTCAACTCCTGCCGTCCTTATAACCTCGGTCCAACGTGGGCAGGAGAATTGAACTCAGTGATGAGAGTGACTGCCCTTGACATCAATGCCGCAGTTGACCAAATGTGGCATTAAGGAGGCCCTGCAAACCTGGAAGAACTCTCGACTTGTTGGAATCACACTTAACACAAAGATACTAAAGCAACCTTTGTCCATGTGCAGCAAGACTTGCACAATATTCAAGCTTGGGCTGATAAATGGCAAGTAACGTTCATGCTGCACAAATGCCATCTCCAGTAAACATCTCCAATAAAAGAAAAACCTAGCCACCTCCCTGTGACGTTTAATGGAATTACTGCCACTGAGTCGTTCACAGTCGACCTAATAGAAGTCACCGTTTATTACAACATGAACTGAAAGACCAGCCATGTAAGTACTGTGGCCACAAAAGCAGCTGAAAGGCTGGGAGTACTGCAGTGAGTAACACCTTCTGACTCTGTGAAGCCTATCACCATCTACAAAGCACATGTCAGAAGAGTGCTATTGGTCAACCACAACTTCAATAATCAGTCCCTCCACTATTAATGTACAATGACAGCAGTATGTACCATTTGTAAATGCACTGTAGCAATTCACCAAAGATCCTTTGACAGTACCTTTGAAACCCAAGAGTTCTACCACCTAGAAGGAAAGGGCAGTAGATTCCTGGGGATATCACCACCTCAAAATTCTCCTCCATCCTGACGTGGAAAATGTCTTCATTCCTTCACTGTTACTATATTAAAATCTTAAAGCTCCCTTCCTAACAGAGAACTGTGGATGTGCCTACATTACGTATACTGCCTCAGTTAAAAAAGGCAGTTTACCACCCCCTTCTCAAAGGCAGTGGACAATAAATATTGATATTGCCTATAAAGCCCACATCCTTTGAAAAGAATAAAAAAAGCATTCTTTTGGTAAATGTGATTCTCCTCTTTTGAAGGCTGTTATATGAGTGCTTACCACATTCTATTTTTACAAGGTCTTGCCTCAAATCTTATAAACATTTCTGAAAATAAAATGTTAGTGTACATGAAAAAATGTGGAATGGATATGCTTCATTTTACAAAGAACATTATAGAAACTGCAGAAGACAGGTATAGTTTTAAAACTCCAGTACACTGATATTAACAGTTGAAAGAAATTATGCAAATATAAGAAAACTTGTTAGTTTTGGACTCTGATGGAATGCAGTGGAACTGCAATATTATTGAAGGAAAGAACTGAGCTCTGTATAAAGCAGTGTCTATTAATTTCAGAAACACTTTTTTAGTTTATCATTTTTACCAATTACAAACAAGAAAGTTAAACAGCCATGATATTGTATGATCCTTAATAAATAAATGCAATATTCCAATCAAATGAATTCCCCATAAATGTAATCCTTGCCAAAGATTTAACACAGCAAATACAAATGCTCATATGATACCAAAACTTAGTTAGAACATAGAACATTACAGCACAGAACAGGCCCTTCGGCCTTCGATGTTGCGCCGACCAATATAAAAAGCAATAACCCTCCAAACTAAACCATTCCCTTCTCTTCCACATACTTATCAACTAACCTCTTATACGCCACCAAACTTGGCGCATCTGCAACTGCTGTAGGCAGGGCATTCCACTCCCGAACCACCCTTTGTGTAAAAAACCTACTTCTGATATCCATCCTATAACTATCACCCCTTAATTTAAAGCTGTGTCCCCTCGTGCTAGCTTTCTCCATCCTAGGAAAAAGGCTATCACTGTCCACCCTATCTAAACCTCTAATCATCTTATATGTTTCGATAAGGTCCCCTCTTAGCCGCCTCCTTTCTAACGAAAACAACCTCAAATCCCTCAGCCTCTCTTCATAAGACCTGCCCTCCATACCAGGCAACATCCTGGTAAACCTCCTCTGTACCCTCTCCAATGCCTCCACATCTTTCTTATAATGTGGGGACCAGAACTGCACACAATACTCCAAGTGCAACCGCACTAGAGTTTTGTACAGTTGCAACATGACGTTGCGGCTCCGAAATTCAATCCCCCTACCAATAAAAGCTAAGACTCCATATGCCTTCTTAACAACCTTATCGACTTGACTGCCTACTTTCAGGGATCTATGCACAAATACACCAAGATCCCTCTGTTCATCAACACTATTAAGAATCCTACCATTAGCCCTATACTCTACACATTTATTATTCCTGCCAAAGTGCATTACCTCACACTTTTCCACATTAAACTCCATTTGCCACCTCTCGCCCAGCTCTGCAACTTGTCCAAGTCTCTCTGCAAACTATAACACCCCTCTTCACTATCTACCACTCCACCGACTTTAGTGTCATCTGCAAATTTACTAATCCATCCTTCAATACCCTCATCCAGATCATTTATAAAAATTACAAACAGCAGGGGCCCCAAAACAGACCCCTGAGGTACACCACTTGTCACCGAACTCCACGATGAATATCTCCCATCAACCGCCACCCTCTGTCTTCTATCTGCTAGCCAATTCCTAATCCAATTAGCTAAATCACCCTCTATCCCATACATCTGCATTTTCTGCAGAAGTCTTCCATGGGCCACCTTATCAAACGCCTTACTAAAGTCCATATATACCACATCAACCGCCTTACCCCCATCCACCTCTTTGGTCACTTTTTCAAAAAACTCAATGAGGTTATTAAGGCACGACCTACCCTTCACAAAACCATGCTGACTATCCCCAATCAATTCATTTCTCTCTAAATAACTATAAATCCTATCCCTAATAATTCTCTCCAATACTTTGCCCACAACAGAAGTAAGACTCACTGGCCTATAATTCCCTGGAAGGTCTCTCTTCCCCTTCTTGAACAATGGGACCACATTCGCTATCCTCCAGTCATCCGGAACCACACCCGTAACCAACGACGACCTGAAGATCAGAGCCAGAGGCTCTGCAATCTCCTCTCTTGCCTCCCAGAGAATCCTAGGGTAAATCCCGTCCGGCCCAGGGGACTTATCCAACTTCAAACCCTCGAGAATATCTAGCACATCCTCCCTATCTACTTCAATACTTTCCAGTTTGCAACCCTGTACCTCAGTGTTCTCCATAACTACATTTACATCACCCTGCGTGAATACCGAAGAGAAATATTTATTCAGTGCCTCTCCAATCTCTTCAGGCTCCACGCACAACTTCCCACTGCTGTCTATGACTGGCCCTAATCTTGTCCTAACCAATCTTCTATTCTTAACATATCTAAAGAAAGCTTTAGGATTCTCCTTAATCCTATCAGCCAAAGTCTTCTCGTGTCCCCTCTTAGCTCTCCTCAATTCACTCTTTAGCTCCCTCCTGGCTAATCTATAGCTATCCATTGCACTAACTGAGCCTTCAAGCCTCATCCTGACATAAGCCTCCTTTTTCCTTTTAACCAGCGAATCCACTTTTTTCGTACACCAAGGTTCCCTTACTCGACCATTTCCTCCTTGCCTGACAGGGACATACTTATCAAGGACTCGCAGCAGCTGCTCCTTGAATAAGCTCCACATTCCAGATGTTCCCAGTCCCTGTAGTTTCCTAGTCCAATCTATGCACCCTAATTCTCTCCTGATGGCCTCATAATTACCCTTCCCCCAGCTATAACTACTGCCCCCAGCTTCATGCCTATCCCTATCCATCAGTAAGGTGAACATAACCGAATTGTGGTCACTATCACCAAAATGTTCACTAACTTCCAAGCCTAACACCTGGTCTGGCTCATTGCCCAGCACCAAATCCAATGTAGCCTCACCTCTAGTTGGCCTATCTACATACTGAGTCAAAAAACCTTCCTGCACACTTTGTACGAAAACTGACCCCTCTAATGAGCTAGAGCTATAGCTATTCCAATCAATATTAGTAAAGTTAAAGTTAATTAGTAAAGTTCTTTGGTTGAATGCTGCAGTTCTTAATGTACAAACAGACAAGCTTGAAGTCAGAACAGCTTCCCAAAACACCAGGGGGACTCTAGGTAAGCCAATTACGAATAGCAGATTTTTCACTCCAGGAAGGCAAAAAGCTTTGCTTTCACCTAATCAGTCGAATTTCCAATACCAGGGAGAGAGACAGAGAAGCATTGCTTTTCAGTCTGAAGTCCATCCCCTTCTTAACTAAAACTGTAGCCAGCAGCCAAACAGAGAATGAAACTTTGAATAAAAAAAACCATTCAAGACACATGATCTGCCAACCAATCGACCTCCTAACAATGCAAGGTCATAAACACCGAAAGTACCTGAGGCCCAAAGTAAAAATAAAGAAAATCCCATTTAAACCATTGAAGAAATAATAAAATGACTTCTAGCAGACAGCCCGGCAACAATGAAAAAACTCAAAGCTGCTTCTAGCTGCAGAGAAAATGACTTTTTAAAAAATTCTTAAAGGTACATTAGCATCACACTATTAGTGAATTAGTGGTTAAAAAAACGAGGATTTGATTGCAAGGTGAGGGAGAGGGCATACATCTGTATTGTCCTTTCAAAATCATAGGTGACTAATATTTTTGCAAAAGCTGTTGACGAGACCTGGATTACATAGTTGCTGATAAACAAGACTGGTGTGCAGTATTGAACTTAAATACTTATATCATCAAAGTGGCTAACACATTGTCTTTGTCCTTCCACAATTCTGAAAGAAGATACCTATTTAGTTGCTGAGAAGCCACAGTATGGTATAGAGCTGCTAGTATATAAGGGACTTCAATCCCGCCACAATTGAATGCTGCAAAGCAAGTACATGACATAGAAGTCATACCTTGGTTAAAAGCAATGTTTCGTGGGGAAGGATGTATATCCATGGTGTGGTCAGGAGATGGTGCATGCTTTATAATGTGTTGACATTTCCTGAATTCTTCCATTCAGGGAGAGTCCAAACTCTGGCTTGTCCATTGTTTGATGGCTATAAATGTCTCTAAGGTGAAATGAAAGGTGAGCTCTTTGGGGTGAAGGTGATTGCGTGATAATGTGGCTGATAAAGTGTGGAAGTTTGCAATCAGGTCAAGCAGGTTGGTGGCCTGTAGCATATATCTGATAGTGTAATGGTAGCTCTATTGTTTCTTAGCTCTAACCAATTAGATGTTATCCATGAGCCTTCTAGGATGTCCCCTCTCTCCAGCACTACAATAATCTCTTTAATCAATGCTGCCATCACTTTTCCTTTCATACTATCCATTTCTTTCCTGAACATTTTATGTCCACTTGTTCCGACGTTTTCTGGAATGCTGTTCTAATGATTTTTGCCAATCCTTGTGAAAAAAGAATTATTTGATAGCTTGTTTGTGGATGATATAATTAAGTGGTAATCTATTTATTTGCATTTGCTATTCGCATTTGTTCCTGCTCTGCACCATTGCTGTTTCAGATCTCGCACGATCTTAGATTGTACAGGAAGAGGAGAATCACTTTGATTGATCTTGGCTTTGAAGCTTGTTTTTAGCAAGGCATTAGAGAAAGAAATCTCTCTATCACTGACAACTTGCAATAGGCAGCTGTAGATGATTATGTGGCCAGTTCTGGCTGATAACTAAACCTAAAAGAAATAAATGAAAATGTGTTTTTAACTTTTACTTAAGGTCTTTTTGTGTTGGATTGTATGTGGTGTGTGTGTGTATTTTTCAAAATTGGAAGAATCCAATATTCAGTATCTTTTTTAATTTTTAACACTTTTATAAGTTTGCAGCAGGAGCTTTGGAACATACTGCGTCTGAGGTCAGAGATACAGCTGCACGGATTGTCCTTGACATGTATCGACAACACAGGGATGCTATTTTGCACCACCTTCCACCTGATGATGCAAATACACGCAGGAATGTACTATACAAATCTCTCTTTGATGGGTTTGCAAAAATAGATGGGAGGCCTACAGAAGCTGAGCAGCGAGTAAGTTCTAATGTGGTGATGCTATACTTCCTTGCATGGGTGTCTTATTTATCTACTCGAGCTATTTAGAAAAGTACAGAAAATATCTAACTTTCAAGGAAGCTAACTGATATGGGTAATTTCTCATAACAAACCAGATTTCATGTGCTTGATTGTATTTTAGTTTTCTTATTTAGCTGTTGAATTGAAAAGAAATTAGAATTTAGAATATTACAGTGCAGAACAGGCCCTTCAGCCCTCAATGTTGTGCCACCAATTAAGAAAAAGCAAAGACCCTCTAACCTAAACCATTCCCTTTTCATCCATAAACCTATCCACTGACCACTTAAACGCCCCCAAACTTGGCGCATCTACAACTGCAGCAGGCAGGGCATTCCATACCCTTACCACCCTCTGGGTAAAGAACTACCTCTGACATCCGTCCTATAACTACCACCCCTTAATTTAAAGCTATGTCCCCTCGTGCTAGCTTTCTCCATCCGAGGAAAAAGGCTATCACTGTCCACCCTGTCTAATCCTCTGATCATCTTATATGCCTCAATAAGGTCTCCTTTTAGCCGCCTTCTTTCTAATGAAAACAACCTCAAATCCCTCAGCCTCTCCTCATAAGACTTTCCCTCCATACCAGGCAACATCCTGGTAAACCTCCTCTGCACCCTCTCCAATGCCTCCACATCTTTCTTATAATGTGGCGACCAGAACTGTACACAATACTCCAAGTGCGGCCGCACCAGAGTTTTGTACAGTTGCAACACGACGTTGCGGCTCCGAAATTCAATCCTCCTACCAATAAAAACCAAGACTCCATATGCCTTCTTAACAAACTTATCGACTTGATTACCAACTTTCAGGGATCTATGCACATATACACCTAGATCCCTCTGTTCGTTAATACTATTAAAAGTCCTACCATTAGCCCTATACTCTACACATTTGTTATTTCTGCCAAAGTGAATTACCTCACACTTTTCCGCATTAAACTCTATCTGCCACCTCTCGGTCCAGCTCTGCAACTTGTCTAAGTCTCTCTGCAAACTATAACACCCCTCTTCACTATCTACCACTCCTCCGACTTTGGTGTCATCCGCAAATTTAGTAATCCATCCTTCTATACCCTCATCCAGATCATTTGTAAAAATTACAAACAGCAGAGGCCCCAAAACAGATCCCTGAGGTACACCACTTGTAACCGAACTCCAAGATGAATAATTCCCATCAACCACCACCCTCTGTCTTCTATCAGCTAGCCAATTCCTAATGTAATTAGCTAAATCACCCTCAATCCCATACATCTGCATCTTCTGCAGAAGCCTTCCATGGGGAACCTTATCGAACGCCTTACTAAAGTCCATATATACCACATCAACTGCCTTGCCCTTATCTACCTCTTTGGTCACCTTTTCAAAAAACTCAATAAAGTTTGTGAGGCACGACCTACCTTTCACAAAACCATGCTGACTATCCCCAATCAATTCATTTCTCTCTAAATAACTATAAGTCCTATCCCTAATAATTCTTTCCAGTACTTTGCCCACAACAGAAGTAAGACTCACCGGTCTATAATTCCCAGGATAGTCTCTATTCCCCTTCTTGAACAATGGGACAACATTCGCTATCCTCCAGTCTTCCGGCACTATACCTGTAACTAACGCGACCTGAAGATCAGAGCCAAAGGCTCTGCAATCGCCTCTCTTGCCTCCCAGAGAATCCTAGGGTAAATCCCATCCGGCCCAGGGGACTTATCTATTTTCAAACCCTCAAGAATATCTAACATCTCCTCCTTATCTACTTCAATACTTTCCAGTTTACAACCCTGTATCCCAGTGTTCTCCATAACTACATTTACGTCTCCCTGCGTGAATACCGAAGAGAAATATTTGTTCAGTGCCTCTCCGATCTCTTCAGGCTCCACGCACAACTTCCCACTGCTGTCTCTGACTGGCCCTAATCTTGCCCTAATCTTCTCCAAAGGCTTCAATGAAATCGGTTTTACTTAAATGTAGCAGCAAAATGAACTCTGAAACTCAAAGGAAATGTTTGCAGTTTGTTAGAAGCAAGTTGTAAATCGTACAAATGGAATGACGATGTTAATTTTAAATACTTCGTTTTGGTAAAAAGAAGCAAAAGTGATGTTGAAGTGAAGTTTTGAAAAAGAAAATTAACCCACGTATGCGCAAACAATATGCTTTTTACAAATTACTTATTCGGCTGCGTGTTTCTACCAGGCTCACAAAAAGGCAGCTGCAGAAGAGGCAGAGAGGCGGAAGAAAGAAGAAATAAGGGCCCTACAGGAACAACTGGCGGCACTCAGAGAAATACAGGCAGAGGTCCAAGCTGAAAAGGTGTATAAACCTGACTTAACAAGGTGCAATATGCAATAGCACAATAGTGAAAAAAATAATTGTAAGCAACCTCTTCGTTATTCTCAAATACAACTGTACTTATCTCCAAAATGAACCTGCAAGCAGGAGACCACTCACATATCAAACCAAGTTCACTAATTTGCAGAATTGAGTGTGGGGGAATAGATAAGTGTGCCTGATTGTATTGTTGAAAATGTCTGCATGCCCATCATGTTCTGAATGGCCACCTGCTGCACAACAAGTTTCAATGATTTTATTCCAATGTCACAAATGCCCGATGTTTAAATCCAGCGATAACATCTGAAATGGAGAATAATCTTCCTTTTGATATGTGCTTCAGATGCTGTGCAGTTATTAATCTATTATTTAAAAACTTGGCTCGTTATAGAAACAGGATTGGTCATTGAGGTTCTCATTTGTTCTGTGAGTCATCTGGTTAGATTGTGACTCCTTTAGTCCATTTTGGTTCAAGTAATCTTTGATATTGGTTAATAAAAACTTGTCCATCTCTGTTTTAATATTTTCAAATGATCTGGATTTGACTTCCTCCCATCATTAAGGCATACTCCCATGGAGCTGCAGTTTCAGCACTGGCCTCCATCAGTGTCGTTGCTGTTGCGCTGCAAGGCCTCCGATTGCACTGACAATTTTTGGTCCTTAATTAGATGGCAGAGCTGATGACAGTCTCTTAATTTGCTGCCTCCAGCAATATGTTATCTGAGGATTGTTGTGACCAAAAATAATTCAACCCTATAATCTCTCTCAGTTCCTGGGAATTTCACTTTCTTTTGACTTTGTATAAGCACTCTAGTTTTATTGTATATTTCGTTTCTTTAGTTGATCAGGGTTATTTAATCAGGTATGTAGAACCTGCTTTGGGAGGTATTGAACTAAATACTACTTTGAATACTTCCCTCTGGTACCAGTTAGCAGTTCAGTCTAGTCTCATGTGGTCAATCTCTGTCCTTTCCCTTCAAAGCCAATCTTGCCTAAACACGTTAGCTTGCAATTTTGCCTCCTCCTTTTCAAACTTGATATTCAATTCATCTTTGGCAAATGTTTCTTATTGTGGGACTGGAGAGAAATTAGTAAATGTGCGCAAGTTAGCAATTACATTACGTGGGGCGGCAGGGTAGCACTGTGATTAGCACTGATGCTTCACAGCTCCAGGGACCTGGGTTCAATTCCCAGCTTGGGTCACTGTGTAGAATTTACATATTCTCCTCGTGTCTTCATGGGTTTCCTCTGGGTGCTGCGGTTTCCTCCCACAGTCCAAAGAAGTGTGGACTGGGTTGATTGGCCATGCTTAAATTGCCCCTTAGTCTCCTGAGTTGTATAGGTTAGAGGGACTAGTGGGTAAAATATGTAGGGGTATGAGGGTAGGGCCTGGGTGGGATTGTGGTTGGTGCAGACTTGATGGGCCAAATGACCCATCTCTGTACTGTAGAGTTTCTATGATTATTGTAATTTTTGTCACTGATGTGATTGATACCTTTGTATTGATTTGCAAGTTTATATTAAAATGCAGCAGAAGCAGAATTAAATTTCATGAGCAGAAGGAGAGATAAGCAAATTTTCACACCATCTAAGCATCTATTTCCATAGGGACTTGACAGACCATGGGAATCTTTTAATGTTCTAACTGTAAAAGTGGTATTGATAAGCAAACATAGATAAAAAGTTGACAAAGATGTTGCCATGGTTTGTTTTGAATGACAAGTTCAGGACTTGGTGACAGATGGAAGGAAAAGAAAAGTAGATAAAATCATATTCTCATTATTTAAAAAACCAGATAATTATTCTTTATAGTTCCTTTTGCTAGCAGATCATCACCTGCAGTGATTTTGTCAGGCATAGTTGCCTGACAGTGCATCTGTCCAGTTATCGATTTCACTAGGGATCATGGAGTTGTCAAGTAGTAGAAATCATTATTTTGGAAAGTTTTGCAGAATGACCTTGAATGAAAAATGATTCTTGACTTCCTTTCCTCTTCATGAGATGGTGCTGCTCATTTGATCCCTCTGAGCACCATCTCCCTCCTTTATTTGAGCATCTCTCAGTTCTGCAAGGCATCCACTGGATTTATTTTGCCTTTCCCCACCCCAAATTGATGAGGTGCCTGTCAGCATTGTGGAGTTGATTTTTGTTTCAGATACAATTGGTGAAAACAGTTGGATGAGTATTCATTTAACTCAGTTGACAATATTGGCAAAAAGCACAAGCAGCTTTGTTGTTAAAACTTCATTAAACTGTAAGTGTCAAGTATTTTAAGACCTGACCGCTCTTGAGCAGAGGAATCCTGCATCTCCTCTGCAGAACTGAGTCAGAAATATTTAGTGAAAGGAGGAGCAGGTGATTGGGGGAACGGAAGTGTAGTGTTCTAAAATACTTGCATTGAAACAACATGCTTGCATGCTTTTTGGACTCGATCCAGCAGTTCGTTTTCAGAGCTGTTGGTTGGACCACTCTGTGTTATAAAACCCCTACAGACATCCCACTTGTGATGAGCTAATATGACACAATCTGGAAAATTAACCAGTACCTTTCTAGACTTTGTCTCCAGTGGCACTGACTGTCTTGGCAGTCACAACCAAGCATTCTACAAAATAGAATGTTAATTGGTTAAGATAATGATAAGCTATCCTTGGGATGATTTAATAGGCCAGTCTGCTAATTTTCTGGGTCAGTCAAGCTGTTTAACCAATATATCTTTTTTTTTCTCCTTTGATACTTTCTTTTCAAGTGTTGTCACTAACAAAAGGAAACTTGTGTACAATTTAATGTGGGCTGAGCAAATCTTTCTAAAGCAGTCAATTACTGATTACCAATGAGATCACATCCTCATAGTTTCACTTGTGATGTCATTGGAATAGAAGTGTCATTTCCTGTGAGAAAATACCTTCTGGACAGACAGATATTGCACATTGGAAAACTGTCGTTCTGTGAATTGCTGGGCCTTCTGGTCTTAAAATATTTATTAGTGGGTAAAGAGCAGCACATTATTCCCTGCATGAACTATGTGAAACATACAAGTAGGATACTGGGTTTATAGAACATAGAACATAGAACAATACAGCACAGAACAGGCCCTTCGGCCTTCGATGTTGTGCCGACCAAAATAAAAAGCAATGCCCCTCCAAACTAACCATTCCCTTCTCTTCCATATACTTATCAACTAACCTCTTAAACGCCACCAAACTTGGCGCATCTACAACAGCTGCAGGCAGGGCCTTCCACTCCCTAATCACCCTTTGAGTAAAGAACCTACCTCTGATATCCGTCCTATAACTCATACCCCTTAATTTAAAGCTGTGTCCCCTCGTGCTAGCTTTCTCCATCCTAGGAAAAAGGCTATCACTGTCCACCCTATCTAAACTCTAATCATCTTATATGTTTCAATAAGGTCTCCTCTTAGCCGCCTTCTTTCTAACGAAAACAACCTCAAATCCCTCAGTCTCTCTTCATAAGACCTGCCCTCCATTACCAGGCAACATCCTGGTAAACCTCCTCTGTACCGTCTCCAATGCCTCCACATCTTTCTTATAATGTGGGGACCAGAACTGCACACACTACTCCAAGTGCGGCCGCACTAGAGTTTTGTACAGTTGCAACATGATGCTGCGGCTCCTAAATTCAATCCCCCTACCAATATAAGCTAAGACTCCATATGCCTTCTTAACAACTTTATCCACTTGACTGCCTACTTTCAGGGATCTATTGACACATACACCAAGATCATTCTGTTCCTCAACACTATTAAGAGCCCTACCATTAGCCCTATACTCTACACATTTATTGTTCTTGCCAAAGTGCATTACCTCACACTTTTCCACATTAAACTCCATTTGCCACCTCTCGGCCCAGCTCTGCAACTTGTCCAAGGCACTCTGTAAACTAAAACACCCCTCTTCACTATCTACCACACCACCAACTTTAGTATCATCTGCAAATTTACTGATCCATCCCTCAATACCCTCATCCAGATCATTTATAAAAATTACCAACAGCAGGGGCCCCAAAACAGACCCCTGAGGCACACCACTCGTCACCGAACTCCACGATGAATACCTCCCATCAACCACCACCCTCTGTCTTCTATCTGCCAGCCAATTCCTAATCCAATTAGCTAAATCACCCTCTATTCCACACATCTTCATTTTCTGTAGAAGTCTACCATGGGCCACCTTATCAAACGCCTTACTAAAGTCCATATATACCACATCAACCGCCTTACCCCCATCCACCTCCTTAGTCACTTTTTCAAAAAAATCAATGAGGTTAGTAAGGCACGACCTACCCTTCACAAAACCATGCTGACTATCTCCAATCAATTCATTACTCTCTAAATAACTATAAATCCTATCCCTAATTATTCTCTCCAACACTTTGCCCACAACAGAAGTAAGACTCACTGGCTATAATTCCCTGGAAGGTCTCTCTTCCCCTTCTTGAACAACGGGACCACATTCGCTATCCTCCAGTCCTCCGGAACCACACCCGTAACCAACGACGACCTGAAGATCAGAGCCAGAGGCTCTGCAGTCTCCTCTCTTGCCTCCCAGAGAATTCTAGGGTAAATCCCGTCCGGCCCAGGGGACTTATCCAACTTCAAACCCTCGAGAATTTCTAACACATCCTCCCTATCTACTACAATACTTCCCAATTTGCAACCCTGTACCTCAGTGCTCTCCCTAGCTACATTTCCAGCACTCTGCGTGAATACCGAAGAGAAATATTTATTCAGTGCCTCACCAATCTCTTCAGGCTCCACGCACAACTTCCCACTGCTGTCTATGACTGGCCCTAATCTTGCCCTAACCAATCTTCGATTCTTAACATATCGAAAGAAAGCTTTAGGATTCTCCTTAATCCTATCAGCCAACATCTTCTCGTGTCCCCTCTTAGCTCTCCTCAATTCACTTTTTACCTCCTTCCTGGCTAATCTATAGCCATCCATTGCACTATCTGAGCCTTCAAGCCTCATCCTAACATAAGCCTCCTTTTTCTTCTTAACCAGCAAATCAACTTTTTTCATACACCAAGGCTCTCTTACTTGTCCATTTCCTCCCTGCCTGACAGGGACATACTTATCAAGGACTCGCAGCAGCTGCTCCTTGAATAAGCTCCACATTCCAGATGTTCCCAGTCCCTGTAGTTTCCTAGTCCAATCTATGCACCCTAATTCTATCCTGATGGCCTCATAATTACCCTTCCCCCAGCTATAACTACTGCCCCCAGCTTCATGCCTATCCCTATCCATCACTAAGTGAACGTAACCGAATTGTGGTCACTATCACCAAAATGTTCACTAACTTCCAAGCCTAACACCTGGTCTGGCTCATTGCCCAGCACCAAATCCAATGTAGCCTCACCTCTAGTTGGCCTCTCTACATACTGAGTCAAAAAACCTTCCTGCACGCTCTGTACGAAAACTGACCCCTCTAACGAGCTAGAGCTATAGCTATTCCAATCAATATTAGCAAAGTTAAAGTCCCCCATCACAATTACCCTACTACTTTCACTCCTAATCAGAATTGAATTCGCAATCCTTTCCTCAACCTCTCTAGAACTATTAGGAGGTCTGTAAAAGACTCCCAACAGGGTGACCTCTCCTATCCTGTTTCTAATCTCAGCCCATACTACCTCAACAGACAAGTCCTCATCAAACTTCTTTTCTATCACCATGATACAGTCTTTGACCAATAACGCCACTCCTCCCCCCCTTCTACCTCCTTCTCTACTCCGACTAAAGCATTTGTACCCCGGAACCTGCAACATCCATTCCTGTCCATGCTCTACCCAAGTCTCTGAAATGGCCACAACATCGAAGTTCCAGGTACTGGTCCAGGCTGCAAGTTCCTCCCCCTTATTGCGAATACTCCTTGCATTAAAGTATACGCATCTCAAACCATGCCCCACCCCACCCGTACACCACTGTGTTTTACATCTCTCTTCTATAACCCCCTTACTCTCATCCCTCTCAGCACCCCAACTAAAGTAATTATCTTGAAAGTAATTTTATAAGACTGAGTAATGTTGGGATTAAGGAATCTCCTGGCTACAATTTGTAAACATCTGGTTCCTCATTTCTGAACCAGAAGTTGAGTTGCAAGTAAATTCAGTTGCTGCTTGAAAAATAAATACATTGAATTTTTTTTAAAAAGACTTCATAAAGAATTGACTCTTTTTTACTCTTTCCAGCTTCCTGGAAAGTATCCACATCCTGAGCCAGCCAATACTCTGCCTTACTTATTAAACCCAATTATTTATTTCCTCCTTCAGACTTCAACCCTATCTATTCCTTGGACTGAAATTACAGTTAAGATCATTGTCCCATTGCCCAAACTTTGTGCATTATCCAGCTTTCTTTCTCCCTTTATATTTGACTTTATATTTCTAGAATATAAAGTCATGAGATTAATGTTGGGTGAATCATACTTTGATACCAAACAGACTCATCAACTTCATGTTTGTAAGGTGCTTAATTTAACTACTTCCTTCTACTTGTCTTTCTGCTGCTAAATACTAATTCAATCTTGCTGTAAGTGACAGTTAATCATTATGACAACAAAGGAAATACTCAAATAACCCAACTAGATATAGATTTATAAATTTGAGTTCTTCCTTGCATGAATGATTTGCAGTCTCGTGCATTTATGTACGAAATGCAACCTCAAGAGGAATGTTAGTTAGAATTCTGTTACGATTGATTAAACAATTTTCTTAACTCTTTTTGACTTGCATTAAATTGATTTGCATTTTTTTCTGCATCCGTGAAGAAAGAACAACACTGCATTAATTGTAAAATGTAATGCTGTACTTTATTTGGGCGACACAGTAGCATAATGGTTAGCACTGTTGGCTCACAGTTCCAGAGACCCGGGTACTGTTTATGTGGAGTTTGCACTTTCTCCCCATGCCTCTTTCCTCTGGGAGCACCAGTTTCCTCCTACAATCCAAAGATATGCCAGTTAGGTGGATTGGACATGCTAAATTGTCCGTCAGTGCCTTCAGGCGTGTAGGTTAGATGGATTAGTGGGATAAGTGGGGTTACAGGGATAAGGCCTGGATGGAGCGCTCTGTTGGAGAGTTCGTGCAGATTCAATGGCCTGAATGGTGTCTTTCTGCACTATAGAGATTCTATGAAATTTTGTTAACATGGTTATGGAATTGTTAGGTACACATTACTTGGAGACAGGTTACAATCAATTTAACCTTTATCTTGCACCTGAAACAAGAAGCATCTTAGTCATTATGCTTCAGCATGCTGCCTTTTGTCTGGAAATGAGAGAGATAACATTTCTAAATGCCAGTGGCACCCATCCCTCTTCAACAGGCAGAAATTTGGTGAGAAGCAACAGCAAGTTGAGAGAATTAAGCAACATCAAGACAAGCGGTGCATTGTGTGTGGTCATTCTAGGATTTTAGCTTTACATTTGCATTTAGCAGTTCATTACGATATGTTAGGTAATCTTATTAAGTTTTTTCAGCAATTATGCATGATAGATTCTAATGTTTAAATTATTTTGTTTCTTAGGGAAAAGATGCTGAAAACAGTAAAGTTTCTAAAACAGGTTTGTGTGAATTTATTTCCTATTTTGTATTAAAATGGTTAAGTAATACATGAATTGTTATTTCTCAGTATCAACCTCTATAATATTAAATTGCCTTTCATTTACAGGTCAGTAATGAACTTGGGAGCTAGAGTAGAGATCTCATCTTTGGTCCCAAAAATAGCAAAAAAAAAAAATGTTGAGTTTGCAGGTCCTGGAAATTAACCTGAGGTGAGTCAATTGGACTCAGCAAGCCTCCTACTACTTTGGCCTTTATTTTTTGCAATTGGTGGAAAATAGACACTAGAATTCTCTGTATAAACATGTACACTGTTGAGTTTCCAGTTTTGTCCTCGTGCTTGATTACATGGAAGCAAGAAATCACTTTTCAGCCCCTCAAGTCTGCTCTATCATTCTGTTAGATTATGGCTAATCTGTGTGATAATCTCCATTTGCTAGCTTTTGATCAAAATGCTACCTTTGCCTAACAACAACCTGTTGATCTCTCTTAAAAAAAAATTCAGTTGATCCAACTCCCACAGGCATTTGCAAGAAGGGGTTGCACACTTACGAGACTCTGTGTAGAAGGTGTGCTTCCTGATGTCTCAAGATTGTGGCTATCTTATTCTGATTCCTCCACCAGGGGAAATAGCGTGTCTGTCTTCCCCCTAACAAATGCCATTAGCAGTTTAGCTGCTTTGAGATTGTTCCTCATTAGTCAAAGTCATGCTGCCTGTCCTAATTTAACCGTCACCTGAACAGAGAACTAATCATGAGGTTCTGATGACATCAGCAATGCTAGTTTTGGGATTGCTCAGAAGTATTTTAGGTTTCCTTTGCAAACATTAAGTGGAGCCTTTTTTTTATGAGAACTGTGTTGAATGGAGAAACAGTTCGCAAAACATTGAGTCTACTTTCTCAGTATTTTTTTAATGATCACAGCTACTGCCATGAAATAAGCCTTCAAGTTAAAACATTGTGTTAAAGCCAATTGCTATGTATGCAATGAATTAAACAAATTAGTCAGCGGTTACACAAGTTAGAAATTGTTTTAGTTATGATACATTATATAATTACTTGGCAGGATGAGTTAAACTATAATTTCAACTGAATTATAAAATTTGGCTTTTCAGTATGGTGCTGGAAAGTATTAAAAGCGGGGAAAAAAACAAAGTGACATTTCCTTTTAAGCTCCCTCTTTGATTGCTGAATGAAAATCATTAACATTATATTTCCCTTCTTATTATTTCCAAGCTCCCCTAATAGTCAAGTTCAAAAAAGTGCAAAAATTTCACCATCTAAATTTACTTGTTATTTCAACAGCTAAAAAATTAATAACATGAACATTGGTTGCTAGAATTTATTGGCAGCTCCAAATCAATCTGAAAATACGCCAATACATGAGAATATTTTATTTTTACACAGACCTTGAAAGCCCAGCTATCAAAGGCAAAATGGCTGTTACACTTTAGGTATTTGAACTGAATTGCTTAAACTTCTTTTACCTAAATTGTTGCAGTTTCTATTGCTTTCAGAGTTATATCCAGTACTACCAAGTAGCATGACTTTTTTTGAAGAATGACCACAATTTTCCATCCGTTTTCCCCCCCCATAAAAATGTAACTTCATTGAGGTATGCAGACACTGTTTGGAATCTTACCCACATTTTCCCCTTGGCTGAGAGTCCCTGCAGATGAATTCAATGCAGAAGTTTTCAGAGACAAGCTCAGTCTTTGCCTAATGTTTGGCCTTATGTTTCCATTCTCCACATTAATTTCGTGCATTACTGTTCTTTTTTGCAAAGTTTTAGATCAATGCTTTTTTTTGTTCCTGGTTTGAGGGCAATGATGTCAAGACCACATTTATTATCCATCTCTAGTTGGCTGAGAAAGTGGTAGTGAATAATTGTTATGACTTAGTGGGTCACTGTGGTTCTTCAGGACGAACCAAGAATCAAACTCAAATGGAGGACTGGAATGTATATCGGCCGGACCATGTAGGTATTGCTGGTTCAGGTCTCTTAAAAAAAAAAATATTAATGATCTAGTTTTATTTTTAGGCAATTTTTTTATTATTTTGTTGGTGAAGATGTTGTATCTTTCCCTTGTGACTATTTTTGAGTTGAGTTTGTCTCTACTCCTGCAACGCCAGTTTACTGTTTAATTACAACTGTTTTACATTAGAACCTGATGATCTGTCTATCTTGCAGAATTGCGTCTGATATTTTATTTTTTTGAAGTAGTCACGGAGGGCTGAATTGCCCCTTTCTGCACTATAACCTTTCAGTTTGGAATATGGGAATTAGGAGTGAGAGTAGGCAATTCAGCCTTTTGAAACTGCACCGTCATCCTAGATAATCATGGTGATTTCCATGTCATCCAAACTCCACTTCCCTGCCTTTTCCCCCATAGCCCTTTATCTGCTTTTGATCAAATATTTATCTTTCCTGAATGCATTGATTCTGCATCCACTGCGTTCTGCTGAAAGATCTAATCATGTGAAACATTGGGTTCCTCTTTGCCTGTGCACACTGGGCTATTTAGTCTATATTACCCCTGTCTATCCCTCTGAAAAAATGAAGCATATCTCACAATTGTGTATTAAATTTTATTTGCCACTTGTCTGCCTGTTCTGCTCAATAGGTTATGTCATGTTCCACTTGACTGTAACATCCTGTAAGTTTGTAATCATCGGCAAATTTTGAAATTTTAGTCTTTGTGTTAATGTCGAGTGATTCATGGATATAAAAAAAGTACTGGGTCCAATATTGACCATGGGGAATATTAAGATAACATGAACATTGGTTGCTAGAATTCATTGGCAGCTCCAAATCAATCTGAAAATATGCCAACGTATGAGAATATTTTATTTTTACACAGAGCTTGAAAGCCCAGCTATCACAGGCAAGATGGCTGCTACACTTTAGATATTTGAACTAAGATTGAGTGAATTGCTTAAACTTCCCCTTTTACCTAAATTGTTCCAGTTTGTTTTGCTTTCGGAATTATATTCAGTACTACTTGGTAGTAGCATGACTTTTTTTGAAGAATGACCACAATTATGATGCTACCCACCATCTTCCAGTCTCAAAAATAATCATTCATTGTTTCCTCTCCTTATATCATCTTTTTAATCCAAATTGACTCAGACTCCACCTATTCCATGAGCTTCAACTTTGGTAACCAGCCTTCAATGTGGGACTTCAGCAAATACTTAAAATCTATATGTTAAATGTCACTTTCATTTCCTTTGTCTATCTTTGCCAATAGTTCATTAAAAGATTCAGTTAGATTAGTCATCTGCTGTTTACAGTTCCAAGCTGGTTCTACTTAATTAACTTGAACCTCTTCAAGTGCTTGTTAATTATTTGCTTCATTATTGTTTATAGAACCATATCCAGCATTGGTGTTAAATTGGCTGGCCTGTAGATAGTAGTTACACCCTTCCTTGAACAAGGGTGTCACATTTGCCACTTTCTAATCCTCTGGCATCTTTCCTGTGTGCTGTGTTTCATTTTTTGCTGAATCCACTGTTGAATATAAATGGGGGATATTTGGCATCTGGGACCAGCACATTGGTCCCAGATGCCAAATGTGAAAAATCACATTTCTTGCATAAGGTTTAGTAGTATAAACTGGGAGTTAAATTAAGTAGAACTGTTTCATTGGCAATGATTAACTGATTTGTAACAAACTGTTACTGTTAAGGAGAAATTTTATTAGTGCAGGGTAAAGTGAATATTAAACTATCTACGCAACATCCATAAAATGGCATCCTGACTGACTTAAGCTGAGTCAGATTGCCTCCAGTTCATCAAATGTATATTTTGAGCTGTGTAATTTATTTTGTATAAATTATTGGTTTTCTGCATTTCACTGGAAAATTATTTTATAAAGTACTCAAAGTAATTGCTTCTATCCTCTCCAACTCTCTGCTGTCTTGTACTAGCCACTGCACAACCCAGTTTAATTTATGAACATAAAAGAATTCTAAACTTTCTGGGAATCACTGGTGACCGAGTGAATAAGTATGAATTAATTTATTCTCGACCCATGCAGAGGAGCAAGATTCAAGATGTGATCTGTACTCTGTTTAGTGAGTAGTTTACACTTTGTGACTACCATTGACCACTGTCATGTCTATGGGTCTTAGGCAAAGATGGGATCACTTATGTTCATGGTGTCTGCACTCATTAGAAGCTGGCCACTTGAATAAGGAATGTGGTGCTGCCAGTCATCCTGGAATTGATGAGCATGTGTCAGTCCTTTCAAGTGTGGAACAGAAATTGATGAGGAAAGGAGCACTTTAAACTGATAGCTTAAACAATCTCAGCTTTATACTTCAACGTAGTTTTAATGCTGCTTTTCAAGAGCTATTGAAAGAATGTGTCATCGTGAAAAATGTGTTTGAGAATTTGGTCTTAGGAAGAAGTAATGCAGATCACATACAGCATATAGGCTTCAGATTTTCAGCATAAATAGTATTTTGCTTTTATGTTGTAGAAATAAGACTAGTACACAAGTTGGGAAATAATACAGGACATTGTCAGTAATTGCTCTGGAGCCTTTGGGAATCAGGTTGTGTTTGTACATTCAAGTTAGTATAAGTTGAATCTATAACTCATGTTTAACAAAGTACAATGTTGAATAATTAACTTAGCGAATATGCATAGACTGTAAAGGATCAACAGTTTGTCAAACAGTAAACCCTGTTTACTCTATCTATACCCCTCATAATCTTGTACACCTCTATCAGATCTCCTCTAAGTCTATGTCTTTCTAAGGAAAACAGCCCCAATTTGCCTAACCTCTCCTCTTAACTCAGACCTTCCATACCAGGCAGCATCCTGGTAAACCTTACTACTTCTGGTAGTAAGGTGACCAGAACTGGACGCAGTATTCCAAATGAGGTCTAACAACGTTTTATATAACTGCAACATTAAAGGCCAGCTCTTGTACTCTGTACCCCTTCCTATAAAGGCTAGCATAATATATGCTTTCTTCACAAACTTCTCCACCTACTCTGCCACCTTCAGAGACTTGTGCACCTGTACCCCTAGGTCCCTCTGCATTTCCATACTCTTAATAGGTCTACCCTTTATCATATACCTCCCCCCTACAATCTTTCTCCCAAAATGCATCACCTCGCATTTATCAGGATTGAATTCCATCTGCCATCTATCTGCCCAAGCTACCAGCCTATCCATGTCCTGCTGTATCGCCTGACAATGCTCCTCACTAGCCGCAAGTCCAGCCACCTTTGTATCATCTGCAAACTTGCTGATCACTCCAATTACTCCCTCTTCCAAGTCATTTATGTATAATACAAATAGAAGAGGTCCCAGTACTGAGCCCTGTGGCACGCCACTAGTGACCGACCTCCAGCTAGAAAAATACCCTTCTACTATTACTCTCAGTCTCCTATTACTAAGCCAGTTACTTATCCATCTAGCTACCTGTCCTCGTATCCCATTAGCCTTGACCTTTTCAACTAACTTCCCATGAGGGACTTTGTCAAACATCTTACAAAAATCCATATAGACGACATCAATGGCTCACCCTTCTTCGACCGTTTTCGTCACCTCTTCAAAAAATTCCACCAGATTTGTAAGGCACGACCTCCCCTTAACAAAGCCATGCTGTGTATCCCTAATCAGATCGCAATGCTCTAAGTGCCTATTACATCCAATCTCTTAAGAATTCCCTACAAAAGCTTCCCTACCACTGACGTCAAACTCACCGGCCTATAATTTCCAGGGTTATCCTTACTACCCTTTTTAAACAACAGTACAACATTAACTATTCTCCAGTCCTCTGGGACCTCACTTGTGTCCAAAGAAGAGACAAAGATTTGCGTCAGAGGCCCAGCAATTTCACCTCGCACCTCCCTAAGCAGCCTGAGATAAATGCCATCAGACCCCGGAGATTTATCAGTTTTAATGCTACCTAGGAGCTCTAACACTTCCTCACCGGTATAGAGGGCTGCAAGCATTAAAAGAATCCTATTTTCAGTATGTGACCAAACTCAGGTGGGGGAAATAGTTAGTACTTTATTCAGTTAAAGTAGCATTTCAGTAATTTATTTTACTTCGGATAATTCCTATGATTTGTCTTATTTGCGACATAATATTGAGATGTGAAGAGGAACTTGGTGAAATTACAGGTAGTCCTGAGCAAGCTTGTAGGCTGACAAGTCTCCGTGTTCTGATAGATTTCATCATTGGTTCTTAAAAAGGTGCTAAACAAAATAGTAGATGCATTGATAATTTTCTGAAATTCTGGAAGCATTTCATTCGACTGGAAAGTAGCAAATATCAAAGAAGGCAGGGAGGCAGTAAACGGAAAACTATACATCTGCCATGGGGAGGTTTTGGAGTTGTTCATTGAAGTGGTTATAATTGGACACTTGTAAAACCTCAAGATAATTGAGGAGAGTCGGTATGGTTCTGTGAAAGGGAAATAATATTTAACCAGTATTCAGTTAATGGTAGAGCATTGGGGAGAGTTAAAGAACAAAGAGATCTAAGGGTACATGCTCGTAGCTCATTGAAAATGAAGTCACAGGTAGACAGAGAGGTATAGAAGGCATTCGCAGTGCTTGGTTTCATTGGTCAGAACATTGAATATGGGAATTGGGATGACTTGTTGAAGTTGTAAAAGTAATTCGTAGACCACACTTGGAATACTGTGTATAGTTCTGGCCATCCATCATAGAAAGGATATTATTAAACTAAAAAGAGAGTAGAAAAGATTTATTAGGATACTACCAGGATTTGATGGTTTGAGTTATAAGGAGAGGTTGGATAGATGGGACTTTTGTCTCTGGAGTGTAGAATATTTAGGGCTGATCTAACTAGAGGCCATAGGTTTAAAGTGAGAGAGGAGGGATATAAAAGGGTCCAGAGGGACAATTTTTTTCACAGAAGGTCATGAATGTCTGGAACAAACTACCAGAAGTAGTAGTAGAAACAGGTATAACTTTGTCTTTTTAAAAAGCGTTTAGACAGTTGCATGTGTAAGATGGCTGCTGAAAGATATTGGCCAAGCATGGGCAATTAGGACTAGCTTAGTTGTTTAAAAAAAGGCGGCATGGACAAGTTGGGCCAAAGAGCCTGTTTTCATGCTGTAATGTTCTGCGGATAAAGGAGAATCTATAGATGTACTGTACTTGGATTTCCAGAAGGCATTTCATAAGGTGCAGCATCAAAGGTTATTGTGGAAAATAACAGCGCCTAGCATAAGGGTAACATATTAGCATGTATAGAATCTTGGCTGGCTGGCAGAAAACAGTATGTGATTAGTGGGGTCCAACAGGGATCTGTGCTGGGGCCTCAACTTTTTCCAATTTACATTAAAGACTTAGATTAGGGGAGTAAAGGCATGGTGGCTAAATTTGCACATAATACAAAGATGGATAGATAGATATTTTTTGAAGAAGACATAAGGAATTTGCAGTTGGATATCGATAGGATGAGTAAGTGAGCAAAAATCAGCGAATGGCATATAGTGTGGGCAGGAAGAATAGAAAAACTATCAGTTACATGGAGAGTGACTCTCAAACTCCAAGGTGCAGAGGGACTTAGATATTCTAGTACGAGTCACAAAAGGTAGAATGTCGACATAGCACGTAACCAAGAAGACTATTGGAGTCCTTTCCTTTATTAAGAGAGAAGTTGAACACAAAAGTAAGCAAAATACTGAAATGTGAAAGAAGAACAGGAAATGCTGGAAAAACTCAACAGATCTGACAGCATTGATAGGGAGGGGAAACAGAAGAGTCCACCTTGGTCTATATCAGAACTAAAGAGAGGGAGAAATATGTTGGATATTAAAGTCTACTTGGGAGAGATTGCAACAAGATGAGCAACAGTAACATGAGAGATGGCCTTGGGTGGGGGTGGGTTATTGTATTGATCCCGTAAATGTATTGGATATTTTAAACATATGCTTAAGATGGAGGCGAAAGGTCACAGTCTAAAGTTGAACTCAACGTTGAGTCCTGAGAGCTATAATGTGCCTAATCAGAAGATGAGATGCCGACCATCCAGCTTGCACGAGCTTTTCTGGAGCACTTCAGTGGGCCAAGTGGGAATGGGAGCTAATTCAAAATGGCAAGCAACAGCAAGGTTGGCGGGGTGGGGGTCATGTTTGCGGAATGAGCAAAGAATAAGTTCAAATTTATTTATTAGTGTCGCAAGTAGGCTTACATTAACACTGCAAAGAAGTTGCTGCAAAAATCCTTTCGTTGTTCCACCCTGGTGCATGTTCAGGAAAGCTGAGGAAGAGTTTAGCAAGGCCAATGCATCTTAACCAGCACATCTTCTGGACTGTGGGCAGAAACCGGAGCCCCCTGAGGAAACCCACACAGACACAGGGAGAATGTGTAGGGTCTTTACAGACAGTGACCTAAACTGGAA
This sequence comes from Sphyrna mokarran, assembly GCA_024679065.1. Taxonomy (NCBI): domain Eukaryota; kingdom Metazoa; phylum Chordata; class Chondrichthyes; order Carcharhiniformes; family Carcharhinidae; genus Sphyrna; species Sphyrna mokarran. The sequence goes on from JAGIQG010000028.1 coordinate 33,484,688, forward strand.
ATCAAACCCGAGTCTTTGGTGCTATGAGGCAGCAGTTCTAACCATTGTGCTGCACTCTGTTTGGCAAAGTGGTCACCTAGTCTGTGTTTAGTCTCCCCGTTGTAGAGGAGACATCTAGGCTGTTGTGCTTCATTTATACAAGACATGAGTGAGACCACATCTCAAATACTGTGCAGTTTTGGCCTCTCATTTAAGAAAAACGTAATGCATTGGTGGTTGTTCTGCAGTTTACTAAATTGACAGCTGGAATGAATGGTCCTTTTGCAAGGAGAGTTTGGACTAACTGAGCTTGTTCCCATTAGAGTTTGGAAGAGTGAGAAGTGACTTGATTGAAGCATGTAAGATCCTGAATGGCCTTTTATCTCTTGTGTATGAGTCCAGAACTAGGGACACTGTTGTAAAATTAGGAAGGTCCCTTACAGAATAGATAGGAGGCGAAATCTTTTGAGTTGAGAGACTTTGGAACATTGCCTTAGAAGGTGATGAAATATTGAATATTTTTAAGAAAGTAACAGATTCTTGTTAAACAAGGCAATTGGAGGTAGATATGAGCACAAAATTTGAAGCACAGGCAGGTTGGCCATGATCGTATCCAATGATGGAATAGACTCAAGTGGCCAAATGGCTTACTACTTCTATTTCGTGTTTGTTCGTTACAGTATGTCTGCAAAATCAGCACCAATTTGACATCACTTTTCCACAATGAAACATTTTCAAGAGCTATTTATATAACTAGTAGTGCAAAGAATCACTGGGAAATCCAAGTCTGAAATAAGGGGACTATTTGTAAATTTGCTGCACTTCAGACGAGTAAGAATTGAAAAGTTTGTTTTTGTTAGTTCAGTTTGAGTTTTATATTGTATGTATGCAGTGCACAATCTTACCTTGATGGACTCAATATTTCTTGACTCAGTATACTTGTACACTTATAAATGAGTTCTCACTCTTTCACAAATTTGTTTGAGGTCATCTGTTGAACAAAATAAAACTTAGTCAGTTTGTTCCAGTTTAACCAGTGGAGTGCCCCAGGGATCTGTACTGGGACCCCTGCTGTTTGTCATTTTCATAAATGACCTGGATGAGGAAGTAGAGGGATGGGTTAGCAAGTTCGCCGACGATACAAAGGTCGGTGGTGTTGTGGATGGTCTGGAGGGATGCCAAAAGTTGCAGCGGGACATAGACAGGATGCAAGACTGGGCGGAGAAGTGGCAGATGGACTTCAATGCAGATAAATGTGTAGTGGTCCATTTTGGCAGGAATAATGGGATGAAGGAGTACAATATAAGAGGTAGGAGTCTTAGCTGTGTTGTAGAGCAGAAGGATCTCGGGGTCCGGGTCCATAGGACTCTTAAATCGGCCTCACAGGTGGAGGAAGTGGTCAAGAAGGCGTACAGTGTACTGGCCTTCATTAATCGAGGAATAGAGTTTAGGAGTCAGGAGGTAATGATGCAGCTCTATAAGACTCTTGTCAGACCCCAGTTGGAGTATTGTGCGCAGTTCTGGTCGCCTCATTATAGGAAGGATGTAGAGGCTATTGAGAGAGTTCAGAGGAGATTTGCAAGGATGCTGCCTGGATTGGGAGGCAGGCCTTATGAAGATAGGTTGAGGGAGCTGGGACTCTTCTCACTGGAGAGACGTAGGTTGAGAGGCGACCTGATAGAGGTTTATAAAATGTTGAGAGGAATAGATAGGGTGGACTCTCAGAGACTATTTCCCCGAGCTGAAATGGTCACTACGAGAGGACACAGATTTAAGGTGCAGGGAAGCAAATACAAAGGAGATGTCAGGGGTAGGTTTTTCACTCAGAGGGTGGTGAGTGAATGGAACCGACTGCCGTCGGAGGTTGTTGAGGCAAACTCACTGGGGTCTTTTAAGAGACTTCTGGATGAGTATATGGAAAAGAATAGGATAGGGGGTTACAGATAGGTCTGTGGGTTGGTAGATGTGATCAGCGCAACTCGTGAGCCGAAGAGCCTGTTTGTGCTGTATTGTTCTATGTTCTATGTGAAACTAGTTATTTTTACTGTTGCTCAGACAGTAAATGATATAACCACGTAGGATGCCGATTGAAATTAAAACTGACCTATATTCAAAATGGTATTTATAGTCCACTGTGATTATTTATCCTACCTGTACTGATTTACAAAGTTAAATTGGCCATTAATCAATCTGCTTCATATGAACAATGTAATTCAGTCCTGTTTTCATGTTGGTGCCAATTCAGACACACCCCATGAGTTTGAACTTTAAAGGCAAGTTAACCAACCACCAAATCTTGCAGTTCCTGAACATTACTGCAATTTGACAGTTACTTGATGTGCTTTTGTTGTAATGGACTCTCTTCAAGAAAATAAATAAATACTTATTTTTGTACAGCTGCCCTCCTGTGAGCATTTGCCATTAACTAACAATGCTGAACTAAACTTAGATCTATAAACATAGACAGGGATCACAGGTAGAGGTGGGAACATTGGGGTGGCGGCATGGGCTCATTGGGCCGAAGGGCCTGTTTCCTGTGCTGTTTTGTTCTTTGTTCTAAACTGTCACTGATTAATATGTTGTACTTGCATTGTGGCTTTGCATCCCAACATAGCTATAGCATCTATTTCAAGAAGAGCATAGCAATAGGAGGTGTGTAACGACTTTAATCAGGCAGTTGCGGTCGGCCTGTTTGAATATGAACTCTCTGATTAAGGACCAAATTGATACTCAGGCCAGGGAGCCCCATGCTCTACAGTTAAACAGAGGTGTCAGTTCCTCTGGCACTCTGGATGTAGACTGCTGACTGAGAGCATTCTGTATAGTGTTGTTGGATCTTGTAAATTAAGGAATCTTGATGAAGGGACTTCTCCCTCCAAGGACTTATTACAAGGAGGAGGCCATTTGTCCATTGAGCCTTGCTTCCCAATTCAGCAGGATCATGGGCTCATGTGATTGCAGTTTTAACTCCACTGCATTTGCCCCTCAGCCTTGATTCCTTCATTGATTTAAAAACCTGTCTAATTTGACCTTAAAAATAGTCAATAATCCAGCATCCATTTCTCTTGAGGTAGAGAATCCCAAAGATTAACAGACTCTGTAGGAAGAAATTCCTCCTTATCTAGTTCTTAAATGGGAGAACCCTTACATTGCAACTATGCCCGCAGTTCTAGGTTCACCCACGAAGGGAAGCATCCTCTCAGCATCTAACCTGTCGAGCCACTGTAGAACGTTATGTTTCAATAAAATCACTTATCATTTTTCTAAACTCTAAGGGCTATATGCCCGACGTGTTCAACCATTTTTCATATGACAAGCCCTTCATCCAGGAAATAAAATTGTGAGCCTTCTCTGAACAGCCTGCAATGCAGTTATGTCCCTCCTTAAATGAGGAGGCAAAATCTGAACACATTACTGTAGGCTTACCAATGTCCTGTGCAGTTATAGTAAGACTTTCCCATTTGCAATGAATGCTCCTTAAGAACTCATTCTATCTTCCTTTCACTGCAACTATAAATAAAATGTACTGATGAATAATATACAATATTAAGTCATTTTGAAAATCATTATACAAATGCAAAAGTAGGTATTAGAGTTTCAGGAGAATGTTTTCTCGCTCCGGTGAAAACAACTTGCCACAGTTTTTAATATGCTTACTGGATTTATAATTTCAAATATTTTGAAATTCAACTTGCCCCTGAGTCATTTGCTTTAAACTTCAATAAGAGGTCATCAACTGAAACGAGGAGGAAATGTGTATTAAGCATGGACAACTAAACATTGAATTCTTACCAGGAAGAAACAAAAGCTCGAACATGTCTAACTTTATAAACTCGTTTTTAGTACCCACTCACGTTAAAATCTGGAGCAGAGAAAATAGAATCTATCTCTTTATTCTATGGCATTGCAAAAAAGAATTTGCATTTTATCATGATATAATTTTCATGTTAAATTGTAAACTTGTAGAGTGGACCACTTGTCCATCATAGAACCCACTCCATGTAACATGAAAATCATTTGGGTTTGAAATCAAAGGCAGGAAGTCCGTTCCTCCAGCTGACTTCCAAATGACAGTGGAGGAAATTGCCTTCTGTGGTCTCAAACTTTTTTCAATGGATCATTTTATTATTCCATCTATAGTTACTGTTATATAGCCCCCTCTATTTCCTCTAGGCAGTAATATTGAGGATCTTTAAATTCCACTTGCAGATAACATTTTAACATCCCATGTTTTTTAATTTGTTCAGCAACAAGAACTTGTAGCTCCTTTTAGCACGATGAAATGTTCAAAGGTGGTTCCCAGAAATTATTCAAGTGTATGATATTGAAACACAGAAGGAGATAGCCAAAAGATTGGAAAAGAGTTAGGAAATAATGTCTTTAAAAAGAGAAAAGTGAAGTGGAAAGGTGCAGAGCAGGCTAGAGGCAGCTGCAGGTATGGCTCCCAATGCAGCAATTATAATTGGGAATGCTGAAGAGACCAGAATTAGAGAAATGTAAATAAATTTGTGTGCATGTGTCTGGAGGAGGTAACAAAAAGAGGGATGGGTAAATCCACGAAGGGATTTGAAAACAAGGATGAAAATGGAATGGAGGAGTTTGTCCCTAGCAAGGCTAGCACTTGTTCCTCATCCCTAATTGCCCTTAGGTGGTGGTGAACTGCCATCTTGAGCCACTGCAGCTCATTTAGCATATGCAGAGTGGTGTAATGAAATGAGTGACATGAAACTTTGTCACTATTTGTTCAGAGTCAGGATCTTGTGTGGTTCAGAACAGAACTTGCAGAGGTGCTGTTCCCATGCATCTGCTTCCCTCGTCCTTGACTTTGGAAGATGCAGCCAGTTGACACTTGACGAGTTGCTGCAGTGAGTCTTGCTAATTATCCACACTGTTGTCACTTTGTTGGTGCAAGGAGTGAATGAAAATGGTGGGAGGATGGGCTGCTTTGTCGTTAGTTGTTTTGAGCTTTTTGAGTATTTTTGAATCCGCACACATTGAGGCAAATGATGTATTCAAATACATTCCTGACTTGTGCCTTGTAGGTAATGGTAGGTTTTGAGGAGTCAGGAAGTGAGTCCCATACTGCAGAATCGCCAGTTCTAACATTCTCTTGCAGCCATCATGTGTGTGTATTATGTGTCAAATTATGTGACTCCTTCCAGTGATTATTGACAGTAGTCTGAAGGGGCAGAAATTGGCCGGGTTAGATTTGTTTTGTTTCTTATGTAAGGATATATCTGAGCAATTGCCTGTATAGATGCCAGTGCTATAGCTGTTCCGAAACAGCTTGACTTGGGGTGTGACAAGTTCTGGAGCGCAAGTCTTCAGTACTGTTGCTGTCAAAGTTCAGAGCCTTTGCAGTATCACGTGCCTTCATCCGTTTCCCTATTTTAAGTTGAGTAAATCAGATTGGCTGAAGATGGACAGCTGTGATACCCAGGTACCTCAGGAAGAGGCCAAGATGGATCATGCAGTCAGCATTTCTTGCTGAAAATTTTTGCGAATGCTTTAGCCATATCTTTTGCACTGATGTGCTGGGATGTCCCATCTACTGGAGGAGGAGGCCTCAAAAATATCTCCATTCTCAGAGTTGTTTAATTGTCCACTACTATTCACGACTAGGTGTGGCAGGACTTAGATCCGATCTGTTGGTTGTGGAATTGCTTAACTTTGTCCATTACTTGCTGCTTATAATATTTGGTACACAAGTAGTCATATGTTCTAGTTTCACTGGGTTAACAGTTCATTTTTAAGTGTGCTTGCCCTCCTGCACTTTTCATTGAACTAGGCCTGTGGTAATAGTAGGGGATAGAGAGTCATAGAGCAATACAGCATTGAAACAGTCTTTTGGCCCAACTGAGGATGCCAATCATGGTTCCCTCCCAGCTAGTCCCAATTGCCTGCACTTGGCCATATCCCTGTGATCTTTTCCCATCCGTGTACTCATCCAGTGCTGAGCCACGAGGTTGAAGAATATGGTTGAGTACAATTTTGCTGCTGCTGATGGTCACAACATCTCACAGGTTTCAAGTTGCTAGATTTGTCCAAAGTTTATCCTATTTAGTACAGTGGTAGTGCCACAGAACACAGTGGAAGGTTTCCTTAATGTGAGTGCGGAATTTTATTTCCACAAGGACTGTGCAGTTGTCACTATCATGAACAGATGCATCTCCGGCAAGTTGGTGAGGATGAAGGCAAGTATGTTTTTCCCTCTTGTTGGTTCCTTCAGCATATGCCGTGAACTTAGCCTAGCAATTATGTACTTTAGTAACCTGGACAGCTCAGTCTGTGGTGAAACCATTCTTAGTGATAGACATTGAACCCACCAGAGTACGTTGTGTCCTTGTCACCCTCAGTGATTCCTCCAACTAGTGTTCGACATGGAGGAGTATTGATTCATCAGCTGAGGGGAATAGTACATGGTAATCAGCAAGGGGTTTCCTTGTCCATGTTTGACCTGGTGCCATGAGACTTTGAGATATCCTGAGTCCATGTTGAGCACTCCCAAGGGGAGCTCCCTCCCATTTGGATACCATTGTGCTGCCTGCTCTGTTGGGTCTGCCGGTGGGGCAACACATACTCGTGGATGATGATTGTGGCATCTGGGACATTCTGTAATTTGGATTCCAAAAAAGACTTTTGTTTGAATAGTTTGTGAGACAGGTTTCCCAATTTTGCCACAAATCCCCAGATGTCAATACAAAAGACTGCATGACATTGAACAAGTGCATCTGGTAGCACTGTCAGTGATGCTTTCTGTTACTTTGCTAGCTGAGTGCCCTAATTGGAGAATTATGAGGTACGGGTAGCACAGTATTTGGCATAGCTGCACCATCACCAGGGATCCAGGTTTGAGTGCCAGCTTGGGTTATTGTCTGCACATTCTCCCCGTGGCTGCGTGCGTTTCCTCCGGGTGCTCTGGTTTCCTCCCACAATCCAAAGAAGTATGGGTTAGTTGGATTGGCCATGCTAAATTGCCTCTTGGTGTCAGGGGCACTAACTAAGGTAAATATATAATGATAGGGCCTGGGGGCGATTATAGTGTTTGCAGACATGATGAGCCAAATGACTCCTTCTGCACTGTCGGATTCTATGATGCTATAATTGGCTGGAATAGATTTATTCTGCTTCTTGTGGGCAGGGCATAGATGGACAGTTATTCACAATCTTGGATAAATGCCAATCTTTTAACTGTCTTGCATCAGTGTGGCTAACAGTTCAGCTAATTTTGGAGTGCAAGCCATCAGTACTACAAGTAGGAAGTTGCATGGTTAAATACTTAAAAGTAGGTTAGTGCACCACTGTTTCACAACTGCCCTGGAATGTCAGTAGATTATGTTCTTAACCCACTAGTCTTTAATTCTGAAGTTGCTGCCAATTGAGTTAAACTGATGCTGGAAATTGATTCTGGAAAATTTAAACCTCCAAAGCTGCTATAAAATATTTGCCTATTGACTGGTTCTGAATAAAGAACACGTTCGCATTCGATTTAGTATATTTAAAATGTAACCTGAGTGTAACAATGCTAAGTCATCTGACGTAGTCAGCATTTCCTCATTTTGTCAAGCCCTTCCCTGAACAAAACCAGATACTGTACTGGAAGAGTAGTTACATTGACTATAAGTAGAAGAATTATTTCTTAGACTTTCACCAAATACTAATGCAAAAATAATATACTGCAAATGCTGGAAATCTGAAACGAAAACAGAAAATTCTCAACTCAGCAGGGCAGACAGTATCTGTGGGAGCATGAAACAAAAGTTGCTTTACTTTCATCTTCATTGTCGCCTGATGACAGTGATCTAAGATTACTCTGTTTTTCTTTCTGCTGATGTTGTCTTGTTGAGTCGTTTCAGGATTTTCTGTTTGTAATCGCATCATTTATTACTGTTTAGACTTCACTGCTGTATCCTGGCTCTAAACAAACATGACATGCCACAAGAGTGAAAAATCTGAATTGTTTTCTCTATTTTGACTATTTAAACTCTGAAGATTGCATCAATCATTTCTGTATCTGCAAATACTTTATTCTCAATAAACTCTTTAGCTGTAACATTGTTGAATCAAATATTTTCAATCCAGTGTCAAGAATGGTTCAGTTGATAAAACTTTCCCTCTGAGTCAGTGATATGAATTAAGCCCAACTCCCAGAGACTTGAGTGCAAAAATGTAGGCTGACATCGAATGCAGGACTGCAAGTCAGAAGTCCTGTATTTCATGAAATGTTAAACTAAGGCCTTTGGTGGAAATAGAAGATCCTTTAGCACTATTTTGAAGAGCAGTGGAATTAGTGTCCTGGCCAGCATTTATCTTTCAATCAACATCAAAACCAATGATCTGGTTGTTATAACATTGCTATTGTGAAAGTTTGAGTGCAAATTAGTTGTCACATTTTCCCACCTTAGACCTTAAAGTATTTGGTTGATGATAAAGCACAATGGGACATCTTGAGGTCACAAAAGGTGCAATATAAACACAAGTGTGCCTTTCTTTCCTTTTTGTTCAGTCACTTTGTTTCCTATTTGCAAATTGGACTGTCATTGAATAGTTTGCTATCTTTTCAGTGCTGGCAATGAGAGGTGGCAGATCAAATGATAGGTGAGAATAAGTGTCATAGACTATATTACCAAACTGAATCAGAATTTATTGCGTTTAAATTAGATCATAAACCATCCATGAAATTTTATAAAGTAATCTGAGCCATATAGTTGTATTATAGTGTGGAATGTACAAGTTGGTACTTGTTTTTTGTATGTAAATTTTTAAACTAATATCAATTCATTAGGTTAGTTGAGTTATGCCAAATAAAGAGATTTTTTTCACCGAGTGCCTTGAGAATGGTGATAAAGCACCGACCTGTGAACTGTAGTACTGTTCTCCTCCATGTTGTTCTTTGGCTGTGTGCCCCTAGTTTCTATTAAACCCATTAGAAGATCAACAAGAAAGAGGCTTCACATTTTGTTTTGCTCACCCAATATTCAATGGTTGCATTAATGGTCTTAGATGTTGTTGGAGACATGGAGTTTGTCTTTTTTACTACATTCATAGTAGATCATACTCTTGAATTTTTATGCCACTGTCCATTGGACAGTAGCAGTCCACAAATACGAAAACAGCTTTAGTTGGCTATATTTATGTAGAACGAAAAGACTTCAAACCACTTATATGACTCGTAGCAGGGTAACATGGCAAGAATTTGTGTTGACAATAATCTAGGTCATCTATAACTTGAGGTGTTCAAGAGTACTTGAAGATTAAATTCCATCAGCTTTTTATGTATATAATTTGTTTACAAGGAGCTTGTATTTGTTTCAAAAATTAATTTATTGCGCCCTATGGGTGCATGTGATCTGACACGAATGGATCAAATAGTTTATAATTGTTTATTAACCTGATATTGCCTTAAATTTTGGATTCTCTTATATTAGACAATAGAACATGTAATAATCTAATATTTTTAGAGGATAGATATTTCTGCAAAATGTATGCAAACTTTTTCAATGGGTTTTAATTTTGCAATAAATGGGTTGTCAACAATTGACAAAAGAAAAAGCAACACCTCAACTCACAGCATACTTTGATTTTCTCTTGCACAATATCTTGGCCTCAGTTGCCTTGTTAATCAGTTCTGCACTGCATTGTAGGGCACAAACTTGCCTCACAATTACACAACAGTACATTATCAACTGCACAGTCAAACTGAAGATGACCATTCCCCCAAAGCGAAGGAGATAAAATCAGGTATTTTAGATGCCTAGTATAACTGTTCAAATTAAGTTAGGACTTTAGTACAATTATGGAGAGAGAAAATAAGTATCATGCCATACAAACGGTATGTTCTAGTTGCTTGCTTCAGCTCAAAATTCTGAGATAGAATATCTATCAATTTCCTTCTTCACTCCAATTGTTGAACTTCCTTAGCTTAGAACTAAATGCCAAAGTAAACGAGGTTCTATATATCTGACTAACCTATGGTAGACGTAATGTGTTTACACATGCATTAGTTAGTGAGATTGAAGTGTCTTATGATATTTGAAATTAGTTTTAGTGGAAACAATAATAAATGGTGATGAAAATATGATTTGTTGTTTATGAAAAGCATTTTTTTCGTAGATCGTGGAAATAAAGCTTCAGCTGCGCAGCCAGAGGTGCGAGATGACCAAACTTCAGTGGCAAATTATTTGGATAAGTAAGTCCACATTTTACTTTGTCCGTAACTCATTTTTATCCATTGCTCTCAAAGCCTTTGGTCCAATTTCTTCAACTTAAGCAGACTGAGTGCTATTGCATATACATACAAGGAACAGTGGAAAGTACACAAGTGCCTTTATTGTCAATAAGTAGAAGTACAAGTGGAGTTATAGAGAATTTTGGACCAGTATTACCAATTTAAAATTTAGTTGTTGTGAGCAGTCAGTTTTTTTTCAGTGTCCAGTGCTTTTAAACTGCGGTTGCTAATGTCTGTTATTTATTACTGAACAAGGCCTGCTTGGTAAGTAGTTTTCAGTTGTTTGTGAGATACTTGGCCTCAGAATCCCATTTATTCATATGCTATTCTATATTTTGATGTAAGCGTTTGGCTGATTTATTCCAAAACTTTCAGGTTTAAATGTAGGATGAGAGTGTGGAACATTTTACTCTGGATTGGAAGCAAACAGGTCTCAAAATCAGTTGGTGTGGAAGGTTTGGGCTTGTCTGTCCACTGCAAGTCAATACTGGTAATGTGCCTCCATCAGCCCTGGCATGAAGTCTGCCTGAAAGCCAGTTTTAATTCATAGTTTGGACAGATTATAGTGGCAAATGCAAGTCATATTTCAGAACAGTCTTTATGTCTGCTGAAACTGTGAATGGGCTATTGTCTCAACTCAGTAGGAAATTGTCCTGGATTAAACAGGCTTTTTGCAGAATGTGGGCAAAGACGTGTACCTTTTTTTTATTAAATGCTGTATGCATTATTTATCTACAGTGCATTGACAACTTGCCAGCTAGAATCCATTGAACATTTTGTTAGTAATTTGACAACTGCTTGTCTAAGCATATATATGAAGAATATTAGCCCTTTCCTAAAGTGACAGAAATTTCATTTACTTGTTCTAATTATATTGCATGCATGGTCAGATTAAAGTCACCTGATCTACATGACTGTATTGCAGCTTTATAATTACAATGTAACATCAGATGTTGCTGTTACTTATTTATTTGTGAGCTCATTTTTCCTGTTTTTTACCCCTGCTTGCGCACACAAATGTGTGCACATACTCTTCTTCTATTCCCCTCAATCTGAAACAAAGATTGGGTTCTATGTATTTCTGTCGTTCACTCTGTTACCCAAATGATTGCTGTTAATAGCTGAGCAAAATGATGAATATGGAAATGATATTCACCTAGAGGATATTAAAATGTTTGCTGAAAGGATGAGGCTAGCTCAAGTTGTACTTTTAAATCTTTTTCTAACCAAAGTCACATACTACTCCAAAGTGTTCTTGAACAAGAGAAAGAAATTCAAACTCCTTTGACCTCACCCTAATCCACATGTCTGCAAAGAATATTGCTTTTTGACTAGAATACTGAGACCATCTCAATAGCTATCACTGCCTCCCTGACCTCTTCCTATCCCAGACTTTCATCTCACCATGCCTTCATCATTCTACTTCTATGGTTTCTTCCCTACCATCCTCAGCCATTCATCCTGTCCAAAAGTGCTACTACTGCCCCAAACCTTTGTTTTCTTATCACAGACTTTCTCACAATTTTTGATATTACCAGCCATTTTATCTTGTCCATCCATCTCCTCATCCAAAACTGCTATATTCCTTAGAGAACGCACCCTAAAGTTTTCCACACCGTAAGTTATTGCTGATAGAATCCCTACCATTCAACCCATTGAGCCTGCACCAACTTTCAGAAAGGACATCTGAACCAACCCAATCCTCACCATATCCTCGTAATCTTGCACGTTTACCATGGTTAATTCACTTTTTTGTTTGTTCTTGACTCTAGCCCTCTAATTTCTCTCCGCTTTGCTTGGTGACTTTCAATGCTGGTTAAATGCAAGAAATTATTCAGTAGCTATATCACTAGAACCAAGACAATTGAATCCCTGTGATCCAATGAAGTGACAATTAAATTGGCACCAGAGCACAAGCAGCAGGATTATTGTTATAGCTATGCCAACCATTGGGCATAGTAGCACAGTGGTAGTGTTACTGAACTAGTAATCCAGAGACCCACACTAATGCAACAGACAAGAGTTCAAATTCCACCACATTGGAATGAAATGTTAGCCTCGTTAATAATGATTATGAAACTATTGGATTGTTGCAAAAACCCATCTGTTTTATTGTTGTTTTATTGCCATTACCTGGTCTAGCCTAAGTCCACACCAACACAGTGTGATCAACTCGTAAGCCAATTAGTTGTATCAAACTGCTACAAGAAGGACAAATAAGAGTAAAACCAGGCAAATTGCCTAGCATTGGCAAAAACATACCATACTCAATTGACACTGAAGTCCTTTTCCTGTTTGCTAACATTTGGGGACTTATGTTGACACAGGCTTATGAAGCAATAGCCTGACCTAGTCATATTCACAAAATCGTCAGAAACAATATCTTACACTCCTCCATTATCATTCCTGGTTGTGTCCTACCCCACTGGCAAATTAGGCAAAAGTTGGCAAAGCAATGTTATTCAGTCAAGAGGGAGTTGCCCTGAACACCCTCAACATTGACTTTGATCCAATGAAGTCACAAGGCATCAGATCAAATAAGACGTGGTCCTTATTTTGAGTTACTGCTCCAGGACATTGGCAGCAATTGTATTGAGGATTCTGAAGGTCTGCAGAAGGATTGCTTTAAGTGTTGGTCACATGATTTGATGTCATTGGGGTGTTTCACAGGCCTTAGTTTAATTTTCTACTCTATTCAATCAACATCTCCTACAGTAAATATGTTGTTGTTATTTTGAATCAATATGTACAAACCTCATCTTTTTCTTTTTGTTTAAAACTCATAACTCCCAATATAGTTAGGACATTACACAGTCTACCCAATCTTTCCTCATTGCTTAGAGCCTCCTGCTCAGACAAATTCCTCATAAATCTCCTCTGCACCCTCTCCTGTACAATCACATTCTTCTTATAATTTGGTGACCAGAACTCCATGCATTACGTTGTGGTACCTGGGGAAATACTCAAGATCAGAACGACCATGGAGTGCATGCCCACAGATCCCTGAAGATGGCAGAACAGATAGAGAAGATGGTTAAGAGGATGTGTGGAATATTTGTTTTTATTAGCTGAGACGTAGAATGAAAAAGAGGGACATCATGCTGGAACTGTAGAAACAGCAGTTAGGCCACAACTAGAGTAATGAGAAGGAAGAGTTTTTACAGAGTTGAGGAGGAATTTCTTCACTGAGTGGTGAATCTCTGGAATTCTCTGCCCATTGAAGTGGTGGAATATATTTAAATCCTGGGTAGATAGATTTCTGATAGACAAGGAAATTAAGGTTATGGGGAAGAGGTAGGAAAGTGGAACTGATCCACTTCACATCAGCCATGATCTTATTGAATGGCAGGCTTGGCTCGAAGGGCTTATATCAACATGCTATTCTCATATCCACGCGTTCGTACTTTCTAACTCGGTGGTAAATTTTATGCACACTCTTGTTTTGTATTCCCAACTTTAAACGTGGGCAAAAATGAAAGATTGTTCAAAAACTCTACTTTGTTTCGCAGAATAATGAATGGTGTCAGTGAACACAATGCTCAGTCAGAATCATGAATTGGTATTTCATAAAAATTATACGGTAGCATTCATTCATTATTAGTGAGTGATCCTGATGATCCTGCAAGATATAATTATCGTTATTGATAATAAATAACCTCTCTGCCTATACATTTTTGATTCTTGTTGGTGATGTGCATTTGCACCGAAAGTATTCTCCCCAGATTTGTCTTCTCTTTTAATTTGCTGCTTGTGAAGATTTTGGTGAAAACAAAATGAAAAAGAACACAGCAAACAAACACGATCAGGATACTTCAAACTGAATAATAAACATGGAAATTCTTCAAATATTGGTACAATGCAAGTAATTGTCTTGTACATATGGATAGCAGCAACATTTTTGGACTGACAAAGTCATGGTCTTCCTTTGGCCAAGTGTCTTGTGCAGGGAAGGGAGGATGTTTGAGGAGGCTTAGATGCTAAATGTAAATGAAGTTTGTATAATGTGTACTGATGCAATTTTAATTTAGAACTTACTATTAAGCCATTGTAATTTCTAAAATCAAAAGACCTGCTGTCAAAACTTTTTGTTGTGCATTCATCAGAACAGATTTGGCAAGGATGCCAATTGTGAACGGAATAATTGGATGAGAAGAGATGGCTAATTGACTCTAGTAGATATGCTGCCATGAAGAAAGCACCAAAGAACATTTAGCTGTCAAATTTTTGTTTAAATGCCCTGTCTTTTGCACCTTTTTCAATCTACAAAAGCTTGGGGGGGGCAACGAAAGCTTTGAACGGAGTTGACCTGCCTTGTTATAAATTTAAAGAAAATTGTTGTTTCTTTTGCACTTATTGCAATTATTGAGTACAAGATGAAAAGCTTTGACAGACTTTTTTCAGCATACTGAAGTCCTAAACCAGCAAATGAAAATTACTAATTTAATCCTTTTAGAACTAGGTTTACTAGTTGGACTTAGGGTTCACCTTCTTTCAAATGAACGTTTTTCATAGCTTTGTACTGGAGCCATGAAATTAAATTTAGTGCATTGTCCTTCAGCTGCATCTTCAGACAAGTAATCTGCCCCAATTGTGTCTCTAGATTTACATACTGGAAAATCCAAATATCATCCTGTAATAGTTTAAATAGTAATGGTCATTCTTATTACTTACAGAATTAATTTGTAATATCTCTTTTCATCTTTCAGTTTATGCATATTCTGTGGGGAAAGGGATGAAATATTTACTGATGAAGGCTTGGACATCCATTACTGGAAGCACTGTCCGATGTTGAGACGTTGTGAGCATTGCAAACAGGTACATATAATTCTTGGGTAATTTTCACTTGACCTGCAGGTCAATAATACTTGTAGCATTTTGAAAGAATATATTTAGGTACTGAATACAAATACCACTTACTGGTACAAAAACCATTGAGTGCGTTTTTATTTGTTCTATTTGTGTAATCAGTATTTAATTTTGAACTTCTGCGCATTGAAACCTACTTTTACTAGTTTTTGAAAGTTTTTTTCATGAGTTTATATCACAAATGTGTAATTCTGTGCAAATCTTGGTAGACAGTAGTAATATGTACATGTTGTCCTTCTGGATTCTAGCCAGTTATCAATATCCTACTCTATGCACAAGCAGCCTCCAACTTGGTCTGTTTAAGACAACATGTCTTCTGATAAATGTGTTTTGATCCAAGTGCTTCATATCAAATTCTGTTGATGTTTATACTTAATCCTTAATGTCCCTTCTCATTTTGCTGAGGTTTATGTCTTGAACCAGTCATAGGTGTGGAAGTTGTAGCTGAAAGTCTTGGCTGGAGAGTGGAATTCAAATCTGTACAGTGTTCCTTTCACAAACCAAGCTGCATGTTATATAGATGAGTCTTGTTCTACAGGTGACCTTTGCTATTCTGAAAGATTTCTTTGTAGAAAGTTCTGTGTTTTTTTTTAACACTAGTATATTTAAGATTGCAGTACTTACCATTCCTGTGCATAGTGTATTAAGTAAATGTAATGATGCTGTACTGAGTGATTCAGTTCATAAAGTTCCAAGATTTCAACTAGGAACTGCCATCAATTGATCTTAGTTGGGGCTACAATTAGCCTCGGTGCCTGAAGTCTAAAGCTATGGGAAAAGGCTGTTTAATCCAGAATGTTTCTCAGTTTTGGGTTGGTTCAAGCTCTAAGAATTAGGAGGAAGAAAATTCAGCTTGGATTCAGTTACTGATCATGGAGTGTCCCATGAAGGAACTTAAAGTTTGAGGTGCTGTATCCCTGGTCTTTGGAAATTTCAAAACAAATCCAACTGAGTGGGCTAACAGTGAAAAGAGACAATTGGAATATATCATGAACAAATAAATGCGATTGGGGGAAAGAGAGACTCGAACTATAGTAGCCAATATGTTATATGTTGTGTCACATAGTATGAATTAAAATGCACGTTTATATTGTGATTTCATTCACACAGAATGAAGTCTGATTTCTGCTCCTTTTTCAATAAGGAGTATGATATTCCAGCAACGTGCTAGAGTGACTGAGGATAATAGGGCCGTAAGTCTCAAAAGAACAGACTGAGCGGTAGTATATGTCTGCAACATTATTTGCTTAATTCAAAACATAACTATATGTTTTGATTTTGTTCACAGGCATCAAAAATTCAAGTTATTCCTTTTTTAAAAAAAAAAATTAGCATTAACTCATTGTGAGAAGGTTTCCTAGTTCCCAATAACGTGCTTAAATCTGTCACTTCATTTTTTCCAATTCTGCCTACCGATATCTCAGTTTTAGTTTAATTATAATTTGTCTGCTGGGTAGACATGCTAAAGCTTTTTTTTAAATTTAGATTACAAACGTTAGAACCTAAGTACAAAAACTGACAGATGAAAGGACTTGGAATTTTTGAGCAAGTTGATTGGTTTACCATTTTTCTTTCAAACATCAGTTTTCTCAACATCAAGATTGATAGGTTCCTATGAGTCAGTTTTCTGACTTTTGAGCTTTTCCTAGACTTCAGTTTGATATGTGTTATTTTGAGCCAGTCATCAGTAGTGATGGAAAATGTGTGACCCAAGTTCTACATGCACATGATAGCACTTAAGTAAACTTTCTTAGCTCCATTTTCAAGGACATTGTCACTGTGCCATTGTCCGCTGCAGCATTGCCTATTTGCTCCTAGCCTTATAATGAACGGGGGGAAATCAGTTAAACTTTGCAACTTCCATTCTTCTGCACCAGTCAATCAGCCATAATTTCCACCATGGTGTATCACCATTTCATACTGTGGGGGTTCTTCCCATTGCTGCCGTGTCTCAGAAATATCCACCTTCCCCAAACAAACCATGGGACACCCCTTCCTTCCCTTCTTTTACGAGTTTATAAACACTAGAATATACCTTTTGTGTTACTTTCAGATCTCAAAATCAATTACGCAGTGTTTCATCCCAGTCCTTCCTTTGCTTATGTCAGTCACCTGCTCCCACCATCACTTCCAAGTGTGTGCTGCCTCCTGGCCCAGTCTCTCAGTACAACTGTCTTCAGTCCCTCTGTTACAGAGAGCAAATCCACAAGATATCATCTCCACTACAGCACAATCAGGCTGCAGAATCCCATTTAAATGATAATTAATTCAATAAATAGTCCTTCCCAAACTTCATTTCCCTGCTGCTAGCCCATCCTGTGCTATATAAACTCATGAATTAAATGCCATGACTCTCAAGATCCAAACAACCAATGTTCTGACACACCTAGCTACTTGGAACTGCAACACTTTCCATTCGTGATTTTTCATAGTAACTTCATTGCAGTGTTAATGTAAGGCTATTTATGATACTAATAAATCAACTTATTTTTTTTTCTTGCTCTTTGAGTCTTTACAAAACTTCAATGTTTTAATTTTTGGGGGTCTTCAAACAAAGCAATGGGAAGCTTGATGATTCAAAACTGAAATGTTCAAGATTTTGGTGAATCCTGTAGCATTAAGGATTATGTTTATTAAGGATAACAAGCATTATGGATGTTCAGAGGTTTTAAGGCAGCTGAAGGATTTTCTGCAGGGAAATATGGGGCCAGTATTCACTGAACTGATCCTTCTTACATTCTTCTGCAGCGACTCTTGGGCAAGCAGATATTTTTCATGAAATAAAAGAACAACAACAAAGAAGATGCTTTAAACATATCAATCTTTTTGTGGACCTGTCATTGTTCCTGGAATATTTAGTCCAGTTAGTCAGCTATAACTCCTGACATCCTAATATCCCTGAAAATGTAGTGTTCTGTCAGTTTAAAAATTGTAGTGATCCTCTAACTTGTTTTTTTGAGCTACCCCCAATTTGTGAAACTGCTGATTTCATGAAATGGCCAGTCAAATTTCCTACTACTTAAAACGATCAGCCTTCCTGAACTAAGTTCCTGTTTAAAATAATACACAATCATAAATTTAGTTCAAAATGAGATTGTGGCACAAAATATTCTGCAGTGTACTTTTGTACCTTCCAAAACTGGTGTTAGCTGCTTCTGTATTGTTCAGTGTGGCGCCTACTATTTTCTTTTGCTGATGTAAAATTGCAAAATAATGGCCAAGTTATCTCTTGATGTGGATGTTGAATTTGATATATGTGTACTTCACACTTTCAGAAATGAATGTTTAATTTGAAAGTTGTTGAATCTACGTTTCATTATTAAACAAAATTGATACTTTTCAACCTACAGCATGACCTTTTTACCACCTTTTGTTACAAACTGGAAACTCCACGAGTATTACTCATTTACAAATGGCAGTGATGCAGCATAGAGCCTTTTGTTTGTAACCACGATTCCATATCTGTACTACTTCTGTCTAGGTAGTAGAAATAGCCACCCTTACAGAGCACAGACTGACCGAGTGTGACAAGAAAGACAGTTTTGGGAAATGTCATCGTTGTGGTGAGGCAATAGCAAAAGACGACCTGCCGGAACATGTCAAGATGAAGGGCTGCAATGGTAAGCCAAAAGATGTTATAACCTCATCAACTCTAGTTTTGTTCAGTCATGTTTGTTTCTCTGAAGGATTTATGAGGGTGCATTTGTTTACTTTTAAACTAAACTTCTGGCATTAGTCTAGTCCACGTTATTTAAAATATTTCATGTTTAAAACAGACAGTTGCTTATAGGATCGTATAGGAAATATCAGATAGCCATTTAGCTAATCGAGTCCATGCTGGCTCCCTGCAAAAAGAATTTGACAAGTTCCATTCCATTGCCTTTTCTCCTTAGAATTGCCAATATTTTCCTCTTCTCACAGATGCTTATCCAATTTCCTTTTCGAAGTGCAAATTGAATCTGCTTCCATCAGACTGAAGCAAAGTTCCAGATCCTAACTTCCCACTGTGTAAAATTTTAAAAGAAAGATTTTTTACATGTTGCATTTGGTTCATTCACTAGTCACCTTAAATCTATGTCTTCTGGTTTTTAACCCTGCAGATCTGCTTTTGTCTTTTACACTGCCTTCCTAAAATTTAATGCCCGCAGTTTACATAGTACTCCTTTAAGGCCAAACCAGTATTTTATAGAGGTGCAACATAATTTTATTTTCTGTACTCTATAAAATCTAGATTCTACATGCCTTCTTCAACCTTTTTTTGGCTACGAAACAGTTACCGTTACTTATTTGCATTAATGTCAATTTTAAAAGTTACCAATTATAGCATCCTAAGTGCTGTAAGTTTCAGGCGGAAACAAAAGCGCTGGGTTTTTTTTTGGTGGTTCTAAATGGATTTTTTATTCCATCTGATACCCAACAAGAAAAACAAAAGGCATCATAAGCTGAGGTCAGTCTGTGCAAATTATGGCTAACGTTAACACAATAATAAATTAAATCAACCCAGAATGAACAATTATTTTAAATAACATAGGCCAGATCTTCTGATGCCAATAGCAGTGAAATGTTGAGAATTTTGTGCTGTTGTGTATTGAGATCAATCAGAAGTTCTAAGCCACATATGAGGGAATCGCCTGGCAAACCAGTGGGCTAGTTTACACTGCTCAGGGCACTACAAGAATGTTGTTGACACTGACGGCAGTGTAGGTGACTTGGGCTACATCTGTGATACTTAATCAGATGTTTAGATTAATATTGTCCCAATGTTAATTTCTAACAGAGGTTGACAATGATTGACAATGGAGCCCAATCCATGAATTCCCCACCCCCAACAGCGAATCTGTCCCAACTAGCCTTCAAAACCCGATTTCCCCCAATCACATCCCCTTGCCCCACCAATCACCCTCTCAGTCATTCACTTGATTATCTTGGTCATCTTTCATATGGTCATTTAGGAGCAGAATCTCTCACCACCATTTTGATGCAAAGTTCTCTAACCAGTCTAGACCTACTAGAGAGCAAACATAACTCAAATTTCTTACCCTTGAACTTGAATTGGGGACAAGAACTTCTGATGTTGTCCATGGTTTGGTCAAGATTTTCACAGTCGCAGCCAGGCAAGGATTTGAGGTATGACTTATAATTATGAACATATGAATTAGGGGCAGAATGTGCTATTCAGGCCCCTGAGCCTATTGTGCCATTTAATAAGATCCAGGCTGATCTGATTGTAGCTTCAACTCTACTCATCAGATGGCCACATCAAGAGTGTCAAGTTGGTATTCTAATGAAGGTTGTCCACCCTCAATGGAACACTGATTATTGAGATGTTGGTTTAGAGACAATGCGTGGTTATTTGAGAGGATGTTTTCTGCCCAAGCTTTCTTCCAGCCTTCGTAGGAAGTTGGAGATGTTTGATTTGTATCTAGAAGGGCTTTAATAGATCCATGTGGTGAATGGGGAGGCCCAAGTTGTTGCTGATACTACAACAATACAGATAAACAACTTGTATCACTTTGAATGGAGGAAAGGGTGATTTTTGGAGGACTAGTAATCACTGAATTGGAGTTGATCTCGTAGTTGATTCTCCTCATTAATGAGTGAATTTGTGTCCGAGTGCAGTGGGACAATGTGAGATCCGTATAGTTGCATAGTACTCAGATGTTGAGAAGACCAGAGCTACAGCAGAACTACGGACGACAAGGTTTATGCACTCCAACTTATGCCAGTGAACTTATGGGTGTGTTCGTTCATGTTTTGGTCTTTGCCACAGGCTTATGGAGTTTTTGGTGGTAAGTTAGAGAGTGGTCAAAGGAGCACTCCCAATATTGGGTGAGAATTGGGTCATGCTGCACCATTTCTCCATAGGAGATGATATATAGGGTGTTGTATCTGGATGTTTTCAAGATGGAATGCAGAAATGATGGACTTGACTGGGTTTGGTTGCAGTTTCCACCTGCAGACATATTCATTTATTTTGGACAGATCAGAATTTAGTGTGGCATCCATATGCTGGAAAAATTGTGCCAAATTATCAGGGCAATAACATCAGCATAAATAAATTTTTGTGATGATGTGGTGATCATTGACACTTGTGTCAGTGCCAGAACACCATCTTTGGGAGATTGTTGGTGAGTGTTCTTGGAGTGTTGAAGTTGTCTCGTCGATAAACTTTCATTTTTCTGCTGCACAGAAATGCAGCTGAAGTAGTTTTAAAAATAAAATTGGCCAACCATGCGCTTACGCACACTCACACATGAACTCTACTTGTCCCAGCTAAAATCACCACTGTAAGAATAACAATACCACCAGATTACACATTATTGGTGCTTTTGTACTAAATGTTCAGAAAAACTAAGAAAATGAAATTCACAAGTCTGCCATTTATTTCAAATGTCTAAAATATTTATTTTCTGTTTGATTTCTGTACTTGCAGATACATAATGCAAACTTCATTTGTATGGCAGTTAGGATATAGAATCATATGTGTGAATAGTTTATCTACTTGGTGATTCGCTTTCTGGGCAATGACCAACAACTGTGCTTTGATTTGTTATTGCCATAGAAACCAAACAGATTTATTGCTGTAGAAACCATGGACGGCCTTTTGAGCTGGGGGTGGGGGGGAGGCTATGGATAGTAGGCAATTAACGTATTGTGCATAGGCTTGTCAGTGGACTATTCAATTTAATCTGTATTGTAGCTTTTGGAGTTGACCTGATTTCATCCTGTAATGTATTAGTTACTGAAAAATCATCCAGCTGGCTTAAACCCTGTTGGAATTTCTGAGAATTTGCATTATTTTTAAATCGATGGGTTATTAGCAATTCACACTATTTTGCTATCAGTTGGAAAGCCCATATGTCAAAACTACATCTATCTACTTTTGCTTTATAAAAGCTATTATTTTTGGGTCAAATTTGCTCAGTGGCAGAGATAATCAGTTTACTCCATTAACATTACTTGCAGCTGTTTTTAATGAAGAGCCATAGCTGTTAGTTTACATTCAGTTAGTTAAGCTAGAGAATTGCACCAAAAGGAATGAAATGAATGGCTTCCTTCCTGGTTGTGATTTTCCCTGATCTGTTCTAGGTGGCTGAAGTCAGGTTTTAACTTTTCATTTTTTTCATGAGGCATCACATCTGCCATCATTTGTGCCTATGCTTTTTGGGATTACCTAATAACTTCACAGAGAATTGGATGTTTCATGAGATATGTGTGACTTATAAGTTCAAGCTTCATTCAGGTTGATGTGGTTAAAGTGACATGGTTGAAAATTAAACATTAGAGTTGAAATGGGTAGTGTGTGATTACAAGCTGGTTCTGAGACGTTGTTGAGGTCCTGGTGAATGTCAAGAAATTTGGTTTCCAAGATTTATTGGACTAATGGAGAGTTGCAGCATTGTGGCAAAATGACTAGGGAAGTGATAGCAAAAGTAATCCAGGTAGTAAGATTGATGTGAAGTTTCCAATAATGCATCAAATTCCTTTGTTTACTTGGGCATCAACAAGCAATGAGTAACATCACAAAATAGTTCAAAAAGAATGACTGACCCATAGAACATAGAACATAGAACAATACAGCACAGAACAGGCCCTTCGGCCTTCGATGTTGTGCCGACCAAAATAAAAAGCAATGCCCCTCCTAACTAAAACATTCCCTTCTCATCCATATACTTATCAACTAACCTCTTAAACGCCACCAAACTTGGCGCATCTACAACAGCTGCAGGCAGGGCATTCCACGCCCTAATCACTCTTTGAGTAAAGAACCTACCTCTGATATCCGTCCTATAACTCATACCCCTTAATTTAAAGCTGTGTCCCCTCGTGCTAGCTTTCTCCATCCTAGGAAAAAGGGCTATCACTGTCCACCCTATCTAAACCTCTAATCATCTTATATGTTTCGATTAGGTCCCCTCTTAGCCGCCTCCTTTCTAACGAAAACAACCTCAAATCCCTCAACCTCTCTTCATAAGACCTGCCCTCCATAACAGGCAACATCCTGGTAAACCTCCTCTGTACCCTCTCCAATGCCTCCACATCTTTCTTATAATGTGGCGACCAGAACTGCACACAATACTCCAAGTGCGGCCGCACTAGAGTTTTGTACAGCTGCAACATGATGCTGCGGCTCCTAAATTTAATCCCCCTACCAATAAAAGCTAAATCACCCTCTATTCCACACATCTGCATTTTCTGTAGAAGTCTTCCATGGGCCACCTTATCAAAAGCCTTACTAAAGTCCATATATACTACATCAACCGCCTTACCCCCATTAAGAATAGAAGATTGGTTAGGGCAAGATTAGGGCCAGTCATAGACAGCAGTGGGAAGTTGTGCGTGGAGTTCTCCCTGGAGAGAGGAAGGTTGAGAGGCGACCTGATAGAGGTTTACAAGATGTTGAGAGGAATAGATAGGGTGGACTCTCAGAGACTATTTCCATTTGGTGATCAAATCACCATTCTGCAGTTCCAAACATTGAAGTATAATATAATAATACCTGCAAAGATAATGAAAGGATTAGAAGATAAAAAATGCTCACAGAAGGAAGAAACTGTGGAATTACATGAGTGATATTCTGCCAATGATGTTCTGTCCGTAAATAATCTTACTCTGCCAACACAAGCAGCACTTTCATACTGGTACACTGCATTCAGCTACAGAGCACACAGTGGCTGTGACCGATATCTAAAGAGTTCAAACTTTCCAGCTTAGTTTTGCAATTTCAGGGCCAATTTGATTTTGGTTTTTTGTTTTCAGGTAGTCATGGGTAGACACTGGCATAGTGGTAATGTCATTGGACTGGTAATCCAGAATGTCGAGCTAATATCCTGCGACACGGGCTCAAATGAGTCTTAGCTGTGTGGAAGAGCAGAGGGACCTTGGGGTCTGGGTCCATAAGACTCTCAAATCGGCCTCCCAGGTGGAGGATGTGGTTAAGAAAGCTTACGGTGTACTGGCCTTCATTCATCGAGGGATTGAGTTCAGGAGTCAGGAGGTAATGCTGCAGCTTTATAGGACCCTTGTCAGACCACACTTGGAGTACTGTGCGCAGTTCTGATCGCCTCACTATGGGAAGGACGTGGAAGCTATTGAAAGGGTGCAGAGGAGATTTACAAGGATGTTGCCTGGATTGGGAGGCATGCCTTATGAAGACAGGTTGAGGGAGCTGGGACTGTTCTCCCTGGAGAGAGAAGGTTGAGAGGCGACCTGATAGAGGTTTACAAGATGTTGAGAGGAATAGATAGGGTGGACTCTCAGAGACTATTTCCCAGGGCTGAAATGGTCGCGACGAGAGGGCACAGATTTAAGGTGCAGGGAAGCAAGTACAGAGGGGATGCTAGGGGAAAGTTTTTCACTCAGAGGGTGGTGAGTGAATGGAATCGGCTGCCGTCGGTGGTGGTCGAGGCGAACTCGCTGGGGTCTTTTAAAAGACTTCTGGATGAGTATATGGGATCCAATGGGATTGGGGGTTATAGATAGGTCTATGGCTGGGTAGGTTTTGATGTGTTCGGCACAACTTGTGGGCCGAAGGGCCTGTTTGTGCTGTAGTCTTCTATGTTCTATGTTCAAATCCCACTATGGAAGCTGTGAATTCAAATTTAAGAAATTAAAGTTAATTTATTTATTAGTCACAAGTAGGCTCATATTAATGCAGCAATAATACTGTGAAAATCCCCTCTGGATTTTGTTGCCTCACTCTGGCACGTCTTCGGGTACACCGAAGGAGAATTTGGCATGGCCAGTGCACCTAACCAGTGACCTAAATTAGGAATCGAACCCAGGTCCTGGCACTGAAGCAACAGTGCTAATCACTGTGCCACTATACTGCCCACTAAATTGATTAATGAAACATCTGGAATATATAGCTACTCTCACTAATGAGCATAATTCATCATCAGCAATTTTTCATAAAAACCCATTTAGTTTACTAATAATGGATAATAATAATATGGAAATCTGTCCTTATCTGGTTTGGCCTACATGTGACTCCACACTCTCAGTAATGTAACTGACATTGTAACTACCTTCTGAAATAGTCTAGCAAACCATTCAGTTCAAAGGCAATTGATGGTGGGCAACAAATGCTGGCTTCGTCAGTGACACCGACATACCACAAAATATATATTTTTAAATAGAGTGCTAGAGTGTGACCGAATTTGATTCTGAGATGGGTCAGTGTGAGGTCATGTTACACATTACTTCCATGCAAGGTGGTTTCGAGATGTATTTAGCATTCCTGCTGGCAAGGTGGAATGCACTGACTGTTGTTTTGCAGAGATTTAGCTTGAGCTGAGTTTCTGTAAATATTCTTGCATGATGTTAATATCCCGCTTCAAGGTGGATTCAATGTCATTGAAAGGTGCCGTTTGTGCTGTCAGAGCAAGCTTGTCCACGTATAGAATGGTTTTGGTCGTACATTGCTTGTGCAATATCACAGTAGTTTCCTTCTGTGAACATTTTCATTATGTTTCCATAACATCCTATATTTCTGATAGACTAATCTACTGTGCAAATATTGAACTATCTTTTGGAGCCATCCTTTGGTGTTTCTTTCTCTTTGCTGAGCCCAATTTAATTTGTTGGATAAATGCCACATTTTAATCCTATGACTATTTGACCATCCCAAAGAAAGAAACATACACGGGACTATGAGCTAACTATTAACAAAATAGAGCAAATTAAATCTTTCCTATCATTGCGATTAGGCATTTCAGAAGGAGTTTGATAATACAGCATGATACTATGGATCCTATAACTTCCAACCTAACAGTACTGTTGGATAACCTTTCCAGCACACAGATTGTAGTGACTAGAGAAGAATCTCAGTACTGCCTTATCAGGGGCAACTGGGGTAAGCAATAAATTTTGACCTTACTAATGACACTTGTACGTTCAAAATGAATTTTTAGAAACACTGGAACGTAGCTCTATATTATCTCGACATTTTCCAGTCTAATCGTTGAGTGATGAAATTTTTCTTGAACTCCCCATTGGATTTATATGTGGTTATCTTATACTTATGACACTCTTGATCTTAGTCAAAGTCCTAACATCCATCACACTCTTGAGTAATGAGTCTGACAGATTTGTGACTCTTAGAGAATTTCCCCTTATCTCTCTTTTAAATCTGCCACCCTTTATCTTAAAGCAATGACTTCTTGTTGTAGAATATCCTGCGAGAGGAACTATCCTATCCATTTCTACTTTGTCAATTCACCTGATCATCTCGTACACTTCGATCAGATTTTCTGCCATTCTTCTAAACTATGGGGAATATAGGCCTAAAATGCCCAATCCCTCTTCGTAAGATAAACTTCTCATCTCTGGAATCAATATAGTGAACTGTCTATATTGACAGTTTTCTGAACTGTCTCCAATGCACCCACAAGGGAACCAAAACTGTGTACAACATTTTAAGCGCAGTCTCACTAATGCTTTGTATAGTAGCAGCAACACTTCACTACTTATACAGTAGTCCAACAAGTTTATTTGGCATCATGAGCTTTCAGAGCCCTGCTCCTTCATCAGATGAGTCACTTGCCTGATGAAGGATCAACGCTCTGAAATCTCATGATTTAAAATAAACCTATTGGACTTTAACCTGGTGTTGTGAGACTTCTTACTGTGCCCACCCCAGTCCAACACTGGTATCTCCACATCATCATGACTTTTATATTCTATGTAGCAATAAGTGCTAGCATGAGGGTACCTGCTGTACCCTCACACTTTCCACGCTTCAAGAATGAGGACCCAATCCCTTTGCACTTTGAAGTTTCTCTCCATTCAGATAATTTGTCTTTGTATTTTTCCCACCAAAACTTATCCAAGTTAAACTGCATCCATCAAATTTTGTCCCATTCACTCCACCTATCCACATCCATTTGTGAAACCATCTTGCATGGAAGTAATGTGTAACATGACCTCACACTGACCCATCTCAGAGTCAAATTCGGTCACACTCTAGCACTCTATTTAAAAATATATATTTTGTGGTATGTCGGTGTCACTGACGAGGCCAGCATTTGTTGCCCATCACCAATTGCCTTTGAACTGAATGGTTTGCTAGACTATTTCAGAAGGTAGTTACAATGTGAAGGTAGTCACATTGCTGAGAGTGTGTGGAGTCGCGTGTAGGCCAAACCAGATAAGAACAGATTTCCATATTATTGTTATCCATTATTAGTAAACTAAATGGGTTTTTATGAAAAATTGCTGATGATGAATTATGCTCATTAGTGAGAGTAGCTATATATTCAAGTATTAAAAGTTTTCTACAGGGTGGACAGTGATAGCCTTTTACCTTGGATGGAGAAGACTAGCACGAGGGGACGTAGCTTTAAATTAAGGGGTGGTAGTTATATGACGGATGTCAGAGGTAGGTTCTTTACCCAGAGGGTAGTAAAGGCATGGAATGCCCTGCCTGCAGCAGTTGTAGATGGCGCCAAGTTTGGGGGCGTTTAAATGGTCAGTGGATAGTTTATGGATGAAAATGGAATGGTTTAGGTTAGAGGGTCATTGCTTTTTCTCCATTGGTCGGTGCAACATCGAGGGCCGAAGGGCCTGTACTGCACTGTTATGTTCTATGTTCTATCACTGGCTAGGCAACATTTGTTGCCATCCCTAAATGCTTGTGAAACGGTTGTGGTGAGCTGCTTGCTTGAATCGTTGCAGTCCGTGTATAGGTATTCGCATACTGCTGTTCAGGAGGAAATGAATAGTTATGAATCAAATGTCAATCAAGAAGTTGCTTTGTCCTGGATGGTGGTGAGCTTCTTGTTGTTGGAGTTGCACTCATCCAGGCAAGTGGAGAATATTCCTTCGCACTCCTGACTTGTACCCTGCGAATGCTGGTGCATTTTAGCGAGTTAGTGGATTAGTTACTCACTGCAAGATTGGCTAGCCACGGTATTTATATGGTTAATCCTGTTCAGTTTCTAGTCCGTGGAAATACCAGGCGGTTGATATTGGGAAATTCAGTGATGATGACGTCATTGAATATCACACAATGATGGTTCAGTATTCTCTTGTTGGAGTTGATCATTTCATGGCATTTGTGTGATGCACATGTTATTTGCCACTTGTCAGCCCAAGGCTGGATATTGTCTGAGCCTTGCTGCATTTGGTCATGGACCGCTTCAGTATCTGAGGAGCTGTGAGTGGTGCTGAACCATGAGCAAACATCTCCCCCCGATCTTATAATGAAGGAAGGTCATT
Organism: Sphyrna mokarran; assembly: GCA_024679065.1. Lineage (NCBI taxonomy): Eukaryota > Metazoa > Chordata > Chondrichthyes > Carcharhiniformes > Carcharhinidae > Sphyrna > Sphyrna mokarran. Next base: position 33,512,979 of record JAGIQG010000028.1, read on the forward strand.
GATGAATCAGGTGAAGATGGTTGGACGGAGGACACTACCCTAAGGAGCTCCTGCAGTGATGTCCTCACATTGAGATGATTGACCTCCGACCATTACAACATCTTTCTTTGTGCTAGGTGTGACTCCTGACTGACCAGTGGAGAGTCCTCACCCTGATAAAAACCTCAGCCATACCTTCTGCTTCCAGGAGAAGATTTTGTTTTTGGTCTCTAGATTGCCCAACCTTTCACTAGGTGAGTTGCTTAGCTTATGTCTGAAAGCTAGGTGCATTCTCAAAGTGATTAGTCTTAATGGACCATCTCGAACAATAGAATACCTCTGATTGCTGTAGATGCTTTGCTGATGAGAGAGATGATGAATCCTTCACACTCCCCTGAAGTGATTGTCCTTGGGTTTTGCAAATGGACTGACTCAACTCCAGTGATTTGAAATGTGTTGAGAGACAAATTAGGGTTAGCTATCTTGGGAGTTCAAATCATGTTAGTATGTGTTTTTTAAAAACCTGTTTACAGGGTTCCCACTAGTAGATTAAAAACCATTATCTGACATAAAGCATATTGACGTGACATCATGTTTTCGGTGTCTCTTTTATTTTCTCCTCTTGACTGACTGGGGAGACAGGAAGTAAGGCCACAATCAGATCAGCTGTGATCTTATCAAATCATAGGGCAGCATGGTGATAGTTGTTGGCACTGCTGCCTCACAGCACCAGGCTCCTAGGTTCAGATTCCAGCTTGGGTCACTGTCTGTATGCAGTTTGCACATTCTACCCGTGTCTATGTGGGTTTCCTCCAGATGCTTCAGTTTCCTCCCACAATCCAAAGATATGTGGGTTAGCTAGATGAGTCCTGCTAAATTGCCCCTTAGTATGGTAGGGGGGGGAGGGGGGGTGCTAGCTATGGTGAATGCCATGGGATTATGGGGAGAGAGCCTGTGCGGGATTGTATTGGTGCAGACTCGATGGGCAGAATGGCCTCCTGCTGCACTGTAGGATTCTATGAAATGATGGTTCAAGCTTGAGGGGTTGAAAGACGTATTCCTGTTTATAATTTCTTTGTTACGTCCTCACATATATTCAGTTTGGTTCTGTGCTAGTTTTGAGCAGAGTATTTATTGTTTTTTTTGCAACTCCAACTCAATATTTAAATGAGTTTTCACCCATTCAAACATGTTCCACTTTTTCATTCCTCAGAACAAGTTCTTCATTGGACAGGAAACACAATGATAAATAACATTCTGCCATACATACTTCAGGAATTTCACTCCTCTTTGTTCTTAACATCATTTTCCTATAATAATTGAATCCCATACTATTATAACTCACAGTTCTTGCATCTTACTGAAACTTACTCCTCAAACCTGCTTCCCACTACTTCTCACTAGTATACAGGCACATAATGTAATGTGGCCTGTAGTATATATTTAGGAATTTAATAGCTCTTCAGTTGTCTTTTGATACTAAATAAATTCTTTGAGATCTTGAGTACCAAATCCTTTCTAGTATCTTTGATCAGCGTTGCCACTCTGCTTCTTGCTTTACCCTTTCTTCTCTTTCCTAAATATCTTGTAGCCAGGTGAAGAGATGGAATGGTATAAATCTAATGCACGATTATAATTTCTGAAAGTTCAGACATCTGTTTCCATTAGGTGTTTGATACGATAACGTGCAAGAGAAATTTCAGAGATAACAGGGCCAGCTGTCTTTCAGCACAGACTGAATGGTAGTATAGATCTCTGACACCACTGCATGAAAATAAATGATGGAAACCATTAAGTGTGGAAAATAAGTGGAAAGCTCCCCTGTTGATGTTTCATTAACCCCTAAAGATTTGAGGTGGCATAAAATTTGATCCATGTTATGCACTGAGTTAACTAAGAATCGTTAACTCAGTGCATAACTGTCCATGAACACTTAGTATTAAAAGAGTTTCTGCATCGATAATTACTAATGCTTACTTTTGAAGTATTTGTTTGTAAATTGACTTGAGCAGAAGGACTAAATAACCCCCTTGATGGGTTCCAGTACACATTTTTGTGCCAATAATAAGAATGGGTTACTTTGTGAGTGGAAGCAAAAGCTCAATTAACTATCCTTTATTTAGACAATTGGAAAACATACACATCATCACAAAGTCAGTAAATCCCAAATAACCTTTTTTGTAGTTGTATGTCGGCATTTAATGTCTGACTTAGCATTTTCATATTTGCTTCATCTTTTCCCCTTAGATCCACACTAACCTTATTCTTCTCAATGCCCTTGATAGCCAAAAATCTGTCACACTCTTACTTTAAGGTACTGAATAATCAAGCATCCACTACTCTCTGGAGTAAAAAAATTCCCAAGGTTCACAACTCTTGAGTAAAGAAATTTCTCCTCATGGCAGTACTTAATAGCTGACCCCTTATTCTAACATTGTGGCCCCCATATTCTAGATTCCCTAATGAGGGAATTATTTTGTTAGTATCTATCCTACAAACTCAGAATTTTGTGTCTCCTTTAGATCACCTCTCTCCTAAGTTCCAAGAATATAAGTCTCATCTATGCAAACTCTTCTTGTAGGAAAAAGAATGCCTATCCCAGGAAAGTGGTCTCATGAACTGGGTTCTGGGTTACCTTCCTGAACCATGTGTTTGGGAGCTTGTACAATGCTGTTAGTAGGAAGTTCGAGGACTTTTGTACTCAACAATAAAAGAATAATAGTATACATCTGTCAGAATGCTAAGAGATCTGGAGAAGGGAAGTTGGAACTTTTGGTGTCTGCTGCCCTTGCCCTTCACTGCATTAGAGGTTCTTGATTTGGAAGGTGTTGCCAAAGAAAGCTGACGAGACAAATAGAAGCTTGATAGAATGATATCTTAGCTGTGACAGAAGCGTGGTTTAACAGGAGGCAGTGATAATAGCTCAATATTCTTCGTTACAAAGTTTTCTGGCACAATAGGGATTAAAAAAAGGAGGGATGGGTGGCAACTTTGGTTACAAAGCAGTTAGAACAGGGGTGACACAGTGGCCAGCACTGCTGCCTCACAGTGTCAGGGACCAGAGTTCAACTACCAACTTGGGTCACGTCTGTGTGGAGTTTGCACTTTATCCCATGTTTGCATTGGTTTCTTCTAAGTGCTCCGGTTTCCTCCCACACTCTGAAAGACGTGCTAGTTCGGTGCATTGGCCATGCTAAGTTCTTCCTTGTTGTGCCCAAACAGATGCCAGAGTGTGGTGACTAGGGGATTTTCACAGTAACTTCATTGCAATGTTAATGTAACCTACTTGTGGCTAATAAACTTTAATTGCAAGGAGTGTGCTGTGTTAGGAGGATCATTAATTGAGGTTACTTGGATTGAGTTTAGGATCAAAAAAGAGGTAGTCATATAACAGTGTAGTATCGTCCCCCAAACAACCAGAAGCAAATCTCTGAGAAGTGCAGTAATAGTATGGAATTTTAACTACCCAATATTAACTGGGATAGATTTAATGTGAAAAGGGTGGTGCGATCAGAAATCTGGGTGTATTCAGGAGGAGTTTTTATTTTGGCGAGGATGTAGCAAGCTCAAGAAAAGAGAGCACAGTTTTGGGTTTTAAGCAATAAAGGACAGGTCAATAAGGTGGTTAAGAAGACATCCTTTATTACTTGAGTTAGAATAGAATACAAGAGCAATGAGCTTAGGCTAAAACAGTCGTTAGGCCACAACTTGAATAGTTCTGATCACCTGATTACAGAAAGGATATAATCAGAGAGGACACAGAGGAGACCAAATCTGGGCACCGAAGCAGCCCATCCAATATATATTGTGCTGCCCTTGCTGTCCTGAGATTTTCTTCTAGCTGTGTTCAACATGGGAGATCCCTGATTCATCTGAAGAAGGGTGATCAGTGGAAGGGCATTGGGGAAGCTCGGACTTTGATTGTGAGCAACAGCCAGACTGGTCTGTGGGACAACACTCCCAATTTTAGGACCCAAGTGGCATGAGGAGGACTTTGTGAATTAACTGCATACTATAAAGTGTTGGATAATACTGCTGCCTCACAGATCCAGAGACCCAGATTCGATTCCACTCTCAAATGACTGAGTGTGTGGAAATTGCATGTTCTCCTTGTATCCTTGTGGGTTTCCTCTGGGTGCTTCAGTTTCCTTCCACACTCCAAAGATATGTGGGTTAGGTTAATTGGCCAATTAACCCCCAGTGTTAGGGGAATAACAGAATAAATGCATGGGGTTACTGGGATACGGCCTGGGTGGGATTGCTGTCAGTACAGGTTCAGTGGAACAAATGGCTTCTTTCTGCATGGTGGGATTCTCTAATTCTATGTAGAGCCTCATACAGTCATCTTGTGAATAGATTGGAATAATGGCCCAGGACTAAAGTTTCAGTTTAAGAACCCCTCTGATATTAAATGTGGGGTATCTCAAAACCCAGAAGAGTATGATGAAACATCATTCTTAGTGGCATATATTTTCAATTTTGTATATTGAGGAAAGATACGTATATCATAGAGGAATAGACAAGTCGTGTGTGTTAATTAATAAAGAATATTTATTAACATAGTGCTGAATTACACTGATGGCAGTATCTGACATTATGACATTCAATATCACATAACTCTGAGATGAGTCCACCAGATAATTACCATGTAAGGGTTATTTGTCCACATTTGGAAAAAGTGTCCTAAGTTTCAGCAAAGGCAAAATCTTTTTGGTTCGAGTTTTGGATCTTAACTGGCTGCCGTTTTTGCCATAATTATTTTTCTATGGAGATTTGCTGCAGGTGGGTGTGGCTGTGATGCATGGTAGCACAGTGGTTAGCACTGCTGCTTCACAGCTCCAGGATCCTGGATTCGATTCCTGGTTCAGGTCACTGTCTATGTGGAGTTTGCATATTCTCCTTGTGTCTGCTTGGATTTCCACTAGTATTCCGGTTTCCTTCCACAATCCAAAGATGTGTCGGTTAGGTTGATCGGCTGTGCTAAGACGTTGCCCCTTGGTGTCCAGAGATGCATAGGTTAGAAGGATTAGTGGTATAATGTGTAGGGATATGGGGGTAGGACCTGGGATTGTGTTCAGTGCAGAATTGATGGGCTAAAAGACCTCTTTCTGCATTTATAGGGTCCTATGGTTCTACTGTCTTGTTCCAGTTATTGTTCTTTGGATATATCATTCTTTCTCTTTTACATTGGATCCACAGGGTGGGTAGATTTTAGCTTGTATCTCTCTGTTTTAAAATTAACACTTCTATACCTATTGTTTTCATCTAGTCACATAGGTGAACACTTGATTTTCTCACTGGTATGTTAACTCGCGTATCAAGCTCCCTCCAGATAGCTGTCAATTCCAATTCCCCTGTTTATTTTCCTTTATGCCAATTTCATTTCTTAATCTTAATTTTCTTTAGTTTTTAATAGTTATATCCTTTAGGCATTCCAGAACATGTGCTGAGGGGCCACAATCGCCCCCACTCCAGAAATCCCCAAGGAAATACCTGAGGGGCAGGGCCTGTGCTGTGTGGCAGGGGCAGGCTGGAAGAGGACAGTTGTCTTGCAGATGTAGGGTGTAAGGCTCATGGACCATAGACACTCATACGGGCAATCAGTAGTAATGGTCAGACTAAACATCAGTGAAGACTTGGCATCATGTGAAGAAATAATCAAAACCTTTGATACTTTAGCCTTTGACAAAATACCATCTGGAGCAAGCAAAATTCAGAAGGCCCACTCAAAGACTATGAGGTAATATGGATTTCTTTATAACTGAGCAGTATGAATTAGCTGTGAATTGAGAAAATGGAATCCTGAAAGATGAATACAGAGTTCTGAGACATGAATTAATTTGAGATCGCATTGTAAAAGAAACACACTTGATTATTTGGAGTACAGATATTATGGCCAACGGACATAAACTTCATGTTAGACATTGGAGCAGGAGTTTCAATTCTATCTACACAGAAAAAAACCCTTAAACCAGACCTACTCCAATCATTGACTTTTAGACTACAAGGTCCTGTTGAAAGTTAGGGGGCAGTTCTAAATTGCAGCACAACAAAAGAGAAACCACAGAAACATTGTATGTGATGCCCAATCAAAAATGCTCACTTAAGTCAGAAAGCTTGTACAGATTAACAGCCCACCCTTAAAAGAGACAATTGGAAAACCTCGAGGAAAGTAGACAGAATATTTCCCTGGAAGCGCAGATCAAAGAACCAAAAAGATGTAAAAGACAAGTAACAACAATCTATTGTCACACACTTCTGTTGGGAAGCCTGATAGGAGGACATAAATTTTGTTGGAGATAGAGACATATAACTCACTGACTTAGTTCTTACCAGCAACCACATAGAGACTTATAAAATACAGCAAGCACAAAGAATGTGCTAACATCTGAAAATAAGACAAAAGTTTATGGCAAGAATCTGTTTCTAACAATCTTATCCTGAAACAGTATTTCAGGCGACACAGACATCTCAGTATTGTGGATGACTTATCAATCTAAAATGAGAAATTAGTCACACGAAGAGTTCACAGACCTGAAATCCTTCAAAGAATATACAGTGATGTCTAGGTTTTAAAATATTGTGCTAGACACAAAATTCAGCTTAGGTGGCCAGGAATTTCAAAATGACCCGAAAAATTATTGTTAAGCTCCATTAGTTGTGCAGCCAGTCAACGGCATCATCATTTCCATCCAGACGTTGAGAATGTCTTGGAATTGACTTTTTTTGAGATGAAGGGATATACATTCCTCACAGTTATTAACGATTAATCCAGTTGGATTTAGGTTAAAAGTCTGAATGAAAGAGCCTCAAACATTTATCAAAGAATAAAAAATAAAACAGTACAGGAAACAGGCCCTTCAGCCCAACAAGGCTGCGCCGCCATCTCGATGTTCCCACTTCTACCATGATCTCTGTCTGTTTATAGATCTTCACCTTCAACAATCAGCTTTTCATCCAGACACACGGAACAGCCATGGGGACCAAATTCGCACCTCAGTATGCCAACATCTTCATGCACAGGTTCGAACAAGACTTCTTCACCACACAAGATCTCCAACCAAGGTTATATACTAAATACATTGATGACATCTTTTTCCTTTGGACTCATGGTGAACAATCATTGAAACAACTGTATGATGATATCAACAAGTTCCATTCCACCATCAGACTCACCATGGACTATTCTCCAGAATCAGTTGCATTCTTGGACACACGCATCTCCAGCAAGGACGGTCACCTCAGCACCTCACTGTACCGCAAACCGACAGACAACCTCACAATGCTCCACTTCTCCAGCTTCCACCCTAGACACGTCAAAGAAGCCATTCCCTATGGACAAGCCCTCCGTATACACAGAATTTGCTCAGATGAGGAGGATCATGACAGACACCTCCAGACGCTGAAGGATGCCCTCGTGAGAACAGGATATGGCGCTCGACTCATCGATCGACAGTTCCGACGTGCCACAACGATAAACCGCACTGACCTCCTCAGAAGACGAACACGGGACACGGTGGACAGAGTACCCTTTGTTGTCCAGTACTTCCCCGGAGCGGAGAAGCTACGACATCTTCTCCGGAATCTTCAACATCTCATTGATGACGATGAACATCTCGCTAGGGCCATCCCCACCCCCCCCCACTTCTTGCTTTCAGACAACCGCACAACCTCAAACAGATCATTGTTCGCAGCAAACTACTCAACCTTCAGGAGAACAGGGACCACAATACCACACAACCCTGCCACAGCAACCTCTGCAAGACATGCCGGATCATAGACATGGACGACATCATCAAACGTGAGGATACCATTCACCAGGTACACCGTACATACACTTGCAACTCGGCCAACGTTGTCTACCTAATATGTTGCAAGAAAGGATGTCCCGAAGCATGGTATATTGGGGAGACCATGCAGACACTACGACAGCGGATGAATGAGCATCGCTCAACAATCACCAGGCAAAACAGTTCCCCTCCTGTGGGCGAACACTTCAGCAGTCATGGGCATTCGGCCTCCGACCTGCGGGTAAATGTTCTTCAAGGGGCTTTCGTGATACACAACAGCGCAGAGTCGCTGAGCAGAGACTGATAGCCAAGCTCCACACACATGAGGATGGTCTTAACAGGGATCTTGGCTTCATGACACACTATCTGTAACCCCCGTAACTTGCCTGGGTTAGCAAAAAAACTCACTTACTGTGCTGTCTGGAGAAAACACACAATTCTCCAACAATGCTCAGGATTCCCTTCACACACATTGTTCGCCACTTTAACACTTCAATAGCAGGTTAGATGTAAGGCTTCGCATTCTAATCAGCAATCTCTGACTGTCTGTGCTGATGTGTGCTATTGCAGACCAGAACACTGCATTTGCCTGAAGAAGACACAGGAGTCAAAAGCTCGCGTTTTTACTATCAAATAAATCGGTTGGATTATAAATTGGTGTTGCTAAATTCTTACTGTGTTTATAGATCTATGCATTGAAACCAAATTTGCAAGACAATTCAAGGAGAAATTGTTTTGCCAATCAGCCTAAGAGCACATATTTGGGGTGTGCGAGGAAACCGAAGCCTCTGGAGAAAACCCATGTAAGCACAGGGACAACATGCAAAACTCCCATAGATACAGGCCCAAATCCATGTATCTGCACAGCACGGTGTTAGTCACTGAGCTGTCGTGTTGCCCATCAACTGGTCCAGTTCAAGCATACACTAATGATGTGAAGCACTAGGCTACTCTCGAAAAATCGAAGAGCAGCCCTCTCACGACCCATCGCGTGTATGTCCCTTGTCAGACAACAAGACGGATTGAAGTACCTGTAGGATAAAACAGAAATACATCAAAATCATTGACAATTTACACACTTCCCAGGGAACTCCCAAGGCTTATGATCCCTATTTTAAATCAGTTTTCTAGATCCCTCCATTCCCATTCTGTTTGTGTGCCCATCTAGGTATCTCTTAAATAACTTCAGAGTGCCTGCCTCCACCACTTTACTTGGCAGCACGTTCCATACCCCCACCACCCTCTGTGTGAAAAAACTCCCTATAGCATCCAAATTATACCTTACCCCCTCACCCTAAGCCCATGGCCCCTCATGATATTTGAGTCCATCCTAGGGAAAAGCTTAACCCTGTTTACTCTATCTATATCCGTCATAATCTTGTGCACCTCTATTAGATCTCCTCTAAGTCTATGTCTTTCTAAGGAAAACAGCCCCAATTTGCCTAACCTCTCCTTGTAACTCAGACCTTCCATACCAGGCAGCATCCTGGTAAACCTCCTCTGCACTCTCTCCAGAGTCTCCACATCCTTCCGGTTAAGGCTGAGACACAGTACTCTAAATGAGGTCTAACCAACGTTCTATACAACTGCAATATTAAAGGCCAGCTCTTGTACTCTATGCCCCTTCCTATAAAGGCTAACATACTATATGCTTTCATCCTGGTAAACCTCCTCTGCACTCTCTCCAGAGTCTCCACATCCTTCCGGTTAAGGCTGGACACAGTACTCTAAATGAGGTCTAACCAACGTTCTATACAACTGCAACATTAAAGGCCAGCTCTTGTACTCTATGCCCCTTCCTATAAAGGCTAACATACTATATGCTTTCTTCACAACCTTCTCCACCTGCTCTGCCATCTTCAGAGACTTGTGCACCTGCACCCCCAGGTCCCTCTGCATTTCTATATTCTTAATAGGTCTACCCTTTATCATATATCTCACTTTAGTGAACTGATTCACTATATATGCTTTCCCCACACGTGGTATTCCAGACCTTGTTGTTTCAGACAGTGGGCCACAGTTTATAAATTAAGGATTCAAGAAATTTACAGAAGAAGATTTGTTCATACGACACATTCACCACATACAAGCAAATGGTGAGACCAAGAGTGGCGTAAGAACAGTCAAAGCTTTATTATAAAAATGATGATCTCATTAGCATTGTTGAGCTCCTTTCTACACCAGTGCAGAATTGGTTAGTGCCATCAGAACTTCTGATGGAAAAAGATTGCATGCTTCAAGTCTGAGACCCTGTCTGGTTGAGACTACACCAACAAGATCATCATTAGTGGGGACTAACTACCCACATGACCACTAAGACAATCTGAACAGAGTCTCTGCAGATTCCCAAGCTACTGTACGGAATACAGAGAGAACAAGAACAACCTCCAGTGGACATGAACAAGGTTGAGGAGATTAGTGAAACCACCACAGCATTCACTTCTGTGCACCAAGATGAAGGCAGAGACTTTGGGGAGAGATGTAGGATAATGTAAATAGAATTTATTGAGTCAAAAATCTGGTGACAGGGGTATACGTTAAATATTTATATATTGGGTTATCATCAGTGGCATAGAGTCACAATGTTCTTAACATCGTCCACATTGTCAGTTACTAGACTTTCTTCTTGACTAGTAGTATGCTGGTGTTCTTCATCTTTGTCTCCCAAGGGATCATCTTTGGAGGCGATGAGATGACTAGCAATTACCCGAACTCCAATTTGATAATCTTCTTTCTGTTCATCTTCTTTATACTCTGAAATGACCTTCAGCCCCGACAGCACAGAGATGGAGAGCTCTTTGTTGAGCCCCATGCAGAATCTGTCTTGTAAATAATGAGAGTAATGCTCAATTGAAGATAAAGTTCACTAACAGTGTTGCCCCAGTGTTATATATAAGTTCAGATTCACAAAAGATCAAAGGCAGCAAAAATGGAGATTAGCTGCTTACGTCTTTGTTGTATAAGACAATGTTACGTGAACTGTCTGATTTTTATTCGTATTATACATTTTGGAATAGTTGGCTACAACATAGTGTAAATAAAGAGGGCAGTGAAGAGTTAATAGTGTAGCTGTGGGTTTGGAGTTACATATAGGCTAGACTGGATAAAAGTGGCAGATTTCCTTCCAAAAAGTCATGAGCGAACCAAATTTACTTTACAACAATACAATAATTTCACAGTCACCTTTGCTGATATTAGTTTTTAATTCAGATTTATTTAATTTACTGAATTGAAATGCCCCCAGCTGCCATTGTGGAATGTGAACTCACTAGATCCTTATTCAAGGCCTTAGGATTGCTAGTCCAGTAACAATCAGTACGCTATCATATCAGCATTGTATTCTTATTTTTCTGTATCTTTCTTTGATTTGCTTGATCTTTCTCAATACTCTGGAATTAATAATTATTGGCCTTTATTTTGTATAAAAATATATTTCCTTGCATTCAAATATATTTAATTTCTATCCCTTATTAAATTCCAGCTGGAATGAACAAGTAAGTAGGCAAGAAGTTAAATATGACATGCTGTTCCACTGATAGCAGTGCAGAATCAAAAAATGGATTCAGAGCTAAATTTTAGGAATTGAACTGTTAAAAACTTAGAGTGGCATATTGTATTTACAAGAGTATTTCAGCAATGTTTACACCATGCTGATGAAATGAAGTCAACACCAAAGCAAACCAGAGCAAGGAAAGTGGAGGATGTTGGGAAAGGTTTGAAGAAAGTTCCAGAGGAGATAAAGTTGATGGCATGGATAAACTTGAAAGAAGGATATAGATCTAAAATTGATTTGATGGTAAGGAGCTAATAAAGACAGCAAGGATTGAGGGAAAGTGGAATTCTGAGAAGGATAAAACACATGCATCTGAATCTGAATCTTTGGAATTGTACTGAAGTGAAGTTGATTGAAAAAATAACTTTGGATTAGTCAATCATTAAAGGTTTGACTGAAGTTTTTTCAATAAGTTGCTCAGACAAAGCTGAAGAGTCAAATCCCTCTTAATATTTTATCAGCCCACAGCACAAGGACTGCAGCAATTCAGGAAAGTAGCCCACCATTACCTTCTCAAGGGCAACTAGGGATGGGCAATAAGAGCTGGCCAGCCAGCGATGCCCATGTCCCATGATTGAATAAAAATAAAATGGATACACAGGAGCAAGAATCTTTATGTAGACAAACGCACACATTTATATTTGATGTCTGACTTTTTATTTTGGCAGAGGAGCTCACACAATCAGTTGAATGAAAAGTCATTGCATGAGGGGCTAGAAATGGTTAGTGCACGTGCCATCAGGCCTCAGTATCTTTGAATTTTGTTACAGTAATATTGTCATCAGACATGCAGAGAGCCACTGCAGCAGCTGCACCATGTTTTCTGCCAATCAGTAAGCTACTTAAGTACGTGCAGTTGCCCAATTCTCACTGAAGTGGAAATAAAATATATTGCATAGGATAACTAAAAGGTAACACCCCACAGAGCAGTTATTTTCTTGAATATAGAAAGCAGCAACTTTCCAAACTAATCTGTAAATAACCAACAGCAAAGAAGCGCAATTGTTGTGCTTTGTCATTATGCACCTGAGGAATAAGAATAAATACTAATGTGATAAGTGAAATTGATATGTTTCCAAGGAAAAATTGACATAGCTACCATTCATCTGCCTCAAATCTGATATATATTGCCCTGATAACTGTGATGGCTTTATTGAAAAAGGTAATGTTGTAGGTAATTTTAATTTGCTTTTCCTCACTCTTTTGAGAGCATTTCAGAGGCATATGGTTGGCATCAGTGACAACTGATTTTGCATTGACCTTGGTGGGTTGCTTGTGTTGCCGATTACCAGCATTTTGGTCTTCCCTCTCGCCATCTCCAAGTCAGTAATAACTCCAAAGTTTGCAGAACAATCTGGGTACTTTCTTTCAGCTACTGTTGCCAAATGAGGCAGACTTGAACTGGAATAGCCTGTGCCTAATGTAAAACATGTTTTTATTTCCTCTTAAAACCAGTTTGAAATGTAAAAGAGACAGTTTGATTGACTATTGAATTGGGGATACAAGATCCCATTCACAGGCTTATTGGAATAGCATAGTGTGATAAAAAGAGTTATACACAAGGCCATCTCATTTCATGAGCAATTTGTTCCACATGTAAAACTCACGAATCTGCACTATTTTGGATTCTGGATTTTATATGATTTCAGACATAATCAGCAGTGTAGTAGGTCAAGTCAAAAGTTCAGTAGATGAAAATATGTTGCATACATATGAATGTATGAATAACAAATTATAGAGTATAGGGCTAATGGTAGGACTCTTAATAGTGTTAACGAACAGAGGGATCTAGGTGTATATGTGCATAGATCCCTGAAAGTTGGCAATCAAGTCAATAAAGTTGTTAAGAAGGCATATGGAGTCTTGGCTTTTATTGGTAGGGGGATTGAATTTCAGAGCCACAACATCATGTTGCAACTGTACAAAACTCCGGTGTGACCGCATTTGGAGTATTGTGTACAGTTCTGGTCGCCACTTTATAAGAAAGATGTGGAGACATTGGAGAGGGTGCAGAGGAGGTTTACCAGAATGTTGCCTGGTACGGAAGGAAGGTCTTATGAGGAGAGGCTGAGGGATTTGAGGTTGTTTTCATTAGAAAGAAGGCAGCTAAGAGAAAACCTTATTGAAGCATATAAGATGATCAGAGGATTCGATAGGGTGGATAGTGATAGCCTTTTTCCTCAGATGGAGAAAGCTAGCACGAGGGGACATAGCTTTAAATTAAGGGGTGGTAGTTATAGAACGGATGTCAGAGGTAGGTTCTTTACCCAGAGGGTGGTAAGGGTATGGAATGCCCCGCCTGCTGCAGTTGTAGATGAGCCAAGTTTGGGGTGTTTAAGTGGTCAGTGGATAGGTTTATGGATGAAAAGGGAATGGTTTAGGTTAGAGGGTCATTGCTTTTTCTTAATTGGTCGACACAACATCGAGGGCCAAAGGGCCTGTTCTGCGCTGTAATGTTCTGTGTTCTATATTATATATGATATGCCCATCACAATTTATGATAGTTCATCCATAAAATTGAAATATTCTAAGAAACATTCAAATGAATGATATGGAAAGTTATGAAGTGTTTTCCTGTAATTCTTTTGCAGCAGCCAAACCTGAGAAAGTTGCCAACCACTGTCCACTTTGTCATGAGAATTTCCAGCCAGGAGAAGAGGTAAGAACTTGAAAAATAGTGTAAAGCTTGCATTAGTTCTTCAACGTTCAAGTGCAGAGGCTTTTCCCTTTCCATTTTGTAGGTAAGAGAGTGCCTTTTAGCCTTTCCTTTATGACTGTTTTCTTTTCCTTTTATAATTATAAATCCCTCTTGATATTTGCCCTGGTGTCTCGCCACATCCCTGTTCTTTCGAAGGTAGAATTATGGACAGCTTTTTAACTTTGGCTAGGCAGAATTAATCTATGTATACATTTCTAGCAACAATCATCGAGTGGTGAAGATGATCAGGGTACTTCTCAACATGGAAACACCGAGTTAATCGTTGTTCTCTTTTGTAGTTACAGCTGAATAAGCTACACAACATGGATTAGAGATTGAATTTAGAAAGTAAGAGTACATTTTCATTTACAATGTTTGTAAAACACCCTGATGGAGTTGATCACTTGTCTTAGATGGAATTCATCCCAGGGTCCTCAAGGAAATGGCAGAGGTGATAGCGGATGCCCTGGTAATTATTTTTCAAAATTCGCTGGGCTCCGGAAAAGTGCCGGAAGATTGGAAAACGGCTAATATTACGCCACTGTTTAAAAAAAGTAGCAGACAGAAGGCTGTTAGTTGACCGGTTAGTTTAACATCTGTAGTAGGAAAAATGCTTGAGTCTGTAGTCAAAGCAGAAATAATAAGGCACCTGGATACGAACGGTTTGATCAGGCAGACACAGCACGGATTCGTTAAGGGGAAGTAGTGCTTGATGAATTTATTGGAGTTCCATGAGGAAGTGACTAGTGCGGTAGATAGAGGGGAACTGGTGGATGTGGTATTTTTGGATTTCCAAAAAGCATTTGATAAGGTGCTTCAGAAAAGATTGCTGCAGAAGGTTAAGGTGCAGGGAGTTGGGGGTAGGGTGTTAGACTGGATAGAGGATTGGTTGTCTAAAAGAAAGTAGAGGATAGGTATTAATGGGTGCTATTCTGATTAGCAGCTGGTGACTAGTGGAGTGCCCCACGGTTCAGTGCTGGGGCCTCAACTATTTACCATTTACATAGATGATCTGGAGGAAGGGCAGAGTGCAGGGTGATGAAATTTGCTGATGATACGAAGATGAATGGAAAAGCAAATTGCGTGGAAGGTGCGGAAAGCCTGCAGAGGGGTCTGGATAGGTTGACAGAGTGGGCAAGGACCTGGCAGATGGAGTATAATGTTAGCAAGTGTGAGATTATCCACTTTGGTAAGAATAATGGTAGGAAGGATTACTATTTAAATGGAGAAAAGCTGCAGCATGCGACGATGCAGAGGGACCTGGGGGTCCTTGTGCATGAATTGCAAAAACACAGTATGCAGGTGCGGCAGGTGATTAAGAAGGCGAATGCAATGTTGGCCTTTATAGCTAGGGGGGATAGAATATAAAAGTAGGGAGGTTCTGATGCAGCTGTATAGAGTGCTGGTGAGGTCGCAGCTGGAGTACTGTGTGCAGTTTTGGTCGCCACATTCGAGGAAGGGTATATTGGCTTTGGAGGGGATGCAGAGAAGGTTTACTAGGCTGATACTGGAGATGAGGGCGTTGGATTATGAGGAGAGACTAAATAAGCTAGGTTTGTACTCTTTGGCATTTAGAAGGCTGAGAGGGGATCTTATTAGAGACGTACAAGATAATGAAGGGGATGGATAGGGTAGAGGTTGAGAGACTCTTCCCGCTTAACAAAGGTAGCAGGACTAGAGGGCACAGCCTCAAGATTGGGGGGGGTGTGGTTCAGATCAGAGTTGCGGAGGGGTTTCTTCATGCAAAGGGTGATGAATCTTTGGAATTCTCTGCCTGATGAGGTGGTGGAGGCTTCCTCACTGAATATGTTCAAGTCAAAAGTAGATGGGTTTTTAATTGACAAGGGAATTAGGCGTTATGGGGAGAAAGCGGGAAAGTGGTACTGAACCACTACAGATCAGCCATGGTCTTATTGAATGGCGGGGCAGGCTCGAGGGGCTGTGTAGCCGACTCGTGCTCCTATTTCTTATGTTTCTTATGTTTAGATCGTGCTTGATTCTCATTCACTTTGTTTTCGGTGGTATGGAAAGCAGAAGAATGATCTGGTCTATTAAGTTACTGGCCAGCAGATTAATGGCATAAATATAGGGCAAGTTCAGTGAGGGTAAGCAATATGTTCTACCAGATTATTGACCAGGTGTTGGTGACACTAATCCTGTCAATAATCTTTCAGCTGAGTAATCAAGCTTCAGACTCATTTGCTCAAATGGGAAATTACTTTTTAATTTGGGTTTCAAAGGTTGGCAGGTAACTAGATAATGGCAAAAACTATGAAGAATTCTATTCTATTAAGTAATGTATTTGTTGAATGGCCTCTTAGCTGTATTGATTAAGAAATTTCTGAAAATATAATGGATATGTGGTAGGATTTGGAAACTTAAAGGATAAGCACTAGTAAAGGTGATTGTTTAATGGGATCTGATGGTCATTTTTTGATGAAGTACCTATGCATGCTATGTCTTGCCATTCTTTGTACATAAAGGCTTAAGAGCAGAAGCCATTTCCTCCATTGCTTGGAACATGGTGTCAAGTGTTTGTGAGTGAAATTGCATAGATTTTAATAATTGAAAAAGAGCTAGTTGCTATAAGGAACAGCAGAGGATAATCAAAACTTCAAATTGCAATTTTGTATAGTTCATTGACTGCTGGGTGAGTCAGTGTGGTTTTGAATATTCCAGTGCCAGTTCTTATGAAGGTTTGAAAATAAATTGGAATTGTTCCAATCTCAGTGACAGAACTATGAAATTGTCACACAATTAAACAAGAAATCTGAACAAGAAAGAGTAATAAGAGTATCAGTGCTGGGGAAAAAGTGCTACAAGCTGTACTGTACCTATACCTCGCTGAAGGGCAGAAAAAACAGTCTTGTGAAGTTTTGAAGGCTTTGAAAGCAGAGGGGGAGAATATTGATCAGTGTGTGTCATAGTCACGTGACCTCTGTCATCCTTTGTGTAGAATGTTTTGACAGCAGAAGCCATTTCATCCACCACTTGGAACAGCCACTGAGCTATTTGAACAGTAACAAGGAAGGATAATTACAAAGAACAAGGTTGGATAGCAATGAACTTTGAGCCTTTTATCCTGAAGACAATGAGGAACCATTGCACTTATTGAGCAAAATGGCCTTTCATCACTACGTGTACTCTATAATCCAGATCTGTTTGTGCCTGACAAATCAGATTTGTTATTTATCAATGAAATTATGGTGAACTTTTATAAAATACTGTTTGGCATTAACTGCTATATTATGTCTAATTCTGGATACTGTGGTTTAGGAAGAATGTGAAAACAGGAGAGGCAGAGATGTTTCTGGTGATTAGAGATCCCCAGATACATGGGTCAACTGGAGAAGCTGAGGTTGGTGTCTTTAGAGGAGTGGAGGTTGAAAGGAGATTTGATAGAGGTACTCAAAATCATAAGTGACCTAGACAGAGCAGATAGAAAAAAACTGTTCCATTGGCAAACAGTTGAGAACCAGACGTCATAGGTTTGAGGTGATTGGCAAAAGAAGAGGTTTTTTCAAAGCAAGTAGTTATGATCTGGAATGCATTGCCTGAAGAGTGGCAGAGACAGATTCAGTTAGAGCTTAAAGATGGGAATTGAATCAGCATCTGAAGGGGAAAACCTTTGGAGGACACAGAAGTGTAAGGGAGTGAGACTAGCTAATTAACTGGGAGGACCAACACAGCTTGATAAGCCAGATGGCCTCTTGTACTGTAACCATTCTGTGAATCTAAATTGGACAATGACTGTGTCCCAAATTTTCAATGTGACTGAAATCTCATTTCTTAAAGCAAAAACACCTATAAATTAGGAACGTACATTATATATCCTTTATTTGAATGTGTCTTCATTTTGAGAACAGTCATTGTATGTACATTAAAGTGATAAACCAAATATCTCAGCAGTGACTATCTTTGGAACATTTCTTTCTCATTCTCACCTGGTACTGTACTTAAATCCAGAATCCAGCAGTAGGAGTTTTATTCCTTAATCTCTTGGATTCTCAATTCATTGCATCCTCTGCATATTATACAATAAGTTGGTTGGTGCTATCATTAAGTGCTCTATTGATGCAGGTTTCATTGTGGCATTTATACTTGATAACTGCAGCTGTTAACTGCAGAATCTTGTCTGATCCTTTCTCTTTTCCCCTGATCCCTTTCCATATATTTGAGGTAAAAATGACTCAGTTTCCCATAACAAAATACCATGATTGTTCTGGGTTTTAAGAAGAGCAAACCTTCTAGACATTTTTGAATTCAGGTCAGCACAAACTAAAGCAATGTTGTGAGCGAGCAAATGTGTCCAAAAATAAACAAATTTGACTTGTTGGGCATTTATATGAAGTTTGGCAAATATTATTTCTATAGTATATGTTTTGTTACATGTAAACTAACAAAGCTAATTTATTCCTCCTTCAGCCTTTCTTAGGGTGGCACAGTCATTAGCATTGCTGTCTCACAATGCCAAGGGACTCAGGTTTGATTCCTGACTTGGGTTACTGTGTGTGCGGAATTGTCATGTTCTCTTTTTGCCTGTGTGAATTTCCTCCAAGTGCTCCGGTTTTCCCCCTCAGCCTGAATGATGTGCTAGTTAGGTGCATTGACTATGCTAAATTCTCCATCACAGGCACCGTAGTGTGGTGACTAGGAGACTTTCATTGTAACTTTAGTGTAGTGTTGATGTAAGCCTACTTGTGACACGAATAAAAATAAACTTCAAATCTTGACTCTTTTGCTGCTTCTGTATTGCCAATCTGCTTCTCAGTCTTGAATATTGCCACAGTTTCCTCCAGCAAAACTTTGGGAAGATCAAAGCAATTGTCTTCAATCTATTAACCCTGAGCTGAACTTCTGGTCCCATATCCTATTCATCAGAAAGATTATCTACTTCTGTTTAAGTAACCTTGCCTGTATCTGTTCCGCCTCAACCTCTCTGCCATTGAAGTCCACTTTTACATCTTTCCTAGCTCCTGACTTGACTATTTCATCTTCCACATGTAAATATTTGTTGATTAGAAATTCTGTTGCCCTAGTCCTATTCTGTACTAAGTATAATTTGCTTATCAGTCCACTCTTTCATATCCACAGATCTCATCACTGCATGTATTTACATCCATTCATACATTCACCATCCTGTCTTTGTAATCTCCACCAGTGACTTGTCTTTCTTTCAGTCGCCAGCCTCCAATTCAATTCCCCCCTCCTCATGACCCACCACTGATGCCATGCCAAAATGACTGACCTTCCTTTCTCCAAATGTTCACATTTTTCGACTTCCCTCATCTTTTTTAAGACCCTCCTCAAAATCCAACTCTTTGCTAACTTTTTGATTATTCCTTCTAAAATCACCAATTAGACAATGATTTTAAATATAAATGTAATTGAAGGGTTCCACTGACAATTTTAAATTACTGAAGGTAATTTGATCGTCTTTGAATCATTCGGTTAGCTTACATAAAGTGCAATATGTGCCTGGGAGGATTATAACCTAGTACGTATCTTGTACATCTCTTTCAGTTTGTGAAAACAGTGACCTAGAATCATTGCATAATCAGATGCTGAAATTCCTGATACTGCAATAATACTATGATTATGTTTAGAATTTCTGTTGAATACTGTTGCGTCTTCTGAGATCCACGTAAAAGGAGATTTTAAGGTTGGACTCATTCACACTCTAGCATTTCTACCGAGCATTTATGCTGCAGCAAGCAAATACTGTACTTGAACTGCTTGAGAATTTAGTTGGCAGTAACTTGATTTATAATGGGACAACTGAAGGTGTAGTATGACAAAAGTAGCAACCAAAAGCCATTCTTTAGCATAGAATAAGCAGGACATTATTTGCTGAGTGGATCTGGATGTCAAAAATGGGTGTAACAATGGTGCTATGTTACCCACTGATTTACTTTGCAATATTAAACATTTACAATGTTAACATATCAAATGATTCCTTAATGCACCATTTCTCCATCAAGCATAATGCAAGTACGTCATTGCAAATGGAATATTATGGGTATATCAGACTGCTATAAAAGGCTCCCATTGTAAGAGCCAAATAGTTCACAGGATCATATGCTATGGGATCAGTCATTGTAGTGGTTTATCAGCTTGTGAACCTTGTTGCTGAAATTGTCGTAGTTTGGTATTTTCGAAGACCTTTTTTGGGAGACATGGTTAATAAACTTTCATATTTTTATCTATAGAATTTTATATCAATGAAAAGCTCCTATTGAAATTGATTACATTAATCTAATTTCAAAGTGAAGCAGTTTATCTATGTAGAATTATTGGAGGGAGAACGATTGCATATTTCAAAATTATACCCATAATGCCAATATAAATAGTAACTTGCGTCTGTGCCAGAATTTTCATATCCTTGGGATAAGGTTTCAGTTTATTTATTGGAGTCACAAGTTAGTTTACTGCAATGAAGTTACTGTGAAAATCTCCTAGTCACCACACTCCAGCGTTTGTTCAGATACACTGAGGGAGAATTTAGTATGGCCAATACACCTAACCAGCATATCTTTCAGACTGTAAGAGGAAATCTATGTAGATATGGGGAGAACATGCAGACTCCACACAGGCAGTGACGCAAACTGGGAATCAAACTCAGGTCACTGGTGCTGTGAGGCAGCCGTGCTAACCACTGTGCCACCATGCAGCCCCAAGTGCTCCACAGCAGTGAATTATTTTGGAATATAGTCCCTGTTTTAATATTGGGAAACAAAAGCGAACATAGACAATTTATCAGCAGTAAGGTCTGGAAAAACTGCAGTTTTATTCTAAACATAATGTTGATCAGAGCAATTCCTCTGGCCATCTAGGAATACTGCCATAAGAACTTTTGCATTATCTAGGAGTGCCTACAAGATCTTAATTTAAAATCGCTTTTAAAAGATACTAGGATTACTGACATTGTAGCATCCAATAGGAAGTTGAAGTGCAAGGGAAAGGAACCAGTTATCATCCTTAAGGAGCCAGTGGCATGGGACTGAAAGATGTTCTGTTCAAGAGGTATGCATAATTAAAATATTAGGGAGAACTGCAAAGTTAGTCTCTGGATTACTACCTGAACAATGAAAAACTTGACTTCAGGTAAATAAAGATCAAAGGAGATTTGAATGCATCGTTCAAAGATTAATGAGAGAAAATGGGTTTTTATTCATGGGGCACTGGTACTAATACTGTGTCGATGGGTGTAAAGAGGGCCTTTACCAAAATAGTGAGGGAGTGTTTGGAAAATTTCTGAGAAAGAACAAGCAACAAAGTAAACTGGTGATACAGAAAATGATGACCAGCATTTGATAGAAAGGACCAGGACATACAACCCAAAGAATGTACCAGCAAAATGGGACCACGATCAAATAATGGTAAAAAGATAGAATTAATGTTTGTAATTTTTATAACTGTTTGTAATTTTTATAAATGATCTGGATGAGGGTATTGAAGGATGGATTAGTAAATTTGCGGATGACACCAAAGTCGGAGGAGTGGTAGATAGTGAAGAGGGGTGTTATAGTTTGCAGAGAGACTTGGACAAGTTGCAGAGCTGGGCCGAGAGGTGGCAAATGGATTTTAATGCGGAAAAGTGTGAGGTAATTCACTTTGGCAGGAATAACAAATGTGTAGAGTATAGGGCTAATGGTAGGACTCTTAATAGTGTTGAAGAACAGAAGGATCTTGGTGTATATGTGCATAGATCCCTGAAAGTTGGCAATCAAGTCGATAAGGTTGTTAAGAAGGCATACGGAGTCTTAGCTTTTATTGGTAGGGGGATTGAATTTCGGAGCCGCAACGTCATGTTGCAAACTGTACAAAACTCTAGTGCGGCCGCACTTGGAGTATTGTGTGCAGTTCTGGTCCCCGCATTATAAGAAAGATGTGGAGGCATTGGAGAGGGTACAGAGGAGGTTTACCAGATGTTGCCTGGTATGGAGGGCAGGTCTTATGAAGAGAGGCTGAGGGATTTGAGGTTGTTTTCGTTATAAAGAAGGCGGCTAAGAGGAGACCTTATTGAAACATATAAGATGATTAGAGGTTTAGATAGGGTGGACAGTGATAGCCTTTTTCCTAGGATGGAGAAAGCTAGCACGAGGGGACATAGCTTTAAATTAATGGGTGGTAGTTATAGGACGGATGTCAGAGGTAGGTTCTTTACCCAGAGGGTGGTAAGGGTATGGAATGCCCTGTCTGCTGAAGTTGTAGATGCACCAAGTTTGGTGGTGTTTAAGAGGTTAGTAGATAAGTTTATGGACAAAAAGGGAATGGTTTAGGTTAGAGGGTCATTGCTTTTTCCTAATTGGTCGGCGCAACATCGAAGGCCGAAGGGCCTGTTCTGCGCTGTAATGTTCTATGTTCTATTAAGAGTCTTGATCTAAACTTACACAGCATCCAAAACAAGATGAATAAATTGATAGCAAAAAAAAATGCAATGATATCATACCCTTACAGTGACATAGTTGTAATGTGCGCAAGACTGCGAGTTGAATATTCAAAGCTATTTGACATTTGAAGAAAGCAAAAGGAGGTAAAGTAGTTCTATTAATAACAGATAAGATCAATACAGTCACGAGAATTGAACTTTGATCATGGTGTTTGGGTGGAAATCAAAAAGAATTATAGTCACAGATGAGAGTAATTTATAGACCTCATAAAAGATGCTATACTGAAGAAATAATGATGCTTGTAAGAAAGATACTGCAATATTTGTGATTGACTTTAACGTTCTCCCAGCTTAGATGAATCAAATTGGAAAAGGTAGCCTTGAAGATAAACTCAAAATATTTAAGACAGTTTCTTAGACCAGTGAATTATGGAACCAGCTGAGAGACTGTTTTGGATCTGATACTGTATAATTAATTAATAATCTCATAATAAAGGCATAATCAAAACATAGATTTTTTGCATTCAGTTTGTGAGTGATAAATTTGGGTCTGAAACCAAGACGAGTTAGTGGGGGGAAAAAAAGTAAGTGAATAGTAGCAGACAGTTAAGCAGATGCTTCATAACTTTCAACAGAGATGGAATAATTTTCTTTCTTAGTGAAATATGAGAAGAATAAGAACCTAAGAACTAGGAGCAGGAAAAGGCCATCTGGCTCCTCGAGCCTGCTCTGCCATTCAATAATATCATGGCCAATCTTTTTGTGGACTTAGCTCCACTTGCCCATCCACTCACCATAACACGGTGCCAAGAATATGCTGTCGATGGCTAATGAAGAGAAATGGGAAGCATTAACATACGATGAAAAGTATTGTTTCTTGACAGATGAAACATACCATTCATAGAGAAGGAAATGAGAAAGTGCAGAATGTAGTGTTACAGTCATAGCCAGGGTGCAGAGAAAGATCAACTTAATGCAAGGTAAGTCCATTTACAAGTCTGACAGCAGTAGAGAAGTTGTTCATGAGTTGGCTGGTACGTGACCTCAGACTTTTGAAGGTGGAAGAGACAATGTCCAGGGTGTGTGGGATCCTTAATTTTTTGCCAAGGCATCGGAAAGTGTAGACAGAGTCAATGGATGGAAGGCTGGTTTGCGTGATGCATTGAGCTACATTCATGACCTTTCGTAGTTTCAATTTATTCAACAAATGTCTTAATATTTCTTTTCTCAGTATCTATCCCACCAATATTTCACACACTTGCTCAACTGCAGTGCCTGCTTCATTCATGTCTTTTGTGAAAACAAAATGCACTGTATTCCTAAAGAGCCATGTCTTGCATCTCCACATACAATACTTTTTCAGTCTCTAATTGGCACTACCTCCTCTTTAATTATCCTCTTGCTCTCTGTGTTTATAAAAAATCTTTTGGTTTTCCTTGATGAGATCCAGTGGAGACAAACAGGAGCTCATGTGCTAGCTTTCAACAAGAGCAGCTCCTCTGCTCTTCCTCCATTGCCTGGCAAATATTTTCTCCTCTGATTCTATCCAATTCCTTTTTGAAAGCTGCAATTGTATGTACTTGTATCGTGCTTTCAGGCAGTGCATTCTAGATCTTAATCAGTCATTGATTAAAATAACAGATACTTTCTCGTGCTTTGGTTGAAATCAAACAAAAATCAAATCACTTGAAATCAATGTCTTCTGGTTCTTCACCTTTCTACCAGAGGGAACAATTTCTCCTTACCTGTTTTGTCTAGAACGTACTGCCCTTATCCTTCCATGTAGTAGAGGTTGCGAGTTTGGAAGGTACTGTAAAAGAAACCTTGATGAATTAAGTGCATCTTGTGCACTGCAACTAATGCAACTGCCTTTCACACTTCAAAGTGATTACAACAGAAAAATAGCTGTTTTTGACTTTGATACCAGTTGCTGATTAGGTAGCAACCTCTATATAAACTTCCCAGAAAAAGGAATAATCCCCCAAGAAAATGAGCTAACTGCATACCACAAGAGGACTTTTTGAGACAATATATTGATAAAAAAAGGACAGGTTGCTGAAACTTCTTACCTTATACTCATCAGGACAAATCCATAAGTGCAACATTATAGGTAGTCACAACAATTTATACTATAGGACAGAGCTTCCAAAACTGGGGTCAGCAGAAACCAGAGAATCCCACAGGAACCTCCCAGGCACATCCATGGCAGGATAGGCACCATTGCAATTTGGTCAAAAGTTTGTGAATTTACTATCAAATAAATCGGTTGGATTTGAACCTGGTGTTGTCAGACTTTTTACAGAAAAAAGAGAAGCCATTGGAAGTAATTGTCTGCCTATGATTAAATGTACAAAAATGGTTGCAGGTGATAATGGTCCCATCCAGCTGGATGACAGAGAAGACACATTGGCGGATGATGCTGTGGTCAACTTCATCAAAGGTTATATATAGACTGATTGAGAAGGGCGAAGAGGGAAAGTTTATTATTGTCACAGTCACTCTGCATGAAAGAGTGATAGAAGCAAATTCAGTAACTTTCAAAAATAAAAATAAATTAGATAAATATTGACCATTCTACCTCATGATCCTGAAAAGGCAAATTATCTTAAGAATTTGAAAAGTAGGTTAAGCAAGCCATTTCACAAAGCTGATATGACATAGCTATGCACATGGTATTTTCCTCTTAGATGCTGCTATCAGTGTAAAAAGACATTCTGCTTACCAGATAATTGAGCACTCAGCTGGCTATTCTCCCTTCCCACTTCCTAACCTGTAGAAAGGCCGTCAGGCTGCACCAGTTGCTGCATTGGGCCAGGTGTCCATCCCTATGGTGGTACCAGAATTTCAGTGCCAGGTTGACAGGTATTTGTCCCAGTGATTGGTTGATTGAGTCAAATAGCATATTCTGTTAGTTCTTCACAATAAGCAGAGCGCAGATGGCACTCAATCAGCCTGTCATTCAAAACCCAAATGACTACCGTTAGATTTCACAGCTAGATAGCATCTGCTGAACAGTCCTGAGTGTGCTTATAGTGACACTAAAAGCAATTCAAGACAATCAGTCAAGTGCACAACATGGCTCATTTACACTTGCTAGATGTGGTATAAATTCATAAGGAAAGATCCATTCTCTACAAAGGGAAGAAATACCCGCAGACCTTGTGCATTTATTTTAATTAATGTCTAGATGTCAAAATTAAAAATAGGATCCTTTTGACCAAGTCAAGAGGGACAAATGTTTGCCATGTGTCCCAATGTCAATATACTTAATGGTTACAAGAAGAATGCAGGTGAATAAATGTTCATGTAATTTAGTACAATATGCTGATTGTTACAAGAAGAATGCAACTTATATTGTTTGTAAATGTTACATTGTTTGCCATTTCACTTTGGAGCAAGGATTTTGCAGGGCCTTGGGTTGTGAGATTTGTGGGGAGGGGGGATATGGAGGTGAGGGTTCCATGCTTGGTACCACCATAGGGATGGACACCTGGCCTCATGGAGTAACTGGTGCATCGTGATGGCCTCCTTACAGGTTAGGAAGTGTGAATAGCCACCTGATTGGGCATCCTATGGTGCCATCCAAAAACACCCCCTCCCCACTGAACAAACTACTCAGGCTCTCTTCATAAGCCAACCTCCTCAACCTCCTCTGCACATCCTCCAATGACAGTATATCCTTTCTCAAGTAAGGAGACCAAAGTTGGACAGAAGTAGAACAAAGAACAAAACAGCACAGGAAACAGGCCCTTCAGCCCAACGAGCCCGTGCCATCACCCCGATGTTCCCACCTCTACCCGCGATCCCTGTCCATGTTTATAGATCTATGGATTAAAAACCAAATTTGAGACAGTTTAGGGAGAATTTGTTTTGCCAATTAGCCTAAAAGCACATCTTTGGGATGTGGGAGGAAACCGGAGCTCCCGGAAAAAACCCAAGCAAGACGGGGAGAATGCGCAGACTCCCACAGACACAGGCCCAAATCCGTGTATCTGCACAGCACAGCGATAGTCACTGAGCTGTCGTGTTGCCCATCAGATGGTCCAGGTCAAGCATACACTAACGACGTGAAGCAGTAGGATACTCTCGAAAAAGATCCAAGAGCAGTCCTCTCACGACCCATCGCGTGTATGCCCCTCGTTAGACAACAAGGTGGACCAAAGTACTCCAGGTATAGCCTCAGCTGCAACATTAATCTCATTGTTTTTAAACTCCATCCCTCTGGCAATGAAGGACGTAGTTCCATTTGCAGCCTTAACTACCTGTTGTACCCGCAGACCAATTCTTTGTGATTCATACACAAGGAACCCAGCTCCTTCTGCACAGCACCATGCTACAATTTTTTTAATCATTTAAGTAATATTCCATGTTGTTCTAATTCCTACCAAAATAGATGACCTCACATTTACCAACATTGTACTTCATCTGCTAGACCCTTGCCCACTTAGACTATCTACATCTGTTTGCAGACTTTCTATGTCCTCTGCACACTGCTCTACCACTCATCTTCGTATCATTTGTGAACTTTGACACTACATTTGGTCCCTAACTCCAAATCATCTGTGTAAATCATAAACAATTGCAGTGCAATCACTGATCCCTAAGTCACACCATTAGTCACTGATCGCCAATTCACATTGTCCCTGACTTTCTGATTGGTAGATGAAGCCACCACAATCCCCTTAAATCCCAGCTACAGCTCATGAGCTCTCAAGTGTGTAAATGTTGTCTGGCTCTTGCTTTCTGGTATTCATTTAGGGTACTGCTTCTTTAAAGAGAGCCTCTCTGCACCACCATGCTCTCCTGAGATGTTCAGTTTTGCTTTTGTACAGTAAAGGTCCTGGCAGATTTGTTGGCCGCATATTGGCAAATTGGTACTATCTTAAATTGTAGTGGATCATTCCACAATGCTTTAAAGTGCACTCTTCAGTCGTATACACTAATAGTGATTATTTCTTGAGTTCTACAGTCAAGGGATGTATTTATGATTTCTTCCTTTACAAAGTCATTAGATCCATTTGCTGCTGAAACCATTTAATTTTCATGCAACCTTAGAAATTCTGGGCCCTGGACCAGAAATCCTTGCAGAGCTGTAAAGAATAAAAGTGTCTCCATTACTGGAAATTTTTGGTCCTTGCAGGCCATCAATATCTGAAAGAGAATGCAAATTAGATTGTGAAGCCAAAACAGAAAACATCAAACACTGTCTGATAATATCTCGAGTGATGTGTCCGTGCTAGAGTCCATGCACTGAACTCCTGGGAGCAACAATCAACAGTATTGCCATAAGTGCAGTTGATCACAGATCCATTTCCAAAACAGATGGTTTAATTTACTCCTTTCTCAACTATGTAGCAATAATCTGAGGGGGGGGAGATAAATTCCAACTTGAATGTACAAACACAAATGAAATTCCACTTTCTACATAGACCTAATATACAGTTATGATTTTAAATAATTCACCACTGAAAGTGAAAAGCATTTTCATTTAATCAGATGTTTTCCAACCAAGTGTCCGTGTGAATCTTTGCCCTTCATTGACTCTCGATTTAATCGTCTATTCTGTAAATTTTCATGCATTGAGAAACAAGTTGCCATACAAAGCATTTCATAGATTCAGATAATTACTTGTATTCTTGTGTAGCATACAGTTAAGTGTTCGGCTTGATACTTAAATAGATTTAGGTCAGATTAAAGTTGTCTTGTAAATATTCTTACCAGTTGGGTTGCTGTCTCGATTTGTCAGATCCAATGAAAGATTCTGTCTGTTTTCAAAACAATTAACTATTTCCTCACTGAGGATGGGGAAAAACATTGCAACTATAAAGGTAAACCCAGTTTTTTTTTTGACACATTGAACTTAGAGAATACTATTTCACTACTTTCTGTTTGTACTGCCAATGATGAGCACTCAGCGAATGCTTTAATGTTATATTTTAAAATGGTTCAGAGTATTTTAACTTGTGATTTGGTTGTAACAGTGTGAAAGAGAGTTGGAAAGCTACTGAATCCTGAAAACAGTAGAAATGTTCAAATATCATAAGTGCTTACCAGACCATGTCCAATTTGGAATTAATGCCACTAAAAAGTGGACAACTAGAAATTAAATGATTTTGAAACACATTGGCTGCGATTTAGTAACCCCAATTAGCAATGGGTGCAAATCCTGTAATCACATTCTTGCTAGCTGCCAAAAATAAGACTTGTGCTTGTGAGATTTAGGTTTGGGACCTTCCCTGTCACCTTCTGACACAATCAGGTTCACGCCAGGAACCTGATTGTTCACGCAAGTCTGATTTGCATACGTTATAATACAATCAACAAACTTGATGCTGCTCCTTTGCCCTCTACATGTCTCCCCACCAGCCAGCATGACATCATGCTAGAGAGGATCATAATTGGTTTTCGAAAATGAAAACCAAATGTGGTGTCCATGCTGGGAGGGCACAGGTAACTAGCCCTCAGGTAGGGAAAGACATACCTGAGCAGGCATCTGGGGAGTTCCATTGCTGAGGTTCCTTTTGCGTGGTAGTGAGAACACTCAAATTTGTGAAGCTGGAGGGGGAGGGGTGCCCAGAATGCTTGTCAGGGAGAAGTAGTCCCCCGATGCCTGTGTTGTTGCGTGTCACTCTGCTGCTTGTGGGGGAGAGAGCCTCTGGCTTTTGGAGGTGGGGATGTAAGAAGAGGGAAATATTTTTTGTGCAGATTGGGATGCCATTGAGTACCAGAGAATCTGGAGAAAATATTTGTCTGTTCAGCTGGAGAGCTACTTGCCGGTTTTCAGTCTGAAACTGACACTCTTCACAAATTTTGAGATGATTTCATTCATTGTGATTCTCTAAGATCTAATTTTCTGTTCATCATTTCCCATTTCATAAAATTCTCCACCATAAGGAAATTATACAAATCTTTTAACTTAATGAGCATCGCTGGAATTTCCTAATCTGCCAAAAACTTGACTGAGGAGCAGGGGAAATAAATAGAAACAAATCTAGCAGTGATTATTCAATTCTACGAAGTAGTAATTTTTCAGTGTGTCCAGTTGGCTTGCATATAACCTCAGAATCTTTAGAAATATTCAATCCAATTATCATTGCAGTTCAACAACAGATGAAGAGTGATATGATTAAAATGATGATGTACTCATCATACTATAACTGGATCGTCTTGAGGTTGGCAAGATGTACCAAGTCGAATCTCACAATAATTGGTGCTAGGGCCTCAGATGTTCAAATCGGAAGATTAGACCAAATCTATGGCTGCTGAAGGACACAAATATATCAATGAAATATACAGGAAACTAAATTGTGAAGAGGACTTGAGTTTGCAGAGGGGTATAGATAGACTAAGTGTGTGCAAAAATGGAGTATAATAAGGGGAAATATGAACTTATCCACTTCGGCTAAAGGAATCAAAAATAAAATACTATTTCTAGGCATCATTCTTGTAAACCTGTGTTGAACTTTTTCCAAGGCTAAAACATTCTTCCTAAGGTTTGGTGTCCATACCTGCTCACAATACTCTAAGTGAAGTCTAACTAAGCTTTTGTACAACTGCAGTATAACATTTACTTGAAAAAAATAAAAGGTACTGCGGATGCTGGAACAAAACTTTGACAAAAGGTCATCTGGATTTGAAATATCAGCTCTCTTCTCTCCTTAAAAATGCTGCCAGACCCGCTGAGATTTTCCAGCCTTTTCTCTTTCGTAGCATCTGCTTCTCTATTCTCCAGCCCTTTAGGTACGAAGGCTAGCATTCTGTTGGCCTTCTTGATTATTTTCTGTATCCGTGGCATTTTAAGGATCTATGCACCTGAATCCCCAAATTTTGTTGGACACCTGCTAAATTTAATATTGTGCTTTCTAAAAAATATCTTGATGTATCCTGTATAAACGTTTTATTCAAACTATCATTGTTCTGCATTTCAAAGCTTGGAATGTAGAAGTAGCTGAATCCTTAAACAGCTTCAGTAACTTAGACGTTACCATGATACCACCAGGAACTGGAGATTGGTAAACAGATTGTAATACAAGACAATGTAGGATCCATTTTGATTTTTGTACCTGAGTACTACAACAATTTGTCCATATATTGGGAATTATTTTAGGTTTGTTTTCAGTTCAATGGTCTCCTGAATAATAGGAAAGATTAAGAGCTTGCTGCAAGCATTTTCTCTTATTCAACTTGTCATAGCAAGAATAGCAATTATTTAGCTTTAATGTAGTGTTTTAGCCTATTTGTTTGTGGGTTATACAGTAGCACACATAATTTAATGGTGTGTGTTTTGGTCTAGATATTCGGGTGAATGTAATGGGGAAAAGGATATCTATCTGATGTAATCTTTGTGGGTAGATCATTTTTCATGAAGTATAATTATTTCCAGTAAATTTCTTTTATTTGGGTTTTAAGGGTGAGCTCCAATTTTGGATCCGCTGTTTTGTCGACTTGAGGGTTACTTATCTTTTAACCTAAGGCTTGCTTTAAATCTTGCTTAGTGTACTTCTGATGTGCTGCTTCACATTTTCTTAGTCCCCATTCATGTCAGGAATTCCTCTCATCTTTTCTGCATCTGATTTAACCACAGGCTTCCCTTTCCAGCTGTATTGTTCTTGCCCACTTCAACCAAAGCTTCTGTCTTCTACCACCCATTTGACTGAGAAATCTTCTCAGTTGCCATCAGCGTCCCCAACCCCACCCCCCACCTTTACACTCCACGTATCTAATATCCTCATTCGCGAGACATAAAATTCAGGAAAATACAGACAGATCACTGATGATAAAATGAGTAGAAAAGGTGAATAGTAAGGAATCATAGCAGAAATTAAGATGTAAGAAGCTAAATAAAAGGAAGGAGAAAATAAGGGGCAAGGCAGAAACAAGGGGAGTGATAAAAAGATTTTCTTAAAAAGATAGGTGTAAATAATTATAAATGAGAGAAGTAATGGTTCCAGGTCTTTAAATTAACATACTGAACAAAACAGAAAAATGAATGAAACTTCACCAATTATTATTAAGAAATTCGTTGCTATCATCCGACTCTAAGCCTTGGGAGTTCCGTAAATAGATGATGATATTGATGTACTTGTTTTTATCCTACAGGTGCTTTGATCTGCCTTGTTGCCTAACAAGGGGCATACATGCAATGGGTCGTGAGAGAGCTGCTCTTGGATTTTTTTCGAGAGTATCCTAGTGTTTTGCGTCGTTAGTGTACGCTTGACCTGGACCATTTGATGGGCAACACGACAGCTCAGTGACTATCGCTGTGCTGTGCAGATACATGGATTTGGGCCTGTGTCTGTGGGAGTTTGCGCATTCTCCCCGTGCTTGCGTGGGTTTTCTCCGGGTGCTCCGGTTTCCTCCCACATCCCAAAGATGTGCTCTTAGGCTAATTGGCAAAACAAATTCTCCCTAAATTGTCTCAAATTTGGTTTTTAATCCATAGATCTATAAACATAGACAGGGATTGCGGGTAGAGGTGGGAATATCGGGGTGGCAGCGTGGGCTTGTTGGGCCGAAGGGCCTGTTTCCCATGCTGTTTTGTTCTTTAAATGAAGAAAGATTTCAGAGCTCTGGTACAGAAAGATCTGATTTACGTGAAGATGATACATGATACATGAATCACAAAAATACATTTTGCAGGACTAGCAAGTGATTTGAGGGCATTATTGTTATTTACTGCAAGGGGAATGGATTGTAAAAGTAGAGAAGTTTTGCTATTGTTGTACAAGGTATTAATGGTGCCACATCTGGATTACTGTGGAGAGTTTTGGTCTCCTTACTTCATTTCAAACAGACAAAGTTTACTCGACTGATTCCTGGGATGAAGGAGTTATCTTATGAGCAAACAGGTTGGGCCTATATTCATTAGTATTTGGAAGTTTGGAAGGCAAATTGACAGGGAATGCTGAAAGGATATTTCCCCTTGTTGAAGAGACCCAAACACAGTATTAGACTGATGAAGCTCCCATTTAAGATGGAAATGAGAATATTTTTTTTCTCAAGGGTTGTGAATCTGTGCAATTCCTTCCTCAGAAAGCAGCAGAGGCAGATTCACTAGATATTTTTAAGTCAAGTAGATGAATTCTCCAGGGAGTCAAAGGGTTTAGGAAGCAGGTATGAAAGTGGCATTGAGGCCACAATCAGATCAGCCATGATCTTATCAACTGGGGGAGCAGCCTTAACGGACTGAACGGCCTACTCCTATTTTGTATGTTTGATTTGGTTAATTAAAAATGGAGAATGCTACATCGTCAGTAAAACTGGAATGAAGAATGTATTTTTAAATCTTTTATTAATTGACTTGAATAGCAGAGGAGTTTTGATAGTTGAACTTGAAGACTGAAGTAATAGAACATCTTTTGTTCCGAAGTATTGAATAACAAATTAAACATATTGAACCATAAACTTTGGTCTTTAGTGATTTAATTAAATGGACTAAGAAAGAGAGAAATAATTACTGTGCTTGACTGATTGCCAGATGAAGATGTTTCCAAGAAATGTTGAACAAAATTAAGTTGCTGAAAAGTTGAAACCTACTTTGTAAGAAGAACCATTTGAAATCCCATTATTCTTAATCATAAAGGTGCCTTTATGTGTTTCTTTATTTATAAGATTGCTTGAGGTTTCTGAAACAATAGATTAATATAGAATAGGGAATGTAGTTTACAAAGGAGTATGGATCTGGACAGTGTCTAATGAAGGGCAAATTATGATGTTGGATATGGTATGAAATAGACGATGCTCCAGCTTTGCAAGTGATGGAAAAGAAACATACCCGCTTCCAAATCCAATTTGGGAATCAATTTTCCCTGCCAGCATATGATGAACTCTTACTTTCTTAGAACTCTAATGCAAAATGTTTCTCTTGAGGGGTATTATAATTATTACATTCTTCCCTCTGATATGGTCTATATATTGTTTGACGGAGCAGTTTTTTAAATGCAAATGATAGGTATAGAAAGCATTTGATTCCTTATTAAATTTTTCGGAACCACCTCTGCTTCAGCAATCAAGTAAGAATTTAGCAACACCAATTTATAATCCAACCGATTTATTTGATAGTAAAAAAGCGAGCTTTCGACTCTTGTGTCTTCCTCAGGCAAATCAATTTAACAGTGAAAAGAACGATAAAAATTGGTCCTCAATTTTTTTTGCACTAAAAATGAAAACTCTGATTCTAGAATAAAAGTGCAGCATGATTATCAAAGTTGCAGTAGATTTAGAACAAACATATATTTTAAAGAGGATTCCAGTTAATAGTTTATTTTTAAATATTGGAAAAAACATATTTGACAAATTTATGGCGTCACGTCATTAATCTTTATGTTCTCCAATAAAGTTCTGCCTTACTTTGCTGTGTAAAAATAGCATTCATATCCTATACAAGTGTGTAAATATTTTCTCTAAAAGTGAATGATTATTTTCAAATTAACAACCTGCTTATATGTTCTTTAACTGTCAGATGTAGCTTTAAATTCTTATGGCTAACACTACCCCTAAAGATAAACTTCATCAAATATTGACAACACACACCTGCACTCTAGTTGAGTTCAAAGGTGGACTTTTTTCCATTTGCACAGTACACCCTTTTAGATTTTCCTGAGGAATTTTGGCACTCAGACTTAATGTTCATCAACAACAAAGCAGTATTCTTATGAAGCATTGGAGCACATCGGTAGGTGATCATTAGCACAAGTTCAATTCATGTTAACTAAACCATAAAGGTGAAAAATTATTCCTGGGCCTAATTAACCTGATACTAAGAAAGTCACAAATGGACAGTTCTGATCCATAAGAGGATTGAACCTAATATATTTCGCATTTAATTTTCCATTTATTTATTTTGGCTGAATGTGTAGCTTCTAGAACAATCAAAGACTGTACTCTGGTAGCAGTGGAATCTACTTTTAGAACAAGTGTCCCATTTTCAATTGTGGAAATTGGCATAGTGGTGCGCCTGCTCTATAATGACTTTTTAACTTATTTTCCATACTGCTCAAAACAATTAACACTTTGATTTTTCATCTTTTTATGGACTAGCTAATATTGCTGATTTCAAGATTCACTGGCTTCTTTTAGATTACCTGCAATCTTAAATTTTCCATCAGAGAAGACTGATGTGAGATCTCCTCTCCCACATTAAAATAAATAATAATTTAGTGGATCATCCACTGTACAGTCTGAAATTATTCTTTGAGTGAACTGTTATTGGAGGAGAAGTGCCACAGTGAGTCAGACATGGAGAGTATTACTTGTTAACTATTGGTTGAAATCTTTGTATTTTCTTTCCTTTCGCTGGAGCTTATAATTTATTTCAGTGTTAATGATGTGCACTTAGATAGTCCTGTTCTGGTACCTAAGAGAAAATAATCAGACCATTTGCTATGCATCATGGTTTTCTGTTCTGATTTCTAATTTCTGCTGTATTCTTCGTTCTCCTCTCTCCTGAGTGTTTTGATTTATGCTGGGATCCAAATATATAGGAACACTCAACAGGCATTTCTCAAAAAGTGGGAGGGGGGTGCATTGGCTGTAAAGTGCTTTCTGATGTCTGGTGGGCATGAAAAGCATTATATTAATGCAAATCTTTTCTTTATGCCTTTCATCCTCTCCTGTTATCTTTCCTTCCCTCCCTCCTATGTCAATACTTTGAGGTTTTGAGTTTTTGATGTTCTTTTGGTTTCTTTCTATAATTACATTCCTTTTTCTTATCACTACTTCCACCATTGCACTTTAATACAAATTGTAACTAATACTATAGGCTGTGATTATATCAACCCTTAACTGCCCATTTTACTCATCATTATTTTGTAATCCATTGAATTTTTAAAATATTATTTTATTGGATGTGGGCATTGTTGGCTAGACTAATATTTATTGCACATTCCTAGTTACCCTTGAGAAGGTGGTGGTGAGCTCCTTCTTGAATTCCTGCCGTTCATGTGGTGTAGATACACTCACAGTGCCGTTTGCAGGAGGAGAGAGGGGTCCATGTTTTTGATACAACAACAGTGAAAGAATAGTGATACAGTTCCAACCCAGGATAAACTGCGGTTGGGAGAGGAACTTGCAAGTGGTCATGTTTCCATGGATCTGCTATGCTTGTCCTGTGGCAGAGGTCACGATTTGGAAAGTACTGCAGAAGAGGTCTTGGTGAATTGCTGTAGATGGTACACACTGTGTCACTGACTGTTGGTGGAGGAAGAAATGAATATTGAAGATAGTGCATGGGGTGCCAGTCAACTGGACTGCTTTGTCATAAATAATGTCAAGTTTCTTATGTTGGAGCTGCATCCAGCCAGGCAAGTGGAGAGTGTTCCATTACAATCTTGATTTGTGTCTTGTAGGTGGTAGTCAGGCTTAGAGGTGTCTGCAGAGTTCCCAGCCTCTGACTTTTTCTTGTAGCCACAGTATTTTTATGGCTAGTCCCGTTCAGTTTCTGATCAGTGGTAATTCAGAGGAATAGTGGGGAATTCAGCAGTAGTAATGCCTTCAGGCTATGCCCAAGTCTTTCTGCAAATGGGCACAGACTGTTTCAGAATCTGAGGGGTGCTAATATTGCACAATTATCAGTGCAGCGAACACCCCACATTATGATGGAAAGAAGATTATTGAAGAAATAATTGATGGTTATTGATGCAGCAACTGATTTTCAACCACAAACCCTTCCTTTGTGCTAGGTATGACTCGAACCAGTGGGGAGTGTTGCCCCGATTCCCTTTGACTTCAGTTTTAATAGGGTCCCTTCATGCTACACTTGGTCAATGAATGTTGTGGGAATATGATTGGATAATTTTGTGTTAGAGATGGTCATTGTCCGGCATCTGGATGGCTTGCCTCTTATCAACCTAAACCTGAATGTTACCCCAGCCTTTCTGCAAATGAGACAGATTGCTTCAAAATCTGAGGAGTGCTGAACATTGCACAATTATCAACGCAACAAACATCCTACATTATGATGGAAGGAAGGTTGTTGATGCAGTAACTGAAGGTGGTTCGACCTTGGACACTGTCCTGAGAAACTCCTGCAATGATGTCCTTGGAACTAAGACGATTTTCAACCATAACCATCTTCCTTTGTGTAAAGTGTGACTCAAACCAATGAAGAGTTTTGCCCCGATTTCCTTTGACTTCAGTTTTACTAGAGCCCCTTGATGCTACACTTGATCAAATGCTGCTTTGATGTCATCCTCCTTTGGCTTCAACTCTTTGTCCATTTTTGGGCCAAGATAGTCATGAGTGTAATGTTGCTGGTGGAATTGTGCATCAGTATTTGCTGAGCAAGTGCCAGTTGATGACACTTCCATCACTTTGCTGATGATCAAGCATAGACTGATGGGACAGTGACTATGTTGGATTTGTCCTGCTTTTTGTGGATAGGACCTAGCATGGCAATTTTCCATATGGCCAGATTGATGCCAGTGTTGTAGTTTGTCCTGGAACAGCTTGGCTAGAGATGCAGCTAGTCCTGGAGCACAGGTCTTCAGTGCTATTGCCAGAAAGTTGTCACCACCATAGTCTTTATAGTATCCAGTGCCTTCAGCCATTTCTTAATATCAAGTGGAGTGAGCCGAATTGACTGAAAATTGGCATCTGTGATGCTGTGTTCCAAGGAGGAAGCTGATATAGATCATCCAGTGGCACATCTGTAGCTGAAGGTGGTTGCTGATGCTTCAACTTGTCTTTTGCATTGAGGTACTGGGTGTTCTTATTATTGGGGACATTTGAGGAACCTCCTCCAGTTAGTTGTTTAATTGTACACCATTCATGACTTGCTGTGGCAGGACTGCATGGTTTAGATCTGATCTGTTGGCTGTGGGATTGCTTAGCTCTATCAATTGCATGCTGTTTTCTCTGATGTGCAATTAGCCTCTGTGATGTAGCTTGGTTGACACCTCACTTTTATGTAAGCCTGGTGCTGCTACTGCACACTTCATTGAACCAGGTTTGATTCCCTGGCTTGATCATAATAATGGTGAGGGATAGGCTAGTTCATGAAGTTACAGATTATGGTTGCATTAAGTTTATTTATTAGTGTCACAAGAAGGCTTACATTAACATTGCAATAAAGTTACTGTGAAAATCCCCTAGTTGCCACACTCCGGTGCTGCTTGCGTACACTGAAGGAGAATTTAGCATGGCCAATGTATCTAATCAGCACGTCCTTCAAACTGTGAGAGGAAACCAGAGCACCCGAAGGAAACTATCCAAACACAGGGAAAACGTACAGAATCGAACCTGGATCCCTGATACTGAGGTAGCAGGGCTAAATACTGTGCCACCATGCCACGCCTTGGAGTAAGATGAGGAGAAATTACTTTATTCAAAGTGAATCTTTGGAATTCTCTACCCAACACGTGTACACTCCATCATTGAAAAGATTTAGGCCACCCACACAATTCTGCTGTTGCTGATGGCCACAGTGCCTCATTGATGACTAGTTTTGAGTTGCGAGATCTTTGGAAATCTATCCATGTAGCACATTGGTAGACAGAGAGCATCCTCAACGTAAAAATCAGCATTTCATCTCCACAAGTATTGTCATCGACAGTGCTTTAGCAACATGCATATTATTGAGAAAAAGGTCAAATATATTTTTCCCTCTTGTTGATTCCCTCATCATCTGGTGTAGACCTAGTCTAGTGGCTATGCCCTTTAGGACTCTGTCACCTCAGTCAGTCGTGGTACAACTGTCCTTTTAATAAGGATGTTGAAGTCTCCCACTCAGAGTTAATTCCGTGCCCTTGCTTCTTCTCCAAGTGATGCTCAATATATATGAATACAGATTGCTCAGCTGAAGGAGGTAGTGACCAGCAGGAGGTGTCCATGTCCACGATTGATCTGATGCCGTGAGACCTCATGGGGTCCAGAATCAAACCCAGGGAAGGTGTCTGGGACAGTCATTAAAGTATGTCAGAATGATTATATCAGGCTGTTGCTTGCCTAGTCTATGCGATAGCTATCCTAATTTTGGCAACAGCCCCAGATATTAGTAAGAAGGACTTTGCAGAGTCAACTGGATTGGGTTTGCTGTTATCATTTCCAATACCACAGTTGCTGCATAGTGATCCATTTGGTTCATTCCATTTTTGTAAAGTTTTTTGGATTTAGGAGCCACCAAACCCAAGATTTGGGCAACTACGTGTTTGTAATTTTAAGATTTGTTTAAGAAGTACAGTTTGGATATGATGCATTAGCTAAATAAACCAGGAAAACATATAACCATAACAGTTGAGGATAGTTCATGAATCCCAGAGGACAAAGTGTTATGATACAAAAGGCTTGTGATTGTAGCTTGCTAGCAGAATATGAACTCTCTCTGATCTTCGTCTATTTCCTTGGTCCATCTTTCATTTGAAAAGGGTAGCCTCCTGACTCAAACTTGCCTCCAATGAGAACACCACCTGTCTCTGAGCAATTGTTATTGTACTTCATTTCTTGAAGCTGGCAGTTTATGTGTTGTCAATCAATTGTTTAAACCTTTCTAATCAATAAATACGGAACAAATACCCAAATATCAGGATGATTTCTCCACCCCCCATGTCCATCATTTAGATCAAGATCATTTTTTAGTTTGCCTCTAGCTGAGGGTCATTTGTTGGCCTTTATCAGACACTTGTATAGATAAAAGGGAACTTCAGGCGCCATCCCACTGACTTAGAAATGTCAACATAGAAACCTGAACCAACAGTCCTCGACATTTCTAGGAATTGTTTGTGCTTTTCCAGGGAGAAAGAAAACAGTTTCTCTGCTGAGTTGGCTTTATGCCTTACCTACCATTTGCATAAGAACACTATACAATTCATAATACCATTTTTTTTCAAGATCCCTATTTCTTATAGTTTTTAAGTTGGACACTAACAAACTTCTCCCCTATTAACTGCTCAAACTGAAACCACAAGCCATCTTTTGCTTTCCAAGTATGGCAATCATCTAGCTATGGCTTTGCCTCAGAGATTTTGACTCAAACAATAAAAGCCTATGGCCACGTGAAGATCATTGTTGGCACGGTTAAATTGACCCTGGCTGATACGCCTATGGATGATAGCTATTTAGAAAGAAGGAAAATGAGAGAAGGAGTAGGGCCAGTGAAAATGGGATTGGATGAAACATGATAACTGTAATACAATTTGTAAATGTTCTGAATAGATTTTAACCTCGATCTTTATCAAAGAGGAACTTATTTGGCTTAGGAAAAGAATTAACAATAACGAAGCATCTTTGCCTTCTCCAAAATAGTAGGATCCTTTGACACACACATCTGTGTTTAAGTAAATTCAAAACTAATGTGAAGAAACATTACTTCCATGACAAGTGGTAAATCTATGGAGTAGACTGTTTATGGAGATGGTGGAAACAGATAATATTTCAAACAGAAATTAGATTTGCTTCAGAAAAATATATTAAGGTGCAATATTTGAGAAATTTAAGAAATGACTTATGGTAGCTTATGATTGCTTGGAAGAAACAGATGGCTTTTTGATCTGTGGTTTCCAAAGATTTCTACCACTCGATTTTTCTGCTCTATGCTCGGATCTATTGACACAGATTGATTGCTATGATTAATCAATAAATTTAGATAGTGAATTAGATGGACATTTTTTTCACCAAACAGTTCCTAAGGGGAGCATCAGAAAAACTGCCTTAAGTTTTCAAGCATAGATTAGAAATACCTGTATAGCACCCAGTTACAGCAAGGAACTTCAAAAAAGTGAATTACTTTCAGTGCAGTGGCTGGTTATGTATATGTAACATTTGATACACAGTGGAGTTTAGTTTTACTGATCACCAATTACATTGATGATTCAGTTAATTGGATCAAAACTTACATTCCACAGCTCCAGTGTTTTTGCTCTTTCAGTATAATTGGCATGCATCCAGTTGTTGAAATCCGATTAGAAGTGATTTTCTTCAATTGAAGCTGCTTAGATTTGTGCCAGTTAGAGCTAGGTTGGTGGTACAGGCATCCAATTTGTGTGTGTGTGGAGCTTTTTTCCCCTTCCTGGCACATTTTGCACAAAGGTCCTGGCTAAATTAAAATGTTCTGGGCTTACTTTGTGAAAAATTTGCTCAGACAATTCTAATGATTGTCAAGGAGCTATGACTTTAAACATTTATAAAATTCCACCTATGCTTACTGTCAAATCTGATAATCAATGGCTGGCTGATCAGAGACTTAGAAAAGTAAATGCAGACATGGTGGTAAAGATTCAGAAGTTGAGATCAATTGGAGTCTTGCAAACTTTCAAAAAATGTAACATTCACTATTTTCATTGCAAAATGATTTGAGGTGTCAATTCTGCTGCCACTGACTGCACTTTTTTAATGGGCATGTTACCCTACTGGATGGGTTGTTTATGCATTGTTATTTCATGGATGCAGTGTCACAGACGTGTGTTATAAACTTTTCATACATGTGAGTTTACCATTCTTAATAATCAAACAGATGGTGAAAATGACAATGGATTATAACATTCAGCACCAGAGAGGTTATTCAAAAGATTTGAGTTGGTGAATATTTAACATGTTAAAATTTACAGCAATTGCATTAAATGTAGACTGAAATGAAAAAGGAGAACCAGAATAATTTAAACAACGATGAGCTGAGGGAAACAGGATCACAACTGAACATAAGAAATAGGAGCAGGAGTAAGCCATCTAGCTTCGAGCCTGCCCCATCATTCAGTAAGATCATGGCTGATCTGAAGTGGATCAGTTCCACTTACCTGCCTGCTCCCCATAACCCTTAATTCCCTTATCTATCAGAAATCTATCTACCCGTGACTTAAACATATCCAACAAGGTAGCCTCTACCATTTCAATGAGCAGAGAATTTGAGAGATTCACCACCCTCCAAGAGAAGAAGTTCCTCCTCAACTCTGTTCTAAACCACCCACCATCACCACCACCACCACCCAAACCCCCGCTCCCCTTAGTTTGAGGCTGTGCTCTCTAGTTCTGGTTTTCTTTCTAAGTAGAAAGAATTTCTCTACCTCTACCCTATCTAGCCACTTAGCCACTTCGTTATCTTATATGTCTCTATAAGATCCCCCCTCAGCCTTTTAAACTCCAATGAGTACAGGTCCAATTTACTTGATCTCTCCTCATTAGCTAACCCTCTCCTCTCCGGTATCAGCCTGGTGAGCCTTCTCTGTACTCCCTCCAAGGCCTGTATATCCTTTCGCAAATAAGGGGACCAAAACTGTACACAGTACTCCAGTTGTGGCCTCACCAATGCCTTGTACAGTTGCAGCAAGATCTCCCTGCTTTTATATTTTATCCCCCTCGCAATAAAGACCAACATTCCATTCGCCTACTTGATCACCTGTTGCACCTGCAGATTGAGATTTTGCAATTTGTGCACAAGGACCCCAGGTCCCTCAGCACAGTAGCACACTGCAACTTTTCACCATTGAAAAATATTCCATCCTACTATTGTTTCTTCCAAAGTGGATAACCTCACATTTGCTTTCTTCCAAAGTGGATAACCTCATATTTGCTATGTTGTTATGCCACCTTGAAAGTAAAGGAACTGTGTGTATCTTGAACCTTAGCTTGGAAATGAGGCAGAGCCAATTCTCAATGCTGACTGGATCTCCATTCTTTCAAAGAAATTAAAGAATAAAAAGATGTGCTTTCTCTATATTGTCATCTGTTTCGACACTTAAAGTTATATCTTGTGTCTAATGTGAACTAATATCTATTGTTCGTGACCCCTATGCCCCATTAATAAGCTCCATATTGATCAAATAATTTGCATGTGATGTAGCAGTTAACTGGAACAGATGGCACTTCAGTCCCCTTTTAAATTATGCCACACTTAATAGTTCAGAGGCTGTTAGAAAGTTACTTGGTTATACCTGTTCCAGCCTGGCATCTTAAGCCAGGCAAAATGCATAGGCTGGAGATGGGGAGAGAACCAAGGGGCTGCTTTAAGGTCAGGAAACCCAGAAGAAATGTTTGCTCAGGTTTGAATTTAGTGAGCATGGGAACTGAGTGAGCATTCTTTTTTTGTCTCCTTTTGCTGAGCACAACCAGACAGATTGATAGACTGGCTTGTTGTCAGGTAAGTAGGCCTACAGCACCATTCAAATCAGGGAGAAGAGGGAGTGAGATTAGGAAACCCACAGCAGTAAATATTTGAATCAATGCATGTCCATCCAAAGCAAGTAGAGATATTCACCCATTTAGGCCGTTAACTTATTGACTCCAACAAGAGTTCACATCGTTGAACATACAACTTCCCAGCATGCTTCAGGCAACTTCAGCTTACAGCAAATACGGTAGTTTGTTATAACATTTTTCTTATGATACAGCTACTAACTAGGTTATTTAAATTGACCCATCTGATGGTATGTTCTACCCTATTTTTTTCAGTTGATTAGAACATTTTGCTTTCTCATTAGTGGCATTAATTTTCCTTTATTGCAAAACAAGAGCCTAAGTGAACTCATTGAAACAGTTGAGTGTATAGTAATTCATCTACTCATAGTTCAAATATGTATTTGTTTGAAGCCTATTTTGTTAAGGGATGAAAAATTGAAATACCTTATTATTAAACCTTTCCAATAAATACTGTGCTCAGCAATCAGAAGTAGAACGAATGCCAATGCTAAAATTTAGTTGCAGCTGGCTGGAAATCAACATACCGAGAATCTCTCATTTTGGGGAGCTCTGGTTTAAGTGTCCTAGCTGCTTTCTAATGTGAGCTAGTATGAAAATAGCTCCCTGGTACTTTACATATAATAGCTAAGACACTGAGTATTTTGTGTCTGTTTTTTCAAAAGAATAATGCATCACCAATATAATATCAAAGGAAGAATGAATGGAAAAATTGGATAAGATAAAATAGATCAAAAGGAGGTAATTAAAGAGTGCTGAGAGTAGAAATGTCACCTCTTCCAAATGGAATATATCTTAAGTTATTGTCCATGTCTTTTGGTCTTTCCTGGGTATGGTGTGATTCTGATGTGGATATGCCAGCGTTGGACTGGGGTAAACACAGTAAGAAGTCTGACAACACCAGGTTTAAGTCCAACCAATTTATTTGATAGTAAACTCACAAGCTTTCGGGGTTTGCCTGTTCATCAGGTGAACAGAGTGTTCTGGCCTCAGACAGAACATATAACAGTGCACACAGTTTACACAGCAAACTGTGTAACAGTAACAGGAAATTGTATGCGCTGTTATATGCTCTGACTGAGGCCAGAATTCTCCATTCACCTGACGAAGGCCAAACCCTGAAAGCTTGTGAGTTTACTATCAAATAAATTGGTTAGACTTAAACCTGGTGTTGTCAGACTTATTACTATAGTGTGATTCCATAGAATGGAGAATTACACATGCTATTGAGAAAAAGAAAGGAATGAACCTGATGACCCACAGCCAAACATCAATGCTTGGGGGATGTCTCAAGACCAGAAATCCAGGACAAAGTTAATTGTCACCTGGGAAAACATGGGAAAATAAATGTTGATCTTATTTGTTAAAGCAAGTAATGTCTGACAAATTTGCTTGAGTTTTTTGATGAAGGATCATATAGGGTTAATAAAGGTAATGCAGTGGATCTTCTGCATTGGACTGTCAAAAGGCATTTGATAAATTACTCTCTTTCTTAAAAAAACAAATCAACAGAATCCTGGAGATTATTGGTAGAAGCACAGAGTATAAAAGAGAGAAAGTTAGTTAAAGATTTATGAATCATTGGTTACATGTCAGCTGGAGTACTGTGTCCAGTTCTGGATATCAGAATTCAGGAAGGCTTTCAAAGCCTCAGAGGGGGTGGAGAGATTATTAAATGATGAAATGAGGAATTTCAGTCAGATGAAGAGTATGAGGCTGAGATTATTCTCTTACGCAGAGAAGGTTAAGGGGAGATTTATGAGTCCCTTGTGATAGATTAGATTTCCTACCATGCAGAAGAAGGTCAGTCAGCCCATCAAGTCTACACTGACCACAATCTCATCCTATTCCCATAACTCCATGTACTTGCCCTGCTAATCCCCCAACACTATGGTCAATTTAGCATGGCTAATCCACCTAACCTGCACATCTTTGGACTGTGAAGGAAACCAGAACACCCCAAGGAAGCCTACACAAATATGGCGGGGCGGGGGCATGCAAACTCCACACACAGTGATCCTGGGCTGGAATTGAACCTGAGTCCCTCGTGCTGTGCGATAGCAGTGCTAACCACTGTGCCACCTGCTACTAAGTTCTAGCCCAACGAAACAAGTGTTCAGTCAGCTTATTTGTTAATGTTTGCTTTAGTTTCCAAAAGCTTGAGACAAAATTAAAGCCTGTTTTACAAGTTCATTGAACTTGTAATCAAGAGTAGGAACCCCAATCAATTTATTTACCTTTTAGTGAAAAGACACAATGTAACTATAGCAGCCAATACCAAACCCAATACATGGATGGCTCAGTGATCAGCACTGCTGCTTCACGGCTCCAGGGACCTGGGTTCGATTCCTGGCTCAGGTCACTATCTGTGTGGA
This sequence comes from Sphyrna mokarran, assembly GCA_024679065.1. Lineage (NCBI taxonomy): Eukaryota > Metazoa > Chordata > Chondrichthyes > Carcharhiniformes > Carcharhinidae > Sphyrna > Sphyrna mokarran. The sequence continues at coordinate 33,557,887 of JAGIQG010000028.1, forward strand.
GTTTGCACATTCTCCTCGTGTCTGCATGGTACTCCGGTTTCCTCCCACAGTCCAAATATGTGCTGGTTAGGTTGATTGGCCATAGTAAAATTGCCCCTTAGTGTCTTGAGAGGTGTAGATTAGAGGGATTAGTGGGTAAAATATGTAGGGATATGAGGGTAATGCTGAGTAGAATTGTGGTTGGTGCAGACTCAATGGGTTGAAGGGCCTCTTTCTGCACTGTAGGGTCCTATTCTAATCTATGATTTAAGCCCAACCTAACCACTTAACTAGGCATAAACCAGAGATAAATCAATGGCAAAGTCAACTTTTATTCATGATCTAATTTTGAAATACAATGAATGTTTCTTGCATGATGTCGCAGTGTTACTAAGGCTTCTCTTTCACCTGAACTTGCCAGTCTGGTCTCTTGAAGTGAAGTTAAACAATACACCAGAAAGGCTGATCACAAAGTTAACTATTTTCTATATCATACTCTGCTTGTCCCAAATCTATTTATACAATTCTGTTCATTATAATTCAAAATATGATTGAGGGGTTTTTCTAGGGAAACTGTTTCTTTGAGGATATAAGTTTAAGGCACCTGGTAAAAAAAAATTGGAGAGAAGGGTTTTATACTTGGTGAATTATGATAATCTAGAATTTATTGCTAAAACTTCAGTGGAAGTTGATTTGTAATAAAAAGGAATTGGATTCTTTACTTGAAAAGAAAACATTTACAAGGCAACAAGAAAAAAATCGTGGGAGTGAGACTAATTTGATAACTGTTTCAAAAAGCCTACACAAACAGAATAGTGTCAAGAAAATCGATCCGAAGCAGTGACCATTCCTAAGCCAACATTCCCAACACTAAGATACTAATCACACAAAACAGTTCTGCTAGCGCGACATGCCATTCATATGCCAACACCAGATTCTTTTGAAGCAATTGGTAAAGGCAGAAAACCCTCAGGAGAACAGCAGAAACAATTTAGGGATGTTGTCAAAGGATCCCTGAAGAGGCCAAACATCCCCACCAACTCACAGGAAACCTTGGCTTAGAACAAAGAAATTGCAGGACAGGAATAGGCCCCTTGGCCCTGCAACGCTGCATCAACCATGCTGCCCATCTAAACTAACACCCCCTATCCTTCTGGGGATCATATCCCTCTATTCCCATCCTATTTGGGCATTTGTCAAGAAGCTCCTTATAAGTCACTATTGTATCTGCTTCCACTACCTCCCTGGCAGCGAGTTCAAGGCATCCAATCACCCCGTGTAAAAAAAAAACTTACCTCGTACATCTCCTTTAAATCTTGCCCCTTTGCACCTTTAAACCTATGTCTCCTAATAATTGACTCTTCCATCTTCAGAAGAGCTTCTGACTATCCGCTGCATCTATGCTGTTCATAATCTTGTTGATTTCTATCAAGTCGCCCCCTCAACCTCCGTTCCAGTGAAAACAAAATTTCTCTATCCTCTTCTCAAAGCTAATGTCCTCCATACCAGGCAACATCCTGGTATATCTTTTCTGTACCCTTTCCAAAGCCTCACATCTGGTGTGATGACCAGAATTGAATACTATATTCCAAGTGTGGCCTAATTAAGGTTCTGTAAAACTGCAGCATGACTTGGCAATTTTTAAACTCAATGCCCTACCCAATGAAAGCAAACATATCCCTTCTTGACTATCTTTTCCACCGGTGTTGCCAATTTCAGTGACCTGTGCACCCATCTGCCTATCAAGACGCTTCATGATTCTGCCATTTACTGTATATTTCCCATCTATATTAGACCTTCCAAAATGCATTTGGCTTGTGACTAACCAAAATAAAAGGCTGATTCAGGAAGGCACCAAACACACGAAGAGAATTCACTGGGAGCATGCAGAGATGAATTGAAGGTTTCGGAGGGAATGCACAAATTCCCCAATGTTCCATGAATCTAAAGCCCTCTCTGCTGGACCATCTTTCCAGCCATCATTCATCTGTTTTATTTATCTATTTCATTTTGTTGGTGTGTTGATGTCACTATTATAGTTAATGCAACCTGAGAGAAGGAACCTACTTAGCTTGCTCTAAAGACCGACTTGGAAGAGGGAGTAAGTGGAGTGATCAGCTAGTTTGCAGATGATACAAAGATGGCTGGACTTGCGGGATAGTGAGAGCATTGTCAGGCGATGCAGCAGGACACAGGCTGGTAGCTTGGGCAGACAGTTGGCAGATGGAATTCAATCCTGATAAATGCGAGGTGATACATTTCAGGAGAAAGAATGTAGGGGGAAGGTATATGATAAAGGGTAGACCTATTAAGAGTATAGAAACGCAGAGGGACCTGGGGGTGCAGGTGACAAGTCTCTCAAGGTGGCAGAGCAAGTGGAGAAGGTTGTGAAGAAAGCATATAGTATGTTGGCCTTTATAGGAAGGGGTATAGAGTACAAGAGCTGGCCTTTAATGTTGCAGTTGTATAAAACGTTGGTTAGACCTCACTTGGAATACTGCAACCAGTTTTGGTCGCCCTACTACTGGAAGGACGTGGAGACTCTGGAGAGAGTGCGGAGGAGATCTACCAGGATGCTACCTGGTATGGAAGGTCTGAGTTACGAGGAGAGGTTACGCAAATTGGGACTGTTTTCCTTAGAAAGACATAGACTTAGAGGAGATCTAATAGAGGTGTACAAGATTGAGGGGTAAGCTTTTTCCTAGGATGGACTCGAATAGCACGAGGGGTCACAGGCTTAGGGTGAGGGGGGTAAGGTATAATTTAGATGCTAGAGGGAGTTTTTTCACACAGATGGTGGTGGGGGCATGTGCTGCCAAGTAAAGTGGTGGAGGCAGGTACTCTGGAGTTATTTAAGAAATACTTAGATGGGCACATGAACAGAATGGGAATGAAGGGGTATAGAAAACTGATTTAAAATAGGGTTCATGAGCCTTGGGAGTCCCTGGAAAGTGTGTAAATAGTTGATGATATTGATGTACTTGTTTTTATCCTACAGGCGCTTTGGTCCACCTTGTTGTCTAACGAGGGGCATACACGCGATGGGTCGTGAGAGGACTGCTCTTGGATTTTTTTTTGAGAGTATCCTACTGCTTCATGTCGTTAGTGTACGCTTGACCTGGACATTTGATGGGCAACACAACAGCTCAGTGACTATCGCTGTGCTGTGCAGATCCATGGATTTGGGCCTGTGTCTGTGGGAGTTTGTGCATTCTCCCCGTGCTTGCGTGGGTTTTCTCCGGGTGCTCCAGTTTCCTCCCACATCTCAAAGATGTGCTCTTAGGCTAATTGGCAAAACAAATTCTTCCTAAATTATCTCAAATTTGGTTTTTAATCCATAGATCTATAAACATGGACAGGGATCGTGGGTAGAGGTGGGAACATTGGGGTGGGGTGGCGGCACGGGCTTGTTGGGCCAGAGGGCCTGTTTCCCGTGCTGTTTTGTTCTTTGTTCTTTATCGTTGACACTGAAACTGCATACATAATTCTATGTAAAGTGGAAGGGCATCAATAGAGGGATATGTTTTAAGATCTTTTCTAATACACTTTATATCTTTTAATGTCCCAAAATGCGATGGTTAGGGGTATTGGCCAGGTAAATGTGACAGGCTAAGGGAATGGAATGGAGGATGGACCCGAATAAGATGCTCAGACAGAGAGTTGGTGCAGATTCAATGGGCCAAATGGCCTTGTGCAGTGTAAGGATGGTGAGATTTTATGATTCTATTGTTCTGAATTTCTATTTCTCTGCATATCTTTCAGTTTATTTCAGTGACTGGTTTTGTTTTGTGCCTTTGTGTAATGCTTGTCTTCAGCAGGAAGCAGAATAACATTGCTCTGAAATTTGATTTGTGTTTTAATCAGAAAATGTTAATTAAATGGTAAAAGAATACCCAAGTAGTTGCAGAATTCCAAATAGGTATTTGTAGTAGTTATTAAACTTAATTTCCTCCTTTAATAAGAGAAAATAAATTATTGCAACTGTTGTGGTTTGCTGCATTATAACTAAACTTACTGAATTTTTTCTTCACCATTCACAGAAGTAATTGACCTGACTGTCTTTAAAGTCATTGTAAAATGTTTTTGCTTTGACCAATGCAAGTTGATGAATCTCTTACACTGATAGCAAACAAATTTAAACAATTTTCAATTCAAAAAGAATTTACAAACATTAGTTCAAATCAATCTTGCTAAACAGTATTTGACTTGAATGGTCTGTCCTCCTACTTTGTACCTCTTAAATGAACTGTCTATTCTATAACTAGAGTTTGATACAAACTAAGCATGTGAAACTAGTTTATAATCTCTTGAATGGCTTGACAGAATTGAAGAAATCAGCACCTTGCTACATTTCCTATCTCATTTCAATTTGTGCCATTTCTTTGATTCTTCGATCTTATACTTAAATTAGTTGAAAAGACCCCTGCGGAAATCAGATAGTTTCTTGATGTGCCTCTGAATTCAAGAAAACAGTTGCTACCTCTTTGTCTTTAGTTTCTAAATTTATTATTTTCTCCCATTTCAAATTGAGCACATGCATCTCTTCCATTGCTAAAAATCCTGAAGAATTTATTGCCCAATTTGTTATACAGCTATATTTGTTATACAGTTATATTTGGGGAAAATTACAGCTAAGCATTTAGGGGTGATCTCAGAAAGCATTTTTTCACACAAGGATGAAATCTGGAACTCTCTCCCGAAGGCTTGAGACGAGAAGGCAGTTGAATACAAAGAACAAAAAACAAAACAGCACGGGAAATAGGACCTTCGGCCCAACGAGCCCGCGCTGCCACCGCGATGTTCCCACCTCTACCCATGATCCCTGTCTATGTTTATAGATCTATGGATTGAAACCAAATTTGAGACAATTTAGAGAGAATTTGTTTTGCCAATTAGCCTAAGAGTACATTTTTGGGATGTGGGAGGAAACCGGAGTACCTGGAGAAAACCCACCTAAACACAGGGAGAATGCACAAATTCCCACAGACACAGGCCAAAATCCATGTATCTGCACAGCACAGCAATAATCACTGAGCTGTCGTGTTGCCCATCAAATGGTGCAGGTCAAGCTTACACTAACGACGTGAAGCATCGGATACTGTCAAAAAATCCAAGAGCACGACCCATCGCGTATATGCCCCTCGTTAGACAACAAGGTGGACCAAAGCACCTGTAGGATAAAAACAAGTACATCAATATCATCATCTATTTACACTCTTCCCAGGGATTCCCAAGGCTCATGATCCCTATTTTAAATCAGTTTTCTATACCCCTCCATTCCCATTCTGTTCATGTGCCCATCTAAGTGTTTCTTAAATAACTCCAGAGTACCTGCCTCCACCACTTTACTTGGCAGCGCATTCCATACCCCCACCACCCTCTGTGTGAAAAAACTCCCTTTAGCATCCAAATTATACCTTACCCCCCTCACCCTAAGCCTGTGACCCCTCGTGCTATTTGAGTCCATCATAGGAGAAAGCTTAACTCTGTTTACTCTATCTTTACCCCTCATAATCTTGTACACCTCTATTAGATCTCCTCTAAGTCTACGTCTTTCTAAGGAAAACAGTCCCAATTTGCCTAATCTCTCCTCGTAACTCAGACCTTCCATACTAGGCAGCATCCTGATAAACCTCCTCTGCACTCTCTCCAGAGTCTCCACGTCCTTCCAGTAGTAAGGCGACCAGAACTGGATGCAGAGTACGTTTGATTGAGTTTTGTTTGGTATAAGTATTGGGGATTAGGTTCCATGGTGGTATAAAATGCAGATCAGCTATGAATTAGCAGAACAGGTTCAAGAGGTCTATGTCCTACTCATGTTCTTGTTCATAAATCTGTCCTCATTATGGGTCGTTTCTTTCACACTTTCTTTAGCAGTTTTGGATTGATCAAACGAAAGGGCTTGTCCACTGATAAATGATCAGTCTGCTCTCTAACTTCAATGTCTGCTGGATGTTTTCTTGATTTTCTATTATATTGATATTTTGATATCGCCACAATCATTATCATTTGCAAAGTTTTGCTGCCAGAATGCTGTCCTACAAGTGTGGCATGGTGGCACAGTGGTTAGATGTGCTGATGTGCTCACATCAGCACAGACAGTTTCAGGGACCTGGGTTCGATTCCTGGCTTGGGTCACAGCCTGTGTGGCTTTTACACGTTCTCCCTGTGTCTGCATGGGTTTCCTCTAGGTGCTCCAGTTTCCTCTTACCATCCAAAGATGTGCGAGTTACGTTGATTGGCCATGGTAAATTGCCTCTTGTTGTCCAGGGATTAATAGGATAAATAAGTAGGGTTATGGGGATAGAGCCTGGGTGTGATTGTGTTCCGTGTAGACTCGATGGGCCGAATGGCTTCCTTCAGCACTGTAGGGATTCTATGCACTTCTAAGTTCCTTCCTTTCTACAGCCTCACTATATTGAAAATATGGTTTATTCCATTGTTTTCTATTTGAACTCAATTCTTCCCCCCAGGATTTCTTAACTATTGTAGCCCCTCAAACTTCAGTTTCGTGTCACTCAGATAAACTTTCTAATTTGCTTTGTCTACATTTTAATCTTGTTGCTCTCCTTCACCTTGATTATCACTTAAAAAAGAACATAGATCTGAGAAGGTAAACCCTGTTTTATAAGGCTAGATTATTAGTTAACCAGTATGGAAAATTTTTATATTATCCTGGCCCTGGCTCTTGCTCTTGCTCTCCAGTATTGTATCTAATGGTTCTTAAAATTGCCAGTAATTACATTTTGATTTAATGTGTATGTTTAAAAAATCAGTTGCACAAGTTGAATGAAAATGTTTAAAAAGGGTAATAGGGAAAACCCTGGAAATCATAGGCTGGTGAGTTTGACGTCAGTGGTAGGGAAGCTGTTGGAGGGATTCTTAGAGATAGGATGTGTAGGCACTTAGAGCGTTGTGATCTGATTAGGGATACGCAGCATGGCTTTGTTAAAGGGAAGTTGTGCCTTACGAATCTGGTAGAATTTTTTGAGGAGGTGACAAAAACGGTCAACGAAGGGCGAGCCGTTGATGTCGTCTATATGGATTTCAGTAAGGCGTTTGACGAAGTCCCTCATGGGAGGTTAGTTGAAAAGGTCAAGGCTAATGGGATACAAGGACATGTAGCCAAATGGATAAGTAACTGGCTTGGTAATAGGAATAAACACATTAAGAAGTCTGCAACACCAGATTTAAATCCACCTGATTTATTTGATAGTAAAATCGCAAGCTTTCGGCTTTATAGCCTTTGTCAGGGGCATGAGGTGTTCTGGTCTCAAAGTACTCACATCAGCACAGACAGTTTACAGATTACTGATTAGAATGCGAATCTTTACACCTAACCCTGCTATTCAAGTCTTAAAGTGGCTAACAATATAAGTGGAAGGAGCACTGAGCACAGGTTAGAGAGATTGTATTGTCTCCAGATAGTAAGTAAGTGAGGTTTTTTACTAACCCAGGCAACTCATGGGGGTTACAGATAGTGTGACATGAAGCCAAGATCCCTGTTGAGACTGTCCTCGTGTGCGGAACTTGGCTATCAGTCTCTGCTCAGCGGCTCTGCACTGTCGTGTCGTGAAGACCCCCTTGAAGAACGTTTACCCAAACATCGGAGGCCGAATGCCCATGACTGCTGAAGTGTTTGCCAACAGGAAGGGAACAGTTTTGCCTGGTGATTGTCGAGTGATGTTCATTCATCCACTGTTGTAGTGTCTGCATGGTCTCCCCGATGTACCGTGCTTCGGGACATCCTTTCTTGCAACGTATTAGGTAGACAACATTGGCAGAGTTGCAAGTGTATGTACCATGTACCTGGTGAATGGTATCCTCACGTTTGATGATGTCATCCATGTCAGTGATCCAGCATGTCTTGCAGAGGTTGCTGTGGCAGGATTGTCTGGTATTGTGGTCGCTATTCTCCTGAAGGCTGGGTAGTTTGCTGCGAACAATGGTCTGTTTGAGGTTGCGTGGTTGCCTGAAGGCAACGGGGGTGTGGGGATGCCCTAGCGAGATGTTCATCATCATCAATGATATGTTGTAGACTCCGGAGAAGATGGGGTAATAGGAGACAATGTAATAGTGGAAGAGTGTTTTGCTAGCTGGAGGTTGGTAACTAGTGGTGTGCCGCAGGGCTTGGAATTGGGACCTCTTCTATTTGTAATATATATAAATGACTTGGAAGAGGAGTAAGTGGAGTGATCAGCAAGTTTGCAGACGATACAAAGATGGCTGGATTTGCGGATAGTGAGGAGCATTGTCAGGCGATGCAGCAGGACACAGGCTGGTAGCTTGGGCAGACAGATGGCAGATGGAATTTAATCCTGATAAATGTGAGGTGATGCATTTCGGGAGAAAGAATGTAGGGGGGAGGTATACGATAAAGAGTAGACTTATTAAGGGTATAGAAACGCAGATGGACCTGGGGGTGCAGGTGCACAAGTCTCTCAAGGTGGCAGAGCAGGTGGAGAAGGTTGTGAAGAAAACATATGGTATGCTAGCCTTTATAGGAAGGGGTATAGAGTACAAGAGCTGGCCTTTAGTGTTGCAGTTGTATAAAACATTGGTTAGACCTCATTTGGTATACTGCATCCAGTTCAGGTCGCCTTACTACCGGAAGGATGTGGAGACTCTGGAGAGAGTGCAGAGAGGATGCTGCCTGGTATGGAAGGTCAGAGTTACAAGGAGAGGTTAGACAAATTGAGGCTGTTTTCCTTGGAAAGACGTAGACTTAGAGGAGATCTAATAGAGGTGTACAAGATTATGAGGGGTATAGATAGAGTAAACAGAGTTAAGGTTTTTCCTAGGATGGATTCAAACAGCACGAAGGGTCACAGGCTTAGGGTGAGGGGGGGTAAGGTATAATTTGGATGCTAGAGGGAGTTTTTTCACAGAGAGGCTGGTGGGGTATGGAACGCGCTGCCAAGTAAAGTGGTGGAGGCAGACCCTCTGGAATTATTTAAGAGATACTTAGATGGGCGCATGAACAGAATGGGAATGGAGGGATATAGAAAACTGATTTAAAATAGGCATTGTGAGCCTTGGGAGTTCCCTGGGAAGTGTGTAAATTGTCAATGATATTGATGTATTTGTTTTATCCTACTGGTACTTCGGTCCACCTTGTCTAACAAGGGGCATACATGCGATGGGTCATGAGAGGGCTGCTCTTGGATTTTTCGAGAGTATCCTAGTGCTTCATGTCATTAGTGTACGCTTGACCTGGACCATTTGATGGACAACATCACAGTGCAGTGACTATTGCTGTGCTGTGCAGACACATGGATTTGGGCCTGTGTCTTTAGAAGTTTGCGCATTCTCCTCGTGCTTGCGTGGGTTTTCTCCAGGTGCTCCGGTTTCCTCCCACACCCCAAAGATGTGCTCTTAGGCTGATTGGCAGAACAAATTCTCCCTAAATTGTCTCAAATTTGGTTCTAATGCATAGATCTATAAACATAGACAGGAATGACAGGGATCATGGTTTGAAGTGGGAACATCGAGGTGGCAGCGAGGGCTCATTAGGCCGAAGGGCCTGTTTCCCTTGCTGTTTTGTTCTTTGTTGAAAAAGACATTGTATGTTTTTATGAAGCCACAAAAAATGGGAAAGTTATGGCAAAGATCAGTAACGGTTATTACTAGAGAGTCAAGTCCATAGCTTTGCGGAAATTGCATTCGTGACAACTGCATTATAAGTAATTATTTACCACATGGAAGAAAAGAAAGGACAAAACTGTAACTAAGCAATGAAAATAACATATTCAAGATTCAAGATTTGGCATTCTCTTTCTGAAAAGTGTTTATCATGGTCTAATTTATTCCCATGTAGAAAGCTTTAAATGTAGGTATGAATATTTCACGGTGTAACAATTTTAAGAGAAAAATGAGCAGAGTAAGATACTGTATTGCTGTTTTAGTCTCCACTCTGTTAAGATGTTGTGTTCCTGAATAAAGCCATGGCTTTGTACATTGAAAGGAAAAACTGGGCTATCTGGCAGACATGCTGACCTGCTCGCCCTGTGTGGTTTGTGCAGATTTCAGCAGAGGCCCCTTCTGCAGCTCTGTTCCACAAGGAGCTGCTCACTGGACACTTTGTAACTAACAGAAACCTCCTTGTTCTTCCAACCTTCCTAGGCCTGGAAAGTGCATCTCATGGGAAGAGACGGCTGTAAAATGAACCCCCGCAGGATGCAAACGTCACAGAGAGCCCAGCAAATCCCACAAGGTAAAATATAAATCAGAGTCACCTTAAGAGCCAGATTTTAACCATTTTATCAGTGTGAAGTACATGCATTGCAGCAAAATGTACACGCTTGCTACTATCAAAAGGATTTATGTAATAACTGTGAAATTTTCTGGTATTGCTGAAGAAGGGCAATCTAAATGTCTGCTGCAACGGTCGTTTAACAACTACAGATACAGTAACATAATGACAACACTTCTTTACCCATTCATGGGATGTGGCTATCACTGGCCAGGCCATCATTTGTTGTCCGTCCTTAGTTTTCCTTGAGAATATGGTGGTGGGCTGTCCTCAAATCGCTGTAGCCTATGTAGTGTAGGTACACCTAGAGGGCTGTTAGGGAGGGAGTTCTAGGATTATTGCCCAGCCTTTTTTTCAGTGCATCTTCACGATTTTTTTCCCTCCCTTCAGGAACAGTGGGAAAGTGTTGGAGGATTTGGTGCTTTGGTCCACCTTGTTGTCTAACGAGGGGCATACACGCGATGAGTCGTGAGAGGACTGCTCTTGGACCTTTTTCGAGAGTATCCTACTGCTTCACATCGTTAGCGTATGCTTGACCTGGACCATCTGATGGGCAACATGACAGCGCAGTGACTATAGCTGTGCTGTGCAGATACATGGATTTGGGCCTGTGTCTGTGGGAGTTTGCGCATTCTCCCTGTGCTTGCGTGGGTTTTCTCCGGGTGCTCCGGTTTCCTCCCACATCCCAAAGATATGCTCTTAGGCTAATTGGCAAAACAAATTCTCCCTAAATTGTCTCAAATTTGGTTTTTAATCCATAGATCTATAAACATGGACAGGGATCGCGTGTAGAAGTGGGAACATCGAGGTGGCGGCGCAGGCTCATTGGGCCGAAGGGCCTGTTTCCAGTGCTGTTTTGTTCTTTGTTCTTTGATTCCCGAGCTGATTATCAGCCTGTTGAAATGTTAGGAGTTCTCCCTCCATAGCCAACAAGTCTTGGTATTGGACTTGAACTCAGAACTTCTGGTCCAGCGGTAGGGACGCCATCATTATGCCACAAGATTTCTTTTCATCCAGTGACAATGGAAGAATGGCAGTATAGTATCATGTCAGGTTGGTGTATGACTTGGGGAATTGAAAGTTTTGGTATAGGGAGCAAGCATCTGCTGCCTTTGTCCTTCTAAGTGGTATGGCCTGCGTTTGGAAGATACAGTCAAAGGAACTTTGGTGTTGTTGCTGTAAAGCAGCTTGTACATTATACACACTTGTCACTATGTATCGGTGATGGAGGAAGTGAATACTCAAGGTGGTAATGAGATGCCAATCAAGAAAGCTGATTTGTCGTAGATGGTCTCCAGCATCTTGAGAAACTGCACTCATCAAGAAAATTGGACAGTATTCCATCACACTTTTGACATGTGCCTTGTAGATGATGCACGGGCTTTGGAAACTCAGGAAGTGAATTGCTTGCTGCAGAATTCCTAGCCTCTGACCTGTTCTTGTAGCCACAATATTTATATGGCTAATGTAGCTCATTTTCTTGTCTGTGGTAACCCCAACAATGTGGGTGGGGTTCAGTGATGGTAGAGCTATTGAATATCATGGGAAGATGGTTGGATTTTCTTCTGTTGGAACTGTTCATCATTTGGCATTTGTGTAGTGCAAATGTTACTTGTCATTTAGCATCCCATATCTGAATGTTATTTGAGTCCCACTACACAAGCACACGGACTATTTTAGTATCTGTGGAGTCATAATGGTGTTAATCATTGTGCAATCTTGATTATCTCCAATTCTGACCTTACGATGGAAGGAAAGCCATTGATGAAATAGCTGTAAATGGTTGGCTTAGGACAGTGCCCTAAGGAGCTCCTAAAGTGATGTCCTGGGACTGAGATAATTGACTTGCAACAATCACAACCATCTTCCTTTGTGCTAAATATGATTCCAGCAACCAAGAGTTTTCCCTATTGTTCCCATTGACTCCAGTTTTACTGGGGATCTTTGACATTACACTCAGCCAAACGCTGCCTTTATGTCAAGTGCAGTCGCTCTCACCTCATCTTGAGCTGACTGGCTTTCATAAACTCCATGTAGATGAGAGTTCAGTTTGGATCAGACATCACATTGGAACTATTTGCTACAACAAGCCACTGATCTTCCCTTTATGTCTGGCTTCAATCTGAAAAAAATACCACAACAAATAAGCTTCTCCTTGTTGAGTAAACAGTGCCAAGTAAACATACTGGAAAAATCCCACTGGTTATCAGTAATTAAATTGAAAGATATTGTCTAATTCATCAGTTCTAAATGCCTTTTTGGATCGAGATCTATCCACAGGCAACAGCAACAATTGATCTATAACATCGTAGGCAGTATGAGATGTGTGTTTGTAGTTTTTAGGAATAGTGAGCATTAACTAATTTTAACTACATGTGACAGCCAACATGAAAGGAAAGAAATAATCAATTATAAATAAAAATGTTTAATTTTTGTCATGTGCAATTCGATATAATGTTTCCTATGGCCCCCAAGAATGTGATCACTGGTTTTCTTGCACCAAACTTACCAGCCATTGGACTTGGTGTAAAAGAATCCTTTTCACCATGGTTCATAGTTTTTCAACTTGCCATCCCCTATCAAGATTAACTTGGCTTATCTCAGCTGCCTAATAACCTAGTGGACTTGGAGTTGCAGTGCATCATAACCTAACTTTGTAGCAGCCTTGAGTTGCATTTGTTTGCTTTTTCCATGATTTTTCTTGTGTGTTTACAGTTCGTTTTTGTATGTGTTGGCAGCTAAGTTTTTGTGAGGCCTGTTTTAGCATTCAGTTAAAATTCATCAGATTAACTCTAATGCTCAACCCCCTGCCCCACATTCTATTGGAGGGCCATTGAATACGAATTTATTAATGGGACTGAATGTTATCCAAGGACCTTTTGTACAAGAGCTTGGTGGGAATTTTGTCTGTCTATGCTTTGGTATAATGGAAGTACAAGTTAAATGGCAATGATTCTACAAGAAATTGTCAATAAGAAGGCAGCGTTTCTGGTTCTACCACTTTAATAAAGGCAATTAAATGTTTTTTTTCAAAACAGCAAAGTCTGGAACTGTGGCTACCCCTAGGTTGGGTCCAGTGGGGACTAAAGGACGCTCCCCTTCCGGCAGCAAAATTCCTGCTCCAAGAGTTGGCTTAAATAAAACAACAAGTATTACTCCAAATCGACGATGAACTCATACCATCTAGAAAACAAAACAGAGTTGAAAACCTAATGAAGCCTCTGCACCATGAACGTTGAAGAGCTGGATTGCAATGTCCATCATAAACACACACAGGACTGAGAAGACACATGGTTGCCATGTATTGGAGCCATTTTGATATCTGTAAAATTAATTCCTTCCAGGCCAGACTCCAGCTTAATTGCTGAAAGCGTTCCATTAGTACCACGAGAGTTTTTTTATAAAATGATTAAGCACCATTTTAAAAAAAAAGGACTGTAAAAACGCAAGGTCTCGTTGTTATTTCACAACCTACTTCCAACTTGCTGAACTCCATGTTTTCCAATTTGCTTTCCTTTCATGCAACATATTTCATGGAAAGAAATATGACCTCACTCTTGTGGATTGATAAATTACAGCAGTTCTTAAAATGTTTTGTTAATGCCTATACAAAATTATTCCTTTTTGAAGTGCACACGTAAACAACAATATTACTTGCAGCAGAATATCTGTTTGCTGAGATGCTACATTATGAAAATTGAACTTATGTTCTGAGATGAAAGAATACTTTTGCCCAAATGTTTGAGTAACGTGTGGCCTATTAGGAAATTTAGTCCTTCATGACCCGATAAATAATTCAGTGTCAGAGACTGAAAGCTAGGACTGTCCTTCAGTAGAGAAAATCATCCCTCAAATAATTGGTTGTAGCAAACTAGTTGTATGCAATAAATCTGTGGCAAAGATTCTTGTGAATCTGACAGTGGAGCTTAATTTGAGATAAATTGAGAAATACTAGACACCTGGAACTTCCACTGCAGATCTTTCATGCATCTGTAGCCTACAAGTCTCATTGCCGCTTCTCTGTGAATAGAATCATTTAGAGTCGAGCGAGGCAACTTAGCTTTGCTCTGTAAATACTCAGCAAGGAAAGTATTGATGGTAAAAATGCATTAGGGAGACCCATGAAGTAGCATTAAAGAGTCATAGAACATAGAACACTACAGCACAAACAGGCCCTTCGGCCCACAAGTTGTGCCGAACACATCAAAACCTACCCAGCCATAGACCTATCTATAACCCCCAAACCCATTGGATCCCATATACTCATCCAGAAGTCTTTTAAAAGACCCCAGCGAGTTCGCCTCGACCACCACCGACGGCAGCCGATTCCATTCACTCACCACCCTCTGAGTGAAAAACTTTCCCTAGCATCCCCTCTGTACTTGCTTCCCTGCACCTTAAATCTGTGCCCTCTCGTCGCGACCATTTCAGCCCTGGGAAATAGTCTCTGAGAGTCCACCCTATCTATTCCTCTCAACATCTTGTAAACCTCTATCAGGTCGCCTCTCAATCTTCGTCTCTCCATGGAGAACAGTCCCAGCTCCCTCAACCTGTCTTCATAAGGCATGCCTCCCAATCCAGGCAACATCCTTGAAAATCTCCTCTGCACCCTTTCAATAGCTTCCACGTCCTTCCTATAGTGAGGCGACCAGAACTGCGCACAGTACTCCAAGTGTGGTCTGACAAGGGTCCTATAAAGCTGCAGCATTACCTCCTGACTCCTGAACTCAATCCCTCGATGAATGAAGGCCAGGACACCGTAAGCTTTCTTAACCACATCCTCCACCTGGGAGGCCGATTTGAGAGTCTTATGGACCCGGACCCCAAGATCCCTCTGCTCTTTCACACAGCTAAGACTCCTACCTTTGATAGTGTACTCATTCATCCCGTTGGATCTGCCAAAATGGACCACAACACGTTTATCCGCATTGAAGTCCATCTGCCACTTCTCCGCCCAGTCTTGCATCCTGTCGATGTCATGCTGCAACTTCTGACATCCCTCCAGACCATCCACAACACCATTGACCTTTGTGTCATTGGCGAACTTACTCACCCATCCCTCCACTTCCTCATCCAGGTCATTTATGAAAATGACAAACAGCAAGGGTCCTAGAACAGATTCCTGGGGCACTCCACTGGTGACTGACCTCCATGCAGAAAAAGAGCCATCCACAACACCCTCTGCCTTCTGCAGGCAAGCCAGTTCTGGATCCACAAGGCCAAAGCCCCTTGGATCCCATGGCCTCTCACCTTCTCAAGAAGTCTTGCATGTGGGACCTTGTCAAATGCCTTGCTTTTGTCATGTTTTTTTTGTTTTTTGTTTTTTGTTAACTAACTGTTTTGATGAAGTGCACAGCAGGCATTGGGATGAAATGCAAACTTAGCACCCACCTGATTTTTCCATCTATTTAGATTGCACAATGATTATTGAGAACCATCAAACACCCAAAATCTAGATCTCAAAGATGTCACAAAAAACTCATTAAGTTTCCTAGTAGTGAAAGCTTTGTGACTCAGCACATTTATCTGCAATGCTCGTTCATTTGTCAAAAATTATTCCAGACTCCCAATCACTACTTTCCAAATTGTGTTGGGATTAGCATTGCCCAAATAAAAATCATGTGTTTCAATGTTTGTGACATAGTTTGTAACTGTCAAAGATTATGGGTGGCATAATGTTCTTAGGGCATCTAAGAATAAATTAGTTGTGTGTTGATTCGTATTTTTTAGAAACCACAAAATCCCAGTTAAAAACAGACTGATGGTGCTTTTATGTGGTCTTGCATGGAAAACCTAAATAGCAGTTGAAATGATATTAGATGGCTGGAGCATTAAACAAAGATTTTAATTTACTATTTAACTTATTCGTAAACTATTGCCAGATGTTCTGAGCTGTTTGATGGAAAATTCTGGTTTGTAATAGATGGCGAAAGAATTCAAGCAATGAGAATATGATTGAAGAGAAATGGCTTACATAGCATTTTACTGTGCTTCTACCTTGGCAAAGACACAAACAGAGAAGCTACCACAGCACAGAGAAGAGGTGCTTAATGCTTGTGCCCACTCCTGTCACATTGGAGCAGAGTAGCATCAGGTAACAAGCACATAAAGAATGATAAATGGTAAATAATCATCTTCTTTCCTCTCCTCTCCCCTCCCCTCACCCCAACTACCAGGTCACCAGATGCTGTCAGGGAAGTAGCCATTAGGTAGTAGATGATAGTTGCCCAAAGGCCCCTAAACCACTTCTTCTCTAGGCCAATAGCAGTGTTGGCTTCTCTTGGCCAAATCTTGGGCTCAGATCTCTGCTTACAGGTGGGCAGCAATGAGGACCAATGCTCAGACCTTAATCCAGGCCTGGCGACAGAGTCCTGGGGTGTTAAACAAATCGGAGGAGCAGCATCCATACTGGCGAAGTAATGCAGCTAAGTGATAAAAAATGGTGACAATTTTCAAAGCCTGCAATTGACCAACCC
Source organism: Sphyrna mokarran (assembly GCA_024679065.1). NCBI lineage: Eukaryota > Metazoa > Chordata > Chondrichthyes > Carcharhiniformes > Carcharhinidae > Sphyrna > Sphyrna mokarran. Next base: position 33,574,594 of record JAGIQG010000028.1, read on the forward strand.
AAAAATTAAGAATAAAGTTTGTTTATTAGTGTTACGAGTAGGCTTACATTAACACTGCAATGATGCCACGTGAAAATCAGAAGTAATAAATATATCAGCAGTTTAGGCAGATCAGCTGTATGTATTATTTTATATACTAGCTGATCAAAGCTTGATTATTTTGGTCACAATCTGCTATGGTCAAAGCTGTGTGCTAAGAGTGAAAATGAAAAGAGCTTTTTTGTTTCGTTGCCTAGACTACAGTACATCTGTTCCCCACAAGCCATACTTGACTAATTTAGAAACTAGAAAAATTATATGGCCAATCATTAACATATCTGCATTGCAAAAGATCTTGGCTAATCCAGGTTAATCTTTTTTTTAAATCCATTCAGAGTATTTGACAGAACTGAGTGAACAATTTGTAGGGATAAGGATTTTTTAAACAATGCATACAATTGCAAGTACACCATAAATTGAAGAGACAAAAAACAAAATGCTGGAAGAGTCAGTTGGCTCTGAAAAAGTCATCCAGACTTGAAATGTTAGCTCGTCTCTCCACTGATGCTATCAAACTTGCTGAGATTCTCCAGCATTTTCTGGTTTTGTTTCAGATTCCAGCACCCGCAATAATTTGTTTTTAACCAATTAAAGAGAGATTAACCATAATTTGTTCCTAATTCCAAGTGTGTTTATCTTAAAAATCAAACAGATTTTTCATTTTTTTGTAACAACTTTTTGTACATATCCTTGTTAAGTATGCATAGTTTCGTATTTATTGCAACCTTTCCTGAAATACAAATTATTCTTTCAATCACCAAGTTTTGGTTTTGTTAAGGCAGTTTCAATGAGGGCGTACATTTTGCATTCTCAAGCACAACATACATAGCTGTCTGTGCAGCACTGGAAGGAATTAGGTGATCTTTTCTCCTTGGTTTTGGTGTCGATTTTCACCCTTCTCTCCCTTGTTTAAAGTGTTAAATATTTGATAGAATACAGTTTTGAGAGTGCTGGTTACCATCCCATTATCTTGCCCAAGTGAGCATCATTCATGTATCTGCCAATCTGTCACCATGCATCAGTACACACTTCCAGAAATGGTCATCTAATGGTACCTGCTAGCTGTTTCCCTGATGGTTATTTCTTCCCTGATTGAGGGTATAGTGGAGTATGTTGTAAGGCTCCCTTCCAGCAAGGACCGTTGATTTCATAGAATTTGATAATCTGTGATTCAGTTGCTGGGTAAAATGAAAGTGCCACTGAGGCAGTCTAGTTGTGCCTCAATTATTTTGCAGAATTGCACTGGAATCGAAAACATTCTGAGGCCTTTATTTCAATGCAGTCACCAAATGGAAAATATACAATGCAGCTTGCCCTATTTTCACTTCTGTGTCATTTTCTAAATTAAAATGAATATTCCAGATCACCTTTCATAGAAATGTTGAAAAATATGCCAATTTGTGACATGCACATTGCCCATAGTGCCTGTATTCTGTTGTAGATCTGAGAATATTCAGTTCGAGAAAACTTCACATCCAGCAGGTTAAATTGTGGGCATACATTTACACTAAGAAAAATCTTCTCAGATGCATGACTCTTAGAGGGCTTTGGTTGACTATCACATCTGTGTGAATACAACTCATGTAAATTATTCTCTTCCCCATTTAGAATTTAGAATACCAGCTAGGTATTTACTACAAAAGATTATTCCATTTACATTGTTGGTTCAATAAATCAAGTGAATGCTGATAATAGGCAATTGCTGGCCTTATTGACAAAATGATTAGCACCTTACATCTTGAGATACAGAACTGACTAATCCATAATGACGCAGAAATTGATCTCTAATCCGGTCCTACTGTGGTCCATTTATAAAGAGATATTGCATGTTCAATATTTTGTGACTTAGTCAATAAATGATATAGTGTTTTCTGAATGCAGCTTGACATTTTGAGCATTAAGATCCCAACGCAATAGGCTGAATATTCCTGCCACCAAGGCATAGTGTCAATGATGGACACCTCAGTGGCTCTTTTGAGCTACTTAAGGGTCCAATAAATTTTCAGCCGCAATTGGGGAGGGGGGGGTGTGGTGGGGAGGGAACTGAATATCAGTCTCCATCAAAATATTTATTCCAGTCTCTCAAATAAATCCTTCCCACATTCGTCATACTATGGGACTCAACTCCTTACCTCAAATACAAAATACAGATTATCAAAATTGAGCCTTTTTGCCAAATCACAAAATATTAATTATTCTTATTGATTCTTTGGTCACGTCTTGACTTAAACTTTATCCATCTTATTCAGTTACAGGACAGACTTTTGTCACAAGAAAATGTTTTGCAGAAATATGCCAATGGCAGTTGGCAGTACAATGATGCTTTGCATGTTCCTTTACATATATATTTAATTGATCCATTTGCTATCTATGAGTGATGTGGGGTATCCGAACATGAACAATGGAAGGCACATTTGGACTATATACATTAGATTGTTTAAGCATTGAACTGAGCAGAACTTAGTACTATACACACACCATTGCCTTAGTTTCTAGTCTACTCATTAATTCCATTGAGATCAAATCAGAAAATCAGTTATAATTAGTATTTTCAGCTGGGAAGTAATCAGTAACACTTTTATAGGCCTGACTTATTTTCGTTTGTTTTCTTTACCGATAATTACACATGTTACACAAGTCACCAGTTTATGAATCATATGAGATAGCTACCACATTAGATGCAAATGACCAAAAGCTACGCTGCTCCAAAGGCACGTTTATTATTTGACATTACATTCCTTTCTCTGATTTTAACATTCGTTTTGTTTTAGATTTGTGCCATACATTACATGATATTGATGCTGAATTACTTCATGCTATATTATTGTATTCTTTCATATCGATAAAATTCCTTATATACTGTTTTTAAAACAATGAACTTAGTTTTAATTAGCCAAAAGACAATTTAGTTCATTTATCACAGAATCTAATCATGATTAGCATCGGCACAGAGATATTGAAGTCTCTGAGTTTCTATAGAAGCCTTTCATGCATTTCTGTACGCAGGTCAAAAACGTTCTACTAAAAATGTGCACAAGAACAGAATGGGCCCGTTCCCCCAATGAGGATAAATTATCAGCCAAATGGCAGAGCACTGAATCATCAGTCTCTGACTCCCAGTTGTCACACGTGAATGCATATAATGATGGAAATATTCCAAGGCACTTTAAAAGAATGCGGGAGTTGGACAACAAGCCATGAAAGAGAGATTTATCAGTTGGAGATGCGTGGGGAGGTCTTAAAGGAGGAAAGTGAACTGGAGCTGTTTACAAAGAGACTGAACCAATTTTAAAATTACATTACCTAGGTTGGTTTCTCTAATCTTTGCAAGGAGCAATTTGCAACAGAAATACTTCCACTTTAGGGAAGGCAAATGGAGGAGAATTGCTGTTCTCCATAGGCATATTGTCAAAAGCTAATTTCACTGCATTACTGTATAGACTATAATTACAAAAAAAAGGACCAAAGCCCACAGACTCCTACTGTTTCTGCACCAGAGTAGGGATGATGTGGAGATGCTGGCGTTGGACTGTGATAAACAGAAGCCTCACAACACCAGGTTAAAATCCAACAGGTTTATTTGGTAGCAACAGCCCCTAGCTTTCGGAACACTGCCCATAAATTTGTTGGACATTAACTTGGCGTTGCCAGAGTAGGGAGGCAGAGGGTGGAGTACTTCTCGCACTGAAAAACAGTGGTGACCACATTTTTTTAATTTACAGAATAACCAACAGATTTAATCTATTTGCTGGATATTTTACTGCTAAAAGGACGATGAAGTTTGTAAACTCTCTATTCTGCTGCCAAAGTTCATTGTATATTCTGAAAAAGGCAACAATCCAGAATGTCTTGAAATTTGAAATACTAAACTTACATAAAACTTAGTGATAAATAAAGAATTTCCATTTGTATTTTTACTGTTTGCACGGGATCTCTGGGGCTACCGTATATTCCAGTGTGCTGATACCAACATTGTGTGTATTTACATCCTCTAAATCAGCTAGTATTACATTTTTAAAATCAAATAATTAATGTGTTCAGAAATTGTAATTTATTCATGTTGATTATGATCTGACTTTACAAGATAATCACTTCAGAGACTTGTATTCAAATTTAAAGCACAAAGTAAGATTTTTCAAAGACTACAGTAAGAAGTATTTGCACCGATGTATAAAATGAAGAATAAATATTTAATTTATACCTTATGTCTTTTTTTTTTACAAGTTCACAACTTCATACAAATTGGAAATGGTAAGAAAGTTGAGTGATTCATGCACCTATATATGAAACCATGAATAAAAATTGTTTAACAGAGTGCCAAAAGTCTTCCCTACCACATATAGATTAAGGGGTCCAAAGCCTGCTGATCTGTGCTTGCTGACTTGACCTCAATCTCGTTACAGTTACCTCAGTTCAGGGAACTGGAGGGAATTTCCATTGCCAACTAATAAGGAATATATACTAATTAATGAACTGCTGGAAGAACAAGTGTCAAAACCAGGTGTAAATGGCTCAGCTATGTTCATCGCCATCATTATATATCTGTTTACTGTCACAGGTGGGCAATAGTTGCTTTTTGAACATGTCCACCACATATTGTCATCTTCGGAACAGGAAGGGAGCAAAAAATAGAAATTCAGAAATATTGCTGGTTTATATGTAAGTATTTCATTTCTCAAGTTTAAAAAATGTGCAAAATTTTACTGATAGCTGCATCTACATAATTATAAACTACAAGTAACTTGATTGACGTAAGATGTGTTGATTACTAGGAAAAACTGTTTTTCGGCCATCATAAGTTTTTTCCGTATTTTATTAATGGAATCCAAGAGCAGGGTTCTACCTCCATTCTAAGGTATTTCCAATCTGCTGTGATATAATGTAGTTAGCAGAGGCTAGATAGGGAGGAGGATGCAATGTTCCTTTACAGGATGATATCAACTCATCTTGAGTCAGGATTAATTAATACCTTGTAAAGGAGGAACTTCTGGGAAAGAGTGACCATAATGGACTTCAACGTAGATAAATGTGTAGTGGTCCATTTTGGCAGGACCAATGGAATGAAGGAGTACAATATCAAGGTCTTAGCTGTGTTGAAGAGCAGAGGGATCTTGGGGTCCAGGTCCATAGAACTCTTAAATCGGCCTCACAGGTGGAGGATGTGGTCAAGAAGGCGTATGGTGTAATGACCTTTATTAATCGAGGGATTGAGTTTAGGAGTCAGGAGGTAATGCTACAACTTTATAAGACCCTTGTGAGACCCCAGTTGGAGTACTGTGCACAGTTCTGGTCGCCTCACTATAGGAAGGATGTGGAAGCTATTGAAAGGGTGCAGAGGAGACATACAAGGATATTGCTGGATTGGGAGGCATGCCGTATGAAGATAGGTTGAGGGAGCTTCTTCTCCCTGGAGAGACGAAGGTTGAGAGGCGACCTGATAGAGGTTTATAAAATGTTGAGAGGAATAGATAGGGTGGATTCTCAGAGGCTATTTCCCCGGGCTGAAATGGTCGCTACGAAAGGATACAGATTTAAGATGCAAGGAAGCAAATACAGAGGGGATGCTAGGGGTAAATTTTTCACTCAGAGGGTGGTAAGTGAATGGAATCAGCTGCCGTCGGTGGTGGTAGAGGCGAACTCTCTGGGGTCTTTTAAAAGACTTCTGGATGAGTATATGGGATTGAGGGTTATAGATAGGTCTATGGCTTGGTAGGTATAGATGTGATCGGCGCAACTTGTGGGCCGAAGGGCCTGTTTGTGCAGTAGTGTTCTATGATCTATAATATAGTTTTACAAAACTATACTGAGTTTGAATGTTCAACACTTAGTGTCTTAAGTATGAATAAAGCAAATTGCAAAGGTATGTCAGTGGGTTAGCTAAGTTACATTGTGAAATTAGATTTTAAAATATGGTAGATAAGCAATGGCAAACAATACATACCATGAAGAATAAAAAGTACACTGGAGAAGTCCAACTATGTTCAGTGAGAGCAAGGTTAAAGTATATTGGATTGAAGGAAGAGGCTTATAGCTTTGCCAAAAGCAATGTTAGTAAGCTCAGGATTGGGAGGATTCAGCAAAGGACAAACGATAAATTGATGGAACTAATAAAATAATTAGCATTGTGTGCGATCTTCCAGGATTCCCCAGTTTTGAGATCAGTTCCTGTGGATTAGAAAGTAACAAATATTACCTCTATTTAAGAAAGAAGGAAGCAAGAAAGCAGAAAATTGTGATTTAGCCTGATAACTGATGGGGAAAATATAAAATGCGTTTTCTGTTTTTGTTCCAGATTCCAGCATTCACAGTACTTTGCTTTAATCAAGGAGTTTTGGGGAAGTGTGTTTCAAGTTCCAGTTGAGGCTTGCTGATATTTAATAAATGCAAAATACTAGAAATCTGAAATAAAAGCAAAATGCTGGAACTACTCAGCAGATCCGACAGCATCTGTGGAGAGAGGAACAAAGTTGACATTTTGAATTGAATATTTGACTTGAAACAGTAGTCTCTCCACGTATCTGCTGAATATTTCCAGCACTTTCTGCTTTTATTGTTGATGGTTATGTAATTCTTAATCCTATTCGAGGTTTCAAATTGTCTGTTTATCTCAGCATTAGTGATGCCCATGGTCTGTCTTGATCTTCTCTTTAATAAAAAATTAATAAATTAATCCAATTCTCTGTACCTTCTCAGTACAATGCACCTTTGAAGATTGGTGACTAATATTCAATTAGACTACATTGTGGTTTTGCTTTATTGTTTTGTACTCAACTGTTCTTGAGATGTATCCTAGGATTTGCTTAATGTTATTGATCAAAGCTTGTGCAAATGTTCTTTGTTTGATACCACATCCTAGTTCATGTCTTTCTCCACCTTTCTAATGAAACATTCCTCATTTTACCACTCCCTAAAATTTTAAGAGGAAGAATCTCAGCGGAGCTGGTCCAGTGCAATCTTACAGGATAGTCTCCAAGCACTTCAATGTGCACATTCTTCAGCATCCTGTTCAATTATTCATTACCTTTTTCAGAAGCCCAGTCTGATCACCAAGTACCATTTATTTTGATATTGATGGAGAAGGGACCTGCTCTCTCCCTTACAACATCTCCCATTTAAAAGCAGGAGATGCAATGCCTGCTCTTTTCCTTCTCATCAACAGTCATTCCAGCTTCAACAGTCATTTACTCGTAAATGATTTTATATACTATGTACACTGCTCACAATTCAGCAGCTTCTAAGTTGAGGAGACCAAACCTGAGTTCTTCATGCAATCTACACATGTAACGCTGAGCTTCTAATTGTCTGCCATTTTAATTCTCCTCCTCGGCCTCCTATACTATTCCAATGAAGCTCAACAAAAGCTGAAGGAACAACATCTCATCTTTCAATTAGACACACCTACCAAGAAAAAGCACAGTTTTGGTTCCAGCGAGGAAAAACTGCGTTTTCAGAGAAACACACCGGTATTCCCTCCAGACTTTACAACACTGTTTAAAAGTAACAGGTGAGTATGTTTCACGCATCATGTAGAGGGGCAGGACCTAAACATACTGATGAAGCCTGGCTGCCCTGAGATTGGAGCAAAAGGTGCCCCAATCAGAGGGAAAAGTAATGTCTCAGCCCACCGTATCACAGGGGTTTCAATTGCTCTCCCTTCCTCCCTCCTGTGATCAGAACTGGCACTCACCAGTACCAACCGCACCCCCCACTCAAACCTGGATCAAAGCCACCATCTCTTTCTTCCCACCACCACCCCCACCCCCCGCTCCCCCCAATAAATAGTCAACTCTAACACCCTGACCCCATACAATCAATACTGGCACTCATCGCTCCTCCCTCCCAACAGTGTTGCCCCCACCCTCACAACAACTACAAAACAGTATTCAGTGTTGTCAGATGTCAGTGTTGTCAGATGCCACCTCACCGCCCCCCCCCCCCCCCCCCCCCCCGCCTTGGCCCTGAGCATCAGACCCCATCCCTCCAACATTCCCCCACCCCATCACAAAGAACAACAAAGAACAAATAGCAACACAGCACAGGAAACAGGCCCTTTGGCCCAAGAGCCCGCGCTGCCGTCTTAATGTCTTAATGACATATTCATGACTTTAGGCTATGCCTATTGTGGAAAATTCCCATCTAGGGACCAATATAGGGACAATTTGTTACCCAATCAGCCTAAGAGCACATTTTTGGGATGTGGGAGGAAACCGGAGCACCCGGAGAAAACCCACGCAACCACGGGGAGAACGTGCAAACTCCCGCAGACACAGGCCCAAATCTATGTGTCTGCACTGCAACAGCGATTGTCTCTGAGCTGTCATGTTGCCCATCAGATGGTCCAGTTTAAGCATACACTAACGACTTGAAGCACTAGGCCACTCCTGAAGCAACATCCAAGAGCAGCCCTCGCACGACCTGCCGAATGCATGCACCTTGTTGGTCAACAAGGTGGACCGAATTGCCTGTGGAAACAAATAAGATATTTAGACAGTCCTGCTATATCCCTCTATCTGCAGACCGCTCATGTGGCTGTCCAAGAGACCCTTAAACAACCCTAGCGTGCCTGCTCCCACCACCTAACTCGGCAGTGCATTCCACACCCCCACTACCCTTTGTGTGAAAAACTGCCCTGAAAATTCGTCTTATACATAGCCCCCCTCACCTTAAGGCCATGATCCCTCGTTCTATCCATTTCTAATGGAAAAAGCTTACCACCATTTACTCTATCTATACCCCTTACAATCTTATATACCTCTAATAGATCCCCTCTCAGCCGACGTCTTTGAAGGGAAAACAACCCCAGTGTGTTCAATCTTTCCTCGTAAGACAGCCCTTCCATACCAGGCAGCATCCTGGTAAATCTCCTCTGCACTCTCTCCAAGGCCTCCACATCCTTCCAGTAGTACGGCGACCAGAACTGGACGCAGTACTCCAAGTGAGGCCTAACCAACGTTCTATACACTTGCAACATCAGACTCCTACTCTTGTATTCTATACCCCTTCCTATGAAGGCTAACATACCATACGCTTTCTTTATCACATTCTCCACCTGTACTGACACCTTCAGAGACTTGTGAACCTGCACCCCCAGGTCTCTCTGCGTCTCTATACTCCGGATAGTTTTACCTTTTATCCTATAACTCCCCTCTACAAATGGGATCCCCTCTACGGCCAAAATGCATCACCTCGCATTTATCCGGATTAAATTCCATTTGCCATCTATCTGCCCGATCTACCAGCCTATCTATGTCCTGTTGTATTGCCTGGCACTGCTCCTCAGTACCCGCCAATCCAAGCATCTTAGTGTCATCAGCAAATTTGCTGATCACACCACCTACCCCCTCTTCCAAGTCATTTATATAAATCACAAATAGAAGAGGTCCTAGTACTGAGCCCTGTGGCACACCACTAGTGACTGACCTCCAGTTGGAAAAAGAGCCTTCCACTACTACCCGCTGCCTCCTCCTCCCAAGCCAGTTCTCAACCCATCTACATACCTGGCCCTGTATCCCATGCGCCTTCACCTTTTCTATCAGCCTACCATGAGGAACCTTGTCAAACGCCTTACTGAAATCCATGTAGACGACATCAACGGCTTGTCCTTCATCAACCGTTTTTGTCACCTCTTCAAAAAATTCCACCAGATTCGTAAGGCACGACCTCCCCTTAACGAAGCCATGCTGCGTATCCCTGATCAGATCACAGCGCTCCAGATGCTCATACATCCTGTCCCTGAGGATCCTCTCCATTAGCTTACTTATAACTGAAGTCAAGCTCACCGGCCTATAGTTCCCTGGATTATCCCTCTGACCCTTTTTAAACAACGGTACTACATTTGCTATCCTCCAGTCCTCTGGGACCTCACCTGTGTCCAAAGAAGAGACAAAGATTTGCATCAGAGGCCCAGCAAGGTCATCTCTCACCTCCCTTAGCAGCCTGGGGTAAATGCCATCAGGCCCCGGAGCTTTATAAGTCTTTATGCTACCTAAAAGTCCCAACACCTCTTCCCTTGTAATGATTATTTCCTTTAACGGGTCCTCAAATTTCTCAAAGACGGCACCAGACATCAGGCCCCTCTCCCGCGTGAATACCAACGCAAAGTATTCATTCAGGATCTCCCCCATTCCCTCAGGCTCTAAGCATAGTTCCCCTCCTCTGTCCCTGAGAGGTCCAATCTTCCCTCTAACCATCCTTTTGCTCCTTACATAGGAGTAAAATGCCTTAGGATTTTCCTTAATCCTACCTGCCAAAGCCATTTCGTGGCCCCTTTTTGCCTTTCTGACACCCCTTTTAAGATCCCGTCTACACTCTCTATATTCTTCCAGCGCTGTCTCTGTCCCCAGTTGCCTAGATCTAACGTACGCCTCCCGCTTCTTCCTGACCAAGTCCTCAATATCCCTAGTAACCCACGGTTCTCTAATTCTACCTTTCCCATCCTTCCTCCTTACTGGCACGTGTCTTTCCTGCAAAGATTTTAGTTTTCCCTCGAAAGACTCCTGCATGTACAGTGTCGGCCTACCCTCGAACAGCTTATCCCAGTCAGTATCCTTAAGATCCTGCCTAATCTGGCTGTATCTAGCCCTCCCCCAGTTTAATACCCTCCCCTTGAGGCAGGCTTCATCTTTTTCCATTAACATCCTAAAGCAGACAGAGTTGTGGTCACTATTTGACACATGTTCTCCAACTACAACGTCAACCACCTGCCCTGGCTCATTCCCCAGAACCAAATCCAGTATAGCCCCCTCTCTAGTCGAGCTATCCACATACTGCTCCAAGGACCCTTCCAAAAATCACTGTACAAATTCCTCCCCGTCCGCACCTTCCGCTCTGGGCACCTTCCAATCTACCCCAGGGAAATTGAAATCTCCCACTACAACCACCCTATTCTTCCTACACTTATCTAAAATGTCCCTGCATATCCCTTCTTCCACGGCCCGCGGGCTGTTGGGCGATCTGTAGTACACACCCAACATAGTAACCTCTCCCTTCCTATTCCTCAACTCCACCCATAGCGACTCAATTCCTAAATCATCCATACCACCCTCCCCCTGCACTGTTATGATGTGATCCTTAACTAATAACGCCACTCCCCCTCCTCTCTTCAAACCACCTCTGTCATGCCTAAAACACTTATACCCTGGAATATTCAATTGCCAGTCCTGCCCCTCCTTTAACCATGTCTCAGTCACTGCCACCACTTCTAACTTCATCGTGAACATTATTACCTTCAGTTCATCTGTTTTGCCAGTCACACTCCTCGCATTAAAACACGTGCACTGAAGACCCTCAGGCCCTCTCTGATCCTCCTTCTTGCCATCTGGACTTACCCTGTCACCCATCTCTCTCCCACTCCCAGTTCCCTCTGTCTCCCCACCCCCCCTCCATATTAGTTTAAACCCTGCCGAAACACTCCAGCTAACTTCCCAGCTAAAATATGGGTGCCCTTCCAAGACAACTGTCCCCCGTCCCTCTTGTATAGATGCCCCTCCCTTATGAAGACTTCCCAATGGTCTATGAATCTGAAACCCTCTGCCCTACACCAATCCCTCAACCACACATTTAGTTGGAGTACCTCATTATTCCTAACCCTATCAGTCCTGGGCATCGGCAGCAGCCCAGAGAATGCCACCCTGGAGGCCCTACACTTCAGCCAAGCCCCCAACTCCCTGAACTGCCTACGTATGTCCCCCCTGCACTTTGTTCCTACATCCTTCTCTCCTACATGAACTATTACATCAGCCTTAGATCCTCCACCCTTCAAAATTCCCTCTACCCTCTCTGAAACATCCTGGACCCCTGCTCCAGGGAGGCAGACTACCATCCTGGAGTCCTGCATTTGCCCACAGAACTGCCTGTCGATCCCTTTGACCTTCCCATCCCCCACCACTATCTCACATCCCGCATTCCTGCCGTCCTCCGGGGCATTCTGATCTCCCTCCCTTGCCCTCTCTACCTCAGCTTTTGCCCTACCCTTGATATTCTGGGATGCCTCCTCTGAGGTGATCTTAATGCCGTGACTCTTTTTCTTTTTCCACTTCCTACAGGGACTGGGAACATCTGGAATGTGGTGCTTATTCAAGGAGCAGCTGCTGAGAGTCCTTGATAAGTATGTCCCTGTCAGGCAGGGAGGAAATGGACGAGTAAGAGAGCCTTGGTGTACGAAAAGAGTTGATTGGCTGGGTAAGAAGAAAAAGGAGGCTTATGTCAGGATGAGGCTTGAAGGCTCAGGTAGTGCAATGGATAGCTATAGATTAGCTAGGAAGGAGGTAAAAAGTGAATTGAGGAGAGCTAAGAGGGGACACGAGAAGATGTTGGCTGATAGGATTAAGGAGAATCCTAAAGCTTTCTTTCGATATGTTAGGAATAGAAGATTGGTTAGGGCAAGATTAGGGCCAGTCATAGATAGCAGTGGGAAGTTGTGCGTGGAGCCTGAAGAGATTGGCGAGGCACTGAATAAATATTTCTCTTCGGTATTCACGCAGAGGGCTGGAAATGTAGCTGTGGAGAGCACTGAGGTACAGGGTTGCAAATTGGGGAGTATTGTAGTAGATAGGGAGGATGTTTTAGAAATTCTCGAGGGTTTGAAGTTGGATAAGTCCCCTGGGCCGGACGGGATTTACCCTAGGATTCTCTGGGAGGCAAGAGAGGAGACTGCAGAGCCTCTGGCGCTGATCTTCAGGTCCTCGTTGGTTACGGGTGTGGTTCCGGAGGACTGGAGGATGGCGAATGTGGTCCCATTGTTTAAGAAGGGGAAGAGAGACCTTCCTGGGAATTATAGGCCAGTGAGTCGTACTTCTGTGGTGGGCAAGGTATTGGAGAGAATTATTAGGGATAGGATTTATAGTTATTTAGAGAGAAATGAATGATTGGGGATAGTCAGCATGGTTTTGTGAAGGGTAGGTCGTGCCTTACTAACCTCATTGAGTTTTTTGAAAAAGTGACCAAAGAGGTGGATGGGGGTAAGGCGGTTGATGTAGTATATATGGACTTTAGTAAGGCGTTTGATAAGGTGGCCCATGGAAGACTTCTACAGAAAATGCAGATGTGTGGAATAGAGGGTGATTTAGCTAATTGGATTAGGAATTGGCTGGCAGATAGAAGACAGAGGGTGGTGGTTGATGGGAGATATTCATCGTGGAGTTCGGTGACGAGTGGTGTGCCTCAGGGGTCTGTTTTGGGGCCCCTGCTGTTTGTAATTTTTATAAATGATCTGGATGAGGGTATTGAGGGATGGATCAGTAACTTTGCAGATGATACTAAAGTTGGTGGTGTGGTAGATAGTGAAGAGGGGTGTTTTAGTGTACAGAGTGACTTGGACAAGTTGCAGAGCTGGGCCGAGAGGTGGCAAATGGAGTTTAATGTGGAAAAGTGTGAGGTAATGCACTTTGGCAGGCACAATAAATGTGTAGAGTCTAGGGCTAATGGTAGGGCTCTTAATAGTGTTGAGGAACAGAAGGATCTTGGTGTATGTGTCAATAGATCCATGAAAGTAGGCAGTCAAGTGGATAAAGTTGTTAAGAAGGCATATGGAGTCTTAGCTTTTATTGGTAGGGGGATTGAATTTCGGAGCCGCAACGTCATGTTGCAACTGTACAAAACTCTAGTGCGGCCGCACTTGGAGTATTGTGTGCAGTTCTGGTCCCCGCATTATAAGAAAGATGTGGAGGCATTGGAGAGGGTACAGAGGAGGTTTACCAGGATGTTGCCTGGTATGGAGGGCAGGTCTTATGAAGAGAGGCTGAGGGATTTGAGGTTGTTTTCGTTAGAAAGAAGGCGGCTAAGAGGAGACCTTATTGAAACATATAAGATGATTAGAGGTTTAGATAGGGTGGACAGTGATAGCCTTTTTCCTAGGATGGAGAAAGCTAGCACGAGGGACACAGCTTTAAATTAAGGGGTATGAGTTATAGGACGGATATCAGAGGTAGGTTCTTTACTCAAAGAGTGATTAGGGAGTGGAATGCCCTGCCTGCAGCTGTTGTAGATGCGCCAAGTTTGGTGGCGTTTAAGAGGTTAGTTGATAAGTATATGGATGAGAAGGGAATGTTTAGTTAGGAGGGGCATTGCTTTTTATTTTGGTCGGCACAACATCGAAGGCCGAAGGGCCTGTTCTGTGCTGTATTGTTCTATGTTCTATGTTCTATGTTCTATCTGTAACACACCCATCCCTCCTCCTCGGCCCTGGGGTCCCCTCAGGACTATGGTCCCTATTCATTATCCCCTCATTCTCTCTGACTAAAAACATATCTTCCAATCTCAGCTCCAGCTGCCTCACCCGAGCCCTCAAACGTTGCAACTCTAAACACTTTGTGCATGTGTGGGCTTTCGGGAGACATGCTGCCTCCAAGAATGTCCACATATGGCAACGAACACAGTGGACGCGTTTATTCAAGGACCCTGACATTTTCTAGACCCCCTTTAGAGGTATGGGCACTAGAGGAATCCAGTAACTTACTGCGTCCAAGCCTGCGCTCGGCCAAGCCCAGTGAGCTTAAGCCCTTACAGCTCTCACTCTGCTCCCCCCCTCACTCCACTGCCCACTCCTGACGCTGCCCAATGTCTACCTTGGCCTTCTTTATATAATGCCGCGCTCCTTTCCCAGCAGCCCCCGCGCCTATCTCCCGCTACGGAGCGCCAAAATAAACAATAAACCCTCACGACCTAAAACTATTGTTAAAGACAGAATTCAAAATTCAGTAGACTCACCAGCAAGCAGCCACTCTTCAAATTCACAGTTCCGGAGAACACCTGCCACCACTGCCCAAATGGCCATCGCTTGGCATCCCCAGCTCCCATGTCTGCTTCTTTTCTCTCCACCACCCTTTCCCCACCCCCCACGCCACAAATGAATTAATCTCCCCCCTGCTCCTACATAAGGTTTCCACTGGGGTCAGCCACTATCACTGGAATAGGTTGGCACTGCTAGTTTGGCTTAGGCTCAATCTAGTAGTGCCAACCTTTGCTAGGGCATTGTCTAGTCTTGTCTTCAAGTTATGCTCAGGGCAGACAACGGAAATGGCCACTAACCTCAGGAGAGAATTTCCAGTCTCACTCGAGCAAGGCTATATATGGGACGTTGCGGGAGGTGGGGGGGGTCTTATATTATATGTTAATGTATTTAAATATATTAAAATCAAGTTCATGCCTGCTATGCGCATGAATCTGATTATGTGAGAGGTGGCAAAAATTGGAAATCGCAATCTTGCTAGCGAGATTCGTGACTTCCAGATTTCACTGGATCTTGAACCCCCTTCACCATTCCTGCGAGCACAGGTTCAAGATCACCTCCATTGTAACCTTCCAGATTCAGCATTGACTTGTACAATTTCAGATCGTAACCACTGCTCCCCTTTTTTGGATGTCAGCTGCTCATAATGATCCATTGTTGTCATTTATAACTCCTCTTGACTCATCTTTTATTACCACATGGAGTAGCACTGTGGTTAGCACTGCTGCTTCACAGCGCCAAGTACCTGGGTTTGATTCCCAGCATGGGTCACTGTCTGTGAGGAGTTTGCACATTCTACCTGTGTCTGTGTGGGTTTCTTCCAGGTGCTCCGGTTTCCTCCCACCTTCCGAAAGATGTGCTGGTTAGGTGCATTGACCCGAACAGACTATGGCATCTAGGAAATTTCATAGTAATTTCATTGCAATGTTAATGTATACCTTACTTGTGACTAATAAATAAACTTTACCTTCTTGCTTTTACCATCATCCTTTTGCCATGTAATCACTCCTGATTTCCACCTTTCCCCTTTGCATTTTTCATTCCTCTTTTTCTTGCCTATTTACTTGCTTAGAACCTGTTACATCTGTAATAGTTCCCAGTTTTGCCAAACTCACCAATCTGAAATGTTAACTCTGTTTCTTGCTCTACTGACATTAGCTGACCTGCTGAATACTTCTAGTGTTTTCTGCTTTTACTTTACATTTCCAGCATCCCCAGTATTTTGCCTTTGTAATACTGTTTCAATTGCTTTCCTATCTATTAAAGGATGAGTTCATTTCAGAAGTACTAAAGAACATTGGGATGCCCTGTAGTTGTGAAAGGCACTATATTAATTCTAATGTTTCCATTCTAAATTTGATTTCATCCCAATTCATTTCACCTGTCTTTGAACAATGCCATAGAGCATCATCTGGAAGTTGAAATATTTTTTACATCACTGTAGCTTTCTATACTTTCTATTTTGGTCTCTGAAAAATATTTATTATTTTTAATCTTTTGTATAAAATGTATGTCTTATTATCAATTATTTGCTTGTACTTGGTAGAAATACATTCAAAGAGGACAAGTGCAAAGATTGGAAATAATTGCAAATACAACTAAGCTCCCTGGTCCTCTTGAAATAAAAAGCTTCATGGTTGGATATTTGTAGATAGGTGTTTACCACAGCGAGAAACCCCAGTCCAAAATTACAAAATAGCTCTCAATTTAATCATTTGTCTTCCAATTTTTTTCCTCCCTCATACAGTATTATTTTAGTATTATTACTAAAAAAAATAGAAATCTAAAATGGAAAATAAAACTTTAAATTCGTTGCAGGCCCATCAACATCAGTGAAGAAATAATAATATATTAAGTGGAGGCTTTCACCAAAACCAGGGATCTGTTCTGTTTCGAAATAACTTATGGACAAGTCAGACATTCTCAACACTTTCTGATTTTTATATTACATTTTGTAACAGAACACAATGGAAATTCCTGAATCATTTCTACAGAGATGTCTGATATCTATGTCTAAAGAAGAAGCTTTTGTTGGGAATGAGAGCAAAGTGTAAGTTATAATCCCCTGATCTCATCCTTCCCACAGTCCATGGGATCCCCAGGGAATCTTTCTGTCAGGAAGTTGTTGCAGTGATTAAAAATACAAATTGTATACACTATTATTTAAAGAACATAGAATGGTAGAACAGAATTATAAAGCAGTAACACAACCCAAGGTTTCAGGTAACATAATCACTTTATTCTGTCTTTTGTAATTATTCAAGCTGCACTACTTCCTTGTTCTATCAGAAATCTGCTGTTCTACTTTTGGGGATTTTTACTTTTCCTCCGATTTCACAATTTTATCATCGTTCTACTTGATTCTGCTGATTCATCCACATTGCTACACAGAATTGACATCTCAATCATTTTTGGGAGGGGGGGGAATAAACCTGAGATAAGTAAATTTTATAACCGTGGCTGTTGGAAGCCAGCAGCTTAAGGTAACAAGGAGAGCAATGTTATTAAACCATGTTTGTCTCCATTTGCTGCTATTGAAACAGTCATTTCCAGCCCCGTGTGGAAAATGGAAAAAAAGGACTTGAAATGCCTTGCAGCTTAAATCAGTATCAACAGGAAGTAAAGGCAGTTTAATATTTCATTTTGGTCTCTCATTAGAATGCAAATCTAAAGTTTTAATTCAATTATTTCACTCTGAAGCTACATTAAAAAAAAGTGATATAAAATGGTTAAATCAACATATCAACCCAAATTATCTTGTCTGTCTTGCCCTCCTTGAACCTTTGGGCGTGCAAGATGTAATTAAAGTGTCAGGAAATGTACCACATAAACTGAAGTATCAACTTTCTCCAAACCATTTAAAAATAAATTTCATGCCTTCAGCACTCATCTTTCCTTTCAATAATTTCTAATTCAATATCACCGTAACAAAATGCCTCTGTTTATCCAGGGTTTAGTTCCTTGCAGCATAATTGATCACACGTCATCTATTACTGCACCATAATTTATAGTAGCCCAGACTCCCACATTTCCAGCCTATCTCCTTGTTTTTATGTGTAAGGGACATACTTTTACGTTTCTATCTGACATGAATTTTGCAAGTTGCCATTTGTGTGTACCTAGAACAAAACAGGGTTGAACTGTGACAGTCCCTGTGAGGGGATCATGCACCAACCCTTACGGGGATTATTTTAACATTGAGCAAAGGTGGGTAAGCTGTTGGAAGGTATTTTGAGAGACAGAATCTACAGGTATTTAGAGAGGCAAAGACTGATTAGGGACTGTCAGCATAGCTTTGAGAGTGGAAAATCATGTCTCACAAACTTGAATTTTTTGAAGTGGTAACCAAGAAGGTAGATGAGGGCAATGCACTTGATGTTGTCTACATGGACTTTAGTAAGGCCTTTGACAAGGTACAGCATGATAGGTTGTTGCATAAGGTTAAATCTCACAGGATCCAGGGTGAGGTATCTAAATGGATACAAAATTGGCTTCTTGTCAGAAACGTGAGAGTGGTTATAGATGATTGTTTTTCAAACTGGAAGCCTGTGACCAGTGGTGTGCAGTAGTGATCAGTACTGGGTCTATTGTTATTTGTCATCTATATTAATGATTTGGATGAGAATATAGGAGGCATGGTTGGTAGGTTTGTAGATGATATCAAAATTGGTGGCATAGTGGACAGTGAACAAAGTTAACTCCAATTGCAACAGGATCTTGATCAATTGGGCCAGTGGGCTGATGAATGGCAGATGGAGTTCAATTTGGATAGATGCGAGGTGATGCAGGACTGATTCAATTAATGGTAGGGTGCTGGGGAGAGTTACAGAACAAAGAGATCTAGGCTACACGTTCATAGTTCCTTGAAAGTGGAGTCACAGGTGGACAGAGTGATGAAGAAGGCATTCAGCATGCTTGGTTTCATCGGTCAGAACATTGAATACAGGAGTTGGGATGTCTTGTTGAAGTTGTGCAAGATATTGGTAAGGCCACACTTGGAATGCAGTGTACAGTTTTGGTCATCTGATTATAGAAAGAATATTATTAAACTAGAAAGAGTACAGAAAAGATTTACTAGGATGCTATAAGAACTTGATAGTTTGAGTTATAAGGAGAGACTGGATAGACTGGGACTTTTTTCTCTAGAGCGTAAAAGGCTGAGTGTGATCTTATAGAGGTTTATAAAATAATAAGAGGCATTGATCAGCTTGGTAGTCAATACTTTTTTCCCCCAAAGATAGAAGAATCTAAAACTTGAGGGCATAGGTTTAAGGTAAGAGGAGAGAGATACAAAAATGTCCAGAGGGGCAATTTTTTCACAAGAAGGTGGTGAATGTCTTGAACAAGCTGCCAGAGGTAGTAGTAGAAGCAGGTACAATTTTGTTTTTTTTTAAAAACCATTTAGACAGTTACATGGGTAAGATGGGTATAGAGGGATATAGACCAAATGCGGACAATTGGGATTAGCTTAGGGATTTAAAAAAAAGGGCGGCATGGACAAGTTGGTCTGAAGGGCCTGTTTCCATGCTGTAAACCTCAAACACTCTGTGTAAAATTAGCAACATTGTATTTCCTGCTGTCACACATTGCAATTTTCCTGTCCATTGAAGTCATTGAATGTGAAAACTGGATGCAATGTAAATTGGGTGACAGATTTAATATTGCCCATTAGTACAAAGAACAAAACAGCACGGGAAACAGGCCCTTCGGCCCAACAAGCCCACGCTGCCACCCCGATGTTCCCACTTCTACCCATGATCCCTGTCTATGTTTATAGATCTAGGTATTAGAACCATATTTGAGACAATTTAGGGAGAATTTGTTCTGCCAATCAGCTTAAGAGCACACCTTTGGGGTGTGGGAGGAAACCGGAGCATCCGGAGAAAACCTACGCAAGCACAGGGAGAATGCGCAAACTCCCACAGACACAGGCCCAAATCCAAGTGTCTGCACAGCATGGCAGTAGTCACCGATCTGTCGTGTTGCCCATCAAATGGTCCAGGTCAAGCATACACTAATGACGTGAAGCAGTAGGATACTCTCAAAAAATCCAAGAGCAGCCCTCTCATGACCCATCGCATGTATGCTCTTGTTAGACAAGGTGAACTGAAGTACCAGTAGGATAAAACAAATACATCAATATCATCGACAATTTACACACTTCCCAGGGAACTCCCACAGCTCATGATGCCTATTTTAAATCAGTTTTCTATATCCTTCCATTCCCATTCTGTTCATGTGCCTATCTAAGTATCTCTTAAGTAACTCCAGAGTGCCTACCTCCACCACTTTACTTGGCAGTGCGTTCCATACCCCCACCACCCTCTCTGTGAAAAAACTCTCTCTAGCATCCAAATTATACCTTACCCCTCCCCCCCCCACCGCCCCCACCCTAAGCCCGTGACCCCTCGTGCTATTTGAGTCCACCCTAGGAAAAAGCTTAACTCTGTTTACTCTATACCTCTCATAATCTTGTACACCTCTATTAGATCTCCTCTAAGTCTACGTCTTTCTAAGGAAAACAGCCCCAATTTGCCTAATCTCTCCTCATAACTCAGACTTTCCATACCAGGAGCATCTTAGTAAACCTCCTCTGCACTCTCTCCAGAGTCTCCATGTCCTTCCAGTAGTAAGGTGACCAGAATTGGACGCAATATTCCAAATGAGGTCTAACCAACGTTTTATACAACTGCAACATTAAAGGCCAGCTCTTGTACTCTACACCCCTTCCTATAAAGGCTAGCATACCATATGATTTCTTCACAACCTTCTCCACTTGCTCTGCCACCTTCAGAGATTTGTGCTACTCTTAATAGGTCTATCCTTTATCATATACCTCCCCGCTACATTCTTTCTCCCGAAATGCATCACCTCGCATTTATCAGGATTGAATTCCATCTGCCATCTATCTGCCCAAGCTACAAGCCTATCTATGTCCTGCTGTATCGCCTGACAATGCTCCTCACTATCCACAAGTCCAGCCATCTTTGTATCGTCTGCAAACTTGCTGATCACTCCACTTACTCCCTCTTCCAAGTTATTAATATATATTACAAATAGAAGAGGTCCCAGTACCGAGCCCTGCGGCACACCACTAGTGACTGACCTCCAGCTAGAAAAACACCTTTCTGCTATTATTCTCTGTCTCCTATTACCAAGCCAGTAATTATCCATCTAGCTACCTATCCTTGTATTCCATTAGCCTTGACCTTTTCAACTAACCTCCCATGAGGGACTTTGTCAAAAGCCTTACTGAAATCCATATAGACGGCGTCAACGGCTTGCCCTTCGTTGACCATTTTGTCACCACCTCAAAAAATTATACCACATTCAAACATGGCAAGAAAGCAATCGAGAACATTGCCGGAAGAGTTTTTCTATGCACTAAGCCCTGGACTATGATATTTACTGAAGTAGGTTTATGAGATTGGGTGTTGAAGGGGCTTCGGCTGGGGCACACACTATAAAGTTGTAACTCCGCATCATGCATTTTTCTCCAACAGTTTCGTCACCTGGAAAACAGTTTGATAGGTTGAGATTCCTGTCAAGCAGTGAATGACCTGAAATAAGCAACAGTCCAGATACAGATAAAGATTCTGCAACTGGATTAATGGGATGGATCCCAGTAGACCTCCTTTCACAGATGGAGGGGGCTTGATGGCAGTTTGGAAAGCTGGTAAACTTCGTGGGTTGAGAAGAAGCACTCCTCTTAGCCCATGTGCAGTGCTAGACAGGCACTTAACACATTCCATGGAGAATAAGCACTTCTCTTTTCTACTGGGTTTTCAGTGATTTGGCAAACCTGATCAGCCGGGGGTTAAACCTGGAAAAGAGGTTAAATTTCAAGCATTGAACTATTTAAAGAATACAAGAAGCTTGGTTCCCCATCATCAGCCCATAAAACCCATCCCACCTCTACCAAAAACCAAAAGTAGAAGTAGAATTAAGTTCTTTTAAATGTTAACATCATTGCCAACCCAAATTTTTTGGGGGTTAAAATTGTCTCCTCTGATTAAGCATTTTGTATTTCCACTTCCCAAACAAATGCATTTAGTTTATAGTACTTGTCTGTGCCTACAGGCATTCTATTTCACTTCTTACTTAACTAGACTGGATTTGACTCACTCACTTGTCATTACAACGTAGCCCTAGAGTACTTATTGTGCCACTTGAAATATTTTATTGAACACTAAGTATTTTAATGATGCCTAGAAGGTATGCAGGAAGTAAGCAAATTTTGTGCCTATTGAATAACATCCACACTCTAAGTTCACACTCTTTAAGTTCACACCAGTCTCTCAGAATTACACACACACAATTGGCCAATTGTGCTTGTGCCGACTTTTTGAAAGATCTTTCCATCCTGTTCTTTCTTCACCGTTGTTTTCTTCTTCTTCAGATACCTATCAAATGCTCTTTTGAAAGTTATGACTAAATCTACTTCACCAGCTCTTCCAGCCAGTACGCTCCCAGCCATAACAATTTACTGTGCAGACAACAATTCACCTAATCTCTGCTGTCTCTTTTGCCAATTATCCTCTATCTTTATCTTCAGTGGAAAGTGTGATTTATCAAAAACATGGTGGTATCTGTCTGTTTAATATCCATCTGGACAGGCAGTCTGATCAAAAAATATTTGTGGAAGAAATCCAAGGTCTTTTAAATGTGGCTGCTATGAAGTGCCATTAAAATTCCATACATGGACCATAAAACAAATGAAGAGATGCTTCAATCGCAAGAGCAACCAGTGACCAAAAAAAAAGTCAGTATTTCAGTCATTTGGTCAAAGCTGGAAAACCATAGAGATCTCTACTAGAGGGTAAAATGGAGGGCAGCAGAAAGAGGGGTCAATCTCAGTTGATGGGTCAAAAAAAAAGTCCTTACGAGCCTCAGTTGTCACCCACTGGACTGCTTCCTTCACTCAGTCAGGTAACTACAGGTTCAATCAAGCTCCACACTGGAGGCTTGAGAACAAAAATCAGAGTTGATATTCCATGCAATACTGAGGGACTGCTGCACTATTAAAGATACTGACCTTTGGAGAAGATATTAAACTGAGACCTTGCCTGCATTCCAGGTGGAATAAAATTCCATGTTACTATTTGAAGAAGAATGGGGAAATGCAGCCAGTTTCTGAGCAATATTATCCCTCGACCAATATCATCACCACTACACATGGGAGTTTGATGTGTACAAACTGGCTGCTGTGTGTTTTAAGAGTGAATATATTTTTAAAATACTTAATTGGCTGTATAGAACTTTGGGATGCCCTGAAGTTATGAGAAGTACAATAAATATAAGTCTTTTGTTCCTTCTCTTTTTACAAGGTGCAGCTAAATATTCCAAGCTCATTTCAAAATGGAAAAATATCTATAACAGCTGTCTATTTTTTTCAGTAAGTTTGTTTCTAATCTTATACGTTGTTTGTACATTGATGTGGCAAAATTAACAAATCATGAATTTATTATAGTTAATGAATTACACCTTTCAACTTCTCTCATGACGTACCAAGGCAGTGCTTCTGTTTCTGATCCAGTTATCTTTATAGCGTAGGAGACTAGAATTAGCAGAGTACAAAATGTTCCATTGGCAGTAAAGCATTTTACTGAAGTCACTTTAGACGTGATATAAAATGAAGATTATTTTCTATACCACCAGGTATCATTTAGAAAGATTGTCTACTTCGTTATTTGGATTTTGTCAGTTTTGTTCAGATTGTTAAGGATGGACAAGATGGAGGTTAATTTAAACCACACTAGTTTCTCCTCTCACCACCTGTCTATCAATGGGATATTCCTACACAGAGACTTCACATGATGAATAGACATGCAGAGATGAATCAGTCTTGTAGGCGATGGTATAAAAGTTCCAGCAGAAACAATGTTGATAGGGGCCAGGTATTCAACCTGGGCAGAATTGTTTTTCTGTGACCATGTGACCATCTATGGTAAAATGGCCGACCATATTTGTAATCATCATTTGCATGACTTGCACCTCTTCTACCAGATGACTAAACATTGACCAACCTGAGTTATGATATGCAGATGAGCTTTGTGTAATTCTCTCTAAATTTGGCCTTTGCAACCCACAAGGGTGGGAGGGGTTGTTAATGTCTCTTCAGAGTTAACAAGGTTCTAGTTTCTTCGATACTGCCAGGGAGCTCCTTTAGTGCGAGACTCACAGACAAAAATAAGGCCATCATAAAGAATTTTGCCTAGTTTTAAAATTTTAGGAATAGCCTTAAGGATATTTTATATATATTTTATGAAATATATATGGAATGAGGTCTTAATCTCCTCTCAACATGGATAAACCTGTTGACTTTTTGGCAAAGTTGACTAAGTTTGGCAGCAGTAGATGCAAAGTCCTGGACGTTTCCATCTGTACTCTGTGGTTGCCATAAATTCAAATTGAGAAAACTTGAACTATTTTGATTTCCAGAAGGAGTTGACTCATCCTAGGATACTGCTAAGGGGGTACTGGTAACTCTCCAATAGCATCCCAAGATACATTTTAAATTTATGAACTCAGACAATAGAGGCATTCAGGCTTTTCATAACACCGGGAGGAGAAATTTGGCAAAATTACTCACCCATCAAGCATTACCACAGAGCTTTTGACCCTGTGCCAGATTTAAATTTGTTTTAAATTAATTCATGGGATATGAGTGTCGTTGGCAAGAGCTATTTAATTGTCTATCCTTAGCTGTCCTTGGTAGTGGTGCACGACATCTTAAAGCATTGCAGTCCATTTGGTATAGGTTCATTAACAGTGTTATGTTGGTGGTTTAGGATTTTGACCCAGCAACGATCAAGAAACAACAAAACCATTTCCACACCAAGCTGAAGCGTGCTTTGCAGATGATGGTGTTCTCAGGGATGGTATTACCCCTTACTATTCTTGTTCTAATTCCAACTTGGGAGGTGTCACTGAAGAATGGATAATGTTTGTATGGTCTCAGCTGACACTGGAAGCATTCTGCTGTCCCTTGGAATCCAACTGTTCTTGTGCAGCATGACAATATTGCCTTACCCAACATTCCATCTCAACAAACCACATCCAAAACCAATTAATTGTTCATTCACCTGGTTAGAATTTGGGAGTCACACAAACCTACAATAACAATACTCACTCCATTTTAAAGTAATCCATTACGACTGTTACTCACAAGTTTGATAATGAACAATAGAAAAACAAGTTGTGAATACTATCAATGTGTGCTATTTGTTATAATGAAAACCTGCTGTGAACAAGCATTGCCAAACCCCCCTCAAGTCAATAACCCAATTCAGGCTCAACATCAAAGGGTTCTCCTTGCCAGAAAGTATATGACCTACGTGGTTTCATTATGTTGGCCTGCATTGCCTTGGACAGCACATCCATTTAGCAACAGCAACAAACGCAGTAAGTTATTCTGAGGAAGAAGATATTTGTTTGGTAACATTTATCTTTTGGTTACCAAGATGATGGTGGCCAAAACTGTTCCTGGAGAGCACGGTGTTTCAGCTCAAAGACCCTGGGAGATATTGTTCATCCTGTCACAAGGCAAGGGAGGAATGTAACACAGAAGCAGTAAACTCTCTAAGGCTCTCCTTTGTCTCTGCCAATACACATGGGGGTCAGATTAAGTCCTGTGCAAGTGCTGGAGGTAAGCTAGGCTGAATCACAGGCAGAAGATCAGGCTCTGCGGGGTGACTGAAATATCAGAATCGAGTAATTTGACCATTTTCCTGTCCAATGTGGTATTTACATCAAAGATTCAGACCTAGAAAAATCTTATCTTTAATAGTGGCAGGGACACATTTATAATGTGAGGGTATTGAGGATGCTATCAGCACAGTTTTGTATTTTTAACCTCTGAACTGGGGGTGTCCTGAGAAAAAAGTTGTGAAAAAGAGTCATATTGGACTCAACATTATTGCTGTTACTCTGTCCCCAGATGCTGCTTTTATTTCAGGTATCCTGAGATGTATGTTGACTGGCAATAGTGACATGGTGGAAGAAGCTGACTGGTTCAGTTTGCTTTCTCCTTCATATTGTAAGTATTCTGATTCTAGAGCCTCTCCTCCTAGTTCAGTCACTTGGCATAGTGATAAGGATTTGCATTTATAAGAATTTCATGATTTCAGGATCTCCCAAAGTACTACCCAGCCAATGAAGTCATTATAGTTTAAAAAAACAAATGTAGCAGGCAATATGTGCACAGCAAGATCCCATAAGCAATACTAAGATAACAACCAGTTTAGCTATTCTTTGAAATAGTGCCGTGAAATCTTTTGTCTCTAATGGGCAGATTGTGATGTTTTTATTCCTTTTCATTATAGAAAACAGTGCCGAAGGAAGCCATTTGGTCTATCTGCACCAACTCTCCGACAGAGCATTTACCCAGGACCTATCCACATCTTATCAAAATGAGGAGGTTTCTTACAGTAAAGCTCTCCCTCAATACTGTACTGAAGTGTCAACCTAGCTTATGTGCTCTGGTGAGATTTGAAGCCACAACTTTCTGTTCAGGTGTTTTGAGATAGTTTGAGGTTATGAAAGGCACTATATAAATGTTTTCTTTCAGACTTGAGAGTTTTAACCTCAACTGTAGCTTGATTTACCTTGGAATTGATATGGCTGTCATATTTCAAAAGATTATAAAGAAAGATGAACATGAAGCAAGTTGTGAATAATCTGTGGAAGGAGTGGGTCTCCGGACTGAGTGATCAGACGTTGTCCTATGCTTTTTCCCACCTTTGAGTATTTGGAAGGGATTGGAGATCTTGTGTGACAATTTTAATGCCACTTATGTTCATTAAATTCCATTGCAATTGTTGTGATAGCTTCCACAGCTGAATAGATAACTGTCATTCTTTACTCTTATGTTCTGAACAGCTCTCAGTCACAGGAAGTCTGCTGTTTACTTCAATCAGGTCTGAGCATCAGTCACCACCTCAGGTTGGAGTTTTCGGTCAGTGGCCTGAGCAGGGAGTGAGGGGTGCTGCATCTTATTGTACTCTGGAAAAACATAATTGAAATTCCTCAAATCTACAATACATGAAAATTTGGATTAGTAAATTTGCAGATGACACTAAAGTCGGTGGAGTGGTAGAGGGTGAAGAGGGGTGTTATAGTTTGCAGAGGGACTTGGACAAGTTGCAGAGCTGGGCCGAGAGGTGGCAAATGGAGTTTAATGTGGAAAAGTGTGAGGTAATGCACTATGGCAGAAATAATAAATGTGTAGAGTATAGGGCAAATGGTAGGATTCTTAGTAGTCTAGATGAACAGAGGGATCTTGGTGTGTATGTG
This sequence comes from Sphyrna mokarran, assembly GCA_024679065.1. Lineage (NCBI taxonomy): Eukaryota > Metazoa > Chordata > Chondrichthyes > Carcharhiniformes > Carcharhinidae > Sphyrna > Sphyrna mokarran. Next base: position 33,601,655 of record JAGIQG010000028.1, read on the forward strand.
CATAGATCCCTGAAAGTAGGCAGTCACGTCGAGAAGGTTGTTAAGAAGGCATATGGAGTCTTAGCTTTTATTGGTAGGGGGATTGAATTTCGGAGCCGCAACGTCAAGTTGCAACTGTACAAAACTCTAGTGCGGCCGCACTTGGAGTATTGTGTGCAGTTCTGGTCCCCACATTATAAGAAAGATGTGGAGGCATTGGAGAGGGTACAGAGGAGGTTTACCAGGATGTTGCCTGGTATGGAGGGCAGGTCTTATGAAGAGAGGCTGAGGGATTTGAGGTTGTTTTCGTTAGAAAGGAGGCGGCTAAGAGGAGACCTTATCGAAACATATAAGATGATTAGAGGTTTAGATAGGGTGGACAGTGATAGCCTTTTTCCTAGGATGGAGAAAGCTAGCACGAGGGGACACAGCTTTAAATTAAGGGGTGATAGTTATAGGACGGATATCAGAGGTAGGTTCTTTACCCAAAGGGTGGTTCGGGAGTGGAATGCCCTGCCTGCAGCAGTTGTAGATGCGCCAAGTTTGGTGGCGTTTAAGAGGTTAGTTGATAAGTATATGGAAGAGAAGGGAATGGTTTAGTTTGGAGGGGCATTGCTTTTTATATTGGTCGGCGCAACATCGAAGGCCGAAGGGCCTGTTCTGTGTTGTAAGGTTCTATGTTCTATGTTCTATGTTCTATGACAATGTTCTTTTCCAGCAGAAATTGCTATGGCAACTTTAAAACAAATCACTTAGTTTAAGCTTTTGTTGTATGAATAAGCACTTTGTCAGATATAGGGTCAATACGAACTCTTTAATCAAGATTAAATATAATTTTGAAGAAGTAATTGAAATGTCAAGCCTAGCTGTGACTGCCTGGGTGTGTAGTAACCCTGGCCAAGGTACACTCTGTAATGTTTTATGTAACTCTCATTTCTACACTGACAAAATTAGAGTATTATTATTTTTTGTGCCATGGCTCACTGGGTAGCACATTTCTGAGCAGAGGGCTGTGGGTTCAAGCCCCACTCCAGAGTTGAGCACAAAATGTTCATTGACACCTAGTCGTGTTGAGGGAGTGATGCAAAATCAGTGGAAGTGATCCCACTCCATGGGATATGTCAGGTCTTGTCTGCTCTCTAGGTTGGATGCAAAATTCCACTACACTAATAGGGATTTTCCCTGCTCTCCTTCCAATGTGTTCTTGTCAATATTTATCCCTCAACCAACATCAGTATAACAGACTAAATGGTCAGAATTGTTTACGGGAGCTTGCTCTGCGCAAATTAGCTGCCTCAATTTCTGCTTTAGTGATTCCACTTAAAAAGTGCCACAATAGAGAAGCTCCAAATGCACTCTGATAGATTGAGGTCATGAAAGGTTCTATACAAATGCATTTTCTCATTATTTAATGGACAGGCTGGAAGATTTTAAAACAGCCATCATGTGTTACATTTTACTGATATGGCTGTTTTAAAATCTTCCAGATGTGACATGTGACTTTCACAGCTGTATAAACTGGGCAACATAGGGTGCGGCACACAAGAGGGCAGGGCCAAGATTCATATCTGACAGGAAACCGTGAGAGTTTCAGAATATCTAGGCATTTTGCTGTTCCCCAGGATCCCTGTAACAACTACTTCTCCTTTTACTCAGCTTTTATATCTTCAGGAATACCCTAATTGATTTGACTTCTAAAGGCACCATATTTACGATGGTTCTCGCAGGACCAAGTTACGCACAGCAAGATCCCGAAGATTAATGAATGCCTAGGTAACCTTTTTTTTGTTGGTGGAGATAGTTGACTGTCTGTCTGCCAGGAAACTTGGAGAATTCCCTGCTCACTTTCAAAAGGTAATGAGATTTTTGAACTCCATCTGAACAGACAGATTAATGTAATCTCTCATCTGAACCACAGCCTCTGTGATAGCATAGTATTTATTCTCACTGACAGACTTTGAAAATGGTTTGTAAATTCAGATTGGAGCATGAGGCACAGCTGTCTGAACCATAGGTCAGTGTAATCCTACTGTGCCAGGCTGATGATTACATCTTTTTTGAAAATCTTGCATTTATATAACAACTTCAGCACCCCAAGTCACTTCACAAAGCAAAATCATGAAAATCTTGGCGTCAAGCCAAAGATATCAAGACCTAAACTTTGACCAAAGTGTTAACTTTTAAGGAAGGTAATTAAAGAGGATGGAACAGTAGAGAGGCAGTGAGGTTTTGGGAAGATATACCAGAGCTTAGGAGTTTAGCAAGTGCAGACACAGCCACTAATGATGGAGTGATTAAGATCAGAAATGTGCAAGGGACTAGATTTGTGAGAACGCAGAATTCTCAGAGGGTTAGAACAAAGAACAAAGAACAACACAGCACAGGAAACAGGCCCTTCGGCCCAACGAGCCCGCGCCGCCATCCTAACGTCTTAATGACATATAGAGACCAATATAGGGCCAATTTGTTACCCAATCAGCCTAAGAGCACATTTTTGGGATGTGGGAGGAAACCGGAGCACCTGGAGAAAACCCACGCAACCACGGGGAGAACGCGCAAACTCCTGCAGACACAGGCCCAAATCCATGTGTCTGCACAGCAACAGCGATAGTCTCTGACAGGTGGAAAGGAGGTTTCTGATGAAGGAATGAGCGAGGCCATGGGAGGACTTGCAAACAAGAATGTGGATTTCAAAGTCATAGTGTTATCAGAGCAGGAGCCAATTGAGGTCAGCAACAGGAATGATAGGCTTGGTGCAAGTTAAGATAAGGGCAGTAAAGTTTTGGATGAGTTTAAATTTATAAAGGGCAGGTAGCCACAAATGAAAAGTAATTTTCACGTGGAACTTTTTGGTATTGGGTGAATTCATTTTTTGCATATGGGATTGAAACTCATCAGATAAAAGCAAAATGCTATTGTTGCTGAAATCTGAAAGAAAAACAGGTGGTGCTGGAAAATCTCAGCAGGTCTGATAGCCTCTATGGAGAGAGAATAGAGACCCTTGTGTTATCCTAACTTGAAACATTGGTTCTAATCACTCTTCACAAATGCTGTCAGATCTGCTGGGATTTTCCAGTGTTTTCTGTTTTTGTTTGAAAGTCATTACATTGGGTTGATGAGGGCTCTTCTTGAAGTTTTAGTGTTCCCTTTAAGAACACTGTCCCTTTAAGACCTGATTATGTTCATCTTGCTATGTTCCAAAACAGCATAGCTGTGAGGTCATTGATGCTGCCATTTACAGTGAGCTCAGAATGACAGGAAGAACCTGACTGAGAGCATCCGACCTCAGGAAGCACAGCTGAGACCATGATTCAACCTTGGAGTCACTGCGTGAATAGAAGCTTACAAACATTCAAAACATTCCTGCAAAATTCTTTGTCCATTAATTTTAACAGAGACATTGGCCCAGATTTTTCTGCCAAAGTAACAATGAGGTTATTCATTTGTAAATTGCTTAGTAACTTGTGGCAAAGAAGAGAGAGAGGAAGAAGAAGTAAGTTACAAATTAGTGCAAATTGCTGGTCGAGTTGCGCCCACCATCAATAAAATGTTAACTCACGCCAATCTCTGTAATTTTGATGAAATTGTTACACTTATCCATTTAATTGCCAATTAAACACAACAGAAAGATAGGGCTGGTACTTAACAGATACTTAGTTCTCAAACTCCTGACTGGTGAAAAGCTTATTTTGAGAAGTTGTAACATCAGATTGATAGCGCAATTGCAAAGACAATTTTTTTTCTGCAATCTGATAGCGTGGTTGTACTTTTACTTCTGATTCATGTCCAACTTCAGAGACAAAATCTAGACTGACACTCCAATGTACCACTAAGGTAATGCTGCTCTGATAGGTGCCAACTTTCAGCTGAGATGTGAACTAGGGAGTGTTTCTTGGTGAATATTTATTACACAACCAACATCACTAAAACAGATTATCTCGTCATTGCCAATTTGCCATTTGTGAGAATTGGCAGCTACAGTTTATACATTACATGTACTACATTTCAAAGTACTTAATTGGCTGTGAAGTGCTTTGGAACATTCTGAGGTTGTGAAAGGCGCTGTAGAAACAGGTGTCATTCTAGTTCAAAACTCATTCAATGGAGAAGGCTACTTCTGTGCCTGAGTAAAATGATCAAATTTGGGAATGAAAGTAGAACATTAATAAAAACCCACCATCTTGATCACCTAGAAGGATAAGGGTGGTTGATGCACAGGAACATCACCGAGTCCTTCTCCAAGCCACACACCATTTGGTTTGGAACTATATTGCTGTTCTTTTATCAGATCAGAATCCTGGAGCACACTCACAAACGGCACTGTGGATGTATCTACATCACATAAGCTGTTCAAGAAGTTAGTTTGTAACCAATGTTTCTAGGGTAATTAGGGAAAGGGCAATAAATGCTGGCCTAGCTAGCAAAGCTCACATCCCATGAAATATATTTTTATAAAGTAATCATAGCAATAAATGTTAACTCTATCTCTGCGTCTCTCTCGCTTCAATTCGCGTGCAGAAGTGGGAACATCGAGGTGGCGGCACGGGCTCATTGGGCCGAAGGGCCTGTTTCCCGTGCTGTTTTGTTCTTTGTTCTTTGTTCTTTGTTCACAGATGCTGCCAGACCTGCTCAGTACTTCCAGCATTTTCTGTTCTAATTTCAATTTCCAGCATCTACAGTATAATGTTGAAGTTAGTGCAGCACCCTGTAGCAAATAACAATAGCAATAAAAAGTATTGATGCAATTCCTGGCAGGAGATTGTATCATGGCATGCATCTCATTCAAATAGGGCCTTTTTCTCAAACTCTGCTGTTTCCATCCAGGTTCAGTGGCCAGCGATAGAGAGCAGAATAAACAATATTCATTAAATAAATGTCGCTTGTGCACTGTCCACATGACCAGGCTAATGCAATATATCTGTGCTGCTTGAATCTCAGAGGAAATATTCTTGCGCTTTTAATTTAAAACATTCAAGCTGGTTGTTTTACTAAACAAAATGTTTGCCATCATTTAAATAAGTATAAATTTTGTATTAGCAGCTGAACCATATCCCTGATAAGTTGCACAAGTTGCAATGGCCAAACTTACACTGCCAATTTTCTACCAGCTCCGTTGCTAGAATCTGAACCAAATATACCAGTCACTTGCCGGCAGTGTAAATTGGCAAAAGAGCATGGTGCATTCATACACATGTATACACTCACGCATGCACACATTTGTGCCATCAAATAATGTTAAGTAAGTGCTGCCAAGCTATTTTAGCTAACTGGTAGCCATACTCATTTGCTGCCAGTTCTTAATTAGACAACCAAGGCACCTGAAGTGTTTGAATCAAAAGTACCATGCTGGCACTTTAACAGACTTGTGAACAGGGCATCCACGGTGAGCAGTTCTGTTCAGTGACATCAGATGTAGGTTGAGATGGGAGGGAGCAGGCATGTTGAGAATTTTGATGCATGGGAATAAGAATAATGTTGGCTCAGCCATGGGATGTGGGAATAGTGCTGGAAATTGGTGTTGAGATAAATGATTAGCCATGATCTAATATTCATATGTTTATATTTTTGAACAATATAGTCTGGACCTGGTCATTTTGAGAGGAATAGATAGGGTGGATTCTCGGAGGCAATTTCCCAGGGCTGAAATGGTCACTACGAGAGGACACAGGTTTAAGGTGCTGGGCAGTAAGTACAGAGGAGATGTTAAGGGTATGTTTTTCAATCAGAGGGTGTGAGTGAGTGGAATCGGCTGCCTTAGGTGGTGATAGAGGCAAACATGCTGCGGTCTTTTAAAAGACTTCTGGATGAGTACATAGGATTTAATGGAATTGGGAGTTACAGATAATTTTATGGCCTGGTGGGTATAGGTATGATTGGTGCAACTTGTGGGACAAAGGGCCTGTTTATGCTGTAGTGTTCTCTGTTCTGTTTTGCTTCCAGTCCTTTTGTAACAAAATAAAGAAGCACCTTGGTTATTGAGATAAATATTACAGAATTGTTATAGTGCAGAAGGAGACTATTCGGTCCATCGTGACAGCACCGGCTCTGAGAATGACCAAATCACTTAATAGTATTCTCCCTTCTCCCATAAAATCCTGCAGACAGGGGGAGGTGTGGGAGGAATGATTGAATAAAGTGCAGAAGACATAATCGTAAGCAATGGTCATCGGGGATTCAATTGTGAAGGAAATAGATAAGACATTTCTGTGGCCACAAAAGAGACCCTGGAATGGTACACTGTCTCCCTGGTGATCAAGAATGTCTCAAAGTAGTTGTAGGACTTTCTGAAGGGGGCAGGTGAACAGCCAGTTGTCATGGTATATATTGGTATAAATGATATAGATACATAAAGAGATGAGATCCTAAAAGCAGAATATAGGGATCTAGGAACAAAATTGAAAAGTAGAACTTCAAATGTAGTTATCTCAGGATTACTACTAATGCCATGTGCTAATCAGAGTAGAAACAGCAGGATAAATATATATGTATATATATATATGAACAATACATGGCTGAAAAGATGGTGTGACGGGAACGGGTCACTGGGAGTGGTTCTGGGGGAGGTGGAGCCTACAAACTAGACGGATTATACCTGGGTAGGACCAGGACTGATGTGTACTTGCAGGAGTGGCTGGTGAGGTTTAAACTAATGTGGCAGGCAAATGGGAACCTGTGTAAGAATTCAGAGCAAGAACAAGGGAAAAAGATAGCAAGGTGAATAAATAAAATGATCGGCAGAGAGATCAAGGGCCAGAATCAGATAAGAACACAGTAAAAAATATTACAAGCAGGACAAGGAACATTAAAACGACGAGCCTTAAAAGTTTTTGTATCTAAACACTCAGAGTATTTGAAATAAAATGGATAAATGAGTTGTACAAAGAGATGTGAATGAGTATGATATAGTTTAGATTATGAAAACAAGGCTCCAAGGTGGTCAAGGATGGGGATTAAACATTGATGGCAATTCAGTGTTTAGGAAGGACATATAGAAAGGAAAAGGTGGTGGAGGTGCATAGTTGATTAAAGAAGATATTGATAATATTGAGGAAAGATACTAGGACAGACACTGCGGAATCTGTATGGGTCAAGTTAACACCAAGGGGCAAAAAATATTCATGGACGTGCTACATAGACCACCAACCTGTAGTGGTAATGTTGTGAATAGCATTAGGCAGGAAATCAGAGGTGCATGTGTTAAAGGAACATCTGTGATTATGGGTGACTTCAATCTGCAAATAGGTTGGTTGTGTCAAATTAATCACAATACTGGCCTCCTCCAGTGGTCCCCAGCACCTCAGATGCCAATCTCCGCCAATTTGATTCACTTCGCATGATATCAAGAAACGGTTGGAGGCACCAGCTACTTGCAAACGCAATGAACCCTGATAACATTCAAGCAATAGTACTGAAGACTTCTGTTCCAGTACTTGCTGCTCGCCAAGCCAAACTCTTCCAGTATGTTTACAATACTGGCATTGCCCAACAATGTGGAAAATTGCCCAGGTACCTCCTGTCCACAAAAAGCAGGACAAATCCAACCCAATCAATCTACTCTTAATCATCAGTAAAGTTATAGAAGGGGTCATCAACAGTGCTTTCAAGCAGTACCTGGTCGGTGATACCCAGTTTGGGTTTCGCCAGGGTCACTCAGTTCCTGACCTCATTATAGCCTTGGTTCAAACATGGACAAAAGAGCTATTTTCCAGAAGTGAGGTGAGAGTGACATCCCTTGATATCAAGGCCACAAATTGATTGAGTGTGCCATTAAAGAGCCCTAGCAAAACTGGGGAATCAATGGGTATCAGGGATAAACATTCCACTGGTTGGAGTCATACCTGGTATATCGGAAGATGGTTGAGGTTGTGGAGGGCCCGTCATCTCGGCTCCAGGGATCTCTGAAGAAGTCACTCAGAGTAGTATCCTGGGTCCAACAATCTTCAACTGCTTCATCAATGACCATCTCTCTGTTATAAGGTTAGAAGTGGAGATGTTCGCTAATGATTGCACAATGTTCACCACCATTAGTGATTCCTCAGATACTGAAGCAGTCCATGTTCAAATGCAACAAGATCTGGATTACATCCAGACTTGGGCTGACAAGTGGCAAGTAACATTCATGCCACACAAATGCCACAATGATCGTCACCAATAAGAGACACTCTAACTATCGCCTCTTGATATTCAATAGTGTAACCGTGAGTGAATCCTCCACTATCAACATCCTTGGGATTACCATTGACCAGAAACTCAACTAGACTCACCACATTAACACAATAGCTACAAGATCAGATCAGAGACTAGGGATACTGTGGCAAGTAACTCACTTCCTGACTCTCCAAAGTCTGTTCACCATCAACAAGGCACAGATCAGGAATGTAATGGAATACTCCCCATTTGCCTGGATGGGTGTAGCTCCAACAACAGTCAAGAAATTGACACCATCCAGGTCAAAGTGGCCTGCTTGATTGGCACATCCATTAACATCCACTCCCTCCATCACCAACGCTTAGTAGCAACAGTGTGTACTATCTACAAGATGCACTACAGCAATCCATCAAAGATAGGGCCTTCCAAACCCACGACCACTTCCATCTAGCAGGACAAGGGCAGCAGATATATGGGAACACCACCAACTCTTAGTTCCCCTCCAAGCCACTCATCATCCTGACATGGAAATGTATCATCATTCCTTTGCAATCGCTGGGATAAATCCTGGAATTCCCTCCCTAATGGCTTTGTGGGTCAACCACAGCAGAACTGTAGCGATTCAAGAAAGCAGATCACTACCATCTTCTCAAAGACAACTAAGGATTAGCAATAAATGCTGGCCATCCAGTAATGCCAATGTCCCATGAATGAATAAAAAGAAGGAATTTCTCAAGTGTTTACTGAATGGTTTTCTGGACCAGTACACTGAGGAATCAACAAAGTAACAGCCTATCTTGGACTGGGTATTGGTTAATAAGAAAGGATTAGTTGGCAAACTATTTGTGAGAGAAACCTTAGGGATGAGTGACCATTATATAATGGAATTCTTTATTGTGCTACTCATAATAGAAACAGCAGGAACTCTTGGGGCTAAAGCGACCAAAGAATAAGAGGAAGGCGGGATCAGGATACGAATTTGATGATCAGTCATTGTCATAATGAATAGTGAAGCAAGTTTGAAGGATTGAATGGCTTATTCCTGCTTCTATTTTCTATGTATGTTTTTAAGTATCTTTGTTTTCCAAATCCCTCCATAGCCACCTTTTCCTTATCTCTGTAATGTCCTTAGCCTATAATCCTTCGGAATCTGTGCTCTTACACTTCTAGTGTCTTTGCACATCCTCCCTTTAATCATTGTACCTTTAAATAATGATTTACAGCACCATTCCACCCCTTTGCTGCGTTTTCCTATGATCCACCAGCTCTTCAGAAGGAACAAACAGTAAAACTTGGAAATGATCGGTACTAGTCAGAACGTGGATTCCATTTTAATTTATATAAGACCAGTTCGGACCAGTGCCAGTTATTTTCTAAGTGTTACTGTTTTTTTCTCTTCTGGACTATTCAGCTTACCTTACCTACTGCTGGCAGAAATCCTAGCCTTACCCCATCCTTAACTTTCTGAATCAATCTGTAGAAATGTGGTGTAAGTCTAGTCCTTTCATCGAAACTGAGAGACCAAAACACAGTTAGAACATAGAATATAGAACATTACAGCGCAGAACAGGCCCTTCGGCCTTCGATGTTGCGCCGACCAATTATGAAAAAAGCAATGACCCTCCAAACTAAACCATTCCCTTCTCTTCCATAAACTTATCAACTAACCTCTTAAACGCCACCAAACTTGGCGCATCTACAACTGCCGCAGTCAGGGTATTCCACTCCCTAACCACCCTCTGGGTAAAGAACCTACCTCTGATAGTGTCATCCGCAAATTTACTAATCCATCCTTCAATACCCTCATCCAGATCATTTATAAAAATTACAAACAGCAGGGGCCCCAAAACAGATCCCTGAGGTACACCACTTGTAACCGAACTCCACGATGAATATCTCCCATCAACCACCACCCTCTGTCTTCTCTCTGCTAGCCAATTCCTAATCCAATTAGCTAAATCACCCTCAATCCCATACATCTGCATTTTCTGCAGAAGCCTTCCATGGGGCACCTTATCGAACCCCTTACTAAAGTCCATATATACCACATCAACTGCCTTACCCCCATCCACCTCTTTGGTCACTTTTTCAAAAAACTCAATGAGGTTAGTAAGGCACGACCTACCTTCACAAAACCATGCTGACTATCCCCAATCAATTCATTTCTCTCTAAATAACTATAAATCCTATCCCTAATTATTCTCTCCAATACTTTGCCCACAACAGAAGTAAGACTCACTGGCCTATAATTCCTTGGAAAGTCTCTCTTCCCCTTCTTGAACAATGGGACCACATTCGCTATCCTCCAGTCTTCTGGAACTATACCCGTAACCAACGACGACCTGAAGATCAGAGCCAGAGGCTCTGCAATCGCCTCTCTTGCCTCCCAGAGAATCCTAGGGTAAATCCCGTCTGGCCCAGGGGACTTATCTAACTTCAAACCTTCAAGAATATCTAGCACATCCTCCCTGTCCCTATGAGTTAAACAAACTCAAACTACAGGAACTTCTTTCTTTTCCTAAGGCATATCGTAGTCTCCTGAGCATTGATCATTACTGATTAAGACCTCAAAAAGGTGGTGGGAACAATATTTCAGAATTTCTATAGGAGCCTCCCAAACACACCCGGGGAGAATCATAGAATCCCTATTGTGCAGAAGGAAGACATTTGGCCCATCGAGCCTGCGTCCATAACACTTCCAGGCCCCTAGCTCCCTAATCCCATATATTTACCCTACTAAAACTCCCTGACACTAAGAGACAATTTAGTATGGTTATTCCATCTAATCTGCACATTTTTGGAATGTGGGGAGAAACTGGAGCATCCAGAGGAAACCTATGCAGGCATGAGGACAACGTGCAGACTCCACACAGACAGTCACACAAGATTGGAATTGAACCTGAGCCTCTGGCATAATGACTGCTAACCAGTATGCCATCATGCCATCCATGGAGGTTGTCAAATCCAGGAAGATGGGTATCAATGGCTAGAATCCCAAGGAAATCATGTAGAAGGACTTTGACATATACACAGAAAATGTGAGAAATGCTCAGCAGATTTGGCAAGTTTTGTAAAGAGAAACACTTAATTCAGAATTGCGAATTTTCATCAGATATGGAGAAAAAGTGTCAAGTGTAACTGGTTTTAAGAAGTACAGCGTGGGGAAAGAGAGCGACTGGAGGAAATAACAAAAGGAATGGTCTCAGATGGGGTAGGAGGCAGAGGAAATTAAATCACAACACAGGAGTGCCAATGGATCCAATAAAGAAATCTCCTTTCTCCTTCCCTCCCCTTGTCCTCATCTCCTCACCCTATCACCCCTCCTCTTCCTTTCCCATAGTTATCCCATCCCCTCAGTTCCCACCCCTCTCCCTCTATCCTCATTCTTCCCCCTCCCCAGTCCAACCCCCTCGCCTCTTCCCTCCTGCCTCCAACCATGCCATCTCCCCTCACTTTGCCCTTTTCCTGCCTGCCTCCCACATTCTCTCCAACAGTGCCAACCCCCCTCACCTTGCCCTCTTCTCTCCTCTATTACTGTAACCATTTACACATCCTCTGGACCCATCTTTTTTTCTTTACTTGACTCCTGTTTCGTCCTGAAAATTGTTCTTTAGAAAAACTATGAGGGATAATGAAGCAATCATACAACATTAATAGACTAAGCAGTGTGAAAATAGCACCACCAAATAGACAGTTATCCGAGGAAAGAGACAAACCACCACCACAATCCCCAAAATGAAAATAATGAATGTTGAGATCCATTCGGACTAAAAGAGAGAAAACACTGACCTGATGAACAGGCCTTTCCTCCACAATCAAAGCTCTGCCAAATACTCTCCCCCTTCTCTCTGATTCCAACATTCCTACCTTACATTCTCAGCACCCCAAGCATCAAAGAAGATAGAAGGGTTAAGATATGATATGTTAAAGCTAATGTTCAAGGAGAAGGTGAGGCCAAAAAAAAATCAAAGTGCTTTTTCTGGCAAGAAAATCAAAGGGGTGTGATTCACACTGTCAACAAGGGGAAGGCAGAGACTAAATATGTCAGCAAAACCCAGCTGCACAGAGATGGGCATCATCCTTAAAGGGTGCCCTAAGCAGAACTGCAATAGACCTCTTTCTATCCTACCATCAAAGCCTCAGGGACTCCTCTGCTCACTGACTGAATAACCTCAGTCAGTATGGGAACTGGACCCATGCTGTTGGCATCATGCTGCATCGTAACTAGTCATCCAGCCAACTGGGCTGACTAATGCTAAAAATGTTAGCTAAATGACGGAAATAAGCGGCAAATCTTCCACAATGTGATAAAAAGAAAATGCAAACCAAATATTTGGGAATAGCTGTTGTATCAAAAGTGTAAGTGTGCAGATAAGCAAGCTGCTTAGTTGATATGGACTTGGATAAGAAAAACTGACAACACATCTTTGAGATTTGTTATTACTGAGAATAGATTGATATGTTATATTTCTAACAAGTCTGCTGGATTAATTGGAAGAGTATGAGGCATCAGAAACATAAAAGAAGATGCAAATAATTCAGATGACAAGAAGCATGAGCAACAAGCAACCCAGAAAATGGGGAAATTGGGAAAAATATCAAAAGATGCACAAGATGTGAAATGAGAACATAAACTGCTGGAAATTTGCAGGAGGAATATCAAATGAGTGCAGGTGAAGATTCATCCTCCAGATCCATATCACAGTTGATGTTCTGACGAAGGGTTCAAATGCATCCAAATGCAACATAACTCTTGGCACAGGAAAATGAGGGGTATAGCTGAGATCTGAAGTCACTGAAATCACGGTTCAGCTCAGATGACTGAGGAATAATCGGCAGGAAGATAAAATGTCCCTGAAGTTTGAGATTGGTCAGATCAGTCCCCACAAGGCAGGAAGTGGGAATTTGGGAATGTTAAAGCGGTGAGCGGAGAGATCAGTGCCAAATTTATGAGCAAAAAGAGTTTATCAAACTGGTCAACCAGTCCATAGTTGTCTCCCAAAGGTAGAGGAGACCTCACCATAAACAGCAAATACCAGACTGGATAAAGTAAATTACCATCACACACACAATTTTTGTTTGTGGCTTTGGACAGTGCTGCTGGAAGAAGTGAATGGAAAGATGTTACATCTGTTGCCAAGAGAAAAGCAACAGGAACCTACTGCAGTGGAACAATAAATAAGGACATCCTGAAGGGAATTGTTGTCTGCAAAGTGGAAGAAGGGGAGGCCAGGGGAAGTGATTACTGATGAGTTCATGTGTAGATGGCAAATATGGTAAAGAATGATCTGGTGAATGTGGAAGATGAAACAAGGAGGACTGTGTCACTGTTGTACAAGAATAGAGAGAAGTTGTAGGCAGAGGAGTAGGAAATAATGTGGCCACTGTCAGCAGCCCTGTGAACCACATTCAAAAGGAAATGTTTGTTGAGAAAAATGCAAAAACATTTCAAAGGTTCTAAAGAAGGAAATCAAATCATTAGGACAAACATCGAACTGAACCAAACAGCCCTCTTGACCACCACTCCATCCATCATGACATGGAATTATGTCACTGTCACTGGGTCAAAATTGTGGAATGTCCTCTCGAATAGCACCATTGGTGTACTTTCACAACATGGACTGCAACAATTCAAGATGGCAGCTCACCACTACTTTCTCAAGGGCAATTCAGGATGGGCAATAAAAGCTCATCTGGCCAGAAACATTCATGAATGAATAAAAAAAGTTGGATTAGAGATACAAGGATAAATAAAATGGGAAGATATACAATCCTGAAAGCTGTAGAAGACTGTGTGTTTCTGTTAGACAGCTGTGGAAGACTTGTTACCAGAGGTAGAGACAGACAGAAAAATGAGCAAAATTGAGAAATAGCCAGCCGACCAATCAAGGTTTCTTATACCATGACGGCTGGAGCTTCCTGACTATTGAATTCCTCACCACATCCACCTCATTCTCCATCCATACTGAGGAGAGACAAATACAAGAGATAAAACTCAGAACCAAGAAGGGAAAAAAATCTTTTGACATTCCTGTCTGTAACAGTTATCGAAAGGGAAGACAGACCACAAAATTTGAGGGATGAGACTGAACGGGGATGGGTCATCCATGGTGAAAACAAGACATCTGGGGGCAGCTAAGACAATTTGCTAAAAGGAGTGGGAATGCCAGAAAACTAATGAATATAGGTAGGTAGAGAGTGAGGAATGGGGTAGATTGATGTCAGAAGGAAGATAGGAGGAGGAATCAGATAGCTGGCATTCAACATCAGCCAGGTAGAAGCTTTTCTTCATAGAAGGACAGAGTTCTCTTTGTCAGCGAATTTGATAATAATGTCTGAACAAAGGACAAAAAAAACACAGCACAGGAAACAGGCCCTTTGGCCCAACAAGCCTGCGCCACTATTTTAACATTCTGAGTGCCTTCTTCTACCTATGACCTTTGTCTATGCCTACTGGACTTCACAATAGAGGAATTATAATCAGATTGAGGGACACCTAATTTAAGGGCAATTTGTTAACACCAGTCAGCCTAAGACCATGTTTTGGGGTGTGGGAGGAAACCGGAGCACCCGGAGGAGAATGTGCAAACTCCCATAGACACTCGCCCAAATCCATGTATCTGCACAGCAAACAGTGATAGTCACTGAGCTGGCATGTTGCCCGTCAGCTGGTCCAGTTTAAGCGTACACTAATTACATGAAGCACTAGTCAAGTCTCGAAGCAACATCCAACAGCAGCCCTCACACGCACGACCTACCGCATGTATGCCTCTTGTTGAACAACAAGGCAGACCGAATCACCTCTGGATGTTAAAAAAAGATATCAATCAACATACACAACTTATACAGACATTCATGGAATCCCCAGAAACTCAAACGTAAGACAGGTGAGCCATAAAATATGTTGGATAGTCCATAGGAATGTATTCATTCCCAGGATTGTCCTGAGGCTCTTGGTTCTTATTTAGAACAATCTTTTGCTTCTCTCCATCTCTAGTCTGTTCATGTGCCTATCTAGGTAAGCCTTAAACAACTCTAGCGTGGCTGCCTCCACCACCAGTCTGGTTCCAAACTGAGAGAAGAAACTGGGTTTTTATGGCAATGCCACAGCTTTAAGTCCAAGGGAGAAGAGTTAGTGATAGGAAGGGAAATGGAGAAATGTCGCTGACAAGATCCTCAATTGCATCTGTCCCATTTCCCGTGCTTCTTCTCTTCCCAAAAACCTTGACAGGGTTGCTTTCAACTTTCAGCCTCCACATCAAAAGATCAACCTTCATCATGCCACCACCAAACGTGCCAATCCTTCCCTTTCAGCATTCAGAATAATCAGCTCACTCCTCAATCATTCCCAACACCTCCTTCCCTTCTTATGGCCATTTAAGCATGATGCAACAGTTTCCAACTGATGGGAAAAGTTTGAGAAGATTAGCCAAAAACCAGAAGTTCTTTAAATATTCAATTCCTGTTACCTAAAAGGAAGGAAAATGTTTTTTTTAAAGTACCAGGTGGGCAGAGGGCTGATGTGGAATAGTGAGGTAAATATACCCAGAGGAATTGTGATTGTGAGATTGTGATTGCAGCTGCTAGCATCAGATAGGCCAAAATGAAAACCAGCAACAAGTGAAACAAAAGTTGTAAGAATACATAAAGAATAAGTAGCATAACAAAACAAAGTTCAGCAGTTAATAATGATCCTTCCCTTGAGTTTTCTATGTTCCCTTGAGCAGCATGATCTGCAAAACGGCCAAGGCTCCCTTCAATGCAATGTCAGATTGAAGCAGGGTGAATGTCACCAAATGTTCAGTGTTGAGAGGGGAATATTACTCCAATACATCATAAGTAGAATTTAAAATTTTACTGATAGTGGAGCAGTGAAAGTGAAATCACCCTCTGCTATTATAATGTGACACGAGCAAAGAATTGAACCATGTGTAGATTGAGCAAGAATCAGATCCAACAGGATTGCTTAGTAAGTAATAGCACCATCAACACGTTAAACTACTGAAAGCAATTTGTCTGTCATGGATGGGAAACTATTCAGGATGTTTATTTTCCATTTGTTTCCTGCATGTATGAAAAGATACGATGTTATTTCAAAATCCGTGGAGTAAACTAATTATTTTAGTAACTTACTTAAAAAATTCTAGTTAATTCTGTGACCTATCAAGCCATTCTAACCCTCCCTAAGTATCTCTTGTGCTTTTAGATGATATGTTACCCTATACTATTCCCATTTACATCTATACTTTTTAACTGAACATTTGAAAGCTCATGATGCAGTTTTGAAATTTTGAGAATGAGAATGTTTAAGAGCCTTTTGCACTTTCATCACTGGAAACTTTGGGCCACAGCCTTGCTGAGCCTCATAGCCAGAATAATTGAAACATTTGACAAATACAAATAAAAAAAATAGACATTTCAGTGACTGCAAATGTTAAGAGTTTGGGAAAGAAAACTAAACAATAAAGAGCTTTATACTCTCATTAGTGGGAGTCAGCCCTTTAACTATTTTGGATTTTAGTAAACCTCTTCCGATTCTCCTTCCCAAATAATTCACCTAAATGTACATTCTGCAGTAAAAATCTTGGCAGTGAAAGTCACTGGGACATTACCTAAGCAGAACTTAGTTTTATTGAAACAGGCTGTTCAGCCTATCAACCAGCACTTAAATTTTTCCCCAAGCTCAGTCTCCCAATTATTCAGAACTCCTCTTTTTAAATAAATTATTGAATTATTTTAAAAATAATTTATGGGCACAGCTTCAACATAAAAAATCACTTTCTAAATATTGTGTAAAGAAACATTTTCTAACTCCACTTCTTGTGATTGTCTTACATTTGTGTCCAATTACAATTGTCCTCCTGTATAATACAAACAACCAATTCATTTTTTCATAATTTTATAGAGCATCAGATCATCTTTACTGTTCTCAGTTCCACCAAAAAAAAACCTGAACTTTCCAAATGCTGTACAGTTACAGCACTAACTGTACCTCATACAAACTCTGGGGAATGCACACTGCATGGTGTTTTTGCTTCTATCATCTTCCTATTAAACAATGTTCCAGTTGTGCACAATACTCCAATTATGATCTAAGTAAAGAAGAAAAGAATTGGGCCTTTTATGACTTCAGGGCATTCCAAAGCACTCCTAAAAAGAGTACAACAAAATTTCACAAGAATGGTTCCTGGTATAAACGTTGCCCTGTGAGATTAGTTTAAGTAGGCTACGCATGCATTGCCTGGAATTTAGAAGAATTAAGCTGATCTCATTGAAACATTTAAAATTCTTAACATGGTAAATGCTGAGAAAATGGCTGGGCCATCTGGGGGAGCGCTGGAATCAGTTTCAGAATAAGGAGTTGGCCATTTAGGATTGAAGTAAGAAGAATGTTTTTCACTTAAAGGAATGTGAACATTTGGAATTCTCTACCTCATGACAGTGTTCAGTCATTGAGTATATCCAGACAGAGATTGATCACTCTTTTGGATATAAAGTGATTTAAGGGTTTTGAAATAGTGGTGGAATTGTGGTAGATCAACCATGATTGTATTGGATGATAGAGCAGGCTTCAATAGCCAAATGGCCTAAATCTTACTACTATTTCTAATATCTTATATTTATAAATACTTTTGAAGTCACCATTGTAGCTTAGGCAATGCAGCAACCACTTGGCACACAGCAAGCTCCACAATCAGTGAGATGATAATGACCAGCTCATCTACTTATTATTCATCTGGAAGGGTAATACTGTCCAGTACACAGGGTGAAGTTCCTTGTTCTTCTTTAAAACAGTACAATGTGTTTTTTATATTGAGCAAATGGATCTCGGTTTAATGCCTAATCCAGAAAATGACACTTCCAACAATACAGACCTCCTCAACACTGTACTGGTAGTTAGCCTAGATTTTGTACTCTCAGTATACATACACATAGTATAAACAGAAAATTCTGCAGGATCAGACAGTATCTGTGCAGGATGAAATAGTGTTAATAATTCAGTAGAAATGGCAGGTGACCATTTTAATTCACTCTCTGCCATTCTGCCTTTCAGACTTTGAATTCCATATTTTTCTGATGAAACTTAACAGAAACTGGAACACCACCGCCAGGCCCTTTACAAGCTTCCAAACTCTACATCAAGTTTAATAGTTTTAGATTATAAGCATTACTTCATTTTCTTTTGCTGTTTGTTTAATCAGTCCTGCCCATCACAAACTTGCCCTTTTGTTCTTTCCTCTCCTCCCACTTTCCCTGTCTTTGTGCCAGTTTAAAGTCTGGCACACCTGTAACATTTTATAGGTTTGATGAAAGGTCCCAAACCTGAAATGTTAACTCTATTCTTCTAACCATGATTGCCTAACTGCTGAGTATTTCTAGGATTTTCTGTTTATATTTCAGAACTCCAGCATCTGTATTTTGCTTTATCTTTTTTTAGTTTCAATATTATCCATAATTTATACAGTGATATGAACCAGGAATTTGTTTCACCTTTTTAGTGAACAGTTTCTCTGCACAACTTTATTGACATGCTTATCACACTTGGTCAAGCACGAGAGAACATGTTCTAATTCAGAACAAGAGATTCTAGCCCTTGAGTACTTATTCTAAACTGATGTCTCAGTGCACATTAGGAGCTTTTTTGGAACAGATAGTATTAAGAAAGATCTGAAAAGCCACGGCAGTGATCTGCAACATAACCCCAGAGCCATGGTAATATACAGCCATATATTGAAGATAGGAGAAGGATTCTCCTATTGTGTTAGATGTGTTAGAACTTTTAAATGCTATCAAGATAGACAAGTCTCTGGGACCAGATGGGATGTACCCCAGGTTATTGTGGGAGGTGAGGGATGTCATTGCAGAGCCCCGGCGATGATCTTTGTGTCGTCGATGGAGACGGGAGAGGTTCCGGAGGATTGGAGGATTGCGGATGTGGTCCCTATTTTCAAGAAAGGGAACAGGGATAGTCCTGGAAATTACCGAACGGTGAGTCTGACCTCAGTGGTTGGTAAGCTGATGGAGAGGCTTCTGAGGGACAAGATTTACGAGCATTTGGAGAAGTTTAGGTTGATTAGAAATTGTCAACATGGTTTTGTAAAAGGCAGGTCGTGCCTTACGAGCTTAATTGAGTTCTTCGAAAATGTGATTGAACACATTGACGAAGGAAGAGCAGTGGACGTGGTGTACATGGACTTCAGCAAGGCATTTGACAAGGTCCCACATGAAAGACTTCTTGAGAAGGTGAGAGGGCATGGGATCCAAGGGGCTTTGGCCTTGTGGATCCAGAACTGGCTTGCCTGCAGAAGGCAGAGGGTGGTTGTGGATGGATCTTTTTCTGCATGGAGGTCAGTCACCAGTGGAGTGCCCCAGGGATCTATTCTAGGACCCTTGCTGTTTGTCATTTTCATAAATGACCTGGATGAGGAAGTGGAGGGATGGGTGAGTAAGTTCGCCGATGACACGAAGGTCGGTGGGGTGGTGGATGGTCTGGAGGGATGTCAGAAGTTGCAGCATGACATCGACAGGATGCAAGACTGGGCGGAGAAGTGGCAGATGGACTTCAACGCGGATAAATGTGTTGTGGTCCATTTTGGCAGATCCAATGGGAAGAATGAGTACACTATCAAAGGTAGGAGTCTTAGCTGTGTGGAAGAGCAGAGGGATCTTGGGGTCCGGTCCATAAGACTCTCAAATCAGCCTCCCAGGTGGAGGATGTGGTTAAGAAAGCTTACGGTGTACTGGCCTTCATTCATCGAGGGATTGAGTTCAGGAGTCAGGATGTAATGCTGCAGCTTTATAGGACCCTTGTCAGACCACACTTGGAGTACTGTGCGCAGTTCTGGTCGCCTCACTATAGGAAGGACGTGGAAGATATTGAAAGGGTGCAGAGGAGATTTACAAGGATGTTGCCTGGATTGGGAGGCATGCCTTATGAAGACAGGTTGAGGGAGCTGGGACTGTTCTCCCTGGAGAGACGAAGGTGGAGAGGCGACCTGATAGAGGTTTACAAGATGTTGAGAGGAATAGATAGGGTGGACTCTCAGAGACTATTTCCCAGGGCTGAAATGGTCGCGACGAGAGGGCACAGATTTAAGGTGCAGGGAAGCAAAGTACAGAGGGGATGCTAGGGGAAAGTTTTTCACTCAGAGGGTGGTGAGTGAATGGAATCGGCTGCCGTCGGTGGTGGTCGAGGCAAACTCGCTGGGGTCTTTTAAAAGACTTCTGGAGGAGTATATGGGATCCAATGGGATTGGGGGTTATAGATAGGTCTATGGCTGGGTAGGTTTTGATGTGTTCGGCACAACTTGTGGGCCGAAGGGCCTGTTTGTGCTGTAGTGTTCTATGTTCTATGTTCTATGTTCTATTGTACTCACAACTTAAAGTTCACCAGGCAATTTAACTACAACTACAAGAAAATTTCTGCTGAAATTATTTAGAACAAAAAACAAAAAACAACACAGCACAGGAAAAAAGCCCTTCGTCTCAACGAGCCCGCGCCGTCATTTTAATGTTCCCACTTCCACCCATGACTCTTGTCTATGTTTATGGAAATCTGCAATGGAACCAAATTGGGGAGATAATTTAAAGACAACTTGCTTCGTCAATCAGCCTAAGAGCACATCTTTCGGGTGTGGGAGGAAACTGGAACGCCCGGAGAAAACCCACGCAACCACAGGGAGAATGCACAAACTCCCACAGATATTGGGCCAAATCCCTGTATCTGCACAGCACAGCAATAGTCATTGAGCTGTCGTGTTGCCCATCAACTGGTCCAGTTTAAGCATACACTAACGATGTGAAGCACTAGGCTACTCTCGAAAAATCCAAGAACAGCCCTGTCACGACCCATCATGTGTATGCCCCTTGTTGGACAACAAGGTGGACCGAAGTACCTGTAGGATAAAAGAGAAATGCATCAATAACATGCACAATTTATGCAATTCTCCGGAACGTCCCAAGGCTCACGATCCCTATTTAAATCAATCTTCTATATCCCTCCATCCCTATTCCACCCATGTGCGTATTTAAGTGTCTCTTAAATAACTCCAGCGTGCCTGCCTCCACCACCTTACTTGGCACTGCGTTCCATACCCCCACAACCCTCTGTGTGAAAAACCTCCATCTAACATTCAAATTATACCTTGCCCCCCTCACCCTAAGCTCATGGCCCCTCGTGATATTTGATTCCAACCTAGGAAAAAGCTTACCACTGTTTATTCTTTCTATACCCTTCATAATCTTGTACACCTCTTTTAGATCTCCTCTCAGTCTCTGTTTTTCTATCTACTTTTGTATTGTCCGCTCATTTAACTACAATATAGAGTGGGATTCTCCCAAACAAATTCTAAGTGTTGAATTCACATAAAAGTAAATCACACTGTTTATTTCAGCAGGAATTTCAAAATAAATTCCCACACTCTGTGCACTGCAGAGTGCACCGGCACAATTCATTCCAGAAATCAGGGGGCCTATTCCCACTGAAGAGGCTGGTAGCATAATGCTGAGCAGGCCATTGCGCATGTACTGATCTGTCAGTGCTCAAATTGGCACATGCGCTGTGGCCCCTGTCAGCTGATCTCCCAATTGCTGGCCAGTTTGACTGCTGGCCAGTCTCGCAAACCTCTCTGTGAGTCCCATGGCCCAATTGCTGACCCTGCCCCAGACAAATCTGGGCTAGCCTTAACTTCCCCCCTCTCCCCCCACCCCCCAGCCCATCTTGATCACCACCCCCCTCTCCCCTCCCCCCACTGCCTGCAATTTCCTTCACCGCCCCCATCAATTCCCCCACTGGCAGTCCCAAACCCATCCCTGTGCAGTGCCAACCCTCCTCTATAGCCCTGACACTCCCTCCCCCACTTCCAGCAGGCGGCACTCCTCACCCTGATGGCCAACCCGATTGCTGGTCACCCCCCTCCTTCACCAATCCCGACTGCAGAGTTGTGACGTGACCCCTCCAGCCTGACAGATCACCCCCAGAGGCCCTGTGGCCATTCTCCCCCCATATTAGGCTGCTGTTATTCAATCAGCAGAGATTAGGACAGGCGGACAGCAACCCTGAAAAAGCAAATCCTACTATAGTTGTTTGAAGGGTCTTGGTGGAGTGGGTCCCTCATGCAAGGCACTCAATGCCTGACTGAAGGACCCAGATCAAAAAGGGAGATGCTGACATCTTTTTTTTTCACACAGAGGGTGGTGGGGGTATGGAATGCGCTGCCAAGTGGTGGAGGCAGGTACTCTGGAGTTATTTAAGAAATACTTAGATGGGCACATGAACAGAATGGGAATGAAGGGGTATAGAAAACTGATTTAAAATAGGGATCATGAGCCTTGGGAGTCCCTGGAAAGTGTGTAAATAGATGATGATATTGATGTACTTGTTTTTATCCTACAGGTGCTTTGGTCCACCTTGTTGTCTAACAAGGGACATACACGATGGGTCGTGAGAGGGCTGCTCTTGGATTTTTTTCGAGAGTATCCTACTGCTTCACGTCGTTAGTGTACGCTTGACCTGGACCGTTTGATGGGCAACACGACAGCTCAGTGACTATCGCTGTGCTGTGCAGATACATGGATTTGGGCCTGTGTTTGTGGGAGTTTGTGCATTCTCCCCGTGCTTGCATGGGTTTTCTCTGGGTGCTCCGGTTTCCTCCCACATCCCAAAGATGTGCTGTTAGGCTAATTGGCAAAATAAATTCTCCCTAAATTGTCTCAAATTTGGTTTTTAATCCATAGATCTATAAACATAGACAGGGATCAGGGGTAGAGGTGGGAACATCAGGGTTGCGGCCTGTTTCCCGTGCTGTTTTGTTCTTTGTTCTTGCCCTTGCTGTTTCCACCCCAGTGGACGAAGGGCCTGGTTGTGCTGTAGTGTTTTATGTTCTACGTTCAGGGTTTCCCCGGTATATGTGGCTAATTCAGCTGTTGTGTTTTTTTTTATTTTAGAGGTTGAGCTCCACCTTTCAGGTATTTGTATGTCTGCTCCCCTACAACTGTAGTACAAGCACCATTATGTGCCTCCATATTT
This sequence comes from Sphyrna mokarran, assembly GCA_024679065.1. Classification (NCBI taxonomy): domain Eukaryota; kingdom Metazoa; phylum Chordata; class Chondrichthyes; order Carcharhiniformes; family Carcharhinidae; genus Sphyrna; species Sphyrna mokarran. The sequence goes on from JAGIQG010000028.1 coordinate 33,624,810, forward strand.
AATGGCTGTGGTCATAGGTACAAACAATTTCAAAGCAGCTTAGTGTTTTTCAGTTCCTCTCTTGTGTAAACATTGTGATTAGGAACAATGCTGGGGAGTGATCTTTGAGATGCATTCAACTGTGAAGAGCAAGGGAAATAAACATAGCCTATTGCACGTTCAGTAAAAATCACTAAGTGTCAATCAAATGAGAATTAAAAAGACTGGAAATTGAATGAAAAACTTTGTTTCCAGAGGGTTTGAAGACATTTCATAGGCTCTTAGTTTTCTATGAAGGTTCAGAAATTTGAAAATAAATGCCATTTTAAAACCAAGGGGCTAAGTGAACAGCTATAATAGACCCATCAGGCCACGTGACTCACAATTACACACCCATTAAAGGGGCCTTGCTATAACACAATCTAATAGGATTATTCTCAAATCTAAGAATTTTGGGATATCATTCACTTTCTCTGTAGATTTCTTTTAGACTCTAAGGGTGGGATTTTCTGGCCCCACTCAACCCAAAACTGGAAAAATCCTACACAAGGTCAATGGACTTATGCATGGTCTCTCCCCCTCGCCCCCCCAAAACCTGCTACAATTTCTGTTATGAATGGGATGAGAATACTCCTCCCATAGGGTGTAGGTGGTCAAGTCCTCGAATATTTTGGTCTTTTGAGCTTTAAGTTGCTTTAATACTTTTTTTCTGCTGATATTAATTTCCTGAATTTCTTCACCATTTTTAGTCCTGATATTACCATCAATTTCTGATGTGAAACCTATGTCTTCTGTTGTGAAGACAGACACAAAATATTTGTTCAATGTCTCCACCATTTTCTTATTCCTTGTGATGATTTCTTCTGTCCTGCTTTGAAAGGACCACTTATTCTTTTATATACACATAAAAGTTCTTATGATCTGTTTTTATATTTCTGGGTAGTTCACTTTCATTCTATTTTTTCCTTTTTTAATCAACTTTTTATGGTCTTTCCCTGGTTTCTAAAAAACCTAGGAATTGCTACTACTTTTTTTGCAACATTGTCGAAATTCCTGCCCAAGGTCAACAGACCGTTGTCTGCCCCTCACCCGCTCCGATTCTATGGCAGGTGAGGCAATAGAATTCCAGCAAATAAGTCTGTTCTTTCAGTCTAATACTATCTTCAACTTCCTGAATGAGCCATAGATGGGTCTTTCTTGTTGAGATTTGCATTTACTCATAGTAACCCTCTTCGGGCTTTTTTGTTGATAACATTGAACAATGTAGACACTGCAGTGAACTCTGTGGAACTCCAATTACCATTACCTTTAGATAGAATTTCAGCTCAATGATATCAACTATTGTAGAGGGCATATCAAATCTACCCCAGATTTTTCAGTAAATATAAATTGGCTTTGTGAAAAGCACAAGGTAATTTAAGAATGTGCCAGAACCAGTATTGATTGTGTTAGATTAAGACCATGCTAGCAGTTGTAACTGTTAGTGAGAATCAGGTTGCACAATAAGTAAGGACGATATGGAGACTGTTTCTTAGAAACAAAAAGTTAACACGACCAAGCCAAGCACAACACAGCATTGTCATTTTGTTAGAATTACAAAAGGCTCAGAATAATGATGCAGATAAAGTTAATGATTGCTCTTACAGATAAAAGAAGGATATTATGGTCTAAGAAATAAATGTGTTTCATCTAGAGATATTCATAACTAGAAGAAGCCACAAATGTGGTTTTATGAATGTGTTTATTGAAAGAAACAAAATTGAAAGGGAATCAAAGTTTTTTCAAGAATGTAATGAAGAGATATTATCTATTATTCACAATTTAAAAGGCAAAGTAGATTCAAAAGATGAAATAAAAAAATCACTGAACCTACCTTTTTAAGGCACTCTTTCCACATCTCTGTTCATATGCCCATATGGAATTCATGTCTGGATGCCTTGGGGTGGAAGAAACATCCTTTTATTTATTTTGCCATTTCCTTTGACTGCATCTGTGGATAACAAACTCATTGTACATTAACTAACATCAAGGACAATTGCAGCTTCCGCAGGGCAATGGAACTGGAGGAGTTCAAACAAAGACTTTGGGGGAGGGGCAAGGGTAGAAAGTAGTGAAGCATAAATAACTATTTCTAAAAGCAATTTAATACCTGGTGCATTTCAACTCATTGAGCCTGCACAAACTGCACAAATACATTGCCCTCAGCAAAGGTACAATGTATAAAGGAAACATTAAAACACAGGTCAGGGAACTTGGAAACACACACAATTGATTTGTGACTAAAGAGGAAGGAAAAGTTAACAATTTGAATGTAGGCTGCCCACTAGACCTGGAGGCTGAAAGCCACTATTGCGTCATAATAGGGAAGAAGGAATGAAGAATAGCAAAAGTGCCAGGAATAGTGTCTCCTGTCACAGAATAAATAATTTTCAAAGTCAAGAGATATTGAAGAGCCTTTCCCTCTGCCTGTAATCTCCTCAAACCCTACAAATCCTCAGACAAATTGCATTTATTTTAATGCAAAGAGACTTATGAATTGAATAATACATGGGGTCAGCTTCCCTGACCATACCACTAAGATCACCGGCCTCCCTGATACTCCTCGATAGCTGGCTTCTTGACACCTCTTCAGGACCAGATCTGACTGCCCCTCTTTGGCCAGAACCAATCAACCCCTCCCTTTCTCACTGATCCCTAACTTAGTGTGTGCAGTGGTTTCTTCTCCTCCACTACAGTGATCCTCCCCCTTAGGCCCTGCCCTTTTGGCCCCGTCCTTTAGCACATTAATAAGATGGAAATTGAGATTTCCATATTGCAATCAGCTTTGTACTGATTTCCAGTGCAAGGCTGATTACATTACAAAAAAATTAATTGGGAAAGTTGCAATTGGCAGATGCCAGTCAAGATTCCTGCTATAGGCCTCCCGCTAAAATTTTCCAGTCCATTGTGCTACTTGAGTGGTGTAGTGGGCCAGGAAAATCATGCTCTATGACTTTACGACTCTATGTTTGAGTTCACAACCTGATCTGGCAACATCTTGATTTTAAAATCCGCATCCTTGTTTTCAAATCCTACTATGGCCTCACCCTTCCCTTACTATAATCTTCTCCAGTCCTACAGCAGCCTTGATCTCTACTCTCATGCAATCCATCCACTTACATATCCTCAATTTCCCTTGCTCCACCTTAAATGACTTTGCCTTAAGTTGGTAAAAATCTCAACTCTTGAATTTCCTTGCTAAGCCTCTTTCTTGCTTTGCTAAGCCTCTATCTTGCTTTAAAATGCTTCCTGAGGCCTATTTTTCAAAATATTTGATCACATATATGAATGTCTCTGCGTGTAGTTCAGTGTTTGATAAATTACCTGTGACAATGATGCTATGCAACTGCAAACTATTATTGTTTCAATTGTGAACAACCAAGTTTTTTTGAGATTAAAACAAAATATACTAGAAATACTCAGTAGTCAGGCAGTATCTATTGAAAGAAAGAGTTAATGCTACAAGTCAAAAAGATCTTTCATCAAAACACTGGTGAGAACTCTCCAGCTCTTGAATATTGCCGAAGAAAAAGAAGGACAATTTGCCGACACATTTCATCTTGTACTCATCAGGCGAAATGAAAGAAGGTCAAATTTCATACCATTGCAACAATTTATATTCCAGGAGGAAAGGGAACTGATTGGTTGGCAACTTGACTCTGATTGGGTCTCCACAGAAACAGCAACAGGGAACTATAGACTCCTTAAAATTCTGAGTAATTCAAAAAAGTGCACGGCTTGAACATGTCTTTTGCTTTCAGAGAATGGGTCCCTTTGTATGAATGTATGTCACTCATAGCAAATGTAAAGTGGGCACATTACTAACTCGAATGATTATTTTAAATTCATTATTAGGGTAGGTTATTAGAGCACTCAGGATTGTTCATCAAGTGCAACAAAACTTTTTGTTTTGGGTTTTGCAAGCATGGGTATGAGTTGACTGTAACTGGTTATCCGATATGAATAACTGAAAAAAACAAGCTGTTTGGTTTGATCAATTAATCACTTTGTCATATGTCTATATTTCTGGTATCGCAATAGCCTTATAAACACTCTTAAAATTGTAAATTGTTGTAATCATTCATATTTTGGCATTCTTGCATTTCTCCTGATGAGTGCAGGGTGAAAAGCTTAGGCAAATTTCTCTTCAGCAACCATTGAGTTCTGTACTACCAAGCAACTGTTTGGCCCATATCTTCACTTCAATGGAGAACCTCCTCTTCACTGTGGTTAGAAAAATTCCAGAAAAGCTGAAAATTTTAAATACTGCTCCCAAACATGCTATTTTCCACTTTCACAGTGGCCAATCTGGAGTCAGGCTGAGATTTGTGCATGTGTGATTCATGAAGACAGCTAGCCGTTCAAGTTGCCAGCTGCCTCCACTGAAATGGGATTTAGATGGCCAGGGATTCCTTTTGGAGAGGTAAGGTTCCACTTTGGATAGGGTCCAGGACACCTTTGTGAAACATGAAGCACCCTTTGGGAGTGATAAGTCTTTGGGAGGTTTGAAGAATTATTTAAAGATACCAGGTGAGAAAACATACACTCAAGCACATACGCACACGCACACAAAAAAGTTGGGCCTTCATATTCCAACTCTTTTTCAAATACTGACATGGATCATTCATATACACTTGAGAGGGCAAATGGGGTCAATCTTTAACATTTCATCTAAGGATAGCATCTCTGACAATGAAGCATGTCCTAGTACTGCATTGTAGTGGAAATCTTGGCTTTTTGTTCGTGTGTCTGGAATAGGAGTCAATCTCCCAACCTAACGAAGGAGCTGAGAGTCCTGCCACAGAACAAGAGCAATCCAATAAATATATTTCAGCCATTAATTCCTCTTTATGGTTGGATTTTGTATTCTTAGTATCCTGTACATTTATCTGCTCTTCGCTTTCCTACATTATCCTTTTAACTTATAATGAGCAAGCCTAAAAAAAGATCCAAACCTCAAAGATAAATCTGCTCCTTCTGTTTTGGATGGTGACTGAGCTGGACTATTCTTTCCAACATTTCATGTTTTTATTTTAGATTTCAGACATTTATTGTGTTAAGTCTGGAGAAACAGTTTGCTGTCTCAATCAGATGATTGCCAACCTTAACCAGTCTTTAAATTCTGAGGGCCTTGAAATTACATCTTACCATATTAATATGTTTATTTTAAATGAGCTAATCCCTCCATTAGACGAGCAAACAGCAGGAAGTTTAACAGGAGTCAGTTAAGTGCTTGCCTGTTAATTCAGCACAAAGTGCATTCATGATGCCTCTAAATGTTATTAAACATCCCAAGATCCCAAGACAATTTACAAGAGCATAATCAAACAAATAAAGATTAAGTCTCAGATGGAGACATTAAGGACACATGGGATTTTCAGAAGCATTCAAGAAGGAAAGAGAGGAAGAAAAGTTTAAAGTGGTAATTCCAGAATTTAGAGCCTAGGTAGCTGAAGCCACAGCCACCAATAATGAATCAATAAAAATTGGGAATATGCAAGAAGCTAGAGTTGGTGGAATGCAGGGTGCTCATTTGGCTGTCGGGCTGATATTTCACAGTGAATAAAAGCCTGTTGTAGGTAACCACTGCAAGTTATCGCTTCTTGATTGATTTCACCTGCACAAGCTGCCCTCCAGCACCTTACCTGGGTGATTAACATACATACAAACATATGGGCAGGACTAGGCCACTCGGCACTTCAAGCCTGCTTTGCTATTCAATGAGATCTTGAACGGGATTTTCCCCAAAAAATTTTGAGTGCCGAATTTGCATAAAAACTGAGCAACTCCCTCTGGATTTAGCAGGATTTTCAAAATGAATCCCCCACACTCTGTGTACCGCAGAGTGCCTCAGAGAGACATTCATGCTGAAAATCCAGGACATACCTATTCCCGCTGAGCAGGCTACTGCACATATACCAATCGGTCAGTGCTGAGATCGTTGCTCTGCACTGCTGACCTTCCGATTACTGGCCAGCTCAATCACTCGCCAGCATAACAATCCCCCCATTACTTGCTTACTGAACCCCTGACTCCTCAATCGCTGCTCTCTTGGACCTCTCCGGGCAAACTCCAATGTCTTGCCCCCATGCTGCTCTCCCCATCTCCAACTCAATCTCCCTGAACCCAATGCTTTGGCCTGACCGTCTCCTCCCCTGAAAGCAGTCTCGACCATTTCCTGTGCATCCCAACCCTGGCAGCCCTGAATGCCCCCTCCATCCGATTGCAAGGCCCCAATCACTCAATTCCCTCCCTCCATCCACAATCCGCTGATCCCAAGTGAAGAGTGGCAGTAAACCCCCTATATCCACCCATCGCTGTCTATAGACCTCACCCCTGTCTCTGCCTCCTTGGCCCTGCCCAATGCCTGGTGGGCAGTGCCACTTTTCCCCATGTGCAATGCTGGTAGCCAGATTGGCAATGCCTGGGGGTATTCCCCCTCATCACTGACCTCCTGGGAGGGCCTCCATGATCTCCCTTCACTTCAACGGTGTCAACTGCCAGTTTCCCATTAGTGGGGAGCTGTTGTAAACCTCGCTGGAGTAAACCACTCGTAGTGGGGAGGGGTGGAGACACTAGTAGACCCAGAGACTTCTGCCAGAAACCACAGTGCTAATGGGATTTAAATGTGAATTTTAATATTTATATGAGTTCCACACCAATTTCCAGTGCGGAGCTGACCACTCTGGAAATCCTGTTCCCAGAGACGCATGGAGGTCACAACAGACAGCAGGGAGTCCACTAAATAGCCTGTGCTGATATCTCTCATTCCACTGCATTGGTCTAGCAATGCAATGGGCTGGAAGTATCGCACCACCCCCTCCCCCCAATGGTTGTAATTTCAACTCCACATTCCCACCTACCCTTGATAACTTTTCACCTCCTTACTCATCAAAGACCTCTACTTTTGCCTTAAAAATACTCAAACGGCCTGCTTCCACCACCTTGTGAAGAATACTTTCCACATGAGATTTCAGAAGGTTAATGTCAACAGGCTATTTGACCAGCAACCTCTTCATGTCCTCCAGCAGGAATTGGAACTTTAGCTAATTATCCCACACCCTAACCCAGGAACATTACGTTCTAAAGAACTGTCATTGACCTGAAACGTTAACTCCGTTTATCTCTCCATAGTTGCTGCATCATCCGATTTTATTATAGGAGAACGGAAGTCATTTATAATGGTCTTAGAACTCCCATTAGTGAGGGTAGCTAAAGAGACAAAGATCAATAATCATTGGACTGTTTGCTCGGTCTGTACAGCTTCTTAACGATATAAAGCTGTGCTCTGAACCACAGATCCTGTTTTATTGTCTTCAGAAATTTCAAATAAGATTCATAAGATAATCAGAGTTAAACCTCCAAGCAATAATTGTCCAGATATAGATAACGTAACAGATTATAGGTTTCAATTTCTTAACCTCTTTTTGCTTTGCACGTAGACAAACTACTTCTGAAGAAATCCAACTAATGATTTCCTTAGACGTTTCTAATTCTAATGAACTATTTATGTAGGAGGAGCTGCAGAGAGTAAGATACAAATGTAAACCTCTATATTATGGTTATCTGAGCTCGAGGTCAAGATGCAGTTAATTGAAGAACTGATAAAAAGCCAATAGCAGTAATTAGATGTCCGACAGCCTTTTTCCTAAGCCTGATACCTTGATGACAGGATAGCTGAATAACCGATACTCTGGTTATACTGTGGAAATAGTGAGTAATATGAGATACCTGTGGTCTGAAGACATTCCACTAACTCTGCTTCAGAGCCTGGGCAGGCAGGAAAATGGTATCTGGCTAATTAGATACAAGGACATCCTCAAGGGCAATTAAATATTTATTTTAAAAAAGTAGCTTTAGTAAGAAGAAAATTCCAAAGTTAGTTTCTTCCTTTCTATTTCAGCTAGAAGAGAGTCCAGCATTCATTGCCCCCCGATCCTCCATAATGTTTTGCTGAATCCTGGACCATCACTGCAGATGCAGGAAGTTTGAAATGGATAATGCATTAACTGTTATTTATAGACTAGGTTCTACCACTAAACCTGATCAAAAGGATAGAGACATAGCTGGTAAAAGAGAAATAGTTAAAGCCACAAGGTGTGTGCCAGAGCAATAGGCTAGACTAAACATCTCATGCAGAGAAAGACAGCAACATGTGATCTCTACTTCTGTGCTGTAAAGTTCTACCTTGGCAGGGTCATAGAGTGAGTGAAAATAGATTGCTTGCCTATTATATACCTCCCCAGTTCACCTTTCATTGATGTTACTGGGTTGGCTGAAGTTGAAAATTCCATCCTATGATCTAATGAAAATTGCAAGTACTGGAAACACACAGTTCCACTACTAATACTAAAAAAAAACAAAAAGCAACAGCCAATGCCCCTGACACACTACCCCATCTACTACAGATGTGTATTAACATCCAAAACTTTAACCTGAAAGGTTCATAGACTTATCCATAATCTCAGTATTTCTGCATCCAAGGATACAGTAAAGATCCTAATTTACTAAAGACAATTTTTAGCCCAGAGATTGCACGATGCCTAAGGCAAAGAGAAGATTCTATTCCTGAAGATTGCTTGGAAGTCAATTGAGATCCTTGGATTTAATTTTCATGCCTGCCCAGAGGGTGGAAAGGAGACAAGGTCCAAAAATATTAGCATTGTATTGCAGAGCTGATCCGGATGCTAGCCATGTTCACCAGGTTGCAGGAAGGTGGGACATCAATCCTATTCACCTCATCAGTCAGCTGCATGGAAAGCTCATTACAGGTTCATTAATGGGGAGAGTTGAGAATGTCATGAAGCCACAGGAGGAAGGCAGCAACTGGCAACGGGGATACAACTCTCAGGTTTTAGAACAGTAATGATGAGCAACACCTTTCGAAGGAAGAGTAAGGTCTCAGGAAGGAAGAGGAGCAAAGGACAGGAAGGAAATGGGATCATACCTTTCGCATAGAATCTATCACCAAAGAGAGATCAACTTGGGGATGACAGAGACTCATTATGACAGGTAACTATGGCTCTCCAGAAAGATGATGCAGATGTGCTCTCATTATTGAAGACATCACACCATACAGCACTGGACACTATGCCCTGCCAGTAGCTTTTAACGTCTGTGACCTTGAATTCCTTTTCTTCTGATGTTGTAGCTTATTGATGCTCTATTTGACAAATCTGGACAATATATATTAATTTCATGACAGGGAAGCACTGGGAGGGCTACAGGACACCATCACCGGTGTGTCCCAAATGGAGGGCATCATCAATTTCACCCATGTGACATCAAGGTACTTAGTGAACTCCAAATGAGGTTCATCAACAGAAAAGGCTTCAACTCCCTCCATACTCAGCTGGCCTGCAACCACAAGAGCTTCTTCCATATGTGCACTCACTTCTCTGACAGCTGCCATGTTTCCTTTATCCTACATCAGTCCAAATTTCTGTAGATATTCATTCCATTCCCCTAAACTACATGAATGGATTCTAGAGGATCAGCAATATCTCTTGGAGAGATGGCGATTCATCCCTGTGTGGAAACATGAGTCTGAGGCACAGATGATAAAACCAATGCTATCTTGCCTCTATCACAACCACTGAGCAGGCAACTGGGCTCTTCAAAATGTGTTTCTGGTATCTGAGTTGGTATGAATGCAGAACACCAAAATGCCCTGACAGCACAAGGAGGCAGATGGCCATGGTAGGGCCCATGACAGTTTGATCAGGCAGTCATTACTGTCAGGAATCTTCTCATTCAAGGATGTTTTAGATGAGGCCCTCTAAATCAGGAGGAAGACATGGGATGCAAGCAACTCTGAGGTACCTCTGCTAAGGCATCTATTGAAGATGTAGCTTGGGACATCTGAAGTTCTACCACTGATGATGGATACACGTTTTCTCAGGGATTTTGGCCTCAACATGAACAATGCCTTGATCTCTTTCACCACCTCTTGCCACTTCATTGGGAATGAATCTGATGATCTCTGAGGGTCTTGTGATTTCCGATCTCAAACAACATATTTTGACTGCCGATTTATAAATCTTCGGCTTGTACCTACTCTGTCTGTGTTCATAGTTCCAAGGAACTGACCTTGCCACCGCCTTATTAATTCCTTTCAGAAGCTGGGTAATACTGTCTCTCAATATTTGCTTTAGAAATATATTCTTGTATCTTTTTTTTAATTTGAGCATTATTGGCATTTGTAGGTTATCCATAATTGTCCTTGAGAAAGTGGTGCTGAGCCAGCTCTTGAACTGCTGTGATGTAGGAACATGCAAAGTCCTGTTAGGGAAGAAGTTGCAGAATTCTAATCCAGCTACCACTCAGCTCTAGATCCTGGAGTTTTCCTTATTTTCTTGACTCTATCCAATCATTGACAAATTAACAATTCCCAAACTACCTGCAATATTCAGGTATGACCTTACCTCAAGGTTGTACTCACATGAACTGTAGACCATCACAGTTTGATTGTTAACATGAGTTCTAATAACTTAATATTGGCTGAATATTTTCACCTAATGATCGCAAACCATTTTCTATCTTTCCCAGTTGCTTATCACACAGATATTTCATATTTTAATAACCTTTGCATTTACTCACTACCACAAAATGATGGGATGCCATGATAATGAAAATTTTTTTGCACAAGTAAAGTCAAACCGCCATGTAGTTTGTAAACCATGTCTGGGCAACACTTAAAAAAGAATAGGGAGCAGGTTGTTCTTTGCAATTGATACAATTAGTAGAGTACTGTGAGCTAGGAAGCAGTTTAGATATGGATGTGGTGTTGAAGCAGCTACAAGGGAGAGCAGCACATAGCCATCTTCAGAATACAACTCAGCTAGAAATGGCATGCTAAAGGCGAGCCAGTTTGTGCAAAAGATCATTTTCTTCACTGAATCAAAAACCTTTTCCAAATCTTGGTCACTTAAGCTGTACAGTGTAATAATCACTGGGTAGATTTGACCAATAGACTTACTGTTGTTGACTGGGAAATGGGTTCTCAGCAGAGCTTAGGATTGCAGGAGAACATATATTTTGAGTTTTCAGTTTTTGAGGGACTAACTGCTTACTGTTAATTTGCTTAAGTGTAAGATTATTCTTTGCAGTATTTTATTACCTTCCATGTTAATAAATACTTTTATTTGTTATCAAAAGAAAGATCTGAGCTCTCACTATTCCCGCAAATGTTTATTGCTAATATCCAAAATAGAATACTTTTGGAAAGTACCTAACCCGAACAGATTGGGGTCTTCCTCTTCCACTCACAATCTATTTATCCTCCCTATCCTGCTGGGAATGTTTATCTACACAAGTCAAAATCAACAATGAAACATTTTGCAGATTCAGGAAGGGTCCAGGTCAGTATGACGAATTGATAAATATGATCAATTCTAAGAGCCGCTACTTAATTATAGAAGAAAGGAATTTTCCAGTCTTTCTCTTCTCCCTCACACTTAGCAGGGCCAAAATTCAAACATTAGAGAAACAAAACCTATTGGTTTTTCTTATAAGGTCTCAGAAACCTAGCATTCTTCTATGCTAGGTATAAAATTTCCCTCTGCATGTAGGTTTGACTGGAGCATACAGTGTAGGTGGAGAAACTGACTGGCATAGTATATTTGAACACTGTCCTCTGGGAACTAAAATGAAATGCAACCCTTTCGGCAGGAATGAAAGCCTCTTCCCACTGGTGATATGTGGTCCCAAGAGAAATTAGTTCAGCAATTCTAGCCATAGAGAGCTTTTCTACAAATCAACACTAAATTGGCAACTGCCCAGCTAGTGCACATGAAAGATGCATGTGACAACAACAACTTGTATTTATTTAGATCCTTCAATAATATAAAACTTCTTCAGGCACATTACAGGGGCATTCTAAAACAAAATATGGCATCAAGCCACATAGGGAAATATTATACCTGTTGACCAAAACATTGTTCACAGGTAGGTTTGAAGGCAAGTCTTAAAGTATGAAAGAAGGGGAGACAGTTAAGAGGTTTAGGGAGGGCAACTCAAAGTTTGGGGTCCAGACAACTCAAGGTACATCGACTAAAGGTGGAGAGATTAAAATTAGCAGAGTACAGATATCTCAGAAAGTTGAGAGGCTGGGGATGATTACAGAGATGAGGAGGAAGGAGCCCATTGAGGGATTGAAAACAAGGATGAGAATTTTACAAAGTGAAGTGTCACTTAACTGAGAGCCCATGTAAGTCAAATGACAACATGGGCGCTGTATAAATGGGACATGGTGTGGGTTAGGACATGGGCAGAAGAGTTTTAACGTCAAGTTTATTCCAGGTAGGACATGGGAGATCAGCCAAGGATATGTTGAGTAATCATGGAATTGTCAAGTGTAGAAGTAACAAAGACATGGATGAGTATTTCAGCAGGAGATGAGTTGAAAAAAGGATGGAATTGGGTAATGTTACAGAGATGGAAATAGGCAGTCGTAATGATGCTGCAGAAATAAATTGGAAGCTCAGTTCATGGTCAAATGTAACACCAAGGTTGGCAGTATCAGGGGCAGGTTCTCCAAAAAGCCCAAATGGGGGGCTTCTCTTATATAAAGTGGGAATGGGGTGATGTGTAAGATGCACCCTAATTCCTAGAGTGGGGTGGCAGTGTGGTTGTGGGGGAGGGGGTGGCAGCTCAGGCAATGCCTGTAAGGATGCCTCAATGTCTGGAGCTGGTGGAGGTGATTCCTGGGACAGAGGGTTGCCCTAATGCTTGTGTGATGGTGGTAGAGCAGTTGGGGGCGGGGGGGCAATGCTTGTGTGATGGGGCAGCTTATTAATTACATGGTTGGGGAAGGGAACATTGCTTGTATGGTAGGTGTGTGGGATTGCTCGGATACTTGTGGGGGGAAGAATTTATCTGAACAGATCAGGGTACCCTTTAAAAATGGTGCTGATCTTGTCAGCTCTCGCAGGCCCTGTCCCACCACAGTGATGATGCAAACCACACCCCAGATTAATGACGGGAGGACAGTGACCAGACTTACCTGTTCATCATTTATATAAATGACATATGTAGCCAAATGGGCCATTTAAAATGGTGATTTGTAAAGCATTCTGGGACAATTGGACAAGAACTAAAATGACAGGCTGCAGTTTAAAGACAGAGACAAAGAGGCTGCAGCACTGACGAGTGAATAGATAGGATAGGGGTCATCTCCAGAATGACAGAGACTTTCTGGTCACACTGGGTTGTTTACCAGACATAAGGGCACTGTGACTCTTTACTTAGGAGGGAGGCATATGACCTATGTGCCTCCAGCACTTATAGACATGGCTGTCGGGTACACATTCAAAGATCGGTGTGACAGCACTTGATTGGACTCTTATTGATCAAGCTCTGATCGGTTGATTGACAAGAATCAGGAGAATGCCCAAAAGGACATGAAACCAGGGAGGTATAAAAGTCACTACACAACAGAAGCAGCTCTCTCTCTCTCTCTTTCTCACTCTCTCGCACGCTCTCTCTCTCTCTCTTTTCTCTCTCTGAACCCACAACAGTGACCATCGCCAGCAATGACCAGCACACCTGAGAAGGAAGGAAGGAAGCCCAGAGCTAGGGTGCCAATCCAGACCAAAGGACCAGATCATGCAGAGGATGACCAATATCGGCTCATTGGGCCGAAGGGCCTGTTTTCCGTGCTGTTTTGTTCTTTGTTCTTTGTATCTACTTGAGTACTTGCCAATCACACAAAGTTAAATCAAGGTCTTGTATTGGACTTGAATTCTAGTATTTTCTGTAAGATAACTTATTGTTGGTTGGGTGGGTGGTTGATTATTGATTGTGTGATTGACTTACACAATATTTGTGTAAATATTGGTTATACTAACAAACCATCTATTTGCAATTATTTGTCTACAATATAAGAATTAAAACAAATTGTGTCACAGGCACCATATAGAAGACTATGTTGTGGGTGTGATTAGTAAGTTTGCTGATTACACAAAGATTGGCAAAGTGGTTAATAATGAGGTTGAGTGTCTTAAGTTACAGGAAGATGTAACTTCCTGAGATGGTCAATGGCAGATAAGTGGCAGATGAAATTTAACTCTGAAAAGTTGAAGTGATGCACATTAGAAGTAGTAATTTAACAAGGAAGTATATTATGAAAGGCTTGAACTGGGATGTTCTGAAGAACAAAGGGACCTTGGTGTGTTTGTCTATAGACCTCTGAAGGAGGCAAGGTGGATAAATAGTGTGGTGAAAAAGGCATATGGCATACGTGATTTTATCAATCGAAGATAGATTACGAAAACAGAGAGGTCGTAATGGAGTTGTATAGAATTTGGATGAGGCCACAGCTGGAGCACTATGTGCAGTTCTGGTTGCCACATTATAGGAACAAGGTGGATGCACTAGAGGAGATTTACCAGCGTGTTGCTTAGGATAGAACATTTAAGTTATGAAGAGAGGTTGATTAGGCTTGGGTTGTTTTCATTGGTGCAGGAAGAGGAACTGAAAACAATTACTGTAAAGAACACAATATAAGGGTTATCTCTGAATTCCTGGATGTTTCTAGAATAGTGAGCAGTTTTGACAGTATTAGAAGTTAGGAAAGTTAAGATATAAGGAATAAAGTAAAAGCAGGGAATTAATTAGACGGGTAGAGAAATGATGAGATTCAAATCAGTCTATTAATTAAAAATAAGTATTTTATGTATGTAACTATAGAAAGCAATGAGGCTTTAGGGATGACCTGATTGAGATGTTCGAGGTTATGAGGGACATGGACAGGGTGGATAGGGAACAGTTGTTCCCCTTAGTTGAAGGGTCAGTAACAAGGGGACATGTGAGGGATGGGAGGTTTAGGTGGAATTGACGAAAAATCTTTTTACTCAGATGACGGTTACGGTCTGGAATGCACTGCCTCGGAGGATGATGGAGATATGATACTTCACATCTTTTAAAAGTACCTGGATGTGTACTTGGCATACCATAACATTCAAGGCTATGGGCCAAAATCTGGCAAGTGGGATTAGATGGGCAGGTCAGCACATTTCAACTGTCGATGCAGACTCGATGGGCTGAAGGGACTCTTCTGTGGTATTCTGTGATTCTGCGATCAATGCACTGAGTGCCAGAAAATCTGCAGTGAAAACTTGGCTGTGCTTCTGGTGAGAAGCACACCAGATTTCAGTCTGAATCTGCCACTCTGATAAACTTTGGGAAAATTCCACTCAATGACTTCTTTAGTCTTCTCATTACTTAGTTGGAAGAAACTGTTCATGCGTAAATGAACAAGAAATTTGAAAAATTAGAGTCAGTGGAGGAGATGAGGAGATTAGAGAGGGGATGAGGCAGAGTTGTGTTATCAGTGTACATGTGGGCACTATGTTGATGAAAAATAGAAGAGTTTAAGGATAGACCCTGGGGAACACAAAACACAACATTATGGGAGTAGGAAGAGATGCTTTTGGAGGTGATTCTCAAACTACAAATAAATAGAGAAGAATGTATCACACAAATGCAGTCTCACCAAGCTGGATGATAGTGGAAATAGGAAAGGTAGTTTGTAACGTAAGATTGGTGTTTTGTGGACAGGATTGATGACAGCCTGTCATTTTTGATTTGAATGAGATGGAGACAGTGTTTGAGGAAAGAGAACCATTAATAATATTAGCTAACATGAAAGTTAGGAGGAGCGGAGGAATGTGTAATTTGGTGGGAATAGGGTTGAGAAAGCAAAAAGTGGGTTTGATGGAACAAAATGAGCAAGGAAAGGCAATGAAGAGGAGATGGGAGAGAAACTAGAGAATGGTAATAGCCAGTGGCAGATTAACAACAACTCAGGCCCCTCAGCTGGGCTTTAGTAAGGCCCCCTGATCTTGCCTCATGCCCCCTGCCCCACCCTTCATTGAATAGAATAAAGTGACGTTATGTGACATTAGATAACATATCGTTGTACTATGTATAATTTACTACATATATATCATAAACTTATATGAATCAATTATAGCCCTTTTATTCATTTATTTTTTATTTTCTTTACATTTGTACTCTAAAAAGCTTCTGTGCTTTTTGGTTTACAGAAGTGTCGATAACAGCATGTAAATCAACAGATAGAAGCATGTCTAATTCAATGTGCACGAGTGCCAGGTGACTAAATTTCTCATCGCTCATTGTTGAGCGCAACAATGTTCTTGGGCCCCCCTCCTCCCTTCTGGGCCTCTAAGCTTAAGCTTACTCAGCCTAATGATTAATCCGCCACTGGTAATAGCTCAGGACAGACAGGTGGCTTAGAGGAAGTGAGGGAAGTGGCATAGGCAGTTGATTGGACAGTCCTAACATCGATGAAAAGTAAGTTTGTAAGCTCCTCACATAATTTGAGGTGATGATGCAAGAGAGGGGAAGAGGAGCTGAAAACAATTACTGCAAAGAACACAATCTGAGGGTTATCTTTGAATTCCTGGATGTTTGTAGGATAGTGAGCAGTTATGACAGTATTAGAAATTAGAGAAGTTAAGATATAAAGAATAAAGTAAAAGCAGGGAATTAATTAGATGGGTAGAGAAATGATGAAATTCAAATCAGCCTATTAATTAAAAATAAGTATTTTACATATGTAACTAGAGAAAACAATGCAGCTGTAGAAATGGTGACTTGAAAGTGGAGAGATAAATAAGTTGACATGTACTTGCCAAAAACTGGCTCCGTGGGGGTAAAATCAAAGGGAAAGAAATTATATAATTGTAGAATGCTAAGAGAAAATAAAAACAGCTGACAGCAGAACTGCAGAAAGTTGCAGCTGTAATCTCTCGAGAAAAGCAGCCACTTTCTGCCTTTGCTGAACCAGAAGACTATTTCCCAGACGTAGTCACCTTAACCTGGGTATTGTAATTATTTGCTGGATTTAGATCATTGAATTACTTAATATTGGATGTTGCTTGGGACAAGGAGTGTCTCAAGGTTCAGGTAAAATGTATTTAGTTTTGGGGACCAAGAGATAGTTTTGTATACATTTGTGTATATATAGCCACCAGTGTTCTCAATTGTCATGGAGTCTTATAGTCGAGTGTATTTTTTTCTTTTAAAATCAATAAATATTCTTTATTAATTGTTCATACAATGATTGGACTGTTTTTTTCACTGGGCTGCTTGTCATTCCTCATATAACGCAAATTCCCCACATATATCCCTGTGAACCAGTGTTTCAAGTTACCCTTCTGGGTTTTGGGATACCCTCGTATTTAACCTCAACATAGTTCATAACAACAAACAAAAGCCATTCCTAATAGCGTCCTGTATATTCCAGCAAGATCAGGCAGTCAATAGCTTAAAAGCAGTTGTCCACCATATTGTTCAAATCTAGAACCCTTGAACTTAAAGTGGAGATGAGGGCCATACCAGGGAAACAACAAAGTATGACAGAATAATGGTTTAATGCTGATAAAAGCATTGGAGATAAGGATCTAATTGAGTAGACTGGGAGAGAGAGATTTTTTTTTCAAGAATGGATACAAAGAGAAGCAGGAAAGGAGATGTGGCTGAAGAGCATTACAAGGAAATGATCAGAAATGGCCACAGCTGTGATTGTTCTCAGGTCACAGGTAATAGAACATAAAACATAGAACATTACAGCGCAGTACAGGCCCTTCAGCCCTCGATGTTGTGCCGACCAATGGAACCAATTTTATGACCCTCTAATGGTGATAAGATCAATGGGGTGGCAAAGAATATGGATTCGAGACATTAAAATGAAGTAAAGATTAAGGGAGAACAGTGAATTTAAAGGAAACATAGCATGATAAATTGATGTTACAAATGTATAGCAGCAGTTGTTTTGCTGAATTTGGGATTAATACAAAATATTCAAGCTACTGTGGAAGATGATTTTGGTCTCCGTGTAGCCATGCTTGATGAGAACTAGAAACATTTGCTGCTTAAACAAGAAAATATGTTGCATTTCCATGGTTCATTTTTTAAAAAATCTTGTTCCAATCCCTCTCTCCTGTTTCCTTGAGAAGAAACAAGTTTATGATGTAAAACAATATACTTCACTCTAAAGAAATGTATGTCCCATCCCTGTAGCAAATCACTTTTCCATGCATTTCTGTGCTTTAACATTCCAGATTGAGGGAGATCGTTTTTATAATCTTATTTCTTATATGAAATACTGTTGAACTAATTCCCAAGTTTCAAGCAGATACCACAGTTTTATATTTTACAATAGTAATGTTTCAATCTAGTTTTGCTTGCAGAAGGTATGATTCAACAAACTGAGGGTTATAGCAAAGGTAATTCCACTTTAATGAGGAGTCCACAGTTGGGCTCCACTACTATGCTTGGCAAACCCAGTGTTTATCACAGTTGAATTCTACACAAATGCTCCCAGCTGGACCATTTTGTTCTCTTCATCTTAAGCAAACTGCACATTTCAATTAATTTCTGAATATAACGCTATTCAAGCTATTCCAACAGAAGGGCCACAGCTGCTCACGTGCATCTGTTAAGGGACAGCTCAAGAACTGAATAGACAAAGGCCAAAGAGCAGCTTTTTCAGCCCCTCTCTGGGATTGCTATGCCATGTGATAGGGTCGGACCAAAATGGGAGGTAACAAAAAAATTAGAAAAAGCAAAACAATAGGAAAGAAGTTGAAAAAGAGGTAGAGTCCATCACAGTGATTTTCTACATAAAAATCAGGAAATTGCAAACTTAATAAGTCATTATTTTGTATCAGTAACATGTGCACCTTGGGGCTCCTTATTTAAGGTAGGATGTAAATGCGTTGCAAGTGGTTCAGAGGAGGTTTACTAAATTAATATTTGGAATGACCAGGTTGCCTCATCACGAAAGGTTGATCAAACTGGGCTTCCTGTCTGTTTTTCAAAGTTATAAAGAGTCAAATGTGACTTGATTGCAGTGCACAAGATCCAATGATATTGACAAGGTACACATGGAAAGGATGGTCCCTCTTATGGGTGAGTCCATAACTAAGGGCAAAGTTTTAAAATTAAGGATCACTCTTTTAGGACAGATGAGGAGAAATGTTTTATTACATTAAAAGCAAAATATAAATGCAACTTATTGTGATAACATTAAAAGTATGCCACTCATCAGATTCAATGATCTCCACTTTCATGCTATGACATCCAAACTCTCCTTAATAATCCACTGGAGGGAATCCCTTTACCGTTTTTTCCTGGGAGCTTCTAGATACCGGTTGTCCATTTTCTCTGGACAAGTAAATCAATCTTCTTGCTTACTTATTTTAATAGCTTAAAAGGACTAATAAAGAATACAGGGTAATTAGCCATTGTCCATAAGAAACCATAGGCTTATTTTTCCATTAAAGAGAGATAAGTGGTGTGTAGTTTGAGGGCAGTGCTCTGGATCAAGCATGGGACAAAGCAAAGAGGCAGGTCTCCACAAATTACCAATGTCTGTACAGGATTGAACCCATGCTGTTGGCATCATTCTGCACCACATTCTGGCCATCTAGCTTACTAACTGACTTCCATACATTTCATTCCTTTTATCTAAGAGGTTTCATTCAGAATTCCTGCAACTTCATGCTTTACATTGCACAAATTGATGATGGTTCCAGGCATGTCATCTAGAATTAGGTACATCTTATTTCAGTAAGCTCTGGCTTTCTTTATCTGAAAACCCAAAGCATGTATAGTAATAACTAGCTTTGATCAAATTGTCATTACAGAGACATGGTTACACGGTTAGGAAATAAATATTTCAGAATACACAACATCTCAAAAAGACCGACAAAATGAAAAATTGTTCGCATTTGATGCTGATGAAATTTTAGAATGGCAACTACCTCATAAGCAGTTCACTTTTATACTAGCCATACAAGTTGACTTCTGTTTTTGAAGGATTTTGAGGTGGCAAAGATTGACTTAAACACCGAAAGTACTTTAAAATGTAATCACTGGTGTAATGTAGGGAAGCTCGACAGCCACTTTGTAGATTGCAAGGTCCCATAATAATAAATTGATAATCCGTTTTAGTGATGTTGATTGAAGGATAAATATTGGCTAGAACTTTTCTGTTCATTTGAAGTAGCATCATGGGATCTTTCACATCCACCTGAGGGGGCAGATTGGGCTTCAGCTTCATGCCTCATTAGAAGGACAATACATTGCATTCCAAACACATGCCAGCTTTGACAAAAGGTCATCTGGACTCAAAGTGTCAGCTCTTTTTTCTCCTGACAGATGCTAATTTATTTTTGTCACATGTATTAGTATACAGTGAAAAGTATTATTTCTTGTGCTATACAGAGTATCCCATTCGTAGATAAGGAAATGAGAGAGCACAGAATGTTATATTATAGTCATAGCCAGGGTGTATAGAAAGATCAACTTAATGCAAGATGGGTCCATTCAAAAGTCAGTTGGCAGCAGGGAAGAAGACGTTCTTGAGTTGGTTGGTATATGACTTCAGACATTTGTATCTTTTTCCTGACGGAAGAAGGTGGAAGAGAGAATGTCCGGGGTGCATGGGGTCCTTAATTGAGATAGCAGGAAGTGTAGACAGAGTCAATAACTTGTGTGATGAATTGGGCTACATTCATGGCCTTTTGTAGTTGCTTGCAGTCTTGTGCAAGAAACACATCAAGCTGTGATTCAACCAGAAAGAATACTTTTTATGGTGTACCTGTAGAAGTTAGAAAGAATTGAAGCGGACATGCCAAATTTCTTTAATCTTCTGAGAAGTTGGAGGCGTTGGTGTGCTTTTTTAACAATAATATCAATATTGGAGGATCTGGACACCTAAAAACTTCAACCATTTCTACTTCATGCACTCTGAATTAAACAGGGGGTACATTCTCCACTATGCTTCCTGAAGTTGATGACAATCTCCTTTGTTCTTTTGACACTGAGGGAAAGATTATTGTTGCTGCTCCAGTTCATCAGATTGTCTATCTCATTCCTGTACTGTGTCTCATCATTGTTTGAAATCAAACACATTTGCCAGACCTGCTGAGATTTTTCAGCATTTTCTCTTTTGATTTCACGTCCCTTTTGTACTGCATTAGATGATTTTTAAAGAATTTGTTCACCGAATGTGGGTGTCACAAGGGATCAAATTTCTTAAGTACTGCTGGATCTTCGCTGATTCAATCATATTCCTGATTGAAAATGTACTCGAGTCTTTGGATGGGAGTTAAACCAATGACCTTTAGATTCAGATGTAAATATTGTGACCACTAAGCCATGACCAGCACTTTGTTTTTGATTCAACTTCATCCTGGAGCTCAGAACAACAATAATAGGTCAGGGCACCAATTGTTGATCAATGATTACTTCTCTTCTGTGAATTGAGAACAGATTCAAGTTCAGCTTTAATGCCCTCAACTTTACTAGATTAGTTCATCAAATCACTGCAAATAATAACACTTCAACGCCATCAGTTTGATTCCCAAAATCAAGAGAAAATGGCAGGGAAGATTAGCATGGAAAATATATTTGTTAAAACATTTGAAACAATAATTGAAATATTTACTGTCACCTATAAGCAATCAATTGCTCATAGATAGCTGTGCAGGTTCTGTGGCATCAGTCTTTCCGTTACTGGTCTTATTATTATGGGACTTGACCTCTGCTAGCTACTAATAACAACTTTTGTACAATACTTTAAACGGTCAAACAGTAGCAGCCCATATAATAGTATTACTCATATACTTCTATACATCTGAAAGCAGACCAGCTGATACTTGGTGAGATAAGGTTTGATACAAACTGCTAAGTTGTTTTATTTCACATTAGGTGAAAGAGCTTATTTCAATTAATACTTTGTGTAGTAATCTAAAATAACAAACAGGCTACATTTCTAAGTGTCAGTGGATCTTGCATAATTTAAACAGAATTGACCCTTTGCACTCTGCCCTGAAACTCACAGCTAATCCTGCTCTCTTTATGGTCTCCTAGGTTTTTCTGCACTTGCCTTTTCTAAGATCACTGCTATCGCAGCAGTTTGCTTTTTGCATTGTTTACCTCACTCCCTTTATTCATCTACACAAACTGGGATCAAAAGGATTTTTCAGCACAATGATTGTGAGGTGTTTTCTGACAAGCTATCAAATTGCTTATTGTTTAATCTCTGGAGAGAACATATTCACCTATTTTTGGCTAGAAACCTACCCCTATAGCTTCAAAGAGTATGCAAATATTGCAATTGTGATACTGCTTTTCCAAGTATTTTTTAATGTTAATTTATATTCACTACCTTTTTGGATCAATTATTCCTTAAAACTAAATATCTGCATTCACTGAAAGAGAATTAGCTCTTACCAGTTGGGGTAAAAGTGTCAGTTTCACATGGGAGAGGATCTTCAACCCTACACATTATAATATTCTCCAGGTACATTTCCAATAAATCAGATTCCCATTTGTTGTTGAAAATCTATTTAGTTACCTAACTAGGCTTCTTTGTGTATCAGTTTGGGAAATAAAAATCATTCTACTCAGGATGGTTTAAGTGGTTGGAAAATACACAACTGCTAACATTCCTAGGTCATTTTCAACCTGATCCATAGCATTTCAGCACAACTTTTTATAGATGCATCACCTTCCTATGTAGAATAATCCAATGTATATTCCTCCAATCACATTTCTAGCCTGCTACAACACAGAAACCATCCTTATCATGTCACCAATGAGATCTATGTTACTGCAACTGTGCTAAAACATCCTTCACATCTTTGTTGATCTATCTGCAGTCTTTGAGACATTGACCATATTTGCTGTTCTCTAATGCCTCTCTTCAGTCATCCTTCCAGTTCCGTAATCCGACTCTAGCTGCAATCAGACAACCACCTACATTGGCTTTTCTTCCTACACCTGCACTGATGCCTTGAAGGCTTCAAGGATCGCTTCTTGGTCCCATCCTATTTTTGTCTAGGTGCTGTCGTCATGGTGACATCTCTGACAACATGTCAGGTTGTATATCAGATACCAAGCCACCACCTTCCCCCATAAGATGGCAATTCTTAGACCTCCACCCCCTTCAAGGTGAAGGCATCATACAACCTACGTAGAGTTATAAATGGCACTTACTGAATATCTGGTCAGAGTGACGTCTCGGAGAGAGTGCTCACTAATAACATGCTAATGTGTTAAAATGAGCTTCCTGGGGTCTTGTGACATATTTCACACTACTCCTCTGGCAAGGGAACTGGAAGATCAGAACTTGGAAGCTCACTAGTGTAAAATTGTGTTTTCCTAGTCTGTCTGGATTTTGAGTGAGCAATGCCATTCCTGCAGACGGAGAGTATGGGCTTAAAATTGTCCCCATCATACAATCAAGAGCTGAAGCATCTTCCATTGAAAACAGTTAAGGTGATTTTAAGGATGTACCCAGAAGAGATTATATCATTGAAAGGTTACATCATGGTCAACATAGAGTTGAGTGGACAAACTGCAGAGCTGCCTCGCTATGTGGTCTGTGGTAATTTTCCAATAATTGGTGAAGATAAACCTTAACTGTAATGCTGTCAGCAGTTGATTGATGCCAAAACAGATCTATGGCACCTTCTGGGTAAACACAAGATTGTATTCAAAGCGACACATGGCTTAATGAAAGGACTTCAAGTAAAATGCAAGAAAAAGCTTAATAGTCAACCAAAATGTCTCTAAGCAAGAGCTGTGTCATATGCAATTCATCTCCAAGGTCAAAGTAAAATTAGTACAACTTGTTAACAGTGGTGTGTTAGACCCAGTTACAATGAGTGACTGGGTTATTCTCATTGTCCCGGTTATGAAGCCAGATGGTTCAATTCATATCTGCAGTGGTTTTAAAACAACCATAAATTGGTAGATAGTGAAGAGGGGTGTTATAGTTTACAGAGTGACTTGGACAAGTTGCAGAGCTGGGCCGAGAGGTGGCAAATGGAGTTTAATGTGGAAAAGTGTGAGGTAATGCACTTTGGCAGGAACAATAAATGTGTAGAGTATAGGGCTAATGGTAGGGCTCTTAATAGTGTTGAGGAACAGAAGGATCTTGGTGTATGTGTCAATAGATCCCTGAAAGTAGGCAGTCAAGTGGATAAAGTTGTTAAGAAGGCATATGGAGTCTTAGCTTTTATTGGTAGGGGGATTGAATTTAGGAGCCGCAGCATCATGTTGCAACTGTACAAAACTCTAGTGCGGCCGCACTTGGAGTATTGTGTGCAGTTCTGGTCCCCACATTATAAGAAAGATGTGGAGGCATTGGAGAGGGTACAGAGGAGGTTTACCAGGATGTTGCCTGGTATGGAGGGCAGGTCCTATGAAGAGAGGTTGAAGGATTTGAGGTTGTTTTCGTTAGAAAGGAGGCGGCTAAGAGGGGATCTTATTGAAGCATATAAGATGATTAGAGGTTTAGATAGGGTGGACAGTGATAGCCTTTTTCCTAGGATGGAGAAAGCTAGCACGAGGGGACACAGCTTTAAATTAAGGGGTATGAGTTATAGGACGGATATCAGAGGTAGGTTCTTTACTCAAAGAGTGATTAGGGAGTGGAATGCCCTGCCTGCAGCTGTTGTAGATGCGCCAAGTTTGGTGGCGTTTAAGAGGTTAGTTGATAAGTATATGGAAGAGAAGGGAATGGTTTAGTTTGGAGGGGCATTGCTTTTTATTTTGGTCGGCACAACATCGAGGGCCGAAGGGCCTGTTCTGTGCTGTAATGTTCTATAAATCTGAAGTTGTGTGTTGATCAATATCTGCTTTTTTAATTGAAGATTTGTCTCCTGTGTGATCAGATGGGTATAAGTTCAGCAAATCTTCCACAAATGTATTTACAGATCAAAGTAGCTAGTGAATCTTAACCATTGCTCAACATCATTACTCAAAGGTATTTATCCTTATAAGAGATTGCTTTTTGGAATAACTTTCACACCAGCCCACTCCAAAGATCAATAGATCAGATTTTAAGTGATTTCTCTGGCATACAATGTTATCTTGATATATTCTAATTACCGGGGCCAATAAACAAGATCACTTGATTAATTTAGAAACCACATTGGAACATCTTCAAGCACGTCGTTGTGTACCAAGGTGTGCCTTTTTCCAATACTTGGGCACATTATTGATAGTAAAGACTTACATAATACAGCCTAATAACAACATCAAATCATGTGGCCGACTCTTAAAGCAATCGTGCAACTACTTAAATATATAACACTATCCTAGGCTCAAACAATTCTTTTGAGGTGAAGCACTACCGTCAATTTGGCCTACAGTTTTCGCTGATCCCAATGTGGTCCCTTCTACATTTGAGAGACTAAACAAAAACTGCTTTGTGGAACACTTTCACTCAGTCTGAAAGCATGACCTGGACCTTCCTGTCACTTGCCATTTCAAATCACCATGTTGCTGTCACACACACAGATCCATCCTTCACCTGCTGCAATGTTCTAGTGAAGTACAGGAAAAATAGCACCTCATCTTCTGCACTTTACAGCCTTCTGGACTCAACACTGAGTGCAACAACTTAAGACCATATCCTCTGCCCTCCATCCTAATCCCCTTTTAATTTTTTAAAGAACTACATTTGTTCCACTATTAATACATTTCACTACCTTACTTTCATGCCGTTATCAATACTTTCTTTAGCCTTTAACAACCCTTTCATCTTGTGCCCAAAACATTTTTCCTGCAGTTCCATCAGCTTCCAACTATCCTAGACTTTCTACTCTGGTCACCCCCTCAATTGCTACTAGACCTGCTGAGTTTTTCCAGCATTTTCTATTTTTATTTCAGATTTGCAACAGCCACATTATTTTGCTTTTAACACCCAAACCTCTGCTGCTGATATCTTAAGTGGCACCAACTTCTATTCACCCATCACCTCTGTCCTCTTTGACCTCAACTGGCTCAGTGTCTGACAATATTTTAAAATTCTCATTCTTGCATTCAAATCTCGTTATGGTCTCATCCCTCTCTACCTCTGTAACCTCCTCCAGATCTAAAATGCACTGAGATATCTATGCTTCCCTACTTTTGGTCTCTTGCATTTCCCAGATTTTAAATCTTCCCATCATTGTTTGTTGTAATTTGGCTACCCAGGTCCTGAGCTCTGGAGTTTGCTCCATAAACTATTCCACCTCCTATAACTTTGCCCTCCTTTGAGCCATTTCTAAAAAGATGTACCCTTTTTATCATGCTTTCAGTCACTTGTCCAAAAATCTCCTTACATGCTCAGTACCATCCTCCTGTGTAATGATCTATATTTTATTATGTTAATAAGCTGTGTTTACTTTTAATACAAAGAACAGTAATCTGTCTTTATTTTCTCTTCTTAAATATTTTGTCTAACTCCTGTAAGTTGAGTGTTGGCCCCAGGATTTCACTCTTCATTACAGTTTGGTACCATCTGAAAGTTTGACAAACCTGTATTGGGTTGCTAAGTTCCACTCATGGATATAAATTCAAAACAGCAGTGGTCCTAACACTGATCCCTGGGGCAATTCACTCAGTATTTGTCCAACTTTCTAGTGGGTTTTTACTATTTGGGCCAGGAGTATGGTGGCCTGGGTTCAATTATTTTCTTGATAGTATTAATTTGCAGGGTTTTTAAATAAGAAAACTTGTTTGCACAGAACCATTTCCTGAAAGTTGCCAAGCTCTTTGTAGGCCCTGACACTGACTCACATATTGAGGCCAGTTTCCCAGAAGTGCCAAAAGAGGAACTACTTTTAATCGACTTATGTGCTCATTTAAGTGGGGTGCACAGGTACGTTGCTAAAACACTTCAAAATGATCTGCCATGTGACAATCCTACAACTAATCAACTCCATCACCAGCAACCAGCAGTTTAGTGTGCACATTGGAAGCCAAATCTTCTGCCTGTGTATTACCAATAATGGGCTCCCAGATAGATCAGTCTTTGCTCTAGTTCTCATCCCTCCCACAAAGTCATTGCCCTTCTCGTATGCTGATGGCTTGACTCTGGCTTTCCAAGCTAGAGACCTTCAGGACATTGAGAAAACACTTGTTAAAAATCTATGAAAACCTATTGCAGAAAATTGAGATTGACCAAACATTGCCAAAATTATTGTTTCAGCTTTCCAGTTTAACAGCTTGAGGGCCAGGGAAGAACTGCATGCTCAGGTCTGTGATCAACGATTCACTCATAACCCAAAGCCAAATATTTTGGCATTACTTTGGACCATACATCGACTTACTGCTGACATTTCCAGAACTCTGTTGCCAAGATCAAAATGAAAGTGAATCTTCTTGGGAAACTTCACTCACCTGGTTTTCCCATTAACAAAGTACTGCTGCTCAACCTGCCTCAAGAGCTGCCACACATAGGAAGCCTTGAAGATTATTTCTGGCAACCTGAGACCAACAGCTTGAGTGGTTTCCTGGGCTTGCATTTATTGCACCTCAAACACCACCAACAGCTGACAGCTCACATGGTACTCTCATTGACGCACGACCTCAAAAAAACCTTCACATTCTTCTGAAATCCCACAGTATCTACTGGAATGCATCAGCAAAATGATGACAACCTTATTTCTTGATTGTGCACTTTGTGGTTGACTGCAAACATCGCGATCTCTGTCTGATAACAGAACCAAATGGTGAGATCCCAGTTTTCATGAAAAGTCTGGACATTCTTTCAACCTCTTGTGAGGGAGGCAGGAAAAAGGCAACCACTTGTTTCACAAGTTGAACACAGGAACAATTCAAATTATATCTGCAGCTATCCGAGCCAGGCCATCACGCATCTACTGAATAGCTACCCCAAGTGATGCATTCCCAGTGGTATCACAACTAATCACACTCCATCAGCTGAAGTTGAATAGATTGTAAACTTCGCCAAAATATAACTATGCTCCCAACCATATGAATAATGAAAAAATTTGTCTTGCTCCTCCAATATACATTCATTTGTTTCTACCCTTTATCAATTTTTATTCCCTACCCAAGATTTCTCTTAAAATTACTCCGAGTTTTATAGTTAACTAATAACCTTTCATGTGCAACTTGTTATTCAATATCATCTGAAAATGCATGTGCAAGATTTTGTGAGGCAAAGCCATGCAAGATTTTGCTTTTCAGAATCCCTGTTGACTGCTGCTAAATGCTTTTATTCTACAGATAATTTTCAGATTTACTCCTGTTAATCAAATTAATCATTTTACTACAGATTGAAGCAACATAAACAGATCTGCATTAGCCTAAATATGAGCTGTTGAACCTGTTTCCAATTTATTGGTACCTTCCTAGTATCTCCCTCAGACATTATACATACCTATTTACATGGTATAGAGGGGAATGGGCTAAATGGAGGCAATTGGGATCAGCTTAAGAGTAAAATCTGGGCAACATGGTCAAGTTGGGCTGGAGAGCCCGTTTCCATGCTATAAACCTCTATTGTCTCAGGAGACTGTAGATACACAGTCACTCTCGGATAAATGCTATCCTTCCATGGTCAAAGCTCTTTCTTCTCCTTACAGATGCAGCAGACCCGCTGAGATTTTTCCAGCATTTTCTCTTTTGGTTTCTGATTTCAACATCTGCAGTAATTTACTTTTATCCATCCATGGGGATTAGTTGATTAGAAGATCCTTTAGTCTATCTCAGTTATAACTATATTTGGAGAGGGTTTGTTAATCATCTGAATACTTGGTTGGTAGAATGGATCAGGAGGCAAGTTGGAACATAATGCAAGTTGAGGCTTTTTTTGCATTATTAATATACTCTCCTGAGAGCATAAGTCTGCCACAACATTGCGCTGAATTTTAACTTTTTGACTTGCATTTATGTAGTATCTTTCTTGATCACAGACACTCCAAAGCATTTTATAAAATTACTTCTAAAAGATCATCCCAGTTGTAACGTAGGAAACATGACAGCCAATTTGTGCACAGCAGACTTTCACAAATTGCACTGTGATAACGACCGGATAATTTTTTTGCATTAGTTTTATTATGTTCGAATGTTGGCTAGAAGACTGGGGATAGCTCTGCTCCTTTTAACCTCAACTAAAAAACATAAGCACAAATTAAAGATGTCATAATGACAACTATAAATTTGTTTTCTTAAAAAAAACTTATTGCCTATCAGTAATTCAGATGTTAGTCATAATGTTTTATCCATAGTAATCTGATATTTCCTACCAATTTAACTTGCTTTTTTGCAATTGACTAACTGACACTACAGAAAGGAAACATACTGGGATAAGAAATAGGCTTGAGATTAAACACAAATTGAAGTTTTTTTGTAATATGCCAAAGAATTTTGTTATTGGCTAGAGCCTTAGCTAAACTACTATTCTGCTGGATAAAATATTGCATTAGTCAAGATATAAGCACCGAGAGATTAATTAGTGAAAAAAAATGTAACCAAATCAAAAGAACCTGTTCATCGGGGACATAAAAGTAAATGTAGAGACATTTAACAATTAAAAATTGCAGTATTTTCTTTTCACTTTGCAATTTTGCTGACTGGCACATGGTCAATTTAATAAAACAAGCAGATGCACAAAGCTGTGCAGAAGGGAAGGTTGACACGGCTTTGTCTTGCATTGGTATATATCCATGGTTGATCATTTTGCATAAGTTGTCAAGAGAGAAAATGTTAAAAACTTCCTGCACATTCCAAGGCACATGTGACAATGATAAATCAATTTTTCAGAGGTATAGGGGGAACATATGCTAAGTCAAAGAGGGACAGATTGAGAAGAATGCTGAAAAACTTGGTCAAAAGATGAATTTTGAGGAAGGAAAGAATGTTGAAGAGGAATAAAAACTGGGAGAAAATTCTAGAATGTGGGATCTCAATGAAAAAAGATGAGACAAAGGCAAGGTGCTGATATTCACAGGAGACTCGTGTCAGAAAAACTAAGGAGCAGAGAGTAGAAATGAGGAATTGCTAGAGATGGAAGATTGTTTTGAAAGTGACACCAAATTAAATTTTGTTTTAAATTAGCCTGTGCATTGTGTCTTTTATTACTGGCTGTATTATTCATGCTGATGAAAAGGTCTAGAATACATTGTCTGAAAGGGTAGTAAAAGCAGACTCAATAGTAAGTCTCATAAGGAAATTGGATAATTACTTGAAGCAAAATAATTTAGGACTATGGAGTAAATACTAGAGGAATGGGACCAACCAGTGCACAGATTTGTTTAAATGCATGGTTCCATTGAATACTTCCACATGCTACATATACATCAGAGGAGCTAACTTCTGCAGGATCTTTTAGGCAGCTATGTAGATGCATAGCCATAGAATTTAAAAGTCTTTAACGAAAGCATACCAAGGTCTGGCACAGAAAACCAAATTGTGCTGCAGAATTGTTAGTTTCAAGGAATTTTGTATTGTTATTTCCAAACAGAAACTCATTGGAACTGAACCCCACCACAAAGGAAACAAATCTGGACCTACGCTTCTAAAACTCTGGAAGTCATGGAATCAAATGGCCCATTGAGTCTTCACTGACTTTCCAGCAGAGTATCCCATCCTTGTTCTGTATATAACCCTAATTATTTATCCCACTGACCTACACATCTTGCGACACTAAGGTACAATTTACCATGGCCTAACCTGCAGATTTTTGGACCAGGGCATCTGAAAGAAACCCAAGGCTAAAATGGAACCTGGGTCTTTATCACTATGAAACAGCCACCCTCACATGAACTAATATTCACTTACGTGGTTCTTATACTGAAAAATTCCTTTTCCTATTCCTCCACTAGCGTGTGTACTGGCAAGCTGCACACACACACACACACACACACACAAAACCACACACACACACACACACACACACACACACACACACACACACACACCAACCCCACTGATGCTGCGCGTATAGCATGTAGAAGTATTCAGTGGGACCATGCACTTAAACAAATCATCTGTGCACTGGTTGGTTTACCATTCCATATTTAATAACCAAATTAAATGTCAGTTTACTGTGGATTATTAGCAGATTGGATCACAAACTAAGGAAACACATTGGCTTACAGACAAGAAGTCAATGCGGTAGCCTCTTTCTTCTGTACATAATACATTCAGGTAAAGGTCACTAGAAATGCAACAGGCAAAGCCTCCCCAAACAAAATTCCACTATGCTTTGGTAAGAACTTCAAGCACACCAATATTTACTCTTTTAATGTGCAAATTACTTTTTAAACTGTGAACAGAAACTATGAGCGACAGAAGATGTGAACAATGGGAAAACCCTTGACAGCTGTGGGGCTGGTCACCCCTGCAAAACATCATGGGAGGATGGAAAATCCTGTTCTACGTAACTATTTCTTTATTTCTTTTATATTAATGTACATTGATTGTGGCTTTAACTCTATGGATATGGAGTTTGTTCCTTGGTGGTAATGTAGAACATTGAGACAAAAGATATAAAGAATATAGATATGTAAAGAACTGTACTGCAGGCTTGAAACACAAGATAATTTAGTTAAGTTAAAGCTTTGCTAGCATCAGCAAAGCTTGCAAAATGATTTAAACTACAGGAGGATGTGTCCCAGGGCATACAAGTAGACAGAGACTCATTAAGATTAGTGTCACTTTCTCCCAGTTTTGAGATTGATAAGTTGAAGATAACAAAAGAAGAATCAAGATGATTACAAGCATAACCTTGTATGCTTATTGGGACGGGGCTTATTGAGGACATCTGCGAAAGCACAGAAATGAGCACCGTTGTTATTGAAAACCAATTAAATGGACAGAAAAGCAGGCAAAAACAGGAGATCTCACAGAACTATAGGGGTTATAGTGATTGGAACAATTTTGAAGTTGCTCAGAGGATTTCATTCATCTGATTAACCACTGAGGCAGATCTCAGAACACAGCTGAAGTAAGCAACCAACAGTGTTTAATAAAGATATAGCTCCTTGGTGAAACTCTTGTTGTGTGTCAATTTTAACACAAGTAGAGACAAAGGAACCTTTATACCAGATAGAGGGTCTATAATACTGCAGAGCCGTGATGTGAACGAAACTATTTATCATGTAAATAACTGGGTAAAGCAGATTTTGGAGAAAGTATGTAATCTTTGCAATTTGAACTATGTAATCTAGAAACATGGACAGGGATCGCGTGTAGAAGTGGGAACATCGAGAGGGCGGTGCGGGCTCGTTGGGCCGAAGGGCCTGTTTCCCATGCTGTTTTGTTCTTTGTTCTTTGAACATGAATATTTAAAATACATGAAGTAGAGTTACAACACGGAAACAGAACATTTGCCAACTAATTTATATTGGTGCTTACCCTTGTCACAAGCAAATAGTTTTAAGCATACTTATCTACCCTATTTCCATATCTCTATAATTACTTATCTAATCTAATTTTCAACATTTTTGCCTCAAACATGAAGCTCAAAAGCAAATTCCATAGCCTCAAACAGCCTCACTCTAATATATAAAGGATATTAAACTAGAAAGAGTGCAGAAAAGATTTACTAGGATGCTACTGGGACTTAACTCAACTCAAACTATTATAAGGGGAGGCTCGATAGGCTGGGACTTGTTTTCTCTGGAGTGTAGGAGGCTTCAGGGTGATCGTATAGAAGTATATAAAATAATGGGGGGAACAGATCAGCTAGATACTTAGTCAGTATCTTTTCCCAAAGGGAGAGAAGTCCAAAACTAGAGGGCATAGGTTCAAGATGAGAGATATAACAAGGGTCCAGAGGGGCAATTTTTCACACAGAGGGTGGTGAGTGCCTGGAACAAGCTGCCAGAATTAGTAGCAGAGGTGGGTACAATTTTGACTTTTAAAAAGCATTTAGATAGGTACATGAGTCAGGTTGGTGTAGATGGATATGGGCCAAACGTGGGCAATTGGAATTAGCTTAGGTGTTTACAAAAAGGGGCGGAATGGACATGTTGGGCTGAAGAGGCTGTTTTCATGCTGTAAACCTCTATGACTAAGAAGTTTCTCTTGTTGTCAACTTGAAGTCACTCGTTTAATCTTATACCTATAGCCAACAGCTGAACAGTCTGCTTGCATCTACCTTTTCCCATGATTTCATCATTTTAAATATTCTTATATTGACCCATAATTATATTGGCCATTTCAGAGACTTGGGTAGAGCAGGGACAGGAATGGATGTTGCAGGTTCCGGGGTACAAATGCTTTAGTCGGAGTAGAGAAGGGGGTAGAAGGGGGGGAGGAGTGGCGTTACGGGTCAAAGACTGTATCACGGTGATCGAAAAGAAGTTTGATGAGGACTTGTCTGTTGAGGTAGTATGGGCTGAGATTAGAAACAGGAGAGGAGAGGTCACCCTGTTGGGAGTCTTTTACAGACCTCCTAATAGTTCTAGGGAGGTTGAGGAAAGGATTGCGAAGTCAATTCTGATTAGGAGTGAAAGTAGGAGGGTAATTGTGATGGGGGACTTTAACTTTGCTAATATTGATTGGAATAGCTATAGCTCTAGCTCGTTAGAGGGGTCAGTTTTCGTACAAAGTGTGCAGGAGGGTTTTTTGACTCAGTATGTAGATAGGCCAACGAGAGGTGAGGCTACATTGGATTTGGTGCTGGGCAATGAGCCAGACCAGGTGTTAGGCTTGGAAGTTAGTGAACATTTTGGTGATAGTGACCACAATTCGGTTACGTTCACCTTAGTGATGGACAGGGATAGGCATGAAGCTGGGGGGTGTAGTTATAGCTGGGGGAAGGGTAATTATGAGGCCATCAGGAGAGAATTAGGGTGCATAGATTGGACTAGGGAACTACAGGGACTGGGAACATCTGGAATGTGGTGCTTATTCAAGGAGCAGCTGCTGCGAGTCCTTGATAAGTATGTCCCTGTCAGGCAGGGAGGAAATGGACGAGTAAGAGGGCCTTGGTGTACGAAAAAAGTTGATTTGCTGGTTAAGAAGAAAAAGGAGGCTTATGTCAGGATGAGGCTTGAAGGCTCAGATAGTGCAATGGATAGCTATAGATTAGCCAGGAAGGAGGTAAAAAGTTAATTGAGGAGAGCTAAGAGGGGACACGAGAAGATGTTGGCTGATAGGATTAAGGAGAATCCTAAAGCTTTCTTTCGATATGTTAAGAATAGAAGATTGGTTAGGGCAAGATTAGGGCCAGTCATAGATAGCAGTGGGAAGTTGTGCGTGGAGCCGGAAGAGATTGGCGAGGCACTGAATAAATATTTCTCTTCGGTATTCACGCAGAGTGCTGGAAATGTAGCTGTGGAGAGCACTGAGGTACAGGGTTGCAAATTGGGGAGTATTGTAGTAGATAGGGAGGATGTGTTAGAAATTCTCGAGGTGTTGAAGTTGGATAAGTCCCCTGGGCCGGACGGGATTTACCCTAGGATTCTCTGGGAGGCAAGAGAGGAGATTGCAGAGCCTATGGCTCTGATCTTCAGGTCCTCGTTGGTTACGGGTGTGGTTCCGGAGGACTGGAGGATGGCGAATGTGGTCCCAGTGTTTAAGAAGGGGAAGAGAGACCTTCCTGGGAATTATAGGCCAGTGAGTCTTACTTCTGTGGTGGGCAAGGTATTGGAGAGAATTATTAGGGATAGGATTATAGTTATTTAGAGAGAAATGAATTGATTGGGGATAGTCAGCATGGTTTCGTGAAGGGTAGGTCATGCCTTACTAACCTCATTGAGTTTTTTGAGAAAGTGACCAGAGAGGTGGATGGGGGAAGGCGGTTGATGTAGTATATATGGACTTTAGTAAGGCTTTTGATAAGGTGGCCCATGGAAGACTTCTACAGAAAATGCAGATGTGTGGAATAGAGGGTGATTTAGCTAATTGGATTAGAAATTGGCTGGCAGATAGAAGACAGAGGGTGGGGTTGATGGGAGATATTCATCGTGGAGTTCGGTGACGAGTGGTGTGCCTCAGGGGTCTGTTTTGGGGCCCCTGCTGTTTGTAATTTTTATAAATGATCTGGATGAGGGTAGTGAGGGATGGATCAGTAAATTGGCAGATGATACTAAAGTTGGTGGTGTGGTAGATAGTGAAGAGGGGTGTTTTAGTTTACAGAGTGACTTGGACAAGTTGCAGAGCTGGGCCGAGAGGTGGCAAATGGAGTTTAATGTGGAAAAGTGTGAGGTAATGCACTTTGGCAGGAACAATAAATGTGTAGAGTATAGGGCTAATGGTAGGCTCTTAATAGTGTTGAGGAACAGAAGGATCTTGGTGTATGTGTCAATAGATCCCTGAAAGTAGGCAGTCAAGTGGATAAAGTTGTTAAGAAAGCTTATGGAGTCTTAGCTTTTATTGGTAGGGGGATTGAATTTAGGAGCCGCAGCATCATGTTGCCGCTGTACAAAACTCTAGTGCGGCCGCACTTGGAGTATTGTGTGCAGTTCTGGTCGCCACATTATAAGAAAGATGTGGAGGAATTGGAGAGGGTACAGAGGAGGTTTACCAGGATGTTGCCTGGTATGGAGGGCAGGTCTATGAAGAGAGGTTGAAGGATTTGAGGTTGTTTTCGTTAGAAAGGAGGCGGCTAAGAGGGGATCTTATTGAAGCATATAAGATGATTAGAGGGTTAGATAGGGTGGACAGTGATAGCCTTTTTCATAGGATGGAGAAAGCTAGCACGAGGGGACACAGCTTTAAATTAAGGGGTATGAGTTATAGGATGGATATCAGAGGTAGGTTCTTTACTCAAAGAGTGATTAGGGAGTGGAATGCCCTGCCTGCAGCTGTGTAGATGCGCCAAGTTTGGTGGCGTTTAAGAGGTTAGTTGATAAGTATATGGATGAGAAGGGAATGGTTTAGTTAGGAGGGGCATTGCTTTTTATTTTGGTCGGCACAACATCGAAGGCCGAAGGGCCTGTTCTGTGCTGTATTGTTCTATGTTCTATAAGTTCAGTCATTCAGAGAGTGATTTTTCAAGACTTTCTTTATTTTCATAGTTTTTTATGCCAGACTGCAACCTGTGACTTTGTATTGAGTACTGGTGTTAAGGTCAAGATTTCACCCTGTACTCTGTAGTTTGACATAATCTCATTGCCCTGAGTCACCGAATTACCAGTCACCACCTCCCTTTATTATATATTTTTTAAAATCACAATTAATATTTACTCAAAATCAAATTTGACAATAGCAACAGGCAAAGCATTAATACTTTTAGGTTGAAACAAGCCTTGGTAAATATTAGAAATTATATCACCTAGGTTCCAACAATATCATATCCTTGCTCACATGACATTGCCTATAGTTATCCTTGTAACTCTGATTCAAAGCATGTAATATGTAAAGTCTTTAAAACTATTGTTTGTAGGATGTAATTCTTCAATTTCACCCATTATTTTTCAAAAAAAATGCTTTTGCTTCAAATTGGCTGTCAACATTTTCTTCATCACTCCAAAAAGGGGGTAAAGGCTCTCAAGATTAGGGAGAAGAGGATATTTTGTTCCTCTTCTGCAGGTGAAGTTGAGGATTAACCAAGTTAAAGGGATTTCTGACATGCAAGCAGAATTGTGTTAGTAGACCCCAGTAACCACAGCATTGTTCTGCTTTGTTTCCAGTGTTTTGAGGCTCGTGGAATTAGGTTGAGCACAATTTATAATCCTTCAAAAATTCTGCAGATTTGATTACTAAAACGTTTGAAAACAAAACAGAGTGTGCTATTTATATCAAATATAATTTATAATAACCCAAAATAGCCATCAAGATACACACACACACACACCTCTCCCCAGGTGAAAGTTTTTTTAAAAGAATTGTAAAATAATTTTTTCATAGTAGCTCTCTCAGAATCTCCTTGGACACCAATCCATATCTTTTAGTGTAATGGTAAGGCTCAGCACAGAGAAAGAAGCTTTTTCACATTTTGGTCCCATCCCAAATACATTGTTTTTTTGAAAGCAGGTACTATAAACAATAATTAAGCACATTAACTAGTCAGACCATAAGGAGATAGCCAATGTTTTGTCATGTCACTTGGACAGGAGGTACTCTTGGATCACAATGTGGAAAAAGTACTGAATTTCATGCACTTACAGCCAGAAAGTGTCTTTGTGCCTTGCTAGTTCAAACTCAAAATATATACCAATTAATGGCTTAGTCTCCTCTGGTTTGTAAATGGGGAAAACACAAGTTTTCCTGTACCACCACTTTAAGTACTTTAAAAGCAAATATAACTGAGAAAATAATTTTGAGATTCCAACTGCAAATAATTTTTTCTTGGAGATTCAATACTTAGGAAAAAAGAGAAAATATAATACATTTTGTATGTTTTGCTAGAGATGCAGGCAATGATCATTCTAGGCTCGATCGACATGCTATAACAGAACTCTTCTGACAGCCTAGAAGATTGTTGACCTCAGGACATCCTGAGATTTTATGGGTGATGTTTCAATTAATTCGAACGTTACTGTGAAAGCAGCTGCTGAATATTGTCAATTGCAGCCAGGAATTCAGTAAAATAGCTGATTCTATACTGCAAGATAAACTGCATGAATTATCAATTACATTTACCCTATTAGCTGAGACGGTAGACTTGTAAAATCATGACCAGGGTTTGGGTAGTGGTATTGGCACCATTCCATGCACTGTTGGTCAATAAAGCATGGATTGAAAAATATGAAAGGAATAGGGAGTTTTAAAGATCAGAAAAGCATGGTGCATCATCAGGGTTGCCTGCAAGGAAATGGATCATCAGATGTGGCTTCAATAGGTTGTGCTCACCACTCGAGTGAAAAATTTAGGGGAATCTTTAGGGACCTAATGCATGGGAGATTTTGTTTGGTCTTTGCTTGTGCCTCACTCCCATGTATTACTGACAAAGCACTGCACTGTCATCTTGCAAATATGATACTAAATCCAGGTTCTGTCTGCCCTCTTAGGTAGGGATAAAAGATAATATGGCACTACCTAGAAGAGCAGAGGGTGATCTACCTTATCTATCCTTCAACTGACATCACCAAAACTGATCATCTACTCATTATCGCCCTATTGCCTGCTCTGTGTGCAATTGTTTGCTGCTTTTCCTGTGTTGAAAGTGATTACACTTCAAAAGCATCCTGGGATTTCTTGGTCTTGAATGGTAATGCAAATATTTAACAGGAGTTTCAGACATTTATTCACATTGTTGTAGCAATTAGTCAGAGGCACAAGCAAAGACCAAACAAAATTTTAAGATTTAACATTTTGTCTTTCATCATTAACTATATCTAAATTTTCATTTTGGGCTAAAGCTTGGTTTACATACTAAACTACAAATTCAGACCAGACCAGACCATCATGACTGGTGCCAGAGTGGTGCCAAGACTCGAATCAGACAAGTCTCAGATTGTAACATTTTAGTTTGAAGATACCACAGTCAGAGCAGCAGACAGACCAAGATTAGCTTGTCCTGCATTTATTTGCAAGGTTCTATTTTTCTAAGTCGTCTGAGTTTTCTCTACCAGGCACTACCCACAGCGGAAATGGTGGGCCAGCAGCCAATCTGTCAAAACCTTTGCCAATGCCCAGCAAGTGAATTTTGAGAACACATCTCTCTTTGTTCTGTTCCACATGCACCTCCCACAGCAGGAGGGTCACTAAACAACAATCCACAATAAAGACCCAAGCCAATTGTTTTCCACCCCCACTTGGCCCACTTAAACTTCTGACTTGAGACCTAATCAGGAACTGTGGAATTTTTAAATGTGCCAAATGGCAATCAAGTACTCCCTGCACCAACTGTCACATTAAAAAAAATACTTAAGTCATTAGACATCTGCTGCACAAATTGTCACATTAAAGCTAAGACAAAAGTTCAGCTCACAAAACAAATAATTCTGTAATTGATCTGAATTATCCATATCAATACAAAATATCTATTAATAGAACATACTTCAGCATAATGCTGACTACTGTTTTGTGGTATTTAATAATTTCACAATATCAATGTATAAAAATCTGTTAAAGTCAGAAACTTGCAACACACATACACATACACACAGAGAAATGTAGCTTACAATGTAAAAATAAAATCAATTTTAGACTTTAGTTTTATTAGTTATATTTCAATGTACATGTTCAATTTGATCATTTTGGCAAAATTGTCAAATCATTGCTAGTATCAAAGTTAACTTTTACCAAACAAAAAAATTCCATACAAATTTTCTTTTTTTGACAAAAAGAATGTGGATTTCATAAGACACAATTGGTTTTAAATATTAAGACACTTAAAAAAGACATGAATAGGTAGGGGGCACTTTTCTGTAGAGCACACACCAGTCACCGATGCATATACTTTCCAACCCCTTCCCCCATAGAAATTGCCATTTTGAAACGACTAGCCATTACAGGCTGTGCTTCTCAACTTTAGGTCACAGGATTAAATATCATCCCAGCCCTTGTCTCAACATAGAGTGCTTCATAAAAAACAGTTTTCTTTTGAGTGGAGACAAGAGACAGTGACAAGAGGGAGGGAGACAGCAAGAATATTCAATGCCATGCACCTCAGCAATTCCGTGGCTCCTTCATCAGGACCACCGAGCAGCATCCGAAGCAAGTTAGGCAGAAATTGGTGGCCCTGATAAAATCAGGCAAGAGGACATTGTTAACCTCTCAAGTACTTCACATCTTACCTTTTAACGGAATATATTAATATCTAAAAGGATATTTTGTACATTGTCAATGATTGCTACTTAGGATTAAAAGATAAGGCTGGTTTCCAAATTCAAACATCTGACCAGAAGTTTAATTGGCTGTCAGTTCAGAAACTAGGGTTGTCTTAACAATGATCAAAAGTACAGAGGAAATTTTCTCACCTATTTTTTTCCTATTATTCCATCACTGTAAACACGATCAAAATCTACATAAGACATATGTAGACCTAGACTGTGAGGTTGTACAGCAGCAGTACAATCAAGGCTGAGCCGAGTACTGTTCCTTCATTCCACCAGAGATTAAGAGCATCACTTCTTGTGTGAATGTTACCTGGCCAATTACATCCATCAGAAAACCTTGGCAGTTTCACTAACAGTGCTCAATGCCAAGAATGTCTATGGAAATAGGGCCCATACTAGCATCAAATGCAAGTGGATTGCTGCATCAAGTTCCTTTGGCTGAAAGCAGCCACTTCTGAAATTAAACATCAAGGTGAGGCTCTGGATTTCCCAGCTACCCGTACCAGGATTAGAACTCCAGAAATAACAGTATCTCAGCAGCAACCATCCCTTGCAACAACTTTAACCCAGTAACAGGAATTAATCAGGTCCAGAGCAGGCTGACAGCCAGAGGTCCCATTGCACTACACTTTCTGCAGAGGGGCATGATCCCAAGCATTTCAGTCCTGCTGTTTATTAACTTCTGGAGATCAGCTCAAAAGCTACAAATCACTTTAATTTGCTTTCGCGGAGGAAGGGAATGGGTAGTGGGGACGCGAGTTATTTGTACTAAGACTTCACCGCTAATAGCTTTCCAGTTTGTTGCAGTCAGTCAAAACAATTCTCAGAATACACTTATTCAAGCTTTTTTTTGCGTTTTCTTTCCTCGTGTCAGTATGTTACATTTATTCCCCGGGGGTGGGAAATTAGATTTTAAGCATATTAACTTTCGCGTCAGATTTTACTTCTTTTTCTGAAGAATTTACTGGGTTAACATATTGCCAGTGGGTAGCTGAATTAGAGAGAAGAAAAAGATTACATCTTCAGCTTATCTGTAAAGTTAGCTGGTCCCATCTACAGTACAATAAGGGATTGGGGGCACGACAAATCAATTCACAAGCCTGTGGGCAAGCTTCTCCTTTCTTTTGATATTCTATTAGACTTTGCAGGCTATGACAGAGCTAGGTTGTGATGTAGAGATGCCGGCGTTGGACTGGGGTAAACTCAGTAAGAGTCTGGCAACACCAATTTTAAATCCAACCGATCTATTTGATAGTAAATCTGCTAGTTTTCGGCCTTTGTAGCCTTCGTCAGGCGAATGAGATGTTCTGGTCTCCAAAAGCACACGTACCGGCACAGACAGTTTACAGATTAGAATCAGCAATCTGTAAACTGTCTGTGCTGACATGTGTGCTTTTGGAGACCAGAACATCTCATTCGCCTGACGAAGGCTACAAAGGCCGAAAGCTAGCAGATTTACTATCAAATAATTCGGTTGGATTTAAAATTGGTGTTGCCAGACTCTACTGAGCCAGGTTTAGCCATACCCCAATCTACTGAACAATCCATGATAACAAAAACAATCCACGATAACAAAACAATCCACTTGAACGAATCAACTTGAGCATTATTACCAGAGGATAAATCTCATCCTTACACCAGGCAAAGTTACTTTCATGAGAGGAGAAGAAAACAAGTTACACTCCCAACTCTTTAAAAATATATTCGCTTCCCCCTTAACCTTTTTCCTATACTCAAAAGGGAGGGGGGGGGAATTAGAGACTTTAATTGAAGCACCTGGAGATACATGGGGGGGTGCAACTTCATACATGGAGATTAAACACTGTAGTTTGTGCTAAATACAGCAGTTTTAAGAGTCTATTCTATAAAGTACCTTAGCTCAGTTAAGTTTAACATCGGTGTCATTCTTAATGAAAGGTCGCTCTTCAGTACACCAACCGGCTCAATGAATAATTCCCTCCATCCGAAGTACCTAGGCTTTTAAATAAAAAGTTGTACGAGAGTGCGTTCAGTCAAAAAATGGGTGATGGGGGGGGGGATAAGAAGAAGGGGTTCACTCGTTCAAATTGACGGACACTTTCTTGGCACAGACGAGGGTGGTGTTGTGGACAGTGTCCCACATCTGGAGCAGCCCCTCGGGACTCAGCTTGTGGATGACCAGCAGGTTTTTGTAGAAGCACGGGTCGCTGTTCATGGGGCTGACCCGGCGCTTGACGATGCCGAACGTCCTGAAGGCGTAGTGCAGCTGCGGCTCGACGCCCACCTTCTGCAGGCACATGCCCAGGTAGACGTCGTCGATGGGGTAGAGCTGGATGCCCTCGGAGGCGGCCAGCAGCCGGCGGGCCAGCGCCGCCGCCATGAGGAAGCCGCCGCCGCCGGCGTACGGCGGGTAAGGCTGGTCGTGCAGCTGGCGCGGGATGAAGTACTTGCTCTGGTGGTTGCGGATGGGCAGCGCGCGCGAGATGATGTCGCCCACGAAGAGGCTCTCGCGCCGCGGGCCCTCGCTCTGCGACACCAGGAATTCCAGAAGGTTCTCCGTGTTGACGAACACGTCGTCGTCGCCCTTGAAGATGAAGCGCGCGCGGCGGCGGCCGCCGCGGCTGCTGCTGCTGCAGTAGACGTCGAACCACTTGAGGAAATTCACCTCCTTGAGGGTCAGGTTGAAGAAGGTGTCCATGAAGTCCCACTGCAGGATGTCGCCGAAGAGCCGGTCCTCGTACTCCAGCAGCTTCTGCAGGTTGCGCCGGTCCTTGCCGGCGGCCGGCGTGCCCAGCAAGAAGACGGTGCGGATGGCCATGCCGCCCAGGCTGCGCTCCCGGCCCCACGTCTTCCTTACCGCCGCCCGCCGGTCGTGCTGCTCGATCGTCGACTTGACCACCATGAGGAGGTGAGGGGCGCCGCCGGGTCCCGTGCACTTCTCCGGGTGGTTGAGTAGCAGCGGGAAGTAGCGGCAGTGCCGGTACAGTACGTACTGCTGGAAGCGGCTGTCTAGTCCCGAGAACCAGGCCAGGCCGCGCACCGAGGCGTTCGGGGTGCACTTGGTCACCGTTACCTCCCAGGCTGGAGCCGGGCTGCTGCTGCTGAGGTTGGCTGGCCCGCCGCCTCCTCCTCCCGCCGCTTCATCCGACGTCGCAACCCCGCTGCTGCCGTTAGACCGGTAGAAGCTGCTCTCGGCTTCCAGCCAGCCCGCCGCCGCCTCCAGCTGCCTCCTGCTTCCCCCTCCGAGCCCGGCGGACTCCCCCAGCGCCGGCCTCACCCCGTCCCCCAGCTTGAGCTTCTGGAGCAGGGCTAGGGCGGCGAAGAGCAGCGAGAGGCTCAGCAGCATCTTGAGCAGTTTCCTCTTGCGGAAGATGTAGTCCATGGTTCGGGGATGGAGGAGGGAAAAGAGGGGGAGGGGAGGGGAGAGGGAGAAACCCCCTTCCCTCCACCTCGCCCCCCACATCCGCCAGCCGAGTGGGCTCAGAGGGTCGGGCACTGCCCGATACCCAGTGCGAAGGTAGCCCAGCCCGGCCCCGGGGAGCCGGAGCCCTGACACATGGCTTCCCCTCTTCTCTTTTCTCCCCCCGCCCCGGGCTGGAGTGTGGGATTTGGGGGATTGGATGTGCAAGACCAACTGCTAGGATCCGGGAGAAAGTTGGGGAGGGGGAGGGGTTCTGTCACCCCCGACTGGGGCTTACACTCCCTCCTTGGGTCGAGGTGAACGGAGCTGGGACACGAAGCTGCTCACTCGGGGCGCTCAGCCATCAGACTGAGCTCGGTGCCAGAAAAGGAGGAGAGTCCAGTTCCAGCAGCCCGACCAGGGGAGCAGATGAAGCTCCCGTTCACTATTTTCTCTTTCGCTCCCTCCCCTTGGCTTCTGGCTTTGCCTTCCTCCTCCTCCCACTTGGCAATACCGAGCTACTTCAGTGATTGAGAATTAGTTAGTCTTTTTAAACGAGTTTATAACTAATCTTTTAGAGACTTTTTTTTGGTTGATCTGCAAGACTGACGCTAAGTTGCCTTTGTTATCAAACCCGAAACGTTAAAATGTTAAAGGCGAGTTTCTTCAAGTGATCGAACAAGGATTGCAAGCACTCGTGCAGTTTAAAAACAAACAGGAACACAGACTCAGCCAAGCAGGAAAAATTACAGGTGTCCTGGGCGTCCCCGAAATAATGTGAGAAACCTAGATGACGGATGTTCAATGCAACACTCAAGACTCGTAGTGATTCAGGTCCCTTTATTACAACTCTTTCCTCTGTTGGATAATAAATTGTAACACCTAAGGATTAGTTCCAGATTTGGCCAGTCCACATTTCTGGGTGCAGTGCTCTGTTCAGTATTCCAAAACTA
The DNA here is from genome assembly GCA_024679065.1 of Sphyrna mokarran. Classification (NCBI taxonomy): domain Eukaryota; kingdom Metazoa; phylum Chordata; class Chondrichthyes; order Carcharhiniformes; family Carcharhinidae; genus Sphyrna; species Sphyrna mokarran. The sequence goes on from JAGIQG010000028.1 coordinate 33,668,672, forward strand.
ACGGGCACTGTAGATTGTTTTATAGAATTTCAAAAAATTGATTTATGGGATGTGGCCTCACTGCAGGCTAGGTTTATTGCTTACTCTGATTGTCCTTGAGAAGATGGTGGTGAGCTGCTTTCTTGAATTGTTGCAGTTCCTAATGTGTAGATATGCCCACAGTGTTATTAGAAGGGGTTATTCCAGTATTCTGACTCAATGATAGTGAAGGAATATATTTCCAAATCAGGATCTGAGTGACTTGGAGGGGAAGCTTCAAGTAACGATGTTCCCATGTGTCTGCTAACTTTGTTCCTCTAGATGGTTGATGCTCATGGGTTTGGAAGGTGCTGTCTAAGGAACCTTGGTGAGTTCATAGAACATAGAACACTACAGCACAAACAGGCCCTTCGGCCCACAAGTTGTGCCGAACACATCAAAACCTACCCAGCCATAGACCTATCTATAACCCCCAATCCCATTGGATCCCATATACTCATCCAGAAGTCTTTTAAAAGACCCCAGCGAGCTCGCCTCGACCACCACCGACGGCAGCCGATTCCATTCACTCACCACCCTCTGAGTGAAAAACTTTCCCCTAGCATCCCCTCTGTACTTGCTTCCCTGCACCTTAAATCTGTGCCCTCTCGTCGCGACCATTTCAGCCCTGGGAAATAGGATGGACTCTCAGAGACTATCTATTCCTCTCAACATCTTGTGATCTGGGAGGATGCACTACAAGTTTGTGGCAGACTGAAAAGATTGAGTATGTAGATATTAAGGAAGCGGATGTGTTAGAACTTTTAAATGCTATCAAGATAGACAAGTCTCCGGGACCAGATGGGATGTACCCCAGGTTGTTGTGGGAGGTGAGGGATGTCATTGCAGAGCCCCTGGCGATGATCTTTGCGTCGTCGATGGAGACGGGAGAGGTTCCGGAGGATTGCGGATCCTCTATCAGGTCGCCTCTCAACCTTCGACTCTCCAGGGAGAACAGTCCCAGCTCCCTCAACCTGTCTTCATAAGGCATGCCTCCCAATCCAGGCAACATCCTTGTAAATCTCCTCTGCACCCTTTCAATAGCTTCCACGTCCTTCCTATAGTGAGGCGACCAGAACTGCGCACAGTACTCCAAGTGTGGTCTGACAAGGGTCCTATAAAGCTGCAGCATTACCTCCTGACTCCTGAACTCAATCCCTCGATGAATGAAGGCCAGTACACCGTAAGCTTTCTTAACCACATCCTCCACCTGGGAGGCCGATTTGAGAGTCTTATGGACCCGGACCCCAAGATCCCTCTGCTCTTCCACACAGCTAAGACTCCTACCTTTGATAGTGTACTCATTCATCCCGTTGGATCTGCCAAAATGGACCACAACACATTTATCCGCGTTGAAGTCCATCTGCCACTTCTCCGCCCAGTCTTGCATCCTGTCGATGTCATGCTGCAACTTCTGACATCCCTCCAGACCATCCACAACACCACCGACCTTCGTGTCATCGGCGAACTTACTCACCCATCCCTCCACTTCCTCATCCAGGTCATTTATGAAAATGACAACCAGCAAGGGTCCTAGAACAGATCCCTGGGGCACTCCACTGGTGACCGACCTCCATGCAGAAAAAGAGCCATCCACAACCACCCTCTGCCTTCTGCAGGCAAGCCAGTTCTGGATCCACAAGGCCAAAGCCCCTTGGATCCCATGGCTTCTCACCTTCTCAAGAAGTCTTGCATGTGGGACCTTGTCAAATGCCTTGCTGAAGTCCATGTACACCACGTCCACTGCTCTTCCTCGTCAATGTGTTCAGTCACATTTTCGAAGAACTCAATTAAGCTCGTAAGGCACGACCTGCCTTTTACAAAACCATGCTGACTATTTCTAATCAATCTAAACTTCTCCAAATGCTCATAAATCTTGTCCCTCAGAAGCCTCTCCATCAGCTTACCAACCACTGAGGTCAGACTCACCGGTCGGTAATTTCCAGGACTATCCCTGTTCCCTTCCTTGAAAATAGGGACCACATCCGCAATCCTCCAATCCTCCGGAACCTCTCCCATCTCCATTGATGCACAAAGATCATCGCCAGGGGCTCTGCAATGACATCCCTCACCTCCCACAACAACCTGGGGTACATCCCATCTGGTCCCGGAGACTTGTCTATCTTGATAGCGTTTAAAAGTTCTAACACATCCACTTCCTTAATATCTACATACTCAATCTTTTCAGTCTGCCACAAACTTGTAGTGCATCCTCCCAGATCACTTTCCACCGTGAATACTGAGGCAAAGTACTCATTAAGCACCTCTGCCATTTCTTCCGTTTCCATACAGACTTTTCCCCCTTCACCTTTTATAGGTCCTATCCCTTCTCTTCTCATCCTTTTACTTTTCACATATAAAAGGATGAGAATCAGTTCCTGCAGGATCAGTTCCTGCAGAGCATTCCATGATTCTATGAAGTGGTACATATTGCTGTTTGTTGATGGTAGAGGGAATGAATATTTGTGAAAGAGGTACCATCAAGCAGGCCATGTTCTGAATGGTGTTGAATTTTTTCATTGTTCAATAAGAAGTCTCACAATAGCAGGTTAAAGTCCAACAGGTTTATTTGGAATCATGACTTGTTCTTCAGCATTGTTGGAGCTGTACTCATCCAGGCAAGTAGAGTGTATTCCATCATGCCCTTGCCTTGCACTTGGACATGCTTGGGAGTCAAAGAGCAAGTTACTGCTCTGTAGCCACAAAATTTATGCATGGTAGCACAGTGGTTAGCACTGCTGCTTCACAACTCCAGGGTCCTGGGTTCAATTCCCAGTTTGGGTCACTGTCTGTCTGGAGTTTGCATATTCTCTTTGTGTATGTGTGGGTTTCCTCCGGGTACTCTGGTTTCTTCCCACGATCCAAAGATGCGTAGGTTAGATTGATTGGCCATACTAAGAAATTGCTTCTTAGTGTCCAGGAATGTGTAGGTTAGAGGGATTAGTGGGTATAATATGTAGGGATATGTGGGTAGGGGCCTAGGTGGGACTGTGTTCGGTGCAGACTCGATGGGCCAAAGGGCCTCTTTTTGCACTGTAGGGTTCTATGGTTTATATGGCTAGACCAGTTCAGCGTCTGTTCAATGGTAACCCCCAAGATGTTGATAGTGGGGGTGTCAGTGATGGTAATGCTGTTGAATGTCAAGGAGTGATGGTTAGATTCTTGTTGGAGATGGTCGTTGCTTGATACCTGTGTGGCCTGAATTTAATATGCCACTTGTCAGACCAAACCAAGGCTTCAGGTCAATGCACCTAACTAGCATGTCTTTCAGACTGGGAGGAAACTGGAGCACTTAAAGGAAACTCATGCAGTCACAGGGAGGACGTGCAAACTCTATTCCTAAGCCAGGAATTGAACCCAGATCCCTGGCGCTGAGGCAGCAGTGCTGTCCACTGTGCCACCATGCCAATGGTTGGGTCTTGGACACTCCCCTGAGGACCTCTTTCAGTGATATCCTGGTACTGAGATGATTGAGTTCCAGTCACCACAACTTTTCTTTGTGCAGGTATGACTCTAACCAATGAAAGGTTTCCCCTGATTCTCATTGATTCTAGTTTTTCTAGGCTTGACACCACACACTGTTAAATGCTGCTTTGATGTAAAGGACAATCAATCTCACCTCTGGACTTCAGTTCTTTTCTCCATGTTTGAAACAAGGCTGAAATGAAGTCAGGAACTGAGTGACATTGGTAGAACCCACACGGAACATCAGTGAGCAGGTTATTGCTAAGCAAATGCTACTTGATATCACTGTTGATGACCCCTTCCATCATTTCATTGAAGACCATGTGTAGACAGATGGGGTGATAATTGGGTTGGATTTGTCTTTTTTTTGTCCACAGGTTTTACGTAGGCAGTTTTTCACATTGTTAGGTAGATGCCAGTGTTGTAGTTGTTCAACAACACTACAAGTTGTTGTACTTGGCTAGGGGCATGGCAAGTTCTGGAGCACAAATCTTCATAGTATTGCAAGAATATTGTTGGAGCTCATTGCTTTTGCAGTGTCTACTGCTTTCAGCTGTTTCTTGCTGTTACGTGGAATGAATTAAATTGGCTGAAGACTGACATCTGTTATACTGGAGACCACTGAGGAGGCCAAGATGGATCACTCAGCCACTCAACATTTCTGACTGAAGATTGTTGCGAAAGTTTCAGCCTCACCTTTTGCACTAATGTGATGGGTACCTATATTGTTGAGGTTAGGAATATTTGTGGAACGATATTGTCCACCACCATTGACTATTGGATGTGGCAGAACTGCAGAGTTTAGATCTGTCTGTCATTTGCTGCTGTGTGCTATTTGGCATGCAAACAGTCTGTGTTCTTGCGTCACTTGGTGGTGCTCCCGGTGTGCACTCCTACACTCTTTAAATTAGTATTGATCGCTTGGCTTGGTGATAATGGTAGAATGGGGGAATATGCTGGGCCATGAATTACAAATTGTAGTTGAGTGCAAATCTGCTACTCCTGATGGCATATAACTCCTCATGGATGGTCAGTCTTGAGTTGTTAGATCTGCTAAAGTTGATTTCATTTAGCATGGTGATAGTGCTATAATAATTATTTTATGTTTCTTTTGTCCAGTGACTCAGTTTTCTGATTCATTGCAACTAGGCAGAAACCCAGATGATCTCCTGAGCTTGTTAGTTTATTGGTCTAGTCCTGGTGTTCCTTATAGATGTTTAATTTATTTGAGTTCTTTGATCACATCTTATAATAAACCTACTATTATTTTGAATATCAAAAGCAGAAGTCATTGTCAATGCCTAGGGGAACACTTTGATCTTAGAAGTCACACCCTTGTTTTCAGACCTGTCTGCAGTTTCACCCCACCCATTTCTCTAACCTTCTTGAGCTTTACAGCCAATGTTCCTTGCACAGCAACCCAAAAGTTCCCATACTGGCAGTGTGCTAAACAGCCTACTATCCTCTCAGTGGGAACAACTCCACTTCTATTGGTTTAATTTTGAAAGAGATTATCTTTTCCAAAATATGCATGTTAGGCCAGGCTAAATTGCCCCTTATTGCCCAGAAGTGTGTAAGTTCAGTGGATTAACCATGATAAATGCATGAGGTTACAAGAGTCATAGGGAGGAAGGGAGAGCCAGGGTGGAATGTTCTTTTGGAGAGTTTGTGTAGACTAGATGGGATGGATAACCTCTTTCCTCACTGGGGAAATTTATGCTGCTGTGGATATTTGTCTTTCCAATTGCTTGCTCTCTTGCATGTTACAAGGACTATCAAATCTCTCTAAGTAATTATTTTCCTTTTAAAAACATCTCTTGCTTTTGCATTCTTTCTGTAAAATTGAATATTTTCACACTATGACCTCCTTATAAGAAGGAAAATGCTTTGGATCATAAGGAAAATATCTTAATGTGAATCGTTTTAATTTGGTCATCATTGAAAATAAATAAGTACCTTTTATTGATGACTGATTTGGATTGTTCTTTTAAAATTTGTACTCATAAGTAAAGACCTACACTTGGCAGAATCTAAATTACTAAATGCTGGCAATCAAGCTAGTTTGTCAAAAAAATTTGGACCAAAACACTGCTCAAAGTGAAAATAGAATTGAGACCAAATGGATGAGGAAAAGTATATACTAGTAGTTTTGGAACTGAATCTACTAATGTTGTTCAGATGCATGGAGCAGCTCTGGGCTTTGTGAATAAAATCAATAATATTGAATTGACTGTTTTACATTTTTCATTGACTTTCACTTTGCAGTTTCACAAATTTGTAGTCTCATTACTTGCACTGTGTAACCAAACTGGTAGAATATTTAATCTGAAACATGCTATTTGAATTCCAATTGGACTTTGTTAAATATTCCTTTTGTTACAAAATAACCCACGATCCCACTCACCAAGATCAATTTCATGGGAGTTGTGGACTATAGATACGGGTGGGCTAAAAATTGTATTAAAGGCAGAAGATTTTAGAAGTGTGAAAATGAATAAATAATGTTTATGTATCATCTTGAAAATCACTTGCACTTGAATGCATTTTTAACATAAAATGTCCCAAGTTGCTTCACAGGAATGTTATCAACAAAATTTGACACTGAGCCAAATAAGGAAATGTTAGTGTCTGTGCCGAAAACTCAGGCAGAGGGAGAGGCTTCATGGAATGTCTTATAGGTAAAGAGGTAAGGAAGAATTGCAGTGCTTTGAGGGCACAGGTAGCTGCCAGTGGTGGAGTGATGAAAAATGGGAATGGATTATTGGTAAGAATTGTTCGAATGCAAAGATCTTAATTGATTATGGACAACATCTTTTAATTTTACTTCTGGATTGCCAGAGTGATTTACTTTAAATGCACAATCATGCATGATAAAGAAGCCAACTTGTGCAAAGCCTGTTTGAGAACATGTCGTGTAGCCTTGAGGAAATATTTGCTATGAGGCTTGAGGAGAAATAGCGAAGGTGAGACCATGAACAGATTTTGAAACAAAGATAAGAATTTTAAAGTCCTTAATTGACTTGCTGACATTGGCAGCTACTTTAATATTCAAAATAGTAGTTTGGTTATAAGATGTCATCAAAGGAATCAAATGAATTAAATAGCTATCAGGACTCTTAACAAGACAATAAATATTCAACTGAAATAAAATTGGAGATTTTTCTGGGTCTGCCCAGTTGCATTGAATTGAAAAATCAAGCCCACACACCTAATAAAGGAATTGGCTGATGCTCCATCTCATAACCTTTTCAAGATTGAATCATAGAATCCCTACATTGCAGAAAGAATTCATCCAGCCCATCTAGTCTGCACCAACTTCTTGGAAGAGCATCCAACCCATCCAGATTCTTATCTCATCAAAATACCTTGTAACGACAGTGGATTTTCCATAGATCTTTCAAAACAGAAAGAGGTTCACGAGTCAATGTAGGTGTTTATTCTTTGTATGCACCTTCTGTCCTTATTTTATCTCTTATCAACATATCATTCTCACCCATATACTTACTAAGCTTCCCCATTTTCAAGGTCAATTTTCCTGTAGCTAATAGGAATCTTTGGGAAAGAACATAGAACATTACAGTGCAGAACAGATCCTTCGGCCTTCGATGTTGCGCCGACCAATTAAGAAAAAGCAATGACCCTCTAACCTAAACCATTCCCTTTTCATCCATAAACTAATCTACTAACCTCTTAAATGCCCCCAAACTTGGCGCATCTACAACTGCAACAGGCAGGGCATTCCATACCCTTACTACCCTCTGGGTAAAAAACCTACCTCTGACATCCGTCCTATAACTGTCACCCCTTAATTTAAAGCTATGTCCCCTCGTGCTAGCTTTCTCCATCCTAGGAAAAAGGCTATCACTGTCCACCCTATCTAAACCTCTAATCATCTTATATGTTTCAATAAGGTCTCCTCTTAGCCGCCTTCTTTCTAACGAAAACAACCTCAAATCCCTCAGCCTCTCTTCATAAGACCTGCCCTCCATACCAGGCAACATCCTGGTAAACCTCCTCTGTACCCTCTCCAATGCCTCCACATCTTTCTTATAATGCGGGGACCAGAACTGTACACAATACTCCAAGTGCGGCCGCACTAGAGTTTTGTACAGTTGCAACATGACGTTGCGGCTCCGAAATTCAATCCCCCTACCAATAAAAGCTAAGACTCCGTATGCCTTCTTAACAACCTTATCGACTTGATTGCCAACTTTCAGGGATCTATGCACATATACACCAAGATCCCTCTGTTCATCAACACTATTAAGAGTTCTACCATTAGCCCTATACTCTGCACATTTGTTATTCGAAGAGGGGGCAGAACATTAGGAGAAGAGAAATTGTTAAATTAAAATGATTACATTCTCACCCACAAGTAGTTTCCTGTTCTGTTTCATCATGTTCTCCAGTTTTCATTGCTCGGTTACCAATTTAAAAAATATTTAACAAAAAATCTTTAACAAAGGTGTACTCAGCTATTTATTATTACCACACTGTACATCTTCTTCACATTGTCTTTCAAAATGTTCCCTCAAGAGCTGCCAAATGCATGTTAAAATATCAAAAGATTTTCAGAACTTTAAGTTCTGAATCTTAACGCTTGATTTAATGAATATCCTTCACTTAATTTGCAAAACAAGAGCACCCTCTATGGGTTATTTGTAGTCAAATAATCTGCTGTCAGTGCTTTGAATTAGTAATGTAATTGTCATTGTTCACAAGTTATATTACCTGGTCCAGAATAATCTCTTCTCTATTTTTTTGGATATAGTAACTTAATATTTTTAGGAAAGGCAAGGAGAAAAAAGATTTGATTTGAATTCAGTTTAAAATAGGAATGTTTCTGCTGTTGAATGTTAAGATTTGCACATTGAAGTATGTAGGTTACTCCTCAAAACCTTGTGAAACCCTTTGCATACAATAAATTATAATCACCATTGTTATATAGGTGAACATAACTTATTTTGTGTACAGAAGATCTCTCAGGCACTGAGTCAAATTTAAAATGAGAATATGATTGGGGGGGTGCGGGGGTGAGATTTGTATGTTTCTGTTGCACCTCTAGTGAAGTTAATGGTAGCGGTGCAGCCACAGAATATTTCTGACTGAAATGTTTAAATGTGGCGTGTAGCAAAATAGTGACAGAAGATCAATGATCATCACTCCTGCTTTTTGTTTATCTAATTGGTTTAATGTGTAATTATGTAATTGTTGCATATTATGATTTCAGTTTTCTGTCCATCTCATTAGATGTTGCCTTCATGCAAAAGAATTACATACCATAGTAAAGAAGTTGAATATCACATGTCATAGAAACAACAATTTACAGTTAGTGGTTTTGAGGATAGTAAAACACCACTGGCTGCTTCAAAGGGGCTAATTAGCTGTTTCAAATGGGCCAATTTGAGTCAAATGTGACATTGAGGAGATATTAAGGCAGCTGACCAGAAGCTTGATTAAAAGTAAGTATAAGGAGCGTAAAGAAAGCATGGTGATGAGGTTAAGGGAAGGAGCTTATGTGTCTGGTAACTGTGAAGACGCAGCCACAAATGGTAGAATAATAAAAATTAGGAATGTACAAGAATCCAGAATTGAAAGAGTCCAGAAAGCTGAGGACTTTAGGGCTGGAGAAAGTTACAAAGATAAGGAAGGAAAGGTCAATTTGCATAGAAAAATAAGGATCAATATGTTTGCTTTGATTGTAAGACTTCATACCCAGAATTCAAAAGGGAAACCTCAGAAAAGGCCTTAGCTTCATGTTATGCCTCCTTCTAAATGGCATTTGAGCTTGGCGGAGCAATGAGCACTACTTCAATTGCTTCTGCGATCATGAATCATGTTCCATAGTGCAGACCCTTTTCCCATCTTCCCATTCCGCCGGAAGTCTTCTCCTCTGGCCTCTTAGCGTCTCTGGATCTTTCAATGGGAATTTCTGGTGTGACAGTGGCCATCTCAATTTCTTTGCCTCTTTCTCTCCTGCTAAGCTACCTCCCTCTGAACTTGCAGCATTATCAAGTCCTCAAATGTCATACTGTTGTTTGACAAACAAACCTCAAGCTAGCAGAGGCTGAATGCAAATTCTTCCACACCACTTTCTATCTCCCTCCAGATCATACTCCCCGCAACCACCAACAACTGAACATCAAGTGATTGTTTACCAGAACATCACTGACTTCACCTTTTCTGAGGACATTCCTCCTTCAGACTCTAACCTCAAAGTCTCCCAAATTTGTGCGTCTTCTATGTCTTTCCTGAAATCCATGAATAGTTTGCCCTGGTAGATCCATTATTTAAGCCTGTTCTTACTCCATGATTCTTATTTCTTCTTATTTCTATTTTGTTTTTCTCTTTGTTCATTTTGTTCTGATCTATGCCTGCAACTTTTTTTACACTTTCTGTCCCTTCAACAGTTTCTAGTTTCCTATCCTTTTGCACCACAGAAATTCTTGGAGTAGAGATGGTAAAGAAAAGATCTTATAGAGGTGTATAAAATGTTGACAGTTTAGAGTAAATAAAGAGAAATGGTATTCAATGATTGAAGGATCAATATGAATAAGCCCGGATTTAAAGTCGTCGACAAAAGAACTAAACATGATAAGAGAAAAAACCTCATGCAACAGGTGGTTAGGATTTGAAATGTGTTGCTTGATGAAATGGTGAATGCAGATCCTTTGGTAGCTTTGAAATGTAATTGGATAAATACTTAAAGGTAAAAAGATGGCAGGGATATTAGGAATTAGTGAGGGAGTGGGGCTAACTAGGTTGTCTTTGAAACAGCATTTGATCGGCTAAATAGTTACTTTCTGTGCTGTATAATTCTATCTTTATAGACATCCATTAACTGTTTTTCTCTCCACAGATGCTGCTTGATCTGCAGAATTATTCCAGAATTTTCAGTTTGTTTGATTCCCAACATCTGCAGTGTCTTTTGTAACAATATATAAGTACAATAAAACAATTTATGATTATTACAATTTTATAAAGTGTGTTGTTCAATTTATTTAAATTGAAAATGTAGTTTCTATCTCACCGCAAGTAACTCTATATCCAATTACTGTTGGTTGGAAATGTTAAAAGAACCAGGCATCTCTTGAGTTCATTGAACATTCTATGACCGATAACTAAACACAACCTAAGCATTGGCACTTCTTTAAACTGGAACTGCTTTTTTCAACATTGAAATTAATGTGTATTTTCCACTGGTTGTCATTTATTTGCAGATTTTACAGAGCAGATTTTACAGAGTATCTAGACCTTTTTACTTATGAGACACCCAGCTACCCAACTCCCATGTTATTAAAACGTCACACCTTTGTAACAGAGGTATATTACATGTATAACTATATTTTTTTCATTTAATTAAATGTTTTTTTGCCTAATGTGAAATTTGAGTTTACAGTATCCATTATTGACCCTTCCCCTCTCATTAACGCACAATATCTCTAGAAATACAGCACAGTGGGGGTTGTGGGAGCATGAAGTCTGGTGCCACTGCCCACTTCTGTTCCAATGGCATCTGGTTCCTGATGCTGAGGCTTGTTCACTATATACTTTTTTCATTCTCTTGGACACTTTCATGCTTTGTATGTATCCTTTTGCTGAAGATAGATTATCCTGAAAACAGGCCAGGTTAGAAAAAATCCACAGTTATTTTTGGTGGGTCCTTTGAAACAATATGGACACCCATTCGCAAACTTATGAGTTATACCTAGCAATAATTCATTTAATTGAGTAGAGTGAAGGAAGAATTATCATGGAAAAAAATGAAAGGGTATACCCAAAACATTAGTGTTAAGAGGGTTATATCTTGTTTTAAATACAAGATACACGTTTTGCTATCTAAACCAAGTTTGGCAAATTTAATTTGGCTGTTTTCAGGAAGAAGGTGAAAGCGAGCATGTCTGGGGTGCATGGGGTCCTTAATCATGCTGGCTGCTTGCATCAGGGATTGGGCTACATTCAAGAGCTTTTGTAGTTTCTTGTGATTTTGGGCAGACTAGGAGCCATACCAAACTGTGATACAACCAGAAAGAATGCTTTCTATGGTGCATCTGTAAAAGTTGGTGAGAATCATAGCTGACATGCCAAATTTCCTTAGTCTTCTGAGAAGAGTGGGTTTTCTTAACTATAGTATCGGCATTGGGGGAGCAATGATGCAAACCCAATTTTTGGTAATCATAGTACTAACTATCCTCTAGAATGTTTCCTCATTAAAATTATTATGATTCTTTGTTAGGCAATAATCTGAGAAGTCTAGTGGTCAGTTTGAGTTATTTTGGTCCAATTTAAGTAATTTTTGTATGTAGATCAACTCTCGGAAGGATCTTTTTAAAAAGTTTCAAAAGTGGGAGTTGTCCAATACAGCAAGTAGAAAAGTGTACTGCCAGTGTGAAAGTGGGTAGTTGCCGTCTTTGTCATTTGCCATGTGGTGTCTGCTCTGTGGACATATCCTAAACTCCTGTGCATCTTTGCAACCTAGCCTTTAATGCCTACTTGACTCCCTGCACTCAGTTATAAAGTCAATTTATATACCATATTTGATTCTGCTGTCATGAAGATAATGGCTTATGCTAATGTAAGCAGTCTTCTGTTACCTCTTGAATAGGTATTCTTTGCCTGTGATATCCGTTTTCCTGAAAAGTCCACACTTGCAAAATGTCAATTAGGGATCAGAGGAAAGAGGCAGAAGTTTGAGCTTGTCTTTTTCTGCTTTTGTTTCTTTTCCACCTTTCACTGTCCTACAGATTGAGATTAGCTAACTTGGTTCTGACCTGACCTTTATATCAGTGTGGCCTTATCTCACACTGGGCAGTGTATTTACATAAAGTTGAGAGAGGAGACTGAGTTACATTTGTGAAGGTTATGAACTCCTCACTGATAACTTGCATCATACCTGTTACTTCTTAATTATAAAAGGATTCTGAAAAACTGTGTCCTTTTAAACTTTATTGTAAATATTTACAGATACCAGCATAAAATGTTATAAACAAAACAAATAATTTAGTTATAAGTAACATAATACATAAATTAATTCTGTTGTGACTACATAGTTTAAAGATATGAATAAGGACAATTATGCTCATTTCCTCCTTACCTTATTTTATTCAAAATGACTACAGTCAAATCTTATTATAACAAAACATTACTCATATGTCATTATTTAAAACCTCAGTCACAGTTGAACGGTTGTTCGTCAGTTAAAATTATAAAATTCTAAAATAAATCCAAACTTTCTATACTCCCAGTAGTAAGTCATCATAAAGTTTGACTGCATTTCTTGTTCAGTTGATCCCAAGCTGAACATACACATGTACTTCTCATATTCCACCATTTACCTCCCCCTCTGCTTGCTGCTATTTGTCTTCCACCTTATCTTATGGTCTAAGAGGACAATTCCAAAAGTGTCAGCAGCCTTCCAGAATTTGCCCATGTAGCAGGTTTGAAGAGAGAAAATAGTGCAGCTTTATTCATTACCCATTCAGCTTCCACACATTTATATTTTACAGCAAGGATTATTGGGTGACAACTGAGAGCTGGCTGATTTCCCCCTCTCCCTTGTCTGGAATACTGTGACCAATTATAACAGCCTAATTCAGTTGAGATTAGCTAACAAAGGCGGGGGTGCTTACTTGGGAGTTCAGTATCACTTTGGACATTGAGGGTTCCTATTAAGCAGAGGAAACTTCAACATCACGTATGTCTAAATGGTTTAATCAAACTCTACAAATGAATGGGGCTGGGATACAAGATTAGTGGTTTTCTTTTCCAGCTGAAATTAAGGTATTGAAACCAAACTGCTCAATGTGACTGTTCTCTCTTGTCCCTTGTACAGTTCTGCGTGTGCCATTCTTTATGCAATAACAGGATGTTTGACTGTGGGGAACAATGTGGCCAAGCCCAATCCATATTTTCACCCAATATCCTTACCGGTAATTTCCAACAAGAATAATTGGATACCAATCAATTCATTCCACCCACTTTTAGAGCTACTAAAACTAATATCACCTTAAAATACCCCAGCTGAGATTTTTTAACTCAGGCCAAGACTTTCTGCAAAATTTGGTGTTACACCATGCAGTTATTTAGCTACAAAACAATTTAGGGAACAGATTGCTCATCATAATTAGACAGACCAGATGGTATTTGGCTGGTTAATTCTGAATTCAAATGGTTAGTTCTGTTTAGCCATAACAGACAGTATAAGAACACAATTTTTAAAAGTATAATATTTGCAATGACCTTACCATGGCAGCAGTGTGTGTAACAATGCTAAAGGCAGTAAACATACAGACCTTCTTCTTCTGCTCCCGCTCCCAGAATGAGCTAATAATACCCAGTAGGCAGCAACAAAACTAATTCAAGTCTTGTTATTGCTAACCTCTCTGCTACTGTCTACTTGATAATCTCAAGTTTAGACACATTTTAAAAAGTGGACCAGTTGCAATCACCATTTCTGACACTGATGAACAACAAAATCATTGGGAATATCTTGATGTGAAGCACTTACATGAAATGGAATTGCTTATAATGATGCAGCAGCTGTAGGAGACCTGGAGGGAAGTGGCATATTTTACCTGACATAAGGCAATACATCATCAAGGTTAACAACTATAAGAAAGAATGGACAACAGATCAGAAAATAAAGTTTGAGTAATGTCAATGAAAGGCAAGACTGAAGAAACTCCGGAGGCAAGAATGAATATATAGGGCCAAGAAAGTAAGGTGTTAGGAAATTCCCAGGGAGAATCCTGGAAATAGTTGTAATACTAATATAGAGGTGAAAGAAAAGTTGTATTTGCAAAGGTTAGAAGTGAGAGACAGTCAGTTATCCTCACTCTGTTACTTCTTTTCCTTTCTGCTCATCAGTCACTGCCTTTCTCCATATGTGAAATGGCTGAGTCACATTTTGCACACAATAAATTACATTGTTGTATCAGATGGCAAGCTTCTTCTAAAGAAATTTCCCTCATTTTGGGGTAATGTGTTCGACAGTCTTAGGCATGAAACAGAACTTTGAGGAAAAGTAAAAAAAACCCAAAAAGAGCCAAGTTTCTTGAAAGCTGATTTAGGAAAGGATGAAGTATGAGAATTCAGTTTGATACTAGAGGAGATAGGCTAAAAAATTAAAGTAAAACTAGACATTATTTCAAAAGGTAAGAGATGGTAGCTTTTGGTCAAACTTATGGACAATATAAATAAATCTATGAATTTGAAAGAAGTAAAATTTTAGCTGTATCTCCAGAAGGGGATATCATTTGTAAGGTTGGCTGATTTGAAGGAGCTTAGAAAGTAAAATTAGGAATGGTTAAGATTATTAATGATTTCGAATGAGTGTAAGAGAGAACAAAGTACTTTGGCATATCGTAGCAAAGGTTTGGTGACATTTAAAATTGATGAACTGGATTGTTGAGATGAAATATGTGATGTATGGCAGTTTGACTTTTGTAATTTTACTTTATATATATTCAAGTTATAGCAGTAGACAGTATGGTGATGTGATGCATTGGACAGATCTCTATCAGTTTCCCACAATATTATGACTTCTCAATCTCAGGCATGCATCTGTAGGGAGATGTCAAATGGAGACAAGACACTATGTCTCAGAGCCTTTAGGAACATAGCTATACTTTTTTTCCCCAAACATCTCTGAGCAACTGGCAGAGAGATAGGGTTGTGGGCCATCTTTGGGCAAGGTTAGGGTTTGGAGCAGTAAGAGCAGGAGGGGAAGGGAAGAATACAACAAATGCCTTTAAAAACAATTTATTGTAACAGTCTCACATTAGGCAATGTCCGTGAAAGAATTGCTTTTGCTTTTCTTGCGTTTGGTTTTGGCAGAGGGCACTCGAAGTTCCAGTGATTCCAAGCGGAATGGCCTTGGTGTGGGCATTTCAGGAGGCTGAGTTGGAGACACTGTATTCAGGTTGGAGACAGCATGGGAAGAAGATCCATTGTTAAGAGATACATTATGCACAGATATGGGGTTGTGCACTGTTACAGGAGAGAACAAAAGAACAAAGTAGGATAATTTGCTTGATTCCATAATACTCTTCATGAATTTTGTACACAGATCAATTTCACCAAGCTCAATTTGAAAGGTTGCTTTAAGCGAGTTCTTGATTTACTTGACCAGATCTGAGTACAATGCTTTGAATTAAGCTTTCAGATAAGTTGTAGTTGATTTTGTAATTCTATTGATGAACATCAATCACTATTAATCAGTATGGGACTGGACCTAATACAGGAAATGGTTTCCTTTTAATTGGTCAGCCCAAATATGGTCATTTTCTTCTTTAATACTGTACAGCACATACTCCCATGTTTGCTTTACCTAAACACCTCTTGAGTAAAATGGACATTCTTAAGGCTAATAATCTAATTTAAACGCATTAAAACACATTTGTTGATTTTCAGCTTTGAACTCTTCACAGTCAAACAATACCTATGATTAGCAGCACTTGTGACATGTGCTTATTATATGTCTGAAAAAGTTTACTATTAAATGCCTTCAAACAAGAATGTAAAGACAGGAAACATGGCGTGAGAAAGGAATCTGAGGATACAAAAAAGGATGTAGAAAGTTGGCGATGGAACCTGATGTGTAGCATGTGTGTTGTTGAAGTGGTTTGGGAGGGGGCAGGGAAGTGGTGGTATGGTTATCTAAATGGAATCAGTACAATTTGGACTCTCCATCCTCAGTAGATTATGCTTAATCCCCCATTAGGACCATGCGCTTACAACCCCTAAATACTGCAAAACTGCCGACCCAAATGTTCCAAAACCTCTTGCTAGTTTCACTGGCCCTGGTGCCCTCTCTTCAGGGTCCATTCCACAATCCCAGATTTTATGGTCATTCTCAATGCTCACAAACCCTACACTGCATTTTCAGTCCTCTGATTTTAGATCTTCCTCCATTGTTGCCAGAGCATGCAAATTTCTTCCAGTAATTCCAAATTCCAGTGAGCTTAAGATATACCTACCTCCAGGATTCCTGAATCACTTCCGGCATTCCTCCAAAACATTACTAGATCACAAGATCCATTGTCTAACTGGAAGATCCAGCTCTCTTTCACAGGTCTTTGGCACCACCACAGAGGTGATAAATTAATATTCTTGATAACCTGTTACAACAGCTCTATTCGAATAAAGTCTCCAACTCACTAAATGACGAAGGCCATTAATAATAATCCTGGTAAATTAGAAACATATAAGGGGCAATTCTCCCAAAAAAATTCTAAGTGTAGAATTTGAGGGGAAAACTGGAGTAATTCACTTTTTTTTCAGTAGGAGTTCACACTAGAATCTCCCACTTCTTGCAGTGCAGAAGTCACCAGGGTGAATGTCATTAGATCTGAGGGGTTGGTGCCTATTCACACTGGAGAGGCTGAAACCAGCAGGCTTCTGGGAGTGCGCAGTGCCCCGAAGTGTCAGTCCTTGTTTGCTGACCAGCTTAATTGCTGGCCAGCCTGGGACTGCACACCATTGCCCAGCACCCCCAGCCCCCAAAATTGGTGGCCCCCCTATCTATTTGCGGGTCAGCCCCGATGCCCCTCCCCCTCCATCCATTGCGGGTCAGCCCTGACGCACCCCCCCCCATCCATTTGCGGGTCAGCCGCAATGCCCCCCCCCACGAAAGCAACCCCTCCAGCTGGCCTGCCCTGATTGCTGGCCTCCTTCCAGCTCCAACTAGATCCTAGTGCAGTGAGATTACCCCCCAACTCTCACTGATCATCCCCTGGGCCTGACCCCAACAAGCCCCTTTCCCCTAGGTTCTGTCCCCAACAGGCCTCACCCTTTTGGCATTGCTCCCTGACTAGTGGACAGTGCCAAGGTGCCCCCGGCCATTGCCTGGATGCCCATGCCCAAGGGATACCAACCCTCCTGACACCCTAGAGGTGCCTGATTGCCTCCCTTCACTTCAGCAGGCCCATCCTGCTAGTACCCTGAAAGTGGGAAGCTATAGCAATCCCTGCTGGAATGAAGCACTCCCAACTCGGGTGGGGTGGGGGATCATGAATGGTCAAGGGAATCCTGTGAATCCTGATGTGCGATTCTTCCAGCTGCTGTGCTAAAAAAAACCTCCCCCACAATGTCGGTTATGAAATTAGAACATAGAACATAGAACATTACAGCACAGAACAGGCCCTTCGGCCTTCGATGTTGCGCCGACCAATATAAAAAGCAATGCCCCTCCAAACTAAACCATTCTGCAGGGCATTTCAATATCACGATTAGGTAGTTGTTCAATTCTTCCACCAGTGACTCAATAGTTTGCTCTTGTACAGGAGTCAATTTCTCATGGGCAGGTAGAAAATTCTTTATTGTACAACTCAGAAAATTAAACATTGTTTAATAAAGTGACTGCACCTCATTGGTTATCACATTTGCCGTGAGGTAATGACATCCAAATCGAAACTTATTCCTCACTAGTTTACATCTTTTAGATTCAGATTCCTCTTATTAGCATTCACACAATATGATCTGATTGTGGTAAAGTAATATGCTGAGAGTTGCAATTGGACTTGAATGTTAAATCAGCTCCTGACGCATACAATATCATTTAGGGCCAATATCCTCTGTAATTTTCAAATCTCATCAAGGTGCTTTTCAAGATGGCAGGAATTCTGAATCCTGATTTTTTTTCCTCTCACATGGAATAATGTTTGAACTGTCCTTTCATTATGGATTGCTATGATACTTACAGAGACTTCTTGCAGGATCTGTATTCAGGATTTGACTGGCACGCTTTGATTTGAAGTAGTTGTTCGCAATATTTTCACTATCACTGCGGTTTAGCATTTGCCTGTAACGGTCTTCCTCCTATAAATTAGTAATAATATGTGAAAACGTATTTCTTCCTTATCACAGCAAAAATGATAATTTTCTGTGGAATAACTATTTAAATCCATGAATCAGGGTTCAGCCAAGTGTTTAAATAAAATGATAAGACATAGGGGCAGAAGTAGGCCATTTTATTTAACCATCGAGTCTGCTCCACTGATCATAACTAATCTGGTAATCCTCAACTCTACTTTCCCACATTATCTCCATAACCCTTGATTACCTTACTGATTAAAAATTTGTCTATTTCAGCCTTGAACATATGTAACAACCCAGTCTCTACAGTTTTCTGCAATAAAGAATTCCACAGATTCACTAGCATCTGAGAGAAGAAATTCTCCTCATTGCTGTCTCATCTCTAAATGGGTGACCCCTTACTCTGAAATAATGTGCTGTGGTTCTGGACTTTCCCACAATGAGGAAACAACCTCTTAGCCCTGTCAAGCCTCCTAAGAATTGTAAATTGTAAATAGTAAATTGTAGCTCCAATCTTTAGGATTATTTGATTCCCACGCTGCAGTTTGCAGATCCCCAGTGGTCTGTGCAGGTTTTCCAGGGGTCTGCAAAGCTGGTGGATGCCACATGACTGGCAAACACTTTCGAATGCGCAAAGTTTAAGAAGAATTAGCATAATCAAATGGGCCAATTGGAGTAAGATCTTTAGGAGCACTGGATGCTGACAGACTGTCTATGGCATCGGCAAAAGGTGTGTGTGTGTCTGCATGTGCGTGAGGAGAGAACAAAGAACAAAACAGCATGGGAAACAGGCCCTTCGGCCCAACGAGCCAATGCCGCCACCCCGATGTTCCCACCTCTACCCATGATCCCTGTCCATGTTTATAGATCTATGGATTAAAAACCAAATTTGAGTCAATTTAGGGAGAACTTGTTTTGCCAATTAGCCTAAGAGCACATCTTTGGAATGTGGGAGGAAACTGGAGCACCCGGAGAAAACCCACGCAAGCACGGGGAGAATGCGCAAACTCCCACAGACACAGGCCCAAATCCATGTATCTGCACAGCACAGCAATAGTCACTGAGCTGTCGTGTTGCCCATCAAATGGTCCAGGTCAAGCGTACACTAACGACGTGAAGCACTAGGATACTCTTAAAAAAAAAATCCAAGAGCAGCTCTCTCACGACCCATTGAGTGTATGCCCCTGTTAGACAACAAGGTGGACCAAAGCACCTGTAGGATAAAAACAAGTACATCAATATCATCATCTATTTACACACTTCCCAGGGACTCCCAAGGCTCATGATCCCTATTTTAAATCAGTTTTCTATACCCCTCCATTCCCATTCTGTTCATGTGCCCATCTAAGTATTTCTTAAATAACTCCAGAGTACCTGCCTCCACCACTTTACTTGGCAGCGCATTCCATACCCCCACCACCCTCTGTGTGAAAAAACTCCCTCTAGCATCCAAATTATACCTTACCCCCCTCACCCTAAGCCCGTGACCCCTCTGCTATTCGAGTCCATCCTAGGAAAAAGCTTAACCTGTTTACTCTATCTATACCCCTCATAATCTTGTACACCTCTATTAGATCTCCTCTAAGTCTACGTCTTTCTAAGGAAAACAGTCCCAATTTGCCTAACCTCTCCTTGTAACTCAGACCTTCCATACCAGGCAGCATCCTGGTAAACCTCCTCTGCACTCTCTCCAGAGTCTCCATGTCCTTCCGGTAGGAACTGGACTCAGTATTCTAAATGAGGTCTAACCAACGTTTTATACAACTGCAACATTAAAGGCCAGCTCTTGTACTCTATACCCCTTCCTATAAAGGCTAGCGTACTATATGCTTTCTTCACAACCTTCTCCACTTGCTCCGCCACCTTCAGAGACTTGTTCACCTGCATCCCCAGGTCCTTCTGTGTTTCTATACTCTTAATAGGTCTACCCTTTATCATATATCTTGCCCCACATTCTTTCTCCCGAAATGCATCACCTCACATTTATCAGGATTGAATTCCATTTGCCATCTATCTGCCCAAGCTACCAGCCTATCTATATCCTGCTGCATCACCTGACAATGCTCCTCACTATCCACAAGTCCAGCAATCTTTGTATCGTCTGCAAACTTGCTGATCACTCCACTTACTCCCTCTTCCAAGTCATTTATATATATTACAAATAGAAGAGGTCCCAGTATCGAGCCCTGCGGCACACCACTAGTGACCAACCTCCAGCTAGAAAAACACCCTTCCACTCTTACTCTGTCTTCTATTACTAAGTTACTTACCCATCTAGCTACCTGTCCTTATATCCCATGAGCCTTGATTTTCTCAACTAACCTCCCATGAGGGACTTTGTCAAACGCCTTACTAAAATCCATATAGACGACATCACCGTTTTTGTCACCTCCTCAAAAAATTCTACCAGATTTGTAAGGCACGACTTCCCCTTAACAAAGCCATGCTGCGTATCCCTAATCAGATCGCAATGCTCTAAGTGCTTATACATCCTATTTCTAAGAATCCCCTCCAACAGCTTCCCTACCACTGACGTCAAACTCAATGGCCTATAATTCCCAGGGTTATCCCTACTACCCTTTTTAAACAACGGTACAACATTAGCTATTCTCCAGTCCTCTGGGACCTCTCCTGTGTCCAAAGAAGAGACAAAGATTTGTGTCAGAGGCCCAGCAATTTCACCTCGCACCTCCCTAAGCAGCCTGGGATAAATGCCATCAGGCCCCGGAGATTTATCAGTTTTAATGCTACCTAGAAGCTCTAACATTTCCTCCCTCGGTATGGATATTTCCCTCAACTGGTCCACAGCTCCCTCAGAGAGGGGAGCTGTCAACAAGCCCCTCTCCTTCATAAATACCGACGCAAAGTATTCATTCAGGATCTCTGCCATTCTCTCGGGCTCTAAGCACAGTTCCCCTCCTCCGTCCCTAAGAGGTCCGATTTTTCCTTTAACCACCCTTTTATTCTTAACATAGGAGTAAAAAGCCTTTGGATTTTCCTTAATCCTATTCACCAGAATCATTTCATGCCTCCTTTTTGCCCTTTTAACTCCCTGTTTGAGCTCCCTCCTACTCTCTCTATATTCCTCCAACGCTGTCTCCATTCCCAGCTGCTTTGACCTATCATACGCCTCTCTTTTCTTCCTAACCAAGTCCTCAATATCCCTAGTAATCCACGGCTCTCTAATCCTACCTTTCCCATCTTTCCTCTTAGCTGGCACATATCTATCTTGCAACATTTTCAGTATTCCCTTGAAAGAGTCCCACATGCCTAGCGTGGACTTACCCTCGAACAACCGTTCCCAATCAGTTTCCATAAGTGTCTGTCTAATCCGACCGTAGTTAGCCTTCCCCCAATTCAGCACCCTGCCCCTCGGGCAACAAGCATCCTTTTCCATCTGTACCCTAAAGTAGACAGAATTGTGGTCACTGTTAGCCACATGTTCCCCTGCCACAACATCAACACCTGCCCTGGCTCATTACTCAGAACTAAATCCAATATAGCCCCTTCTCTAGTCAGGCTAGCCACATACTGCTCCAACGATCCTTCCAGTACACATTTTACAAATTCCTGCCCGTCCAAACCCCCAGCTCTTGGTATTTTCCAATCCACCCTAGGGAGATTAAAATCTCCCACTATAACAACTCTGTTCTTTCTGCACCTATCCAAAATGTCTTGACATATGCCTTCTTCAACTTCCAGCGGGCTGTTGGGTGGCCTATAATACACCTCTAGCACAGTAATCGCCCCCTTTCTATTCCTCAACTCCACCCACAGCGACTTCACTCCTAACTCCTCTGTATTGTCCTCCCTCTGCACTGCCGTGATGCTCTCCCTAACTAACAACGCCACTCCTCCACCTCTTCTGGACCCTCCTCTGTCACACCTGAAACACTTATACCCAGGAATGTTCAGTTGCCACCGCTCCCCTTCCTTTAACCACGTCTCCGTCACCGCAACCGCATCCAAGTTCCTTGCAAACATTAAGGCCCTAAGTTCATCCGTTTTTCCCGTTACGCTCCTCGCATTGAAACAGACACACTCCAGACCTCCAAGCCCACTCGGAACCTCTTTCTCCCTGGTGTATTTCTTCTCATCCAAGCTTAGTCTATCTCCCATCTCACTCTCTACCGAGCTATTGGTCTCAGCCCCTCCCCCCCTCCATATTAGTTTAAATCCTGCCGAAACACTCCAGCTAACCTCCCAGCTAAGATATTCACGCCCTTCCCATTTAAGTGTTCCCCGTCCCTTCTGCACAGCTGCCCTTCTTTCACAAAGACTTCCCAGTTATCCACAAATATGAAACCCTTTGCCCTACACCAGTCCTTCAGCCACACATTCAGCTATAGGATTTCATTTCTCCTGGCTCCGCTATTACCCGGCCCTGGAAGCAGCCCTGAGATCGCCACCCTGGAGGCCCTGCTCTTCAGCCTACCTCCCAACTCCCTGAACTGCCTTCGTATATCTTCCCTGCTCTTCCTTCCTATATCCTTCTCTCCTACGTGAATAATCACATCTGCCTGGGTCCCCTCATCCTTCAAAATGCCCTCTACCCTGTCTGACACATCTTGCACCCCTGCTCCAGGGAGGCAAACTACCATCCTGGAGTCCCGCCTTGGACCACAGAAGCGCCTATCTATTACTTTAACCCTCCCATCCCCCACCACTATCTCCCTTTTCGCCCCTTTCCTCCCCTTTGAGGTACTCTGGTCTTCCTGCCTTGCCTTTTCTACCCCTCCGCCCTCGATATTTTGGGGGACGACCACTGGGGAAGTCTTTGGACTGTCCCCCCTCTCCTTTTTCCCCTTCCTGACAGTAATCCACCTGTAAGGGTCAGGTTCCCCCGCCTTAGGCTCTGGCTCCGCCACCTTACTCTGCCTCCTTTCCATGATTGCCTCGTTCTCCCTGACTAAAAATGCATCTTCCAATCGCTGCTCTAGTTGCTTGACCCGAGCCCTCAGACGCTGCAGCTCCAAACACCTGATGCATACTTGGACTTTCGGGAGAGGTCTTGCCTCCAGGGACTCCCACATATGACACCGTACACAGGTGAGGCATCTTCCCTTAATCCCTGCCATTGTCATGAACCCTTTGGAGGTGTGAATACAATTGGAAGACCAGTAGCACACTGTGCCTAAGCCTGCTCTCGCCCAAGCCCCGTGAGCCAAAGCCCTTATATCTCTCACTCTGCTTCCCTACTCACTCACACTGCCCGCTCCCGACGGTGCCCGTTGTCTACTGCCACTTTCTTTTTATACTCCCTGGTTCTCTTCCTAGCTACCCCAGGCCTAACAATAGCAGCAAAAAGCACTCAAAAAGAGAGAGAAAAAGCAAATTGAAAAAATTCACACTCAGCCACCAGCACTTCCAAACACTCTGTCCCAGAGAACAATGAGAGAGAGAGAGAGATGTATGTGGCCAATATGAGAATCAGCTTTCCAACATCATTCCTCCAATTAAAAACAACAAACGGTCTTTATATTTTAGTGGTAGGAGATACAATATTTTTCTTACCTTGCCTTAGTGTTTATTAACAGGAGGTTTGAGTTCAAGACATTGGTGAGACCACATTTAAATATTGTATTCAGTTCTGGTCACCTCACTATAAGAAGAATGTGGAAGCATTGGAGAGAGTGCAGAGGAGATTTACCAGGATGCTGCCTGGTTTGGAGGGTAGGTCTTATGAGGAAAGGTTGGGGGAGTTGGGGCTTTTCTCTTTAGAGCGGAGGAGGATGAGAGGAGACTATGGGGTTTATAAGATGATGAGGAGGATTGATAGAGTGGATGTGCAGAGACTATTTCCTTAGGTAGATGTAAATTTTACTAGGGGCATAACTATAAGGTTCATGGTGGGAGATATAAGAGGGATGTCCGAGGTAGATTCTTCACTCAGAAAGTGGTTGGAGTATGGAATAGATTCCCTGCTGTGATAGTGGAGTCAGACACTTCAGGAACTTGCGAGCGGTCATTGGATAGACACATGGAGCACAGCAGGATTATACGAGTAGGATAGCTTGATCTTGGGATTGGACATAGCTCGGCACGACATTGAGGGCCGAAGGGCCTGTACTGTGCTGTAATGTTCTATGTTCTAACTGTCTAGTACTGACAGAAACTTGTTGCAGCATCTAATTGCGCAGCAACTGCTGATAAAACATTTACTATTTCAGTATTTTTTTTGATAAGAATACTTTTTAATTATTAACAGATTACATACTCCTAAAGTGGGGACTTCTTCCAGGGACTAAAGTTAAAGGAAGGTGGCTTGACCAACAGTTGTGAGGGCACCATGTATCTGGCAAATGTATTTGTGACTGTGTGCCTCTTCCTAATTCATGCATAGATAAAGCTAGAAAAGACTTGTTTACATTTTATTCTCTGTTCGTATACATTTTGTGACAAAAATGGGTGTTGACATTATGAGAATTTTAGGGGTTCCCTGACGCTCTTAGGAGGTCACTAGGGGTTCTACAGCTCAGTTTGAAAACTCTGGGTTTATTCATTTTAAGTAATGGAACATTGATGAAATAAAACCCTGGCAACTCTTCAATAGAACATAATTTTTTAAAATACATTTATGTTGTCAATTGTTCTTCAATAGCGAATAAGACAACTGGAATATCATCTCAATTTTTGAAATGAGTTGTTTAGTAACTGATGGAATCGAAATGAGTCTGAACTGCAGATCCCATATACACCAAACTGAGAATCTTGACTTTTCAAGCAAAATTTTCAAAGCTTGTATTTACATTGAGTATCAACAGTGCAACCCACCTCAAGGGTATCTTCATGGGTCATTTCTTAGACTATTGTTCCCATTTATGGACATCCATTTTTCACTGTTTCAGACTGCCTTTAAACAGTCTACATATGTATTTTGTTGACCACCATGAAATCACTTCTTAGTTGTCAGTGTTATTCAAGACTTAACCATTATGTCTGTGTATTCATAATAGTGCAGCCACATTTGGCATGTCTGCTCTTTTGCGAACTTCATGGCTCTTGTCTTGTCACCTAATCTTCATTTGTCATTTTTATTATTATTCAGTTATGGGATGCAAACCAAAGGTTCTCCCATATTGAGAATGAACAAATAGCGATATCTATTCAAGTCAATATGGTGAGTGGCCTGAAGGGGAACTTGAGGGGTGGTGTTCCTATGCAGATTTGGTGAAAATAATTCATAAATTTAACACTGACAATCTATGCCTTGTGAAACAAGATCCTAGAATAACACAGCAATGGGGTGGAAAGTTCTTTCCCACATATTACGTTGCATACATTTGACTTACATAAACAACGAACCACATGATCAATCATTTTGTTAGAACTTAATCTTTTTCATCCAAAAAGCACAAAACATCTTACTAGATTCGGTTAATTCTCACATTAGTAATGAAAGAACTTGATTTATCTAATACTTTATCACCTCAGGGTATCCTAAAGCACTTTACAGCCACTTAAGTACTGAAATACTTAAGTATTGAAGTGAAATACCTTTCATATTGTAGGAAATGTGGCAGCCAATATGCTTGAATTCACAACTTTCTAATTCAGAGCTGGGTATGGTACTCTACCTACGTAATGCTGACGTGTATATAAGATGCCTCTTGAATGAACTACCGAATATCCAAGGCTACTGAAATGGTGAAGCAAGCACTGCTCAGTCCTTACATTCCTAACATTTTATCTACCATTCTGTTTAATATACTTTATCTGTATTTTGAAAAAGAAGTCTAGAAGGTTTTACAATCAGAGTTCATTTTCTAAGACCCCTTCTTGTTAAATAACCTGCACACAAAAATAAATATCCATTTACAAAGAACAAAGAACAAAGAACAAAACAGCACGGGAAACAGGCCCTTCGGCCCAACGAGCCCGCGCCGCCACCCCGATGTTCTCACTTCTACCCACAATCCGTGTTCATGTTTATAGATCTATGGATTAAAAACCAAATTTGAGACAATTTAGGGAGAATTTGTTTTGCCAATTAGCCTAAGAGCACATCTTTGGGATGTGGGAGGAAACTGGAACTCCTGGAGAAAACCCACGCAAGCACGGGGAGAATGCGCAAACTCCCACAGACACAGGCCCAAATACATATATCTGCACAACACAGCGATAGTCACTGAGCTGTCATGTTGCCCAAAAAATGGTCCAGGTCAAGCATACACTAACGATGTGAAGCACTAGGATACTCTCGAAAAAAAAAATCCAAGAGCAGCCCTCTCACGACCCATCGCGTGTATGCCCCTCGTTAGACAACAAGGTGGATCAAAGCACCTGCAGGATAAAAACAAGTACATCAATATCATCATCTATTTACACACTTCCCAGGGACTCCCAAGGCTCATGATCCCTATTTTAAATTAGTTTTCTATACCCCTCCTCTCTCAAAATAGTTTGTACAATCTAAACTTATACTTCTGCTTCATTATAAATAATATTCAAATTAAGTATTTTGAATGATTATATGGGTGCAACAGTAGTTAGCACAGCTGCCTCACAGTGCCAGGGACTGGATTCTATTCTATTGGGTATTTGTGTGAAATTTGCACGTTCTCCCTGCGTCTGTGTGGGGTTTTTTCTGGGTGCTCTTATTTCCTCCCACAATTCAAAAACTGTGGGGAATTAGCCATGCTAAATTGCTCCTTCTCGTCCAAAGATGTGAAGATAAGGTGCATTAACAGGGTTACAGAGATAGGTCAGAGGGGAGGGCTAGGGTGGAATGCTCTTTCGGAGAGTTGGTGCAAACATGATGGGCTAATGGTCTTCTTCTTGGGATTCCACGGCGCTGAAGTTAATCTCAGTTGAGTTGAACAATGCATTTCTGATAGTCTGTATAAAGTTTGAATGAATTTATATGTAACGCTTACCATCGAGCAATCTGCAATTTCATTAGTAGAGACTCTCATCCCTTGCTTAGTCGGTGCTAAACTAGAGCCAGCTGGAAATAAAACCAAATTGTTAAAGGATATAACTTATACAGATCAAAGAACTAAATTCTATTCCAAACAACTTATTTCATTTCAACTTCTGATCCATCAGCAAATACAGCAGTGGTGTTTTATGCATCGTATAACGATCAGGGTGGCATGGTGGTTAGCACTGCTGCCTCACAGAATCAGGGACCAAAGTTCACTTTGAGCTTTGGGTAATTATCTGTATGGAGTTTGCATATGTGGACGCTTTGGAGAGCGTACAGAAAAGATTTACCAGGATATTGCCTGGTATGGAGGGCATTAGCTATGAGGACAGGTTGGAGCAATTCTGTTTGTTCTTACTGGAGTGACGGAAGTTGAGGGAAGACCTGATAGAAGTTAGCAAGATTATAAAAGGCATGGACGGAATGAATAGTCAGAAACTTTTTCCCAGGGTGGAAGAGTCAATTACTAGGGGGCATTGATTTAAGGTGTGAGGGGCAAGTTTTAAAAGAGTTGTACGAGGCAGACTTTTTACACAGAGGATAGCGGGTGCCTGGAACTCGCTGGGGGAACGAGCGGTGGAAGCGGATACAATAAATGGTGGTAAGCTTTTTCCACATTTAGAAATGGATAGAACGAGGGGTCACGGATTTAGGGTGAGGGGGGCTATGTATAAGACAAATATTAGAGGCCAGTTTTTCACACAAAGGGTAGTGGGGGTGTGGAATGCACTGCCGAGTAAGGTGGTGGGAGCAGGCACGCTAGGGTTGTTTAAGGGTCTCTTGGACAGCCACATGAGCGGTCTGCAGATAGAGGGATATAGCAGGACTGTTTGAATATCGGGAGGACCAAATAGTAGTAGACTATCTTTTAGTTTCGTCTCGGGAATGTCTTAGTTTTTTTTAGCATGTTTAATTAAGTCTTATTTGTTTCCGCAGGCAATTTGGTCCACCTTGTTGACCAACAAGGGGCATGCATGCGGCATGTCGTGTGAGAGCTGCTCTTGGAGGTTGCTTCAGGAGTTGCCTGTGCTTCATGTCGTTAGTGTATGCTTAAACTGGACCATCTGATGGGCATCATGACAGCTCAGTGACTATCGCTGTGCTGTGCAGATACATGGATTTGGGCCTGTGTCTGCGAGAGTTTGCACATTCTCCCCGTGGTTGCGTGGGTTTCCTCCGGGTGCTCCGGTTTCCTCCCACATACCAAAAATGTGCACTTAGGCTGATTGGGTAACAAATTGTCCCTACGTTGGTCCCTATATGGGAATTTTCAACAATAGGCATAGCCTAAAGTTAAGGATATGTCATTAAGACGTTAGGACGGCGGCGTGGGCTCGTTGGGCCGAAGGGCCTGTTTCCCGTGCTGTGTTGCTCTTTGTTCTTTGTTCTTGATAATGACTTTTAAGGGATGTCTTGACAAATGCAAGGGTGTTTTTCTAGCTGGAGGTCGGTCACTAATGGTGTGCTGCAGGGCTCGGTACTGGGACCTCTTCTATTTGTAATACATATAAATGACTTGGAAGAGGGAGTAAGTGGAGTGATCAGCAAATTTGCAGACGATACAAAGATGGCTGGACTTGCGGATAGTGAGGAGCGTTGTCAGGCAATGCAGCAGGACATAGATAGGCTGGTAGCTTGGGCAGACAGATGGCAGATGGAATTCAATCCTGATAAATGTGAGGTGATGCACTTTGGGAGAAAGAATGTAGGGGGGAGGCATATGATAAAGGGTAGACCTATTAAGAGTATAGAAACGCAGAGGGACCTGGGGATGCAGGTGAACAAGTCTCTGAAGGTGGCAGAGCAAGCGGAGAAGGTTGTGAAGAAAGCATATAGTATGTTAGCCTTTATAGGAAGGAGTATAGAGCACAAGAGCTGGCCTTTAATGTTGCAGTTGTATAAAACGTTGGTTAGACCTCATTTGGAATACTGCATCCAGTTCTGGTTGCCCTACTACTGGAAGGACGTGGAGACTCTGGAGAGAGTGCAGAGGAGGTTTACCAGGATGCTGCCTGGTGTGGAAGGTCTGAATTACGAGAGGTTAGGCAAATTGGGACTGTTTTCCTTAGAAAGACGTAGACTTAGAGGAGATCTAATAGAGGTGTACAAGATTATGAGGGGTATAGATAGAGTAAACAGGATTAAGCTTTTTCCTAGGATGGACTCAAATAGCACGAGGGGTCACGGGCTTAGGGTGAGGGGGGTAAGGTATAATTTGGATGCTAGAGGGAGTTTTTTCACACAGAGGGTGGTGGGGGTATGGAATGCGCTGCCAAGTAAAGTGGTGGGGGCAGGTACTCTGGAGTTATTTAAGAAATACTTAGATGGGCACATGAACAGAATGGGAATGGAGGGTATAGAAAACTGATTTAAAATAGGGATCATGAGCCTTGGGAGTCCCTGGAAAGTGTGTAAATAGATGATGATATTGATGTACTTGTTTTTATCCTACAGGTGCTTTGGTCCACCTTGTTGTCTAACGAGGGGCATACACGCGATGGGTCGTGAGAGGGCTGCTCTTGGATTTTTTCGAGAGTATCCTAGTGCTTCACGTCGTTAGTGTACGCTTGACCTGGACCATTTGATGGGCAACACGACAGCTCAGTGACTATCGCTGTGCTGTGCAGATACATGGATTTTGGCCTGTGTCTGTGGGAGTTTGCGCATTCTCCCCGTGCTTGCGTGGGTTTTCTCCAGTTTCTCCCACATCCCAAAGATGTGCTCTTAGGCTAACTGGCAAAACAAATTCTCCCTAAATTGTCTCAAATTTGGTTTTTGATCCATAGATCTATAAACATGGACAGGGATTGCGGGTCGAGGTGGGTACATTGGTGTGGTGGTGCGGGCTCGTTGGGCTGAAGGGCCTGTTTCCTGTGCTGTTTTCTTCTTTGTTCTTTGCATGAATGAGATTGGAATAGACGGATATAGTCGCCAGAAGCTATGGGGGTTTTAGTTAAGGGGTTTTCTCATTTGGAGAAGTCAAGGGCAGGTCATGCCTTACGAGCCTAGTTGAGTTCTTCGAAAATGTGACTGAACACATTGACGAAGGAAGGGCGGTGGACGTAGTGTACATGGACTTTAGTAAGGCGTTTGATAAGGTCCCACATGCAAGGCTTCTGGAGAAGGTGAGAGGGCATGGGATCCAAGGGGCTTTGGCCTCGTGGATCCAGAACTGGCTTGCCGGCAGAAGGCAGAGAGTGGTTGTGGATGGGTCTTGTTCTGCATGGAGGTCGGTAACCAGTGGAATGCCCCAGGGATCTGTTCTGGGACCCCTGCTGTTTGTCATTTTCATAAATGACCTGGATGAGGAAGTGGAGGGATGGGTTAGCAAGTTCGCCGACGATACAAAGATCGGTGGTGTTGTGGATGGTCTGGAGGGATGCCAAAAGTTGCAGCAGGACATAGACAGGATGCAAGACTGGGCGGAGAAGTGGCAGATGGACTTCAACGCAGATAAATGTGTAGTGGTCCATTTTGGCAGGAATAATGGGATGAAGGAGTACAATATAAGGGGTAGAGTCTTAGCTGTGTTGTAGAGCAGAAGGATCTCGGGGTCCGGGTCCATAGGACTCTTAAATCGGCCTCGCAGGTGGAGGAAGTGGTCAAGAAGGCGTACGGTGTACTGGCCTTCATTAATCGAGGAATAGAGTTTAGGAGTCAGGAGGTAATGATGCAGCTCTATAAGACTCTTGTCAGACCCCAGTTGGAGTATTGTGCGCAGTTCTGGTCGCCTCATTATAGGAAGGATGTAGAGGCTATTGAGAGGGTTCAGAGGAGATTTACAAGGATGCTGCCTGGATTGGGAGGCAGGCCTTATGAAGATAGGTTGAGGGAGCTGGGACTCTTCTCACTGGAGAGACGTAGGTTGAGAGGCGACCTGATAGAGGTTTATAAAATGTTGAGAGGAATAGATAGGGTGGACTCTCAGAGACTATTTCCCCGAGCTGAAATGGTCACTACGAGAGGACACAGATTTAAGGTGCAGGGAAGCAAATACAAAGGAGATGTCAGGGGTAGGTTTTTCACTCAGAGGGTGGTGAGTGAATGGAACTGACTGCCGTCGGAGGTTGTTGAGGCAAACTCACTGGGGTCTTTTAAGAGACTTCTGGATGAGTATATGGAAAAGAATAGGATGGGGGGTTATAGATAGGTCTGTGGATTGGTTGATGTGATCGGCGCAACTCGTGGGCCGAAGGGCCTGTTTGTGCTGTGTTGTTCTATAGGCAGCATGGTCGGTTGAAGCTTGGGCAGCCGAAGGGCCTGTTCGTGTGCTTTAATTTTCTTTGTTCTTTGTCTGCATGGGTTTCCTGTGGGTGCTCTGGTTCCCTCCCACAGTCCAAACTTGTGCAGGTTAGGTAAATTGACCATGCTAAACGCATTGGGTTATGTGGAGTGGGCCTGGGTAAAGTCAGTGCAGGCTCACTAGGCCTAATCTTCTGCTGCAAGAGTTGTTTATCCTGGTTTTAAAAAAGCTGTTAACACTTCTTACAATAATTATAATTAGATACAGAAGAGCACAAGGAATAATCGTCCATATGACTCTTGAATTACACAATGTTTAAAACTTTCACAAAATCTAATACAAGTCCTAAATCTTAGTGTAGTTTCATTAGCGAAAATCCAGTCCCATATCTCACCTGAGTTCTCTGAAACTTCAGCCCAATTTTATGTTGTAAGTCCTCTAGTCCCTCCTGAACACCTCACTCCACTGACTTTACATATCCTCCCAGAGTCCCTTCATGTCCCCTTCTATTCCAAGTGTCCCTCATGTCCCAGACTCCTCCATACCCTTTATACTTCCCATGCCCCTCCCAAATCTTCCATGTCCATTCACAGAACCAGTGAAACAGTTTGGAGGGGCATTGCTTTTTATTTTGGTCGGCACAACATCGAAGGCCGAAGGGCCTGTTCTGTGCTGTAATGTTCTATGTTCTATGTTCTATGTAACCAATGAACCATATAACAACAATGGCAAATCTTGAAATGCTCAAGAAGAAGTAGCCATTGAAAACTTGACTTTGAAAGAAACAACCGCTCTTAAACAGTAATAAAAGAGTCAATCAGACGCTGCCTTTAATGGGATGGGATTTGATACCTGAGGCAGGTTGGTGGTGGAGTGGCATTTAAGCAGGCAGGACGCTGTCAGGTGGGGACTCTGTACCTTCCAACCTCTGTGGCTAGAAGGCCTGTGGGTGGGTGGCCGTCATGTCCTGCTGCCAATTTAAGTGGGAAATCGAAGCTCACTTAAGGGCCTCATTTTGCTGGCATAGGCAGTGGTGGAGAAGTTGACTTGCGAGAGGCCCAATAAGAAAACCATGTTGGGGTTGCATGTGGGCTTCCAGGGAATTTCCTTGATCAAAGCTATTCAGTGACTGATCAAAGGGCTCAGCATTGGGGAGAGGGATCCACTGAGAGCCACAGCATATCTTGCTGCTGGCCACTGCCTCCCCTTCCATCCCCTCATCCTCCATACTCCATGATGTAACCATTAGCAAAATAACAAACAAAATAACTACTTTCTACACAGAGGAAGGAATTTTTTTGTTGGAAAGTACAATTGTCAGTTATACATTTAAAACATTACTACTATTTAAAAATTCTCAGGTTGCAGAGGGTTGCACCTACTGTTTATTAATGTGGCCTTTGAGCGATTTATTTTGGTCTTTTGCCTTAGTCACTGATTACAAACAGAGTTTGTTCTTGAAATATTTGGATTTGTATTTCACTGACAAAAACCAGCACAGAACTCCAAAAAAGAATAAACCATGGGCGGATTTTCTATGCAGTTCTGCATCATATTTTGTGCCAGCAGCAGTGGTCTACTATTGCTGATACTGCCCGCTGCCAGGAAACCCGTGATGGGGGTTCACTGTCAACAAGTCCATGAGATCCCATTGAGAAGAACAGCCAGAAAACTCTGTCCCATATCTCTTAAATAAAGAGTGATTAAGAGAGAGGCAATTAACAGATGCAGCAGGCCAGAAAAGATCAAATGTAGCAACAAGGCAGAAATAAGTAACGACAGAGGAAAAGTAAGGATAAATGTGTGTATGTATTTTCAAATCAGTGAACTTTCTTTAAAACTATTCAACAGTGGAGAGTGATGATTATATTGAGCGATATTGTCATTCAGCACAAGCAAATCAATTGCCATTTTTAAACTATAGATCATGTTTGTCTACTCTGCTGAATAGATACTCTTGCCCCTATCCAACTTTGCATTGTTGTCCCCTCACTGCGATGCTTGCTAACCTTCATTGCCTACCCTTCCGGCAAATACTTGATTTTAAAGCTCTTATTCTTGCTTTCAAATAATTGCAGTTTTGTTACATCTTTTTTCTGTAACCTCCTCCTGCCCTACACATCTCTCCAAAATATCTGTGCTCCTTTAGTTCTGTCCTCTTGCACATCCTCAATTTTAATTATTCCATCATTGGTTGGTTTACCCTCAGACACCTAAGCTTTAAGCTCTGGAATCGTTCCTAAAATTTCTCTGCCCCTCTGTTCCCTTTTAAGGTGGTTCTTAAAAGCTATCTTGTCCTAATATTCTTTATGTAGTTCAGTATCAAATTCTGTTTAATAATGCTCCTCTGAAGTGCACTTAAGGGTGCTACATAGATGATGTTGTTGTCTTTGAAAGTTCCAAGACCTTCATTTCACATGAGATTTTATTAGAAACATTTACAAACATAGAAACATTAAAAAGTGCTTCACAACATTTTCTCTAGAGATATAAGCATGTTTTAGAGTGAGCAGTAGAAAGAGAAAAGTTCTCTAGCTAAAGATGTCCATTATCACTTACCAGAAGGAAGAGTAATCTTCTGAAGAACTGTTTCTGGTAATTTCCAGCAACCACTTTCTTCATCCCAAACACTTTCCCGCTTTATTTTATCAATATTACTGTAGTTACACTCA
Organism: Sphyrna mokarran; assembly: GCA_024679065.1. Classification (NCBI taxonomy): domain Eukaryota; kingdom Metazoa; phylum Chordata; class Chondrichthyes; order Carcharhiniformes; family Carcharhinidae; genus Sphyrna; species Sphyrna mokarran. The sequence continues at coordinate 33,702,810 of JAGIQG010000028.1, forward strand.
CGTCGGATTAATGGCTGGATTCTTTCCAGAACTTGCTGCAGCAGAATGTTTTCTCGTTCCTGCTTCCTTATAGTGGATAGATAGTCGATACGCTCAAATTCAAATTCAGACTGGAGATCAGAGATTTCTATCTCTGCAACTCTGAGCTTAAGCAAGATAAATGATAAACAGATTAACAAACAAATCTGTTTGTAGCCCATAAGTATAAGTCACTAAATATAAGTCACTAATAAATCCAACAAGGAATTCAAGGGAAAACCTGTGACTCAAACTGTGATGCAAATATGGAAGTTAATAATATGTGGTTGCATTTAAGAAGAAACTAGGTAAGTAAATTAGGAAGAAAGGAATTGAAAGGTATGTAGATAGGATGAGATAAAATAAGGTGGGAGGAGGTTTGTATGGTGCATTAACAATAGGCCAGAACATCTGAGCTTCTCAGCACTGGATTTGGGGGGTACTCCAAAGATGTGCTGAGGGATTTCCCAGGTAAGAGTTTGCATGGCAATTGCCTAGAAATGCAAACTTCCGTTGGGCACCATTTGAAAATGCAATTTAAATCATAAACTTTGGCTGGTTTTGGATACGTTACCCAGAATTAAAACCTCTACTAACTTCTGGGCAACTATTGTAAAGACCCAGAACTGCTCAAACCCGCACCCTAATTAACACCTCCCCCTTTCCTGAGGTATTACTCATACTCTGACTCCCCATGGGATTCCTCCCAATCTGACTAGTCCTACCCTTGCAGGCCCTGCCCAGTTCCTTCTGACCCAACACCCCCTCCACCCTTAGCTTCCAAAACCTCACTATGGTCCGACTAACTCTGATCTCCCCACTCTTAACCCTTACCCCCCCACCTGAAGTCTGTTACAATCACCCCCTCATTGAGATTCCATTCCCTGAGGTTCCCGAGGACCTATCCCCTGCACTTGCCTCTGCCCCCATCCTCGAAGTGCCACCAACCCCACTACCTCTGATCCCCTCTACGATTCCTGACATCCATGTAAATAAGTGGGCACAGAGTGGCAATCCAATGCTGAAGATGTTATGGCCTAATGTAAATTCTATCTATTCTATTCTAAATAAGCTTGGGTTTCTGGTTATCTGAAAATTTACTTTCTTTTTCTCCAATTCCGTCTGCTTTAGGGTATTAATGGAAAAAGATGAAGCCTGCCCTAAGGGGAGGGTGTTAAACTGGGGGAGGGCTAGATATAGCCAGATTAGTCAGGATCTTAGGGATACCGACTGGGATAAGCTGTTCGAGGGTAGGTCGACGCTGCACATGTGGGAGTCTTTCAAGAGAAAACTAAAATTTTTGCAGGAAAGACACGTGCCAGTAAGGAGGAAGGATGGGAAGGGTAGGATTAGAGAACCGTGGGTTACTAGGGATGTTGAGGACTTGGTCAGGAAGAAGCGGGAGGCGTACGTTAGATCCAGGCAATTGGGGACAGAGGCAGTGCTTGAAAAATATAGAGAGTGTAGACGGGATCTTAAAAGGGGTGTCAGAAAGGCAAAAAGGGGCCATGAAATGGCTTTGGCAGGTAGGATTAAGGAAAATCCTAAGGCATTTTACTCCTATGTAAGGAGCAAAAGGATGGTTAGAGGGAAGATTGGACCTCTCAGGGACAGAGGAGGGGAACTATGCTTAGAGCCTGAGGGAATGGGGGAGATCCTGAATGAATACTTTGCGTCGGTATTCACGCAGGAGAGGGGCCTGATGTCTGATGCTGGCTTTGAGGATTTTGAGGACCCGTTAAAGGAAATAATCATTATGAGGGACGAAGTGTTGGGGCTTTTAGGTAGCATAAAGACTTATAAAGCCTGGGGCCTGATGGTATTTATCCCAGGCTGCTAAGGGAGGTGAGAGATGACATTGCTGGGCCTCTGACGCAAATCTTTGTCTCTTCTTTGGACACAGCTGAGGTCCCAGAGGACTGGAGGATTGCAAATGTAGTACCGTTGTTTAAAAAGGGTCAGAGGGATAACCCAGGGAACTATAGGCCGGTGAGCTTGACTTCAGTTATAGGTAAGCTAATGGAGAGGATCCTCAGGGACAGGATGTATGAGCATCTGGAGCGCTGCGATCTGATCAGGGATACGCAGCATGGCTTCGTTAAGGGGAGGTCGTGCCTTACGAATCTAGTGGAATTTTTTGAAGAGGTGACAAAAACGGTTGATGAAGGACAAGCCGTTGATGTCATCTACATGGATTTCAGTAAGGCGTTTGACAAGGTTCCCCATGGTAGGCTGATAAAAAAGGTGAAGGCGCATGGGATACAGGGCCAGGTACGTAGATGGGTTGAGAACTGGCTTGGGAGGAGGAGACAGCGGGTAGTAGTGGAAGGCTCTTTTTCCAACTGGAGGTCAGTCACTAGTGGTGTGCCACAGGGCTCAGTACTAGGACCTCTTCTATTTGTGATTTATATAAATGACTTGGAAGAGGGGGTAGGTGGTGTGATCAGCAAATTTGCTGATGACACTAAGATACTTGGATTGGCGGGGACTGAGGAGCAGTGCCAGGCAATACAACAGGACATAGATAGGCTGGTAGATTGGGCAGATAGATGGCAAATGGAATTTAATCCGGATAAATGCGAGGTGATGCATTTTGGCTGGAATAATGTAGAGGGGAGTTGCAGGATATAAGGTAAAATTATCCGGAGTATAGAGACGCAGAGAGACCTGGGGGTGCAGGTTCACAAGTCTCTGAAGGCGTCAGTACAGGTGGAGAAAGTGATAAAGAAAGCGTATGGTATGTTAGCCTTCATAGGAAGGGGTACAGAATACAAGAGTAGGAGTCTGATGTTACAAGTGTAAAGAACGTTGGTTAGGCCTCACTTGGAGTACTGCGTCCAGTTCTGGTCGCCGTACTACCAGAAGGATGTGGAGGCCCTGGAGAGAGTGCAGAGGAGATTTACCAGGATGCTGCCTGGTATGGAAGGGCTGTCTTACGAGGAAAGATTGAACGCACTGGGGTTGTTTTCCCTTGAAAGACGTCGGCTGAGAGGGGATCTATTAGAGGTGTATAAGATTATGAGGGGTATAGATAGAGTAAATGGTGGTAAGCTTTTTCCACCATTAGAATCGGATAGAACGAGGGGTCACGGCCTTAGGGTGAGGGGGGCTATGTATAAGACGAATATTAGAGGGCATTTTTTCACACAAAGGGTAGTGGGGGTGTGGAATGCGCTACCGAGTGGGGTGGTGGGAGCAGGCACGCTAGGGTTGTTTAAGGGTCTCTTGGACAGCCACATGAGCGGTCTGCAGATAGAGGGATATAGGAGGACTGTTTAAATACTTTATTTGTTTCCACAGGCTATTCGGTCCACCTTGTTGACCAACAAGGCGCATGCATTCGGCAGGTCGTGCGAGGGCTGCTCCTGGATGTTACTTCAGGAGTGGCCTAGTGCTTCATGTCGTTAGTGTATGCTTAAACTGGACCATCAGATGGGCAACATGACAGCTCAGAGACTATCGCTGTTGCTGTGCAGACACATGGATTTGGGCCTGTGTCTGCGGGAGTTTGCGTGTTCTCCCCGTGGTTGCGTGGGTTTTCTCCGGGTGCTCCGGTTTCCTCCCACATCCCAAAAATGTGCTCTTAGGCTGATTGGGTAACAGATTGTCCCTATATTGGTCTCTATATGTCATTAAGACGTTAGGACGGCGGTGCGGGCTCGTTGGGCCGAAGGGCCTGTTTCCTGTGCTGTGTTGTTCCTTGTTCTTTGTTCTATCTCATCCATATTTTGCTCCTTGCATGGCAAGGTCAGAACATATTTGTTGAAATGAACACTGAGCATAAATTAACCCTTTAATTCAGGAGAAACAGTAATCAAGAGAAATATGGATGGTGGAAATAGATTAAGAAATGAGAAAGGGATAGATAGCTGAGTGACAAGTCCATTAGAGTAAAAAGAGAGCACACTTTGTAATGGAATTTCTTCAATTCCTAATTTCAAAAGCCATCTTTTAGGTGACATGTTAAACTGAGACACTTCTTGTTCAAGTGAATATAAAAAAATCCTAAGGTACTGTTTAAAACAGCATAAAATTATTTTGGTAGCCTGGTCAGCATTTCTTCCTCAAGCTACATCAGCAAAGTCATCTCACTGGGGAATCTTCCTGAATGCAAAATGGCAATGTTTACATAAAACCTGAGACGATCTAGTGGTTCAATCCTTGGTTTTGGGATTGAGGATGTTTCTATTAGAAATTGTGCCCATAGAAAATGAGGAAGGGTTTCACTGCTAATAAAGTAGCATTTGTTAGTTTGTCAATTACATCACAGAGTAACATTATTATCATAAATTATACAACTCCATGGGAGGAATTTTAATGACACTAACCCTCTTCTGATGTGGATAGGGGTCAGCATCTGCATCCAGCTGTTAAGAGGCAATTAAATTTAACTTAACATTCTGGCTTTAACAGCTACAGTGAAACTTGACAGGGTCAGCAAGGTGAATGCAGTGAGGAATGAGTGTTTTGTGAAATTCACAGGCTAGAAAAGCTTTTAATACTATAAAAGCACAACTGTTTCCTTGCCTAGATGAAAACATTTTAGTCAAATGGCTTGTTCTGAGAGTGAGTTTTCAACACTTGTTGACTTTCAACATTTTATGAATCAGTGATGCTATCATTTAAGCAAGTGTCCATAAAAATTGAAAGCAGAAGAGGGAATTACAAAGAAAAAGCAGGACCTTTCTCTGCAGGTTTTCTATATTCTTGCTTTTTGCTCGAACTTCATCCTGAATAGATTCATACACATTGATCAAGATAGTAGGATCATCTCTGTCTGTGTGCTTCAGTGCTTCTGCAAGTTGATTCTTTCGTTCATCAGCATACTTCTTCCGTCGTTTCCGTTTCTCCTTCAGCTCTGTATTTTTGACCTGTTCCCCACCTACAACCTCATTCTCCAACATCTTCAACCTACAGTAAGCAGTAGAAAGTATCATTAATTTTTCTACACATTTGAATTGAATTAATTTTGGGTGACCAACTAATTAAGCAGAGCAATCAGTTGTTTATATCCATAAAGAGGATGTTAATGCGATTTTTGAAATAGCAGCCTCATTTACATCAGGCCAATGAGCTAAGGGAACCATTAAAAAGCCCGTTAAATGCCAGGTTGGGGATGGGATTGAAAACTATAAAGATTAGTATAAACTAAGAGTGCTACGTTGTTAGAAGTATCAACCTTAGGATGTGATGTTTAACCATTCATTTGTCCAGGTGAATGCAAAAGATCTCACGGCACTATTTGAAGAAATGCAGGGTGTTCACAGTGCTGCTGGTTAATATGCACAACTCAAAGAAACATTGATAAAAGCAGATTAACTAATTTATCTCCATTACAATTTATGGATAAGTGCGATTTGGTTGAAGTAAAGCCATTGTCGCAGTTAGAACATAGAACATAGAACATAGAACAATACAGCACAGAACAGGCCCTTCGGCCTTCGATGTTGTGCCGACCAAAATAAAAAGCAATGCCCCTCCTAACTAAAATTCCCTTCTCATCCATATACTTATCAACTAACCTCTTAAACGCCACCAAACTTGGCGCATCTACAACAGAATGTTAACAGTTGTTAATTGATTGTAAAATGTGAACATGTGAAAGGCAATACGTGTATGTCCTGAAATTCCATTTGGTTATCACTGGTCTCCTGCTATAATTTTGGCACGAAACTTGCTGAAATCCCAGAAAACACTGCTAATGCAAATTTCAATATTATACTTTTCAGCAGTTCATAGACTGGCTTTTGAAATATACAAAAAAATCTCTCCCAGAACCAAACTCAAACTATAATATCTGCGAGTTCTTAACTGACTTTCTCAGAAACAAAGCTGGAGTGCTAATTTTCACTTTGTATAGTAATTTACTTAAAAGTGAGATAACACACACACACACACACACACACAATTTACTTAAAAGTGAGATAAAACACACACACACACACACACACACACACACACGTAATTTTCCTTTTGCATTTGCTGATGGGATGTGGGTGTCATTGGCTAGGCTAACATATATTGCTAGTCACAATTGTCCTTTAGAAACTGGCAGTGAGTCGCTTTTTTGAACCACTACAGTCCATGCAGTGCCTGTACACTCACAAAGATGTTAGGAAGGGAGTTCCAAAGGGCAATAACCAGTCTGTGACAGGAAGGGACAGAGCATGCAAACAAAGGAATGCACTAACAAATTGGGTCCAGGTAAGAAAGACTAACATAAAGACACTTTACCTGAATGCATGCAGCATTCAAAACAAAGTGAATGAGTTGACAACACAAATCAATACAAATGGATATGATCTAGTGGCCATTACAGAAACATGGTTGCAGGGTGACCTGGACTGGGAACTAAATATCCAGGGGTATCAAACAATTTAGAAGGATAGACAGGAAGGAAAAAGAGGTGAGGTAGCTCTGTTAATTAAGAATAACATCAGGATGATAGTGAGAGACGATATAGGCTCTAAGGAGCAAAATGTGGAATCAATGTGGGGGAGATAAGGAATAGTAAGGGGAAAAAGTCACTGGTGGGAGTAGTCTATAGGCCCCCAAATAACAACTTCGAGGTGGGGCAGACAATAAACAAATAAATAACAGATGAGTGTAAAAATGGAACAGCAATAATCATGGGGGATTTTAACATCTTACTGATTGGCCAACTCAAGTCGGACGTGGTGGACTTGAGGAAGAGTTCTTAGAATGCTGTCGAAATGGTTTCCTCGTACAGTATGTTACAGAACTTACGAGGGAGTGAGCTATCTTGAATCTGGTCCTGTGTAATGAGACGGGTAAAATTAATTATCTCCTCATGAGGGATCCTTTTGGAATGAGAGATCACAATATGGTTGAATTTCTAATATAGATAGAGGGTGAGAAAGTAGGGTCCCAAACCAGTGTCCTCTGCTTGCACAAGGGGGAGTACGATAGAATGAGGGCAGAGTTGGCTAATGTAGACTGGGAACACAGACTAGTTGGTGGGACAGTTGAGGAACAATGGATGATTTGTAAGGAGATTTTTCTCAGTACTCAGCAAAAATACATTCCAGTGAAGGAGAAGGAATGCAAGAAAAGGGATAAACAGCCATGGATAACTAAGAAAATAAAGGAGAGTATCAAATTAAAAACCAATGGATACAGAGTGGCCAAAATTAGTGGGGAACTAGAAGATTGGGAAAGCTTTAAAAACGACAAAGAACTACTAAGAAAGCAATAAAGAAAAGAAAGATAGATTATGAAAGTAAACTAGCACAAAATATAAAACCTGATAGTTAAAGTTTTTACAAATGTTTAAAACGGAAAAGAGTGGCTAAAATAAATGTTGGACCTTTAGAAGATGAGAGAAAGGATTTAATAATGGGAAATGAGGAAATGGCCGAGGGCTTAAACAAGTTTTTTGTATCGGTCTTCACAATGGAGGACAAATAGCATACCAATAATTTATAGTCAATTATAACCAATAATTGTAGGGGGTGAGGACCTTAAAAATGATCACTATTACAAAGAGCGCTGGGTAAGCTAATGGGCCTAAAGGTAGACAAGTCCCTGAGTCCGGATGAAATGCATCCCAGGGTGCTAAAAGAAGCGTCAGAAGTAATAGCAGATGCATTAGTTGTAATTTATCAAAATTCATTGGACTCTGGGAAGGTGCCACCTGATTGGAAAATAGCTAATGTAATGCCACTGTTTAAAAAAGGATTTAAACAAAAGGGAGGTAACTACAGGCCAGTTAGCTTAACATCTGTAGTAGGGAAAATGCTGGAATCTATCATTAAGGAAGAAATAGCAGGACACCTGGAAAAGAATGGGTCAATTAAACAGACACAGCATGGATTTATGAAGGGAAAGTCACGTTTAACAAATTTACTGGAATTTTATGAAGATATAACGACTGTGGTTGACAGAGGGGAACTGGTGGATGTGGTGTATTTAGATTCCCAGAAGGGATTCGATAAGGTGCCTCACAAAAGGCTGCTGCATAAGATAAAGGTATACAGAGTTGGGGGAAAAGTGTTAGTGTGGATTGAGGATTGGCTATCTAACAAAAAGCAGAGAGTCAGAATAAATGGGTGCTTTTCCAATTGGCAGTTGGTGATTAGTGGAGTGCTGCAGGGGCCTCAACTTTTTACCATATAGATAGATGATTTAGAGGAAGGGACTGAGGGCAGGGTAACAAACTTTGCGGGTGACACAAAGATGAGTGGGGAAGCTAATTGCATGGAGGACACAGAAAATCTGCAGAGAGATTTGAATAGGCTAAGTGAGTAGGCAAGGATCTGGCAGATGGAGTATAACGGTAAGTGTGAGGTTATCCACTTTGGAAGGAATAATAGTAAAATGGATTATTATTTAAAACATGCTACTGCACAGAGAAACCTGGGGATCCTTGTGCATGAATCACAAAAACTCAGTTTGCAGATGCAGCAGGTGATCAAGAAGGCAAATGGAATGTTGGCCTTTATCACAAGAGGGATGGAGTATAAAAGCAGGGAGGTCTTGCTGCAATTGTACAAGGTACTGGTAAGGCCGCACCTAGAGTACTGTGTACAATTTTGGTCCCTTTATTTAAGAAAGGATATATTAGCTTTGGAGGGAATAAGAGAAGGTTCACCAGGTTCATTCCAAAGATGAGAGATATAGCTTATGAAGAGAGTTTGAGTAAGCTGGGCCTGTACTCATTGGAGTTTAGAAGGTTGAGGGGAGATCTTATAGAGACATACAAAATAATGAAGGGGTTAGAGGGTAGAAGCAGTGAGGTTATTCCCACTTAGAATGGAAAGAAGAACTAGGGGGCACAGCATCAAAATACGGGGGAGTCAATTTAGAACAGAGTTGAGGAGGAACTTCTTCTCCCAGAGGATAGTGAATCTTTGACATTCTCTGCCCATTGAAGCAGTGGAGGCTACCTCGTTAAATGTGTTTAAGTCACAGATAGATAAATTTTTGACCAATAAGGGAATTAAGGGTTATGGGAAGCAGGCGGTTAAGTGGAACTGAACAGATCAGATCAGCCACAATTTTATTGAATGGCAGAGCAGGCTAGAGGGGCTAAATGGCCTATTCTTGCTCCTATTTGTTATGTTCGTATGTTCTAATATAGCACCAAGTCAGGATGATGTGTGACTTGAGAAAGGAACTTACAGGGGCTGGTGTTCTCACAGTATTATATAAATAATAATAGGCATTAATCCAAAGTTATGTATAAAGACACACTTATGGGACAGACCTTGCAAGTACTTCCTCCTGATCTAGGGTGGCAGGTGATGAACCAGCTGGAGAACATTCAGCTGTGGCTTCTTCCTTCAGAAGTTGCAGATCTAATGGTGAGCTTTGCGTTTGATTAATCGGTGTAATTTTTTTGCTGCTGTCCTGCATGGCTGTTTCAGGCTCTGCTTCAATTAACTTGAAAAATTTGACAAGAAAATCAAATTATGAAAGAGATGTAGCATTTGTCAGGTAACTCAGCAACTTCCACACTGAATAATAACATTAATATAAAAAATGCATTCATATATATTAAAATGCATATTGCTAGCTTATAATAGGTATGTTATTAATATTAAAGCATTAAGGACAGATAGAGGCATGTGTATGACAACCTAATTGTTTTTTTTTAATTAATTGCTGATAGGCATATTGGCTCCAGGAACCAAAGTCTGTTATGTGGTGAAAGGATGAAAAAGAAAATGCTAGCAATCTGCTCCTGACACTCATTATCTAAAGTTGTGGAATTCACTTACTCAATAAGCAATAGAAAGCCTCTGCTCTACTCTGGCTGTATCTTGGACAAAAACAGAGGAAGAGAGGCAGGAAAAGATCTTTCGGCCTGCATCCCAACTACACAGGTTATTTTTGGGCTAAATGGGGTGACAGTCCTAAACAGGCCTAAAGAAAGCAGCAATCTATGTTGCCCCCTTCACCAACCTGATTCATTGTCCTCTACTGTTGGCCCTCTAGAAAGTCACATATATCCTTTTTAAAATAGTCCTATGTGCATTATGCAGGTTTTTCAACAGCAGAAGCATCAGCACTGCTTCAAAACCAATTTATAAAAACAAATATGGTGTAGTCCTTGAAGATGTGAAAAATTGATTTTGTTCAGATAAGTAACATTTACTGTTTAGACTGTGACAACAATTGCCATTTCTTCTTTGGTTTCCATTTTCTCAATTAGTATTGAAGATGATGGCTGAACAGTCTTTCATTCCTCATTCAGTTGAAATTGCCGCCCATTTGGTACCAGACAAACAGCATTGTTTCCTTTTTTAAATATAGTTTTTTTCATTTGCTCCTTTATCATTAAGATTTTCAATTAATTATTTTCAACTAATTTTCAGAGGTACTAGAACACAAGAAATGAGGAACTCTTTAATGTTGCTCTGAAACTGGTACTAACATTTATCCTGAATTTTATCTTAAAACATAAAACTAGAGAAGAAACTCAATGAAATGTGTGTACATGTTTAATGGGAGTATTTCAGAGTATTTACCATAGCAATATCTAGCTTCTGTTCAATTTCATTGGCATCTGCTAGTCCAACACTAAATAGTTGAGTTACCTCCCGGGCATAGGCTCTTTCTTCAAATTCAGGTGCATCTGTGGAGACGGAGATACATTTGTGTTTATGTATCAGTACCACATTCTTGTGTTACAAGAGAGTGAATGATATTTATATTCCCCATCAAAATAATAGAGAAGACTTATGCTACAGCTCATCCATACCTGAGGATTTTAACCAAACAAACTGTCTCAATCTTTAAGACCTTTAAAAGCATACAGCCCCAACATATGCATGGATTTGATAACAACCTAGGTTACTAAAAGAAATTGGAGCTTCATCTCTATGTAACTAAAACATTTTCAATCTAGAAGTTTAATTGGATTACTTGCTTTTAATATTTCAGTCGGGTCTAATGTTTTCAGTTAAATGGTGTGTTTAAATTAAAAAATTAATTTGCTCTTTAACATTTCCAGCAATTAGTTACTATAGGAAGTGCATTCTTTGCAAGTGCTAGTTCTTGCTAGACTGCTGGAACATTGGGCTGGATTTTGTTCTGGGATTAGAGTCCTTGCTCCTCAGCAGAAAAATCAGAGCGACCTTGCCCAACAACTCCCATGGTCATTTAAGAGCTGTTAATTGATTTGATTTGCACTCAGATGAGCACTTAGGATCCCATGGCACTGTTTGAATAGTAATGGTCATTATTCACTTGCTGTTGTGGGAACCTTATTGTGTGCCAACTGTCACATAACAATTGTAACTACACTTCAAAAATAATCATTTGGCTCTAAAGCATTTTACATGTCCAGGGGATGTGACAAGATGCAAATCAAAAACTGGGAGAAGACGGGGTAGAATTTGTTACACAGTCGTATATCAATTTAACAGGGCAGGGAGTGCTGCAAATTGAACCACGTGGAGCTACACAGCATTTTTCAATGATATCAATTAAGAAAGCTGTATGGGACATGCAAGTAGCACCCATGGTGCTGCATGCTCTGATGAATCGAAATAGTCTGTGTAACAGAACAACACGAACAAACCTCTTCCCCATTTAGAGTTTTATAATAGCATGAGGTAGAAGCTTTCTGATGTACTTTAGCCAAGTTTGGCTGGTCAGTTAAGTTCATTAAACTGTTCTCCAACTGTATGTTGGAAGAACAGATAGATTAACTGTTAACAAGTAAGTCCCTAACCTTTTCTCCATTCAGAATAGTGTAAAGCAAGTTTGTGTTTTAGCATCCAGTTTCTTTGGACCATCCTTTACAGTCTTGTTTGACAAGCATCTGGTACCTAGCTGTTGATGTTTACATCTGAGAACCATAGCTCCGCAAGATTTCAAAGAACAAAGTCGGAAAGAACTTGTCCATGCATCATATTTTGCTGGTGAATGCTAGTCTGCTATCTAGAGACAAGTATTATTACTAACTATATATTCCTTTACACTCTCGAAACAATAACAACTTCACAGCTTGACCAAAATTAATTGGGGAGACGGTCATGAAGTATTAGTGGTATTGGAAAGGAATCCAGAGGTCCAGGCTAATGATTGGGAACATGGATTCAAATCACACCATGGAAGCTGGTGGAACTTAAATTCAATTAATAAAATCTGGAATTATAAACTGGTCTCAGTAATAGTGATTACAAAACTGATTATCATAAAACCTAGCTGGTTCACTAATCATAGAAATCATAGAAATCCTACAGTGCAGAAAGAGGCCATTTGACTCATCGAGTCTGCACCAACCACAATTCCACTCAAGCCCCATCCCATATGCCTACATATTTACCAGGTAATCCCTCTAACCTATCTCAGGGCACTAAGGGGCATTTTTTAGCATAGCCAATTGACCTAACCTGCGCGTCTTTCCCTAAATGTCCTTTAGGGAAGGAAGTCTGGCTGCCGATGTGACTCCAGACCAAAGCAATGTGGTTGACTCTTAACTGCTCCCTGAAACAGCCCAGCAAGCCACTTAGTTCAAAGGCAAATAGGAGATAGGCAAAAAATGCTGGGCTTGCTGTGAAAGAATAAATGTTTTAAAAAGATTCTATATCAGTTAGTTTCATATAAATAGAACTAAACCTTTTACTCAGCTCATCCATTTCTTTGCCCTGACAAGATCTACAATTATCTCGTGGCTCATTTGAATATTGTCTCCCCCTCTCTGAGGTTTTCCATCTCCCTCATTCAGAAGGCTTTTATTTCCTGTGTTTGTTGGCACATTTACGGTTATCAGTCCAAGCTTTAGACTTGTTTCAGCTAAGATGGCTGCTGTGTTCCATCTATATCTATCTTTCTTCTTGCTATTGTATTGGGCTCTCAGACTAATCTGGACTCTTGGTATAAGTATTGTGCTATCATATAGCTTCAACCTTACTTTAGAAGATTCATTTTCAGATTGCCATGTTCAGCTACTTTGCAGAGATCTGTAAGGTGTATGATGCATGTTACATCAATGTCCATCTGACATTTATTTATTTGCTCTCCTTCTGGGGTCAGCATTGTAGCAGTTCCAAAGCATTTAATCCCTATGGACTTGACTGAACCACTCTATTGTACTCAGTATAATTCTTCAGACTCATCTGCTAATATATGTGCAATGGCCATCTGTATCAGCTGCCCACTATGCTGTCCTCCACAGTATTTGCATCCTGCCTTTTGTCCACTATCGCTATCTGCTCTGAGATTGTTTATTAAACCTAACTCATTACACATTACTAGATCCAAAATAGCCAGAAGCATGCATGCAGCCACAACAAATTGTTATAGGAAAGTGTCCCAAATACATTCTATGTATTCTTCCCCATGGTTACCTTTGCCAATTTATTCATTTGTAACATTCAATCAGGGTTCAAAATGTACACGGAAGACTTTACAGTGGTCCTTCTTCTTTGCTCATCTGTTAGATTTACAGTGGTATACATTTTGTGGTTGTCCTGCATCCGCAGTGTTAAAAGTGTGGCTATTCTTATTGTTTCAGGATTGTTCATTGCAATCAGGAATGCAATCTTATAGTTTTGCCGTTGTAAGTGGAAACCTGCCAATGTTGCCATATATCACTATCCAATGTTACTGAAAATGGAATTGGAAATTTTACTACAGCCCTTTTACTCAGTTGGTAAATTTCTCGCAGCCTTTGTTTACAGTCCTTTTGTCCTTTCATGTCTGCGTTTCTTTTGCTCTTCTCTCTGCAGCCAACAATTTAACTTGTAGCCTGAGTGTGCTTTTTTTTTAGTAGCTTTTTTATAGATTGGTACTTTTTTGTGTACCTTTCTAAGCTAGTTCTCATTTGCAACCTTTGTGTTGATTTGTTTCATTCATTAGTTTTTCTTTCGACAGATTTGAACCTACGTTCCTGGGTTCACAATGTATTCTCTGCACCTTTTTCCTGGTTCAAACATTTAAGTTTCCTGCACTTCTGTACACCACATTTCATGAGTAAGGACAGGTATCTTCATTAGTGTTTACTCAGTGGGTGCCTTTACTGAATTGCCGAAAGTAAGTTTGCCTTCAGATGCAGCCTCATCGCACAGTCACATGATTAAGAAAGCCAGATGTGTCAATCAAGCCGGTTACATTTCAAAATCCAGTCACCACCCTACCAAAAGAAAAGCTAATGTCCTACCCCTGAAAAGTGGAAGCATGTCAGAACTGAAAACTAAAACTTTCTGATCACCTCCATACAGCTGTAAAATATGGTTATTTATTGCAAATACACAAAAACCTTTTGACAGACTTCACAATTAGATGCGTTGTCCTGAGAATCCAATGATTAGATAAGACAGCAAAAAATTGAATTCATGACCTTGAAGAATTAACAATAAAGAATTAGTTATATGGCGAAATTTCCAATGATATTATATTGCTTAGTATTGACTCTTATGGTCAAATAAAATAAGGCAAATGCTCACAGGGTGACCAGCAAAATTATATTAATCTATCCTGAGAGGCAACCTAAGATTTTGATGCATTCCATCAATGACATAGGGAGAATTATTTAAAAATAATGTACAAAATGATGTACCAATCTAAGGAAGAAGCCTCAAAATAATTAAAAACAAGCATCTCCCTCAGATAGCGGAAAAATAAGATAGAAATAAAAACACAAATGAATCATCCCAAACAACTCTGCAATCAAACCATTGTGAATAAGTGTGTTGTTGTGCATGTCTTTTACATGTAGGACACACAACAATCTCAGAGTCCACAAGCATACATTTCCAAATCTAACATGACTAACTCCTGCAGTCATGTTCAGCTATAACAAAACAACCATCATGCTCACCAATAAAGCCAACATAAAATTGATTTTAAACCCAAATCAAGGAAGCTTACCTGTGGCCTTATCAAGGGCCTCAATGCATGCCAATTTCATTTCATAAGAACTTCTTAGTTTTTCAATATCTTCTTGCAGTTTAACATTTGACTTTTGCTCTGCTTCATAATCTGCTTTGATCTTTGATAGTTTCTGCTCATATTCCTTTGGAAAAATACAAAACTTAACATTTGATAATAAATTAATGGCATTGAAGGCAGATAAATCTCCAGGGCCTGATAATCTGCATCCCAGAGTATTTAAGGAAGTGGCCCTGAAAAGAGTAGATCCATTGGTGATCATTTTCCAAAATTCATTGAACTCTGGGCTGGTTTTTATAGATTGAAGGGGAGCTAATGTAAGTCCATTATTCAAAAAGAAAGTTAGAGAGAAAAACAGAAACTAGAGACCAGTGAGCCTAACATCAGTACTGGGGAAGTTGCAAGAGTCCATTATCAAGGATTTCATAGCTCAGTATTTGGACAGAAGTGGTAGAATCAAAATCAACATGGATTTACAAAGGAGAAATCATGCTTGATGAATTTATTGGAATTCTCTGAGAATGCAACTAGTAGAGTTGACTAAAGAGAACTGGTGGACGTGGTTTATTTAGACTTTCAGAAAGCTTTCGACAACGTCTCACAGAGCACACTACTACATAAAGTTAAAGTGCATGTGATTGCAGCTGGTTTTGAGACGGATAGAAATCTGATTAGCAAAAAGCTGGAATAAATGGATCTTTACTTTTTCAATTGGCACGGCAGTGACCAGTACGGGTACTGCAGGAATCTGTGTGGGTGTGTGTGTGTTGTGGTGTGTGTGGTTTGGGGGGGGGGGGGGGGGGGGGAGGAGGATGAGGGGAATCAGTATATTGCAACTGCCGGGTGGAGGGAGAAAGATCGAGGTGTGTCGTAGAATAGGAGGTGGTTGAAGCTAGCCCAGGACACATCCCAGAGGCCGTAATTGGTCCATGGGTGGTGCAGTGTTGCAGGGTTGCAGAGTGGCCAAGTCGGGGGTAGGATTATATTTAGCGATTTTTAGAAGAGTAAGAGGGGATATCATAAAAACATATAAAATTCTAACAGGAGTAGGTAGGATAGATTCAGAAAGAATGTTCCCAATAGTGAGGATTCCAAAACTAGGGGTCATAGTTTGAGGATAAGGGGTAAATGTTACTAGGGAGCATAACTATAAAAGTTCATGGTGGGAGATATAGGAGGGATGTCTGAGATAGATTCTTTACTCAGAGAATGGTTGGGGTAATAGTGAAGTTGGACACGTTAGGAACTTTCAAGCGGTTATCGGATAGGCACATGAAGCACACCAGAATGATAGAGAGTGGGATAACTTGATCTTGGGTTCAGACATAGCTCGGCACAACATTGAGGGCCAAAATCCTGTACTGTGCTGTACTGTTCTATGTTCTAAATCTTTTAGGACTGAGGTGAGGAGAAATTTCCTAAACCAGAGTGCTGAATCTGCTGAATTCAGTACAAAAGAAAGTATTTAAGGCCAAAACGTTATGTGAATTCAAGAATGAATTAGATGTAGCTCTCGGGACTAAAAGGATCAAGGGATGTGGGAGAAAGGGAAGATCAGGACATTGAATTCAATAATCAGCCAGAATCAAAACGAATGGCGGAGCAGACTCAAAGGGCCGAATGGCTTACTCCTTCTTTTATTTTCTATGCTTTTAAGTCTCCCAAAATTGTCCCCTTTTAACATCAACATAAGCAGGGAAATACCAAAGTGACAATTGTGTGGCCTCCGATAAAGCCATTAGGAGACACGAGACACTTTACCTGACTCCCATTCTACTCAAAATGCCTGTCAGTTATGCGGAGTTTAAATGTTGGTTTTGTTCCACCTCTTGTTCATAGAATTCTTACAGTGCAGAAGGAGGCCATTCAGCCCATCAAACCTGTTCCAACATCAATTCCATTCAAACCCTATCCTCATAGTCCCGTGTATTTATCCCACTAACCCCGTGACATCAAGGGGCAATTTAGCATGACCAATCAAATTAACTTGCACAAGTTTGGACTGTGGGAGAAAACCGAAGCATCCAGAGGAAACCCATGCAGATGTGGGGAGAACATGCAAACTACAGACAGTGACCCATGGACAGAATTGAACCCAGGTTCCTGGTATTGTGAGGCAGCAGTGCCACTGCTAGTGAAGGGGAAGTCTGAGTTTGTCCACCTTATACTCAATGGTAGATTGTCACCTGTCAGGCTATTAATATTAATTCAAATAAATCTTCATTTGGAATCTCTCTGCTTTTCCAGCTGCAAAGATGTTGGAATTTATTTGCAAATTAAAAAGAGACATTCATGTATTAGATGGGAAGAGCTCACTGGTTTCCTAGGATTACAATTATTCTGTACAGTCTTTTATTACATTGAATGGCAACTCCACCAAAATAGTGTGCACAGGAATTAGCCACAAGGCTGAATGTAGTAAATTTCAATTCACTGCACTCTGCAAATGATGAAAAAAAAATGCACTTTTAGTTTCCTTTAACCTGGTCCAAAATTATTATTCTGTGATATTTTACTACCTTACTTCAAGTCACTCCCATCACAATCAGTGTGTAGTCCTATAACCCAGTCGTTAGGATATTGTTGGACATTGTTAGTTGCCTGGGGTGATTACAATGTCCTTTGCGGAGACAATACATTAATAACACAGCCAGAAAAATAGAGTATTTAAAGATTGAGAATGTATTTTAACTTTTGCTTTGACGTATACAAACCTGTCTCATATTTTCCTTTTCAATTTCTATCTCAGAATGAACAGAGGCATTCTGAGGGGATTGAATGGTTGTTTGACTTCTACTCATTTGCACTTTATTTAGATAATCTGCAAAATAGAAAGCAAAGTTAGTTTAACTGATAAACTATAGAACTTCTACAGTAAAATAATGGACTGAAACTGACAGTCAATTTTCTTATTCTGTTCATTTATTCCTGTCTTGGATTCTGGCAAGTTGGGGGTGGATCAGTGGCACAGTGGTTGGCACTGCTGTCTCCATGCCAGGGACCCAGATTCAATTCCGGCCAAGGGTCACTGTCTATGTGGAGTTTGCACATTCTCCCCGTGTCTGCATGGGTTTCTTTTGCGTGTTCTGGTTTTCTCCAAAGTCCAAAGATGCGCAGGTTAAGCTGATTGACCATAATAAAGTGGGGGGGGGGAAATAGCAGGGTAAATAGGTGGGGTAATGGGAATGGGGACTGGGTGGGATTGTAGTGGGTGCAGATTCAATAGGCCAAATGGCCTCCTTCTGCTCTGTAGGGATTCTGTTAAGTATTTGGACATGGTGGCCGTGAAGTTGAGAGTCATTTTGTCCTCGACCAATGTTGATACGTGTATATTCTAGTAATTTGTTAGCAGTGATCATCAGAGGGAACAATATCCTACTGTAAATTCCTTCATTTTGGGCAATATAAATATTGCAAGGCTATTCCAGTTGCAATCAATTAACTTAGCAAAATAGAACCTAAGACTTTGCTGAGCTAAGTGCTACATTTAGTATTCATTTACTATTGAACTACGATGGGGAGTGAGTTCTGAGTTTCACCTCTATTTTTTTATATGCCTCCTCTCTTCTTCCTTCTATTTCTATAGATAGGATGTTTCTTAAGTTATTCCATTCTGGAACATGACCATACAAAATTTTATTCTGTGTTCAAATCAATGATCTTTTTAGAATGAACAAAGTCAAAAATGAATATTGGGATATTACTGTCATAATTGTGGCATCTGTCTCATTAAGACAGCACAGCAGTACACGACCACTTGGCTTAACGGACCATGGAAACCAAGAATGAGTAATCACTCCAGAGCATGGCATCTCTCTGGGGCAGAATACATCTGATACGCATGTATTAAGCATTCAAGGATGAGAGCAGCTAGGTTGGCTGCTCAAAGACAGCATTGGAGTACAAATCCTTGGTAAAGTCTGGCAACACCAATTTTAAATCCAACCGATTTATTTGATAGTAAATCTGCGGGCTTTCGGCTTTTGTGGCCTTCGTCAGGCGAATGAGGTGTTCTGGTCTCCAAAAGCACACATATTAGCCCAGACAGTTTACAGATTGCTGATTAGAATGCGAATTCTTACATCTAACCTGCCATTCAAGTCTTAAAGTGGCTAACAGCAGAGGTTAGAGGGATGTGTATTGTCTCCAGACAGCACAGTAAGTGAGATTTTTTGCTAACCCAGGCAAGTCATGGGGGTTACAGATAGTGTGACATGAAGCCAAGATTCCTGTTAAGACCGTCCTCATGTGTGTGGAACTTGGCTATCAGTCTCTGCTCAGCGACTCTGCGCTGTCGTGTGTCATGAAGGCCCCCTTGAAGAACATTTACCCGAAGGTCGGAGGCCAAATGCCCGTGACTGCTGAAGTGTTCGCCCACAGGAAGGGAACTGTTTTGCCTGGTGATTGTTGAGCGATGCTCATTCATCCGCTGTCGTAGTGTCTGCATGGTCTCCCCAATATACCATGCTTTGGGACATCCTTTCTTGCAACATATTAGGTAGACAACGTTGGCCGAGTTGCAAGAGTATGTACCGTGTACCTGGTGAGTGGACAACATCGTCAAACGTGAGAATACCATTCACCAGGTACACGGTACATACTCTTGCAACTCGGCCAACGTTGTCTACCTAATATGTTGCAAGAAAGGATGTCCCAAAGCATGGTACATTGGGGAGACTATGCAGACACTACGACAGCGGATGAATGAGCATCGCTCAACAATCACCAGGCAAAACAGTTCCCTTCCTGTGGGCGAACACTTCAGCAGTCACGGGCATTTGGCCTCCGACCTTCGGGTAAATGTTCTTCAAGGGGGCCTTCACGACACACGACAGCGCAGAGTCGCTGAGCAGAGACTGACAGCCAAGTTCCGCACACATGAGGATGGTCTTAACAGGGATCTTGGCTTCATGTCACACTATCTGTAACCCCCATGACTTGCCTGGGTTAGCAAAAAATCTCACTTACTGTGCTGTCTGGAGACAATACACATCCCTCTAACCTCTGCTGTTAGCCACTTTAAGACTTGAATGGCAGGTTAGGTGTAAGGATTCGCATTCTAATCAGCAATCTGTAAACTGTCTGTGCTAATATGTGTGCTTTTGGAGACCAGAACACCTCATTCGCCTGACGAAGGCCACAAAAGCCGAAAGCCCGCAGATTTACTATCGAATAAATCGGTTGGATTTAAAATTGGTGTTGCCAGACTTTACTGAGTTTACCCCAGTCCAATGCCAGCATCTCTACATCATGAGTACAAATCCTTGTACGTAGCTTCTCTTTATCAATAGATACCTTTTGTTCCTACTTAAACCTTAAGTGTCTTGATGATGCCTCAACTGCCACCATAAACAATTACTAATTGGATGAGGTGTTTAAAACTAATCGTGATCGAAGAACACGTGATTAGATGAGTTAAGATGGGTTAGTGAGAGTTAGCGGACAATAGTAAAAGAGAAATGAGGAGTTCCATTGGATTTTGAGGCCAGGGACACAAATTGGGTGGCGGGGGGGGAGGAATTTGATAAATTCATCTGTAAACATCAGGGCTGCAGAAAAAACAATATGCAAAGTATGAACGACAATGTATTTGTGTCTTAGAAGGAACAAGTGAGAATTGAAAGTTCATAGTAGCGACCATTAATGTGGAGAAAAAAGATTATTTTAACAGAATTACGTGAGGACCGAACTACAAAAATCACCAAAATATCAATCAGTATTTCCCTATTTGCCAACTATAATGATGGCCAGATTTTAAAAAAGAAAAATAACATGTACAAATGGAGTAACCTTCAGACCATAAGATGTATAGCAATTTTAGATAACATTTTCTCAGGACTGAAGTGTATTGTAAGTGTAAATTTCATAAATGCAATAATACAAGTCCTGTTCATGATGTTAGTGCAATAATGGGCAGGATTCTCCAATCTCATCTGTATTCACTCTGCTCCCAGGGAATTTGACACTCAGCCAAAACTCTGTTCACCGCTACGGCACTGGAGAATCCCAGCCATAGATGAGGTTGGAAATTTTTAGCGATAAGATAATCTATCAAAATTTCAGTGGTGATTAATGCTCCTTTATTAACCATAAGCAATTTGATGCATGACTGCTTCCTCAGTCTATAATAAATATACTCTGGGGTTCATTTAATAAGTGACTGTATATGTCATAGCAACAGACTTGGACCAGGATTTTTAAATCAGTTGGGGCGGAGATTGTAGCAGAGAATCACACAATTTTGGAGCAATTTTCAATGTGGACAGTACAGGGTTGCATTAGCTGCCTGCAAATTAATGACTATTACTGGGCCTATTAAAGTGCCAGTCCTGTGCTGACTGTGGTTCAGGATCATGATTCACTTTGGGGAAGGAAATCTGGCATCCTTGCCTGGTCTGACTTACCATATGACTCTAAATGCACAGCTATGTGACTGACTCTTAAATGCTCTCTGAAATAGCCTAGCAAGCCACCCAGTTGTATCAAACCGTGAAAAAGTCTAAAGGGAATGTAACTGAATGGACCACGTGGCATCGACCTAGTCATTGGAAACAACAAATTCTGCCCTGTTGACCCTGCAAAGTTCTCTCTACTAACATAAGGGGATAGTGCCAAAGTTGGGGGAGTTGCCTCAGACGTGTCAAGCAAGATGTACCAGGCATCATCCACCTCCATCTCTAGGTATGTCCCATCTCTCTGGCAGGACAGACCCATCAGAGGCGGTGGCGCAGTTGTATACAGTCAGGAAGGTGAGTCCCTGGGAGTCCTCAAGACCAACTCCAGACCCCATGAAGTCTCATTATATCAGGCCAAACCTGGACAAGGAAACTACCTGCTGATTACCCCGCACTACATCTGTCTGCTCAGCTGATGAATCAGTACACCTTCATGTTGAATGCCACTTGGAGGAAATACTGAGGGTGGCAAGGGTGCAAAATCTAGTATGGGCATGAGACTTCAATGTCCATCACCAACAGTGGTTTTGGTAGCACTATTACAAAGCGAATTAGCTGAGTTGCAAAGGCCATAACTGCTAGACTGGGTCTGTGGCAGAAGGTGAGGGAACTAACAAGGAGAAAAAATATACTTGACCTCATCCTCATCAACCTGTGTACTGCAGAAGCATCCATTCATGACAGTTTCAGGAAGAGTGACCACTGTACAGTGGAGATGAAATCCTGCTTTCATACTGAGGACAACCTCCATGTTGAACGGCACTACCACTGTGCTAAATGCAATAGATTTCAATTAGACTTAGCAATTTAAGAATGGGCAACTATAATGGCACGGTGCCACAGTGGTTAGCACTGCTGCCTCGCAGCACCAGGGACTTAGGTTCGATCCCCAGCTTAGATCACTGTCTGTGTGGAGTTTGCATATTCTCCCCATGTCTGTGTGGGTTTCCTCCGGGTGCTCCGGTTTCCTCCCACAGTCCAAAGATGTGCAGGTTACATTGACTGACCATGCTAAATTGACCCTAGTTTCAGGGTGATCAGTAAAATATGTGGGGTTACTGGAAAAGAGTGGAATCGTTGTTGTTGCAGGCTCGATGGGCCAAATGGCCTCCTTCTATACTGTAGAGATTCTATGATTGTGGCCATTAGCTGCAACACAACTGTCCTCAATCACAATCTATAAAATCATGGTGCAACATATCCCCTATTCTACCATCATCACCCAGCCAAGGGATTAACCATGGTTCAGTGAAGAATACAGGATGGCATGCCAGGAACAGCAACGGGCAAACCAAAAAATGACGTGTCAATCTGCATGCCAATCAATATAAACAGTAAGTGATAGGCAAAGCAAATCAATGGGTCAGTCCTATCACTTCCAGTCGTGAATGGTAGTTAACATTAAACAACTCACTATAGTAGGAGACTCCACGTATACCCAATCCTCAATGATAAGGCAGCCTAGCACATCAATACATTTGCAAAACTCTTCAGCCAGAAGGGTGAGTGAATGATCCATATTGGCCTTCAGAGTTCTCCAGCACCACAGAGGCCAGCCTTCAGCTGATTCAATTCACTCTATGTGATATCAAGGAATGGATAAAGGCATTGGATATTGCAAAGGCTATGGGCTCTGACAATTTTGCAGCAATAGTACTGAAGAATTTTGCTCCAGAACTTGCTATACCCCATGTCAAAGTGTTCTGTATAGCTATGAGACTGGCATCTACCCAGTAAAGCTCTCCACTGATTGAAGTTAGGACTAGCACAAAGGAAGATAGTCGTGGTTAATGGAGGTCAATCATCTCAGTTCCAGGACATCACTGCAGAAGTTCCTGAGGGTAGTGTCCTAGGCCCAACCATCTTCAGCCGCTTCTTCTGACCTTCCTTTCATCTGCAGGTCAGAAATGCGGATTTTCATTGATGATTACACATGTTCAACCCATTCACAACTCCTCAGATACTGAATTAAGTCAGTCCAGGCTTGGGCTGACAAATGCCAGGCAATAGCCATTTCCAACAAGAAAGAATCCAACCATAGCTCCTTGACATTCAATGGTATTACTATCACTGAATTCCCCATTAACAATATTGTGAGAGGTTACCATTGATGAGAAACTGAACTGGGCTAGCCATATAAATAATGTAGCTAAACAGCAGGTCAGAAATAAGGAATTTTGCAGCGGATAACTCATCTCCTGACTCCCTAAAGCCTGTCCACCATCTACAAGACACAATTTAAGTGGTGAAGAGTACTTCGCTTGTCTGGATGACTGTAGTGCCAAGATATCAACTCAGCATCACCATCCAGGAAAAAGCAGCTTTTATTTATTGGCACCACCTATTCATTCCCTCCGAAACCAATGCAGAGTGGCAGTAATGTGTACGCTCTACAAGATGCATAGCAGAATCTCTCGGCTCACGGGACAGCACCATTCAAATCCATGATGACTAATATATAGAAGGAGAAGGGCGGCAGACAAATGGGAACATCACCTCTTGGAAATTTCCCTCCAAGTCACTCACCATCCTGATTTGGAAATATACCAGTGTTCCTTCACTGTCATTGAGTTAAAATACTTGAACTCCCTAATAGCACTTTGGGCATACCTACATCATAGGGACTGCAGCAGTTCAAAAAGGCAGCTCACCATCGCCTCTCATGGGCAATCAGAGATGGGTAATAAATGTTGATCCTGCCAGCAACACCCACATCCCATGATTAATAAAAAAGCTGAGGCCTTGTTTTCCTCCCTCTATACTCAGATCAACAGTTTCCACCTCAGCCAGCGTAGTCGTAGAGTGCTACACAGAGCTCTGATAGGCTGTCCAAGGTTGGGAGCCTACCTACCATTCCTGATTGGGCAGGAGCAACTCCTTGCCATTAACTGGGTACATTGTTCGGTCTGCGGCTGACAAATCCCTTAGTCTGGATGGACTTCATCCAAAGTGATTAGTGAGATGGTTGATGCATAGATTTTAATTTTTCAAAATTCTCTCAATTCGAGAAGGTTCCTTTAGATTGATAGATAGCAAATGAATCTCCTTTATTCAAAAGTCAGAAAACAAGGAACTATAGGCCAGTTAGCCTAACATTTGTCAAAAGGAAATTGTTAGAAGCCATCATTAAAGGTCTTATAGCAGGGCCCTTGGAAAAATTCAAGGCAGAGAGTCAACATGGTTTTATGAAAGAGAAATCATGTTTAACCTATTGGAGTTCTTTAAAGGAGTCATGTATTCTGTGGATAAAGGGGAACTGGTGCGTGTACTATACTTCAATTACCAGAAAGCATGTGGCAAGATTCAACATATGAGGTTAACAATATGGGTAGAAAAAGCTGGCAACTTCAATGCTGGGTTTCCCACCCACTATGTCACAGTCTGCATATTTTAGGGAAAATTCTATCCGTTTTGTGGGTTCAAGACCCAAACTAAACCTGCAGTCAAGTTGCTGACTGAACTGAAAATTCAGTTTAACAAAATTTATTAACTTTTTTCAGGTACATGAACCAGCATATCTCAGATGAAGTAACATTTTTAAGCCATATCAATTTGTGTGAACATTATAAAAATGTTTCAGAAATAATGTTTGGGAGATTTTCAGTTCAGTCAGCAACTTGACTGCAGGTTTAGTTTGGGTCTTGAACCCACAAAACGGATAGAATTTTCCCTAAAATATGCAGACTGTGACATAGTGGGTGGGAAACCCAGCATTGAAGTTGCCAGCTTTTTCTACCCATATTGTTAACCTCATATGTTGAATCTTGCCACATGCTTTCTGGTAATTGAAGTATAGTACACGCACCAGTTCCCCTTTATCCACAGAATACATGACTCCTTTAAAGAACTCCAATAGGTTAAACATGATTTCTCTTTCATAAAACCATGTTGACTCTCTGCCTTGAATTAAATCTGACAGATTTATGAGCTCCCTGCTAAGTCAACTTACTATTACTATTCTACATCGAATGGAAAAGCCTTCTGCTTATTGGCTGATGGGATTTTGGATTCCATCAGTTCATATCATAATTGAATATAGAGTTTCCAGTGAACATGGGAAAAGAAGTTACTTACTAGATAAATTATCATTTCCAAGTTGTCCAGCTAGGAGTGCCTTCAGCTGTTTAATCTCCTCCTGATATTCTCGGAGTAAAGCATCCTTTGGATCTTCATTAATTCTTGGCTTGTTTTTGATGTTCTTTGCCCTATTGGCATATCGTAAAGTGCTAAGACTTTCATCATAATTATTGTCTGCAGGAGACAGACACGCCACCATCAGAGTTTTGGTGTTGCCTCCAAGGGAATCCTGTAACATTCGTGTCAGTTTGGAGTCACGGTATGGAATGTGCTTTGATCTTCCATCCACGAGTGCAGAAATTACATTCCCAAGTGCTGACAGTGACAAGTTAATTTTTGTAGCCTCTTTTAGTCGATCTCCAGTTGCTCCAGTTTTTGCCTGTCTCTCACTGCCTGCCAAATCCACCAGGTTTAACTTTCCCACTCGGATGCGGTCTTTCCCATTATCATCTGCAAGGAAAATACAGATATTTAGTTCCTTGTAATTATTCTTTTTATTGAGATGTTCATTTGTCTTCTGGTGCTCCAGTTTCCTTTCTAGGTCCAAAGATGTACAGGTTAGATAGGTTGGCCATGGTAAGTTATCTCTTAGTGTCCCAAGATGTGTAATTTAGATGGATTAGCCATGATTACAGAGATGGGGAGAGGGCCTGGGTAACATATTCTGTCAGTGAATCAGTGCAGATTCAATGAACTGAATTGCATCCTTCTGCACTGTAAGAATTCTACGATTCTATGTTCTGATACCAGCTTTTTTTTCCAGACTTGGGTTTTAAACTGAATTCAAATTCTCAAACTGCCATAGTATGGCTGCGAACCTTCCAGGGCTGTCCTGGTATCTCCAGGAATTAAGATCAACACGATAGACAGTGCTGCAATTGATCCAGGACTAAATACATAAGGTAAATAAAAACTGTGTTTTGTAATTTATTGATTATAGTAATATTAACTATTTAAAATGGATGGTCTAGTGTTGGAATCTCTTTGAATAAATCCATCCAGATTTGGCAACTTTGAACCATGGTGGGATTTGAACTCAGGATCTCTGGATTACAGGCACTGCATTGCAGAATTCATCAAGCTGAAGAATTTCATTACTGTAAAACTTGTAATATTTTCCACTGAATCAGCATTAAACTCTCACAGGACAGGTATAGCTAGATTATATATAAAGAAAGGATCTCTCCTTTTTTCCCCCAAAACTCTAAAGAGTACTGCATGCTGCAACCATATGATATTTTGCTATTTGTCAAACTATTCATCCAATGACCTCTCAATAAGATTGCTGCTTTAGTCTAGCCATTTTAAGGAAATCACTTTGCATTCGTACAGCTGCTATCCAGTCATTCACACTTCATTTAGAGATAACTTTTGTTTCTTTACTTGTTCCATTATCACTTCCTGTGACTTTGCACTTGAAACTTCAGTCATTTAGGTCAAGATTTTCCAGTTCCACCCATCCATGGTATAATGGAAAATTTGACAAACCAGCAAAACGTACATTGACTTTTGGTGGGATATAGGACCAGACAATTGTGGCCCTAATCTCCCTTGTCTCTCCATTCTCAAAACACATTAAGTTTCTAATCTTTCTCAGTTCTGATGAGAGGTCACAGACCTAAAATGTTAACATTCCTGGTGAACTGTTGTGCACTGAGGTAATTTTTTAAAAATAGTGCTCCAATTTTCGAAACGCTATGTTTCTGGCAGGATGACTTCAATCAGATCCTGTCCATCAGTGTGATGTCATGGAACATGCTCTTTGAGGTTTCAGAGCCCGTGCATCAAATGATATGACAGAGAAAGTTGCCAAAGCTTTGCCCAACTTGCTATCAGCCTTTGCTGATATCTAGGAAAATTCCACTCTCTGTATATGCTGTCAGACCTGCTAAGAGTTTCCAGCATTTTCAGATTTTCAGAGTCTTTTGTAACATTGAATAATAACTTTGTGTCAATATTTACAGTAAAAGAGGATAGAATGTCAGATAATCCATGAATCATGAACAGAAAGACAAAATACTCAATATAAAGAAAATAACAATAATAAGAAAATAATAAGATTAAAGAATGACAGACTGTAAAGATCAGGTAGTTTCCATTCCATGGTTTAAAAAGATATAGTTAAGAAAATTGCAAATGTCCTACGTTCTAAAGTTCTCTCTGTCCATGAACCGTTCTCTTAGATTGGAAAATTGCACATATTCTTCTTTTTAAAAAAAGCTGAGAGTGGGATGCAAGGGACTTTGCCTATCTGTTGTTGGGAAATTATTAGAGACTGAATTCCTCGAAATTCAGCCTGAGAGAGCCAGTGTGGATTTATACAGGATAGGTCATACTTGACAAACCTGAAGAAAACATTTTTTGAAGAGGTGAAGTACAGTAGTGCTCAAGGAAATGTCTATAGATGTTATTTCTATAGATTTCTGGAACGCAACTGATAATGTCCCTCACAATAAATAAAGATAAAGCTGAAGATCATGGGATTAAAGGTAAATTCTTGACCTGATTGGGTCACATGAGCCTCGAAGTGATCATTCCTTCATTTTGTGAATGGCTCAGGCCCTGGTAAGGGTCCCATGCTCAGGGTTATGATCCATTGCTGATGACAAAACCAATGAATCTTCAATGATGATCGCTGAGGAGTTAGAGCCTTGAGGGTCAATTGCTGCTCACAAGTGAAGGAGGATCCTTTAGGAAGATGACTTGTGTTTCCTTAAGCACACCTAGGGAAGGCAACAGGAAACCACCCAGGGTGCCCTAATCATATTTTTGCTTGCTCATTGAAATTGAAAATGGGAATTTCTAACGGGAAGGTTTTAGAAACATCAAGAATACCTGATGTAAAGAAATGAGCAGAGACCCTACCCTTCAGCAGATCACTACAAAAAATTAAGAAGTTGGCCCAATGACAGCAAGAGACAGTAGAGATAACAGGAACAATATTAATTACAGGATATAACTAGTGATGACATGCAAGGATCTGTGTTGAGAACTGAATTATTTATTGTATTTATTATTGACATAGGTGATGGATAGAAAGTGCTGTAAAACTGTGTAGAGACCGAAGTATAAAATTTACAAAAGGAAACTAACAGATTAATCAAAACTGTGGCAAATGGTTTTCAATGTAGGCAAATGTTAGGACTTAAAAATTATTTTTAAACAGGGCAAAGCTTGAAGATAAAAGATCCAAAAAAACTTGAGGAACCTGAAGAAAGATCATCACAATGTACAGAAAGTAATTAAAAAGGTTCTGTGTTTATATCTAGAGGACTAGAGTACAAACAGGGAGATGTTATGCTTCAGCTATACAAAGACCTGCTTAGATCACATTTGTGGTATTCTGAGCAGTACAGATTAAATTAAAATAATAATTGGACTCCAAGGGTTGAATTATACAAATTAAGATTGTAATTCTTGGGATTTAGAAGGTTAAGGAGTGATTTGATTGAGGTTTTCAATATATTAATTAAAGAGAGATAGGGAGAAACTATTTCAGTTGATTGAGGAGTCAGGGCAAAAGAACATCATCTAGAGATCAGAGGCAGACTTTTTAGGAGTGAAATTAGGAAACACTTGTACATGTCAAATCTGTTAGAAGTTTGGAACACTCTTCCATAAATAGCAATTGAAGCCATTTCAATTGATAAATTTAAAGTGGAGATGAATAGATCTTTGTTAACCAGAGGTATTGGGGAATATGGGCAAAGACAAGTTTAAGGAGTTTAGGCCTCAGATCAGCTATGATTTCATTAAAGGGTGGCATTGGTTTGAGAGACTAATTGGCTTACTCCTGTTGCCATGTTCACATTCAATTCCCTTAATCCTCCAAACTTCATTTCAGCACCAAACACAACAATAAGCAAGAGATTAAAATAATTTTGGTTCATTCCCACAGCACTGTGATGGTAAATGCTATTTTTGATGTTGTACATTTCCCAATCCTATTTCATAAAGGAATGAGACATCGTGAAAAGAATGAGAGCAGGAGCAAGAGCATTTTGTAAAAACGGATGACAACAGAGGGGAAAGTGAGACTCACAAACAAAAATATGTAGGAAAAGGGATACACATAATACACAAAGAGAAAACAATCGAAGAAAAAAGATTTTAGTTACAAGGGAGAAAATGTTATTTATTATTATCTAATTTTGGAAGAGGTTCTGACTAATGAATCTTACTAAATAATATTTCAGAAATAAACCACTTCAAATAAAATATTAATATTCAGTGCATCTGATATAACTAACCTATTGAGCACATCTCCAAGTGAATGGTGAATATAGAATGTGAACGTGATGAGTCTTTGTTCATGAGGGTATATCCCACAGCTCGATTTCCCCAGCCAATATCCATGATTTTTTCACACTCCGAGACACTGTGTACAGTGTGCATGGAGAGATCCTTCACATAAATCCCCTTTTCTGGATGTTCCTTCAGCTACAATCAGAGAAATGAGAAGAAGATATTAGAATCTTGGGAATCATCTGCCTAGAACTCAAATATAAAACTCCTTCATTGTGCAGATTATTTATTGTGTCAAAAAAATGAAAGATTCTTTTTACATGCAATTTTGCAATTTTTTATTGAACTTTTCATTTTATTTTTCTCCTGAAGATCACTATTGCTGTGGCAAGGAGAAATAAAATGCATTTATAAAGCATTTTAGTCAACCACAGAACACTCCAAAATGCTTCTCAGCAAAGTAATTACTTTTGAAGTGTAGTCAACATTAGCATTCCCTTCTTTCAGGATTGTGAAAAGGGATCTTCAGACTTCCTGCAGCTAGTGAGACTGGAAGATTCCATCCTGGATTCTAAATGCTGAATATTTTCCAGCAACCTGGCATTTTGGGAAAGGCAGGCTGTATTCAGTGGTGAGGGTCTCCGTAGTGGAATATCCTGTCAATACTTGCTATCTAGTCTCATACATAATGAAGTATCAGTTAAGTGAAATACTAGAGAGGAGTCTGCACCTATGGAACCTGCAGAGGCACATAATTTAAGTTGAATTTTGGTGCAATATTGAACAGATGCACCAATGTTAAGGTGCCATTTTCCAATCTCAGTGCAAAAGCTGGGGCGTTCTACCACTTGTGGCTTGATAAATATCCCTCAGCAAATCTTACAACAGAAAATTGGATAATGTCATTATTTTCTTGCTGTTTGTGGATCTTGCTACATGTAAATTGATTACTGTCTTTCTCAAGAACACATGCTACACCTCAGTCACATGAAGATCCATAGCACGTTTTGATGAATGAGTTGCGATCCGGGAAGGTGTAATGCTAATGGCAAAAACCCTGGAAGGTGAAGCCCCTGAAATATTGCAAGATAACTTACAATGAGCTCTATTGTTGTAAAGGGATTATCTGTTATTGTATTATTAGGTCTTGGTATTGTATTAGTTTGTTGGTTTATTACTTTCTCATTTTTTTCATTAGCAAAAATAAAAACATTAATAAACTTCCAGTCTCGCCAGCAGCAGGAAGTTTCGCAGGCAAGAAAAATTAAATTGGTGCAAGACCAATAATTAGTTTCCTGACAGCAGGATGAACTTTAACAGTTATGTTCTTGGCTCTTTAAAGGGGGGTTGGGCTTTCCAACAAACAACGTTGAGAAGCCGTTTTGTATGCATTAGTACGTCATGTATGCTTATTAACAGGCCACTTCGCTGGAATTAAGCTTTCTGCCAGTGAAAAATTAGAATGTACACTACTGCATATAAGTTGCATGTACCCGGCGAGGTTGACTTGTTCCATGATTACAGCAAGCTACTACTATCTTGTCCTATTTGGGGAGTGTCTGTAAATGCCAGTCTATCCTTGTGACCAGGTGATGGCGTTGCAAGTTGCGTGGAGGATGTTAATGGGAAAGAGTGGAGGAATAGCTGGGCAAGGATGAAAGCCTTTAACTACGATGTCCACCTTCAAACCCATGAGATAACAGTAAGGAGAACAGCTTCTTGTCTGCCCCCATTATGAGAATTGGCAAGTTCCCTTGCAGTAAATATATAACCAATTGCCAAATGCCAGATCACATATGGTCAGACATTCCATTTCTGAGTGGAAATCACTCTCATTTCCACACCTGGTTTCAAATAAAGACCCCAGAACAAAAATAATTCCAGTTCTGGTTTACTTTTCCCTCCTAAATTAAGAATGGTAAGTCCAGACTGATTCATTTAAAATGTATATTGTGAGGTGTCTCTTGCTGGCTAAAGAGCCAGCAAGAGACACTCATTGACTTTTTGTTGGCAAGTCCCACCAAACCATACACCAGGCAGTGGTAAAGCCAGAGGTAGGACTTCTGCTGGTATTA
This sequence comes from Sphyrna mokarran, assembly GCA_024679065.1. Taxonomy (NCBI): domain Eukaryota; kingdom Metazoa; phylum Chordata; class Chondrichthyes; order Carcharhiniformes; family Carcharhinidae; genus Sphyrna; species Sphyrna mokarran. Next base: position 33,734,542 of record JAGIQG010000028.1, read on the forward strand.
CATCAGGGACAAAGTCTTGCCTACTAAGAGATGCTAGCCAATCAAGGGCCAGGAGCTGCTTATCAGCAGTATTGTGAAGTCTGTACCGGAATCCCAGGATTGCAGAGGGACCCAGGCCAGAGGTGAATAATATGGGTGTTGGGATTCATGGGTGGAGGCTGCAGGGGGACTGGAGCATAGATTAGAGACAATAGAAGCAGAAGTAAGCCATTCAACTAGGGCTCATCTATCTCAATTCTATTCTCCCATATTATCCCCATAGCCCATTATATCTTTAATAGAAAAGTCTATTGATTTTGGTCTTGAATATGCTCAATGAATGAGCTTCCACAGTCCTCTAAGGTAGAGAATTCCAAAGATTCATCACCAAGTAAAGAAATTCTTCTTCACCTCAGTCCTAAATGACCTACCTCTAATTCTGAAACTGTCCCTTCTGGTTCTAGACCCTGCCCAGCCAGGGGAAAAATCCTTGATGCATTTTACCCAGGCATCAGGACACAGTGACAGATGAGGAAACTCCATCCCTATAAGGGTCAAAATTAATAACAAGGAAATGTTGAATAGCAAGTCTGTACTGAAAGTTGACAAGGCACTTGGACTGGGTGAGGTGCACCCAAGATTTTGAAGAAAAAGCGAGAACAGAAATTGCAGGGGCACTGACCGTAATCTTCCAGTCTTCGCTATCTCAGCACAGGTGATAGTGTACTGAATTGCAAATGTTACAGCTTTGTTCAAAATAAGTTGTAAGGACAGCCACAGCAATTACAGGTCAGTCAATTTAACATCAGTGATGGGCAAGCTTCTAGAAACAATTATTCAGGATAGCATTAAAAAATCACATGGAAAAATATGGGATGATTAGGAAGAACCAGCATGGATTTCTAAAGGGGAAATTGAGTTTAACTAACTTGCTTTTTTCATGAGGTAATAGAAAGAATCAGTGAGTGTAATGCTTTTGATATGGAATACATGGGCTTTCCAAAGCATTTGATATATGTCACACAACAGACATGAGTGAAAAGTTATAGTCATAAAAGGGACAGTAGCAATGTGAATACAAAATTGGCAGAACAGAAAATAATGGTAAATGGATATTTTTCAGGTTGAAAGAAATCTTTTTATGATACTGCTTTTCCTTATATGTATATACAAATATATACATATATCTAGATCTTGGTGTGCAGGGGACAATTCTAAGTTTGCAGGTAATACAAAGCTTGAAAGTATTGTAAACTGTGAAGAGAACAGTATAGGACTTCAAAAGGACATAGACAAGTTGGTGAAATGGACAGATCAAGTTCAATGCAGAGAAGTGCAAGGTGATGCCTTTTGGTACGGTAATGTAGAGATACAATATACCATAAGGGATAAAATTCTTAAAAGGGTACAGGAGCAGACAGACCTGGGTGTATATGCATATTTATCATTGAATGTGGCAGAACAAGTGGAGTGATCAGTTAATATATTCTTGGCTTTATTAGTAGAGGTTTAGAGTACAAGAGTGAAGAGGTTATGCTGAACTTATACAAGACACTAGCTAGACCTTAGTTGGAAATATTGTATGTAGTTCTGAGTGCCACACTAAGAAAGATGTGAATGCATTGAAAAGAGTGCTGGAATGAGAAACCTTAGTTATGAGGACAGACTGAAGAGGTTGGAACTCTTCTCCTTGGAGACAAAGCTAAGAGGAGATTTAATAGAGATCAGGATCATCAGGAGTCTGGACAGAGTAGATACAGAAAAATTGTTCCAACTTACAAAAGGATCAAAAATGAGAGGGCACAGATTTAAAGTGATTTGCAAAAGAAGCAAATGGGAAATTGGAAAAACCTTCTTCACACGAGTGATTTGGGTCTGAAACGCATTGGCTGAAAGTGTGGTAGAGATAGATTCAATCCAGACATTCAAGAGGGCATTTTTTTGATTGCTTAAATAGAAACAATTTGCAAGGAAACAGAAAAAACAGGAGGATGGCACTAAACCTTTTGCTTGTTTGGAGAACTGGTGCAGATACAATGGGCTAAATGGCATCCTTTTGCGCCATGACAGTTCTGTGATACCCTTCTGTTGAACCATTTTATTCTTAATTCCTGAACATGTGTGCATTTCATATCTAAAAATCACAAGTACAGAACCCAACTTAGGCTCTAGAAGTTTTTTAGTGTTATGATGGAAGTTATTTGCTTTCTGCATTTAGATGTCTAACAGCTGCTTCTTGTAGGGTGGGCAAAGGTATATAGAACTGAAGCCAGTTGGACTGGAAAGCTATTTCTGTGCTGTAGTTTTCATCAAAATCCAAACATAACATGTTCTATTCTATTCTAGTGTGAAGATAATTTTAAATTAAACTGATATATTCCTAGAAGCCTAAAAATGTTAATTATGACAATTCTCCTTTGGTGTCATAGCAACATCAACTGAATGCTATTGCACTGAGCAATTATTGCATTCCCACTGTTGGCCTTAGAAGCTAATTACACGTTAGTTAATTAAGGTAGAAACCGCACACCACATATACAGAGCGCAGGCACACCTCAGTGACACAGGGAGAATACAGAATATTCAGTAAATAATAAACAGGACCAAGATTAATAAATAATAAGTTGAATTCATGTTACTGCTTTGTTCTCTGCTATCCAAGCATTACTTTGAAGCTCGTATGTTGTATGTTTTACATTCATGTTCCAGACTGATGGTTCTTGATATCTAGAACAGACACCAAAAATTTTTGAATTTTGGAAAAGGACAATATTCTCCATTTTGAATGCAGAAAATAATAAAAAAAGACTTTTTAATTTGCTGATATGACAAGATTTAATGAAGGGTTTCAAGTGCATTAATTTCATGTTATGATTAAATTATAGGGAATACACATACAGAATAGCTTAAGTCACTGAGACAGGGTCAGTGAATAGTCAGGATGAGTGACTCACTGAAAGAGGTGCCTCCCCCACATTTGGTACAATCTTGAAGTAATATCCAAAAACTCTGGAGGGAGATGATTAGATCATCATCAGGCTGAAAGGGGGAGAGATAGAAAATCGTAAGTCCCACAGAGACCGGATGGACAATATACTTATATCTTAGAGCCTTGTGTAGGTTCACAAAGTAAGTGTTATCAGGTATCATGAGAAGGTTCCCCGAAATTCTCTCCAAATGCTGTTAGGATGCAAGTACACGGGCAGAAGTCTTGATCCCATCAGAATTTTCAGGGTACACCACCCGGATGGAAAGTTAGTGGCTCTAACTGACAGCCCGAACTCCTGCCATTACTTCTAAAATCACGCCCGAAATCCACACGTCCTTTTGAGTAGACGAGAATAAAGAAGAAATGAGAGAGGCGCAGAGGGTATGATGATACCAAAAGAAAAGACAGCTAACTGGGAGGTCCCCTAATTCAAAAAGTGGCAGTCCAGGAACTGTTTCAAATAAATCAGCAAACATATTCTCAATTACAAAATTCAAATAGCAGACACACTAGACTTCATGCACATTCATATTGGGCCGGCACAATGACACAGTGGTCAGCACTGCTGTCTCACAGCGCCAGGACGCAGGTTCAATTTCCAGCTTGGGTCACTGTCTCTGTGGAGTTTGCGCATTCTCTCTGTGTCTGCTGTGGTTTCCTCCAAGTGCTCGGGTTTACTCCCACAATCCAAAGATATGTGAGTTAGGTGGGTTGGCCATTCTAAATTGCCCCTTTGTGTCAGGAGCTCTAGCTAGGGTAAATGCATGGAGTTATGGAGATAGGGCCTGGGTGGGATTGTGGGTGGTGAAAAACTTGATGGGCCAATTGGCCTCTTCACCCCATAGGATTCTATATTTATATTAATTAATTTTTACATGTACATTTAATATTTATAGCTAATTCTTCCTTCTATTACTGTGTTTCTCCTGAGAATTTCTATATGTTGTTCTCAAGCCTGTCCTAGTGTGATCTCATTGTCATTGGTACTCAGCTACACAGTGCTGTGCTAAGTTACTTCAGACCAGGGTGAATCTCTTCTCAGGGCTTCCCAGGTCACAGACTGTGCCACCACTGCAAGTTATAGATGTACACACTACGTGAAGGCTCTAATTCAGAAAATGATTGGAAAAACTGGTATGCTAGCTTCAAGACATGCCTGGATGTGCCTCACAATACCAGCCAGCCTTTACTGCCCATCTCTGACTGGCACTGAGGAGTAATGCTAAGTCATCATCTTAAATTGCAGTTTGTTTGGTGCAGGTACTCTCTGTGTTGTCGAGGGAGTTCTAGGAATTTTACCAGCAATAATGAAGAACTACAATACATTTCCATATCACGATAATGTGTGATTTGAAGAGGAATTTGGAAGTGGTGGCTTCTTGTACCTTTTCCCTTCTTTTAGAGGTTGCAGGATCAGAAGTTATGCCAAAGTGAGTTGCTGCAATGCATTTAGTAGATGCGACACATTTTATCTATAATATGCCAGTGGTAGCTATTACAGGAATACAGAAGTAAGAAGTTTTGACCACAGAGTTACAAAGTCAGGCCGATAATAAAATGAGCAACCAACAAAAAGAGGAAATTATCACAACACCAGATCACATCTTACAATTAGTAAGAAGAGATAATCGCAAGATGAGATCATATCTTCACAAATGGGCAGTGTTTGCCAGATCTGCAACCAATGGTCAGCAGCTTGAGCAGTTCATTCAAATCATTTTTGCCTCAGAAAAGAGGCACATAAGGACTGGTGCTTCAACAAATCATCAGCAATAACTGCAGACTAACCTTTACAAAGAAGATTTCCAGGCTACAAGCAAGAGAATGACCCTCATATCAAAGTGGCCTAGCCAGCTAACTCAAAATGGGTAATAGTAGTTTCTTTTGAGTGACTTAGTTATATACTAGTGTGAGCGCACAGATCTTTAAGGGTACCTTTAATACTTCAATTCTACAGCAAATGATTATATTAGTCTTCCATGTCTTTGAGTTTCTGCTGAGCCTACATCCATGAATCTGGTAATAAAGCTGAAATTGTGACACAATTTCATTTGTGCTTCTGGCTCTTTGTTCAGCTAAAACAATTTGTCATGAAACAGAATTTCTACGATCAATGTGTGTGGGCAGCTAATATTTTATTCTATCATTTACATGACTGAGCATCTGATGAATGTTGAATTTGAGTTTTGTTTTTTTATATACGATGTGGATGTCACTGGCAATGCCATCCAGCCTTTATTGCCCATCTCTAACTGGCATTGAGAAGGTGATGATAAGCCATCATCTTAAATTGCTGCAGTTTGTTTGGTGCAGGTACTCCCTGTACTGTTGTTAAGGGAGTTCCAGGAATTTTACCCAGCAATGATGAAGAACTACAATACATTTCTAGAATGGTGTATGACTTGGAGAGGAATTTGGAAGTGATGGGTTCTTGTACCTTTTCCCTTCTTTTAGAAGTTGCAGGATTCAGAAATGATGCCAAAGTGAGTTGCTGCAATGCATTTAATAGATGCTACACATTTCATCCATGACATGCCAGTGCTAGATAGTTTAAGGTAGGTCAAGGCAGGCTGCTTTGTCTTGGATGGTGCCAAACTTATTTTTCGAGCTGCACTTACGCACATTAAATGGATTTGGAAAATATTCCATCATGTGCATTGCAGATAGAAGAAATTATTTGGGGAATTACTTGATGAACATACAAACATACAAATTAGGAGCAGGAGTAGGCCACTCAGCTCCTCAAACGTGTTCCACCATTCAATGAGTTAATGGCTGATCAGATTGTAACCTCAACTCAACATTCCCACCTACACCAGATAATCTTTTACTCCCTTGCTTATTTAGAATCTATCTAGCTCTGCTTTTAAAATACTCAAACACTCTGCTTCCATCAACTTTTACAAAGAGATTTCCAAAGACTCTGCCCTCTAATCTCTGTTTTATATGGGTGACCCTTATTTTTAAACAGTAACCCCTACTTTTAGGATCCCCCAAAAGATGAATCATCCTTTCCACATCCACCCTGACAAGACTTCTTCGGATTTTACATGTTGCAATAAATTTGTCTCTTACTCTTCTAAACTCTAGTGGATACTCAGTTAAACTGCCCAACCACCCCTCAAAACACAACCTGCCCATTTTAGCTATTAGTCTAGTAAACCTTCTCTGAACATATTTACATTTTTCTTTTAATAAGGAGACCTATACTGTACACAGTAAAAACATAGATTCCCCACAGTACAGAAGGCAGCCATTTGGCCCATCGAGCCAGCACTGACAACAATCTGACCCAGACTCAATCCCCATAACCCTATTTATTTACCCTGATAAACCCCCCTAAAATTAAGAGGCAATTTAGCAAAGCCAATCAACCTAACCTGCACATCTTTGGGTTGTGGGAGGAAACTGGAACACCTGGAGAAAACCCATACAGACGTGGGGAGAATGTGCAAACTCCACACAGATAGTCACCCGAGGTCGGAATTGAACCTGTGACCAATGTGCCACCATGCTGCCCATACTTCAGATATAATCTCCCCAATGCTTTCGAAAACCGAAGCATAACCTCTCTACATTTATATTCAATTTCCCTTGCAAAAAACAATAACATTCAATTAACTTCCCTAATTACTTGCTGTACCTGCATACGAGCCTTTTACAATTTCACCTAGATCCTTCTGCAGCTGAGAATGCAATCTCCCAACACTCAGGTAATATACATCTTTTTCATTCTTCCTGCCAAAATCCACAATTGTACATTCTTCCCACATTATTTTCTATTTGTCAGATTTTTAGCCCGCTCAGTTCATCTTTCTGTCTCCCTCTTTTTTGAATAAAGGATTTACATTTTCAATTTCCCAATCTAACAGAACCTTTCCTGAATCTAGGGAATTCTGGAAAATTAAAACCAATGCATCAACTATCTCATGAGTCACTTCTTTTAAGACCTTAGGATGAAGTTCATCAGGACCCAGGGACTTGTCAGTCCACAGCCCCAACAATTTGCTCAGTACCACTTTCCTAGTGATTGTACTTTCCTCGCATTCCTCCATCCCTTCCACTTTCTGATTCACAGCGATTGCTAGCATGTTACTTGTATCCCTTTATAGTGAAAACCAATGCAATTTATCTACCATCTCTTTATTTCCCATTGTTAATTCTCCATACTTACCTTCTACAGGATAAATACTCTTTTCTTTTTAAATATTTACAAAAATTCTTACTTTCTATTTTTATATTTATAGCTATCTTTCTTTCATTTCCTTCTTATTAATCCTGTAGTCATTATTTGCTGTTTTTTTATCTTCAGTCCTGTCTTCCAATCTGTCAAATACACTTGCACAATTATATTCCTTTCCCCTCATATTTGATACTCTCTAACATTTTCAGTTAAGCAAGGCTGGTAAATGCCCCCCTGTGGAATTTTTCTTTCTTGTTGGAATGCCTTATCTATGCCTTATAATCTGAAATGTCCCCATAAATATTTGCTACTGCATCTCTATTGACCTATCACTTAACCTTAATTTGCTAACTTTAGCTAACTCTACTTTCATGCCCTTATTTAAGATTAGAATGCTTGTATTGCACACATTCCTCTCTTCCTCAAACTAGATGTAAAATTGAATTATATTACGATCACCCCAAAGGTACCTTCACTATGAGATCATTATTTAATCCCATCACCTTCCAGGTTTCGTACAGCTTGCTCTCTAGTTGGTTCTAGAATGTGCTGTTCTACAAAACTATTCCAAAAACATTCTATGAACTCATCTAGCCCACCTGATCTTTCCTATATGTAAATTAAAATGCCCCTTGATTAACACCATACGGTCTGACAAATTTCTTTATTTTTTCCTCTATACAACTATTTGCGTACTGTTAGGGAGCCTGTACATCACTTCCACAAGTATCTTGGTGCCGTCATCTCTACCCAAACTGTTTTAGCTTGGTTTCCTGAACTTAACTCATCCCTCGCTATTGTGCAAATATAAGCTTGTCCAATATTTTCGTGTTGCAGGGAGGGAAAGCATATTTAAATTTGTGCTTACTCAAGAGGCTAATGAGCACATTTCAGAAAGAGAGAATTTGAACAAAGAACAAAGAACAAAACAGCATGGGAATCAGGCCTTTCGGCCCAACGAGCCCGCGCCGCCATCCCGATGTTCCCACCTCTACCTGTGATCCCTGTCTATGTTTATAGATTTATGGATTAAAAACCAAATTTGAGACAATTTAGGGAGAATTTTTTTTTCCAATTAGCCTAAGAGCACATCTTTGGGATGTGGGAAGAAACCGGAGCACCCGGAGAAAACCCATGCAAGCACAGGCAGAATGCGCAAACTCCCACAGACACAGGCCCAAATCCATGTATCTGCTCAGTCACTGAGCTGTCGTGTTGCCCAAACGGTCCAGGTCAAGTGTACACTAACAACGTGAAGCACTAGGATACTCTCGAAAAAAATCCAAGAGCAGCCCTCTGACGACCCATTGCATGTATGCCCCTCTTTAGACAAGGTGGACCAAAGCACCTGTAGGATAAAAACAAGTACATCAATATCATCATCTATTTATACATTTCCCAGGAACTCCCAAGGCTCATGATCCCTATTTTAAATCAGTTTTCTATACCCCTGCATTCCCATTCTGTTCATGTGCCCATCTAAGTATCTCTTAAATAACTCCAGAATGCCTGCCTCCACCACTTTATTTGGCAGTGCATTCCATACCTCCACCACCCTCTGTGTGAAAAAACTCCCTCAGCATCCAAATTATACCTTATCCCGCTCACCCTAAGCCCGTGACCCCTTGTGCTATTCGAGGCCATCCTAGGAAAAAGCTTAGCCCTGTTTACTCTATCTTTACCCCTCATAATCTTGTACACCTCTATTAGATCTCCTCTAAGTCTACATCTTTCTAAGAAAAACAGTCCCAATTTGCCTAACCTCTCCTCGTAACTCAGACCTTCTATACCAGGCAGCATCCTGGTAAACCTCCTCTGCACTCTCTCCAGAGTCTCCATGTCTTTCCAGTAGTAAGGCGACCAGAACTGGACGCAGTATTCCAAATGAGGTCTAACCAACGTTTTATACAACTGCAACATTAAAGGCCAGCTCTTGTACTCTATATCCCTTCCTATAAAGGCTAGCATACCATATGCTTTCTTCACAACCTTCTCCACTTGCTCTGCCACCTTCAGAGACTTGTGCACCTGCACCCCCAGGTCCCTCTGCGTTTCTACACTCTTAATAGGTCTACCCTTTATCATATACCTCCCCCCTACATTCTTTCTCCTGAAATGCACCACCTCGCATTTATCAGGATTGAATTCCATCTGCCATCTGTCTGCCCAAGCTACCAGCCTATCTATGTCCTGCTGCATCGCCTGACAATGCTCCTCACTACCCGCAAGTACAGCCATCTTTGTATCATCTGCAAACTTGCTGATCACTCCACTTACTCCCTCTTTCAAGTCATTTATATATATTACAAATAGAAGAGGTCCCAATACCGAGCCCTGCGGCACACCACTAGTGACCGACCTCCAGCTAGAAAAACACCCTTCCATTATTACTCTGTCTCCTATTACCAAGCCAATTACTTATCCATCTAGCTACCTGTCCTTGTATCCCATGAGCCTTGACCTTCTCAACTAACCTCCCATGAGGGACTTTGTCAAACGCCTTACTAAAATCCATACAGACGACATCAAAGGCTTGCCCTTCGTCCACCGTTTTTGTCACCTCCTCAAAAAATTCTACCGGATTCGTAAGGCACGACCTCCCCTTAACAAAGCCATGCTTCGTATCCCTAATCAGATCGCAACGCTCTAAGTGCCTATACATCCAATCTCTAAGAATCCCCTCCAACAGCTTCCCTATCACTGATGTCAAACTCACAGGCCTATAATTTCCAGGGTTATCTCTACTACCCTTTTTAAACAACAGTACAACATTAGCTATTCTCCAGCCCTCTGGGACCTCTCCTGTGTCCAAAGAAGAGACAAAGATTTGCCCAGCAATTTCACGTCGCACCTCCCTAAGCAGCTTGGGATAAATGCCATCAGGCCCAGGAGATTTATCTGTTTTAATGCTACCTAGAAGCTCTAACACTTCCTTCCTCGGTATGGATATTTCCCTCAACTGGTCCACAGCTCCCTCAGAGACAGGAGCTGTCAACAAGCCCCTCTCCTTCGTTAATACTGACACAAAGTATTCATTCAGGATCTCCGCCATTCCCTCGGGCTCTAAGCACAGTTCCCCTCCTCTGTCCCCAAGACGTCCGATTTTTCCTCTAACCACCCTTTTATTCCTAACATGGGAGTAAAAAGCCTTTGGATTTTCCTTAATTCTATCCGCCAAAATCATTTCATGCACCCTTTTTGCCCTTTTAACTCCCTGTTTGAGCTCCCTCCTACTCTCTCTATATTCCTCCAACGCTGTCTCCATTCCCAGCTGCTTTGACCTATCTTACACCTCTCTTTTCTTCCTAACCAAGTCCTCAATATCCCTAGTAATCCACGGCTCTCTAATCCTACCTTTCCCATCTTTCCTCTTGGCCGGCACATATTTATCTTTCAACATTTTCAGTATTCCCTTGAAAGAGTCCCACATGCCTAGCGTGGACTTATCCTCGAACAACCATTCCCAATCAGTTTCCATAAGTTCCTGCCTAATCCGACCGTAGTTAGCCTTCCCCCAATTCAGCACCCTGCCCCTAGGGCAACCAGCATCCTTTTCCATCTGTATCCTAAAGTAGACAGAATTGTGGTCACTGTTAGCCACATGTTCCCCAACTACAACATCAACCACCTGCCCTGGCTCATTACTCAGAACTAAATCCAATATAATCCCTTCACTCGTCGGGCTAGCCACATGCTGCTCCAACGATCCTTGGCACAACATTTCAAAACAAAATGAACATAAGAAACAATTTGCTGAGCAAAAATAAAGCAATGTCAAAGCAATAAATTGATAATTAAACTAAGACTAATTAAGAAAGACAACCATTAGAGTATGAGAAAGTAAATATATGTATCCCGCACATTTCCAGTATAAGAGTGGGTGTGAGAATGAGTGAGAATATGCAATAGTGAGTGGGGTGATTAAAGATGAATGAAAATCCTGAGACTAGGAGTGATCTGGACACATATTCACTTAGCCTCTCAGATACTCCCTCACTCACACATGCACACACACTCTTGCTCCTTCACATACACATGTTCTCCCTTCCTCACACATACACACACTCTCCCTCCCTCACGCACATTCTCCCCCTACATTCTGTGCTGTTGCTACTCTCAGTACTCCTTCCAGTATGTTCAATTTATGCCTCATTAGTTGAAGGATCCCGTAACATGTCTGGAAGTGTGGTAGAGACAGGTTCAATCGAGGCATTCAAAAAGGCATTAGACAATTGTACAGAAGACGGGGAAAAACAGGGAAACGGCACTAAGTCATGATGCTCATTTGGAGAACCAGTACCAGTAGAATATTTTTTCAGGTAATATCTGAAAGCTAAATTAACCTGGCTAATCAACAAATGTTAAACTGCACCCATATGTACTGAAATTATTTTTTTTTTACTGGTATGTGACTGTCATTGATTAGGCCAGCATTTGTTGCCCATCTCTAATTGCCCATGAGAAAACGTTGGTGAGCCTGCTGCAGTTCCTGTGATGTAAGTATACCCACAGTGCTGTTAGGGAGTGAGTTTCATGTTTTTGATGCAGTGACCTCAAATCATCACAACTCAAAAAAACATTTAATGTACACATTAATTGCATAAATGATTTTTAATACTACAACAGAATTTATCTTGAAATGGCATTCATACAAATTTTCACTTTACCTCCAGCTTCTGTTTCGTGTCTTTCCCCAAAAGATCTCGGATCTCCTCATTGTAAATTTCCAAATATGAAGCCCTCACCAGAAATTTTGTATTTTCTGTACACTGTAAATAAACACACAGTGACAGTGAAACCACTTAAACTGCTTATATTTTGCTGCAAAGTAATCAAAGTACTGAATGATATCAAATCTAAATATAATGATGTTGAATTGTAACTGATTGTTTCATTTTATGAAAAGCTAAGAAGGAAGATACTAATATGAGGAGGGAGACAACAACAAATATAAATAAAAATAGCAGGTTAAAATGTATTTTTGAGGTCACTGTTCTTTACTTTCTCTCACAAGAAATCAACTAATCCTACCTCAATCCAACCTCTAAGAATGGCAAAAGTGATTTACCATCCAGCTTTGTATTCTTCCTTGTGGAGAGCTGCTTCATCTTTGGTTGGACATCACAGACAGTGTTGTCCAACTTCAGTGACAGTGACCCTAGTGAAACCCAAACTGAATGTTCACAAGCAGGTTATTGCTGAGGAAGTGCTGCATGATAGCATTGTTGATGACGCTTCCACCACTTTACTGATGATTGAGAGTAGATGACTGGGCTGTAATTAGCTGAGTTGAATTGGTCCTTACTGTGTACAGGATATACCTGGGCAATTTTCCACATTGTTGGGTAGATGCCAATGTTGTAACTGTATTGGAAGACCTTGGCTAGGGGAGCGGCAAGTTATAGATTCAGAGGTTTACAGCATGGAAGCAGGCCTTTGGTCCAACTTGTCCATGCTGTCCTTTTTTTAAAACCCCTATACTAATCCCAATTGCCCGCATTTGGTTCATATCCCTCTATACCCACTATACCCATGTAACAACCTAAATGCTTTTTAAAAGATAAAATTGTACCCGCCTCTACTACTACCTCTGGCAGCTTGTTCCAGACACTCACCACCTTCTGTGTGAAAGAATTGCCTCTCTGGTCACTTTTGTACCTCTCCCCCTCACCTTAAACCTATGCCCTTTATTCTTAGACTCCCCTACCTTTTGGAAAAGATATTGAGTATCTACCTTGTCTATGCCCCTCTTTATTTGACAGACTTCTATAAGATCAACCCTCAGCTTCCTACGCTCCAGAGAAAAAGTCCCAGTCTATTCAGCCTCTCCTTACAACTCAATCCATCAAGTTCCGTTAGCATCCTATTAAATCTTTTCAGCATTCTTTCTAGTTTAAGAATATCCTTTCTATAAGAGGATGACCAGAATTGCACACAGTATTCCAAGTGTGGCCTTGCCAATGTCTTGTACAACTTCAACAAGATGTCCAACTCCAGTATTCAATGTTCTGAACGATGAAACGTAGCATGCCTTCTTCACCACTCTAACTGTGACTCCATTTTCAAGGAGTTATGAATACGTATCCCTAGATCTCTTTGTTCTGTAACTCTCCCCTACATGCTACCATTAACTGAGTCAGTCCTGCCTTGGTTCAATCTACCAAAATGCATCACCTCACATTTGACTAAATTAAGCTCCATCTGTTATTCATCAGCCCCCTGGCCCAATTGATCAAGATCCCGTTGCAATTGGAGATAACTTTCTTCACTGTCCACTATGCCACCAATCTTGGTGTCATCCGCAAACTTACTAACCGTGCCCCCTATATTGTCATCCAAATCATTTATATTAATGACAAATAATGGTGGGCCCAGCATTGATCCCTGAAGCACATCGCTGGTTACAGATCTCCAGTTTGAAAAACAACTGTCTCCAAGAAGCCAATTTTGAATCCATTTAGATACTTCACCCTGGATCCCATGAGATTTTGGAGCATAAGTTTTCGTTACTATAGCTGGAATGTTATCAGTGCTTCCAACATCACACGGAATGAATTGAATTGGCTGGAGACTGGCATCTGAAATGTTGGGAATCACTAGAGGAAGCCAAGATGGATTATCCATTCAGCACTTCTGGCTGAAAATTGCTGCGAATATTTCAGCCTTATCTTCTGCACTGATGTGTCCAGTTCCTCCATCATTGAGGATGGGAATATTTGTGGAGGCTCCTCCTCCAGTGAGTTGTTTAATTTCCCATCACCATTCACGACTAGATGTGGAAGGACTTGAATCTAGTTTGGCTCTGTCTTTCACTTTCTGTTTTGCTATTTGGCATGCAAGTAATCCTGTTTGGTAGCTTCATCAGGTTGACATATCATTTTTAGATATGCCTGGTATTGCTCCTGGCATACCCTCCTGCACTCTCCATTGAACCAGGGTTGATCGCTTGGATCGATAATAACGGTTGAGTAGTGGATATGCTGGGCCATAAGATTGCAAATTGTGGAGTACAGTTCCGCTGCTGTTGAATGCCCACAGCACCTCATGGATGCCCAGTCTTGAGTTGTTAGAGTGATTCAAAGTCTGTCCTATTTAGCATGATCATAGTGCCACACAGCACTTTGGAGGTTGTTCTCAATGTGAACATGGGACTTCATCTCCACAAGGACTGTGCAGTGTTCACTCTTACCAATACTGTCACGGACAAATGCATCTGCAGGCAGCAGGTTAGTAAGGATGAGGTCAAGTATGTTTTTTCCTCTTGTTGGTTCCTTCACCACCTGCAGCAGATCCAGTCTAGCATTATATCCTTTAGGACCCAGTCAGCTTGATCACCATTCTTCATGATGGACACTGAAACTCTCCACCCAGAGTATATTTTGCGTACCTGCCTTCCTCAGTGTTTCCTTCAAGTGTTGTTCAAACGAGGACAGTACATAGTAACCAGTAAGAGGTTTCCTTATCTAAGTTTAACCTGAAGCCATGAGACTTCATGAAATCTAGAGTCGATGTTAAGGACTCCCAGGGCAACTCTCTCCCGACTGTATATCACTATGCTGTTACCTCTGCTGGGTCTGTCCTGCTGCTGGGACAGGACATATTCAGGGATAGTAATGGTGGTGTCTGAGGTGTTATCTGTGAGATATGATTCCGTGAGAATGACTATATCAGGCTGTTGCTTAACTAGTCTGTGAGACAGCTCCCCAATTTTGGCACTAGCCCTCAGATGTTAGTAAGAAGGATTTTGCAGGGGTGACAAGGCTGTTTGTTTTGTTGTTGTCTTTTCCAGTGCCCAGATCAATGCCAGTTGGTCTGTCCAGTTTCATTTCTCTATTGAGATTTTGTAGCGATTGATACAATTGCTAGGCCATTTCAGAGGGCAGTTGAGAGTCAGCCACATTGCTGTGGCTCTGGAATCACGTGTGGGCCAGACCAGGTAAGTACGGCAGATTTCCTTCCCTAAAGGACATTAGTGAACCAGTGTGGTACATATCCTCTTGAAGCATATTACTTATGCTTCAAGAGGACATATAGCACACTGCATGTTTTGATGTTAAAGCAGGGTGTAATTCATTTATCTACATCTTTGATACTAAATAAATGCTACAAAATTAGGACTATTACTGGAAAAAATGAGACATAAGCAAAAAAATTGAGTTGTATCTCCATCCCCTTTGCAACTTTGAGTCCACAAGAATTCAATAGATAACCTCACGAATCCATATCCTATAAAGTCTGCACCATAACTTAACTACCTGGATACTCTCAAATATATGCTCAAAAGCTCTGGGAATAATTCCTCGTTGCGATGTTGGATGAGAAATGCCTTGCATGGTAAATGACTTCCCACTTCCTGTCTGTCCATAGGCAAATATTGTTCCATTGTAGCCTTCAGTGACACCCTAGAAATGAATAGAATTATTCATAATTGAGAACAACAATAATAAAGGCATAAAATGCTGTCTCAATCAGACTGATGATAATCATGTGCGGTATGGAAACAGATGATTTTTATTCTCATATAGTTTTCAGATCATGTCCACAAAAATATATTTATTTTAAAACTATAATTTAAAAATGTTGCCTCTCCACTTCCCTTCCCTTCTTTCTTAAAATCCACCTCTTACTCTTACTCGTAATCTTCTCTACACTGAGTTTCTCCCCAAATCTCTAAAAGTTCTTGTAATCTTCTGGTGAAAAATAAATGTTTTATGTCTAGCATCTTGCATCACATATAAAAAGTCACAATTGTCTCAGTTTCCTCAGAAAAACAATAATACGGTCTTGCATCACAGGCTTTCGCCACTTCACAAAGCTCTTTCTTCATCTTTTAAGCAACCAGAGTGTTGTCTTCCGACATTGCAACAGCAATTACACTTGATTACCTTACTATCTCAGCTTGTACAGGGATTGAACTGATGCTGTTGGCATTGTTCTACAGTTGCAACTGTACAAAACTCTAGTGCGGTCGCACTTGGAGTATTGTGTGCAATTCTGGTCCCCACATTATAAGAAAGATGTGGAGGCATTGGAGAGGGTACAGAGGAGGTTTACCAGGATGTTGCCTGGTATGGAGGGCAGGTCCTATGAAGAGAGGTTGAAGGATTTGAGGTTGTTTTCGTTAGAAAGGAGGCGGCTAAGAGGGGATCTTATTGAAGCATATAAGATGATTAGAGGTTTAGATAGGGTGGACAGTGATAGCCTTTTTCCTAGGATGGAGAAAGCTAGCACGAGGGGACACAGCTTTAAATTAAGGGGTATGAGTTATAGGACGGATATCAGAGGTAGGTTCTTTACTCAAAGAGTGATTAGGGAGTGGAATGCCCTGCCTGCAGCTGTTGTAGATGCGCCAAGTTTGGTGGCGTTTAAGAGGTTAATTGATAAGTATATGGAAGAGAAGGGAATGGTTTAGTTTGGAGGGGCATTGCTTTTTATTTTGGTCGGCACAACATCGAAGGCCGAAGGGCCTGTTCTGTGCTGTAATGTTCTATGTTCTATGTTCCTTCTAAGCCAATTGGCACTCGCATTATCCCACTGAAATATTAAGAGTTGAAACAGCACTCATTTATACTATGAATGTCTCACTCTGTCCTAAGGGCCTTCTTCTCCAGAATAGAAACTAGAACCTTGACATTAAACCCCCCTCCACATTGGACAAGGGTTTAGAAAGTGAAATCCACATAACCTGACCCCAACATTCCCACCACAATTTTGATGCTGAGATAATATCAAGGAATAGGTGTGTTCTTGCTGTGAAAAGGAGTTACATATTAATATGTTTAGATCAGTGACCTATTATGCACAATTATGTACCAAATTTCAAAATAATTTGTCCTGTACCCATTTCCTGGGAAATGGAAATTTGGCATTAAATCAGAGACAATGATTGGCAGTTCCCCAAGGTTTAAGTTTAAAGTTTATTATTGGTGTCACAAGTAGGCTTATATTAACATTGCAGTTAAGTTACTCTGAAAATCCTCTGGTTGCCACACTCTACCGCCTGTTCAGATACACTAACCAACATGTCTTTTGGACTGTGGCAGAAAACCAAAGCACCTGGAGGAAACCCATGCAGACAGCAGGAGAACGTGCAGACTCTGCAAAGACAGAGACCCAAGCTGGGAGTCGAACCTGAGTCCCTGGCGCTGTGAGGCAACAATGCCAACCATTGTGCTGCCATATTGCCCAAAACCTTGTGGGCCAGGAGGAACAATGCTCCCACTGAGCTTCTCAAGGAAAGCTTCAGCCTCCCTAGCCCTAATCTCGAGCCTCACATCCCCTTGTCTTGTTGATTGCAGGTCCCCCCCTTCACAATTGCTGAATGAAACATTCTCACTAGTGGTGACATCCCCACCTCTTCCTATTGCTAACCTCCCAGCATCTCCACTCCCAACCTTCAACAGGGCTTCCTCTTGACTTCTGACCTCTACCCACCTCCTGTTGGTAACCTCCTCCCTCACCTTACGGATGGGCTACAAATGCTGACCTTGCCTACATCCCAAGAAACAATAAAAATATGAATGACAAATGAGAAGTCTAAATCCAAATTTCTCACAATAATTGAGACATTGTCAAGTCTATTCAGATAGAAATTAGTTAAAAGAGAATTATGAAATTATATTTATAACAACATAGGACTTGTCATCAACTTTCATTCTGAATGTGTTTTTCTCTAGGTCTGGGCACACATTTTAATTTATTTTGGGAATGGAGATCATAATTCTATCTCTTTCACAATAGCGATGGAAAGAGATAGGATCAGGCAGGCTAGGAAGGTGTATATCTGGAGTAAGGGGAAATATGAAAACATTAGGCAGGAAATTGGACATATAAACAGGAAGGAGGCATTCTTGGGGAAGAGTACAGAAGGAAAGTGGCGGATTTTCAAGGAATGTTTGTCTGGGGCACTGCAAGACAACGTTCCGAGGAGTCAAGGAGGTTCTGGTAGGACGCGGGAACCGTGGTGCACAAAGGTAGTGGTGAACCTAGTTAGGAAGAAAAAAATGGTGTATAAAAGGTGCAGAGAGCTAGGGGATGTTAGGGATCTAGAGGAGTATAAGGTGTGTAGAAGGGAACTTAAAAAGGAAATTAGGAGAGCCAGAAGAAGTCATGAGAAGGCCTTAGCAGGGAAGATTAAGGAGAATCCCAAGGCCTTCTACAAATATGTGAAAAGTAAAAGGATGAGAAGGGATAGGGCCTATAAAAGGTGAAGGGGGAAAAGTCTGTGTGAATCCAGAAGAAATGGCAGGTGTTTAACGAGTACTTTGCCTCGGTATTCACGGTGGAAAGTGAACTGGGAGATTGCACTGCAGGTTTGAGGCATACGGAAAAGATTGAGTATGTGGATGTTAGGAAAGAGGATGTGTTAGACCTGTTAAATTCTATCAAGATAGACAAGTCGCCAGGACCGGATGGGATGTACCCCAGGTTATTGTGGGAGGTGAGGGAAGTGGTTGCAGAGCCCCTGGCGATGATATTTGCGTCGTCCATGGAAACGGGAGAGGTTCCTGGAGGATTGCGGATGTGGTTCCTATCTTTAAGAAAGGGAACAGGGATAGTCCAGGAAATTACCGACCAGTGAGTCTGACTTCAGTGGTTGGTAAGCTGATGGAGAGGCTTCTGAGGGATAAGATATATGAACAATTGGAGAAGTTTGGACTGATTAGAAATAGTCAGCATGGTTTTGTCAAGGGCAGGTCATGCGCCTTATGAGCCTAGGTGAGTTCTTCGAAAATGTGACTGAACACATTGACGAAGGAAGGGAGGTGGACGTAGTGTACATGGACTTTAGCAAGGCGTTTGATAAGTTCCCCCATGCAAGGCTTCTGGAGAATGTGAGAGGGCATGGGATCCAAGGGGCTTTGGCCTCGTGGATCCAGAACTGGCTTGCCAGCAGAAGGCAGACAGTGGTTGTGGATGGGTCTTGTTCTGCATGGAGGTCGGTAACCAGTGGAGTGCCCCAGGGATCTGTTCTGGGACCCCTGCTGTTTGTCATTTTCATAAATGACCTGGATGAGGAAGTGGAGGGATGGGTTAGTAAGTTCGCCGACGATACAAAGGTTGGTGGTGTTGTGGATGGTCTGGAGGGATGCCAAAAGTTGCAGCGGGATATAGACAGGATGCAAGACTGGGCGGAGAAGTGGCAGATGGACTTCAATGCGGATAAATGTGTAGTGGTCCATTTTGGCAGGAATAATGGGAAGAAGGAGGCCATTTCAGAGACATGGATAGAGCAGGGACAGGAATGGTTGTTGCGGGTTCCAGGGTTCAAATGCTTCAGTCAGAGTAGAGAAGGAAGTAGAGGGGGGGAGGAGTGGCATTATTAGTCAAAGGCTGTATCGCAGTGGCAGAAAGGAAGTTTGATGAGGACTTGTCTGTTGAGGTAGTATGGGCTGAAATTAGAAACAGAAGAGGAGAGGTCACCCTGTTAGGAGTCTTTTATAGACCTCCTAAGGATTGCAAAGTCAATCCTGGACAGGAGTGAAAGTAATAGGGTAATTGTTATGGGGGACTTTAACTTTACTAATATTGATTGGAATAGCTATAGCTCAAGCACGTTAGAGGGGTCAGTTTTTGTACAAAGTGTGCAGAAAGGTTTTTTGACTCAGTATGTAGATAGGCCAACTCGAGGTGAGGCTACATTGGATTTGGTGCTGTGCAATGAGCCAGACCAGGTGTTAGGCTTGGAAGTTGATGAACATTTTGGTGATAGTGACCACAATTTGGTTACGTTCACCTTAGTGATGGATAGGGATAGGCATGAAGCTGGGGGCAGTAGTTATAGCTGGGGGAATGGTAATTATGAGGCCATAAGGAGGTTGGACTAGGAAACTACAGGGACTGGGAACATCTGAAATGTGGAGCTTATTCAAGGAGCAGCTACTGCGAGTCCTTGATAAGTATGTCCCTGTCAGGCAAGGAGGAAATGGTCGAGTAAGGGAACCTGGTGTACTAAAAAAGTTAATTCACTGGTTAAAAGGAAAAAGGAGGCTTATGTCAGGATGAGGCTTGAAGGCTCAGTTAGTGCAATGGATAGCTATAGATTAGCCAGGAGGGAGCTAAAGAGTGAGTTGAGGAGAGCTAAGAGGGGACACGAGAAGACTTTGGCTGATAGGATTAAGGAGAATCCTAAAGCTTTCTTTAGATATGTTAAGAATAGAAGATTGGTTAGGGCAAGATTAGGGCCAGTCATAGACAGCAGTGGGAAGTTGTGCGTGGAGCCTGAAGAGATTGGTGAGGCACTGAACAAATATTTCTCTTCGGTATTCACGCAGGGAGATGGAAATGTAGTTGTGGAGAACACTGGGATACAGGGTTGCAAACTGGAAAGGATTTAAGTAGATAAGGAGGATGTGCTAGATATGCTTGAGGGTTTGAAGTTAGATAAGTCCCCTGGGCCGGACGGGATTTACCCTAGGATTCTTTGGGAGGCGAGAGAGGCGATTGCAGAGCCTCTAGCTCTGATCTTCAGGTCATCGTTGGTTACGGGTATAGTGCCGGAAGACTGGAGGATAGCGAATGTGGTCCCATTGTTCAAGTAGGGGAATAGAGACTTTCCGGGGAATTATAGGCCGGTGAGTCTTACTTCTGTTGTCGGCAAAGTATTGGAAAGAATTATTAGGGATAGGATTTATATAGTTATTTAGAGAGAAATGAATTGATTGGGGATAGTCAGCATGGTTTTGTGAAGGATAGGTCGTGCCTTACTAACCTTATTGAGTTTTTTGAAAAGTGACCAAAGAGGTGGATGGGGGTAAGGCAGTTGATGTGGTATATATGGACTTTAGTAAGGCGTTCAATAAGGTGGCCCATGAAAGGCTTCTGCAGAAAATGCAGATGTATGGGATTGAGGGTGATTGGGTATTAGCTAATTGGATTAGGAATTGGCTACCAGATAGAAGACAGAGGGTGGTGGTTGATGGGAGATATTCATCGTGGAGTTCGGTTACAAGTGGTGTACCTCAGGGGTCTGTTTTGGGGCCCCTGCTGTTTGTAATTTTTATAAAGATCTGGATGAGGGTATTGAAGGATGGATTAGTAAATTTGCGGATGACACCAAAGTCGGTGGAGTGGTAGATAGTGAAGAGGGGTGTTATAGTTTGCAGAGAGACTTGGACAAGTTGCAGAGCTGGGCCGAGAGGTGGCAAATGGAGTTTAATGTGGAAAAGTGTGAGGTAATTCACTTTGGCAGGAATAACAAATGTGTAGAGTATAGGGCTAATGGTAGGACTCTTAATAGTGTTGAAGAACAGAGGGATCTTGGTGTATATGTGCATAGATCCCTGAAAGTTGGCAATCAAGTCGATAAGGTTGTTAAGAAGCATACGGAGTCTTAGCTTTTATTGGTAGGGAGATTGAATTCGGAGCCGCAACGTCATGTTGCAACTGTACAAAACTCTAGTGCGGCCGCACTTGGAGTATTGTGTGCAGTTCTGGTCCCCACATTATAAGAAAGATGTGGAGGCATTGGAGAGGGTACAGAGGAGGTTTACCAGGATGTTGCCTGGTATGGAGGGCAGGTCTTATGAAGAGAGGCTGAGGGATTTGAGATTGTTTTCGTTAGAAAGAAGGCGGCTAAGAGGAGACCTTATTGAAACATATAAGATGATTAGAGGTTTAGATATGGTGGACAGTGATAGCCTTTTTCCTAGGATGGAGAAAGCTAGCACGAGGGGACATAGCTTTAAATTAAGGGGTGGTGGTTATAGGACGGATGTCAGAGGTAGATTCTTTACCCAAAGGGTGGTAAGGGTATGGAATGCCCTGCCTGCTGCAGTTGTAGATGCGCCAAGTTTGGTGGCGTTTAAGAGGTTAGTAGATAAGTTTATGGACGAAAAGGGAATGGTTTAGGTGAGAGGGTCATTGCTTTTTCCTAATTGGTCGGCGCAACATCGAAGGCCGAAGGGCCTGTTCTGCGCTGTAATGTTCTATGTTCTAATATAAGGGGTAGGAGTCTTAGCTGTGTTGTAGAGCAGAAGGATCTCGGGGTCCGGGTCCATAGGACTCTTAAATCGGCCTCGCAGGTGGAGGTAGTGGTCAAGAAGGCGTACGGTGTACTGGCCTTCATTAATTGAGGAATAGAGTTTAGGAGTCAGGAGGTAATGATGCAGCTCTATAAGACTCTTGTCAGACCCCAGTTGGAGTATTGTGCGCAGTTCTGGTCGCCTCATTATAGGAAGGATGTAGAGGCTATTGAGAGAGTTCAGAGGAGATTTACAAGGATGCTGCCTGGATTGGGAGGCAGGCCTTATGAAGATAGGTTGAGGGAGCTGGGACTCTTCTCACTGGAGAGACGTAGGTTGAGAGGCGACCTGATAGAGGTTTATAAAATGTTGAGAGGAATAGATAGGGTGGACTCTCAGAGACTATTTCCCCGAGCTGAAATGGTCACTACGAGAGGACACAGATTTAAGGTGCAGGGAAGCAAATACAAAGGAGATGTCAGGGGTAGGTTTTTCACTCAGAGGGTGGTGAGTGAATGGAACCGACTGCCGTCGGAGGTTGTTGAGGCAAACTCACTGGGGTCTTTTAAGAGACTTCTGGATGAGTATATGGAAAAGAATAGGATAGGGGGTTATAGATAGGTCTGTGGATTGGTAGATGTGATCGGCGCAACTCGTGGGCCGAAGGGCCTGTTTGTGCTGTATTGTTCTATGTTCTATTTATAATTGAGAAGATGGGAAATGTGATTACAATTCTCTCGGGGTGTCATTCTATAGTGTCTTACTCATCAAATTTACACTAGATAACTATCAGGAGCCCTACAGAATCATGAAGGTTAATAGCAAGAAGCTGAAAATTAGTAAAGTTTATTTATTAGTCACAAGTAAAGCTTACATTAACACCTCAATGAAGTTATTGTGAAATTCCTCTAGTCACCACATTCTGGCATCTGTTTGGCTCAATGCACCTAACCAGCATGTCTTTCAGACTGCGAGAGGAAACCAGAACATCTGGAGGAAACCCTTGCAGACATGGGGAGAACATGCAAACTCCACACAGACAGTGACTTAAACTGAGAACCAAATGCAGGTCTCTGGTACTGTAAGGCAGCAATGCTAAACATTGTACCACTGTGCTGCCCAAAATTAGGTCTATGTTGCCCACATCTGTTGTTGCTAAGGCAATTTGTGGATATTGGGTGTACTTGGGATGGAGAAACAGAAATATGGAATTGCTGATTTAATTTTTGTTATAAGGAACATTCAACCTTCCCTAAGGTGAATGAACTTCTTTCTTACATCAAGGAAGACAGAGCTGCTCCTGTTCTAACCTGGGAACGAATACTTCCCAGCGGCAATAAAAGAATGGGAAAAAATAATTTTCAATTTAAGTTCATCACCCATGGAAGAAAGCAGACACATGCAGATCTAGTGGGAAGATAAATATTTATGCATTTAGTTTGATAAACTGAAGTGAAAAACAAAAAAAAGTCAGAGTATTCTGCTTAGTGAAGAAATGTCAAATCACATCCATCGATATTACTATTATTTACAATGGGGTCTCACTTGTTATGTGTATTGCTACAGTGGCCCCAGAATCAAAATTAATGTTCGGGAAATGCTACAGAATTCTCAATAGCTTTAATGAAGGAGAGTATAGTTACAACAGTTCCAGTGTTGCAACTCACTTATAAGCCGAAGTGCATTGAAGGATTTTGCAAAGTAACTTACATTTAATGTGTCTGCAACTTAATTCACATTTCACCTGGATTTGTGGTCAGTTGGATGGGAGAACCAGTAGCAGAATAAACACTTCAAGTACTTCCTGTTTACAGAAAGAACTTACTTAACAACATGCTTACTAATCTGTCACAGATGCACGGCCTGCTTCCACGGCATTTTCTTCTTCCAGACACAGCCCATCAGTGCCTACCAATTTCGGTGTCACTGCTGGCTTTCTGATTGGCCAGTAGCTCCTGCAGAGGGGCAACTAAACTACAATGGGTAACAGCCCCAACATGACTAATTAGTTGTCTGAACCTGAACAATGGAGCCAGAGGACACATAAATGGCTATGACGTTGGTGTCCCTGGTTTTCCTGCCCATTATTGGAATCCCACCACAACACCAAAATTCAATCTAAAGTCCCCTCTTCACACCAAGGGAAGTCTCCATTATGTTTTGCAAAATAGGATAGTAAAGCAGAACCAGTGGCTCAAAACTGGATATCAATGCTGTAGGTTATCAGCATTGGCAGAACTATATTCCACCATAATTTGTGACCTCGTGGCCCAGTATATACGTCTCTCCTCCACCATCAAGCCAGATGAACAGGACTGCATCAGATGTGCCAAAAGAGGTGTCAATCTGGTGGGGTTACCATGCAGAACTAAATGCATACAACTGCAAAAGACAAAATTGTAATGCCAACAGTGCTGAGAACATTATCCATATTGGCTTTCTTCTGAGCTTTCCACAATCACAGACATCAACCTTCAACTGAATTGATTCACGCCAGATGGTATCAAGAAATGGCAGCTAAAAAGATATGGACTCTGATAACATTCCAGCAATAATGCTAAAATCCTGTGCTCTAAAACTAACCATGAATCTAGCCAAGCTATTCCAGTACAGCAAGCACACTAACATCTACTGACAAAGTGAAAGATTGTTCAGGTCTGTCCTGTCTACAAAAAGCAGGACAAATTCAATTTAGTTAATTAACACCCAGTCTAATTGCAATCATCAGCAAATGATGAACAGTAATGGCAACACTGCTATCAAAAAACAATTACTCACCAATATTCTGCATCGCAATTAAAATGTGCATCTTTCTAAATTAAATTTATAATTCCAAAAAAATGCCTTCTTTTGTATGTTAAAATGTACAACTATTTTAGGATTTAAATGGGACTGCTTCTCTGATTTTAGAGCACAAATTGATTTTGAATTTTTTTCTGTTGGGGAAGGGTCACAGAAAAGGTGACCAATCTCACTCATGTCTTAAAATGTTTGTGCCCAATCGATGTAATAATTAGCTCCAAATTTTTAGGGAGGGAGAAGATAATATTTGAGAAAGGTTGGGTTCTGTTTCTAAGAAACCTGCGACAGTTTGGGTGCTGAACGCATTCACCCGCATGTTTCGGAGGCTACAGCTTCTCTTAGAGGCAGGAGCAGCCAGTTCAAAGTTGTGTCCACAATGGTAATTGAAACAAACAAAATGTACAAAACTTCTCCATTGTCAACACTGTACTGTCTGATAATGTTATAAATCACGGCATGCTGATAGCTCCACATTTCTTGACTGCTTGGTTGCTGCTTTGACAACTATGCTTTTGCTTGAAAAAAAAATTCTCATTTTGGTTCACTTACCTCCAGATCTTATAGCCTTTGGTGCAAATATGGACAAAAAGAGTTGAATTCCAGAGGTAAGCTGAGAATGAATGCAGTTGACATCAAGGCAACATTTGACTGCGTGTGGCACCAAGCAACCTTAGTAAAATTGAAGTCAATGGGAATCAGAGAAAGTTCTTCAATAGTGCTAAAATCCTGTGCTCTAAAACCAGCCATGAATCTAGCCAAATCATATCTAGTACAAAGAAAGATGCTGTGGTTGTTAAAGGCCAATCATCTCAGTCCTAGAACATGGTTGCTGAAATTCCTCAGGTCACAATCCTGGGTTCAACCATCTTCAGCTGCCAACACAACTTTCCTCCAGCATGAAGTCTGAAATGGAAATATTCACTGATGATTGCACAATATTCAGCACAGTTTATAATTTTAGATAGTTAAGCAGTCTGTGCTCACATGCAGCAAGACATGGACAACATGCAGCTTGGGCTGATAAGTGGCAAGTAACAATCACACCACACAATTGTCAGGCAATGACCATTTTCGTCAAGAGTTTAATTACCACTCAGACTGTGTAAGTGTGTGCACCTCTGTAAAAACAGCACACTGTGAAATGTGAAGAACGTATATAGTTTGTTGAAAAACAATGCAATGTATGTAATATCTTGGAATTGAGCACTGTAAAATATTGAAGTTAAAGAAATTTGACATATGATTGTTTTTGCACTGTTTGTAATGTTTGGAAATGTCATTTCAGTAATGGTTTATTTTAGAATATTTATGAATAAAGTATATTTTTGAAATTAAAAGAATAGTTTAATTCCCACTCTCTGACATTGAACAGAACTACCACTGTCAACGCCCCCCCCCCCCCCCCGCCTCCCATTAATATCCTGGGTTATTATTGACTATGCATTTATGTGGATCAGACATGTAAATAATGTGGCTACAAGTGCAGATTAGAGGCTGAGAATTCAGGCAAGTGACTCATCTCCTAATTCCTTACAGCCTTTCTACTACCTATAAAGTACAGGTTAGAAATATAATGGGGAATACTCTCTGGATAAGAACAGTGCCAACAACACTAGAAGTGCAACACCACTAAGGACAAAACAGCCTGCTTGATCAGCACTTCAACATCACCTTAAACACCTATTCCTTTCACTAGTCCCATAACTTGGCTACAAGATTCAATGCAGACACATGCTACATATTCTTCCACAGCACTTCTCAAACTGCAGAATGTGCGCAGCAGATACATGGAAATACCATGTTTGCTAAGTTCCTCTCCAAGTCACACACAATCATGACTCAGAAGTATTTCAATCATTTTGTATTGTCGCTAGGTCAAAACCTTGCAACCACCTATCTAACGGAACTGTGGGTAGACTATCAGCACTCGGACAGCTGCGGTTCCAAATGACGACTCACCATCACTGTTGCAAAAAAATCTGATTTTGTAATTCACGATTTAGAAATAACTTGTGCTTTGGGCATTTAAATTTTTAAAAATGTAGATAAATGGAAAAATTTGATTGAGAAGCTGGTAAACATTTGAAGTAATTGAAAATCAACCAGACCTGGATTAGTTAAAGCTCAAAGAATTACCTGCAGTTATTCAATAAGGTCAGAGTTGGAAATGGGGCACTCTAACAATGGATAACCCATCTTTCAGCTTTTGGAACAGATAAGATTTTACAATTATTTCAATAAATAATTTAAATTACTTATGCAATCTCCAGATCAATGAAGTTAACAGCACCTTTAAACAGAGGGATTTCTTGGTGGAACTAGTTTGGAAGAATGGTTATGTCTATCATTTATGGATGTGGGAATTGCCCTTGAGAAAGTGGTGGTGAGCTTCATTTGATATGGTATGTGGTATAGTGCACCCACAAAGCTGTGAGGGATGGGGGTTCCAGGATTTTGATCTAGCGACAGTGAAGGAACTGTGATATATTTACAAGTCAGAATGATGAGTGGCTTGGGATAGGAGGGGAAACTTCCAGATGGTGGCGTTATGATGTATCTGTGCCTTGCTGTTCTAGAAGATACCGGTCATTGGTTTGGAAAGGACTTTCTAAGGCGGCTAGATGAGTTCCTGCAATGCATCTTGTAGATGGTACACACTGTTGCTACTGTGCATTCATGGTGGAGGGAGTGAATGCTTGTAGAAGAGATGCCAATCAAATCAGCTTTGTCCTGAATGGTGTCAAATTTCTTGAGCGGTGTTGGAGCTGCACTCATCAAGGCAAATGAAGAGTATTCATCATATTCCTAAATTGTGCCTCACGGATGCTGCATATGCTTGGGGAGTCAGGAGGCAAGTTAGTCACCACAGAACAGTTAGCATCTCATATGCTGTTGTGGCCACAGCATTTATGAGGGGGGTCCAGTTCAGTTTCTGGTCAATGGTAATCTCCAAGATACTGGGCAGATCAGTAATGGTAATATCATTGAATGTCAAAGAACGATGGTTAGATTATCTCTTGTTGGAGATGATCATTGTCTGGCATTTGTGTAGCACAAATGTTGCTTGCCAGTTGTCAGCCAGGCCTGGATATTGTCCGGGTCTTGTTGCATTCGGACAGAGCTTCTTCAGTATCTGAGGAATTGTGAATGGTGCTGAGTGTAGTGCAACCGTCAGCAAACATCCCCACTTCTGGCCTTATAATGGAAGGTCATTGAAGAGGTGGCTGTGAAACCATACAAAGGGCTATCAGAAACCAAAAGGGTTTCTGATATGGAACCACTAAGAAAGAGTGCAGTGAGAGCCCAAAGCATCCAAATTTATCATTCTTAAAGGAAACTTGAAGGCTTACTTAGCCAAACGTCAATGGAAGTACCCTCAAGAAATCTTATATCTTGAAGAACAGCTGAAACACTAAGGCAAAAGCGAAGTGAATTCTGGATAACTGTGATGTATCTTAGTCTCAGGAGAAGTGAATGAATTTTCAAGGTTCTTGCAAATAAGGGAATTTGTGGATACAAGTACAATGTAGAACAGGGTAAAACCTAAATTTATAGACTATAGTATTAATTTAGTATTGTCTGCTTTGTTCAATTTCTTTATAATTTCTTTACAATTTTAAAAATTAAAATGTGGAACTTTGTAGCATAGTTCTCTCAAGCAATAGTAGGGAGTTTGAATTTCTTTTTGAACAGTCTTTATGGAGATCATAACACCACTTCCTTAAGGGAAATTATAGATAATCTATAAATATTGATATTACCAGTAATACCCACATCCCATGAATAAATAAATTTAAATATAGTTTAACTTCTTTCTTTCACCATTAAATGGCATTATTATTGTGGAATCCACCACTATTGACATCCTGGTTGTTGTCATTGACCAGAAACTTAAAAGGACCAGTTACATAAATACCATAACTAGTGCAGCAACTCAGAAAATGGGTAATTCTGTGTAAGTGGCTCATCTTCTGACTAAAGACAAAAGTGATGGAAATATCAGCATTATAAAGAAAGAAAGAAAATCACTGGACAATAAATGATTCTTAATCCATTATTATCACAAACACCTAAACATCATGCTACTTTGGTTCATTCCCAAATTATGTAATATGACCACTGAACGTGCAGAAAAATTAACAATAATTCATTTATTAAGTTTTAAGCTCAACTGAGTTTATACATATGGATGGATATGTGGGTCTCTGTTGAGTGGTTTGGTATTAACCCTACATATATGGAAAATACAGATAATTATAAATATTAATTGGAAGAAAATAGTTAATAATCATGAAAATTCAATTACATTTAGCAAAGTTAGCTGGGTTCCCAAAGTAAAACATTTACATATCAATATGAAACTGTTTCAGAACAAGAGGTAAGCAATCAGAGTGACCCCTCCCAACCACACCTTGCCCATTTCCCACCATGGACTCTGGAGTTCTAAACTGCCATGTCAAAGGTGTGCTCTGTGTTGGGAGGAAACAACATCCAAGGATCTCACATCCAACTATCAATTGATAGTGATCAGTTGATCACTATCCAACAACATCCTTTCAGAAAATGAGCAGATTGGTTGTTGAGGCAGACCCAACTGTTGCCAGCTTTCACTGTCACAATATGTTAAGTAACGGCAATCATGCCATGGAACCATGTGTTTGCCAAACTAGGAGACACTTAGGGAGGAGATAGCATGTTCTTTTTTGAACCAGTGCGCAAGCAACGTATGTTAGACACCAATTTAATTGGTAAAGTTACATTTGGTATTTAATACTTTAATTTGAGCATCTTATGTAAATTGACCTTTTTATTATATTAGCGGTGACTTGAAAGGTCCTCGTTCTTATCAGGTCTGAAAGACGTGCTGGTTAGTCACATTGACCAGCTAAATTCTCCCGCAGCATACCGGACAAGGCACCAGAGTGTGGCAAATAAGGGATTTTCACATTAATTTCATTGCAGCGTTAAAGTAAGCCTACTTGTGACACTAATAAATAAACTTCAAAAAAAATTAATATAGGGTCATCAGCCTGTTGTTCACTATTCGACGCAAGCATCAATCTGCCTGACATTGTTTGCTCCCACAGTGGTTTTTATGACACAATTTCCTCTCACAGTCCTATTTATTCTTCTGCTTTACCTCCACCAGCGGATAGGCAATCTCGTTATACAGTTGCTCAGTGGTGCTCTCTATGTAGTAGACGCCGTCGAAAGTGAACTGTTTGGGCGGCTCTCCCAGCACCCCGGGTTTTTGGATGAAGCACTGGCCTCGGGCAGGGTCCATGGACACCACCACCTTACAGTTCAGGTCCTTCTCGCGGCTGTTGCTGGGTCTGCAGCGGACCACCACCCTCACCGTCTCCAAGGCCATCCCCGCGCCCGGTGCCCACTTAACTGTTTATTTCCACAACCCCCACCCTCCCCCTCACCCTGGTTAACGACCCTCCCCTTACAAACTCCCCATCCCGGCCACTCTCCACTATTTGCCGGGAGCGGAATCCCGCAAGCCCAAGCGTCGGTTGCCCCGGCAACAGCCCAAGTCGCCTAGCGACCCCAGCTTCCGGCGGGCTGCGGGACGTTTCCGGTTGGTAACCGTTGCCACGGTAACGGAGCAGCAGCCAGAGTCCAGTGATCCACCGCCTGCATTTAGATAACCAGAGTTTCGTTTTTTTTAAAAAACTCTGTATCAGAACAAAATGTGAGTAAACATTATATCTAGAATCATGAACAAATGCTGCAAACCTAGAAACTAAAAGCAGGAGTAGGCCATTCAGCCCTTTGAACCTGCTCCATGTCTGATCATCCAATTCAGTGTCCTGATCTGCTCTCCTTCCCCCGTTCCCTCATATTCTTTGATTCCTTTAGCTCCAAGATCTATATCTAATTTCTTCTTGAAATCAGACAACGTTCTAGTAAATTTCACACATTCACCAAAAAAAGTTTTTTATTTATTAGTCACAAGTCACACTGTAATGAAGTTACTGTGGAATTCCATCTTCCAATGGGTCAATGCACCTAACCACTGTGATTTGATTTGATTTATTTTTATCACGTGTATTAGTATACAATGAAAAGTATTGTTTCTTGCGTGCTATGCAGACAAAGCATATTGTTCACACAGAAGGAAACGAGAGAGTGCAGAATGTACTGGTACAGCCATAGAGAAAGATGAATTTAAAGTGAGGTAGGCCCATTCAGAAGTCTGATGGCAGCAGCAAAGAAGTTGTTCTTGAGTCGGTTGGTACATGATCTCAGACTTTTGTATCTTTCCCAATGGAAGAAGGTGGAAGAGAGAATGTCTATGATGCATGGAGTCCTGAATTTTGCTGGCTGCTTTGCCAAGGCAGTGGAAAGTGTAGGCAGAATCAATGGATGGGAGGCTGGTTTGCGTGATGGATTAGGCTACATTCATGACTTTTGTAGTTTCTTGCGGTCTTGGACAGAGCAGGAACCATACCGAGCTGTGATACAACCAGAAAGAAGGCTTTCATAGTGCATCTGTAAAAGGTGGTGAGAGTTGAAGCTGACGTGCCAAATTTTCTTAGTCTTCTGAGAAAGTAGAGGCGTTGATGGACTTTCTTAACTATAGTGTTGGCATGGGGGGATCATCACAGGTTGTTGGTGATCTGGACACCTAAAATGTTAAAGCTTTCGACCATTTCTACTTCATCTCCATTGATGTAGATGAGGGTATGTTCTCCATCTCACTTCTTGAAGTCGATGACAATGTCCTTTATTTTGTTGACATTGAGGGAGAGATTATTGTTGTCGCACCAGTTTATCAGATTCTCTATCTCATTCCTGTACTCCATCTCATCATTGTTTGAGATTCGATCCAGTACAGTGGGGTCGTTACAAAACTTGGAAATCGAGTTGGAGGGGAATTTGGACACACAGTCAGGTGTGTATAAGGAGTACTGTAGGGAGCTGAGAACATAGCCTTGTAGGGCACTGATGTTCAGGATGATCGTGAAGGTGTTGTTGCCTATCCTTACTGATTGTGGCCTGTGAGTTAGGAAGTTCAAGATCCATTCACAGATAGACTATTTGCTCTTCATTTTCTGGGTGAAGAAAGGTGATCTAATATCAACATGAAGCAAATCCTTATTGTGAGATCTTTGGTCAGCAAAGACTGTACATATTATAGGGTAACATTTTGTAGGAGCACCAAGGCTTTAAAGTTTATTTATTACAAATTGGCTTACATTAACACTGGAATGAAGCCATTGTGAAAATTCTCCAGTTGTCACACTCCGGCCTTTGTTCAGGTACACTGAGGGAGAATTTACATGGCCAATGCACCTAACCAGCACGTCTTTCAGACTGTGGGAGGAAACCAGAGTATCTGGAGGAAACCTATGCAGACACAGGGAAAACGTGCACACTCCACACAGATAATGACCCAAGTCAGGAATTGAACCAAGGTCCCTGGCGCTGTGAGGCAGCAGTGCTAACCACTGTGGCATCCTAGAAGCAAAAACAAGCACTAACAGAATTCACAAGGGTCAATAAATCATTTCTGTTTGTAACCTAATCCAAATGTGCAAGCTAATGCTCTGAGAATATGAGTTCAAATCCCATCACAGCTGATGGCGAAATTTAAAGAAAGTTAATAAATCTGGAATTTAAAAGCCAGCCTTGGTAGTAGTCAATAATAGACCATTGTTAATTGTTGTGAAAGCCCATTGGGTTCACTGTTGCCTTTTAGGGAAGAAAATCTGCTGTCCTTATCAAGGCGGCATTTAATAATGGCATCAAGGAATCCCAGAAAAATTGGAGTCAATGGAAATCGGAGGGGGGGGGGGACTCTCTCTGCTGGTTGGAGCACAAAGGTTGTTATTATTGGAGGTCAATCATCTCTGTCCCAAGATATTACTGTACGAGTTCCTCAGGGTAATATCTTAAGCTAATTCATCACTGACCTTCAATCCATCATAAGGTGGAAACCCTGGAACTCCCTTCCAAACAGCCTACATCACCTGAACAGCAGTGGTTCAAGCTCACCACCACATTCTTAAGGTGCAATTAGGGATGGGCAATAAATGCTAGCCTTACAGGTGACAACCATATCCCCTGAAAGAGAAGAAAAATTGATATGTTGTTGGATAGATATGAATGAAAAGATTTCTGCAGGTGATTTTTATTATTAGACAGTAGACAAAGGGACAGTGTTAGGACAACTAACATGAATGCAATGACAGAGTGGTGGATCCATGGTTTCATAGATTTACTGAAAATTTGACATTCTTTGTTAACCCATCAGGAGCAAAGAGATTCAAGATGTACCCTTCCTGCTCTTTTTGCTCCTCTGAAAGTGACCTCTGGATTCCTACAGGCAATGGCTGCACTCCTATAACAGTTATATTATGTAACATGCAGCAGAACACCTGGGCACCTACTTAAACATGTACTGGCGGCTTCCCTAAAGCCCACAATCAAATCCTTGTTCAGGCACTGGAAGCACTACTCAAGCACAACAATCATCTGCTCGTGATGTTCCTGGTGGTTTCATGGTTCTTGTTGTACATGTATTATCCATGTGGTGTTGGGAGGTGGAAGAGGTGGGTCATCAGCCAGGTGAATGTGATAACCTTTGTCCTTCAAGCCATTGTCTGCCTCTGTACAGAAGCCCCAAAATGGTGGAATGCCTGCATCCGGGCTGCTGCCAGGATAATAGACATCACCGACATGATGTATGGTGGTCACACATTGATGGAATGGTAACCCTTGCAGAACCCTATAATGAGAAGAAGGCCATTCAGCCCATTAGGTCTCACCAACTTTCCAAAAGAATATTTTACCTAGGCCCACACCCCCACTCTATTCCTGTAACCCCGTGCACTTACATTACTAATCCATCTAACCTACACATCTTTGGACACTAAGAGGCCATTTAGCATGGCTAATCCATAGTCCACATCTTTGGACTGTGGGAGGAAATCGGAGCATCCAGAGGAAACCCATGCAGACACAAGGAGAACATACAAACTCCACACGGTCAGTCACCTAAAGCTGGAATTGAACCCAGAGCTGTGAGACAGCAGTTCTAACCACCACTATGCAGCCCTGAGCAATCTGAATGAAGTCAATAGACCTCCCCTGCACAGTTGGTAAATTCATTACTCTGGCAACCCTCTCATTCCTGCTTCTGTTTACTGAGGGAGAGAATTATGTCCTCGCTCTTCCTAGCGAATGTGGATTCTCAATTTTTTTATTCACTCAGGGGATGTGGGCATCTCTAGCTGAGCCAGCATTTATTGCCCATCTCTAAGTGCTCTTGAACTGACTGGTTGGCTAGCCCATTTCAGAGGGCATGTAAGGTAAATCACATTTACTCTTAAGCCAGGAGTCAGATGTAGCCTAGACCAGGTAAGTAAAGGATGGCAGCTTTCCTTCCTTAAAGAACATTAGTGAACCGGATAGGGTTTTACGACAATGATTTCATCATCAGACTTTTAACTCCAGATTTTTATTGAATTCAAAGTTCACCATGGTGGAATTCAAATCTGGGTTCCCAAAGCATTATTCCGGGTCTCTGGATTTCTAGTCTAGTGACAATATCATTATGCCAGTGCCTCCCTTGTTATTTCCCAGATACTCATGGATGATGTACTGCCAGGAGTTGAGATGTTAACATTATCAACTGGTATGATGTAGAGGCATAAAAGTTCAATCTGACAGTGACCCATTCGGCCACTGGCAGCATCAGTTTTGCCTCAATCTCTCTCTGGTGCAAGGCTCCAGATTGGGTTGAAGAAAGTAGCCGAGTTCTATGGCCACTTACTTGTTGAATCTGAGTTACCTTAAATAGGTGAAATGCTCTCAGAAGAACCCTAAGTGGGTAGGGCTTTATGTAGAAAGCCCTTTTCCTATCCATCTTCTGTATACTTTTTGCTCCATTTGAAGGTTACATTGCTGATCCACGACCATACAACCATAGCCTCCACACTTCGATCAACAAATCATGCTCCCTCCCTGATTTTAATCAGCAGCCCTTCAAACTACCTCAAAAAGGAACAAAAGTGTATTTCCACTAAGTTGTCTAAGCAGATGGCAACAGTACCTCACCTGCAAGTTGGTGGCTGACCTTTTAAGTAGCCATGATGTGGAGATGCTGGCGTTGGACTGAGGTAAACACAGTAAGAAGTCTCACTACACCAGGTTAAGTCCAACAAGTTTATTTGATAGTAAACCCACTACTTTCAGGGTTTGCCCCTTTGTCAGCTGAGTGGAGAGCTGTGGTCACACACAAAGCATATAAAGACATGCACAATTTACAGAATACTGATTAGCTGTAAAGATTCACATTCTAATCCATTTTTAAAGTTGTGGACAATGTGAATGGAGACAGCATTAAGCCGTTTCGCACACACGAGGATGACCTCAATTGGGATTTTGGGTTCATGTCACATTATCTGTAACCCCATGACTTGCTTGGGCTTGCAACATCTCACTTACTGTCCTGTCTGAAAACAATACACATCTCTTTAACCTATGCTTAATGCTATTTCCACTCACATTGCACCTTTAAGAATTGATTAGCTGTAAAGATTTGCATTCTAATCAGTATTCTGTAAACTGTGTGCGCCCTTATATGCTCTATGTGTGACCAGAACTCTCCACTCACTTAACAAAGGGGCAAACCCCAAAAGCTAGTGGGTTTACTGTCAAATAAACTTGTTGAATTTTAACCTGGTGATGTGAGATTTTTTTACTATTTTAAGTAGCACCAGTAGTGTCTATCACGTTGCTGAATCCACATTCGTGATTAGCACTCTCATTCAGTAACATGTGCAGACCAAATTTCTTAAAGTAGCATCATTTCAACTGGAGGAGGCCTGGTACTCACCTCCTCCCCACCCCCCACTTTGTAGACATTGGCAACCACACAAACATTGAGGTGCCCTCATCTTCTCACCACATAAGGTGACCTCCCTCCCATAGGGCTCCCTAGAGGCCACTCTGGCACTGCTATCAAAGGTGGCACTGCCCAAGGATGCCCCTTGGGGTCTTTACTTATTTTTATGCCCTGAAGGGTTCTCCTAGACTCCTTTAAGTTTTTAAAAAGCTTAACCTGTAAATCTCATCGACATGATGTCGCATCAGTAAGGTATGAATATTCAGAGAGGCGGAACATATTGCAGGGAAGCCTTACAATGATATTTAAATGTATTAACAAAATGAGATTCCCACCCTTTTTGGATGGGAACCTCTTTATGCTTAGGTGAGGGGCATGGAAAATCGGGAAACAAGATTTTGCTAGCGAGAATTTAATTCCCTGACACTCCTGAGGCTTTGTCCATCCATCACCATTTACCCTGACGGCTAACACGGGCTCAAAATCGCTCCCATCATTTGTATCCTGTTACTGTGTGAATTTTAGGGCTCTAATTATTAAATTCACTTGGGCATTTTCCAAAAATATAAATTTAGATGCAAGTATTTTACCAATTTATAAATAAAACAGGATCTTCGAATATCCCTTGTATCACAGTCTGAGTGGGTGTTCTATTTTAAGTCAACATCCCATACAAATCAGGTGTCTCATTTTTGATTTAAAGCTAAAATCTATACAAAATTTTAAGTTATACCCCAAAGCAAATGTTACTCATTATCCTTTGACAGACCTAGAATGGCATTGCTGACATTACAGCACCACCAAGTGGAGGAACAGACATTCAACTCTTCCTTTGAGCTCACAGTCTATGCAGAACAACTGTGAAAGGTTCTGTGAATAAGCCAGGAGCTCTCCATCGACAGATTGGGGGTTGTGAACAAAGGAAATTAATGTCTGACAAGCTACCATCAAGCACCAATTCATTTGGAAGACTTGGGAACTGGTCATATTCCTATTGTCTCAGTTGAAGGTGGTTTGCTTGGGCAAGACCAAAGTAGGCAGACAGATGGCAGATGGAATTCAATCCTGATAAATGTGAGGTGATGCATTTCGGGAGAAAGAATGTAGGGGGGAGGTATATGATAAAGGGTAGACCTATTAAGAGTATAGAAACGCAGAGGGACCTGGGGGTGCAGGTGAACAAGTCTCTGAAGGTGGCAGAGCAAGTGGAGAAGGTTGTGAAGAAAGCATATAGTATGCTAGCCTTTATAGGAAGAGGTATAGAGTACAAGAGCTGGCCTTTAATGTTGCAGTTGTATAAAACGCTGGTTAGACCTCATTTGGAATACTGCGTCCAGTTCTGGTCGCCTTACTACCGGAAGGACGTGGAGACTCTGGAGAGAGTGCAGAGGAGGTTTACCAGGATGCTGCCTGGTATGGAAGGTCTGAGTTACGAGGAGAGGTTAGGCAAATTGGGACTGTTTTCCTTAGAAAGACGTAGATTTAGAGGAGATCTAATAGAGGTGTACAAGATTATGAGGGGTATAGATAGAGTAAACAGGGTTAAGCTTTTTCCTAGGGTGGACTCTAATAGCACGAGGGGTCACGGGCTTAGGGTGAGGGGGGTAAGGTATAATTTGGATGCTAGAGGGAGTTTTTTCACACAGAGGGTGGTGGGGGTATGGAACGCACTGCCAAGTAAAGTGGTGGAGGCAGGTACTCTGGAGTTATTTAAGAAATACTTAGATGGGCACATGAACAGAATGGGAATGGAGGGGTATAGAAAACTGATTTAAAATAGGGATCATGAGCCTTGGGAGTCCCTGGGAAGTGTGTAAATAGATGATGATATTGATGTACTTGTTTTTATCCTACAGGTGCTTTGGTCCACCTTGTTGTCTTAACGAGGGGCATACACGCGATGGGTTGTGAGAGGGCTGCTCTCGGATTTTTTTTTTTTGAGAGTATCCTAGTGCTTCACATCTTTAGTGTATGCTTGACCTGGACCATTTGATGGGCAACATGACAGTTCAGTGACTATCGCTGTGCTGTGCAGATATATGGATTTGGGCCTGTGTCTGTGGGAGTTTGCGCATTCTCTCCGTGCTTGTGTGGGTTTTCTCCAGGTGCTCCAGTTTTCTCCCACATCCCAAAGATGTGCTCTTAGGCTAATTGGCAAAACAAATTCTTCCTAAATTGTCTCAAATTTGGTTTTTAATCCATAGATCTATTAACATGGACAGGGATTGCGGGTAGCAGTGGGAACATTGGGGTGGCGGTGCGGGCTCGTTGGGCCGAAGGGCCTGTTTCCCGTGCTGTTTTGTTCTTTGGATTTGACACATGCATCAATCTCAATACTCTCTTCACTCACTTTTACACAAGATGTCAGATAATAAATAGTCACTGATCACATGCTCTTTATTTTGGAATTTGTGCAATGAAAAAAATATATAGTAATAACACAAGGATGCACATTCAAAGACAAAAAGCACAATATAGAGATTTAAACATTCTAATTAGGTTTTTGTTTTCTGAGATCATTAGACAACAAAACGTGGTGAGAATGATTTAGTTCACGAGAGCTTGAATCTTTAAGACCAATTTTTTAAAATGACAACTGGAATGATTTTATACCCATTGTGTGCGCAACACTTGTATTTAGATTAGAAATTATATATAATCCAAATGAACAAAAGGTTTGGTATCACTTATAATAAAAATGACCTTATGGTAATATCATGATTTTAATGGAACAAATGCAGACTTATTAAATTACTTAGTGCCTTGCATCAGCTTTATCTTGTTTGAGATTTCCACTGTAATACTATGTTATTTCAATATAATCATATTAAACAAAACAAGGACATTTCTAATACAATAATTCATTAGATTTTGTTCACACAGACAGAAGCAAAAGAGATAATGGTTGGTGCCATAATCAGCATCAAGCTGCAAAACAGTACCTCTACCTGCAAGGTAGGGATCAGAGATTTTTCAAATTCCACTCTGTATACAATCTTTGTTAAGCATCCTTGCTTCTTAAAGCTGGTCAGCTATGATAAACTTAAAGTCTCTTTGGACTGTTTATTCAATGATTTGAAGCTGTCTCCACATTGGTCAACAGTTATGATTTTTATTTAGACATAAGTGAGACTTAATGCAGCACAATATTTTAGTTTACAAAGTATACTTCAAAAATATATTACCTGTGTTTGGTCTTTGGGTAGAAGTTTTGATCTGTCCCCAATATTTACACATACCCATCTATAACTAGTATCCATTTTGGTCTTTCTACCTTGAGAATGTTCGGACCCATTGCAAAAACAGACTTGCGGAGTAATCTATTATTCATAGGCACAGCAATACAGGCCTTGGGTCTCTCTTATCTGTTTTTTAGCCTAAGCACAGCCTTTTTCTTTTCATTTTTGATGATGGAACCCAGGA
Source organism: Sphyrna mokarran (assembly GCA_024679065.1). Lineage (NCBI taxonomy): Eukaryota > Metazoa > Chordata > Chondrichthyes > Carcharhiniformes > Carcharhinidae > Sphyrna > Sphyrna mokarran. Next base: position 33,773,739 of record JAGIQG010000028.1, read on the forward strand.
TCTTGAGGACAAGTAATGGAACCGAGTTTATATCCTTTTCCTTAATACCAACAGATAAGAATTAAATCCAAAGTCATAAACTTTAGACCAGCAACCTTATTATTAAACTAGTCTAGCAAAGCTAATGTTGAAAAGCAGTAAATAAATATATTTGATATTTCAGCAATATGAATTTTGAACTGTCTCAGACACAGAAAGAGGTAAAATTGTAACAATTCTAAGTCACACTGTTCTTTTCCCCTCTCTTCTAGCAATAATAACCACTTAGTGCAATAACAAGATTACCTAGGACACTGCATCTGCCTGAAGTCAATGGACAGTTTAAAGTATATTTGTGCAGAAAATAGCTTTAGAAAAAAAGTCTAGGGTCATTTAACTCTTGCATTTCCTAATTCTCTCAAAACACTCTCCTAAGTCCATATCCTTACTTGGGTTCTATTTTTCATTTAACTATTATTCTTGCAAGGCTTATGCGGATTGTTAGTATGTTTTAATGTTTTTGACAATTTTTCCACAGAAAAGATCTGAAAATAAGTTATTTTTAATACTGTTTTTAAAAATAACGTGCATTATCATGAATTATTTGAAAAGGCACTTGATGGAAGATTAATACTTGCCAAATGGAGACTAAACAAGCAATCTGTTAGACTGTCTGGCTAATGAAAGGACACCTAAAAGCTCTGAACTCTTCTTACATCTGCCTTTTCACAAAGAGCCAAGTACACATAAGGATGGGCTTTCTTTAGATAGAAAGGCAGTCAGATTTGTTAACTGATGCAATTAAGTTAAAAGTACTGGAGAATGTAAACTTTTACATTAATTAAAAACTTCTCAGATGGGCAAGTGTTTCTATTTTGCAACATTATACAAAGATAGATCATACGAATTGAACCATTCCAATCTGATCATAATTGTTAGTCTGTATGTTCATTTATTGTGAAATAAAGCAGCTTAATGATTTGTATCAAGCTTCAATTCACCAAATATTAGCTTGGTCTGCTTTTGAAGAGATTGAAGAAATCCGCATGCGGAAGACACAAATTATCTTGTTTGTGTTACAAGACAATGCTATTATTACAACTTCCGAGTCATGCTATTGTACAATACAAGTCAACTTCCATAACAACGAGACTCCCAGACCTCTACTGTAGTACTTGATGCCAGTGAACCTGCGGAGATATCTGTGGCAGATTGAAGTTTGTTGCATTCAATTTTCCTAAATCACACTGCAAATCACACCTTGCAGCTAGTCTCTTTGTTATGACCTGCAAGAAAGTTTTTGCAAATCCCACTTCACTAATCTGAAGCAATCTGCCTGTTCTCAGGTTTGGGTTGAACAGAGTCCAAGCTATAGCATTCTGTAGAATCTTGTTCTTCATAGCAGTGATTTACCCTTGAAACACTTAAGCAACAAAAGAGACCATCTTCACTTCCTGTGTAATGATCAATTAAGGCTTTTATGCTAGGAAACATTAGTGTGTTCAGTTGCTGGAAGAGAACAAATGCACGATATAATGTTAAAAACTACCATTTAAGAAATAGCATTTGATAATTATAAAAGAAGTTTTTGCAAATCATACCTGTAGATAATATTTGCCTTCATCGTTTTTGCAAATCAGATAGTTTATCACACCAAAGGGGGTCCGCATCATCAGTGTCCAGCACTGCAGGGGACCAGGATTCACCCATAGTAAGAAAGCTCCCATAACATCATGTTTTAAGAGCGTTGTGGCGTAATCCCTTTACAAAAAAGAATAAAGAATGCACTCAATTGAAAAGGTTTGCAGAATATCAGATGCTTGTGAATAGAAAAAATATTAACATACAATGTGATCCTAGCATTGCCAAAAGTAATCCTTTTGAAGCCGACAACATTCGTTGCCAAAAGAATTAGACTGGAGGTGGATACACAGTGAGTGCCACAGGAATCAGCATTAGACCCATTACTTTTCTTGATATAAACTAACGGCTTAGATTTGGGTATGGCGGGCATAATTTCAAAATCTGTAAATTACACAAAACTTACAAGAATTGTGAAATGTGAGGAGGATAGTGACAGACCTCAGCAGGGAAGAATGGTGGAAAGAATCAGAGGAAAATAAACTAAAGGATACAATTCTAAAGGGCTGCAGGGACAGAGAATCCTGGAGAAGCATGTAAACAAAAATTGTACATTGATAGATTTAGATTAGGTTGAGAAAGTGGTTCCTTATGGCTTATGGGTTCCTGGGTTTTAAAAACAGAGGCAAAGAGGACAGAAGCAAGCAGATTATGGTGAACCTTTATAAAACATTGATTTGCTCTCAGCTGGATTATTATGAGACTACGGGTCACCACATTACAGAAAGGAAATGAAGGCTTTTGGGGTTGGGAATGGAGGAGGGGTGGTGTTCAGAAAAGATTTACAAGAATGGTTCCAGGGATGAGGGGCTTTAGTCATGTATATAGACCAGAGACATTGGGGGCAATATTATGCCCATGTTAGCCATCACAGAGCAGCGACTTAAATGCAAAATATTGAGAGTCAGGAACTGTGATATTCACCAATGTGACTGTGTTTCCTGATTTTCCCTGCCCCCTTGCCGGTGATATAATGGCACAGCCATCTGTGCCAACCTGTGCTGGAGGAAGTGCCAGGTGTGGGTCCTCTAAGGAGTCCAACTGGTGATGGTGGGGGACAGGGTGCAGTAGTGGGCAGTGATAACAGCACCTGGCATTGAGGGGCGAGTGCCGACAATGGTGATGTAGTGATAATTGGCTGTGCGCATGGGTGGGAGCCCCTGATATTATTCTTGCTTCAGGGGGAGGATGGGTGTGGTGACTGTGGATCGAGGGCCTTGCCAGCTCTTGCAGGCTCCATGTAAACCACACCTCCAGGTTTTTAAGTTGTCTGAATGTCATGAAATTTAATGTGAAAACTCAGCTGTGCTTCTGGAGAGATACATGCCAGTTTTCAGAGACCAACACTTTGATAAATCATGGGAAAATTCCACCAATCGGGCTTATTATCCTTACAGAAGGGAAAGTTAAGAGGAGACTTGATAGGGATATTCAAAATCAGGAAGGGTTCAGACAGATTAGATAGAGACAAAACCGTTTTCATTGGTGGATGGGTCAAAAACCAGATTTAAGGTAAATGGCAAAAGAATGACTAGTAACGTGAGGAAAAAACTTTTTAGTGAGTGGTTAGGATCTGGAATGCACTTCCTGACAGTGTTATTGGAAGACAATTCAATCATGGTTTACAAAAGGGAATTGGATAAGCACCTGAAAATATTTGCAGGCTATGGGAAAGAATGGGGAAGTGGAACTACCTGAATTGCTCTTGCAAGCCAGTGTGGACGTGACAGGCTGAAGTTTCTCTTTCTGTGCTGTGCCATTTTACATTTCTGCGGTCTCAATGAATCTTAAAAAAATAAATTAATTGCCTGCTAAGTCTTAATTACTGCCAGACAGTCTCTTTGCTACTGAAGTTGAACAATTGTCTAGATTAGTAGTTCCTAACCTACGGTCATGGTACTGCAGGTGGTTTGTGAAAAAATACATAATTACACTACCTCATAATGTAATATTGATTATGATACATATTATTCAAAATGGGATTGATTGGTCAAAATGAGTTGGCACAGATAAGACCCATGTGATGTCAGACCAACACAATGTGGTTGTTACACATGGAAGTGAAGTGGCTCCATTTGCAATATCCATTCATTGCAGCATTTATAAGGAGGCGTTAGCTGTAAAGAAAATGCCTGCTGATCTCATGATCATTTTGGAGGAAACGATTAAAACAGTTAATTTTTATCAAGGCCCTTCCACTGAATTCACAAATATTTGCAGTTCAATGCGATGAGAATAGCAGTGGTCACCATCCAACTATCTCTGCACACTGAAGTCCATTGACTGTCCTGAAAAAGATATTCACACATCTTTCGAGTTGTGTGATGAAAAGCAAATTTTTTTTTGACTCAAACTTTGAACTCTCACAACACTTCAGTGATTTGCAGTGGCTTTCCAAATTGGCATATATGGTAGATATTTTTGATCACTTAAATGAAGTCAGTCTGAGTCTTCAGGAAAATTAGTTTTTCACATGCAAGACAAAACAAAAGCAGTGATTAAGAAAACAGAGACATGGGCCAAACAACTTGAGCAAGTCAAATTACGACTTTGCATATTTGCAGATTTCAGACTTTTTGGCCACGGCAAGTATGCAGCTTCCAAACAGTGTAAAATATGACATCAGAGAGCACCTGCAAAGTCTGAAAGCACAGCTATGCAAGTACTTCCCTACTCCCCACACAAAGTTCAACTGGATACAAAATTCCTTTGCAAACCTTGATGATGACTCTTTGTAAGCCTGACTCAAGACAGCAAGACAGATTTCTGGAACTATCCTGTGGCAGTGCTTTAATGCTGGAATTTTCTCCAAAATACGTGACTGACCTTTGGTTTAATGTTGCTTCAAAATACCCAGAACAGACCGAAAAGGTTACTGATGTCTTTTCCTGCGACCTACTTTGTATAAGTGGATTTTTAGGGCTTGTTGCATTGAATACCAGATATCGGAATAAACTTAACGTTGAACCAGATCTCTGATTGACACAGCCCCTGGAACCTGATATCCAGCATTTGAAGTCTGTGATCAAAATCAACCTTCTCATTGGACTTTGCTGGGTCTTTTATGGGTTCTACGTTTTTGATCATGGTGAACACACACTCCAAATGGATGGAGATAAATCACATGAGCTCTATCACCTCCCATGCTATGATTGAGTTTCTTCACGAACAGGATACCAGAAGTCTTGCCTTTACCAGCACTGAGTTCTATAACTTCATGCTTTCTAGTGGCTTCAGACACATTAGGACACATCCTATCATCCATCATCAAATGGGTTGACTGAACGGGTGGAGAAGACTTTTAAGCTCAGCATGAAAAAAACAACGCATAGCATCCATCGATTGGCATGATTTCTATTCAATAATAGGACTACCCCTCACAACAACAGGAATTGCCCCATTGGAATTGTTAATGGGATGGTGGCTTCAGATGAGACTAAACTGACTGTTCCCAAATTTGACAGGAGAGTCGAGTCCCAAGAGGAAAAGTCATGATTCTGTAAGGACTGAAAGAATATTCAGAACAGGCGACTTGGTTCATGTGAGGAATTTTGGAGATTGTTTCAGTTGGACCCCTGGGGTCACAACATAGAAAATGGAGCCCAGCAGGGAAAAGTTGTGAAGAAGCACCTGAACCATCTCAGAAGTAGGGAGCCCACACCAATGTAGGCTTCATTACCAGCCTTGCAGATAGCTGCTGCCAGGGTCGGGCCAACGCTTGCCCTCCAGGTGATCAGGACACGGATTGACGCAGGTGCCTCAACCAAGGCAAAACCCCAAGAAGCATCTATGTCTGTGGCTTTATTATGCTCCCTGCAAAAACAATGGTTTCCAATTTCCACATCACCAGATCCAGTCCCACCTTCAATTGATCCCATGCTGAACACCCAAGCAGTGAAAAAGAACCTCCCTGAGGTGGGATACTGGGGGAAACAGACTAAGAATGGACGAATGTATGACGGCCAGGGAGGGCACAGGGGATCATCAATAGGGGATCATCTCCCTCTGGACCTTGTGGAGTACTAGTTCCCCCACTGAGCAAGCGTAGGATCATCCAATAGGAAAGGAACAGTGGGCATTTAAAACCAGCTGTCTCTACCCAGACCAGGCAATGTAAGTCTCGGGCCTTTGACTTGTGGATTGTAGCCATTGCTGAGGTGCTTTATTCACTGTGTAAACGAAAGAGTTGGTTTAGCTCAGTAATCTGGACAGCTGGTTAATGATTCCAATTAATACCGGTACTGGCTGAAATTATTTAACTTCGCCCCTCGCCTGTGGTGTGGTGATCCTCAGATTAAAATATGGTCATCTGGGACTATGGCAACTTTACCTAAACAAAGGGTGTTGGTGACAGAAGACTGGCCTCAGCTACTCCTTGACATTGACAGGAAGCTGCCTGACAGGCTGACCAATGACACTATTTCAGTGTGTATGCCCAGCCAGCACTTTCCTGCATGACATCCCATCGAGACCCTCATCAAAGTTCTCTGCAGCAATATCTGTCTGTCATTTGCCCTCTGGTATGCTGACAAGCAAACCACCCTTTCCCCCAACTCAAATACAGATTCATTTGGTTCCGATCCCAATTCTATATGAGTCTGCAATATAAATGCAGTGCTGATGTCTGAGCTGATGGCTGTGGATTATGCTTGCTGTGCTATTGTTCTTTGCCTTCTGCTTTGGGTTGTTGTGGCTGTGCTGGTACCAGTCTAATACAAAATAAAATACCACAGATGCTGGAAATCTGAAATAAAAGCAGGAAGTGCTAGAAATACGCAGCAGGACAGGCAGCTGTGGAGGGAAAGAGAGTTAACATTTCAGGTTGATGATAAATCTTCATGTAAATGATCTGATTCATCTGATCTGCTGAGTATTCCCAGTATTTCCTGTTTTTACTTTTGAAAGTCTGAAAGCAGAAAATCAGAAGGACAAATTTGCAGTGAGGGAAGGGGCTGGGATGGAAAGTAAGAGGTCCATGGTTGTAGCATCAGCTGCCAGATTATCAGACTAGGGATATACTGGGAATTAAGAAGGGGCATAAAGCAACAATATACCATAATGTTCTCAGAAATATCACTTGGAGTGGCCCTGTGACAACCAGTATCATGATGCAGAGAATCATTTCCTTTGCAGGGTTTAGGAGATGCAGGCATCCTTGTCCCCTGCTCCCTTCTATTATGTGCTACCTTGTCCTTAAAGAACGAGAATGAAATGTCAGTTGTGAAACACTGTTTAGGTGACGTGCCTGCCATAGCTGAACGTATACGGAGGCAGTAATGAAGTGTGAAGTTGCACAATGGTACAGTAGTTAACACTGCTAACTGACAGTGCTAGGGAACCAGGTTCGATTCCTAACTTGGGTAATTGTGCAGAGTCTGCACGTTCTACTCGTGTCTGTGTGTTTTCTCCTGTGCTCCAGTTTTCTCTCACAGTCTGTGAAAGTTGTGTCGATTAAGTGTATTGGCCATGCTAAATTCTCCCTTAGTGTACCCAGACAGTCACCAGAATGTGGCAACTAGAGGATTTTCACAGTAACTTCCTTCCAGAGTTAACGTAAGCCTACTTGCAACTAGTAAGTAAACTTTATATAACTTCAGCACAAGTGAATAGTGGAGCAGTGAGCAGGAGATATCTTGTGAAGATGTATTTACTGACATTGACCACTCGCATTAAGGCTTGTGAAACTGCTGCAAGGTCCATTGATCCAGACTCTGAAGCTGACGTTTTTGGACATTTGCTACCACTTCCTTCCAAGGGTGGAGCTTGAAACTCTCTTGCACCTCTCCCCACCTCCATGGAAACATTGTGTCTCTTTTCCAGCCAACCTGCACAACTCATTCATTCAATGTTGCATCTGTCAGTCTGCATCTCTCTGTGTGCTCTGGAATTCATTTTGTAAGAATTTCCATTGCAGTAATCTTTTCTCCACTTTGTCTTTAAGAGGTAGTCTGCTTTTAGCAAAAGCAAGTTGGCTTTGCTACATAGTGTACGCCAATGTTGCTGGCATTTCCTATTGCGAACAGAGTTCGCCAGCAGAATTCAAAAAGGGAGACCAGCCCTGCAGATGGAAGAAATTTTTACCACAGTCATTTTGATGAGGTGGAGAGATTAATTGGTCCCTCACCCACCTTAATCTAAGGTGTGGGTATGACATGAATTGCAGTCCTAGTGTCCAAAACTTAGGGTGCAAAAATTTCACACCCTCCATCACTGAAAAAGCTACTTGCAATTGAAGCACTGTTACAAATGCCTTACGACTGAAGTCATTACATTTGCAGTGGTAACATTTTCCTCTATGATTTTATTTCAATTGAGCATTAAGCTCCATTTATAATTTTCAACATAAACCCACAATTCTTTTCACTCTCAAAAGTAAATTTCTATGCATTGACTAGATCATAACTGTGAGTTGTTACATTGTTATTTTAGATCTTTGTTGAATTGTGTTGGAGTTATAGGGTGCAGTTCTACAGAGACCTTTCCTCTGAGACACTTACCCTGACTGGTAGGCCGTCAGTAGGATAGAATCTATGATAGGGAAAAGTGTACATGCTGGAATTGGTATGAGGGGTAGAACAGAGTACTCCCATTTCCTTGTTTCTCATTTTAGGTAACAAAATTGAAGGTTGTCCAGAAACATTGAGTAGAAATAAAATTTATTTTGGATTTTATGTACTTAAAATCTAAAGGACATTCATTCCAAGCAGTGTTCTGTACATATCTGGCTACTGATCAAATAGCAACCCAAAATACAGGAAAACAGCTGGATTGGATTACTGGGAATGTTCCACCCTTTGGTTTGAAGATTAAACTTTTTAATGTCAAACTGAACAATTCAATTTTCAGTCACTATTATATATATTTTTTCCCTCTCCTACTCATTTATCTGCTTAGACAGCGAGCAGGTAAACTATCCTCAGGACTTTGACAAATTGATTCTTGAGCTGAACACTGAGAGGTGCATGCAATCAAACCAAGGTCCTTCATATTTTTTTTTCCTCACCAAGTGGAGAAGTGCCAAGCCAGGACTGGTAAATCACACAGAGAAATTAATGGCTCAAAACACTCTGACAGTGCTTTTTCCATACTTGTGCATTCCTTTATGCTTCTCACAAAACACTCAATATTGACATATTTCCAAAAAACACAAAGAGATCAGTTTACAGCTTTGTGATGAATTAGCCCATCTGAACCCAATTCAGAAGCATTTTATATCCTTGCTCCCTGGCAATTTTAGATCAGTCATTGCATCAAGAATTATCTTAGGCTGCTCTGCAGATCCCACCCAAATATCAAATAGATCCATACTGAAATCTCCACTTATCTTCCCATTCCTATTGCTATGGCACACCCCATAGTAGAACAGCTCACACCAACTGGGCCAAGTGTTAGCATAGACAGTGAATGTTAATGGCTATTCCATTATGAAGACCTTCACAAAATGAGCAAAATCCTGTCTTCTCATTCCTTGTTTGTAAGGTTTGGTGACAAAACATGAAATACATTTCCACACTGAGCAGTTGGGCACATAACCGTTTTGAAAACTCATATGAGATTTGATACAGCTGTGCAGATAGATAAAAGCAAAATGTCCGTTTTTTCAGAATCTCCTCTAAGGTCTACAAGTTCATCTCAACCAAATTTCAGAAATCTCCTCTGTGCCCTCTCTAATGCAATTATGTCCTTTCTGTAATGAGATGACCAGAACTACACACACTGTTCAAGTTGTGGCCTGTCTCATGTTTTATATATATATTTCATATATATAAGGTAGGGCGACCCTGTCCCACATACTAAGCTCTATGAATTGTTCACAGGGAATAGGGCAGGATCCCAGGACTTTTGTGATGTTGCTATCACTTTTTTAAAAAAAGGAAGAAAAGTCAGACTGCTCCAACCACTGTGGAATCAATCCTCCTTTCTTTGCTGGGAAAATCCTGGCTAGAATACCTCTGACAGGCTTGAACTACCATTGCGGAAGAAAACCTTCCAGAGAGCCACTGCGGTTTCAGAGTCACCACAGACATGCCTATGGTATTTGTATTCAAATACAAGGAAAGAGCTGGGGGCAAAACAAACAATAGAATGTCACTTTGAATAACAGAGATGGCTGAATAATCCTTGAAAAACTTGGGTGCTAACCAAAGTTTCTGGCCCATGAAGAAGCTTCATGTAAATCAGTCCAATAAGTCAAGCATCACAGTGACCTCTCAAGTCCCTTCCATACTATGAAACAGGGATGTGTGCTTATACACCATCTTCTTCAGCATGGTGCTGCAGCAGGCAATGGAAGACTTTGAGAAGGGAGTTTATGTAGACCTCCTGATTGATGGCAAATGGAACAGAGGGCCCCAGCTCAAATTAGTTTCAAGGACTTCCTGACAAAATCTCTCTCTATGTGCCACATCAATCATCAACAGCAAGAAGTCTTTGCAATCTTAAATGTCTTCAAGCTCAAACAAAGACAGAAGAAAAACTCATCTGTGAACTTCTTTTCAATGATGACAGCACTTTCAGTCAGTAGGGATTGTTATCAGTGCAGGCTCAATGGGCCAAATGGCCTCCTTCTGCACTGTAAATTCTATGTTCTATGATAATAGCACCTTTCTTCAAGGTGGCACAACTCTGAACTAAACAACAGTTTTAAGATAATTGAAGTCCTGCATCAGCCCGCACTTGAACAAGATTATAGAGCACCAAGCATTGTCATCGAGGAAACTGAGATGAATGCCATCAAGCACTGCACCTATTTGGGGAGAGTCCTCTCTTTTGATGCCACTATAAACAAAGAAGTGACTTTCAAAAGCAAACACTGCCAGACAACAAGTAAGTATGGAGCAGGCATACCCTTAGATGAAATAATACAGACTATTAATAATACAGACAAAATTGTATTCGTTCTCAGGTCTCATACCTCCATCATGTTCACCTGTATAGTGCCACCATCAACGTTGCCTCTGTAGCATTCTCAAAATTCATTGGCAGGACCACATCACAAATACTAAAGTCCTGGAAAAAGCTAACATCAATAGCATCAAGCCATCTTTCTGTGAAGACAACTGCATTGGATTTTTCACATTGTCCAGATGGATGACAGCCAGTATTTCAAGATCGTGTTGTATGGACCATTGGCAAATGGAACAGAGGGCCCCGGCTCAAATCAGTTTCAAGGACTCCCTGACAAAATCTCTCTCTATTTGCCACATCAATCATCAACAGTGAGAAGCACAGGCACTAGATCGTGATAACATAAGAACATAAGAAATAGGAGCAGGAGTAGGCCATCTAACCCTTCGAGCCTGCCCCACCATTCAATAAGATCATGGCTGATCTGAAGTGTTCAGTTCCACTTTCCTGCTTTCTCCGCATAACCCTTAATTCCCTTGTCTATCAGAAACCTATCTACCCGTGACTTAAATATATTCAGCGAGGTAGCCTCCATCACTTCAATGGGCAGAGAATTCTGGAGACTCACCACCCTTTGAGTGAAGAAGTTCTTCCTCAACTCTGATCTAAATTGCCTCCCCCGCTATTTTGAGGTTGTGCCCTTTAGTTCTGCTATCCTTTCTAAGCAGGAAGAATACCTCTAACCTATCTAGCTCTTACGTTATCTTATATATCTCTATAAGATCCCCCCTCAGCCTTCTAAACTCTAATGAGTACAGACCCAATCTATTCAATCTCTCTTCATAATCTAACGCCCTCATCTCTGGTGTCAGCCTGGTGAACCTTCTCAGTACTCCCTCCAAGGCCAATATATCCTTCCGCAAATGCGGTGACCAAAACTGCAAAACAGTAATCCAGTTGGGGCCTCACCAGTGCCCTGTACAATTGCAGCAAGATGCCTGGAAACACTACATCGGGAGTGCTATGGATATCTTTGAGACTGAGTAAATAATCAGTATGGTAAGGAAGAGGAGAAGGAAAGATCAAATAGTCCCCAGCAGCAGCTGCACCATCACTTGCATCCAGGGTGGGACAATCTGCTAGTCATGGTTAGGTCTGACTGGCCAGTAGCAGGTCTGCAACTGCTGAACACAAATCTTCCGAAAATCTTTGGCTATGAAGAAATACCAGAGAAACATTTTATATAGTTCCAGCATAATCTCCCTGCTCTCTTATTCTATTTGTGGTCAAGAAATGAAAAGATTCCATTTGTCTTCCTGACTACTTTATCAACATGACCTGCTACTTCAAGGATCTGTGCACAATGTCTGTCACTTCCTCTAAATCTCTCAGTATCCTCTCATTTATTGTGCAATCCATTGTCTTATTTGACCTTGTCAAATCACCTCACACTTCCTGTGAAGCTTCCTGTCAGAAGCTCGCAACTGTTCTTCTGCCATTTTCATGGAATCTAATTATGGGTCACTAGCTCCATGATAACGAAGGCCAAGCCCCAATATCACAGGTCTATCCATTCAATCACAGGAATCAATTTCCACTCATTCATAAAATTGGCAAGCACAAATTTGTAAGCCGTATCCATTAATTTTTCATGTTTCATGTCAAGAGATTGACTACTCTTACAAAAAAATTATCTTGACGAATTATACCAGTGTAACATCAAACTGCAACTTTAGTTAAAACGGTCAATTACATTCCCCACACCAGTCACGTATGCAATGCCTTCCTCATTGATATATAACTAGACTTCTGACTCCAATTAAAAAAGCTTTTTCTCCGTCTTCTTCACCTAATTACATTTTCATTCACCTCAGGGCATTGTTAGCTACCTGAACAGAATGCATGAATCATATTTGTAATGTTTGTAATGCATCAAAATGATCTTGAATTGGCACTTTAATTTTGCCGTGAATTCTATTGAGATCATTTTTGCAACTGTTCTTTACGACAACTGCAAATATGTTAAGTCACTTAAACATCTGAGGAAGAGGCACCACAGCTTTCTTTTTGAAGAGTTCCATCTTTCAAAGAATTACTATTGTACAGTCACACACAGTACTAACCTGGGCATCCCAGCGCTGGCCCAGACTGTATCCATTAATACTTCTTCATGCTGCAGGGGAGCTAGTGCTCTCCAGGATTCCATGAGTTCATCCCCCAGGCTGCAACTGTCTATAGAAAATATAATCAAAAAATAGTATTTCAGATACATATGGTGCTAATGTTGGTTGAGCTATTCATGCCTTTTTTTCCAAATCTAATCTTTATGTTAAAAAATGAGGTCTTCAACCAATTAATCAATTATTCAAAAAAAAAGCACAATTTGTGAAAGTACCAAACTGATCTAGAATGGGGAATGTTCAAATCATGTTATCAACTCGACTTTGTGCTAAGCCCACTAAAGAAAATCAGACCATGTTGAAGATATTGGGTTTTGTTGATTTCATTTCCACAGTGACACTATTTCAAGTAAATTGTTTAACTACTAGATTAGAGAGATTAAGAGCAAAAGTTTAGATTTAGAACACAAAGACCAAGATGCTGCTGGAATGAGGTGACACAAACTGTGCCCAGCATACCTTCAAATTTTATCTTTTACTCTTGTTTTATGCTTCTCATACTTCATTCTACATTGTGCACTCTTTTGTTGTCTAAGTGAATGGTATGCTATATAGAGCACAAAAAGCAATATTTTTCACTGTATGCTAATGCATGTGACAATAATAAGTCAAATCAAATCAAATCTAGATCAGTAACATTCCTAACTGAAATCAGTTATCTTCCTGGGGTATGTATTGCACACCCTCTCCATTCTTGTGCAGCCTGCATAGGACACCACCTTGTGGCATTTGCCTTTATGTGCCAGAAGCCATTGATTGCATTCTATTTAATGTAAAAGAGCCTACCAGTGGATGGGACACCTATTCACCAAATCTGTACTACTGCATCTCCTTTCAACAAGTTTCATATCATTAAAGACAAAGCATCCAATTGCAAAATGGGCTCAGCATAGTGTTATTTAACAGGCAGACAAGCAACTTGCAAGTAAGGAAATTTGAAGAAGCTTTGTGCTTTCCAGCTAGCTGTCTGAAAGTACTCTGAATATGTTTGGAGCTGTTGTAGAGAGTTACTGAGTTTGGCAGTATTGCTACATCCTCACGGGGAGGGCAAAGGAATAGATGGCCTGTCCATACAAAGCCTGAAACAGGAATATGGGCTGTAGTGCTTTTGGTTCTGCAGCATTCCTAGGTTATAGACAGAAGCTGCAGAGAGGGCAAACTCTATGCTATACCACATATCAACCTGGAGATCCATATTCCTTGACAGTGATAGGAGGACCTTTGACAGGCCAGCCAATGGACTCAGCTTTCTAGCTGTGCATACATACCTATCATAAATCTCCATCAAGGTTTTCATCCGAGTCCTTTGCAGCAGAACTCATTCTGCAATCTCGCCTTCCAATCAGCTGCCAAATGAACCATTCTTTACTCTTGGCCTGGCTGCATCCACTTTTACATTTGCTGATCTCAACTCTACACTACCTTAAAGATAACAGTACTTGAGTTTTAAGTGTCTGTTGAAATGAAAGTGCTTTTCTTCAGTGATGTTGTTACTTTTACTCATACTCTGAGTTGTTTGTTATGTCTGTACTAGTGGCAACTGCTATATGTACGAAGACAGAAAATAAGAAGGGGAAGTTTAAGTGACAGAAAGGAGTTGGAATGGAAAGCAAAAGGTGCATTGTGACACCATCAGTTGCTTGCTCATCATGCCAATAGCAACGAGGGCGAGTTGAGAAGGGTCGTAAGGCAAGAAAATACCATCATCCTGAACATTTTTCAGCAGTGAAACCCCAGTCCTGTCACCACAAGGCTCACAATGTAGATAACCAGCTCCTCCTCAACAGTTGAGGAGATACAAACATGTGACATTGGAGCAGAAGTGGACGTTCAGCCTCTTGAGTCTTCTCTGCCATTCATTAAGATTATGGCTGATCTGTTTGCGTTTCCAGTTCCATATTCCAATCAACTCCTAATAAGCTTTAATTACCTTCCTAACAACAATCTATTTACCTCTGCCTTCTGTGCGGAGTGTGCAAATTCTCCCCGTGGTCTGCATGGATTTCCTCCAGCTGCTGCCACTGTCCAGAAGACGTGCTGGTTAGATGCACTGGCCATGCTAAATTCTTCCTCAGTGTACACGAACAGGTGCTGGAATGTGGTGACTAGGGGATTTTCACAGTAACTTCATTGCAGTGTCAATATAAGCCTACTTGTGACACCAATAAATAAATATAAATTTTACAAGTATTCAATGACCTCACTTCCACTGCCTTCTGAGGCAGAGAATTCCAAAGTTGCAGAATCAGCAAGTATTTCTTCTCATCTCTGTCCTATAATGGTGACCTATAATTTTAATACAATACCCCCTAATTCTGGAGTAACCCACAGGAGGAAACATCCTTTCCGTGTTCACTTTATCAAGACTATTCAAGATCTTATGTATTGGAATTAAGTCATCCCTCTCTCTTCTGAACTTAAGTGGAAACAAGCTCTGCCTGTCCATCCTATCCTCATAAAACAACCCGCTCATTCCAGGTATCGATTTAGCAAATCTCCTCTGGATCATCTCCAACATTTACATTTATGTTTTTTTAAGGAAACTAAAACCACACAGAGTATTCGAGATGCAGTCTCAATGCCCTGTATAACTGAAGCATAACTTCCTTAATTTTATATTTGATTCCTCTCACAATAAAGGATAGCATTTTGTTAGCTTTTTTGATTATATACTGTTTCTGCATACTAACTTTGTGACTCATGCACTAGAACAACTAGGTTCCTTTGCATCTCAGAATTCTGCAGTCGTTCTATGTCTAAGTAATACTCTTTCTTTAATTCTTTCTGCCAAATTGAACAACTTCACATTATACTCCATCTGCCAGATTTTTGCCTACTGACTCAACATATCTATATTTATCTGTAAACTCTTTACATCTTTTTCATGAAATACTTTCCTACCTATCTTTGTGGCATGTAGGCATCTTTGTTGCCATCATCTATACTCTCCTTTGTACATTTTGTGGAGACAGCAAGGCCTGGTGTGTGTCTGAAGGCATAGGTATGTGTCTGAGGGTGGAGTGTCTAGATGTTCAATGGACTGTTGACAGATGAATAATGGGGCATAGAGCAGTGAGAGAGGCTGGTGATGCATAGGTAGATGTTAGAAGATACATTCACTGATCTTAACCATCCACATAAGATCATTAAACTTCTTGTGGTACTGGAGCCAGCCACCAGGAGTTGATCTCCCTGATAATCTGCTCGCAATTCTTTCTGATTGTACTTGAGAACTTCTTGGCCTCTACAAAATCATGGCTTCTCTCCTGTCCACCTCCACCACCAAGACCTTTGGCGTGCATCTGTGTCCTCTCTACTCTGGCATTCCATTTTTCTTGTTTAGAATTGCAGCACATCTGTTATTTGGTGCAGATTCCCTTCAGGTGGAACAGACTGTCTTTCAGAATGGAGGATTGGCTGCAATTTGTGCTAGCACAACACTGCTGTGCTCCCTGCTGAGTACAGGCTGCCAGCAGCAGCCCAATGCTATAACCACGTAAATGAAGTGCAGCACCAACTTCACATATCGGTGGGGATTTACCATTGTGTTGTGCCCTTTTTCAGGGCATGGAAATTTGGGAGAGTCGGGTGTGAGGCGAGTAGTGAGAACTGCGCCCGCTTCCGTGCCAGTTTGCATTTTTACCAAGGCCCAGAAATGGCCAAAGTTGGGAATCCGAACAAAGTGGGCACAACATCAACTTAAATAAATCTGCATGTATTTCAATCCACTTAATGAATTGCATGCCCCATTTTCCCAGCATGTCTGCCTTTAGTACTGTGTTTGCCCAATCTGAAATCGGTCTGGAACAGACATGTTTGATAAAAGTCCGATTTGGGCACTCCAACAGTGAATGTTAGTGAGGAGATAAGTACCCTCTCCCAGTTTCAAGTCCGCCCAGCACTTAAAAACAAAAAATGGTAAAATGGCGCCCGTATCTTCCTCTAACGAAACTGGTACAGATTTGCTTGAACCAATTTTTAGCCCTTACAATTTAGGCTTTCTCCAATTACCATTTGTCTTCATAATAAAAAGGCTGCTTCCAGATTCATGCCTCTTTTGATCTGAAATATATGAATATCTGTGTGTTGTGAATGAAGTAACTTTCTACAAGACCAAGCAATTATTTCTCCATAATAATAAACAACGGAGACTTGAGTGTTACTTAATGCTACACTCAAAAGACAAAATAAACCAATGTTAGATCATATCGCTTAAGCTAAAGTGAAATTACTTACAAATATGCTTTGACAGGAGAATAAATAACAGTACAATATCTTACTTGCACAATACACCTAACATTGCCATTCAAATGTTGTCCCTAATCTTTTGACCAAGTGCCATGAACATGAGTTATGCACCGAGCCCCACGTAATCTCATATTTCTGGCACAATAATGTAAACAAACTTGAAGGGTCTGAAAAATCAGCATTGTTCTACCATTCCACAGCAGGCTTGCACACACCAGATAAAGGACTTTGTTCATTAAGTAGGCAATGATATTATTAACCACGTTTACCATTTAGTTCAAGGGTTTTCAGCCTTTTTCAGAAGGCTATAAAAAATTCCAGATACACCCTGCAATACAACAAACAGTTTTCTGTATAAAAATTAGTTATGCAATGAAACATATATATTTAGATATTTTTGTTTTATTTATTTAACTTAAACTTGTTGCCTGTTCTGTGTAACACATCTATCAAAATGGTGGGGTATCTTTGCCAAAAAGTGAATAAAATTGGGAAATGTTGAATCAGAATGTTGAAAAATAATGTTCAGGGATTAAATCCAAAAGAGAAAATAGGAACAGAAAAACAAAAATGGTAAAACAGAAAGCTGTAAAAAAAAAATTAGGAGAATGCAAAAATACATGCAAGATCAAAAAGAAAATGGTTACCAAAAAAAAAGGAAATTATAAAGCAAAACACAGAAATTGGTTTAAAAAAAAAAGGGGAAGGAGTGAATCATTAAAAGCTGGAATTCATTTTCAAATTCTCAAATCTTAAGTGGAAAATGGTTCAGTGTCTTTTGAAAAGGATAGTACTGCCCTCTGTGGGTGAGAGCCTGCATTAACTTTGGTTAAGGATTTCCCATTGCGCAATTTCCCACTATCCATTCGCTTGTGGTTGCGTACATAATGTTCTGGAGTTTCAAGTTCTTCCAGGAGTGGATCACTGGAAAATGCCAGTATTGATCCATGTTATTGGGATGGACTGGCTTTGATCAAGCAAGGGAAGATGGTGACACAGCAATTCCACTGTTGGAAAGGATATACCAACCCAGTTTTCCATTAATAACTTTGGGTCAGAACATTGGATATTTTCCAGATCGGCAGCAGGTCAAAAAGGCTTGCCGAGCTGAGGAGAGCTGTACCAAACCTATGTGGCTGTGCTTTTGCTGGACAGAGAGACAGCAATAAAGTGTATGACCATTTTCCAACTGATAGACCATTTTGGGGTATATCATTTGGACAGCCAGGCATGAAATGATACTGGAATTAACCCAGTTGGCCAGTGGGAAGGCAGGTGGCAGTGCCCAAAACCTAATTGAAGCAAAACTATTAAAACTGAGCAGATAAAGGCTGCCTACAGTGAGTACACCTGTCACCTTGCCTCAGTGATTGATGTTCAATTGACAGGTTGCCATTCCTGTGTTACTCTGGCCTAATGCGCTTTGCTCCAGAGCTTGAAGTCTGTTTCAGCTGATCCTATAAAACTTTTTCAGGGATATCATCTCCTAATTGCAAGTTATGCATATGAATGTTGGATTTTTTTCGTCTTTCTGGTAGATTTCTAAGTTTTAGTTTACCTGATTTTAATAAGAAAGAGTTTACCTGCTTTCTTAGTCAGCTTGACACAGATATTAGACTGCAAGCCATCTTGCATTAACAGTTCAAAACAAAAGAAATATGAGAACAGCACGGTGGCACAGTAGATAGTACTGCTGTCTCACAGTGCCAGGGATCCAGGTTCAATTAGGTGCCTGTGTGTGGAGTTTGCGCATTCACCCATGTCTGTGTACATTTCCTCTGGGTGCTTTGGATACCTCTCATAGTCCAAACATGGGCAGGTTAGGTGAATCAGCCATGGTAAAAGCATAGGGTTACAGGATATCGCAGAGGGGAGGGCCTGAGTGGCTCTTTTGGAGAGTCGTTGAAAACTCAATGGGTTGATTGGCCTCTTTCTGCACAGGAGGAACTTTATGGTTCTATGAAGGACATTGCATTAAACTGATGCCTGATGAAATTATTGCAGGAAATGCCTGGATAGATAATCCCCACAAAAACGTAGGCAGTAGTAGTGTTATTTTTTTCATACAGACATAAAAGAGCTCTTATAAAACACAACTAATCTGATACTTTTTGAATTCACAGTATTTGGTCAATCTAGTTTCATATGAAAAATATTTCCAAGTGTTTTGGAGTTTGAAAGATGATACATTTCTGATTCCATTGGAAGTTTAGTGTGTGAATATAAGAAAAAAAAGAGAAGTCAGATGAAGAGGTAGTCTGAGGGGTAAAGAGGGATCTAAAGTAAAGACCTAACCATAGACAAAACACAGCTGTACAAAGGTTTGCAAACTAGAAACGAGAACCATAAAAAATGTTAAGAGGACAAAAATGGTAAATTACTTTCAGACATTTAGTATAATGATTAACAAATTCCATCAACAGATTAGCTATGAAGAAGCAAGGGATGAGAGGTGTGAGGAGCTGACAGTCATTTTGGAAACAAACTGGGAGATTTGAAACATGCTAACATGATGCCCATTTTCAAATAATGATGGAAAGATGGACATTGGAAACAATAGAGTAATTTATTTGGCACAATTTTTAGGTTAAATGATAAAATTGATCGTCAGAAACTTGAATTGCCTGTATGATAACCACGTGAGCCTACCTGATGAATATGTTATTTGAGGAAGTTAAATTTCTTGCAATTTCATGGCAAACTCTTTTTTCTCCCTCATACGGAAGGAGAAAATGGTGTAAAATGAGGATTAAATTAAATGAGATCTAATGATTTTAGTAGACTTGATTATCAGCAGGTCTAATCATTTAAAGTAGCAAATCAATAAGGCAAATGGAGTCCTGATTTATATATAGACAAAACAATAAATTAGTGAAAGTCACGTGTATAGTGTTCTGGTTAGACTACATCTTGAGCACTATGAACAGTTTTGTTCACTGAGATATAAGGGAGAGGTTTGAACAAACAGAGCTGGAAAAGGGAAGAGCCAAGAAATTGATCCCTCAAATTTAAACACTAATTTGTGCAGGAAATTGGAGGTGTAAAGACTTTTTAGCAGCAAAAGGAGGCAATTAAGGGCAATGCTGATTCAGGCATTCCTCAAATCCTTTTCTCATGGCAAAGGTGAAAACCCATCCATGAAAAGGCCCTCCTTGCTCCCTGACAGGTTGTATGTAAATTAAGTTGGGACTCAGCAAGCCATGAGTGAACAATGAAGCAATTATAGAAGATCATTTAGATCCAAATTGTTAACTTTCGCTTCACAAAGGCTGCCAGACCTGCTGAGTTTATCCAGCATTTTCTGTTTTTATTTCAGATTTCCAGCAATATGTACCAGAAACACAGAGCAAGATATCAACTTACCTTCCCAAGAGTGCACTGTTTGCACCACTACCACCATATTTTGGCACAGAATGACTACAACACAAGACCATTTTTGGCCCATAGGTCTGTGTTTGTTCCATGCAAGAGCATTTTGGCTAGTCTCACTAGCTCCCTGCTTCCCCCACCCACAATCGCAGAGGCCCATGGCCGAGATGCAGCCCCTACTGCCCTGATTTATCACAGAGCCCTTCCCTCCTCCAATCGCCATGCAAATTGGCAGCTGGGCTCCCTCCCCATTGGTCCCACTGCTTGGCGCTGCGCAGTGGGCACTGTCCATGTGCCAGGCTGACACTGCAAAGGGGCACTTCAACCTGGCACTCAGCCTCACCAGGAGGGCATCAACGGCCTTCAGTTCCTCAGGCAAGGCCAACACGATTATTCCCCGCTCATGGGGAGCCAAGTGCTTTCCTCGTTAGGCAGAACCTGTCCCAGTGGGACTGTAAAGGTCAGCGAGCCCAGAAGATTGAGTGCCAGGCTTGCTAAACACATGAAATGAACAAACACACAAATCTGAATAAATTAATCTGCCCCTTACCCATTTCTGGGGAGAGGCTGACTGCGTCGGAAATCCAGGTTTTGTAAAATTGCGGCAGTTGCGAGAACTGGCGCCATTCGCACTATCTGCTTTATGCCTGATTTTATGGCATTTTCCCACTGTAAAATGGATGTAAACAGGCAGCAAAATTCCATCCAATGTTGCAACAGATACTAAAGAAATAATGGAAATCCTATTGGATGTTCTGAGATCCAACTGACCAACATCCAGTTCTTATAAAATGCAAATATTTTATACTTACAGCCATCTGCCAGTGCTTGTTGAAATTGTCTCTTGAAAGTAGAACTTCTGTAAGCTCCTGACCTGATTCCTTTGTTGCGTATAGCTTTCTTTCGCACCAATGTTAGTGAAGAAAACGAACAGTCTTCTAGTGATTTTTCAAATGGATCCAATTCTTTTGGCTGGATCTAAAAATAAGCAAACAGGCATGAATTCAGTTTACATTTTATTGGATAGAGGGGTTTGTCATTCCAGGAACCCCTTTTTCCACATTTTGACACTATTATTAGTAGATTACAGCATGAATGAATTTGAAGAGCTTTACAGTGACATGTTTAACTTGTTCTGGATACTTAGATTCATTTCTGAGACTCCAGAAGTTATTGCAATAACCATCTTTAGTAACAATGTCGTGTTACTTCTACAGGGAGTTAAAATCAGAATTAATTTTGTTATGCAAATTGCTACACCATATTTATTGGGAAAAGAATCTGGATCCTACAAAACAATTGTCTACAACCACTCAGACTTCGTAGAATCCCTACGATACAGAAGGAGGCCATTCAGCCCATCAAGTCCACAATTCCACCTGGACCCCATTCCTATTGTCCCACATAATTACCCTGTTAATCCCCTGACACTAAGAGACAATTTAGCATGACCAATCAACCTGACTTGCATGTCTTTGCACTGTGGGAGGAAACCCACAGACACAGGAAGAACGTGTAAACTCCATTTAGATAGTGACCCAAAGGCGGAATTGAATCCAGATCCCTTGCGCTGTGAGGCAGCAGTGCTAATCACTGTGCCACCCACTTTCTGTGAATTCAGTGTTGGAAAAAAGGTTACATGAATGGTCATTGGATTTTCTGACTGCACTTGACCCAAAGCCAGAAAATCCCACCCAAAGTCAATGTACTACTGCAAGGTTTGTGTCCCGCCTGTTACAATGGTGGGTGAGATGGAAAAATTCCTCCCATCATCTTTCTGTAACTTGCAGTCAACTTTTTAAAAGGTTTGAAACCAGTTTTAATTTTCTTTGACAAATCAACCTCTGACATGTTGCAATGCCAAGACTTCTTCAAAAACATTTAAAGAAAGGAAGAGAAAAAGGGCTGAAGAATAAGAGTGGAAAAGAAGCGAGGTTGATGTTAGAACGGGATATGTTATGCTCCAGGAGTTTAAAGATACAGCTGAAATTACCCTGACAGCAACCTATTTTAGCCCATGAGAATGTCCTTGTTGTAATTCAGACATAGGGGATGATCACAAGAGTCCTTTATTTACAGGCTATGCATGACCCATGATCATAAAAGGGCAGCAATATAACAAAGAGAACACATTGGAGATCCATTCTTCCGGAAATTACTTTAAATTAGTTGATCCAGCCCTGCTGGATTCTACCACCTCCCAGATCATTTGGATAAGAAAATATAATTTACCCATTAATTACATAAGTTAGTTGGTAAAATGTTCATGAGAGCTGCTGAAAGCAGCAGTAATATCAGACACAAATTTTATATTAATATAAGCACGAAGAAAAATGTACGGACTGAAAACAATGTTTTGTCTGTGATTCCTCTTTCAAATGGGCCATATGTGGCAGTCTTCAGGTGAAAAATTATTCACAACCTTTTATGGCACATAGCTTAAAAACTCTAGAGGAATCATTCGCAGCTCTTTTACTGGTACAGAACCCATACTTTTCACCTCGATATTCTGGAGGTAGTGGATTATATTTGGACATGAATTGGGAGTGTTTAAATGTTATCAGAAAATGTACATTATTTCTAATGACTGTGCAGGAGGTGGGAGGGTGGGAGGAACTGCTACATAATTCAGAGATTCTGCTCCTGTAGCGTAGTTATCTCACAGTACAGGAGGAATGAAACTGTGAGCCTTATGTCTAGCCAGTCCTGTTGTATATTTGGAGCCAAGAATGCCTAATTCTACCTGAGAGCAATTGATAATTAATCATCTGTTCTAAGAGGCATTTTAAACACATACACCAGCTGAATATATATTAGTAATACCTACTGGATACCTACTCAACAAAGTAAATCTAAGCATATTTTCATACCTTTGAAATAGGTTACTTCATTGTCTTTTTAGCTAAGCTTTATTGTAGAGTTTTCAAGCTTTTTGTGATAAGTTGCAAAAACTACAGCGCCATGAAAATATCAATCTGTTACACATCTATTACACATCCAATCACTTTGCCTTACTATTTCTTCTGATGGTCTAGCTTCCTCTTGTCGTGACGGTCTCTTGAAGGACACCAGGGCACTGACATTCAAGGAAACCTCCATCTCCCCATAGCACTCTCTCACATGTCTTGTAGAAACAGTTGGTACTGGTGAACTTGGATCTAAGCAAGTTTCCTGATTGGGGTGATGGATGGCAGATACATTGCTCTGTTGCTCTCTCCTGTATTTCGTACAGGAAGCAACCTGGAATAACCGGCACAACTGCAAATTCAGAATAGTTGCCTGCAGTGGAAAGAACTCTGTTAGAGAGAAGATTGAAGACAAATAAACAAACTCAAAGCACTAATCCAATCAACTGCTGGTCCAAACAACCTATTTCAATAACATTACTAAGCCATTTGTGCTGAATTACACTTGGATTGGTATGCAACTGCTCACAGGCCCAGGCCTTTAAACCTGTTTAATAAATAGACAGGATTTTCTATATACAAATAGTATTTACACATTGCAAGATTAACACTTTTACTTATACATTAATGTAATAAAACGTATTGGGGCATTTTGCAAGAGTATTATGATGCAACATTTGGTAACGAGCCATATAAGCAGCAATTAAGGCAACTGGCCAAAAGCTTGGTTTAACAAACAAGTTTTAAAGAGTGTAGGGGAGGAAAGAGATAGAGAGGCATAACCTTAATCCTAACTCCTTTAGGGAGCGAATTCCATAGCTTTAAACCCAGGCTGCTGAAGGCAAAGTCACCTATGGTTTAACTATATTTGAGGATGTTCAAATGGCCAGAATTGAAGGAGTGCAGTAAATCAGAGGGCTGTGGGGCTGATGGAGACAACAGTGTTTGGGAAGGTTAAAGATAAACAAGGATGAGAAATTTAGAATCAAGGTGATACTCAAAAACTAATGTAGGTCAGAAAGGGGTTAGTGGTGAATAAGACTTGGCTCAAGTAAAAAGACAGATTTAGGAGTTTTGGATGACTTCCAGATAATGGAGAAAAGAATTTGAGGGGCCTGTCGGAAATGTGTTGAAACAATCAAGTCTAGAGGTTAACAAAAAAGGGCATGAATGAGGGTTTCAACAGCAGATAAGCTGAGATGGTGATAGAAATGGATGGTGTTACAGAAGTGGAAGTAGGTGGCATTAATAATGAAGACATGCGGCTGGTAGCTCATTGTTAGAATCAATGATGACATCATGATTGCTAGCAATCTGGTTCAGCCTCAAACAGGGAGAAGGATGGAGTTGGTGATTAGGAAACAGGGTTTGCAATAGGAATCTCAGCAACAATGGCTTTGGACTTCAATATTTAATTGGACAACATTTCTCATCCAGCACTGGATGTTAGACAAGCAGTTTGAAACTTAGGGACACTGAAGAAATTGACAGAAGTCTGAGTGAAGTAGCGTTAGGTGTCTTCAGTGTACATGTGAAAACTGGTGATTTTTCAGATGCATTACCAAGGGGCAGCAAGCAGATGCAAAATAGGATAAGTGGAGGTATTGGAAAATCCTTGGGAAAACCAGAAGTAATGCTGCAGAAGCAGGAAGATCTACCATCACGAGTAATTTTCTAGCTATAATTAGATGGGCAGGAATGGAACTAGGTGACTGCAGTCCCACCTAACTGAACAATGATTGAGAGATGTTAGAAAAGGATGCTGCGGTCAACAATGCTGCAATCAGGTCAAGAAAGACTAGGATGGATAAATGACCGTTGCAATAGTCACAAAATATAGTATTTGTCTTTATATAAAAGTTGTTTTGATACCGTTGACAGAATTAGGGAGGTTCAAATATGGAGTTACAGGAATGATGGGCACGGTATAACACACATTCAAAGACTTTGGCAGGGAGAGAAGTTTAGAAATGGAGATTGTAAATAATATTTTTTGCCCTATATTTAAGAAAGAAAGAAATTTCATTTTATAGAGTCTTCTCTGTACTCATGATGTTGCAAAAACCTTTATAAAAAAATATTTTTTTTTATAAAGTATTCCCACTGTTATGCAGGAGAACAAACACAGCAATGAATTCAGTTGATTGAAAGACAAATCTTGGCCCAGGCACAAGAAGAACTCTCCTGCTCTGAAAAGTGCAATATGATCAGCCGGCCAATTAGATTGGCTAGCAGCTCTCAAGGACAGGACTTCCTCCCACCAAGGAACTCAAGTCCCGTCTCAACTAGTTTAATCTGCTGTCAATGAGACTTCTTCCAAGTGTGTCAGCTAATAGCCAACTTCTCTTCCGGATGGGAATAGGATGGATGGTTGAGCATGATTGGGAGATCTGGCTTATTTTCATCCCCTTACTGCCATCCAAGCTGAAATGAAATAATTAAGCCATGATCAAGGATTAAATCTGATTCATTACCACAACAGAAATTGCATCAACTTCCTAACCATGGGAGGGGTAGGAATCCTGAAAATCTGTTCATTATTAAAAGCTGCATGGTGCATTCACTCCCAGGATCTCCAACTGAACAGTCAATTATGATGCCCTGAGTAACCATTTGGTTTAAAAAAAACTTGAAGTAAACAATGAAATAAGGATAAAAAAAAACACCAAAATAACCAAAATTTAGAAATACTTCTGATACATTTTACAGCCAGTCTTTTGAGGGATGTCAGTAATGGAGCAATTCTTTAATTTTGCATTTCATGGTATCATTTCACCAGACAGAGAAAGCTGGGTTTCAGTAGCCTGTACAAATAGAAAGTTTTCTGGCAATGAGTGAAGGCATTTAAGTTTCTACAAAGATCTGTGAGGGAAGGATCAGAGGACAGGACAAGGAGTCAAAGAGTTATTTTTAATACACTGACTCCTACTGAAATTGGTGCAGTTTTTGCAGAATAATTTGCTCTTTAACCTTATTGGTTTTTTTGTTCCCTTGGACAATAGTTTGTAGAATGGAATTTGCTGGCTGATTAATAGTCTGACACAAACACTCCTTCCATACAGCCCTAACCATGTTTATGTCAGTTAATAAGATGCCAACAACTCATATCAGGAGGGTTTTTTAGGCTCCCACAGTTAATATGTTGAGAGGTAAAGTGGCACCATATCCACTGAACATGAATATCCTACTGGATATCAACCAAGAATTTAGAGACAGAACTATGGCCTCCACTTATTGGCACTTTCCAAAATGGGGCATGAACTCTGCACCAGAGCAACTATGGTACCACCAAGCCAAAAGACACAATCCAATTTTATGAGATAAACATGACAAAAATTGTGGAGCTGACTGCTTTAAAAGTAAGCGAGAGCAGGAAGGAAAAAAACTCTATACTTGACAATAATCCCATTCTAATTAAAACTGGTCATTCTTCATTCATGAATCTGGACAGTCAGTGTTATCAAACACACCAAGCTAACAAAACTCAGCCCAATCTTGTCACCAGATATCACTATATGTTTAACTCCAGCTCTGGTCAACTTGCATCATGATGTAGAGATGCTGGCGTTGGACTGGGGTAAACACAATAAGAAGTCTCACAACACCAAGTTAAAGTCTAACAAGTTTATTTGATAGTAAACCCACTAGCTTTCAGGGTTTGCCCGAAAACTGTAAATTATATGTGCCTTTATATGCTCTGTTTGTGACCAGAACTCTCCACTTACCTGACAAAGGGGCAAATCCCGAAAGCTAGCGGGTTTACTATCAAATAAACTTGTTGGACTTTAATCTGGTGTTGTGAGATTTCTTACAACACACACTAACCAGACATAGGAATGTAAAACCTATTCCTGCCCCAGCTAAGCTTGGTTACCTGAACACAGACCAGTGACAGAAGATGGGGCTTCCTGTCTGCCTGATTCAACATTGCATCACACCAAGCTCAGCACTTGGGAATGCTCTGCTAAGAATAGCTTAAAATATTTCTTTTTAAAGCTAAGACCATATTGAACATTAATCTGCAGAACATAGATCTTCTTCTGTTCATTCAATATTATATTTTGCTATGTTACATTAAAGTAGCCGCCACTTTCAAACCACTCAATCTGTCGTGAGTAATCTTAGTTTAACAATTCAATGGTAGAACTGGGCAGGTTGCAAGATATCTTACAATGTCATGTTGTGGCATTCCTACTTATGAATTAATTTGGTGAAGTACGCAATTATTTAAATTATCCAATTAATGACTACCGCAAGGAAGGTCATGAATGCAGCCCAATCCATCATGCAAATCAGCCTCCCATCCATTGACTCTGTCTACACTTCCCGTTGCCTCAGCAAAGCAGCAATTAATCAAGGACACTATGTATTCCAGCCATTCTCTCTTCCAACTTCTACTGTCCAGAAAAAGATACAAAATTCTGAGGTCACACACCAACCAACTCAAGAACATAGAACATAACAGCACAGAACAGGCCCTTTGGCCCTCGATGTTGCGCCGACCAATATAAAAAGCAATGCCCCTCCAAACTAAACCACTCCCTTCTCTTCCATATACTTATCAACTAACCTCTTAAACGCCACCAAACTTGGCGCATCTACAACTGCTGCAGGCAGGGCATTCCACTCCCGAACCACCTTTGGGTAAAGAACCTACCTCTGATATCCGTCCTATAACTATCACCCCTTAATTTAAAGCTGTGTCCCCTCGTGCTAGCTTTCTCCATCCTAGGAAAAAGGCTATCACTGTCCACCCTATCTAAACCTCTAATCATCTTATATGTTTCGATTAGGTGCCCTCTTAGCCGCCTCCTTTCTAACGAAAACAACCTCAAATCCCTCAGCCTCTCTTCATAAGACCTGCCCTCCATACCAGGCAACATCCTGGTAAACCTCCTCTGTACCCTCTCCAATGCCTCCACATCTTTCTTATAATGCGGGGACCAGAACTGCACACAATACTCCAAGTGCGGCCGCACTAGAGTTTTGTACAGTTGCAACATGACGTTGCGGCTCCGAAATTCAATCCCTCTACCAATAAAAGCCAAGACTCCATATGCCTTCCTAACAACCTTCTCGACCTGACTGCCTACTTTCAGGGATCTATGCAAATACACACCAAGATCCCTCTGTTCATCTAGACTACTAAGAATCCTACCATTTGCCCTATACTCTACACATTTATTATTTCTGCCATAGTGCATTACCTCACACTTTTCCACATTAAACTCCATTTGCCACCTCTCGGCCCAGCTCTGCAACTTGTCCAAGTCCCTCTGCAAACTATAACAACCCTCTTCACTATCTACCACTCCACCGACTTTAGTGTCATCTGCAAATTTACTAATCCAACCTTCAATACCCTCATCCAGATCATTTATAAAAATTACAAACAGCAGGGGCCCCAAAACAGACCCCTGAGGTACACCACTTGTCACCGAACTCCAAGATGAATATCTCCCATCAACCACCACCTCTGTCTTCTATCTGCTAGCCAATTCCTAATCCAATTAGCTAAATCACCCTCTATCCCATACATCTGCATTTTCTGCAGAAGTCTTCCATGGGCCACCTTATCAAACGCCTTACTAAAGTCCATATATACCACATCAACCGCCTTACCCCCATCCACCTCCTTAGTCACTTTTTCAAAAAACTCAATGAGGTTAGTAAGGCACGACCTACCCTTCACAAAACCATGCTGACTATCCCCAATCAATTCATTTCTCTCTAAATAACTATAAATCCTATCCCTAATAATTCTCTCCAATACTTTGCCCACAACAGAAGAAAGACTCACTGGCCTATAATTCCCTGGAAGGTCTCTCTTCCCCTTCTTGAACAACGGGACCACATTCGCTATCCTCCAGTCCTCCGGAACCACACCCGTAACCAACGACGACCTGAAGATCAGAGCCAGAGGCTCTGCAATCTCCTCTCTCGCCTCCCCGAGAATCCTAGGGTAAATCCCGTCCGGCCCAGGGGACTTATCCAACTACAAACCCTCAAGAATATCTAGCACATCCTCCCTATCTACTTCGATACTTTCCGGTTTGCTACCCCGTACCTGAGTGTTCTCCATAACTACATTTACATCACCCTGCGTGAATACCAAAGAGAAATATTTATTCACTGCCTCTCCAATCTCTTCAGGCTCCACGCACAACTTCCCACTGCTGTCTATGACTGGCCCTAATCTTGTCCTAACCAATCTTCTATTCTTAACATATCTAAAGAAAGGATTAAGGAGAATCCTAAAGCTATCAGCCAAAGTCTTCTCGTTGTCCTCTCAGCTCTCCTCAATTCACTCTTTAGCTCCCTCCTGGCTAATCTATAGCTATCCATTGCACTAACTGAGCCTTCAAGCCTCATCCTGACATAAGCCTCCTTTTTCCTTTTAACCAGCAAATCAACTTTTTTCGTACACCAAGGTTCTCTTACTCGACCATTTCCTCCTTGCCTGACAGGGACATACTTATCAAGGACTCGCAGCAGCTGCTCCTTGAATAAGCACCACATTCCAGATGTTCCCAGTCCCTGTAGTTTCCTAGTCCAATCTATGCACCCTAATTCTCTCCTGATGGCCTCATAATTACCCTTCCCCCAGCTATAACTACTGCCCCCAGCTTCATGCCTATCCCTGTCCATCACTAAGGTGAACGTAACCGAATTGTGGTCACTATCACCAAAATGTTCACTAACTTCCAAGCCTAACACCTGGTCTGGCTCATTGCCCAGCACCAAATCCAATGTAGCCTCACCGCTAGTTGGCCTATCTACATACTGAGTCAAAAAACCTTCCTGCACACTTTGTACGAAAACTGACCCCTCTAACGAGCTAGAGCTATAGCTATTCCAATCAATATTAGTAAAGTTAAAGTCCCCCATAACAATTACCCTATTACTTTCACTCCTGACCAGAACTGACTTTGCAATCCTTTCCTCAACCTCTCTAGAACTTTTAGGAGGTCTATAAAAGACTCCCAACAGGGTGACCTCTCCTTTCCTGTTTCTAATCTCAGCCCATACTACCTCAACAGACAAGTCCTCATCAAACTTCTTTTCTGTCACTGTGATACAGTCTTTGACTAATAATGCCACTCCTCCCCCCCTTCTACCTCCTTCTCTACTCCGACTGAAGCATTTGAACCCCGGAACCTGCAACATCCATTCTTGTCCCTGCTCTACCCAAGTCTCTGAAATGGCCACAACATCGAAGTTCCAGGTACTGGTCCAAGCTGCAAGTTCCTCCCCCTTATTGCGAATACTCCTTGCATTAAAGTATACGCATTTCAAACCATGCCCTACCCCACCCGTATGCTGCTGTGTTTTACAGCTTTCCTCTATGACCCCCTTACTCTCATCCCTCTTAGCACCCCAACTACTTAGGATCCCACCCCCCCCCCGAATCAGTTTAAAGCCCCCTGCATAGCCTTAGCAAATTTTCCCCCCAAGATATTAGTTCCCCTCTGGTTCAGGTGTAGACCATCTCTCTTGTAGAGGTCCCACCTATCCCAGAATGAGTCCCAATTGTTCAGGAACCTGAACCCCTCCCTCCTGCACCATCCCCACAGCCACGAGTTCAAACATTCCCTCTCTCTGTTCTTCTCTAAACTATCCCTTGGCACAGGCAAGAGTCCAGAGATAACCACTCTGCCAGTTTTGGCCCTAAGCTTCCACCCCAACTCCATAAATTTCTGTTTAATATCCCCTTCCCTCGTCCTTCCTATATCATGTGTCCCTACATGAACTATGACTTGGGGTTGACTCCCCTCTCCCTTAAGAATCTTAAAAACCCGATCTGCGACATCCTGGACCCCAGCCCCTGGGAGGCAACACACCAGCCCTGAGTCACTTTTATTACTATTTACTCTCCTATCTGTCCCTCTAACTATGGAGTCTCCAATTACTAGGCCCAATCTCTTATTCCCCCTACCCACCTGAGCATTCTCAGCAGGCTCACCCCCAGAGACCTGCTCCCTTTGGTCATCTCCAGTTGATTCTTCCTCAACTGTAGCCTCCAAGACAGAAAATTTGTTTTGGAGGGGAACAGCCCCAGGGGATTGTCTACCCGATTGCTTCTTACCCCTCCTCCTAATAGTTACCCAAGAACAGCTTCTTCCCTGCTACCGTTAGACTTTTGAATGGACGTACTTCACGTTAAGTTGATCTTTCTCTACACTCTAGCTATGACTGCAACCTTACATTCTGCACTCTCTCCTTTCCTTCTCCATAAACAGTATGCTTTGTCTGTATAGCACACAAGAAGCAACACTTTTCATGTATGTTAGTACATGTGATAATAATAAATCAAATCAAAAAAAGATCTGTGCCCTATTAGTGCACTGTAACGTCTCCAATTTGGAATGCTTGGGATCAAGGCATTTCTGGATTTCAGAACCTACTGGATTGTAGAATAATGGTTCAAATGCCTAACCATAAGCAATGTGAACCAGAAAAACATTGTTTTCTGTTTCATGTAATCAGACCTCTCTTGGAATCCTGTGCTCAGTTCTGGTTGCCTCATTACAGGAAGGATGTGGAGGCTATTGAAAGGTGTAGAGGAGATTTACAAGGATGTTGCCGGGATTGGGTGGCATGTCTTATGAGGATAGGTTGAGGGGGATCGGTCGTTTCTCCTTCGAGAGACAAAAGGATGAGAGGTACCTGATAGAAGGGTATAAGATGTTGAAAGGTATAAATCGGGTGGATTCTCAATCTTTTTCCAAGGGTTGGAATGGTTGCTACAAGAGGACACAGGTTTAAGGTACTGGGGAGTAGGTACAGAGGAGATATCAGGGGTAAGTTTTTCACTCAGGTTCATGGGTGAATGGAATCAGTTGCCGCCAGTGGTGTGGAGACGGAGGCAAATTTGATAGCGTCTTTCAAAAGAATTCTGGATGAATACATGGAACTTAATAGAATTGAGGGTTATAGGTAAGCCCAGTAGGTATGGATATCATCAGTGCAACTTATGGGCCAAAAGGCCTGTTTGTGCTGTAATTTTTCAGTGTTTATGTTCTATGTAAATATTTATATCTACAAAATAAAAATTACAAAGCAATAATAAAATTTGTTTTATTATCTTCCTTGCTTTCACTCTCAAGGTATAGCAAAGATTAAAAAAACTGGGAATGTTTAGCTTTCCTCAAAGATAATGCCGTTAAAATAAAGGAGGCAGAAAGAGGGACACAGGGAGAGAAAGACTGAGCAAACAAGCCAAAGAGTGAAATCAAAAGCGAGAGAGACGGTGAAATAGATTGATGGAAAGAAAGAGAAAGAGATAAACAGAGACAGAAAGAGAGAAAAACGAAATGGAGAAATAATGACAAAGAGAGATCAACAAAGAGATACGTAAATAGCACAGAGAAAGAAATTGAGTAACTTTGTAATCATGAGCTGTGCTTTCCTGCACTACAGTCACCACATGCCCCCATTATCTGCCATTTTCTACCTTCAGTTCAAAAATCAGGTGAACCCCTGCCTTCTGATTTATTGTGGCATCTGAACAGTAATGTTTATGGGTCAGCTCAAAACATTTCCGAACAACTGGTGTTAAAATAGTAAACCTCATTGTATGCACAAACATTACTCAGATCCACACATTGTAAAAGTCAATAGATGCAAAATTCATTATTGTAGCACTGCTTACAGGATGCTATGAAGATATATTCGTTGTTTATCAGGGGGGCTACACCAGGATTACCTGCATAGAGGTCACTCTGTACACCAATACAAGTTGATCAAACATTATCCCAATGCAACACAGCCCAACTGGCTGGATCCCAAATTGGGCAATGCCCAATGTAAAAAAAGAATGGAACAGCAAGGCTCTGTAGTAGTGTTACTTAAAGGTTCAAGCTCTCTGTGGGCTTCTGATGAAGGGAGATTTAGAAATCTAAATAAGAAAAGTCAAGACAATAGCGCAAATTAGCAATTTGGTTAAAGACAAGCAGAGTGTAATAAGTAGGGACAGGGAGTTTAATATTAGTAGTGCAACAGCAAATATGTTCCACACAAATTATACTTGTAAGAAAATAAAATTTAAGGCTCTTCATCTAAATGCGCAAAGCATTCACAATAAGACAGATTAACTAGTAGCACAAATAGACATAAATGGAATAGATATAATCACTATTTCAAAGAAATGGTTACATGATGACCAAGGTTGGGAATTAAATATTCTCAGGTATACAACACTTTGAAAAAAAGAGAAAGAATGGAAAAGAAGAGATAGTCTTGATAGTAAAGGCACTGGTGAGGCTGCAACTGGAGTACTGTGTTCAGTTTTGGTCCCCTTACTTGTGAAAGGATATATTGGAGGGAATACAGAGAAGGTTCACCAGGCTGATACCGGAGATGAAGGTGTTAGCTTATGAGGAGAAATTAAATAGACTGGGCCTGTACTCGTTGGAGTTTAGAAAGCTGAGGGGGGAATCTTACAGAAACTTACAATATAATGAAGGGACTAGATAGAGTAGAGGTAGAGAGATTCTTCCCGCTTAGAAAGAAAACCAGAACAAGAGGGCACAGCCTCAAAATAAGGGTGGGAGGGGGGCAGTTTAGAACAGAGTTGAGAAGGAACTTCTTCATTCAGAGGGTGGTGAATCTCTGGAATTCTCTGTCCATTGAAGTGGTGGAGGCTACCTCGTTGAATATGTTTAAGTCACAGGTAGATAGATTTCTGATAGATAAGGGAATTAAGGGTTATGGGGAACAGGCGGGAAAGTGGAACTGATCCACTTCAGATCAGCCATGATCTTGTTGAATGGCGGGGTAGGCTCGAAGGGCTAGATAGCCTACTCTTGCTCCTAATTCTTATGTTCTTATGTTCTGATGGACAACAGAAGGACAGTAGTGAGAAAGGATCTTGGCTCAGAAGTAAATAGAATCAGTAAATGTGGAGATTAGGATTCACAAAGGCTGGAAGAAGATGGGGGAAGTAAATTCTTGGTCCCCTATAGTGGTCAAACTATTGAACAGACCATGAAGCAAGAAAACTTGCTTGTAACAAATGCAATGTAACAAACTTTAATATTCGCATTGACTGGACTAATTAAATTGGCAATTGTTGTTTGAAAGATGAGTATTGTAAAATGTTTGATGAGTGTTTGTTCCTAGAGCAATATATTGTAGAATCAGCTAATAATTAAATTATTTTAGCTCAAATATTGTGCAATGATGCAGGTTTAATTAAGAATCTCATAGTAAGAGATTCAATGGGAAATAGTGATCGTAATACAACTGAATTCATATAAGTTTGAAAGCAACATTCTGCAGACCCAAAATGAATCTTAAACTCAAGCAAAGCCATTTATATAGATATGAGGAAAGAAATAGCTGAAGTTGACTGAGTAAACAGACTAAAAGGTATGTTGACAAATAAACAGAAGAAACATTTAAAGAACCAATTCTAAATGAAATAAGGGTAGGAAGAGGAGGAACTGGAGACAGAAAGCTGCACCTACAAGAGTGGTAGAGAAGAGGGCTTGGAGACAAACAGCTACATCAAAAAGAGAGGGACAGAGAAGCAACTATCGCAACACTTAAAAGGACTTTCCAATCTGTGGCTCTAGAGTAAATCAACTGTGTTCCGAGAAAAATCAAGGAAATTGTTGATTGGTTGATGAATAATTTTCTTACTTATCTTTCAAAATTCAGGGATTTTTAGTAATTCTAAGATTATATGGATTGTAAGGATTACTAATAGTAGTAAAGTTTATTAGATTGGCTGGCGAGATTTTCCTATTTATCTTAATTAAGGAATTTCAATTTGAATAAGTGGAACACTTATTGAATTAATAGAAAGATAATCAGGGGCAGGACAAGAGATTGTAATAAAACTGTAATCAATACAATAATTTAATTAAAGCATTACAAAGATGGCAGAGCAGGTGATATGCGGTGGCTTAGAATGTGGGAGCGCTTGGACATCCATGTGATCCTATGCAAGCATGTCTGCGATAAGTGTTCGTGACTGGATAAACTTTGGCTCAGGGTCACTGCTGAAGAAACTGTGACACGTCAAGAGAGTGTTATCTCTACACTTTGGTCCAAATGGCGTTCACACTCCTTAGGATAAAGTCATCTGATTTGGTTTACAGTCAGGAACAAGATGGTGAGTGAGGCAAGTACGGGCATCGAGAACTTCAGCCTGTCCAATTATCCAACTGATCTGAGGTTCTTATATGTATGTATGAAAGCCTATATGTATGTATGAAAGCAGGACTATAGGAAAGCAAGGTTGCAGGGCAAATTGACTATGATATTATGGTATATGAAGCCATTCAAATTGGGGAAGTTAACAGAAATGTGGTGGTAGTCAGGGAGAATATAATCAGGAGATTAGACACAGTTCTCTGCAGATAAGAATGAGAGTCCAGTAGGCTGTGTTATCTGCCAGCTGCCAGGGTTCAGGACTCTGCTCTGGGCTGAAGAGGAACTTAGTGCAAAAAGGAGGATCCAGTTGTTGTGGTCCATGGACGTACCACCAACATAGGATTAGGAAAGAAGTTCAGCTTAGAGAGTTTGAGCAGCTAGGAGCTAAATTAAAAAGAATCTCAAAGATAATAATCTCTAGATTATTACCCAAGCCACAAGGAAATTGGATTAGGGTAACTAAGATTAGAGAATGGTGGATAAGTGATGTTGAACACCTTTTAAGTATGGCGCCCAGATATGATAGAACACGCATAGTATGTTCATGGACCACGACAACTGAATCTTCCCTCTCGCATCATAAGTTCCTCTCCAGCCCAGATAGAACACGCATAATCAAACCCATGCTGCCATGGAATATGGTGCTAAAGCTCTGGATGCATTACGATAAATCTCACCAGAAGATATGGTGTGGTTTCCCATGCAGTGGGAAACACTTCTCATCCTGCCAAGGGACTTAGTTCCAGATGGCAGAATTCCGCCCTTGCTGAGACAACATTGCTATTATTGTTTACAATTTTGCTCACCTTACCTAAGGAACAATATACTTGCCAGCGAGGAAGTGCAATGAAGGTTCACTGAACTTATCATTGTGATGGCAGGAGAAGACTCTAAAATTCTTACAGGGCTTGACAAGGTAGATACAAGGAGGATCTTTTCATGGTTGGGAGGTTTAGAAGCAAGAGAGATAGTCTCAAGATAAGATATGGACCATTAAGGTCTGAAATGAGGAGGAATTTCTTCTCTCAGACGGTGGTGAATCATAGGAATTCTCTAGCTAAGAGGGCTGTGGAGACACAGTCATTGAGTATATTTAAGACACAGGTAAATAGATTCCGTGTTCGTAAAGACATCAAAAGACATGGGGTTAATGCAGCCAAGTGGTTTTGAGGTAGAAGGCTAGCATAGAACATTACAGCGCAGAACGGGCCCTTCGGCCTTCGATGTTGCGCCGACCAATTAGGAACAAGCAGTGACCCTCTAACCTAGACCATTCCCTTTTCATCCATAAACTTATCTACTGACCTCTTAAATGCCACCAAACTTGGCACATCTACAACTGACGCACGCAGGGCATTCCATACCCTTACCACCCTCTGGGTAAAGAACCTACCTCTGACATCTGTCCTAAAACCACCACCCTTAATTTAAAGCCATGTCTCCTCGTGCTAGCTTTCTCCATCCTAGGAAAAAAGCTATCACTGTCCACCCTATTTAAACCTCTAATCATCTTATATGTTTCAATAAGGTCTCCTCTTAGCCGCCTTCTTTCTAACGAAAAAAACCTCAAATCCCTCAGCCTCTCTTCATAAGACCTGCCCTCCATACCAGGCAACATCCTGGTAAACCTCCTCTGTACCCTCTCCAATGCTTCCACATCTTTCTTATAATGCGGGGACCAGAACTGCACACAATACTCCAAGTGCGGCCACACTAGAGTTTTGTACAATTTCAACATGACGTTGCGGCTCCGAAATCCCCCTACCAATAAAAGCTAATACTCCGTATGCCTTCTTAACAACCTTATCGACTTGATTGCCAAATCATGATCTAGCATGATCTAGTTGAATGGTGGATCAAACTTGAAGAACTGAATGGCCCTCTCCTACTCTTATCTCCTATGTAACAAAAATATATTCCATTAAAAAAAGACTCAGTCAGCATGATCAGTCTGTGGCTTACTAGGCAATTTAAGGATAGTACTATATTAAAAACAGAGACATACAAGAAGATTGGTTCTAGAAATCAGTGAGGAGCAACCAAAAAGTTGATGAAAAGGGCAAAACAGAGTAACAGAATATGAGTGTAAACTAGCCAGGAATATAAAAACAGATTCTAAGAGCATTTATAAACATATGAAAAAAAGGAGTAGCGAAAGTAAACATTGATCGCTTAGAGGCAGAGACAGGAGAAATTTCATGGGCACTGAGGAAAAAGGAGAGATAAAAAACAGAATTATAAGTCTATTAGCCAGATGTCAGTTATTAAGAAGGTACTAGAGTCTATTATTAAGGAAATTCTAAGAATGTACTTGGAAAATCACTGAATACTCGGACACGGTCAACATTTTTTTTATTCATTCATAGGATGTGGGCATCACTGGTTGGGTCAGCATTAATTCCCCATTTCTAATTGCCCTTGAGCTCCATGACCATTTCAGATGGCATTTAAGAGTCAATCCATGGTGCTGTGGATCTAGACTTGCATGTACATAGAACATAGAACATTACAGCGCAGAACAGGCCCTTCGGCCTTCGATGTTGTGCCGACAAATTAAGAAAAAGCAATGACCCTCTACCTAAACCATTCCCTTTTCGTCCATAAACTTATCTACTAACTTCTTAAATGCCCCCAAATGTGGCACATCTACAACTGCAGCAGGCAGGGCATTCCATACCCTTACCATCCTCTGGGTAAAGAACCTACCTCTGACATCCATCCTATAACTACCGCCCCTTAATTTAAAGCTATGTCCCCTCGTGCTAGCTTTCTCCATCCCAGGAAAAAGGCTATCACCCTGTCTAAACCTCTAATCATCTTATATATGTTTCAATAGGCCAAACTAAATAAGGATGGCAAATTTCCTTCCCTTGGGAACGTAAGATGTTAATAGAAAATAAAGGCTGGAGTGTTTTGGTCACGCCTGCAGAAGGAATCATTATGAGTGGGACGGAAAATTTGGCAGACCAAAATTTGTCTGCTAACTTCAGGAGGGACCAGAAATACCTGGCCTCCAAGTCTGCAGAGAGTTACTGGCATGTTAAACAGGTGACAAGGTGACAGACGGTGTGTAAGGTGGGAAAGTGTGGTGTCATTCACTTTGGCAAAGAACAAATATTACAGCATAGGAACAGTCCCTTTGGTTCTCTAAGCCTGCACTGCTACCCAACTGAACTAAAACCCCCTACCCATATCTCTCTATTCCCATCCTATTCATGTATTTGTCGACACGCCCCCTCAAAGTCACTATTGTTTCTGCTTCCACTACTTCCCCTGACAGTGAATTCCAGGCACCCACCATCCTCTGTGCAAGAAACTTGCCTTGTACATCTCCTTTCAATCTTGCCCCTTGCACTTTAAACCAATGCCCCCTCTCCCTGTTACTGACTCTTCCACTCTGAGAAAAAGCTTCTGATTATCCACTCTGTTCATGTCACTCGTAATATTCTTGACTTCTATCAAGTCACTTCTCAACCTCCGTCTTTCCAGTGAGAACAAACCAAGTCTCTCCTCATAGCTAATACCCTCCATACCAGGCAACATGCTGGTAAATCTTTTCTGTACCCTCTCCAAAGCCTCCACATCCTCCTGGTAGTGCAGTGATTAGAATTGAACATCATATTCCAACTGGGGCCTAACCAAAATACTACAAAGCTGCAACATGATCCAGATTAAACTCCAACTGCCATCTTTCTGCCCAAGTCTCCAATCAGCTACATCTTGCTGTATCTTCCAACAGTCCACAATTCCATCAACCTTTGTGTCGTCCACAAACTTACTAATCAAACCAGTTACATTATCCTTCAAATCATTTATATATATATATAAATATATTACAAACAGCAAAGGTCTCAGCATCGATCCTTGAAGAACGCCATTTGTCACAGCCCTCCATTCAGAAACACACCTTCTACTACTACCCTCAGTCTTTTATGATGAAGCTAGTTGTATATCCATCTTGCCAGCTCATCTCTGATCCCGTGTGAACTTCACCTTCTGGATGTGAACTTCACTGACTACCATGAGAGACCTTGTCAAAGGTCTTACTGAAATCCACGTAAACAACTTGCACTGCCCTACGCTTATCAATAATTTTCATCATTTTCTTGAAAAACTCAAACAAGATAACAAGACATGTCCTACTCTTCACAAAACTATGTTGCCTCTCGCTAATACATCCACTTATTTCCAAATGGGAATAAATTCCGTACTGAAGGATGCTCTCCAATAATTTCACTACCACTGACGTGAGGCTCACCAGCCTGTAATTACCAGGCTTATCCTTACCATCCTTCTTAAACAAAGGAACAGCATTGGCTATTTTCCAATCTTCTGGGACTTCCCCTGTGGTCATGATGTGGAGATGCCAATGTTGAACTGGGATAAACACAGTAAGAAGTCTCATATCACCAGGTTAAAGCCTGACAGGGTTATTTGATAGTAAACACCCCACTCACCTGATGAAGGAACAACGCTCCAAAAGCTAGTGACGTTTACTACTTTTTGATCTTAACATGACTCAAACTATCTACACACCCTTTCCCAGACTCATCATCCATCACATCCTTTTTTGTGAACGTGACACAAAATACTCATTTAATACCATGCCCATTTCCTCTGGCTCTACGCATAGATTCCCTCCCCAGACATTGAGCCAACTATCTCCCTGGCTACCCTCTGGTTTATAAAAAGCCTTGGAATTTTCTTTAATCCTGCTGGCCAATAACTTTCCATGACCCTTTTTAGCCCTCCTGACTCCTTGCTGAAGCTTTTTTTTTTTACTTTCCTTGAATTCCACACTTGCTTCATGTGTTCCCAGTCCTCCTAGCCTTGACAAGTGCTTCCTTTTGCTTTTTGACTTGGCTCATATTTCTCATTATCCAAAGTTCCTGAAACTTGCCATATTTATCCTTCATCCTTACAGGAACGTGCCGGTCCTGAATTCCTCTCAACTTACACTTGAAAGCACCACATGCCAGATATTGATTTGTCTTCAAACATCTGTCCGCAGTTTACATTCTTCAGTTCTTGCTTAATATTGTTGTAAGTGGCTTTGCCCCAAGTTAGCACCTTCACCCGATGACTATACTTATCTTTATCATCAGTACCTTAAACTTACTAAATTGTGGCTGCTGTTCTCAAACTGCTTCCCTATTGAAATGTCGACCACTGGACTGGCTCATTTCCCAATAACAGGTCCAGTACAGCCTTTTCCCTAGTTAGACTTATTTACATACCGTTTCAAGAAGCTTTCGTGGATGCTCTTTACAAACTCTGCCCCATCCATGCTCTTAGTCCTAAATGAATCCCAGTAAATATAGGGGAAGTTAAAAATCACTCACCACAACAATTTTGTTACTTTTATACCTTGCCAAAATCTGTCTACATATCTGTTCCTCTATCTCCCACTGGCTGTTGGGAACCTGATAGTAAACCCCCAACACTATAACTACCTTCTTCCTTGACCCATACTGCTTTGATGTATGAGCCCTCCAAGGTGTCCTCCTGCAGTACAGCTGTGATATTCTCTTTAACCAGTAGTCC
Source organism: Sphyrna mokarran (assembly GCA_024679065.1). Classification (NCBI taxonomy): domain Eukaryota; kingdom Metazoa; phylum Chordata; class Chondrichthyes; order Carcharhiniformes; family Carcharhinidae; genus Sphyrna; species Sphyrna mokarran. The sequence continues at coordinate 33,814,612 of JAGIQG010000028.1, forward strand.
AATTCCCCCATATCTTTTACATCCCCCTCTATGCTGCCTGAACCATCTGTATCCTGGAATGTTAAGCTGCCAATTCTGTTCCTGTCCTTCCTTTCACCAAGTCTCTGTAATGGCAACAACATCATAGTTCCAAGTACTAATCCAAGCTCTAAGTTCATCTATCTTATCAGTTACACTTCTCACATTGAAACAAATACTTCAGTCCACTAGTTCCTCTTTGATCAACAACCCTACCCTGCCTGCATTTCCTCTGAGTCTTACTGTCCCGACTCTTTAATTCCCCTTCTGTTAGTTCACCTCTGCTTTGATTCCCAACCCCTGCCAAACTAGTTTAAATCCTCCCGTGTGACACTAGCAAACCTTCCGCCATAATATTTATGTTCCTCCAGCTCAAATTAAAAAGCAGAATATTTTTAAAAGGCAGGAAATTTGTAAATATTGATGTTTAAAGGAACTTGGCTGCACTCTCGCAGGGATCACAATGTTAGCATGCAGATACAGCAAGAAATTTGGAAGACAAACGACATGTTGGCCTTTAAGTCTATTGGAGTACAAAAAGACTTTCATACCATTTTTTTAAAGATTTACTGTTTAAAGCATTTGGCCTACATAACTGGATCACAATTACAGACAGATCATATCAAACAGTACATCCCTCCAGCTGTTCACAGGCAAAGTACTGACCGTACCTAATTGGCCTTGCTTGCAAAACCAAAACATGGGAAGGGATTCTCTGCCCTCCATGTAGCTTATTTTCCCCATAGTGCGCCATTCACTGGTGGTGAAATCTTCTGTCCCCTTCTGTTAGGCATTTCAAACTGACTGAACTTACGTGCCACTGGGAAACTTGTGGTAGTGGTGGCCATCAACAGGACCTGAAGATCCCACCAGCATGAAGACCCAGAGAGGTCACACCATAATGTCCAATGTTAGATGTGATTCCACACTTGGAAAGCACTTATCATGATTGAGATAAGAATTGCACTAACAACCAATTTAAGGTCATCAGCCAAGCAAGCCGTGTGGGTCACTTATGCGTGTTAGAAGCTACAGATATTCACACACAGGGCTCTGTCCTTTTCAGACAGAAAGGGCACGTCTATGCATGATGTATATTTCAACTAATCAACAACTTGGCAAACAGCTATTCCCTGGTTCATTCCCCATAGGCACGTAGCAATGCCTTCATCATTTAGTGATGACCTGTCTGATTTGAATTCAAACAAATGCTTGGCAGTTAATGTTCCCTCGTGCATTCTCCGCAGAAACACCTCTATTAATAGGATCATAAGAGTATAAAAAACTTAGGAGCATCAAGTCTGCTCCACTGTTCAATTATGGCTGATATTTTTCTCATCCCCATTACCTGTGATCCCCTTATTGATCAAGAACCTATCTCTGTCTTAAAGACACTCAATGACCCGGCCTGCTGCAGTAAAGAGTTCCACAGATTCACCATTCACTGGCTGAAGAAATTTTTCCTCATCTCTGTTTTAAAGAATTGTTCTTTAAAGGAGGTTGTGCCCCTAGTTCTAGTTTTTCTTACTAGTGGAAACATTCTCTCCATGTCCACTCTATCCAGGCCTCACAGTATCTGATGAGTTTCTATAAGTTTCCCCTCATTTTTCTAAACTCCAATGAGCACAGACGCAGAGTCCCCAACCTTTCTTCATTCGACAAGCTCTTCATTCCAGGGATCACTCTTGTGAATCTCCTCTGGACGCTTTCCAAGGCCAGCACATCTTTCCTTAGACATGGGGTTCAAAATTGCTCACTTTAATCCAAATGGAGTCTGACCAGAGCCTTATACTGCCTCAGAAACACATCTCTGCACTTGTATTCTAGCTCTCTTGACGTGAATTCTAAGATTGCATATGCTTTTCTAAGTGCCGATTGAACCTGCACATTAACCTTAAGAGAATCTTGAAAAAGGCCTCCTAAGTCCCTTTATCATTCTGATTTCCCAAGCATTTCCCCATTTTGAAAATCGTCTATACCTCCATTCCTCCTTCCAAAGTTCATAACCTCATATTTTTCTACATTGTGTTCTACCTGCAACTTCTTTGCCCACTCTCCTAACCTCTCCAAGCCTTTCTGAAGCCTCCCCTGTTTGCTCAATACTACTTATCCCTTGACATATTTTTGTATCATCTGCAAATAAAGCAATGCCTTCAGTTCCTTCTTCCAAATCGTTAATGTATATTGTGAAAAGTAATCAGAGTCCATTTCCCAACCAATCAGCACTGTCTTCTCATGCAGTACAAATTGTTGTTCCCTTTACAATTAGTATTCTTGTGAATCTGTCCTGATGAGTGCAAAACAAAAAGCTTTGATAGCATCTTTCTTTTTCCAGCTTTATTCAAGTTTTGTAATGTCAAACGACTGTATATTAATCGTTGCCATCTTTTGTGTTCACTTGTGTTAAGTAGATGAGATAAAATGCTTTCAGGTCAGCTTGAAACCATTCACAGTTGGTGCTACAAAGGTAACGAGAGGGAGAATCAGCTGTACCTTTTTGAATGCAAAATAATATCACACATTTCTAGTACTGATTTGCTGTTGAATGCTTGAATATCACCAAGTATTTAACAGGAGGATACTCAGCTAAAAATCTTATTCATGCCAACTGTCAGCTTGAGAATTTAAAATTATCAAGGTCAAAGAAGGCAGAGCATAGCAGTGGAAGGGGGTGTTCCTGAATGGAGGGTTATGATAAGTGGTGTTCCTCAGGGACCAGTGGTGGGACTTTGCTGTTTGTAATATATATTTGGAGGAAAACATAACTGGACTGATTATAAAGTTTGCAGACGACACAAAGGTTGGTGGATTTATGGATGGCGGTGAGGCCCAGAGGATATAGCAGGGTATAGATCGGTTGGAGACTTGGGCAGAGAGATGGCAGCTGGCGTTTAATCTGGACAATGTGAAGTAATGCATTTCGGAAATTCCAATACAGATAGGAAATATACAGTAAATGGCAGAACTCTTAAGAGTATTGATAGGCAAAGGGATACGGGTGTACAGGTACAAAGGTCACTGAAATTAGCAACGCAGGTGGAGAAAGTAGTCAAGAAGGCATTCGGCATGCTTGCCTTCATCGGCTGGGGTATTGAGTTTAAAAATTGGCAAGTCGTGTTGACGCTTTACAGAATCTCAGTGAGGCTGTACTCGGAATATAGTGTTCAATTCTGGTCACCATGTTATCAGAAAGATGTGGAGGCTTTGGAGAGAGTACAGAAAAAGATTTATTAGGATATTGCCTGCTATGGAGGGCATTGGCTATGAGGAGATGTTAGAGAAACTTGGTTTGTTTTCGCTGGAGCAATGGACGTTGAGGAGACACCTGAAAGCAGTGTACAAGATTATGAGAGGCATGGACAGAGTGGATAGTCAGGAGCTTTTTCCCAGGATGGAAAGGTCAATTACTAAGGGGCCAGGGTTTAAGGTGCAAGGGACAAGTTTTAAAAGAGATGTACGAGGCATATTTTTTCCAGAGTGGTCAGCGCCTGGAACTTGTTGCTGGGGAAAGTAGTGGAAACAGATACGATAGTGACTTTTAAGGGGCATGTTGACAAGAACATGAATGAGATGGGAATAGAGGGATATGCTCCCTGGAAGCATAGAGGGTTTGAATTAAGTCGGGCAGCATGGTTCATACAAGTCTGGAAGGCTGAAGGGTCTGTTTCGATGCTGTAATTTTCTTGGTTACAATGGATGTTACAAAGCCTGAAGAACTCCCCTCTTTCCACCCTCCTTTGCAAAGCTTCCTCCCCCCAGCCCCCCCTTGTCCTTCTCTCACCCCTTCTTATGCCCCACCCTTCCGATACTGCCTCTGGCACACTTATGGAGCCCGATGGGCAGTGTCAGGGTGCCCGATAGGCAGTGCCCCACTCCCATGGCAATGCCCTATCATGCACCCAATGTTCTCTGATTCCCTTAGTGGGCCATCATGTTTGGTTCCCATTGGTGGGGACCATCATCAATTTTCATTGAGGAAAAGGCTGTGCGTGAAGCTGATTGTGCTCGCGAAACACAGCTGAGAAGATAGCTTTTGACGTGTGAGCAGTTCATACCTGGCATGAAAACCTCTCGCACTTCCTTCTCAAATTGCTGCACCAATCAGAAAGATCACACCACCAGTTTTCAAATGAGATAAAGACCAGAATTTTTAAACCTTACCTGCAGCTGGGAATCTCTGCTTCTGTTGCAGTGAACAGGGATTTGGCTGTGTGTCAAATTCTCACTGGGAGCAGCAGCAGGGTGTGAATGGTGGGAATATCCTAGCCAAGATCTTGTCTATCCTTTCAGGTGGACATCCAAGATCCAATGGCATTATTCAATGAATATCAAGGGAGTTTTTCCAGTGTCCTGTCCATTTTCATTCCTCAACTGACATCAATAAAATTATTTTCTTCTTTATAGGTATATGCAAAGAGCCTGCCACATTTTCCTATGTAATTTAGATTAGGTGGGTAATCAGGTATCTCTGACATGTTGGTATAGATTTGATGGGCCTAAGGGCCTCTACTGCACTGTATGATTCTTTGGCCAGAATTTTCTGATCATTCATGCCAGTGGGATTTTCCCATCCTGCTGCAGTGAATGGAGATTTTTTTGTTGCCAAAAACAGTCCCAAAAATAAATGATAAGAAAGCTGCTTCTAATCTGACACGGAAATCAAGTTCCCTTCAGCAAAAAAATATGTGCTAGAAGCCCTTGTCATTGTCCTGGAACAGACCATCTAAGCTGAGAAATTTTCTGGGGAATCACTGAAGGCTTCCTGCAACTATTCTTACACTTTTTCCTGCTGCTTTAATGCTTTCCGCGGTCTTCTTGTGTCTAATTTGTTTAATTGTATTTTCCCAGTCATAAAGAACAATTTTTCATAAGACAAGCTGAATAGTAAATAACTGGTGAGAAGTATTCTGCAAACGAATAGAGAATGTTATACAAACTAAAACTACAAAGGGGCATTTACTCATTGGATGAAATTCTCCCACGTGGGACTAAATCCCATGAAGGGGATAGGGAATGACAAGAAATCATGCCATCCCTGGGGTTTTGCATTGTCTTCTGTGGCGGAGCAGGCTTAATGGTGCACATCTGGGTGGGAGGGGAAGATTCTCGTCAGACCTTCATTTACATCTTATTAGCAGGATTCAAATCAGTTCCACACACCAGCCTCAATGGGATTCCCAATCTACCATGGCAGGCAGCGTTGGAAGATGCTGCTATAATTTCACACCTCAATAAAACTGATTTTGGGTTTCCCATTGAATTCTCTCTACCCACCATTGATCCCACTGGCAGGAACATGGGAGAATTGATTTTAACTTTACTGAATAATAGCCCAATGAGGAAGACAGTTGAAATAACCTACTTAACACCAGCAGCAAGAATAATAACTATTGACGCACAACACTTGCAAACAATTTATATATAGTAAAAATTTAGTGCTGTTTGTGTAACATCATTTTCCAGAAACCTTCCACCCTATCCTTTCACAAATTAAATAGTGTACCCTTTGTACTGGGTCACAGGATTCCAATTAATTACAAGATCTAACTAACTTCTGTCAATCATGGAAATAGAAATCATACTTTCAGCATTACCACATCAGACAGTCTTAGCAAGACATCTTGCTCTTGTGCATTTCTATCAGTGAGGCTGACCTAAATACCAATTTACTACACTCAGCTAACTGTTTTCCTTTCCATAAATCCACCACCATAAGTACACAATAAGAAACATCTGTCTTAAAATCACTCTCCACACCAGGATACCCAACCATACACTGACACAATGTGTGACATGGAAGAGATCATTCTTCCACTTTTTTCCCAAGCAGTGAAACATCCCATTTTATGGAAAAAAACAGCAGGATGTTAGCAACATAGCAGCAACTTCATCTATTCGTGCAGTCAATGAAGACAATTGGAATTATATACAGCAAGCAGGTTCCAAGTTTGTTTCGTGCTCTTTGCTGAGTGATCTGTTCTCAGTCAAGGCAGTAATATTTATGAGATGAGGGGAAGAAAGGGAGAGGAGGACTGTGCAGGTGTCAGGATCAGTCCGGGTGGGGAGCTCAACTGATTTTGAAAACCTCCGAATTACGATGGGGATAACAAAGTACAGCAATCAACACCTCTCGTTTGTAAGCTTTTAATACTGAGCCACTGGACAGCCATATTTCTTAAGTTAAAAAAAAGGAGGATTTTTCATACAGAAATCAAAGCATGATTTTATTGTCTCTTAAAAAGTCTAACTGGACAAATGGATGCTTTTTCCTCATCTGATTCACAATGACTTTTTAATATTACCTACCCACCTCATTTGGCTGCATGGTGACAAACAGATGGCAGAAGAGCTCACTCGGTGGTCTGTAGGGGTTACGTGTGACAAATGCAAACTGACAGTCCGTCGGTTGACACGTTGTGTACAAGATTCTCTTCAGGGCATGAGCCATCAACAGCGTCTAGTCGAAACCCAGCACAGAAATTAATTACATCTACGCCACCAAGTTATTTGTACAGTATTTAATTTAATATCTTTAGAAATCAGTATCAAAATCTTCAATTGAAAAAGAAACACCAAATATTTCATTTTCTGATACCAAATATTTTCCTTTAAGCCAAGATACTGAAGCATTTTGCAGCTCGACCAACATTCTGCCAAATAATGCTAGTCTCAGTACCTTTTGCTTCAAGTACTTACCAAACTGGATGATGATAATGTTGGGCAGAAGTGACCACACAGCTCTCATTTAAGTATTACTGTTCTTAACTTATTCTTTCCCATCCATTTGTCAAACCCTCTACCACCCTTAATTTTTCTCCCTTCTTCAGCATGACAGCACAGCTAGTTGACGCCCAGCTATTACTTATTGATTTAAATCATTCCCTCATTTCAACCTTGATGGTGCCTTGTTCTTTGGAGCCTGATCTTTCAGCTTGCCTTCTCAATTTTAAAGTATGGTACGGACAATATTTTCTTCTCTGCATAATTTGAAAGGGAACACCTATTACAACTGTCCAGTATCCCATAAGTAGCATCATCAGAAGAAAGATGAAATGTTGAATTACTACAAGTTGATTAAGATTGTAACATGAGCTTCAGACTTATGTCCTTTTGGAATTCCAATGAAAGTTCATTTTGCATCCAAAAGCTCCATCCACGAGAACTCAATATCACACTATTATATTAATTGGTGGCTTGTGAGTCTTGACAAAGAGTTGTCTGACAACTGGAAGGATCACAACTGAGCCTAATCCTACCCTTAGCTAACCAGCACAGATATATGCTTTCATAAGGATGTTACCTGATATTGATTTGGCTGGCTCAGTTTTCCCCTCACCAATCTGGGAGTGCTTAAAGCTAGAACCGGAGAAATAGTAATGTTGGATCCCAAGGAAAAAGCAAAAATAACCAATGCTAAAAAAAATGCCACAATTAAAAGCAGGGTGGTTGGGAATGTGCTGCCAGGTACGGCAGCAGTAGGTACATAATTATGAGCAATAGAATCAAAAGAAAAATGAACTTACAATCAAATGGACTCAAAAAAGTTAAACAGGCCTAGTTTTTATTCATAAAACCATGCTGACAATGGTGAATTGAGTTTTGTCTTTCCAAATGCTTAACCTCTTCCTTAATGATTGATTCCAGCAATCACTCCACCATAGAAGTCAAGCAAACTGCCCTATCATTTCCTACTTCTTGTCTCTCTCCCTTTTTGAATAGGGGCGTCAAATTAGCGGGTTTCCAATCCACTGGAACCTTATCAGAATCCATGGGATTTTGAAATATCAATTACCTCTGCTGCCATTTCTTTTAATATATTGGGGTGCAGGCCATCAGGTCCTGGAGACTTATCTGACTTTGGTCCCATTAGTTTATTCAATACCTTCTCCCTCATGATGGTTATTGCATCAAGTTCCTCTGCATTGACTCCAGCTTTTGGAAATTTTTCTTTATTCTCTACTGTGAAGACAGAGGCAAAACTTTGGTCTAGTGTCTCTGCCAGCTGTGTGTTCCCCATTAATACCTCACAAATATTTTCTTTAAAGGGTCAACATTTACTTTAGTTATTCTCTTCCTCTTTATATTCTTCTGGAAGCTTTTGGTATCAGTGGTTATATTTTCTGCTAGTTTCTTTTCATAGTTTAACTTAGCTTGATTCTATTTTTAGTAGTCTTTTGCTGAACCTTAAATGTTCTTCCAATCCTCCAGCTTACCACTAAGCTTTGTAGTTTGGTATGCCCTAGTTTTTGCTTTTATGTCCCCTTTAACTTGTTTATCCATGGAGCATTTTTGTTCCTTTTATAACCCTTCCTCACAGGGATATACTTTAATTGAGAGACATCCACAATTGCTCCCCAAGTATCATGCCGTCAATTATTTGTGCCTAGTCTATTTGGGCCAACTCTTTCCTCAGGCCTGTATAACTACATCTGCGCAACTGCTAAAACTCTAAGACCATAAAACATAAGAGTAGAATTAGGCCACTCAGCCCATCGAGTCTGCCTCTGCCATTCAATCACAGCTAATATTTTTCTCATCCACATTATCCAGTCTTTTCCCCAGACCTCCTGATCATCTTATTAACCAAGAACCTATCTGTGTCTTAAAGACACTCAATGACCTGGCCTCCACAACCTTCTGTGACAAAGAGTTGTACAGGTCCACAGAAATGCACTCTGTCTTCTTTTGTTCAGTCTGAATCTGAAACTCTAGCATGCTGTGATCACTCTTTCCAAAAGGATCTCTAACAACAAGACTATTTATCAACCTTTCTTCATTACATAATCCTAAATCTAAAAGAGCCTGCTGTAAAATCTTTTATTAAAGTCATTTATTAAACATGCCCATTGGCAATATTTAATCCCAACTGTATTCTACACTTCAGAGAAAGTTCAGCTTTAGCTGAAAACATAATTTTAACTCTGCAAGTGAATGGGTCTAGAAGGAGCTAAATCAGGTCCTAAGTTCAATTGTTTGGCAATGTATTTCTGAAAAATGTAAATGTTCTTTAGATTGGAAATGCTACTTTTAAAACCATGTATTTTGTTACTGAGGAACATAAATGGCTGATAAAGTGTTTGTTGAGCAAACTTTTAAAGCAATTCTTGTAGCTTCTTTCTGTTATTTACATGGACAATTTTGCTGACTCATCAAGCTGGAGTTGTAGTTTTTCTTAATTATGAGCCTTAGACATTTGAGATGGAGAAATGTCAATTGTACACAAAGGATTTTTGGAAGAAAAAAAAAAAAGAGTATTTTCACTGGTAATTAAACCACTTAGATCTCAGGCTGTCATTTTTCAATGTCGAAATTTTGTTTTTTTTAAATACTAGAACCATCCATAAATTGTATCTCAACTGTTCCAATATCTTCAGTACCATAATGATTTTTAAGAAATACATTTTAAAAACCAGAACTGTGATGTATGGGTTCATCAGACGTTGCCCAAAAGCCTGTACAATCTCACTCCTGCTTTGTGCTATTATCTAAGCACTAATTAAATCACAGTTGTATTACTCTCAAATATCCATTGTTTTGTTTATAACAAGCTCATTGTTTCCAAAGCAAAATCTAGTGAGAGCTGCATCGACACATGTGATTACATTTCCTTTAACATTAATCAAAGAAATGAAATTTTCAATTTTTGGAATCAAACCCAAGGTTGTTGTTTTGTTTTCCAGTTCCCTTTCAAAAGGAATATTCCATTTAATTCAACAATCCCATCTTAACTGGTAACACAGGTAAGGAAATAAAGTGCCAAACCATTTTTTCAAAGAGTAGTAGTCCGGGTTAGAACCCAAAGAATCCTACATTGCAGGAGGCAGCCATTTGGCCCATTGAGTCTGCAATGACCACAATCCCACCAGGCCCCACTTCCATAGTCCCATACATTTATTTACCCTTAGCTAATCCCCCTGACATTAAGGGGCAACTTATCATGGCCAATTCACCTAACCCATACATTTTTGGAATGTGCAGGTTAGATGGATTGGGCATGCTAAATTGGGTTCTGGGTTCTTAGAGAATAACCCCAACAGAAACTCTTTGCATTGCTCTACCACTTTTACAATAGAAGTTTGCCTTCTGTCTCCTGCAGGTTGACTGAATCTACAAGAAGAAATTATTCTAAAGGCATTTCCTCAAAAAAGGACTAGACAGGGCAGATGACTTACACTGGGGAGTGCTTTTGATTGCACCACACCACAGCATTATCAGGGTTACTCTGAGATCTTGTGACTGTGCTTGAAGTAAAGTTGGTAGTTCATAAGAAGACATGCTGAGAGCTTTTTTTTTCCAACTTTACTCAAGCTATAACTTAAAACTGAAAAAGATCAGACATGAACTTGGCCAATATAGGGATAACTGACAGCCACAGAGAGATAAAAATGCATTTTTTTCTGCAGCAAGTCAATCTGATATAGAACCTAATTAATGACATATGGCTGCAACAGTTCAGGGGAGTTTTTCCAGTCAGATGTGCTGCATCAAGAGTGAGCATATTGGCAACAACAAATTTTGCAATTGGACAGTTGAGCAGAACTGAGCTATGCGAGGCTGCGGTTCAGACTTTCATCCAGTCTGAACATGGAAATTTGCCGATGAGCTGCAGGAGGGGGAAGACAACCTTAGCAGCACATATTTGATGGGCTGACAAAAAGAAAAATGTCCTCTCATCTGGCGGAGCAATTAATCAGTGGTTTCTTATGGTATTGTGATTTACAGAAAGACTGGTTTTGTCTCTAGTTCCATTTCTATGACTAGCTGTTTTCCACATTCACTTTGTTTATTGTGAGCCATCTACACAGAAAGAAAGTGCATAATTGATGTCATTCGAACGTACACCACAAACTTTATCAATAACAGCCTTCATGCTGGGAGGGCAACTGTGCATGGTTAATCAAACAACAGCAGAATGCTGCTGATGTTCAACACGTCTATGACTCTAAAAAAAAGAGAGCAGTGAGGAAGCTGTAATTTGATGCACTACCTTCCAAGTCTGCCAACAAGAATTAATGTATAAACCAGATTTCTATACCAAAAGGAGAAATAACACAGAGCAATTGTTCTTTTCACAGCACAGATCATTGCATGTCAGACACACATGTTGGAATATCAGACTTCTTTCTTGGAGGATGCCATATATGGAAAATTACCCATCAGTTCCATCTGTCACTTGTTTCAGAGTACCCAGGATTTGAACAAATTTGAGGTTGACACTCCAGTGTAATACTCTGCTACTCCACATATTGATCCATTAATGCATTACTTTGTTATCTAGACTTCTCATTTGGTACATTTCATTAAGTGAGTGATACTCAATTCATTTATGGCAAAGCTAGAGGGAGGAGTGTCACTGCTGGATAAAACTGACCATTTCTCCAGTTTTAGAACTGTGTCAGTATAACATGTCACCAGTCCACATAATACTGAGTTCAGATATTAAAACATTTTCTATGCTGCCACAAGGTTTCTGAACTTCAGAACAGCACTGCTAATTGCATCAGTGTGAATTCTCCACTTCATACGGTTTATGCTGTGAATAGTAGAAATGGAATAGAATTCCAAAACTTATTAAATTTACCCTACCATTCCGTTTGAAAGATATTTATACTATAAGGCTGTTAAAAATTCACTGCATGTCAACATTGATTAGCAGTAGCTCACTGGCCGGACACAGAATGACTGGTGCATACATACCCCCAAACATGACAGAATATTTTTCAAACTTACTACACCGATTATTGTCCTTTCCTCCCAGCTTCACTTAGACATCTTCACAAATTTATGGAAACATAGAGCCCAAGATCCTCCCTGGAGATGGCTGAGGTGTGGCAGGACAAGACTTTCTTCTACTTTCTTGCTGACTCTTCAAGTTTACATGGTCAACATCTGATATATTTTTGAGAGGATTCCCATTAATCTCAGCAAGCCTGACTGAGGAATGGACATGAAATCTTTGCTGTGGAATAGTTAGTTCTCCGTAGTAGCAGAGATCACTCTAAAACACTCTCTTGAGTAGGAGAATTTAAATTTTGAATCCCTTCCCATTACCCTGTCCAACTGTGTTGTAAACCCGGAACAGAAAGGATTTTTAACAACCAACATTTAAAAATATTCTTTCATGGGATGTTGGCATCAATTGCAAGGCCAGATTTGTTGCCTATCTCTAATTGTCCTTTAAAAGCAATCATCTGGTGTAGGTAAACCTTCAGTGCTAATGAGGAGTTCCGCGATTTTGATCCAGTGGATCAAAATTCCAGTGCTTCTAAAATTCCAGCTGATGTGTTCCCTGGAGGGGAATTTCCAGATGGCAGTGTTCCTATGCACCCATTGCCCTTGTCCTTCTAGATGGTAGAGGTTCTGGGTTTGTGAGGTACTGTCAAAAGAGCTTTGGCATGTTGCTGCAGTGCATCTTGAAGATGATACTCTCAATTCTCACTGTGCATCAGTGGAGGGAGTAAATGTTTAAGTATGTAGATGAGGTGCCATCACGTGGGCTGCTTTGTCCTGAATGGTGTTAAGCTTCCTGGAAGTTGCTGCAGCTGCACTCATCCAGACAAGTGGAGAGTGTTCCATCAGACTCCTGACTTGTGCCATGTATTTGGGGGACAGGCTTTGGGAAGTCAGGAGGTGAGTTATTTGCCTCAAAATTCCCAGTCTCTCACCTGCTCTTGTTGTCACTTTATTTACATGGTTGGTCTAGTTTAGTTTGATTAAAATGGTAACAACGATGGTAAATGCATCATAAATTGAATACAGGGGTCTATCTTTGGATGAATAATATAAATTTGAGTCAGCTATATTAGCCTTATATGCCTGTAAAGAGTTTGAGCATCTTATGCTTGGGGGCAAGCCTGTAGTGCTCAATGTCTAACTATACAGTTGTGTAGCTTAGTGATGTGACAACAATACCATTTAGCTATTCATGCCTGTGCTTTCCAACTTTTTAGTTTCAAGCTGAGAAAGCACTTTATAAAATGAGATAATCTATGAATTGTTAAGCCACTTTATTAAATGGGAAATGACCATAACAAACAACAGCTTTATCAGGCTCATTTAGTTCACTCATGAGTAGTTTTCATATTACGTAAAATAATAAGTATCCTACACATTATTGCGTCATCCTGCTCAATTAAAATAATTTTTAAAGATTCTAACTTTGAGGGCTTGTAGTTTTCCTGCTTTAACATGTAACACTTCTTGTGCATTTCTAAGTGTTTTTATCTCTGTTTTCAGAACCTATATCAAACTATTCCTGCTAAGTACTGTGGACTGGGAATTTTCCTGGAGAAATGGATAGGAGAGGTTTAGCGATTACCAGAATATGTTAACAACTTACTTATGATTTACAGTCTGCAGGAAAAAATTCTGCAAAACCTAAACAGAAAATGCTGGAAAATCTCAGCTGGTCTGAAAGCATCTATGGAGAGAGAATAGAGCTCTCAAAATGTTAGTTCTATTCTCTCTCCACAGATGCTGGCAGACCTGCTGAGATTTTCCAGCATTTTCCGTTTTTTGTTTCAGATACCAGCATCCACAGTATTTTAGAAACATAAAAACATAGAAAAGCTACAGCACAATACAGGCCCTTCGGCTCACAAAGTTGTGCCAAACATGTCCCTATCTTAGAGATTACTAGGCTTACCTATAACCCTCTATCTTATTAAGTCCCATGTACTTATCTAAATGTCTCTTAAAAGACAATATCAAATCCACCTCCGTCACCATTGCCAGCAGCCCATTTCACGCATCCACCACTCTGGGTTAAAAACTTACTCCTGACATCTCCTCTGTACTCCCCAGCACCTTAAACCTGTATCCTCTTGTGGTAACCATTTCAGCCCTGGAAAAAAGCCTCTGACTATCCAATCAATACCTCTCAACATCTTATACATCTCTATCAGATCAACCCCCCATTCTTCATCTTTCCAAGGAGAAAAGGCAGAGCTCTCTCAACCTATCCTCATAAGGCAAGCTCTCCAATACAGGCAACATCCTTGTAAATCTCCTCTGCACCTTCCTGTACTGAGGCAACCAGAACTGAACACAGTACTCAAAGTGCGGTCTGACCAGTGTCTTATACTGCTGCAACATTATCTCTCAAGTCCCAAACTCAATTCCTCGATTGATGAAGGCCAGTACATCATACACCTCCTTAACCACAGCTTCAACCTGTGCAACAGCTTTGAGTGTCCTATGAACTCAGAACCCAAGATCATTCTGATCTTCCACACTGCCAAGAGTCCTGCCATTAATGTTATATTCTGCCATCCTATTTGACCTGCCAAAATAAACCACTTCACACTTATCTGGGTTGAAGTCCATCTACTACTTCTCTGCCCTTAGTCTTGCATCCTATCAATGTCTCGCTGCAACTTCTGACATTCCTCCACACTATCCACAACACCTCTAATCTTTGTGTCGTCAACAAACCTACCAACCTATCCCTCCACTTCGTCATCCAGGTCATTTATAAAAATCACAAAGAGTAAGCATTCCAGAACAGATTCCTGGGACACTCATTCGTGACCAGCCTCCATGCAGAATATGACCCATGTATAACCACTCTTTGCCTTCTGTGGGCAAGCCACTTCTGGATCCACAAAGCAATGTCCCTTTGGATTCCATGCCCCCTCACTTTCTCAATAAGCCTTGCACGGGGCACCTTATCAAATGCTTTGGTGAAGTCCATATATATATCTACTGCTCTTCCTTCAATGTGTTTAGTCACGTCTTCAAAAAATTCAAATCTGGCTCATAAGGCATGATCTGCTTTTGACAAAGCCATACTGACTATTCTTAATCATATTATACCTCTTCAAATGTTCATAAATCCTGCCTTCAACTTACCAACTACTGAGGTTAGATTCATTGGTCTATAATTTCCAGGGCTATCTTTATTCCCTTTCTTGAATAAAGGAACAACATCCGCAATCCTCTGGAACCTCTCCCTTCTCCATTGATGATGCAGAGATCATTGCCAGAGGCTCAGCAATCTTCTCCCTCGCCTCCCACAATAGCCTGGGTACATCCCATTTGGTCCCAGTGACTTATCTAACTTGATGCTTTTCAAAAGCTCCAAAACATCCTCTTTCTTAATATCTACATGCTCAAGCTTTTCAGTCCCCTGCAAGTCTGCACTACAGCCACCAAGATCCTTTTCCATACTGAATACTGAAGTAAAGTATCTATTAAGTGCATCTGCTATTTCTTCCGGTTCTGTATATTTTGCCTTTAACTCGTCCGTACCTTTTTAAAATTCTGCATAAATATACAATAATTTAAAAGTAAATATTGTCCTAAAAGGTGACAAGTGTGGTATTGGCTGGAGTAGAAATAGTGATGGGATGCAGGGGGATAGCACAATGACTTGCCACTCAATCTTGTTATGCCAAGAATTCAGTGTAATTTCCAAAGATCCTCTACCATTCAAAACAGTTAACCTATTTTGTTAATAACACATAATTACAACCTGTTGTTAAGACTAAAAGAGCATCAACATATTATCACTTTAATTGTTACAGCTAACACATTCAGGTTCAATGTTTATCTAATTTGTACTATACCATTCCAGAAACCAAGCCAGGTTTTCTAAATAATGCAGCTGAGAACTCGGAGCAATTAAATTTGATTATTAAGATGAATAACATCTTAATCCCCAACCCGGGGAACCAGGATTTATTTTTAAATCAAATGACCCAAATAGGTTAACAGTAGCACATATGAAGCTTCATCTTATCTCTTTCCAAGATGATCAGATACAAATGCAACAAGTTGGTGAAAATAGTAAAATACTGTGGTTGCTGGAACCATGCCATTATTAACAAAGTAAACAACGTAAGGTGGTTCACGGGAAAACTGACACTGAGCAGTAATGGAACAAGTGGTAGAGAAGATTGAAATCATGATGACAAAGATAGGTCTTGAGGACCTTTTTAAAGACTGTGTGGGAAGTGGAACAGAAGAGGGATAAAAGAAGGAAATTACAGAGAGTAAGGGCTGAGGTGCTCAAAGACAAGACGAGTAATGGTGGAGAAACCAGACTGACAGACTTGGAGTCGAACAGGAACATGATTTGCAACCGAGCACGAGAAATCTGAAGTAAACACAATGGGACATTCAGTCAATTACGGATGGTGAGGGTAGAGATGACAAGTGTGAGATTATGTCGGGAAGATTAGGGTAGTCAAGTTTTGAATGAGTTGGAGCTTTGAGTGGAATTAAGGAGACTGCACATTGGCTTAGATCTCAAAGTTTTAGAGATTTACAGCATGGAAACAGGCCCTTTGAGCCAATGTTTAACAACTAAGCTAGTCTCAATTGCCTGCATTTGGCCCATATCCCTTTATACTCATCTTACCTATGTAGCTGTCAAAATGCTTTTCAAAAAACAAAATTCTACCTGCCTCTAATACTTCCCTTGGCAGCTTGTTCCAGACACTCACCACCCTGTGTGTGAAAAAAATTGCCCCTCTGGACACTTTTGTATCTCTCCCCTCTCACCTTAAACCTCTGCCCTCTAGTTTTAGACTCCCCTACCTTTGGGATAGATGTTGACTATCTAGCTGATCTACATCCCTCATTATTTTATAGACCTCAATAAGGTCACCCCTAAGCCTCCTACACTCCAGGGAAGTAAAAGTCCCAATCTATCCAGCCTCTCCTTATAACTCAAACCATCAAGTCCCGGTAGTATCCTAGTAAATCTTTTCTGCACTCTTTCTACTTCAATGATATCCTTTCTATATAGGGTGACTAGAACTGTCCACAGTATTCCAAGTGTGACCTTTCTAATATCTTGTACAACTACAACAAGACATCCCAACTCCTGTATTCAATGCTTTAACCAATGATAGCGAGAATGCCGAATGCCTTCTTCACCATTCCATCCACCTGTGACTCCATTTTCAAGGTGCTATGAACCTGTACCCTCTTTGTTCTATAACTCTCCCTGATACCTTACCATTAACTGAGTAAGTCCTGCCCTGGTTTGATTTACCAAAATGCACTACCTCGCATCTACCTAAATTAAACTCTATCTTCCATACATTAGCCTTCTGGCCCAATTGATCAAGATCTTGTTGCAATCGTAGATAACTTTTTTCACTGTCCACCAATCTTGATGTCATCTGCAAACTTAATAACCATGTCTCCTAAATTCTAATCCATATCATTAATATAAATGACAAATAACAGCAGACCCAACACCAACCCCTTAGGCACACAGACCTCACTTTGAAAAACAATCCTCTACAGTCAAAACAAAAATTAACAAAAAGAAATTTCAGTGGATATGAGGAAAGGCAAGGATGAAAGCAAGATGATGTGTAGGTGAAGGTTTTGATGATGGACTTCATGTTTTACTCAGTCAAGCAAGTTGAAGATGCAGTGCAAAGCCAGCACAAGGAATGGTCTTGGGGCAAGTAACAGAATCTTTGGTGTAGCAGAATCATTTAGAACATAACAGCACAGAACAGGCCCTTCGGCCTTCGATGTTGCGCCGACAAATTAAGAAAAAGCAATGACCCTCTAACCTTAACCATTCCCTTTTCATCCATAAACTTATCTACTAACCTCTTAAATGCCCCCAAACTTGGCGCATCTACAACTGCAGGAGGCAGGGCATTCCATACCCTTACCACCCTCTGGGTAAAGAACCTACCTCTGACATCCGTCCTATAACTACCATCCCTCAATTTAAAGCTATGTCCCCTTGTGCTAGCTTTCTCCATCCTAGGAAAAAGGCTATCACTGTCCACCCTATTTAAACCTCTAATCATCTTGTATGTTTCAATAAGGTCTCCTCTTAGCCACTTTCTTTCTAACGAAAACAACCTCAAATCCCTCAGCCTCTTTTCATAAGACCTGCAATTTAATCTAGCCCTGACAAAAAGTCATCCAGACTTGAAATGTTAGCTCAATTCTTTCTCCATAGATACTGTCAGAAGCATTTTCTGTTTTTGTTTTAATTCTAGCATCTACTGTAATTTGTTTTTATCATTCTTTCCAGAATTCATTTGTTGAAAATTTGGATTAACTCACAACGTCAACCAAACTGTCTGACAGCATAAAATTGACAGTGAAGTCAAGGATGATGGTGAGATTTAGAGGTAATTGCTGGATGTTGTCAACATATATTTGGTAACTGACCCCATGCCTACAAATATAATTGAGGCAACAGGCAAGTGAGACAAACCATAAAGGTAAAGAGAGAACCTTAAATACTCTGGAAGGAACGAAGTATTGCAGTAGTTAATGGATAAAATATTTCTGCAGCTGTGGCAAGATAGTTTCGACAGATAGCAATAGACTCAAGCAAAAACAGCACAAAGGAACTCAAAATGGGATGAGGTTGGAATGGTCACTCATGTCAAATGTGAGAAACAGATGACACCACGCAACAATGGTGAACAGATGAAATGATAAAGTGTGTTAATTTCAACCATGCCTGTCTAGGTTCTGTGAGCCTAGGAACCTGGCTGGAAGGATTTATGAGCAAGGTAAATACATAGCTGGCCAATGCAGTGCCAATGAGTTTGAAGATTTGAGCTAAAAAAATAGAGGGAAGATATGTGCCAGTAATTAGAGAACATAATGATAATGAATCGACCTTTTTGCAGAGAGGAATGATAATGATTCTTTTGAAGGGATGTGGGAATTTGGCTCCTGCACAAAAGGCACCATTAACGATATTGGCAAATGTTGGCTCAGTGATCAAGAAGAAAAAATCAGGAGTTGGTGGTGGTGGGTAGAGTTGGGTCTCAGAGATGTACCTTGTGACAGCTGGAGAAAAAAAGTGGAGCTGAGGGACAAACTATAAAGGCATAACGATCCATACCTTCTCAGAATGGCTATCTCCAGTGGATGGCCACTCTAGATAGATTTACCCACGTTGAACTTCCAATGTCTCTGCCTTGGCCAACCTTCTTCAGGCTGGATGAGATAGTAGCAGAGACCATCCCAGCTGCATCAACACAGGAAAGTGCAGAGAAGAAATATATGCCTCCTTTTCTCAGCATTATACCAGGAAGGGGTTGGGTCAGACAAGCAGAGAGGGGTTAGACCAGGAGAAGGGAAAGGATCAGACTGCGGAAGAGGAGGTTCAGATTTGTAAGGGTGAGGATGGTCGAATGGCGGGGAAAGGGTGTGGGGGTATGGTTAGATTGGGAAGTGGGAGGTTGCTATAAGAGGGAGGGGATGGCGCCAGAACTGGGGAAGAAGAGGGTCAGGAGAGGTGGGGTTTCACTGCTTCTAGACAACTGCCAGGCAATCCCCTACACAGGGACTTACTAAAGAGATTCCTCAATGCATCATTGAGATAGTCCTGAATGCGAATCTGAGAGACCAGGAAGTTATGGGCCAATAAATCAGAACTAGAGTGAGGATATGTCAGGTAGGGGAGAGGAGGAAGTAGAGGCTTTCTTTGAGTATATAAGATCCTTGAATTACTTGTACTTGATGCAGGCACTGAGGAAGTTAACTCAGAGCTATATGCAATGAAGCCATGAGTAATTCCTGAAAACGTAAGTATATTGCAATCGTAGAAAGGCATACCTAATGCAGCAGAGTCAATGCTTGGTAGTATATGCCCTTTGGCTTGAATGTGCTGAAACATTTAGCTCCAGTCTCTAATGCATGTCAACATTCATTACTGCCAGTCAGGTTTCATTTTGGTAAAGTAAGATACCAAATACCATTCATGAAATGTTGTAATTCATTATATTTCACTCCAGGGGCCATTATAACTTCAAGCCATGAACAAGGTGAATACATTACATAGTCTATTAGAAATGGTCCTATTCACTATACCTCTTTATTTTCATTGTACATCTTTATTCCTTGTGATGAGAATTTCAGTATTACTGCCATTTTTCGAGGATAGTTCTGGAAGAAAATAAAAGCACACATCAGATAAGCTGAGCTACAATACAAGAGGCTTTTAAAATTGAAACAGTTTGAAATTCTACAGGGAAATAGCTTGATTACTTTTGAAGTATGAAGGAGAATTTTAACAGCAACAATTTTGAGATGCATTGTCTAGGGTAATAACTTATCTGCGTTATTACTGTAGGATCATGGGATCACTATTTTGCAAAGAAAGCATGCCACCTGGAATCATTTTACTCAGAAACTTGGCCATAATGAAATCAACAGATATTCAAAACAGGAGAGACAAAATGTGCATATTTTTTCTGCAGTGTAACCATGATTTCCGCTGCAATGATTAAACCCACAGGCCACATCTGAATAGAAATAAAAATCAAGATTCATGGAAATGAATATTTTATTTTATTATAAATGTGCTACTTGCTTTACATTGTAATTTTAAATAAAGCAACGTTTATTGTTTCTTATTGTCACTTCTTAGTTAGTCAGAAAAAAATACATTTAAATGACCTTTTCTGATTCAGTTCTAATTTATGAGAGCTTTGGAGTCTGTGGACAGAGAAATCCTGTTTGACCCTAATTTATTCCATTTTGTAGATTACAAAGAAAATGTAGTAACTTAATCAAGTGGGGAGATAAACATTATGATAATTCAAGGTTTTCAGCAATTGAAACCAATCTCCAATTATTCTTTAATTAACTGTTATATTTATTATTAGAACAAAAGAACAAAAAACAAAAACATTAATATTGGAAAACAAAGTTCTGAGCACTTAATGTCCATCTAGAGTTTTTAAGTGTTATAACAATGAACTAAAGTAACAATTTTATTCCCTTCAACTCAAAAAAAAATTGACCAGATAGAAAAAAATATCAAAGATGTGCAATTTAGGAAACTTTAGGGCAAATTTTACTGTCCCCCCATCACATGAATTGGAACAGGTCAGGGGTGGTCCACGGAAAGGTCAGTTGACCTCAGGCAGAATTTTCTGGTTTCAGGGTGAACAAAGCCAGAATATCCCACCCTATGTCTCCACTTTCCAAGTCTCTTTCTGCTTTGAAACTTCTGCTGTTTTGTGGTTTCTTTAGATCTTCATTTAAGTATGTCTGCCAGTCCCAGAAGTCATCAAATTTGGTTCTCAATACTAAGTTTTTCAATTGAATCTATATTAATGCCAGTTGTTTTTTGTTTTTCTTTCATTTCTAGTTTTCCCCTCAGGTATGTTCATAGCACAGCCAAACAGGTTGAGTAATAATCTGTAGACCCTTCCAGTGTACACCAATGGCAGTTGCTGAGAGCAGGAGAGATTCCCAGTAAGCCATACGATGGAAAACATCATGCATACAAAAGTAGTGGGATGGAGAGGGGAGCTGTCACTAGCTAAATCAGTTGGCTGGATAGTCGGTGTTCAATCCTTCTTCTGACTGGGGATTTGGGACCTGCCTCCTTGCTCTCCAAACAGTGGCAGGCACAGTGCTGTAGACTGGACCTGCTTTCAGAGAACTGAAGATGAATCAGCTGCCCTCCCTTCATAGCAGTGGAATAAGTTCAGCTGCATTTTCATTCTTAGCTTTTCATATTTCACTACTTAAGACCATTTAATCCATTCCTTCAAGATCATCCTTCCATAAAGGACCTACCATATCTTCTCCATCCACAAGGTTATGTTGCTAATTAAATGACTTTGGAACTTTTTATCCTCTACCATTGTAACCAGAAACATGTGTTGTTCATTTTTATACGGAGAACATCTTGGCATCAGTCTTAACTGCTCTCTTTCCTAGTTTGAACTTTAACCTACTGCCATGGTTTAAGTTATTAAGAATAATCCACTTTGTTAATGAGTCAGTAAATGAATATTAAGACAATCCCACTCCAGAAAAACGATGAACCTTAGCTATAATATATAACATTTACCTTCAGAATATGAAGCTGTTGATGAATCCGCCATGTCTTCTCATCAAGATCTTGATCCTCCACTGCAAAGGAACCTACATACTGTGGGAATAATTCCGCAGATAAACCACAATTTTTGCATCATTGCCTTGAAATACTACTCAGTATTCGTAATCAAAACCAAAGTTATCCAGTGATTAGTAACTATTTTTTAGATTATCTACAGTTTTCCCACACACCATCAACAATTCCTCAGATACACAATCCCAGTACTCTGATAGTTCTGCAGTCTAACCAGCTGCTTAACCAAAATACTGGGGAAAGAGGTGACTCATTCACCCTCCTAAGGGGAAACAGTAAAAAACCTCCATACTGACCTCTTCTCAGCAATCCAACTGAGATTAATTCACCACCTTGGAATCACAAATGCAATCCCACATCCTATTAATCAAGTTCATTGGGACTCCAAATTCCTTTTTCACTGTATTACTTTTAAGATAAAACTTTCAGGTTCCCAGATGCCCTTTCATAAAAGGGGGGACATCTCAACCCACCTAAATTAATCTCAGCCAAACATGCAGGGTGTTTTCTTGTTTCATTGCTAAGCAATGGATTACATTCACTTGAATCATTAAGTGGAGGCTACCTGACTCATTCTTCTTCATAATGTCAAACTCAGGAAAGACTGCTGGCTGGAAAAATGTAAAAAAAAACTTTTTGTCATTAACATAAACATTCTGTGAATTACCACACTTAAAAATAAAAAAGGATTAAACATGCCTTCTCTATAAAGTAGCCAAATTATAATCCCACATTCTCCTATATAAAAAGTCTGCAGAGCTGTCTCCCAGAACTACTGAATTATTGTTCAATTGCTTTGAGTCAGATTTCATTCATCTGATTGTTCATTTCAATTTCAGGTAGGAAAAATGAAAGACAGATCATGTCATTTCCTCATATGGGAATTAATAGGGAGCCCTTCAGCCATCATTTCTGTGCATTGAAATAGTGATACAAAACACTAGGAAAAAAAGTCAAATATAATGATGATGTTAGAACTAATTTTCTTTCTTCCTAAAGACATACACTCATGTTGGGGTACAGATATACATATACCATCCAACCTCCACACTTTGCCGAACTGACCATTTTTTCATGTATGAGCTCAGTAATTAGCAGGTCATTGGGCTCATCACAACCAAGAGATATTCCTGGTAAGCCATATGATGGATTACAACATGCATATAAAGATAATTGGGTGGGGACGGGGGTGCTGTTGCTGGCTAGATCAGTTGGCTGGATAATCGGTGTTCAATCCCTCTTCTGACTTGGGATTTGTTTTCCCTGTTGTCAAAGGCCACCATAACTAAGCCAGGCTGTTGTCACCAGATATCCACATTCACTAATTGAAGTCACAGCACCATAATTATTGTGGGATCAAAGAAAGTTCTACAGCACAGAAAGAGACCCTTTGGCCCATTATGTCCATGCTGGTTCCCAACAAGAACAATTCACCAAATACCACTGCCCCCTTTTTTCCTAAAGCCCTATCCTTTTCAGACAATGATTCCTTTTGAAAGTCATGATTGAATCTGCTTCCACTATATTTGCAGGCAGTCCAGATCCCAACCACACTCTACAAAAAATGGTTTTTCTCATGTCAGCATTGCTTCTTTTACCAATTACTTTAAATCTGTGATGTCCAGTTCTTGGTTCTTCCACCAATGGCAACAATTTTTCTTCATCTATTCTGTTGCCCCCTCGTGATTTTGAGCACCTCTATCAAATTTCCTCTCAACCTTCTCTTCTCGAAGGAGAGCAACATCAGCTTCTCCAATTTATCTATTTAACTGAAGTTTCTCATTCCTGAAATCATTCTTATGAACTTTTCTATAAAGTCTCTTGTGCCTTCACATCTCTCCTAAAGAATTAGGCACATTACTCCAATTGAGACCAAACCAGTATTTTTTTTACAAGTTTATCATAACATCTTTGCTCTTGTGCTCTGCACCGCTGCTTATAATGCCCAGAATCCCGTAGCACTTAATAGCCACACTCTCAATCTGCCCTATCATCTTCAAAGATTTGTACATATATATCCCCAAGTCCATCTGCTCCTGCACCCCTTTACAGTTGCACTGTTTATATTGTTTCTTCACACTCTTCTTATCAAAATGAATCACTCCACACTTCTCTGCATTAAATTTCATCTGCCACTTGTCTACCCATTCCATCAACCTGTCCACGTTCTTCTTACTGTTTACCGCACTTCCAAGTTCTGTGTCATCCATAAATTTTGAAATTGTGCCCTGGTACACCAAAGTTTATGTCATTAGAATAGATCAAAAAGAGCAAAGGACGTAACACCAATCTCTGGGGAACTCTATTATAAGCTTTTCCTCAATCTGAAAAGCCACAACCCTTTAATTATGAACAGAAATCCTAACTGATATTTGCTCTCCAAAGCCCAGATCCATTTTCTCAATCCTACTGGTGTTCTGGCCAAGATCAGCACACATTTGGAATTGAACCCAATTTTCTCAAAAGGAAGTGTAATTACTGTAATACAGGGGTGTCCAAGATGAAGTCTGTGGATCAAGCATTGCCCCTTTATGTGGATTTCAAAGACTACCCCAATTCCTTTCCTATGTACAAAGTTGGTTCAATTTTTGCTCTTCCTAAGCTTAAAAGGATAGAAAGAATCTGCTCTGAGGGTTCAGCATTAATGCACCAAATCAGGGAGCAGCATTTACTAATCGCCTCGGTGTAGCAAGTTTAGAGAGTTGAAGTTTTCTAGTGAAGTGGAAAAATCAGCAAGGATAAAGGGCAGAGAATGGAATGAAAAGATGAACAGAGAATGATGCAAGAAAGTAGAAAGATTGGAAAAGCTGGGATTGCTCTCCTCAGAGAAGAGAGCACAGAGAAGAGATTTGATAGAGGTAGTCAAAATTATGAGGGTTATAGATAGAGAAACTCTTTCTGTTGGCAGATTAGTCAAGAACCAGAGGACATATATTTAAGGTGAATGGCAAAACAATTCAGAGACCATGAGGAAAATCCTTTTAATGCAATGAGTGGTTAAGATCTGGAATACACTGCTTGAGTGCACGATTGAATCCCTATAGAAAGAAGCCATTCAGCCAATCAAGTCTGCGCCAACTCTCCAAAACAGCATCCTGGCCCACCACATCTCAATAGCCCCACACATTTATTATGGTTAACCCACCTAATCTACACATCTTTGGACAATGGGAGGAAACCAAGCACCTGAAGGAATGTGCAAATTCCACACAGATAATCACTCAAGGCTGGAATAGAACTCAGGTCCCTGATGCTGTGATACTGCCCAGCAGTGCTAACCAGTGTGTTGCCCTACAATAGAGGCAGATTCATTCATGGCTATTTGCACCTGAAAGGAAAAACATACAGATCTACAGAGGAGAAGTGGGGGAATGGCATTAACACAGACACAATGGGTCAAATGGGCTTCTCCGTGTTATAGCCATTCTTTGATTTTTAAGTACTGGAAGTTTCACTAATTATCTGTGTGTAGGGCTCACCTTTGTGTGGAGGTGGAACTGAAGCAAGTTAAATGAGGTCACTGAAGAGAAAGGAGGCTAGTTTTTGAGCAGGCATTTGAAAACAGGGAGAGATGCAATAGATCATGGATCGGGAAGAGAATTGAGCATTTTAATGTACATCATACTTTTCAATCTATTTATTTTAGACCAATGCAGTGTGAGAAATTGGGGCACCTTTTAGTAGAAGGTTTGATGAAGATATTGAAGATGAGGAAGGTTTTGCAAAGTTAATTCCTGCTGTTGGTGAATTGGTAATTGGAGGATATACATTTAAGATCAACATCAGGATAAAGAGAGTGTGGTTATTCTTTTAGACAATACCAATACTCTCATCAGAAATAATGGTGAGAGTGGACTCCCTAATAGCTTTAAAAAAGGAATGGATAAATATTCAAAAATTATTTTAAAAAGATATATAGGGAAAAATCAAGGGAAAGAGGCTCTCTATGGTATAGCAGGTTTGGATGTAATGGAAGGAAGGGCCTCCTGTTGTGGAAAATGCTAATTTTGTTTATTCCTGAGTGTCACCAATGTCCAGTTCTAATCCATTCAGTGTGATAGGGAGAGGAACTGATGATCCCATCTTTAACAGTGAGGGAAAGGCCCCCCTGTGACTAAGCGTCCGTTCCCATGGTATCGACAGCAAACTGGGCACTCAACTCTGGAAATGTGATTAGTCTTAAAAAGCCTTCTGAACAGCTTCCAATAGCAAATCCTCTATTTTTCTTGGTAGTTCGATAGTTTTCCATGACGGACACGTCATTCTCTTGGATGCTCAGAACTGGAAAACTGTTGGTGCTTATCCTTTCAGTCGCAGGATGTGAGTAACGTGCAGTGGGGAAGGCATGTTGTAAGATATGAAACATTCATGACATGTCGCGACTTAAAGGAACGGTCGGGGCGCGGTGGGGAGCGAGACATAATGCGCCAGAACACGGGCGAGACTGACAAATCTATGCAAACCCCACCTCAAATGCAAAAAGGGGAATCTCACCTCCTGATTTGGCTAATGCATGGATTTTTTTTCTCGCGGCAGTTGTTAAGCAGGAGATTTTTTTTTCTTAAATGCATTTATCAAGTTGGTAGCGAAAATAGCCGCTGCCTGCGTGTTAAAATGTACATCGTATTGCAGATTAAACACGGACAATGTGAAATATCCACACCGATATTTCTTGTTACATTTCCGCACTGGACAGCCTGATGCACCGCGACTATGTAGCAACACACAAGGCGGATGAAGTGCACACTCACACAGAAACAATCAGTACATACCTCCACGAACTTAGTCCTGCTTCTGGATTTCTTGTCTGGAGAGCGGCTCTTGGCCATCACGGCAGACGCTTGAGCCCAGGGGAGACGGTGAGGGGTGGCCGGTCCGTTCAGTGATGGTGCGGACAACTCCCGAGGGCTTTAAACTTGCAGCAAGTTTGGGTGATGGAGTGGACGTGAGGACGAGCGCCGGTCGGCAGACGGTTCCGGGGTCTGAAGCAGCGAGGATGGAATGCCAGACAGCGGCTGGATTTCCACGGGCGAAACCTCACCTGGTCCTCCTCTCTCTCCCTACACTGTCTGTGTTGACATCAATGCTCACAGAGGCGTGCGTACTGTGCCGGAAATGGTTCTCTTTCATGCCAATGTTATTTCCACAGCTCCCAACGTGCAGACCCAAGCGAAAGGGGAGTGGAGAAGTGTTAAGGAGGCGCCTCCCCCCCACCACTGCTACTATTAAATCCTGGCTTCAAATCTTGACGTTGTGCATAGAGTTTCGTTTTTTGTTTAAGGATATTTGATGATTCCATTGCCGAGAATTGTTATTCCAAACACTTAAAAGTATCCAATCGCCCACCCTGTGAAATGTCTGTCAGCAACAAGCTAACTACCAGAATTCTTCTAAAGGCTTAATTGGCTCTGCTCCATTCAGAAAGAAAGACTTGAGTACTCAGCCTTCCTATTTTCCAATTTTATGATTTGTACTTTTTAAAAAATAATTAATAGCTGTTTCCTTGCATTTTGCATTCATAATGTCCTGTACTGCTTCCTTACCCTAACTCACCATTGCAAATGATTTATTTTCTTTAAGCAATATGTTACTGTTGCTCTGAATTGTCCTCTCTCGCGCCTCATAAATTTATGTGGCTCTAAGCCACACTTCCTCCAATGAAATCACACTTCTCACTCATTCTTTGCAAACGCCTTAAAATTGTGTTTTTTTACCTCCTGCTGGATTACATTCTTTAAAACTCGGATTTTACATCACAAACATTCCATCTGCATTTACTTCAACTCTCCAGCTTCCTTCTACACATGTAGTGTCCTGAGCCTTGGTTCCTTGCCGGTTAAAATCTCTACCGGTGCAGTAAACGTGGTTTGAATAAAGGTAAAGTCGCCAGAATCCCAGATAATCATGGGCTGCTCTCTCCTTTAAGTGGGACAGCTGATGACTTTAACGTGAAAATCACCACACCTCTGCAAAGGGCAATGTTGAGAAGGTTCCTGAATAACCTTAGCTAGTACAGGAGTTGAACCCGCACAGTTAGCATTGTTCCCCATTGGATAACCTGTTTGGAGATTGTCAGATGAACAGGAGCAGCTCCTATCATTGAATTCAATCATAGCTGATTTATAATTAGAATCTATTTACCTGAATTGAAAATAGTGGTCCTGGGAAAAACAGGTTTTTTTTTTGCACAGGAACCAAATAACTCTAAGTAAAAGATCTGAGCAGTGGGCTTATAAACCTTACAACCAATCTCCCAGCGTCCTCCATCACCATCCCTTGGTGGTGGCAATGACATATTGTTGGGTGGGAGGGGTCTAGGAATCCACAATATCGATTTCAGACCCCAAGAAGTTTTTATGGTATCAAGTTAAACCTGCGCAAGAAACCTGAAGATTATCCCTTTTGCCCTCCATTAGCTGATGAATCAGTACTTCTCCATCCAACACCATCTAGGAAAAGCATTGAAAGTAGCAAGGGCACAAAATATATTCTGTGTTGGGTCTTCAGTGTGCATCAGTATGAGTGTCTTGTTGGCCTACAGCAGTTAGTGATAGAACCATTAAAAAGGAAACATCAGCCTGAATTTCCCTTACCAGTCTACCTGTCACAAAATGCATCTGTCCAACACAGTATTAGTGGAAGTGATCATTGCATAGTCCTAATAGAAACAAGATCCCACCTCCACACTAAGAATACCTTCCATTGTGTTGCCTACTTTTGTGCTAAATGGATTAGATTCAGGACAGATCCAGAGTTCAAAACTGGACCTTATGAGGCACAGTAGGGCGTCAACAAGAACATATCCCTCTATCATTATCAAACCAATGGGAAGTGCAAGAGGGTATGCCAGGATCAGCACCAGACATACGTAAAAAAAAGGTGCCAATCTGATGAAGCTTCAACATAGGAATCCATGCCTGTGGAGCAGCAGAAACAACATATGATAGTGAAAGTGATATCACAAGCAGTGGATGAGATCAGAGCTCTGCAGTTCTACCACATCCAGAACTAAATGATGGTAGACAAACTGATCCCAGGAGGAGGCTCTAAAACCTTCCCAATCCTCACTGACTGAGGAGCCCAACATATATGATCCATTCTTCTTGCAATAAAGGACAACATTCCATTTGTCTTCCTAATTACTTGCTATGCCTACATATTTACATTTTGTGAATCATGTGCAAGGAAATCCAGGTCCTCTGTATCAAAGCATCTCCATTTGAATAACATTCTACCTTTCCATTCTTCATACCAACAGGGCC
This sequence comes from Sphyrna mokarran, assembly GCA_024679065.1. NCBI lineage: Eukaryota > Metazoa > Chordata > Chondrichthyes > Carcharhiniformes > Carcharhinidae > Sphyrna > Sphyrna mokarran. Next base: position 33,843,757 of record JAGIQG010000028.1, read on the forward strand.
AAACCACATTTTCCCACAATACACTCCATCTGGATGCATCCTTCTTACAGAATCTTTCTTTCTCAATAGAATATGTCATTGTTGGGAATCATGACATCCATACCTGTGCTAGGTGTGTAGAGCTGCAGTTCCTAAGGGATAGGGTTAAGGAACTGGAGATGCAGCTTGAGGATCTTCGTCTCATTAGAGAGAACGAGGAGATAATCGACAGGAGTTATCAACTGGTGGTCACACCAGGGCAACGGGAAGAAGGCGCATGAGTAACTATCAGGAGGGGGAAAACTTGGATGATGAAGAGCACACCGGAGGGTGTCCCCCTTCATAATAAGTACTCCTGCTTGAGTACTACTGGGGGGGACAACTCGCCTGAGGGAGCCAGCAGTGGCCCGCTCTCTAAACCTGAGCCAGTACGCAAAAAATCTAAGGAAGAGGGAGGAAAGGCAATTCTAATAGGGGACTCCACGTCTCCTGGACGCAGGAGAGAGTCGTGGATGGTGGTTTGTCTTCCTGGAGCTGGGATCCAGGATGTTTCTGGACGCCTCCCAGACATCCTGAAAGGGGAGGGTGAGGAACCTGAAGTTGTGATGCATATAGGTACTGCAGACATAGGCAGGAAGAGGGAGGCAGTCATCAAAAGGGATTACAGAGAACTGGGTAGGAAGCTGAGGAAGAGAAAAGCGAAGGCAGTAATTTCAGGATTGCTGCCTGCGCCTCGGGAGAATGAGAGCAGGAATCAAATGAGGTGGAGGATGAATGCATGGCTGAGGGACTGGAGCAGGGGGCAAGGATTCAGGTTCATAGATCATTGGGACCTCTTTAGGGGCAGGGGTGACCTGTACAGTAAGGACGGGTGGCACTTGAACCCTAGGGGGACTAATATCTTGGCAGGTAGGCTAGCTAGGGCTACTGGGGAGTCTTTAAACTAGAAGAGCTGGGGGGTGGGAATACCTATGGGACGGTGAATAAGGAGGTTAGTTCCCAGGTAGGGAAGGACTGTAGGCACTCTGAGAGGGGGGTTAGGCAGGTGGTGGAAAAGGGAAATATCCTGACTGAGGGCTGAGGTGTGTCTATTTTAATGCCAGGAGTGTAGTAAATAAGGTAGATGAGCTTAGGGCGTGGATTGCTGCTTGGGAGTGTGATGTGGTGGCCATTACAGAGACTTGGTTGTCTCAGGGACAGGACTGGGTACTTCAGGTGCCGGGATTCAGGTGCTTCAGGAGGGACAGGGTTGGGGGCAAAAGAGGAGGTGGTGTGGCACTGTTGATCAGGGACAGTGTCATCATGGCTGTAGAGAAGGTGGAAGACGGGGAGGGATTGTCTATGGAGTCTCTGTGGGTGGAAGTTAGGAATAGCAAAGGCTCGATAACTTTGCTGGGTGTAATTCTATAGGCCGCCCAATAGAACTATTGAATAGTTCCAATAGGGAATTTGAGGTGCAGATAGGGAAACAGATCCTAGACAGATGTAGAAATAACAGGGTTGTCATGATGGGAGATTTCAATTTCCCAAACATCGACTGGAATATCCCAAGGGTAAGGGGTTTGGATGGTGTGGAGTTTGTTAGGTGTGTTCAGGAAGGTTTCCTGACACAGTACGTGGAAAAGCCTATGAGAGGAGAGGCTGTACTTGACCTGGTGCTTGCTAATGAGCCAGGGTAGGTGTCAGATCTCACAGTAGGTGAGCATCTTGGGAATGGAGATCATAATTCTATCTCTTTCACGATAGCAATGGAAAGAGATAGGTTCAGGCAGGCTAGGAAGGTGTATGTCTGGAGTAAGGGGAAGTATGAAAACATTAAGCAGGTAATTGGACATATAAACTGGAAGGAGGTGTTCTTGGGGAAGAGTACAGAAGGAAAGTGGCGGTTTTTCAAGGAATGTTTGTCTAGGGCACTGCAAGACAACGTTCCGAGGAGTCAAGGAGGTTCTGGTAGGACGTGGGAACCGTGGTGCACGAAGGTAGTGGTGAACCTAGTTAGGAAGAAAAAAATGGTATATAAAAGGTTCAGAGAGCTAGGGGATGTTAGGGATCTAGAGGAGTATAAGGTGTGTAGAAGGGAACTTAAAAAGGAAATTAGGAGAGCCAGAAGGGGTCATGAGAAGGCCTTGGCAGGTAAGATTAAGGAGAATCCCAAGGCCTTCTACAAATATGTGAAAAGTAAAAGGATGAGAAGAGAAGGGATAGGGCCTATAAAAGGTGAAGGGGGAAAAGTCTGTGTGAATCCGGAAGAAATGGCAGAGGTGCTTAACGAGTACTTTGCCTCGGTATTCACGGTGGAAAGTGAACTGGGAGATTGCACTGCAGGTTTGCGGCATACGGAAAAGATTGAGTATGTGGATGTTAGGAAAGAGGATGTGTTAGACCTGTTAAATTCTATCAAGATAGACAAGTCACCGGGACCGGATGGGATGTACCCCAGGTTATTGTGGGAGGTGGGGGAAGTGGTTGCAGAGCCCCTGGCGAAGATCTTTGCGGCGTCCATGGAAACGGGAGAGGTTCCGGAGGATTGCGGATGTGGTTCCTATCTTTAAGAAAGGGAACAGGGATAGACCAGGAAATTACCGACCAGTGAGTTTGACTTCAGTGGTTGGTAAGCTGATGGAAAGGCTTCTGAGGGATAAGATATATGAACATTTGGAGAAGCTTGGACTGATTAGAAATAGTCTGCATGGTTTTGTCAAGGGCAGGTCATGCCTTACGAGCCTAGTTGAGTTCTTCGAAAATGTGACTGGACACATTGACGAAGGAAGGCGGTGGACGTAGTGTACATGCACTTTAGTAAGGCATTTGATAAGGTCCCACATGCAAGGCTTCTGGAGAAGGTGAGAGGGCATGGGATCCAAGGGGCTTTGGCCGCGTGGATCCAGAACTGGCTTGCCGGCAGAAGGCAGAGAGTGGTTGTGGATGGGTCTTGTTCTGCATGGAGGTCGGTAACCAGTGGAGTGCCCCAGGGATCTGTTCTGGGACCCCTGCTGTTTGTCATTTTCATAAATGACCTGGATGAGGAAGTGGAGGGATGGGTTAGCAAGTTCGCCGACGATACAAAGATCGGTGGTGTTGTGGATGGTCTGGAGGGATGCCAAAAGTTGCAGCGGGACATAGACAGGATGCAAGACTGGGCGGAGAAGTGGCAGATGGACTTCAACGCAGATAAATGTGTAGTGGTCCATTTTGGCAGGAATAATGGGATGAAGGAGTACAATATAAGGGGTAGGAGTCTTAGCTGTGTTGTAGAGCAGAAGGATCTCGGGGTCCGGGTCCATAGGACTCTTAAATCGGCCTCGCAGGTGGAGGAAGTGGTCAAGAAGGCGTACGGTGTACTGGCCTTCATTAATCGAGGAATAGAGTTTAGGAGTCAGGAGGTAATGATGCAGCTCTATAAGACTCTTGTCAGACCCCAGTTGGAGTATTGTGCGCAGTTCTGGTCGCCTCATTATAGGAAGGATGTAGAGGTATTGAGAGGGTTCAGAGGAGATTTACAAGGATGCTGCCTGGATTGGGAGGCAGGCCTTATGAAGATAGGTTGAGGGAGCTGGGACTCTTCTCACTGGAGAGACGTAGGTTGAGAGGCGACCTGATAGAGGTTTATAAAATGTTGAGAGGAATAGATAGGGTGGACTCTCAGAGACTATTTCCCCGAGCTGAAATGGTCACTACGAGAGGACACAGATTTAAGGTGCAAGGAAGCAAATACAAAGGAGATGTCAGGGGTAGGTTTTTCACTCAGAGGGTGGTGAGTGAATGGAACCGACTGCCGTCGGAGGTTGTTGAGGCAAACTCACTGGGGTCTTTTAAAAGACTTCTGGATGAGTATATGGAAAAGAATAGGATAGGGGGTTATAGATAGGTCTGTGGATTGGTAGATGTGATCGGCGCAACTCGTGGGCTGAAAGGCCTGTTTGTGCTATATTGTTCTATGTTCTATGAAACATCTCCTTAAATGTCTGCCACTCCATATCAATAATCTTTCCATTTGACATATATTTCCTCCACTGTAGCTAACTCGGTCTCATTCCTTTGTAATTGCCTTTATTTAAGTTTAAGATACTAGTTTCAGATGCCAATTTCTCATCCTGAAACTGAATGAGACATCCTGCCATGCGGTCAAAGAGAATCTTTATTATGAGTTTGTTAATTAATCATATCTCAACATCTCATTATTAAGCCGAGAATAGCCTGTTCCCTGGTTAATTCCAGAATGTATTGTTTTAAGAAACTGTCCCAAAAATATTTTATGAACACATCCTCAAGTCTGTCTTTGCCAATTTCATGATGCGAGTTAATTGGAGGAACAATTGGGAATGCACAAGAAGCCAGAATTACAAGAGTGCAAATATCTTAGAGAATTGTGTAACTAGAACATACAACATAGAACATTACAGCGCAGAACAGGCCCTTCGGCCCTCGATGTTGCACCGACCAATTAAGAAAAAGCAATGACCCTCTAACCTAAACCCTTCCCTTATCATCCATAAACCTATCCACGGACCTCTTAAACGCCCCCAAACTTGGCACATCTACAACTGCAGCAGGCAGGGCATTCCATACCCTTATCACCCTCTGGGTAAAGAACCTACCTCTGACATCCATCCTATAACTACCACCCCCTAAAGCTTAAAGCTATGTCCCCTCATGCTAGCTTTCTCCATCCTAGGAAAAAGGCTATCACTGTCCACCCTATCTAAACCTCTGATCATCTTGTATGTTTGAATAAGGTCTCCTCTTAGCCGCCTTCTTTCTAATGAAAACAACCTCAAATCCCTCAGCCTCTCTTCATAAGCCCTTCCCTGGTAAACATTCTGGTAAACCTCCTCTGCACCCTCTCCAGTGCCTCCACATCTTTCTTATAATGTGGGGACCAGAACTGTACACAATACTCCAAGTGCAGCCACACTAGAGTTGTGGCTCCGAAATTCAATCCCCCCCTACCAATAAAAGCCAAGACTCCGAATGCCTTCTTAACAACCTTATCGACTTGATTGCCAACTTTCAGGGGTCTATGCAGATATACACCTAGATCCCTCTGTTCATCAACACTATTAAGAGTCCTACCATTAGCCCTATACTCTACACATTTGTTATTCCTGCCAAAGTGAATTACCTCACACTTTTCCACATTAAACTCCATTTGCCACCTCTCAGCCCAGCTCTGCAACTTGTCCAAGTGTCTCTGCAAACTAAAACATCCCTCTTCACTATCTACCACTCCTCCGACTTTGGTGTCATCCGCAAATTTAGTAATCCATCCTTCTATACCCTCATCCAGATCATTTATAAAAATTACAAACAGCAGTGGCCCCAAAACAGATCCCTGAGGTATACCACTTGTAACTGAACTCCATGATGAATAATTTCCATTAACCACCACCCTCTGTCTTCTATCAGCTAGCCAATTAGCTAAATCACCCTCAATCCCATTCATCTGCATTTTCTGCAGAAGCCTTCCATGGGGAACCTTAACGAACTCCTTACTAAAGTCCATATATACCGTGTCAACTGCCTTATCCCCATCCACCTCTTTGGTCACTTTTTCAAAAAACTCAATGAGTAAGGCATGACCTACCCTTCACAAAACCATGCTGACTATCCCCAATCAATTCATTTCAGTCTAAATAACTATAAATCCTATCCCTAATAATTCTTTCCAATACTTTGCCCACAATAGAAGTAAGACTCACTGGTCTATAATTCCCAGGAAAGTCTCTATTCCCCTTCTTGAACAATGGGACAACATTCGCTATCCTCCAGTCATCCGGCACTATACCTGTAATCAACGACGACCTGAAAATCAGAGCCAGAGGTTCTGCAATTGCCTCTCTTGCCTCCCAGAGAATCCTAGGGTAAATCCCATCCAGCTCAAAGGACTTATCTAACTTGAAACCCTCAAGAATATCTAACACCTCCTCCTTATCTACTTCAATATTTTCCAGTTACAACCCTGTATCCCAGTGTTCTCCACAACTACATTTACGTCTCCCTGTGTGAATACCAAAGAGAAATATTTGTTCAGTGCCTCTCCAATCTCTTCAGGCTCCATGCATAACTTCCCACTGCTGTCTCTGACTGGCCCTAATCTTGCCTTAACCAATCTTCTATTCTTAACATATCTAAAGAAAGCTTTAGGATTCTCCTTGATCCTATTAGCCAAAGTCTTCTCGTGTTCTCTTTTAGCTCTTCTTAACTCACTCTTCAGCTCCCTCCTGGCTAATCTATAACTTTCCAGTGCACTAACTGAGCCTTCAAGCCTCATCCTGACATAAGCCTCCTTTCTCCTTTTAACCAGCGGATTAACTTTTTTAGTACACTGGAGGAAGTTGCAGAGAAGGGAGGCCACGGAGGGATTTGAAAGGAAGAATGAGCATTGCCTGACTGGGGGTCAGTGTGAATCAGCGAGCAAAGGTGGATAAGGAAACAGAACTTGAGGTGAGTTAAGAAAAGGGCAGCTGAGTTTTGGATGATGTAACCTTTAGAGAATGGAATGTGTAATGCACTCGGATGTCAAGTTAGAGGTAACAAAGGCATTAATGAGAGCCATAACAACAATGAGCTGATACAGTGACAAAGTCAGGTCATGTTCTGAAGGTGGAAATATGTAGTCTTCATGATGGCATGAAGTTTATCTTGGGATCAAATATGACAACAAGTTTGCAAACAGACTGGCTTAATCTTAAACTATTGTCAGGGATAGGGATGTAGTTTGGAATAGGAATTAAAAATAATGCCTTCAGTCTTCCCAATATTTAAATGGGAGAAATCTCTGTTTATCAGATACTGGATGTCAAAAAAGCAGTTTGATAATTTAACAACAATGGAGAATTCAAGAGAGTAAAAAACCTCACAACACCAGATTAAAGTCCAACAGACTTATTTGGTAGCAAAAGCCACTAGCTTTTGGAGCACTGCTCCTTCATCAGGTGAGTGGAATTTCAGTTCACAAACAGGTCATATAAAGACACAAACTCAAATTACAAAATAATGGTTGGAATGTGAGTCTTTACAGGTAATCATTCTTAAAGGTACAGATAATGAGTGGAGAGAAGGTTATGTAGAGGTTAAAAAGATATGTACTGTCTCCAGCCAGGACAGTTAGTGAGATTTTGCAAGCCCAGACAAATTGTGGGGGTTACAGTTAGTGTGACATGAACCCAAGATCTCGGTTAAAGCCATCTTCATGTGTGCGGAACTTCGCTCTCAGTTTCTGCTCGGCAACACTGTGTTGTTGTGTGTCACAAAGGCAGCCTTGGAGAATATTTATGTTCAGAGGCCAAATGCCCGTGACTGCTGAAGTGTTCCCCAACAAGGAAGAGAACAGTTCTTGCCTGATGATTTTGAGCGGTGTTCATTCATCCATTGTCGTAGCATTTGCACGATCTCCCCAATTACCATGCCTTGGGACATCCTTTCCTGCAGCATATCAGGTAGACAACATTTGGACAAGTTGCAGGTGGATGTACTGTGTACCTGTTAGATGGTATTCTCACGTGAGATGATGGCATCCGTGTCAGTGATCTGGCACATCTTGCAGAAGTTGGTATGGCAGGTTTATGTGGTGTCATAGTCACTGTGCTCCTGAAAACTGGATAGTTTGCTGCAGACAATGATCTGTTTGAGGTTATGTGGTTATTTGAAGGCAGGAAGTGGAGGTGTGGGGATGGTCTTAGCGAGACTTTCATCTTCCTCAATGACATGTTGAAGGCTCCGGAGAAGATGTCGTGGCTTCTCCGCTCTGGGGAAATACCGAATGACAAAGGGTACACTGTCCGCTGTGTCCCGTATTTGTCTTCTGAGGAATTGGATGCGGCTTTTCTCTGTGGCGCGTCAGAACTGTCGATGGATGAGTCGAGTACTGTATCCTGTTCTAATGAGGGCATCTTTTAGCGTCTGGAGCTGTCTGCTGCGATTCTTCTCATCTGACCAGATCCTGTGCTTACAGAGGGCTTGTCTGTAGGTGATGTCTTCTTAACGTGCTTAGGGTGGAATCTGGAGAATTATGAAGTTATTCACGGGCTTGCAGCACAGTGAAGTGCTGAGGTGACCAGCCTTGATGGAGATGCACGTGTTGAAGAATGCAACTGATTCTGGAGAGTAGACTCTACTTCCGAAGAGGTGAATCTGATAATGGGATATAACGTATTGATATCATCATATAGTTGTTTCAATGATTGTTCATCACGAGTCCAAAGGAAGAAAATGTCATCTAGTATCTAGTAAATGTCATCGATGTATCTAGTGTATAGCATTGGTTGAAGGTCCTGTGCGTGAAGACGTCTTGTTTGAACCTATGCATTATTTTGTAAACTGAGTTTGTGTCTTTATATGCCCTATTAGTGAACTGAAATCCCACTTACCTGATGAAGGAGCAGTGCTCTGAACGTTGGTGGCTTTTTTTACCAAATAAACCTGTTGGACTTTAACCTGCTGTGTTAACCCCAGTCCAATGCCGGCATCTCCACATCATCAAAGTCAAGAGAAGCAGCGATGAGATAAAACTGGGTGTCGTCACCTTACATGTGAACATAATGCTATGCCTTCAGGTGATGTTGCCACAGGGCAGCCTTAGAAAGAAGAGGAGGGGGCAAGGATAGACCCTTGGGGTAATGATATAGAAAAAGGGCAAGAAATCATTGCAAGTGACTCTCTGGCTATGATTAGATAGATAAGAATGGAACCACATGAGAGCAGCCTAGAGAACATTGAAAATCTATTGGAAGATATTAGTGTGTCAAATGTGTCAAAGGCTGCAGACAATCAAGAAGGACGAGGAGAAAATGTTTACCTTTGTCATAGTTACAAAGTATATCATTGTGACTTTGATTAGAGCTATTTCATATCTATGGCAAGGTGGAAGCCTGATTAGAGAGATTAGAACACTACAGTGCAGAACAGGCCCCTCAGCCCTCAGCCCTCGACGCTGCACCGACCAACCAGGAAAAAGCAATGACCCTCCAAACCAAACCATTCTCCCCTTGTCCATAAACCCATCCACCAACCTCCCAAATGCCACCAAACCTGGCACATCTACAACTGCCGCAGGCAGGGCATTCCATACCCTAAAACATACATTTAAAACATTGAGTTCTGGGAAAGATGAGAATGGATAACGAATGCACAACAGGTTCAATGACTTTGGAGAGAAAAGGGAGGTTGAAGATGAGTAGGTAGATTTCAAGGACAGAAGGATCAAGAGTTAATTTTTTGAGAAGAGGAATGATAATGGCAGATTTAAGGAGACAGTGATAACACCTAAAACAATGTTTAAAATATCAGCTAACACGGAGACAGGAGGGAAAGTTGGATAGCCAGCAATCCTGGTTGTGATGCTGAAGATTTACGTTCCAGAAATTGTTACACCCATAGCCAAACTGTTCCAGTACAGCCACATCTCTGGCATCTACCCAACAGTAGGAAGAATTGTCCAGGTGTGTCCTGTCCACAAGAAGGAGGATAACCATTCCAGTCAATTTTTGTTCCCCTCGGTCGACACTTAATCATCGCAAAGAAATGGAAGGTTTTGTCCACGGCGCAACTTCTTGCTCACCAATACTTGGTTTGGGGTCTGCCGGAATGCTCAACTTCAGTCTTTAATACTGCCTTGATCTAAAAGAGCTGAATTCAAGAGGTGAGGTGAGAATAACACATGAACATCGGAACATATATACAAACCTACAAATTAGGAGCATGAATAGGCCATTCTGCCCCTTGAGCTTGCTTCACCATTAAATAAATCGATCTGCTTGTGGCAGCATCCATCCATCCCTCCATTTTCCATCCACCCATAATAACTTTGACCCTCTTGTCAGCCATGAATCTCTCCATCTCTGCCTTAAAATTATTCAATGATCCAGCTTTCTGAGGATTAGAATTTAAAAGATTTTCAATCTGTAGAGAGAATTCCTTCTTAAATGGGCAATCCCTCAGTTTTAAACTGTGTCTTGTAGTTCAAGTCTCTTCCTAAGGGGAAATTTTTCAGCATCCATTTGCCAAGCCGCCTCAGGATCTTACGGGCAGGATTCTATGGCCTCATTTGGATGAGATCATAAATCCCGCCTGAAGCCAACGGAGATTCCCATTCTGGGAACCTTGCCTGTCCCAGAATTTCGGCCTAAATGTTTCAGCAAGATCACCTTCCAATCTTCTAAACTCCAAAGGATGCGGGCCCAACCTTTCCTCATAAGATAACCCTTCCCTTATGTCAGGTATCAGTTGAGGGAACATTCTTGGAAATGGCTTGTAATTTCTTAATTTCCTTGATGTTAACTGTTCGAATTGATATAACTGACTGCAGGTCCTCAATATATCCAAGTCACTCAATCATATTGAATTTGATCATTTTGTGATGTCTATCACTCATGACTTTTACATTTTGTATATGTAAATCAGATGGTTACTGTTACATGTGGTTTCCTGATCCATTAAGTCATGAAACATTATGTTGAGGATTTCCGATTTAAATCTGGTCGATTGGAATTCCTTACCAAAGATCCTGCTTTTATGTACCCGTCTGAATTATTCATCATGTATACTCTTTCTCTTCTGGCCTGACAGTCTTTAATATTCCTCCCATGTTAGCCTTAATCTTCCTGTGTTGACCAACTGGAGTTATTGAATATATAATGTTCTGCCTTCTGTGAGACCATCCTCTCACAGATTCCTGGCATTTGGCTGAACAATTTTTCCAGTTTGCTTCAGTTTAGATTTCCCATTCTTTAGTCTTTTTGGCATGTTGGAACTTCTATGCAACCAACCTCCCCAGTGCCCCCTCATCCAACTCTGCTCAAGGTAACTCTAGCCAGCTTTATGGCCTTAGGGTAACTGGGTGTTTAAATTTACATTCTTGAAATGAAATAATAATCTGAATAATTTAATGATCCTTCTGCGGTTAGATGTATCTGTTTTTCCTTATCTGTTCCCTAAGTGACTTTCATGAGGTGAAAGGCAAGATTGCCTTTGCATTTAGACGCCAGTTATTTTCCTGTTTTTTATGTGTGGTGCATAATAAATCTTTAAGACATTCAAGCTTGTAGAATTCTGCAAGGAATTTGAAGTAATACTGTTAACTGATTTTTCACAGCAGTCTCATTAGTTCCGTATCAACACTTTGTTCTTTTCTTTTGGTCCCCAAAGAATAAGAGGTTTTAGTTTAGTCAGGCAGCATGGTCAGTGCAGACTTGGAGAGCCAAGGGCCTGTTCCTATTCTATAATTTTCTTTGTTCTTTGTTCAGGTAAAATACTGAACTGGAACAAACAAAAAATAATGAGATAACCCAACATGGATTCAGAATCAACCTTTATGACTTTTGTTTACAGGATTGTGTACCAATCTACTTCGCTGCACACAAGCTGTTTTACTCACTCTTTTTTCTGAATTTTTTCTGGTCTTATTTTCAGCAGGTGACATTGATAAATTATGTTATACCAATAATAGTTCTTCGTTTACAGACAATCAAAGAAAGACTTGCACATCTTTAATGTCCGAGGGAGCTTCACAGCCAACAAAATACTTCTGAATTGTGATTACTGTTGTAGGTGACCAGTTTTCACATAGTACTTTCCTACAGCAGCATTGAAATAGATGATTGGATAATTATTTGTTAAAATGACATTGGTCAAGGGATAAACATTGGCCAGGACATTTGAAGAATTCCTCTGCTATCTTCAGATAGAGCCAGATTGTTTATACCCACTTGGCCAGGCAGATAGGATGTTAGTACAACACCTTAGCTGAAAGGCTAGCTTCACGTCTGACAGTAAAACAGCCTCGTGGTATCATGTATCAGCCTCAATTAAAAAAAAATAATCACAGGATGCAGGCATTACTGGCTAGGTCAGCATTTATTGCTCATCCCTAATTGCTTTTGAGACAGTGGTGGTGAGCTGTCTTTTTGAACCACTACAGACCCAAAGTGTAGGTACACCAGCAGTAGTGTTAGGGAGGAAATCCCAGGATTTTGACCTAAAAGCAGTAAAGGAACAGTGATACATTTCCAAGTCAGGATGGTAAATTACTTAGAGGGAACTTTCAGATGGTGGTATTTCCATGTGTTTGCTGCTCTTGACCTTCTAAGTGGTAGCAATAATGAGTTTTGAATATGCTGCCTAAATAATGTTGGTAAATTCCTGCAGTGCATTTTGTTGATAGTACATGCTACTGCCACTGTTTGTCAGTAATGAAGTTAGTGATTGTGTAGGGGTGCCAATCAAATGGGCTGCTTTGTTTTAGTTCATGTTGAGTTTTTTGAGTGTTCATGGAGCTGTATTCATCCAAACAAGTGGAGACTATTCCATTACACTCCTAACTTGTGCTTTGTAGATGGTGGACAAGCTTTGGAGAGTCAGGAAGTGTGTTTCATGTTGTAGGATTCCTGGTCTTTGACCTGTTCCTGTAACCACAGTATCTATATATATCTAATTCAGTTCAGTTTCTAATCAATGGTAACCCACAGAATGCTGGTAGTGGGGTATTCAGCAATGGTAATACCATTGAACATCCAGGAGGGATGGTTAGGTTTTACCTTTTTGGCGATGATCATTGCCTCGCACTTGTGTGGCACCTTTTGTCAGCCCAAGCCTGGATATTGTCCAGGTCTTGCTGCATTTGAACATGGACTGCTTCACTATCTGAGGAGTTGCAAATGGTGCAATCATCAAACATCTCCATTTCTAAACCTCAGATGGGAGGTAGATAATTGAAGAAGCAGCTGAAGATGTTTGGGCCTAGGACACTAACCTGAGAATATCTGCTCAATCTTTTGAGACAGTCCTGAATCTATGACTCAGAGATGAGAGAACTATTAACTGAGCCAAGCTCAGTTGTAGACCACTTGTGATTACTTTAGGAACAAGTTCAAATTGATGGGCATATATCATATATAGGGAAACAAAGTTGAGAAAATTGTACTTTGCAGATGCTGTTTCATGTTCTAAAAATTATATTGAAGATATTAATCTCAATGTTCTGTTGTTGGAAATGGGAAATCATGCCTTAAAAGATTCAAAATCCAAATTCAAACGAGAAACACAACAGCCAGAAAAAATAAAGTGGACACTTCAGGATTACAATATTTGTGATCATGACAAGAATTAAAAGTAATCGTATAAAGAGCCAGTCATGAAATTAAGCCACGTTCACTTCATAATTAAAAAGTAACAAGATCCTGGCATGCCTGTTTGTCAAAATGAATTCTTGGCCCAGAAATGTTTGTGGAGCGTTTTGAGAAGAATATCTTCTACCCACCCTACTGCTGGTCCTCAACAGTGTCAAGAACATTGTATACTTTCCATGGATATCTACGACATTTGCAATGTGTACTGCCAATCTTAGTAGTTTAGGACAACAAAGGACCGCATTTAAATACAGTTGTTTTCACTGGAATTCATTTTCTTCTTGAGAAATGCTAAAGCGTTTTTTGCAACTACCATTGGAAGGGTAATGGTAGGAGGATAAACTTCATAAAACAAACACCCTCATTTTTTGGTGGTTATAACCTACCTGCCCATTTATGCCAACTCTATTATGCATCCATCCTCTACGAAGAGGAATCACCGAATGACAGGCAAACCAAAATCCTGGCCAAAAGTCTACTCACATTAACATTGTTGATTCTAATAATTAGGGAGATACTAGTAATATTTTTGATTCCTCCTGATATTGTCAGATTTTTAAATCTTGCATATGTCTGACAAAATGTAACATTCCGTTTCAAAACCTGGCTGATGTGCAGTTATTTTCCTTTGGAACAAATCCTATTCAAATCAATGCATGGTTTGCATCCTTCACCTCTGAACTTCATTATAAGATTTCAAACAGAGATTACACAGTAGGAAAGTTCCATTTTGCATGTTGCCTGCCTACATTGGACACCTATTGTTGCATTGAATGAATTGTTTTAATAGAGGCAATGCTGACAAGCTCAACAACATATTGGCTCAAAATCTTGCTTGCTGTTTTGACGACTGCTGCTGAGCGATAAGCAGCAGCCAGAATGTATATAAAGTCAGCTGGAATCCAGATTCCCTTCTCAATATAAGCTGTGGCCCTCAGAAAGAACTCAATCTAGCATTGGCCTCATGAAGTGAACCTGGTTAACAATTCCAATCATCCCACAGGCTAAACAACATTGCATGTTCGAAAGACAGCCAAACTAAAACAAAGACTTTTCTTTATCCATGCTTCCAAGTTCCAACCTCAAAACAGCACCCTCCCCCCTACTGGAATTAGGTCAGTCACAGTGATTTTAATTTTATTGTATTATGGAGCAGGTCTTTCATTTCATCTCCAGTGTCAACAAAGAACAGGCTTTCCTCCGTCTTTTCAGAGGCAAGACCACCTAATGTCTTCTGGAGCCACTCATTCTCTAGAAACCATCACCCTATCCGATCCCTACCTTGCCCCTCTACAACTTCAGTAATATTGCTGTCTTTGCCCCTTCTTGTTCTTGTTAAGGCAGATGATTATCCTCCGAACTACAATCCAGAATGTGGTTTGTCATACTGATGGAAAAAAAACCCAAATTATGTGTAGATATACTGAAATTATAAATAAGACCTGTAGTTTTAAAAATGGACATACAAGGCAAAGATGGCTTTAGATGTAAATTCAGTCAGTGGCTGAATTACTTATGGATGATACCAAAAGAGAGACAATGAAATTGATGACAATCCCTGTCAAGGATACATCAGAAGCATGAAAGCCAACACAAACTAACTGCCATCTCATGTGGAGATAATAGGACCTGATGACTAGCCCAGCAGGAACAATATCCTATAAGTAATGTCTGAGATTTTCACCCTCCAGGAATATACAAAGACCAGGATAAAAGCCAAATTGCTAAACCTGGTCAGAGTCGACTAGAGCTGTGTCAGCATGTGACACAGGAAGAAAGACAGCAGACTCCTGCAAGTTTAACTCTCTCATTCAGATTGCTTAAGCAAGCCAAGTCAATAAAGGCACAACTGAAAAGGAAACAGGGCAGCTTCTCAGCTGTAGCATAGAACACTGGAATCTTGAAACTCACTATTCACCTGTTGAAGCCAGTGCTACTAGAATCACGAATCGCAACAACTACAACATTCCAACATCTACTCTTCATGGACAAGCCAAAGACTGATTTGTATTTTTTTAAAACATACTTTTGGCTTCAATTCTCAGCCACAATTCTCCCAAAAATGCTAATTGGTGGGAAAACTGTTCTAGATCACGACTATTTTCTCAGATCAGCTTCTCACTCGAATTTCCCCACTCTGTGCACTGCAGAGGTCACAATCACAAATATCATTAAAAACCCAGACATGGGCACAAGACTGCAGGAGACCGGACCAACAGGCGGACAACAAGTCTTTAAACCTCGCGCCCACCCTTGACTCACGGGAGCCAGTGGGGTGGTGAGCATGAAACAGGTACCCCGCACTGGTTGAAGAGAGAGAATGAAACAGGAGCAACCAAAGCTTCACTGTAGTGGGAGACAAAATGGCCCCTGACTACACCAGAACATCTCCTTGCAGAGTCATACCGTGGGCATCGCCTTCTCACTTCGACACTCCGCTACGCATGCAAGCACCCAAGCCCGCAGCAGCTCTCTTCATTTCAAACTGCAGGTGTAGTGTTGCAAGGCGGTGCAAGGGCCCATCACAGCCCACAAGACGTGCATCAAGCAGGAGGAACGTATTCATACCAAAGAGCCTGAAATCAGCAGAATGAGCAGAACTCACGCATGTGCACATTGCTGGAGGACTGCTGAAAAGACCTCCCAGCATCCAGATCACTGACATCCAACCCGCACAAACATTGCTGGCCCTCACAGCCCTCCCATAGACATCTGCTGGCCTCGTTACTGGTTCCCCCCTTCTCCCCTCACTCACAGACATGGTTGTCTGCTCACCTCATGCATCCATGGATCCAGATAATGCAGGTACTCTTGAACATACTGTCTTCTCTGTTGCCCTGCAGAGAACTAGTGTTGTGCTGGCATGCACAACCCCAGCTTGTGATCATTCCCTCTCTTGAATGAGAGCCTTGCGTTTTGCACAGCAGTTTATTGAATGGCAGCCAATCAGCACCCCAAAGGATGCATGACCCTCAACTGAGTGCAGCCTTTAAAATGTCTCGCAAGTATTTGTTGCCAACAGGCCCTTGACTGGCCATGCTCACTGCACCTGCACCCCCTAATAAGCCAGAATTGGATATAAGCTGCAGGAATGGTCATACAACCAGTCACACCACAAAGATGTCTGTGCGGAAACCTGCTCCCAGGTTTTCAGAGACCAACCAAGATAAGTTGCTAGATGCTGTGAAGGAGAGGTGTGATTGGATCTTCCCCAAGCCATGGCCCTCACCTGAAGGGTAATTCCACCAAGGCGTTGTGGAAGGAGGTGGCAGAAGCGGTGAATGCCAGGAGCCTGACACCGAGCTCAGGTAGACAGTGCCACAAAAAAAAAAGTACGACCTTCTGCAAGCAGCAAGGGTGAGCGTGCATCCCACTTAGAACTCGGCACACGCTTGGCATAGACCTCAAACCCTGCTTAGACACTTGAAGGAATGCAACAAATGACCCTTTCCCCAGGAACAGAATTTAACCCCTTCCCCTCACCCCTCAACAAGCATCCTTCAGTGGTGACCACTTTCCCGAAACTGTGAGCACAATGCCCCTAATACGTGTTCTTTTTTTTTTAACAGCTCTGGACCCAGAGGAACCCAGGAAGGAGATGGGTGGTGGTGGACTCTGACAGAACCTCACCCAGAGAGCAGTGAGGATATAGAAGGCCCCCTCCTCCCCAGCTATCACTGGCTCATGAGCCAACACCTGACGGCAGCAGGAGGAAGCCATCAGGCGTCTCCAGCCTCCGCACTCCACCAGTAGCACTTACCTCCTCAGGCCAGTTCAAGGCTGCTATGCCAGGTTGAGACTGTTATATACCTACTCTGATTCACGTCAAAGTTACATAGTGCCAAAGAGGTGGGAGACGCAGACTTGGGCGAAGATCTTCATATGGATTCTGATAATGGCATTGAAAGGCATGTAAATTCATGCTAATCAGGTTCCCGCCATTACCATTTTTCTCCGGCTAGGAGATGTAAGGGGAATGTGCGGGTAAAAGCTGGCAGGGAGTGGCCAATGCACATCTCCTGGCCCAACACCCCAGAAAAGTTATGGGTTGCAATGGGAGAATCACGGTCCTACTTCTAATCTGTGAGTAAATACATTGAGTTATAATTTTTCTCATATTTAGTACCTAATACACTCAGTTTTTCTTTAACTCAAGAAGGTCTGGTTAAATTACCTCCTCTTAAAACATAAACACTTTGGGCTAGGAAGAGGTATCGGCAAAGAAAGGGATCATTTTTAAATTAATCTTGTTGCGACCAATAGAGTGGGTTGAATAAAGGAAGGGAGTCAGTTTGTCTCTCCTCATCTGGATAACAAATCTGAGGAACTTCGCCGGGGGACTGGTTGCAACATGTTTCATTATTCCCTGTTTATTAGGAGTACAGCATTGATAGAACAGAGGTAGATTTTTGACTTTACTTGTCTGAGCTCTGAGCACTGCCTTGGCAAAGGGCAGCAAGGAAAACTTGATGCAAAAGATCACATGCCAACAGAAGTGAAATCAGATGGGTTCTAATACTGGCATTACAATTCATCGTGCTTGATTTCTATTTCTGACCCCCACACCTAGATGACAAGAAACCAAAACCCAACCAGACAACCTTATGTTCAATAGGTTCTGCTCAAACCCCAGAAATAGGATAAAGAAAGAGCAATATAGATAAGGTATTGAAGTATCTAGCACAAACAAAGTATTCCACATTCTCTAATGGATCCCTGTACGAACATGTATAGAGTGTTCCATGAATTGTCACTTTTGATGACATAAACTAGGTGTTGATGGAAATGAGAAATCTGGTGAGCCAAGCCAAATTCTTGATTCATGAGGTTCCCCTGCAGAGAGTTGCTGAGAACGTACATTAATCATGACCAGATGTTTGCCTCCTCTGGGAAAGACTGAAGTCTAGTCGATGGAAATACAAAACAAAAAGCCAGCTTCTGAAGGAAATCAAAGTATCGTAGCTTTACAGAGGCTCAAACATCTCTGCACTAACTTAATGCTTTGGAGATTGAAAATGTCACAAGTGATTAATTAACATAAAACAGTCTTTAATTTTTAGGGTTTTTTTCCCATCACTGTGTAACTAAACAGTTTGTAGGTAGTAACAACCTGTGAGTAAACCAATGGTAATCATACTGAGGAATGGTTTTGTATCAGTATTAATCTAGATTAGCAGCAAATTATGTTAGATTAAAACTGCAATAATTAATCAGTTTAGTAATTGGAAATGATCCATTTCAGCACGATCACAATCCCAGGCATTATAAACACCAGCTGTCAAACTTGAAAGGTGACAGGCAAAACTGCCTCAACACACAAACCATGACCGAGCCAAGCAATTTCTACAAAGGCAAGTTGCCAATCTTGGAACAGATGCCGTATTTCTACCTCAAGGGAGCACTGAGATGCTTTGAAAATTAATTAGCAACATTTTTGCAACCAAAAGGGATACCGGGAATTGTATTAAAGAACTTTTCAATGATATTACTTGAAAACAAGTGCAAAAACACTCACTAATATTAGCTTGAAGGCAATAGGCAGAGGAAACTAACAAGTACAAAACTTCTGTTTTGACAGAGGCCCAGTTAAAAACAAAAGCTGAGTGATCAAAACCATCGCCCCAGTCAATTATTGTATCTGATATGGATTTTGTCACAATCATGAGGCTTATAAGAATGCTATATTTTGGGACTGTAGTTTTAAATTTAGGATAACTGAATGGATTCATGTGGCCTGTTTTAAAGTCTGCCTGACAATTAATCGGTAATCAGCATGGACTGCTAGTTCCACACAATTGCAGAAGGGGGTTGTGTATGGAGATAGGATGAAGACAGAGGCAAGGCAAATAGAAAATCATGAAAAATGAGAACACTATTGCAGCTGAAACTATTCAGCTTGAGCTGAACTGATATGCTTGGAGTCAGACCAGTCACGCAATTGTGCCATTCATGCGGTACTCATGGGTGAGAGTGCCAATGGTGCTGCTCTGCCACAGATTGTACTAATTACAGAATCTAAATTCAAAGATAGCCACTGGGGAGGGTGGGGGGGGGGGGGGGGGGGGGGGGGGGGAGGGTGACAGAATCATTGCCAGACTGGGGAAGTAGAATTTCCTTATAGAAAGGTGGCCTTGGCACAATGCCATAGGACAGCACTTGTAATCATTTGCTCTATCCTTAAATGCCAGTTGACAAGTGAACGCAAAATCTTGGAATGAAGATTAGGATAGTACCTGCATCTGAGATGAGAGATCAGGATGCAGTCAAGTGGTTGAAGCTGTTGCCATTCAATAATGCGGCAGCTGATGTGTTGTGAGGTTTTGCTCAACCATCATGCAAACTAAGGGACTGGGCATCAGTGTTGTAGCCAAGATGTGAGTTAATGGGCTTTGAAGGAAAATTGCAGATGATGAATGGACAAAGAGTGGTCCATTAGTGGGCAAATGCTGCCCATCAAGTCTCTGTCTTTGATAGTGCAGCAAGGATACTGTTAGGAAGATGGAGCATTGTGATCTCACCATTTGCCTTATTGCTAAAAGGCAGGAGAGAAGAATGCAACCAAAAGAGAAAACGCTGGAAAATCTCATCTGTAAGGAGAGAAAAGAGCTGACATTTTGAGTCCAGATGACCCTTTGTCAAAGCTAAAAAGCTTTTAGCTATTTATTTTCTGTGAATAGCTGAAAGATGCCTTCATAAGTGACAAGATTTGGTGCTCAACTCATCAATTGACAGTTCCGATGCATCGCAACAAAATTCTGCACCAACCTCCTCAAAAGACAAACACAGGACATGGCAGACAGAGTGCCCTTTGTCATCCAATACTTCCCCAGAGCAGAGAAGCTACAACATCTTCTCTGGAGCCTTCAACATTTCATTGATGAAGACAAACATCTCGCCAAGGCCATCCCTAGACTCCCATTTCTTGCCTTCAAACACCCGCACAACCTCAAACAAACCATTCTCTGCAGCAAACTACCCAGCCTTCTGGAGAGCAGTGATCACGACCCCACACAACCCTGCCACTGGAAACTCTGCAAGATGTGCCAGATCATCAACACGGATGCCATCATCTCACATGAGAACACCGTTCACCGGGTACACAGTACATACACTTGTAACTCAACCAACATTGTCTACCTAATATGCTGCAGTAAAGGATGTCTCGAGCCATGGTACATTGGGAAGACCATGCAGATGCTATGACAATGGATGAATGAATACCACTCGACACCAGGCAAGATTGTTCCCTTCCTGATGGGGAGAACTTCGGGGGCGTTTAAGTGGTCAGTGGATAGGTTTATGGATGAAAAGGGAATGGTTTAGGTTAGAAGGCTGTTGCTTCTTCTTAATTGGTCGGCGCAACATCGAGGGCTGAAGGGCCTGTTCTGCGCTGTAATGTTCTATGTTCTAACTTGTGGTGACGAGCATTCGGTCTTTAATCTTCAAGATGACCTTCACGACACACAACATTACAGAGTTGCTGAGCAGAGACTGATAGCCATGTTCCATACACGAGGATAACCTCAGCTGGGATCTTGTGTTCTACATGTCACTCCCACCATTTGTCTGGGCTTGCAAAATCTCACTAACTATCCTGGCTAGACACAACATACATCTCTTTAACCTGTGCTTAACCCTCTCTCTACTTGCATTGTTTGCACCTTTAAAACTTGATTACCTGTAAAAACTCACATTCCAACCATTACTTCATAAATTGCGTTTGTGTCTTTATATGGCCTGTTTGTGAATAGAACTCCCACTTACTTGACGAAGGAGCAGCATTCCAAAAGCTAGTGGCTTGTGCTACCAAATAAACCTGTTGAACTTTAACTTGGTGTTGTGAGACTTCTAACTGACAGAAGGCAGAGCATCTGGAGAAATGGTCTTTTTCTGATTGGTATGATATAAATAGTGGGTGCCACAGAGTTCAGTGCTCAGACTCCAACTATTGAAAATGTATATCAATGGGCTGGATCTAGGGACAGAAGATACCATAGCCAAATTTGCAGATGACTCTAAAATAGGTGGGATAGTAAGTTGCAATGAGGAGACAAAAAATTTACAAATGAATATCAGGATCAGACAGAGTCAGCATGAATTTATGAAAGGAAAATCATGCTTGACAAATCTGTTGGAATTCTTTGAAATCATAGATCATAGAACCCTACAGTGCAGAAAGAGGCCCTTCGGCCCATCGAGTCTGCACTGAACACAATCCCACCCACACCCTACCTCCATATCCCTAGATATGATACATATGAAGATGTAACTAGCAGGCTTGACAAGGGGGAGCCAGTTGATGTGGTGGTTGGACTTACAAAAAGTGTTTGATGAAGTCCCACATAAGAGATTATCATGCAAGATTAAAGCGCATGGGATTGGAAGGAAGTGTTTTGGGATGGATAGTAAACTGGTTGGCAGAGAGGAAGCAAAGAGTAGGAATTAATGGGTCATTTTCAAATTGGCAGACAGTAACTAGTGGATTCCACAGGGATCAGTGCTGGGACTCCGGTTATTTACAATAATATTAATGAATTGAATGAGGGAACAAAATGTAACATCTCAAAGTTTGCAGATGATACCAAATTGGATGGGAGGGTGAACTGTGATGTGAATACAGTGATCCTTCAGCGTGATCTGAACAGGTTTGGGTTGAGTGGGCAAATCAATGGTGGATGCAGTATTATTTGGATAAATGTGAGGTTATTCACTTTGGAAGCAAAAACAAGGCGGCAGATTACTACCTGAATGGGAGAGGGGAGAATGAGCTGGACCTGGGTGTCCTTCTGCACCAGTTGCTGAAGGTAAGCATGCAGATGCAGTGGGCAGTGAAGAAGGGAAATGGTATGTTGGTTTTCATTGTGAGATTTTTCAAATATAGGAGCAGGGCTGTGTTATTGTAATTATACAGGGCCTTGACGAGGCCACACCTAGAATATTGTTTACAGTTTTGGTCTCCTTTTCTGAGGAAGAATGTTCTTGCTCTCAAGGTAGTGCAGCAAATGTTTACCAGGCTAATTCTGGAGATGGATTACCAGACTGATTCCAGGGATGGAGAGATTGATTGGGTTAGGGTTGTTTTCGCTGGAGTTCAGATGAATGAGAGGGGGATCTCATAGAAACTTAGAAATTCTAACAGGACTAGATAGGCTAGACGCAGGGAGAGTATTCCTGATGCTGGGGGAGTCCAGAACCGGGGGATCACAGTCTGAAGATTCAAGGTAAACCATTTAGGACAGAGATGAGGAAACATTTCTTCACTCAAAGAACATAGAACATAGAACACTACAGCACAGAACAGGCCCTTCGGCCTTCGATGTTGCGCCGACCAATATAAAAAGCAATGCCCCTCCAAACTAAACCATTCCCTTCTCTTCCATATACTTATCAACTAACCTCTTAAACGCCACCAAACTTGGCGCATCTACAACTGCTGCAGGCAGGGCATTCCACTCCCGAACCACCCTTTGGGTAAAGAACCTACCTCTGATATCCGTCCTATAACTATCACCCCTTAATTTAAAGCTGTGTCCCCTCGTGCTAGCTTTCTCCATCCTAGGAAAAAGGCTATCACTGTCCACCCTATCTAAACCTCTAATCATCTTATATGTTTCGATTAGGTCCCCTCTTAGCCGCCTCCTTTCTAACGAAAACAACCTCAAATCCCTCAGCCTCTCTTCATAAGACCTGCCCTCCATACCAGGCAACATCCTGGTAAACCTCCTCTGTACCCTCTCCAATGCCTCCACATCTTTCTTATAATGCGGGACCAGAACTGCACACAATACTCCAAGTGCGGCCGCACTAGAGTTTTGTACAGTTGCAACATGACGTTGCGGCTCCGAAATTCAATCCCCCTACCAATAAAAGCTAAGACTCCATATGCCTTCTTAACAACCTTATCGACTTGACTGCCTACTTTCAGGGATCTATGCACATACACACCAAGATCCCTCTGTTCATCAAGACTACTAAGAATCCTACCATTAGCCCTATACTCTACACATTTATTATTCCTGCCATAGTGCATTACCTCACACTTTTCCACATTAAACTCCATTTGCCACCTCTCGGCCCAGCTCTGCAACTTGTCTAAGTCACTCTGTAAACTATAACACCCCTCTTCACTATCTACCACTCCACCGACTTTAGTGTCATCTGCAAGAGTAGAGAGTCTGTGGAATTCATTACCACAGGAAGTAGTCGATGTCAAAACAATGAATGTATTCAGGAGGTGATTAGATATAAACTTGGGGCAAATGGGATTAAAGATTATGGGGAGAAAGCAGGAAAGGAGAATTGAGTTGGATGATCAGTCATGATCATAATGAATGGCAGAGCAGGCTCAAAGGGCCAAATGGTCTTCTACTCCTATCTTCTATGTTTCTATGTAGATAGGTGAGTGAGCCAAAATGTGGCAAATGGAGTTTAATGTGGATAAGTATGAGTTAGCCGTTTAGGCAGAAAAATGGAAAGGAAACTTATTATCTAATGGAGAGAGACTTTGGGGTGCTCTGGTGCAGAGGAATCTTGGTGCCTTCATGCATGCTTCACAGAAAAATGGTGTGCAGGTACAGCAGGTAATAAGCAAAGCAAATGGAATGTTGGCATTTATTGCTAAATGAACAGAGTATAAAAATAAGGAAGTGTTGCTGCAACTGTACATGGCATTGGTGAGACTGCACATGGAGTATTGTGTACAGTTTTGGTCTCCTTATTTAAAAAAGCATGTAATGGCATTAGAGGCAGTTCAGAGGAGGTTCACTAGGTTGATGCCAGAGTTGTGAGGTTTGTCTTATGAAGAGGGCTTGTGCAGTTTAGACCTATACTTTTTAGAGTTTGATCAGGTTAATCTTTCGAGGCGCGCAGTTAGTTAAGTAATAGCAAAGCTTTGAATTTTTAAAAGAAAATTATAAATAGTGTAATAGTATGGAACTTCAGAATTGCTGAATAGATCTATGATCTCTCATCTTAGATTGAAGAATATAGGATGATAAAAGATATTGACAAAGTAGACATAGAGTGGATGCTTCATCCTGTGGGACAATCTAGAACAATAAGTTGTAGTTTTATGATGAGGTAATAAATTGAAAACAGAGATAAGGAGAAACTACTTTCCTCAAAGGGTGGTGAATCTGTGGAATTCATTATCCCAGAGTGCGGTGGATATCAGGACATTGAGTAAATTCAAGGAAATAGACAGATTTTTAATTAGTAATGGGGTGAAGGATTATGGAGAGCAGGCAGGAAGGTAGAGTTAAGACTGACACAAGATTAGCCATGATCATATTGAATGGCAAAGTAGGCTTGAGGGGCTGAATTGCCTAATTGTGCTCCTACTGCTTACTTTCTTACATTTTGTGAGTTGCTTGATATTCTTGCAGACTGCTGCCTCATCAGGACTATCCCTTCCTGCAGCAAGCAAGTAGGCCTTGAACCCTGATCCATTGCTTTCAACATGCGGTAGGTTCTCCAAGCAACGAAAAAGTGATTCTGAAGCTGGTAAACTTAAATATTTTTTCAGCTATCCTTGTTCTAAATTTTTGATTTGTTTTTACCAGGTTTTTTTATATCCTATTTATCACAGTGCAATGCAAAGATTATTTTAGTTTTAAATTCAAACGACATATTTACTTTAAAATATCTCACACAAATTTTAACATACACATGATCACAGCTCAGAGCTCATCTACATTCTGGAATATTCCCTGTGTGATGACATAATTAACTTACTGGTTCCACTCACAGGCTTCAGCAATCAGATAAGAGTACAAGTCACAGTTATCAGACTAACATTATTAAACACAGATGAAGGAAACTATAGAACACTACGTGACTTCCGCTGCATATATATGTGCTGGCAGATCTTCAGTGGGGCTTTTCACTATCAATCAAAAAATGTGTTAAAGTGCACCAGCTAAAGTGTGATAAAAAGAATGTGTGATTCTTAAAGGATGTACATATTATTTGCAAAACGTGTAATATATTTTGTAAATGTATATATCTTCTACATTGATTGTTCTTGAGAATCTTAAATATTATCAAAATGTTAAAATATTTTAAGAAATCGTGGAGCTTGACATTTATAAGCACTTACACCTGGATTTGTCTTCATGATGCTGGCCAGGTTAACCATTAAACATCCTTCACAGAGCTCGCACGAACTCTAAGCAACACCAGTGGAGATCTGGTAGCATTTATGAATAACTTTGGCAAAGCTAAGAGAAATGTTTACTGAATGATGCAAAGTTATGCAGAATAATGGACAGATAACATTCAAACGAATGGAATTATTTGGCAGATTGATTGGCGCCTCAGCCAATTAATTGTCAGTTCCAGAGTGCCGGGAGCTGAACTGTTGCTGGGTGTAAGTTTTATGCTACAATATTTTTGTGTTGTGTAAGAGACTGAATGCCGCTGTCTTCTCAACATTCTCCTCAAGAAAGAGGAAAGGTCAGAGATTGCTTCCCTAGGATAATTCCTTCACCATAAAATTGTGAGGCATTACTTTACATGAGATACAGTAAGTATATGTGCAAAAGAAGGAGGGAGACAAGGATTTGTCGTAGAATCCCTACAGTTCAGAAGCAGACCATTCGGCCCATCGAGTGTGCACTGGCTCTCTGGCAGAGAATCCTCCTTAGGTGCTATCCCCATACCCCCATATATTTACTCCACAAATCCTGCTAACCAAGGGGCAATTTAGTATGGCCAGTTCCACCTAACCTAAACATCTTTGGAGTGTGGAAGGAAACTAGAGCACTCAGAGGAAACGCACGCAGACATGGGGAGAACATGCAAATTCCACATAATCACCCAAGGCTGGAATTGAACCCAAGCTCCTGGTGCTATGAGGCAACAGTGCTAATCTGTGCCATCCCTGTGGGCAGTTTCAACAAATGAATCCTTGGTGGCACTTTTCCTGGTCCACTTTTTTAATACTTAGCAATTTCCCTGGGAAACAGGACTATCTCTTGTAGAGTGAGGGTTAAAGTCTCTCTGGCCCTCTTTATTATCTTGTTAGTTATGTGTCTTATCCTCCAAGACAAACACAGTAAAGAACATTGGAAAAGTTCATCCAACAATCCTTAGTGACCAAACCACTCTTTTCCCAGGACCATTCGTTTAAATGAAAGGATTATATGAAACCTTAATAGTGACTTTACTGAGTTAGAACAGGGCTTAGCAGTACTAAACAACAGGTATTATGCAAAAGTACTTTGCGTCTATTTAATGCAAGAATATTGCACAAAGGGAAGCATGTTACCAACCTTCTGTATTCCTAAGGGAGTAGGGTGCTGGTTGATCATCAGTGGGAAAGCTGGCAGAACTGATTCGCTACACAATGCTTTGTCTCTCTAGGATATTTACAGGAAATCTCCAAATTCAGCGCATCCCACAGCAGCCTTAATTTTTGAAGTGAGAAAGATAATAACATTGGGGATTCATTTCTCCAGTAGAAGCACTTGCAATGAGCAATACGAATATTGACAAAGAATTATGAGTGGCATTATCACTCTTACCTGGGAATTTCTGAATAAGTTTGATTGATAACTATGGGCCCTATTTTACCATTTTGATACTAACTGCTGGGCTGAAACTGTGGACTTGAAACTGGGAGTGTTTCAGATCCGACTTTTAGACCCGTTCTCAGGCACCCCCATATGTACTCTCCTACAAAAATGTAAGCAAGTTCGAATCGCACTGCACAAACCTGTGGGTGGGGCTTAACACGCCCAAAATCCAGCAGCTCCAATCGGCACCACCAACTGCGCATGCGCAGAAAAGAAAATGATAAAATGCTGCTCCCTTCCAGGCCAGATAATGCCTTCTCCTGGCCTCCACAACATTACTGACTCCCTTATTCCCTCACACACTCCTTGCACCCAGACCGATCATGGCCCTCTCCCTCTTTCCCCCCACCGATCTCAGGCAGATTGGCAGCTAGCCCCCTCTTCCCCCCACTGATCTCAAGGCACAGTAATCTACCCCCTCTCTTCCCCCTCATTGATCTCAAGGCACAGTGATCTACCCCCCTCCCCCCACTGATCTCAGGCAGTGGACCACCTTTCACTCCCACTGACTTCAGGCAGAGTGATAGTGGACCCGCCCATTCCTCCCCCCCCACTGATCTCAGACAGAATGGCAGCAAACTCCTTTTCACCCTCGCTAATTTCTGGCAGCGGACCCACCTACCCCCACCCCTGCCTCAAGCAGCGAACCCTCAGCACTCACCTCCTCACTTTACTGGAATGCCTGAATTGGACTTACATGGAGCATGGTCTGTTTCACACCAGTTCTGGATGGGTGAATGTGGTGGTAAAGGGGGAACTGCTGGTAAAGTTGGACATGCAGCCCATTAAGTCAATTTAAATACATGCAAATGCATTTAAATGGCTGTCATACCCGTTTTGGGCACAATCCCGATCACGACCGTTTTCGGGCCTTGATAAAGGGGGAACCAGCGCAGAGGTAAGTGCGGATCACTCTACTCCCCCCTCGCCCGACTTTACCAAGTTTTCATGCCCAAAAACGGATGCAACATGATGGTAAAATTGGGCCTTAAATGTTTACTATAAACAACTGTTGGGTTAATTGTGAGATACAACCAGAAGTGACAGACTGAGCTCGTTCCAGTAATTCATTTTTTGCATTTTGTCTCAGTAACTATTCAAGGCCAGTCAGTTCTGAATGCTGGGGAGAGTAATGGTTTATCTAGGGGGGTGCAGCCAGAGCCAAGACCTCACACCATGTGTAGGTCAGCTGTAGGGGTGGGGAGGTGAGGTGTTTGTGTGACAGGATGAACATTGGGAAAGCAGTGTTGATAGAGGAACTTATAGCTGGGGAACACACAGGCTTTTCTGTGGCCAGCGATGTGAATCCAGATGCCACTTTCATGTCACAGGCAAGGGTTTCATTGAGTGGCTGGACAGCACTCGAAGGGATAAGGGTGAACAGTTAGCAGCTGTAATCCACATCAGTACCAATGAATTAGATAGAAATAGGGATGAGGTCCTGCAGACTGATTTTGGGGAGCCAGGAAGGAAACTAGCATGCAGAATGTCAAGGGTAACCATCTCTGGATTACTTCCAGAGCCATGTACTAATGAGTTAGAAATATGAGGATGGAGCAGTTTAAATGTACGGGTGGAGAGATGATGCATGACGAAGAGGTTTAGATTCCTGGGGTATTGCAACCAGTTCTGTGGAAGAGGGACCTAAACAAATCAGATGGGTCTTCACTAGATGGTTTGCTAGTGCTGCTAGGAAGGATTAACATCAGAACTTCCAAACTGTTGTTCACCATTCCCAGCAGGGTCATAAGATGAGATTATGGGGTTGAAAATCAGAGGCACCAATAACTCTCATACAAACTGACCTCTGCCCCCTTGGCGCCAACCCAGGAGCTAAACTGGTCCCACCCCCTCCACCTCCTCACCAACCCAGGAACTAAACTGCCCCCCCCTCCCTTCATCTCCCCACCAACCCACGAACTAAACTGCCCCCCACCCCCCCTTCCACTCCCCATCAATCCAGGAACTAAACTGTCCCACCCCCCTCCACCTCCCCACCAACCCAGAAACTAAACTGCCCCTCCCTCACCCCCTCACTTCCCTGCCATCCCAGGAACTAAATTGCCCTGCCCGCTCCACCTCCCACCAATTCAGGACTAAACTGCCCCCTCTTGTCTTCACACAATATCTGAGGAATTAAAATGGAGTCATACTGGGGAAAATGTTTGGGAAGTCCTGGTTTGAACTAATACAGAAATGAGAACAGCACATTCAGAATGTTAAACAAGGTGTACAAAGGATTGGGAGAGACTGAAAGCCCTGGAGTAAGAAATAATAAGATATTAGGTGTTATCAAATTAAGAATAACTACAGCAAGATCAAATTCAGATTGATAATACCTGTATGGAAATACATCGACCACGTAAATAAGAGTGGTGAGTTACATGCACAGATAGCCATATGGAAATATGATGATGTATTGATGATGGAAACTTGGCTCAAGAAAGACTGTTTATTTTTGAAAAGATCCTGCCATTTAAACAACTCCCTGTAGAACTGGATTCAAGGTATTCAGAAAAGATAGGGGAGGAAAGAAAAGAGGAGACAGAATACCATTGATTAGGTGGAATATTATAGTGTTGGAGAGTGAGGATGTTCTGGAGGGTCAATCTACTAAGTTAAGAAACCTGTTCTGGGTAAACTGGAATATATTATTGGCAGGCATAACTAGAAAGGCATTGTTCTGTCAGAGAGGAGATAGTTTGCATATAGTTGAGTTACTTTCCTACAAAGTGGGGTGAGGTACAGAAACCAAAACCAGAACTTCCAGGCAAAAGAGAGAAAAAGAGTAAGATGAAACAGGAAAAATGGATATATGATGGATGCCAAGTTGATAAAACAAGTGAAAATGACCCTTTCTAATCCCATCTTCTTGCACATAGCCCTGCAATTTACAGCACTTGAGGTGCAGATCCAGATACTTCTTACAATGGTTTAGGGTCTGTGCCTCCATCACTGAGGCAATGAGTTCCAAACACTCACTACCCTCTGTGTAAAAAAGATTTTCCTCATGTCCCTTCCAATCTTTCTGCCACTTAGCTTGAATTGATAAGGAAAAAAATCTTTAATATTTCCTCAGATAACTTTATTTACTGGCCTATTATTGGGCTAGCCAATGCCCAGAAAGGGGAGAGGTTGTAATGGGAAGAAATCCTAATAGGTTAGGCATTAAGATACTGACAGAACTACCAGCATTGAGTTAAATGACTTTAAAATAGACTTATAAGTTAACACAAAATCAGATTACACACATATGAAATGCAGTAAGAGATGTAAACAAGTGATTATGATATTACGATTTAAAAATGTATATGCTGATATTTTGAATGTATTAATGTATTTTTAAGAATCATTGTTCACTTAGCCAAAGGCAGATTGCCGCAAAGCACCGTGGTAAAGTGCATTAAGACAAAGCCATATTCTAAGGGAATATTGAAACCTTAGAAACATGCAAGTTTTATCAGCAGAGCTTCTAATGGTAAGAACATTCAGAACACTTAATCAAACTTCATGAATAGGATTTATTCACTGTCCAGATAAAATGGATGCATGCCCAGATGTAGAATCCTGTGTTAGTCTGATTTGGCAGTGTAAGGGAACTAACAGAAATGTTCACTTTGAACTTTGTGATTAACTTTTGAGGTACCAAGCAACACAGGAAGCTGGGTTAGCCAAAAGTGAGGAAGTGTTGGGATTCTAAGGACTAATGAAATATCATTAAGCCAGACGGTAAGGTGCAATTAGCTGAAGTATATGACAAGTATTGTTGATTTATTTCTATTGAAGATGATTGATTTAAAGCTAATGAAAGGTGAGAGTAATTGATAAGAAAATCTATAATTGATCTGTTTTGAATTGTATATGTTAGAATTCATTGGAGAAGTCTAGCTGCTCCAGCCTGAGCACTGCCCCTGACCCTTTGATGATTTCTCCTAGTGGCCGCTGGTCAAAATAAAGGTTACATTTTTAAACTAAGACACTGGCTTTGTAAGGCTTGTATTATCTGAAATTTCTGACAAAACTTTGTGTGGGAGGGGCATATTGGAATTTCGCTGCCAGTCTGTTAGCCAGATCACAGAGCCATGCAGTAGGATAAGACATGAAAGTGTTGAGTGTGCTTAATTTGTAAAATCAGGGAGATATTCCTGGTACATTCCATTTAGCCAAGCCAGAGGACCACACATCAGTTAATGAAGGAGGCTAGAACTAATTGGAGGGGGCGACAGTCAGCCTGGGCATTAGAAGTGCCCAGCGTGGGGTAGGACAGTTGTGGCATTTTTGAGTTTTTGGGGGTGGAAAATTCAGTAAGGAGTCCCCAGTAAGGAGAAGTTAGGAGGCAAAGGCCACTCTCAACAGGGAACTGATGAATGACCTAGAGAAATTCCCAGAGAACTGTGTGAGGATTCAGAAGGGAAAGTAGATAGAAATTAGTCAGAGAGTGCGAGCAAGACAGAAAAAGTTGGTGATACAAAATTGAAAACATGGAGAGTGAGAATGGAAGGTGTAGACTGCCCTCAAGGATTTTGTAGTGTATGGCAGAAAGTGCAAATTTAAAATGGGGAAAGGACAATTTATTAATATAAACAATATTAACAGAGCTCGATAAATCAGTTAGGAAAATGATAGAGAAAGGATATGACTCAGAAGCTTCCGAATCCAAACAAAAAGTCTGGTGGGAAGGCCAAACTAAACAAAAACCAGAAATGGCTGCAATAATTCTCGTTGCTATGATGAGAAAGAGACTGTTAACAAACAGTTAGCCACAGCAAAATCTGCCCAGGAAGACTGTAAAAGTGTGGCGATAGAGAGGATGGTAACAAATCCATTGTATCCCTGAGGAGTTGGATGAGCAGGAAATAGCTAGGGAAGATTTACCAGAAAGAGTAACTCAGAAATCCTTCTAATAGTAGTAAGGTGGAATTGCCTGTTCCAGTAGCACTGCTCCATGCTATATTAAAATCCCCTGGGAGAGGGAGGGGAGTAACCTAGTATATCTACTGAGGAAGTTCCATTAACGGCAACAGAGAAACAGATGCTTATGGATAAGTTAGGTCCTTTGCATCGTTATCACCAAAATTTGGATTTTTGAGAAGATATGGGTGAGTTGAGAGGTTCATAATTTGACTTTATATGACATAAGAATTTTAGGAAAAGGAAAGTTTGCTGGATAAGTGTGGCAAATGTTACCCAAGCCTTTAAAAGGGAGACATTGGATATTTGCCATAAATGAATAGCGAGGACTCAAGATATGAGCAGTTTAAATGGACAACAGGGTGAGTTATAGGACACACCAATTGGAGTACAAGATCCCAAAGAATCTGAAGAAGAAGATGGAGAAAGTAAATTCAGGGCTTATGTAGATAATGGGGGTGTCAAAAACCTTACTAGGAATGATAATTTTTTTCTGGCTTTCTCAAAGTGGGGTTTAATCCAGCTCTGACTTGAATCATAGATATGGGTTCCAATAGGGAATAATTATTGGGATATTATGAATTGGGCAATGAAAACAGAATCCAATTACAAGAAAAATCCCAAAATGACTCCAGTACAGATTGATTATTCAAAACCTGAACCTAAAACGTACTTTGCATGTGGAAAGAAGGACATATTGCTTGGGATTTCTGAAACAAATCCACAGAAAATAACCAAAACAATGCAGCAATTGTCATAAGATAGGTCATGATATAAAAAAACTGCTGGCAAAAGGGTAAAAGAGGTCAGGGTCCCAACAGGGTGAAATAATCCTCGAAGACTCAACCACAAAAGTGCAGTAAAATCCACAGTCAGTTGCCAGAATTTTATCACTTTGCTCACCCCGATTCCACAGAATCTTGGTGGGATTCTACGAGCCTCACCTGAGTGAGATTGTAAAATCCTGTTAAGTATTTCAGATGACAGCAGCTGAGTTGCAGAAGTTGTTGGGTCAGAAATGACAATTAGCAGCTCTTGAGACTACAGGTGGAGATGCCCAAATGTAGGTAAAAGTAGTGTTAGGAGGGCAATGAAGTATCATGTTGGTTGACACAGGGGCATCTGTATCTATAACAGATTTAAATTTGTGGAAAACTGATCAGACCATACAGTCACAAGGAGTAATTGGGGGAATTAAGATTGTATTATTGAGTGAACCTTCTATACTGGAGATTGAGGGTAGAGGGAATAGGTCCAGTATG
This sequence comes from Sphyrna mokarran, assembly GCA_024679065.1. Lineage (NCBI taxonomy): Eukaryota > Metazoa > Chordata > Chondrichthyes > Carcharhiniformes > Carcharhinidae > Sphyrna > Sphyrna mokarran. The sequence goes on from JAGIQG010000028.1 coordinate 33,876,607, forward strand.
TTCAACAGAGCAAGGAAGTATTTTAGGGATAGACATGTTAGAACTATTGGGAACTATAATCAATGCAAAGGTAGGTAACATAAGATGATGTAAGTCATACAGGCTAAATTAGTAAGGTCAGAAGAAGGGTTGCAATATCTCTACGATAACAAAACTCTGACAAAATTGGCAGAATGGAACAATATGGGAACATTTGGCTGCACAGTATCCTCAGGTTTGGGCTGAACACAAACAGGATTGTGGGAATCCCTCCAATAACAATTCCTGCAAATTTTCACCCTCCACATAATCAAAGCCAGAAGTGATGGAAGCAGTTAAAAACCACATTGCAGATATGAAAAACAACAAATACTAACTAAGATCTCTTCTGAGACTAATTCACCTTTTCAGCCTGCAAGAAAGTCAGGTGGCAGTTATTTATTAACTATCGATTGCACAGTTTTTAAAAGTTTATTTAATAGTGTCACAAGTACAAAGAACAAAGAACAAAATAGCACAGGAAACAGGTCCTTTGGCCCGATGAGCCCGCGCCGCCACCCCAATGTTCCCACCTCTACCCGTGATACCTGTCTATGTTTATAGATCTATGGATTAAAAACCAAATTTGAGACAATTTAGGGAGAATTTGTTTTGCCTATTAGCCTAAGAGCACATCTTTGGGATGTGGGAGGAAACCAGAGCACCCGGAGAAAACCCACGCAAGCACAGGGAGAATGTACAAACTCCCACAGACACAGGCCCAAATCCATGTATCTGCATAGCACAGCAATAGTCACTGAACTGTCGTGTTGCCCATCAAATGGTCCAGGTCAAGCATACACTAACGACATGAAGCACTAGGATACTCTCGAAAAAAAAATCCAAGAGCAGCTCTCTCACGACCCATCGCGTGTATGCCCCTCGTTAGACAACAAGGTGGACCAAAGCACCTGTAGGATAAAAACAAGTACATCAATATCATCCTCTATTTACACACTTCCCAGGGACTCCCAAGGCTCATGATCCCTATTTTAAATCAGTTTTCTATACCCCTCCATTCCCATTCTGTTCATGTGCCCATCTAAGTATTTCTTAAATATCTCCAGAGTACCTGCCTCCACCACTTTACTTGGTAGCGCATTCCATACCCCCACCACCCTCTGTGTGAAAAAACTCTCTCTAGCATCCAAATTATACCTTACCCCCCTCACCCTAAGCCCGTGACCCCTCGTGCTATTAGAGTTCATCCTAGGAAAAAGCTTAACCCTGTTTACTCTATCTATACCCCTCATAATCTTGTACACCTCTATTAGATCTCCTCTAAGTCTACTTCTTTCTAAGGAAAACAGTCCCAATTTGCCTAACCTCTCCTCGTAACTCAGACCTTCCATACCAGGCAGCATCCTGGTAAACCTCCTCTGCACTCTCTCCAGAGTCTCCATGTCCTTCCGGTAGTGAGGCGACCAGAACTGGACGCAGTATTCTAAATGAGGTCTAGACGTACATTAGCACTTCAATGAAGTGAAAATCCCCTAGATGCTACAGTCCAGCGTACATTGAGGGAGAATTTAGCATGGCCAATGTACCTAACCAGCATATTTTTCAGACTATGGGAGAAAACTGTTTTTGAAGAAAAACATCACAGACGCAAGGAAAAGGTGCAAACTCCATACAGACAATGACCCAAGTTGGGAATCACACTCAGATCCCTGGTGTTTGAAGTTACCCACTGTGTCACTGTGCCACTCATCTTTGAATTGCTACGTGACTCAAGAGCACGCCATAGTGGCAAATCCAGCTAGCTTCCTGAACACCATTGGAATAGAGCTGACGATGTTTACAGTACTAGACATAGCTAATGGATTTTGGTCAATTCCTGTAGCTGAGGAACGCCAATATAAAGTTTGCATTTACAATTGGGAATCAACTATACACTTGGACTGGTCTGTCACAGGAATTCCATAACAGTGCAGTGGTTTTTCACAAATACATGGCATAGATAATAAAACCTTTAGATTGTGCAGAAACAACCATTCTGAAACACGTGGACGACATTTTGATAACACCAGATCATTCAAAATCACACTGTTTACTTGCACACAGGAATGATTCAAGCAATTCAGGAACCCAATTCAGGAACTGGGTTAAGCTAAATCGCAGCAAAGCTCAGTTGGAGCAGGAACAGGTGACACACCTGGGACATGTTGTATCCCAAGGTAAAAAAGAGATTCGAAGGCCGAAGGGCCTGTTCTGTGCTGTATTGTTCTATGTTCTCTATGTTCTATTCCAGAAGATTGGAAGAAAGCTATACAAAGACCACTTACCATAAAAGAGGTGAGACAAGTGTTCAGACTTTTTAATTACTGCAGGGATCGTGTGGAAGATCAAGCAGTGTTTGCAAAACTTTTACAGGATTTGATTAGCAACAAAAAAAGTAGAATGGGGAGAGAATGAAGCACAGGCTTTATCTGATTTAAAGCTTTTGCATTAAAATTACCATATTTCACTAAACCATTTTACTTTTTCTGTCAGGAAAATGATGGAGTGCACACCACAGTGGTAGCCCAACAACACGGGACAGATTAAGACCAGTGGGGTATTACTCTGTCCAACTAGATTCAGTTGCTAGGGGTGTGCATCCTTGTGCGAGTGCCTCATGGGCTGTAAGTGTTTCACCCTGATGGGAAAAATAATTCTCCACAGTCCTCGCACAATCGTCTAGCTTTTAGAAGCTGAGAGATTGAAAGGAGTTTCTAATGGAAGATGTTCAAAATGAGAAGTAAATCTCTTGCCAGGGGACAGACATGTAAGAATCAGCACAGATACGTTCAAATTCTACAGAAGGATTGACAGTTTAAGGAATGGAGCATGAATATGTGGCAGAAGTGAATGAGGGAGCAAGTGAAGGCTTAGCATGAGAACCACTCACAGGTGATTAATCTATTTGTAGATGGAGCTAGAAAATATGTTAAGGGTGAATTCTGCACTGATGGGCAGTGGTAACAGGAGAACAAATCCCAAGAAATAATTCAGCATAAGTAGTAAAGTTGTTATTAAGAACATAAGAAGTAGGAGCAGGAGTAGGCCATCCAGCCCCTCGAGCCTGCCCCACAATTCAAAAAGATCATGGCTGATCTGTAGTGGTTCAGTACCACTTTCCCACTTTTTCCCCATAACCCTTAATTCCCTTGTCAATCAAAAACCTTTCCACTCTTGACTTAAATATATTCAATGAGGAAGCTTCCACCACTTCAACAGGCAGAGAATTCCAAAGATTCACACCCTTTGCGTGAAGAAATTCCTCCTCAACTCTGACTTGAACCCACCCCCCCATCCCCAATCTTGAGGCTGTGCCCTCTAGTCCTGCTATCTTTGTTAAGCAGGGAAGAGTCTCTCAATCTTTACCCTATCCATCCCCTTCATTATCTTATACGTCTCTATAAGATCCCCTCTCAGCCTTCTAAACTCCAAAGAGTACAAACCTAGCCTATTCAGTCTCTCCTCATAATCCAACGTCCTTATCTCTGGTATCAGCCTAGTGAATCTTCTCTGCGCCCCCTCCAAGGCCAATATAACTTTACTCGAATGCGGCGATCAAAACTGCACACAGTACTCCAGCTGCGACCTCACCAGCACTCTATACAGCTGCAACAGAACCTCCCTACTTTTATATTCTATCCCCCTCGCTATAAAGGCCAACATTGCATTCGCCTTCTTAATCACCTGCCGCACCTGCATACTGTGTTTTTGCCATTCATGCACAAGGACCCCCAGGTCCCTCTGCATCGTTGCATGCTGCAGCTTTTCGCCATTTAAATAGTAATCCTTCCTACCATTATTCCTAATGGTATAGGAATATACCATTATATATTGTATAATATATAAAATGGATATTATATATATCCATAAAGTGGATAACCTCACGCTTGCTAACATTATACTCCATCTGCCAGTTTTAACTAAAGCTTTAGAATGGAGCAAAGGAAAATGAGTTAATATTTATACAGACATCGATACACTTTTGAGAAAGTGCATGATTATATGACAACTTAGACAGATGCGGTTTTATAACATCAAGCGGTGTGCAGCATGAGAATTTGGTTAAAGATCAAATCCAAGCTGCTCATCGTCCCTTAGAAGCAGCTGTAATCTAAGTGTAGGGACATAAGAAGATTAAGAGTCAAGCACAGAAGGGAAAAAAAATCAGGTTGACAAAGCAGTGAAAGATTTGTTAGAACAGAATTTGAGAGGGACACAAACAGAGATGTGGCAGCATTACAAGTTAGTGATATTACAGACATTAATATGAAGCAATTACAGGAACAAGCTTTAGAGGGAGAAAAGCAGAATTGGGAAAAACAAGGGGAACAAGGGTGGCACAGTGATTAGCACTGCTGCCTCACAATGCCAGGGACCTGGTTAAATTCCGGCCTCGGGAGTTTGCACATTCTCCCCACGTCTGCGCAGGTTTCCTCTGGGTACTTCAGTTTCCTCCCACAGTCCAAAGATGTGCAGGTTAGGTTGATCAGCCATGCTAAATTGACCCTAGTGTCAGGGGATTAGCAGGGTAAATATGTGGGGTTATGGGAATGGGTCTGGGTTGGTGCAGACTCAATGGGCCGAGTGGCCTCTATCAGCACTGTAGGGATCCCATAAAAAGTTATGATGGTGTATGGAGAAGAGGAGGGAAAATAATAACACCAAAAGCAGTAAACCGTGTTAAAAGTTTACTATGCTCATACAAGCAGAGATAAGATGGCCAACTTAGTTGGAAATTGTTGGCGGTGGAAAGATACGGGAGCAAACATAACAAAATTCTGTCAGAGGTGATTACAGTGTGCACTCTGGTGGAAGCAGGCCATTACTGCAGGGTTAAGATGAGGAACCAGCCGAGATCTAAAAGACCCTGGGAATACTTAACAAATGGATTTTGCGGGATTACCTAAAACAAAAGGAAAAAACTATTGTTTAGTAATTATTGGTCAATTTACTCACTGGGTTGAAGCATTCCAATGTAAAGATGCCACAGCCAAAACTGTAGCTTTGGTATTGGTGAATGAAATAATACTTAGGTGCAGAATATCTCTTGCGTTAGAAGTCTCATAACACCAGGTTAAAGTCCAACAGGTTTATTTGTCAGCACAAGCTTTCAGATTGCCACTTCTTCATCAGGCAAGTCCTGATGAAGTGACAAAGAGTGATGCTCCAAAAGCTTGTGCTGCCAAATAAATTCGTTGGAGTTTAACTTGGTGTTGTGAGACTTCTTACTGTGCTTACCCCAGTCCGACGCCGGCATCTCCACAGCATCTTCAGCTAGATTCACACCAGAGAACTCATTTCACACAGAGTTTTAAGAGCGGTCTGCCAAGTCTTAGGGATAAGACAAAGGGTTCACATACCACATGACCTACAGAGTTCAGGAATGGTAGAACGACACTGAAGAGTAGTTTAACTAATGCTATCTCAGAAGAAAACATTTAGGTACAGGCTTTGTCTGCAATATTGCTGCGACAGAGCTATCCCTGCTTGAGGGATAGGATTAACCTCTTTTAAACTGATGACTGGTAGGGCACGCCTCTCCAGAGGATGTAATAATGAGGGGAGGAAAACTTGAAGTTGGCTGAGAAGCAGTTTTCAGCATATGAGAGATTAAGTAGACTTTTTACATTTTCTTAAAAAGCAGGTAGATGCTCAATAGGAGCATATGGACTGGATGAGACTGGCAGAGGAGGGCATTTCTAAATTATACCAGCAGATAAGGTAAAACTCATGACAGATAACAAAGGCTTGGGGACCATTGGGAGGGGCCTCATAGTGCGATCATCACAGGTGCCTTAACTAATGAAAAGTACAGTCCGCGATGGACACAGATGAAATCATATTTTAATGAGCAACCCAGTCATAATGAAATTGTCTCAGTAGGTGGATGATCCAATTAGAACAAGAGATCATCATGACTCTTGTAGCCACATTATTGATAGTAGGGATAATTTGAATTTGCAGATGAGTTACTAGATTAGAACAAATCATGGCACCAGAAAATTGGAGAAATATTAAAAGGAAATAGAAATTATTCAATTAATGTGATACTAACTTAAGTGCCGAAGGTCACTTTATGTTTACAGAATTTGTACAAACGTACCAAGATAGCTATGAGGTCAAAGGAAGATGACAACCAACAATCAAATCCCAAGACTGATTGTCAAGTGCTAGATTTGAAATTAAAGGCATTGTGACTGTTGCAAGATTGGTAAATGTTTTTATCTTCCTTAGTATTCAGCAGCTGGGAGATATGAGAGTATAGAGGTTGTCAGTTGATAATCATCAAAATGATTTTGTTGTTGAATTTACTATTTTACAGACAGTCCATCAGGAACCACATTCTAGTATTTATCTGTATATAGCATATGTATGCTGGAACTGCCAATGTATCTGAATGTTGTGTTTCCTCGCATATTTCTATACATGCTGAGGGAGAAATACCTTTGCATCCAGTGCCTTTGTCAAGGTCAGAATTAATTGTGTGGGATCAGCTTACTTAATCTTTTAGAGGTCATGAGACAGTGGCATCAGGTTTTTCTAGAGTTTGTAACAGAATAGACTATTATAGAAATAGATCCTGTACAAGCGGGCCCAGTCACCTGGACAAGTATTCACCTGTTTTTAACACATCGAGTCCAGCCTCATTTTAAATGAAGCAGATTCATAACCAAAAGGTATATATTATGTGCTGAGAATAAAAAAAAGGTCCTGGCGGGGTACTTGGGCACAAGCAAGTGTAACCAGCCAGTTATGTATGGATCTATTCAGTAATGACCAATCCTGCAATATTCCATGTTGTTTCAAGGGGTAGCACACATCCAATTCTCAATAGCACATATTGGATTTTTGACTATCTATTGGATAGAGGGGGTCATGTTACTTTGGATATGTGGTTTCATATATCTATCATTCCTACCATCTTGTTGAAGTTGTACAACACATTGGTAAACATAGAACATGACAGCGCAGAACAGGTCCTTCGGCCTTCGATGTTGCGCCAACCAATTAAGAAAAAGCAATGACCCTCCAACCTAAACCATTCCCTTTTCATCCATAAACTTATCTACTAACCTCTTAAATGCCACCAAACTTGGCGCATCTACAACTGCAGCAGGCAGGGCATTCCATACCCTTACCACCCTCTGGGTAAAGAACCTACCTCTGACATCCGTCCTATAACTACCACCCCTTAATTTAAAGCTATGTCCCCTCGTGCTAGCTTTCTCCATCCTAGGAAAAAGGCTATCACTGTCCACCCTATCTAAACCTCTAATCATCTTATATGCTTCAATAAGATCCCCTCTTAGCCGCCTCCTTTCTAACGAAAACAACCTCAAATCCTTCAACCTCTCTTCATAGGACCTGCCCTCCATACCAGGCAACATCCTGGTAAACCTCCTCTGTACCCTCTCCAATGCCTCCACATCTTTCTTATAATGTGGGGACCAGAACTGCACACAATACTCCAAGTGCGGCCGCACTAGAGTTTTGTACAGTTGCAACATGACGTTGCGGCTCCGAAATTCAATCCCCCTACCAATAAAAGCTAAGACTCCATATGCCTTCTTAACAACCTTATCGACTTGATTGCCAACTTTCAGGGATCTATGCACATATACACCAAGATCCCTCTGTTCATCAACACGATTAAGAGTCCTACCATTAGCCCTATACTCTACACATTTGTTATTCCTGCCAAAGTGAATTACCTCTCACTTTTCTGCATTAAACTCCATTTGCCACCTCTCGGCCCAGCTCTGCAACTTATCCAAGCCTCTTTGCAAACTATAACACCCCTCTTCACTATCTACCACTCCTCCGACTTTGGTGTCATCCGCAAATTTACTAATCCATCCTTCAATACCCTCATCCAGATCATTTATAAAAATTACAAACAGCAGTGGTCCCAAAACAGATCCCTGAGGTACACCACTTGTAAATGAACTCCATGATGAATAATTTCCATCAACCACCACTATCAGCTAGCCAATTCCTGATCCAATTAGCTAAATCACCCTCAATCCCACACATCTGCATTTTCTGCAGAAGCCTTCCATGTAAAGTCACACATGGAATACTGTGTGCAATTTTGGACACCCTATTATAGAAAGAATATTATTAAACTAGAAAGAGTGCAAAAAAGATTTACTGGGATGGTCCTTGGACTTGATGGATTGAGTTATAAGGAGAGGCTGAATAGATTGGGGTTTTTTTCTCTGGAGAGTAGGAAGCTGAGGGGTGACCTTAGAGAGGTTTATAAAATAATGAGGGCCATAGGCAAGGTAGAAAGTCAATATCTTTTCCCAAAGGTAGAGGAATCTAAAACTAGAGGGTATAGGCTTAAGGTGAGAAAGGAGAGATACAGAAGTGTCCAGAGGGGCAATTTTTTCACACAAAGGGTGGTGAGTGTCTGGTACAAGCTGCCAGAGGTAGTAGTAGAAGTGTGTTGTGGGAAATTTACCACTTCATAGTCAGACTTGGAGGTTTCAATAATACAGTTTTATTTCGGACAAAGCTTTGGGAGAAAGCACTAGTAGTCCGCAGTACTTGGCAGCTACCTTCTCAACTGCACAATGGTAGTTGATCATTTTTACACCTTTTAGACAATAGGCAGTACAGACATTGGCTGTTAACACATTGTTACAAGTCGAGTAGACAGATATGGACACCGACTGTTAACTCATCATTACAAGAAGATAGGTACGGACATGGACAGTTAACATATCATTGTTCTTAGAATGAGTAAATTTTTGCAGTTATGTCTTCTATCTATGACTGGTTTTGATCTATATATTCAGTGACTGATCTTGTTACATTTATGTATTTCTGTCCCTATTTGTGGCTGACTTTATCGGATTCATTGTTCTGGATCTGCTCTTATCTAGAGTGCCTCAAGCTCTGACCAACTTTCTGCAGCAATTCAGTTACAGCAGATTTTAACTTTTTTTGTAACTGTGCCTAAAACCAGTGCCTCTTAATGTCCCTTCCCAAGTAACCATTTTGTGTGCCAGGTAACTGTTTTGTGTCCTTCACTTTTAATTCCACCATAACAAGGCAGGTACAACTTTATCTCTTAAAAAGCATTTAGATAGTTACATGGGTATGATGGCTATAGTGGGATATGGGCCAAATGCGAGCAATTGGGATTAATTTAGGTTTTTTAAAAAAAAGGGCGGCATGGACAAGTTGGGCCAAAGGTCCTGTTTCCATGCTGTTTTGTTCTTTGTTAAACCTCTATGAGCCACGCCCCCACATGAATATATGAGATTGGCAATTGAGATTAAAGCCATTAGATCGGTTTTGGAACAGGTTGCCAATGTTACCGCTACAGCCCTCACTGAAGTCGGTGATGAGTGCTATGCACACGGTGATACTACAGAATCAAATGCACTAGATTCTATTTTGGCAGCCAAGGGTGGAACTTCCAAAGAACAAAGAGACCTTTGCATGTTTGTCCATAGATCTCTGAAGGTGGAAAGGCAGGTTAATAGGATGGTGAAAAAAGCACATGACACGCTCACCTTAATCAGTCAGGGTATAGGTTACAATAGCAGGAAGGTCATGATAGAGTTGTTCACAACTTTGGTGAGGCCACAGCTGGAGTACGGTGTGTAGTTCTGGTCACCACAATATAGGAAGGATGTGAATGCACTGGAAGAGATGCAGAGGAGATTTATCAGGACGCTGCCTGGGATGAACTTTTAAGTTATAAAGAGAGGTTGGATAGACTTGGGTTGTTTTCTCTGGAGCAGAGAAGACCGAAGGGTGACCTGATTGAGATGTTCAAGATTGAAGGGCATGGACAGGGTGGATAGGGAGCAGCTGTTCCCCTTATTTGAAAGACCAGTTACAAGGGGACACAAGTTAAAAGTGAGAGGTGGGAGGTTAGGAAAGATTTGAGGAAAACATATTTTTACGTAGAGGTTGGTGACTGGAATGCACTGTCCGGGAGGGGTGGTGGAGGCAGGATGCCTCACATCCTTTAAAAAGTACGTGGATGTGCACTTGGCACATTGAAGGCTATTGGCCCAATGCTGACAAGTGGGATCAGGTGAACAAGTCAGGGCCTTTCTTGCGTCGGTGCAGACTTGCAGCCTTGTTCTACCCGGCAACAAAAGTTGTTTTTATTGTTCTAGGTGATCACACATATCAGCAGACTTAACAATGATGCTTAAATCCAAATGGTATGGACATAGAAATCTAGTATAGCTAATTTTATCTGATTCCATTGTTCTGGAATTGAGTTGGATGTGTGAAGATTTTGCATAGTTTGAATTCCGCTCTTCAGTCGGCTGCTTTAAGACTGAGATGTTAATGCCAGTTTTGGCTGTGACATTGATGTCTGGAGCAGAACCATTGGGGAAAAATCAGGGTGAGAAAAGTCAATGCAGATGGCATCCTCTTCCTATCAAAGTTTACTCAGCAAGTCTTCCTTATAACAGACATTCCATTCCACCAGCAGACCATAAAATATGGAGTGATATGTCATTGAGTCTGCTCCACCATCCAGTAAGATCCTGAGTGATCTATGATAATCCTCAGCACCATCTTCCCACTTTGTTATAGCTGTTCATTCTTTTACTGATTAAAAAGCACAATTGGAAGACCACATAGAGACATTCAAGATCCAAGTACTGGCAAAGAACAAATTCAAAAATATCTGCATTTCATAATCCAAGTTGGCCAACAAAAGTCAGCTTGTATGCTAGGACTAAGGGCATCACAACCTTCCATTCAATTTTTAATGGTTGGGATTTTTAGCCATCTCAGGATTCAGACAAGGGATAGTCCAACTACCTAAACATCTTTGTCAAGAGACAGAATTATGTGACATGGACTCCTAGCTTATGGAACCAATGAAATTGTCTTGCTGTACTGCAAACTCAGTCTGCTATTTTATGATTTAATCAACAGCATTACAGAAAAGAGGCTCCATATAGATTAAATACTTGGTCCTATTTAAACTATTTCAATTGGAACGTCTATACATTGTCTGCCAGACTGATACATTGCTGCAGGATTATCCCATCATGTGAAGTCAACTCCACTGAAAAAGTGAATGACATTGCATCAATTTTTAGCCTGTGGAGTAATATGAAGGAATATCTCATTGGACATAGATTCATGGACTAGGGATCCATGTGAAACAATATTTATTTTCTGTTACCTGCACTATAAATCTTTTTCTCTATCCCTTCTTTACTGCATACCTGCAAAAGAGACAATGTTGTGACCATCCCCTTCTCCTTCCATCTAGGGTTCATCCTATCTTAAGTTTGCTGTAGGTTATCAGTAGAAAGCAGGTTATACCAATGCCAAGGGTTTGGAGAATGTGCCATCTCTTGTAAAGTTGGAGGCAAATCAAAATACCTTTCTGTTATGGGTGGATGGTGAGAGGAGAAATTACTGCTGTTTAAATTAATCCCCCTCCCTGCCCCATTTCACAGTAACCTGAAACTGACTTTTAAGAGCAAGAACTGGGTTTATAAAAACTGTGTTCTCAGGACCTTGTTGTAGGATTGTGAAACATAGACAACTTACAACCTATCAATAAAGGAAGCTCAAAATCTTTCATCTTTATGGTGACACATTCTGCACAATTCATGGAAGGACAAAATCACCAAGTGGCAGTCCTCTCAAAGGTAAATCTCCCAAGTATGTTGGCACTCATCAAGCAGAGGTGGCTTTGCTGAATTGGACATGTTTATAGAGTGGTAGACGGCCACATACCTAAGGATTTTCCAAATGGCAAGGTAGCCAGGGACAGACAACCAGTAGGACACCGAAGGCTTCATCTCGAATGCTCACAAGCATGATGTGGAAGTCTATTCTAGGGAAAGTCTCAGGGAATTTTACAGTAACTTCATTGCAGTGCTAATGTACGCTCTACTTGTGACTAATAAGCTTTAAACTTTTTATTCCATCTCACATTTCTTACATCCAGCAGCAAGGTTAAAACTTGCAACTTCCTGGACTTGGAAGTGCATTCAAACTCTCAATCGTTGGAGGAACTCATTGGGATGTCATTTAGATCAATTACAGCACTGATTTAGAAAAGCACACAAGAGCTAATATATGTATCGTGATTCAATTGCCTCATTCGACTTCAATGTTATTAGAAGTACTCTGATTTTAAAGTCAAAGGTGATTCTGTTACTTTCAGCCTGATACTTGCAAACCTGTGATTTCCTGATCTTTAAAGTTAAGGGAAAACAAAAGTATCTGCCTGGCGACTGGGTAATCTCACCCACTATATTTATTTCATTCTGTGAAAGAGAATCCTCAGAAAATATTCAATACCAATTATATTTCAGTCAAACAGAATTACTTTTCTAAACCATGTGAAACATTCACACAAGTTTCAGTCCATCTAATATATTCATGTAGTGTTTTACTCAACAAGTTAATATGTTTTGAACATTATCAATCATCCTGGAAATGCGCACAATGGAGTTTACATAACAATCCGTCAACAAGTAGAGGTTGTTAGTAAATACCTACTAAAGGAATTCCATTAAATTGGAAATGTGGAACGAAAAGTGAGTACATTATGTTAAAATTAAAGATTAATATGATTCATTTCAAGAAAGGTATGGACTTCTGACTTCAGAAGCAGATTTAGACATCCTGATTTATTCTGTTGAGTTGGAGCACAGGAATTAATTCAATTGAAGTTGTTTATCCAGTTTATTGAGTGCTGAGTCCACTCATCTTTTCCCATATTAAGTGTATAGCATTGCATCCCAAACTTTTTTCATTGTGATCCCCATTTTGAAACTTGAAAATTGACATGACTCCAGATGCCAGCAAAATCAGCAATAAAACAATGAAGTAACATTCTTAGACTTGAAACGTCTGTGTTACATGACATGAGACAGACAAAGCATGCTTAATAGTTAGCATTTTTTCGGAACAAGTTACTAGCCTGTCAGTTATCACATCAAGCATGGTTGACCAGGAGACTTAACACCCAACTCTAGTCGGATTGGAAGGATTTGCAGGTTAATAATCAACCTGTCTGGCTGTGTTATAATCTCATTTCCCATGGCCATCAACTCCTGAAATGGGACTTGAACTCAGCTTCTAGCTCAGAGATACGTTGCTACCTACTGCACCACAAGATATAGGAATGTTTAGCATATAATTATCAAAGTTTGCACATTATAGATGAAAATACACGCATACTGTATGATTACATATTAATATGAAACTCAATATTTGCAAAACTATTTTAAGAAATTACTTCATCTGGTGAACTTGATAGGAAGCAGCATACTATTGTGTCACCTTTGTATTCGGTATAATTGATCTATATCAATACATGCATAGTTGCATGCTGACATTGATCAATAATCAACATCACATCAAGGTTCCTTGAAAGCCACCCTGACATCATTGATTTTAGTGTAGGTTAAGACAAATATGAAGGATGTTAAATGACAAAATAATATTCAGTCATAGCGGCTATAGTTTTGCTATAGATTCTACTACAAGATTTAAGATAAAATAGACTTTGTTCACTTACCTGTGTTATGGACGGCAGCAGGTGGAGTTGGTGCGGAGAGGGGCAGACCTGATTTTCCCATTCACTACTCAGCTGTGAACAGAAAGGTATTTTTTTAATTCTGATTTCACCCTTTATAACTTTTCCTCAACCTTTAAAATTTGGAATAGAACATAGAACATAGAACATTACAGCGCAGAACAGGCCCTTCGGCCTTCGATGTTGCACCGACCAATTAGGAAACAGCAATGACCCTCTAACCTAAACCATTCCCTTTTCGTCTATAAACTTATCTACTAACCTCTTAAACACCACCAAACTTGGCGCATCTACAACTGCAGCAGGCAGGGCATTCCATACCCATACCACCCTCTGGGTAAAGAACCTACCTCTAACATCCATCCTAATACTACCACCCCTTAATTTAAAGCTATGTCCCCTCGTGCTAGCTTTCTCCATCCTAGGAAAAAGACTATCACTGTCCACCCTATCTAAACCTCTAATCATCTGATTAGAATGTTCCGATCTTCTATGAATAACTTGCACTCCAAACTTGAGACAAGATAAAATAAAAAGGGTTGGTTTATTTTCACACTCACGAGCATGCACGCAAGAGACCTTTTGCAATTTCCAGCCCTTTTCACTCACAATGAACACAGGATAAGGTGTACCTCAGGGATCTGTTTTGGGGCCCCTGCTGTTTGTAATTTTTATAAATGATCTGGATGAGGGTATTGAAGGATGGATTAGTAAATTTGCGGATGACACCAAAGTCGGAGGAGTGGTAGATAGTGAAGAGGGGTGTTATAGTTTGCAGAGAGACTTGGACAAGTTGCAGAGCTGGGCCGAGAGGTGGCAAATGGAGTTTAATGCGGAAAAGTGTGAGGTAATTCACTTTGGCAGGAATAACAAATGTGTAGAGTATAGGGCTAATGGTAGGACTCTTAATAGTGTTGAAGAACAGAGGGATCTTGGTGTATATGTGCATAGATCCTGAAAGTTGGCAATCAAGTCGATAAGGTTGTTAAGAAGGCATATGGAGTCTTAGCTTTTATTGGTAGGGGGATTGAATTTCGGAGCCGCAACGTCATGTTGCAACTGTACAAAACTTTAGTGTGGCCGCACTTGGAGTACTGTGTACAGTTCTGGTCCCCGCAATATAAGAAAGATGTGGAGGCATTGGAGACGGTACAAAGAAGGTTTACCAGGGTGTTGCCTGGTATGGAGGGCAGGTCTTATGAAGAGAGGCTGAGGGATTTGAGGTTGTTTTCGTTAGAAAGAAGGCGGCTAAGAGGAGACCTTATTGAAACATATAAGATGATTAGAGATTTAGATAGGAAAAAGGCTATCACTGTCCACCCTATCTAAATCTCTAATCATCTTATATGTTTCAATAAGGTCTCCTCTTAGCCGCCTTCTTTCTAATCAAAACAACCTCAAATCCCTCAGCCTCTCTTCATAAGACCTGCCCTCCATACCAGCTAACATCCTGGTAAACCTCCTCTGTACCCTCTCCAATGCCTCCACATCTTTCTTATAACGCGGGGACCAGAACTGTACACAATACTCCAAGTGCGGCCACACTAGAGTTTTGAACAGTTGCAACATGACGTTGCGGCTCCAAAATTCAATCCCCCTACCAATAAAAGCTAAGACTCCATATGCCTTCTTAACAACCTTATCGACTTGATTGCCAACTTTCAGGGATCTATGCACATATACACCAAGATCCCTCTGTTCTTCAACACTATTAAGAGTCCTACTATTAGCCCTATACTCTACACATTTGTTATTCCTGCCAAAGTGAATTACCTCACACTTTTCCACATTAAACTCCATTTGCCACCTCTCGGCCCAGCTCTGCAACTTGTCCAAGTCTCTCTGCAAACTATAACACTCCTCTTCACTATCTACCACTCCTCTGACTTTGGTGTCATCCGCAAATTTACTAATTTATCCTTCAATACCCTCATCCAGATCATTTATAAAAATTACAAACAGCAGGGGCCCCAAAACAGAACCCTGAGGTACACCTTATCCTGTGTTCATTGTGAGTGAAAAGGGCTGGAAATTGCAAAAGGTCTCTTGCATGCATGCTCGTGAGTGTGAAAATAAACCAACCCTTTTTATTTTATCTTGTCTCAAGTTTGGAGTGCAAGTTATTCATAGAAGATCGGAACATTCTAATCGGATGATTAGAGGTTTAGATAGGGTGGACAGTGATAGCCTTTTTCCTAGGATGGAGAAAGCTAGCACGAGGGGACATAGCTTTAAATTAAGGGGTGGTAGTTATAGGACGGATGTTAGAGGTAGGTTCTTTACCCAGAGGGTGGTAAGGGTATGGAATGCCCTGCCTGCTGCAGTTGTAGATGCGCCAAGTTTGGTGGCGTTTAAGAGGTTAGTAGATAAGTTTATAGACGAAAAGGGAATGGTTTAGGTTAGAGGGTCATTGCTTTTTCCTAATTGGTCAGTGCAACATCAAAGGCCGAAGGGTCTGTTCTGCGCTGTAATGTTCTATGTTCTAAAAGGGGAGAGGGTTCAGGGCACAGCCAGAACAAAATAAAGTTAAGATTTTACATGTGTCGAGAATCATAAGTAAAATGGAAGGTTTCTTCTGAGGAGAGGTTGACTGATTGTGAGGAGATCCATCAATCCAGAAACTCCCACAATGAAAGAAGGCATGTAGAATGAGTTAGTCTTGGAGGCACAAGTTTCAAAGTTTCAGCAGTTTTGATGAGGGTGTCCAGAGTTCTTTTTGCTGCCATCTGGTTGATGGTAGACAGCAGTTTGTTGCCTGGAGTCTATTCTGAATGGAAGTCAAACTGTAACTGACCGTAAGTCCCAGACTGAAGGAAGTCAACTGGCCCAAGTCTTGGTTAGGTGATACTGGTTTTCACTTGTTAAACAAGGTCCTCTTATTTAAACTATGTTAGACCAGTTAATGTTTAGGGCTATTATTGGAAATTAGGATCTACAAAGAGTCGTCTTTGTTTAAAGTTGGTTGAAACAGACTAAACGTCTGTTGGACCATTGTATGCGGTGGGTTGGAACGTTTATAATGGAATTTTATATTCCAGACATCTGAGGTGTTAGCCTTTGTTAACTTTGAAACTTCTGGAAGCCAGCACGTGACCAGCTGGAACCACTTGTCCACTCAGCAATTGTACACCTTGAAAAGCATAAAAAAACTTTATATAGTCCAGCTAATGTTATCTAATGACTGTGACACCCAAATGTTGAGCTATGTGCCTCCCAACCTGAGGCCAGTCTTTATGAGAAATGTGATATTTTATTAAATGGGTTCAGAAAATAAGATTCAAGTTACCAGCCAGTTTCAACCATATTCAGTGTGTACTTCAATGATAAATGAGCTCCCCTTCCCCACACACATATCATTGTAATACAGCCCTTTCCTCCTGACCTCAGCCAGCTGCCCTCCTCACCACAGTAATTAGAACCCCCCACATTCATTAGCTACTTGTGTGGGGAATGGAAAGGTAATTGGTCCAGTAGCCAGTGGAAACATAATCACACTGGTCCTGTGGCCAATACCTCTGAAACAGAGTCAATTGCTCACAGTACAACAGGCAGAACAAAATCAAAAAGGCAGCAAACTTTAAAGTTACCACTCACCTTCCTGGCTCAGCCATTTAATCTTCTGCCTTTTCCCCACAGTCACTAATTTACTTACTTTCCTTTACAAAATTGGTGCAAACCAACCAGTCGAGATTTTTTGCTTGGGTAGAGGCAGATCACAACACTAAATGTCATCGCTGTGACCTCAACATTTAGTTTGGGAACTGCTTGAGTACAGGATATCAAGCTGGGAAATATAGGTTGAAGTTTGTTTTCTCTCCTTAGGCCTTGCTGGACTACATATCTCAACCTGTCTGACTGGAAAGCAACTGGAACTTTTCATACACTAATAACAGGACAGAAGTGAAACTACATTTCTCCATTAGAATACTGCAAACTGGTACTAAAAAACCCAATTCTTGATACTGCAAAAGCTATGGGTCATGACAACACTCAGCAATAGAACTGAAGACATATGCAGCAGAATTTGTTGTCTTCTAGCCAAGTTATTCCAATATACCCATAACACTGGCATCCACTTGGTAAAGTGGAAAATTGCCCAGGTATGTCTTGTCCAAAAGAAGCAGGACAAATCGAACTAGGCCAATTATTGCCCATCAGTCTACTTTTGATGGTACAGTTCATGAACAGTACTATCAAGCTGAACAATAATCTGCTCATTGATGTTCAGTTTGGGTTCCATCAGGGTCACTCAGCTCCTGACCTCAGCCCAGGTTCAAACATGGAAACAGATATAAATTTAGTTGATATCTATCTAGGTTTACACTACTGAGGCTTATGTATTGTGTTCTTTAATGTGATGTGCAACTAGTTGTGATGATGAGCTCAACATATAAAACCTGCAAAACCTTATTTTGACAATCTCAAGCTTATACATGCACCATTAGATTAATGCCTGGTTATAATTTAACTGTTGATGCAAACAGACTCAGATGCCAATACATCCTCCTATCAGTAATGGTCCAAAAGTATCTCAGCTTTGTATCCCCAGGTTTCTGCACAGATAAACTCCCTCATTCCAACAAACGTATATTTAAGTTATTTGATGACTGGCTACTCTGCTTTCATTATTACTTTTTGGAAATTAAAAAAAAAATCAAGTTTCTTTTTGAGGGGGATGGGACAGTAGAATGTTCAGCAGCAGCCAGTTTTCTCTCTTTATTGTTGGTGCAGGTTGATAGATACACAATAGACTGAAACCACTGTTCCAGTTTTTCTTCCTTCTTTATCACATAAAAAGGATGGTCATTTTAACCTAAAAGCACTTCATAAGTAATAGAAAACCAAAGCTAACTTTACTGCAACAATTCAAGATAAATGTGGGCAAGACCAGCTATAAAGGATTGTTGACAACAATATACAATGTACAGTATTTTTACTAAGTGAGACAAGATTACAGAAAAAAGCTTAACAAAATGGTGCTGCATGCAAGTACTGTACTTCAACAAATCTGACACTAATGCAATTATCAAAAAGTAAAACTGAGTAGCAACATTCATCAATACACATACAGTATGTGCAGGGTGATTTCATTACACTGATCTCAAATACAAATTATACAGGGATTTTGAACAATGCTAATGAACTTAAGATAATACATGACCTCAAAGTATAAAGAGATGCTAAAATAATCTGACCTCATCTTTACTTTTGGAGTTTTCTCCTTTAGTTTTCACAATCCAATGCTAAAGCAGTAATGTCTAATCTCATTATACCATGGTACAAATAAACCTTCCCCAACTAACTAACGGCTAAAATTTTGATATTGCATATAGTCAACTTTTTGAATGCATTACAGTTAAAATTTGTTGTGCATGCTATTTAATACAGAACAAGGTCTGTGTGGTACCATTCAAGTTGTTGTGTACGCACACAGTTTAGTGAGAACTTTGTCCCAAAGTCTCTAATTATTTGATGAAATGCTGGCATCACTGCCAAGGCCAGCTAAAAATCCACACTGTTGTGGATCTGGAGTCACACGTAGGCTAGACCAGGTAAAGATGGCTAATTTCTTTCTCTGGGGCCATTAGTGACTCAGATGGATTTTTATTATAGGTGAAAAAGGCATACAGCACACTCACCTTTATCAATAGATTAGAAAAGTAGAATTGTATAGAGCTTTGGTGAGGCCACAGCTGAAATAATGTGAACAGTTCTGGTCGCCACATTATAAGAAAGATGCGACCGCACTGGTGGGGGGGTGGGTGGTGGGATTCACCATGAGGTTGGATAGGCTTGGGTTGTTTTCTCTAAAGCAGAGAAGACTGAAGGGCAACCTGATTGAGGTGTACAAGATAATAAAAGGCATAGATGGGGTGGATAGAGAGCAGCTATTCCCCTTAGTTGAAGGCTCAGTTACGAGGGGACACAAATTACAAGTGAGGAGCGGGAGGTTTAGGGGAGAATTTGAGAAAAATGTTTTTACCCAGAGGGTGGTGACAGTCTGGAATGCGCTGCCTGGGAGGGTGGAGGCGGCGGGATGCCTCACATCCTTTAAAAAGTACCTGGATGAGCACTTGGCACGCCATAACATTGAAGGCTATGGGCCAAATGCTGGAAAATGGAATTAGTTGGGCAGGCCAGGACCTTTCATGCGTTCGTGCAGACTCGATGGGCTGAAGGGCCTCTTCTGCACTGTAGCATTCTGTGATCCTGTTTCATTGTTGCCATTACTAAGACTAGTTTCCAATTCTAGATTTTAATACTTGAATTTGAATTCTACCAGCTGCCGTGGTGGGAATTTAACCTGTACCTGGGCCTCCAGATTACCTTACCATTACACCACTGTTTCCCCAGGAGGCATCCATCAATTATGGAGGTCAGATATTATCTTCTAAAAGATTACAGCAACAAATTAATTTTTCAAAATCATGATTTTCATTTAAGTCAACCAGCATTTTTGTTTGCTCCCCACTTAAAAGGTAAAAACCAAGTGTGTTGCCAACTATTTTATCATAAGGTCACACACTTAAATATAAAGTGTTAAAACCCATTAAACTAATAAAAACCTTCTTGAAACAAGTTGATGTCCAACAGCTTATCTAAAATAGCATTCTACATAATTATCTAAAAATAAGTTTCTACTTTTTCTAGGTTAGCTGCAGAAAAGTATCGTGTCACGTGGCGTGTTTCAAATGACAAAAACATGCACCACCAAAGAAAAGCATTCTAGCTTTGTCTTTGCTACTTTCTCTGCCTCTGCGAATGCCTTGTGGTCTTGACAGGTCCTTTCACCTTCTTTGGGGTTGCTGGAGATATTTTAGGAGACCCACGCCGAGATTTTTTAACTGCTGCTGGCTTTTTGGCCAACTTCACTGGTGCAGGCCTGGACTTTTTAGCTGCCTTTTTTGCTGATCCTTTCCTTGATGGTGTGCTCCTCTTAGCAGCGACTGCTTTCTTCGGCGTGGCAGATTTTCGTTTCTGCAGTTTAGCCTTGGCTCGTGGAACTGCCTTATGCCTGTTTCAGATTGCAAATGAGAAATATTGATCAGTCTATAAACAGCAATCAAATGGCAAAAACACAGTGATGTGTCAACATCATCATTGTTGGTGTATTATCAAGCAACTTGCACGGAATATTTAATCCAAAGAACAAGTTTTAGAACTGCCTGCCATAAGGAATCATTTAAATGTCCGTTGGTTTGTATCATATCAACAAGGAAATGTTGAGGAAAATAATATTTTAAGCTTCAAGTCCTTTGTCAGTATCTCATGAAGACTCTACACCTTTTATTTTTCCAGGTGTTGGTTGATGGGGCTTGCTGTGTATTTCTCATCATTTTTCTCTATTTCATTTATGGCGTCTAATGTTGCAGTTGTATAGAATGTTGTTAGACCACATTTGAGTACTGTGTCCAGTTCTGGTTGCTGCACTACCAGAAGGACATGGAGACCTTGGAGACAGTGCAGAGGAGGCTTACCAGAATGCTGCCTAGTATGGAAGGTCTTAGCTATGAGGAGAGATTGGGCACATTAGGGTTGTTCTCGCTGGAAAGACGGAGAATGAGGGGAGACCTAATAAAGGTGTAGAAGATTATGAAGGATATAGATACAGTGAACTTTGGGAATCTTTTTCCCAGGTTGGAAAAGAAAATCACGAGGGGTCACAGGCTTAGGGTGAGAGAGGCGAGGTATAATTCAGATATTAGACGGGGTTTTTCACACAGACGGTTGTGGGGGCCTGGAATGCACAGCAAAGTAGGATGGTGGAGACAGGCACGCTAGAGTTGTTTAAGGCTTACCTAGATAGACACATGAGCAGACTAGAGATGGAGGGATACAAAAAAATGTTCTAGTTAAGGATCAAGAGCTTCAGGACATTGCTAGGAATCAATAGACTCCCAAGGGCCATCCAACATATTTTATGGCTCACCTGTGTCTTACGTTGAAGCTACTAGGGATCTTCCGTGAATGTCTGTATAAGCTGTGTATGTTTATTGATGTCTCTTTTTTTTTTACCTCCACAGGTGATTCAGTCCACCTTGTTGGCCAACAAGGGGCATACATGCAGTGGATTGTGTGAGGGCTGCTCTTGGATGTTGCTTCAAGAGTTGCCTAGTGCTTCACGTCGTTAGTATATGTTTAAACTGGACCAATTGACGGGCAACACGACAGCTCAGTGACTATCACTGTCTGCTGTGCAGATACAGGAACCCAGGTCGGATCTCTGACTTGGGTCAGTATCTGTGGGAGTTTGCACATTCTCCCTGTGCTTGCGTGGGTTTTCTCTGGGTGCTCCGGTTTCCTCCCACCCCAAAAACATGCTTTTAGGCTGACTGGTGTTAATAAATTGTCCCTAAATTGGATCTTCCTTCATCTGGCGCACATATAATTCTTTAAATTTGCACCCCTTTATTGTGGAGTCAAGAGATGTAGACAAAAGTCATAGGTAGAAGGAGGATTGGAATCAGGCACTCACTGAGTGTTAAAATGGGCGGCACAGGCTTGTAGGGCCAAAGGGCCTGTTTCCTGTGTTGTTCTTTGTTATATTTCAAGTATTTACAATTTTATCTTAGCTGAGGCTTCACCACTTTCAATTACTGGTGCAAGTCAGAGCTTTTAATTTCATAAAAGGTGGTGGAATATACTGGTCAGTACAATGATGCTCATTTATTACATGGAAGTCTTTGCTTTGGCTTAACTTTACACTACTGAAATATGCAGAGATAAATACAGTTTATATACCTTTTCTTAGGTGGTTCGTCGTCAGATTCTTCTTCTTCGGATTCTGACCGTTCTTCATCATCCTCCTCTTCCTCCTCCTCGGATTCCTCCTCTTCTTCCTGATGCTTTTTTTCTGGGAAAAGGACACTAGGACTAAAGGAAAATGGTAGAAAATTTCATCACAATTAGTTTCTTGTTCAATACAAAGAAACCTTAGTGTCGGCAATTTTTCTAGAATTTTCTAAAGATGTAGCTTGGGCCATTCTGCTCGTATGCAGTAAAACAGCAAGTTATCACAAATAGGAATAATCAAAGTATTTTAAGGTTATATAAGACTTAAATCAAGCTGAGGAAATCATTACTTTAAATAATAAAAAATAAAAAATTAACAAATGGAGATGTTACTTTTTTTGTTCCTGTTCCTTTTATCTTCAAAACTACATGAGAAGAGGGGAATATACAAGGATACGATTCCTTTAAGAAATTCACTTTGTTCCGGTCTTTCTCCATTGTTTCTCAGCCAGTGTAGTACTGACATGCTGTGCTTGGTTGAAATCATTAGGTTACATTTCAGCTTCATTTGAAGCAATTTTTAAAAGTGACATCTTGGCCTTTTGGCTAAGATGCAAGTGAGATCAAGCCTTGGAGGAACTGTGAGGCCTTTTATTGTCAGCTTGGATTGGTAATGTTTCAACTTGTTGAGACTCTGAATTGGACTCGATTGGATTGAGTTGGAATAAAAACAAAAAAAAAACCAAGGCTGTTTGAATCATTCATTTCTTTACCTATAAAGATATTAGATACACTTCCAGAATAATAGACAATTTAACATATTTAAATTGTCCACGCAATTAAATGAACAGCTCTAAGCCGCACATCAGAAGGAGCACCCAGTTAGATAGTTGAAAGTTTAACCTGGTCATTAAACAGACAGCAGGACTGAAAGAACAATATACATGCAGAGGGCAGTGATTGAAGGATGCTGAAGACCTTGTCTACTACAAATAACTTCATATTCACACTGATGTACACAAAATAATACCAAAATTAGCAGCACTAAACAGGTAAGAATGTAACATATCATCATTGAAGTACTTGTTTGAAGCTATCTGATTGAGACAGCATTGCTGGGTCAAAGCAGGAAATATTGAAGGAGTTTAACATCTTGATTCAGGTACTGTGGAACAATCTAATATCCCCTAATGTATCCTGTTTTACGTTTGATACTAAAGATTCCACTAACTTTTTAATCAAGTCAGTTGGCGTATAGAGTTAACCTTAGGCAATTCCAGTACAAGCCTGGGCTTCATACATAGAACTGTAAATTGTATAGCTTCTGTGTAACCAGTTGTAAAGTTCCTGTCATAGATCTTAAAACAGTAACTGCAAAAGACAAATGGTGTGGATAGAATGCTTCAAAACATCACGGCAAGGGCTGCTGTTAATGATTTAATTCTTAACAATCCTGATAAATCAGGATGATCAGCTCTGATCACAGAGACCTTTGCTGGAGAAGATCCAATATAAAAGTGTAAGCAACATGGTCCACTTCTAGTGACTGCTGCTAGGCCAATGAAAGGGAACTTTCTACAAGTTGAAATCATTAAAATGTGTCAAAAAGAGCAAATATTGATGAGGTGGTACTGTTAGTCGATTTCAAAGCCAAAACTGTTGGATCAAAAGCAGCATTTACAGAATTAAGATTTGCACACTACAAAATACATCAGAAAAATTACACAATGATTATATAACACAATGTTGTTTGGCTCATTGTGTTCATACTAGCTCTTTTGTAAGAGCAACTCTGCAGGTCCATCACCCAATCTTTTCCCATAACCTAGCAAAATTTTTTCTCTTTTCAGGTGTTTATTCCCTTTTGAAAGCCACAATTTAATCTGGCTCCACCACATTCCCAAGCAGTACAATCCAGATTCTAACCACTTGCTATGCAAAAAAGGTTTATCCATATCTCACCTCTGGTTCTTTTACCAATTACCAATTACCTTAAATTGTCTTCTTCTGGTTTTTAACTCTTCAAGCTTTGTGAAGCCTCCCCCTAACTCTAATCATGATTTTAAACACCCTTTCTCTCAATCCTCCTTCACAAAGGAGAACAATCCCAGCTTCACCAATTATCCACAAAACTCACTCATCCCTAGTACATTTTTGTACATCTTTCCTGCACTCTCACCAATGTATTCCTGCACTCTCACCAATGTATTCACATCCTTTCTTAAGTGCAGTGCCCAGAAATAGACATTATATTCCAGTTAAAGTTGAATCAGTATATTCAGTGTAACATTAAAAACTGTGATCAACTCCCTTTGAGGGTTAACAATCAAAACTAAACATAGAACTAAATGAATTTGGAAGTGACAAAATAACAAATTTTTTAGACACTGTACAAAATGAATAATTCCATCCTAAACCTTCTGCCTTTGGATACACAATGAATAAGGAAGTAACGTGTTCAAATTCAAAATCAGCCACAGAACTCATATTTGCTTCACTAAAACAGAATGCGTACAGAAAATGGCCAAGTACGTGTGTAATCAGATGTTACAACTGATCCAAGGCTTCTGATCATAATTGTAACTATCAGTGCAATATGGGAGGCGTTCTAAAATCTTGTTAATTAAAAGCTTCCTTGCCTGGGGTAGAACGGGAAACAAAGTTGGAAGGAGCCACTGAATCCTTTCCCAGAAATCTGTTCAATCCATCCATTTTTTTCACATTTTTGCAGAGTTCTCTTCAGCATATGCACTGTAGATGACAACATAGGATATTCATCAAGATAGGAATGTTAAAGTCACCACTTTCTTACACATCCTGCCTACAAACAGCAAAAAAAAAGCTACAGAAGAAAACTTCTGTTTCTGCATCCTAAAAATCATATCGCTGTTGTCTAGTTGCAGCATCACCACAATGCAAAATTTTATAACAAAAGTTTTAACTGTCATAACCATACATTTCCTAAAGAATGCATTACTTTGAACACTTTCTCCTCTGTAAAGAAGAAAACCATTTTAATTTCTGTGCTTCAAATTCTTTGTGATTAGACACAAATTTAAATGCCAAGAAACAATATAACCTCCATTTCAAAAAATGAGCTTGATACCTCAATAGTGCAACATCACTTGGAGTACTGTGCACTTTGCTGATAATTTTATCTCAAAAAATGTGATGACCCCATTGGGAATACTCAAAGAAGTACAATGAAGATAACCCCTGATCTAACAGTACTGCAGAACAACAATAGATTCATGTCTTAGGTTCACATAAACAAAAATTAGAAAGGACCTGATTCAAGTACTCCACAATTTTCAGGATGCTGCTAGCACATCAATGGGTTTAATGTGATGGAGTCCAGAAGATTGAGGTGAATGGGTGCACAAAATAGTTATCTTAGTGAGAGGGAAAGGGAACTGTGGAATAAACAATATCTCAATAAGGTGGGAGTGAAGATCTTTTCCTTACTATTCTTGTACTAAAGACATTGCACCTTTTTTCAGAAAAAAATCTAAGCAGGAGAAGTGATTTTAGGCTATTGATAAGTTGGGTTTCCTGGGACTTGTCTGATTATCATTTAGGAGTTGGAGACAAATTTCTGGTCCTGGTATTCTGAATTAGCTATATGAGTATTTTTGTTCTGTCTCTTCCAGGAGCATGTTGAGGGTTTTGCTGTTGATGCAGGGAAAAGATATACAAGTGTACCATTGAAAATTAGAAGTAGGGATAAAAATATATCAAGAATGCAATTTAACTGTAAAGGATATTTTTATATAAATTTTCTTAACAGGGCAAAACACATTCTGGATAAAACTGCGAATTAGCAACTTCCCAGATAGCACCCCGGAAATTGTTTTCCCAATTAAGCAATCAGCTTTTAGATAGCAAGTTGATCTCATAGGCAAAATTTATAGAAAAACATTTTTACTGAAATAATACAAGTTATAGATGTTAGAAATGTATATGACTTACTCTGGAAATTAGAATTCGTTGCAGGAACTTTCTCCGAGACATATTTTTTAAGAGCTGTTGTTGAGCAGGTTTTAGGTTCATTCATGGCAGTTATGGCACTAAGGATTGCATCCTCAAATGGACCTCCACTTAGCAATGGCTTATCTCCAGCCCTTTTGAGCTGCAACGGGGGAAGATTTGAAACAGTGTATACAATTTTAGTCTCTAGGATCCATATTCTTTTATTTTCACAAATAAACAATTAGTGCAACCATCAATTTTGACACTGTACCGCAGATACAGCCAAAATGCAGACTCCTTACAGCTTAGAAATTGAGTTCATGCAACTAAACAGATGCAATTGCAAATGTTCATTTCCTGCAGGTGGATCACTATTGTAAAGTGCTCCATCTTGTGCTCAAACCAAAAACTGCCATGGGAGCTAACAATTAGAACATTAAATAACTAAACAAATGCTGTCAGGACACTAGTCTTCATTGACTTACTCCAGTTAAAAAAATTCCAACAAATAGGGCAAAATAATCAGGGTGACTTCTAAACACCTACCAGAGGTAAGACAAAAATCCATTCAAATGCAGCAGGGTCACGCATTCATCCCAAACTGGCAGTGACAAAACTAGACCCAAAGAACTCCTGAGTATGCGCATTTCACTGACTACTTACCTGGAATGTGCCTGATGCTCCCTTGCCAGTGATCTGCTCCAGCTGACCCTTATCCACAGCTCTTTGCAAAGCCTGTTTGAGCAAATAGGGCCTGCAACCAAGCACACAATCGAAGCATTTTCGGTGTGGGAAATGATACAACTCATATTCTCAAAAAAGGCGACATAAGAGACATGTTAACTCACATCCAGAAACATAATGTCTTGCAATGAAAATGAATTTGCTGACCAATCTACCAAGTATTTGAAAAAAAGCACGTAAAGGCATTATTCTTGGTCATTAGCTGCTTGATTTCTAGCCCCGTAAAAGAAAGGAGAGTCCGACAGGAAGAAGAAAAGGCCAGATGGCTGGACAGGCAGGGAAGGGAGAGTAGAACAAGAAGCAGAAATAATGAGGATGGAGGGAAGAGGTGAAGAGTTTGAAAGCTCTCAATTTGATCATTGCTCCTTGTACCCATTGGCCAAAGTATTTTTTAGTAATACACAAACATCATTATTGCTACACCTCTTCTTTCCCATCCCAACATTTGCTGTCCTCTGGTTACCAATGTTACACATTTAAATTGCAGCTTATTCCTCCTCAGTCACTCTGCTGAACTATATTCCATTTCGGAGCAAAGTCCATATTTCTGAAGTTCAGTTAAATTTGCCAAAACTAATAATTTTCCAACAATTTAAGAAATCGACTGGTTACATCACTTCAGCAACTGGATAACTTTCACATCTTTAGTGACTGACCTTTGAGAATGAAGACCAGAGCATGGTAAAGAATTGGCCCATTTTCAAAGCAGAAAATTCGCGTACTTCACATTCATTGCAGCCTTGGGCAAGTACGCCAACAGGAATTTTTACTTTCATACCTGCTCTCAGCATTCAGTTTGGGATAATACTGAAGAAGATACTTCTTGATAAGACTGTATGATGCCTCTTTAGGTTCACACAGCTTTGTGAATGCCAGTGGAAGAGCATCCTCCAGTTTTATTGGCTGCTCCATTGGTCCAGATGAAGTGGTTTTCTATACAAAAAGAATACTAGGCTTGATCAAAAATAAGAACATTTGTTTGTAAAAAAAACACTTACGTCCTGTACAGTCCATATTAAGTTTTCGGTGTAGAGGTATTATTTCCAAGTTTTGAGGTGATCAAGATCCTACTCCAACTGGAAAAGCATATGGATGTACTGAAAACTGAAAAAAGTTATCAATACGTCTATTGCTGAATCATGGAGGATTCTGGCCAAAAAGACTTTGAAAAAAAACAAAGAAAAACTGCTAATACCAAGGGGAAAGTCCATTTATAATGTGAAGATCACCAAAATCTCATCAATTAAAATCTCTCAGGAATCCTAGACTGCTGAACAAGAACCTATATGAAAAAATAATAATTGAAGTGTTGTTCAAAAAACCGCAATCAGTTACCATCTCTAAATATATACCAACATTCAAGCAGTAGCTCTCAAAAACTCCAGACGTGTTGAAATCTTCAGTTAGGCTAAGGTCTGAACTTTGGCAGGACTAACTACACAGTAATGCAACCATTAGTAGTTTATTCTGTTCACAATGAAATTTCACATCCTTTTAATTTGGAATGATGGAAATCCTCACTACATGAATATATGACTGTCAAAAACAAATGCAAGATTGGAATATGTAAAAAGCTAGGCATGTAGAAATATTCAGGCACCACTATCAGGACCAGTAAATGCTTCTTCAATGAAAATGTACCAGCTCATTACAGAAACTTAACAGATCTGAGAAAGCACATTTCATCAATATCTTAGCCTCATTCCTGTTTGCTTGGTATACTTTTCAATTCTTTTGCTTGTATCAGCATAAACAAAATATAAACAGCCCAATTATCTTAAACATGAAATACTGCAAATCTGTCCATGCCGTTTGATCCCAAACAACTCTTGCTTGCCTATTCCAGGTTTTCAATATACTGTATTTTCCAGTCAACAACAAAACAACGTCATGATTTTCCTTTTCCTGATGGCAGTTTAAATCTGGCGCCAGGTCAACAGTATTGTTAGGTGTCACTACTGTCAGATGGCAGGGTAAGCAGCCAAGGTAAAAACCCAGTTATACTCATTCAACAAGATGTTATTTTTTCAAGTCTTCTTTAAAGTGTAAGAGTGGAAGTTTTCACCTTCATAGCTTGCTTGCTTGCTGGGACTCCTTTAACAGTACACCTGCTAATAAGGCAGAATCACCAACAGAAACTTCTAACTTTCCACATTACCTGATGCTTATGCAGACTCCTAAAGTCACAGTCAGGTTCTCTGGAGTGTCGACAATGAATGCTGACAATTTCATATCATTACCACGACACAGTCCAAGGGACGATTATCACAAAAAAAATTCTAAGTAATGCATTCACATGAAAACTAGAGTAAATCACACTGCTTTTCTTCAATAGGAGGTCAGAGAAGAACTACAGAGCGCACTAGCATGAATCATGTTGGAAATCAGGTGGAAGGGCTATCCCCGCCAGAGACACTGGCAGCACAGTACTGAGCTGTCAGCATCTGAGATCAGCACACGTACAGTGGCCCCTGACTGCCAGCGTCCCAAAATAGTCCTTGGAGGAGGGTTGGGGGGGTGGGGGAGAAGGGTGTTGGGGGGTTTTAAGAGGCTTATGGGCCCAGAGACTTCAGTCCCTGACGCGCGGATTATATTTAAATACTAAAATTACCACATGCCTGCACTACGCAGCTCTGGGCCTATTTCCTTTGTGGAGCTATAGCGCTGCTGAGGGCCGAACACCCAGTGCTGATTGTGCTAATCTGGTCCTGCTGAAATCTCCCACCTCACCATGCTAAAAAAAATAGTGCAGCAGGATTAGAGAATTGCCCACCGATAGTTTATAGATGCAAACACACTTAAGGGAAGCTGGAGCCAGCAACATTACACATTCTTGGATTTGCCTAGTGTGACTACTTTCCTCACAGATATTACTAGAGCATTTGTCTTGAGATAGGTCAGGTTCAGCACTTGCTAAACAATACAGCTGCACTGCTGACCCACTGATTGACGCAATAAATGTTAGCCATTGTGGTAGAAAAACGGACATGCAAAACATGGTCAATTCCGCTGGTATAACAGTTGCAAGCACTTATTTACCTTTTTATCCTGTTTTGATTTATTTGTTTGTTTTCCTGCATTTGCAACCACCACAAAACTCCCTGAAGCACCTTTTCCCTTCACCTGAAAAGAGCAAATGCAAGGTTACTGCATATTATATACAGATAGCATACTGTGAACCAGTTCAAACAAGCTCAATAGTAACACCATTCTGCATTTGAATATTCTATCTGGCAAAAAATATTTTTTTGCTCAGCACAGTAAGTGGAAAATTCCCCACGAATATTTGTGACATTTCACAAAACAAAACACGTTGGGGTCACAATCTCAGCATCTTGATAAAGGTTTCATGGAAATTCAGACTTCTGCCGCACTCAGCGTAATGACAGATACCACTGCTGACAGACGAAAGCTTGTACTACCAAGCTTGCTGAAGTCAAGCACAGCCTTGGCTGGACACAGAACAAAGCTGATTATATCAGATTCAAATATGATCTCCCAAGTAGGTAAGCCAGCAAGAAAAAAAGGTTACAAGAATTAGTATACTAATATTCATCCACTTCACCTTGGTAACTGTAAAGTACAAGATCATGGAGTTTTTGATTAATCACAGCAATCAATTTCTAACAAATAGTCTACAAAGACCCTGGTTGGAGGCAAGGAAAACCCAAAAGACTTGTGAGAATAGATTACTTCATCTCTTTATTCCCAAGCATGTTACATTTGTCACATCTCAAATTAGTCATAAATTGCATCCCAGAATATTACTTTATGCAAGAAATCTAACTTGCATTTGAATCAATCAGTGCTGACAGCTTCCACCATCTGCCTTAGGAGCATGCTCCACACACTACTTGCTCACTGAAACATTTCTATAGATTAATTTTGCATTTACTCTCTTCACTGACTGGCATTTCCTCAAATTCTGCTGTTCCTGACAAGATGAAATAGATCTCGTCATTTGTCTCCATTAACTCGCTTCTCTAGAATCTCAAATATTGAACCTGTACATCCTCTCAACCATCTTTTGCAGCAAGTCTCACTATGCAATTTACATAATTAGTCCTCAGAATCCAGTCCCTTCAGCTCTTCAATCATTTTTTCAATAGTTGTACCGTGGCAGCAGGACGCCCACAAACTCCAGCTACCAATGATCTATAAAGTGGCAAGATTACCTCATATTCTAGAAAGAGGATGATGGAGAAAGAAATATAAAAAGAAAAAGGAGAAAAAGTTTAAAATGATTCTATCATTCCAGGGTGCATTTAAATTTCTTCATCTAATATGTATTATCAATTTGGAATCCAGTCCTATTCATCTCATAGGATCTACGTTCTACTTCAGTGACAATGAAAGATTGGAAGAGGAGGAAGAGGGTTTTTCATAAAATAATCTAACATTTACCTGTTTAATAGCTCCGCGTTGTATCTCCCGTTTTAAGGCTTGTTTTAGTATATATCCTCTGCGTTCCAATTCCAGTGATGGATACTTGTTAATTATGTATTTTCTTATGGCAACAACAGAAGCACCAGACTTCTGAAAACAAGCCTGGAAAAAGAGAGACACTAAGCATTTCAAAATGCTTCCTGTTTAGCAGGTGATTTACTGAACTGAAGCAACTCACTACAATTGTCATTTTACAAAGAAGACATTTGATTTCAAACAAACTACTAACTTGATTGCTGGCAATTACCACCAATGACTCATGGTATCCTACAGAAATACATCCCACACTTTAAACAACTGAGATTATAGATCATGAGCCAACATTCAGATACCAATTAATAAGCAAGAATTTGTAAAGAATTGCTGTCACTCCCATACAATCTGCAAAGACCAAGGTGCCAATCAGAATGCTACAGCTGACCTGTGCCCAGGGCTGTAGTGAATTCCTAATTTTGGAGCTGTATCAGTTGCTTGACATTGAGTTTTATTCTTCAGGGTAATGCTTAGAATAGCATTCTCACAAGAGCCAGAAGGCCATGGTTTCAAACCCAGTTAAAAGACTTGAGCACAAAATTGAGACTACTTCAGCGCAGGGAGTTTAACAGCTTCAGGGAGGTTGTTACACTAAAGGCACAGAGCTCAGGTAATTGGGTTACCGTCAGGTGAAGGAAGGGGAAAGGGTAGGCAGAGCAGGGTTCCCCTGTGGCCATTTCCCTCCATAACAGGTATATTGATGTGGATTCTATTGTGAGGGATGTCTTACCTGCAACATGCTGTGGCCGGATCTCTGGAACTGAATTTGGTTCTGCAGCACAGGAAGGGAGGGTGGAAGAAGAGGAGAGCAGTAGTGATAGAGGACTCAATAGTCAGAGATACAGACAAGACGTTCTGTGGTTGTGACAGAAACTCCCGGATGGTTTGCTGCCTTCTGGGTGCTAGGGTCAGGGATGTCTCTGATCAAGTGCATAGCATTCTGAAGTGAGAGGATGATCAGCCAGATGTCATGATATACATCGGTACTAATGACGTAGGAAGGAAGAGTGGGTATAGAGAGCTTGGTAAGAAGTTAAAAATCAGAACCCCGAAGATAGTAATCTCAGGATTACTACCTGTGCCATCTGCCAGTGAGTATAAGAGTAGGATGCTTGGGTGGATGAACATGTGGCTGAGGAACTGGTGTAGGGGGCAGGGTTTCAGATATCTAGATCATTGGGACTTCTGGGACGGGTGGGGCCTGTACAAGAGAGACAGTTTACATCTGAACTACAAGGAGATCAATATACTTGCAGAGAGGTTTGCTAGTGTTATTGGGAAAGGTTTAAACTAGATTTGCAGGGAGATGGGAACCAACGGGGGTGAAATAATGTTAATAGTTCATGCAAAATCACAAATAGAAGGGTCCTGTGTGGTGGTAATAATCTTCTGAGGTGTGC
Source organism: Sphyrna mokarran (assembly GCA_024679065.1). Lineage (NCBI taxonomy): Eukaryota > Metazoa > Chordata > Chondrichthyes > Carcharhiniformes > Carcharhinidae > Sphyrna > Sphyrna mokarran. The sequence goes on from JAGIQG010000028.1 coordinate 33,909,496, forward strand.
TGATTTCAATGCCAGAAATGTTGTAGAGAAGGCAGACGAGCTGAGGACTGACGCATGGAATTACTACATTACAGCCATTAGTGAAAATGTGGCTACAGGAGGGGCAGGACTGGCAGCTCAATGTCATTCTGACATTTCAGGCGTAATAGAGGCAGAATGATGAAAAGTGGGGGTGCCATTGCTAGTCAGCGAAAATGTTGCAGCAGTGCTCAGGCAGGACAGATTAGAGGGCTTTCTACTGAGGCCATATGGGTGGAGCTGAGAAACTGGAAAGGTATGACCACATTAATGGGATTGTATTATAGACCACCCAATAGTCAGCAAGAATTGGAGGAGCAAATCTGCAGAGAGATAGCAGACAACCAAGGAAACAAAGTTGTGATAGCAAGGGATTTTAATTTTCCACATATAGATTGGGAGTCCCATACAGTTAAAGGTCTAAGATATTTAGATTTTGTAAAATATGTTCAAGAAAATTTTCTAAATCAATATATAGAGATGCCAAATAGAGAGGATGCAATCTTAGATCTCCCATTAGGAAATGAGTTAGGGCAAGTGATGGAAGTAGGGGAACACTTTGGTTCCAGTGATCATAGCGACATTAGTTTCATCTTGATCATGGATAAAGATAGATCTGGTCCTTGGGTTGAGGTTCTAAACTGGAAAAAGGCCAAATTTGATGAGAAAGAATCTAAAATGTGCAGAGTGGATAGGCTGTTTTCTGGCAAGGATGTAATTGGTAAGTGAGAGACCTTCAAAGGAGAAATTATGAATGTGCAGAGTTTGTATGCTCCTGTCAGAACTAAAGGCAAAATGAATAAGAATAAGGAACCTTGGTTCTCGAGGGATATTGGAACTCTGATAAAGAAGAGAGAGATGTATGACATGTATAGGCAACAGGGAGCAATAAGATGCTCGAGTATAAAAAATGCAAGAAACTACTTGAGAAATCAGGAGAGCTAAAAGACATGAGGTTGCTTTGGCAGTCAAGGTGAAGCTAAGAGCTTCTACAGGTATATTAAGAGCAAAAGAATAGTAAGGGATAAAATTGGTCTTCTTGAAGATCAAAGTGGTTGACTATGTATGGAACCAAAAGAAATGGGGGAAATATTAAGTGGATATTTTGCATCCATATTTACTAAGGAAACTGGCATGGGGTCTATAGAAATAAGGCAAATAAGCAGGGAGGTCGTGGAACCTATACAGATTAAAGGGGAGGAGGTGTTTGCTGTCGAGGCAAATCAGTAGATAAATTTCCAGGATCGGACAGGGTATTCCCTCGGATCTTGAAGGAGACTAGTGTTGAAATTACAGGGGCCCTTGCAGATATATTTAAAATGTCGGCATCCACGGGTAAGGTGCTGGATGATTGGAGGATGGCTCATGTTGTTCCGTTATTTAAAAAAGACTCAAAACATAATCTGGGAAATTATAGACCAGTAAATTTGACATCAGTAGTAGGTAAATTATTGGGAGGAGTACTAAGAGATAGGATCTACACATATTTGGATAGACAGGGTCTTATAAGAGAGAGTCAAAATGGCTTTGTGCACGGTAGGTCATGTTTGATAAATCTATTAGAGTTTTTTGAGGAGGTTAACAAGAAAGTGGATGAAGGAAAGGTAGTGTATGTTGTCTACATGGACTTCAGTAAGGCCTTTGGCAAGATCCCGCATGGGAGGTTAGTTAGGAAGGTTCAGTCGCTAGGTATAGATGGAGAGGTAGTAAATTGGATTAGACATTGGCTCAATGAAAGAAGCCAGAGAGTGGTAGTAGAGGATTGCTTCTCTGAGTGGAGACCTGTGACTAGTGGTGTGCCATAGAGATCAGTGTTGGGTTCACTGTTGTTTGTCACCTATATCAGTGATTTGGATGATAATGTGGTAAATTGGATCAACAAATTTGCTGATAATACAAAGATTGGAGGTGTAGTGGTCAATGAGGATGGTTTTCAAAGCTTGCAGAGTGATTTGGACCAACTAGAAAAATGGCAGATGGAGTTTAATGCAGTCAAGTGTGAGGTACTGCACTTTGGAAGGACAAACCAAGGTAGAACATACAAGGTAAATGGTAGGACTCTGAACAGTGCAGTAGAACAGAGGATATGGAAATACAGATACATAATTCCCTAAAAGTAGCATTACAGGTAGATTGGGTCGTAAAGAGATCTTTTAGAACATTGGTCTTTATAAATCAAAATACTTAGTATAAGAGTTGGAATATTACGGTGAGGTTGTATAAGACATTGGTGAGACCGAATTTAGAATATTGTGTACAGTTTAGGCCACCTAATTACAGGAAGGATATTAATAAAGATTGAAAGAGTGCAGAGAAGCTTTACAAGGATGTTGCCGGGACTTGAGAAACTGAGTTACAAGGAAAGTTGAATAGGTTAGGACTTTATTCCCTGGCGAGTAGAAGAATGAGGGGAGATTTGATAGAGGTGTATAAAATGATGATGGGTATAGATACAGTGAATGCAAGCAGGGTTTTTCCACTGAGGCTAGAGGAGAAAAAAACTAGAGGACATGGATTAAAGGTGAAGGGGGAAAGGTTTAAAGGGAATATTAGGAGGGGCTTCTTCACACAGAGTGGTGGGAGTGTGGAATGAGTTGCCAGATGAAAGTGAGTGCAGGCTTATTTTTAACATTTAAGAAAAACTTGGACAGGCACATGGATGAGAGGGATGTGGAGGGATATGGTCCAGGTACAGATCAGTAGGACTAGGCAGAAAAATGTTTCGGCACAGCCAAGAAGGACCAAAAGACCTGCTTCTATGCTGTAATGTTCTATGGTATAGAGAGGATACTGCACTGTCAAAGATACTCCCAATGGAACCAGGGAGATTTCCCAGTACTCTGGCCAACATTTATCCTTCAACTCCACCTCTAGAACAGTTTATTTGGATATTGATCTCATTGCTGTTTGTGTGTGTTAACTGGTGTTGCATTTTCCAACATTGTACTAATAACAATAAATACCATTGGTTGTAAGGTGCTTTGCTACTTATAGAGTATGTGAAATTGCTATATAAATTCAACTTTTATTTCATTGAACAAAGACAAGTTGAAAGTAACCAAAAGAGGATTGAGTCTGAGTTGCCTAATGCTGGTATAAACAATATTTAAATAGCTTTGCATAGACACAAGGGAAGCAAACACATTATCAACCTTCAGTTCAAACTTCAAATATATTTTTGTAAAATGTTTTAATTATTGGCAAGACCATTGTCTTTGATCTATCACACTCTACTCTTGCCATCAAATCCAACCCCTCCTTGGTTACTGCCCCGGCTCAACCAGATTGTTCACAATTTCAGCAACCTGCTCAACAATGAATTCAACTTCCAGCCACACATTCTGTCTAACTCAAAAACTACTGCTTCCACAATCAACTGTCTTCCTCTGCCAACTGTTGCTGAAAACTCTCATGTATGTCACTTCACACTTGTAGACTTGACTATTCAAATGTTCTTCTGGAAGTATCTTATATATGCCATAAACTTCACAGCTCAACTACTTGTATCTCATCTGTCACTATATACTGCTTACCTGTTGCCTAATTCTTGATGAACAGTCCTTCAACACCTAAATTTAAAATTCTTCCCCTTGCATTTAAATCTTATCATAGTATCATTAAAATCAAAGGCTATAATTTCTGCTATCTCTATGACAGCAGTCCAAATGTTGTTATTCTAGCTGCCCTTTTACTCAGGCCCCTCAGCCCATTATTGACAATAGTGCCTTTAGCCACTTAGGCTCCAGGCTTCTTCCCTAAAATCCTCTACCTCAATATGTTGGATCATGTGTTCAAACTCCCAAGGTTTAAGAAATCAAAGTGTCAACACTTGTTGATTAACATTGTTACGACAGTGATAAGCAACAGAATATGGGCTTTAACAAATATAGCTTTACCAATGTTTATGTTTCTATGATTTAAATATCAAGCAAAAATAATGAAGAGATATCAGTTGCTTAAAATTTGGTAATACTTAGTGAAAATTGCTGAGTAGCTTATGCACCTGGAAAAGATTTTCTATCTTACCTTAATAGCTTCTATGACAATAGCATCCATTTTTGGTCGTGCAGTACTACCGATCTGAGAATTTTTCTGCACTCGAGCCAGTTGACTGGCTGACAATGTAGCCCAAGATGGAATGGTCTTTTTAATCTTCTTATCCTTGGCTGGCTCCTTTTCTCTGTCATGGTCACAAATCACAAAGATTTAATGCTTCTCACTATTCTCTCAGAAACGATATCTCATTTACGTAAAATCTTAATGGATTTTTTTTTCATAAGTTGTGAGCATTACTGGCTAGGCCAGCATTTATTACCCATCCATAGTTGCTCTTGATTTTGGACGTCAACTCCAGTTGCCACAGAATTCCCAGTCTCTGACCTGCTGTTGCAGCCACAGTACGTATGGCTGATCCGATTCTACGTCTGACAAATAGCAACCCTTAGGTAGTGGAGGAATTTAGCAAAGGTAATGCCATTGAATATCAGGTGCATATGGTTGGATTTTCCCTTGTTGGGGGTAGTCATTACCTGGTACTTGTGTGGCACGAATGTTGCTTGCCACTTGTTAGCCCAAGCTGTCCAGGTCTTGCTACATAGGTACAAACTACTTTAGTATTGGAGGAGTAGCAAGTAGTGCTGAACATTTTGCAGCAAAGATCCCCATATTTGACTTCATGATAAAAAGGAATGTGAAGGAGGTGCATGGTTGGGCCTATGATGCTAACCTGAGGGTTAGGGCGAGGAATTCCTGGAGTGATGTCCTGGCACTGAGATGATGAATCTCCAAAAACCAAACCATCTATCTTTGTACTAGGTATGCCTCCAACCAACGGGGAAGTGTCCCCACCAATTCTCATTGGCTTCAATTTTGCTAGTACTCCTTGACATCACAATCATTCAAATGCTGCACTGATGTTAAAAGTGCTGTTGCACCTTGAATCACAGAATACGACAGTGCAGAAGAGGCCCTTCAGCCCATCCAGTCTGCAGTGACCATCCTGATCTGCCCACCTAATCCCACTTACCAGCACTTGGCCCATAGCTTTTAACGTTATGGCATGCCAAGTGCTCAGCCGGATACCTTTTAAAGGATGAGACATCCCTCCTCCACCACTCCCCCAGACGGTGCATTCCAGACTGTCACCACCCTTTTGGAGGAAAAAAAAACTTTTCCTCACATTCCCCGTAAACCTCCCACCCCTCACTTTTAATTTGTGTTACCTTGTAATTGACCCTTCAGCTAAGGGGAACAGCTGCTTCCTATTCGCCCTGTTCATGTCCTCATAGACTTGAGCATCTCAATGAGATTGTCCTTCAGTTTTCTCTGTTCCAAAGAAAACTATCCAAGCCTATTCGTAACCTAAATGTTCCATCAAAGGCAACAGCCCGCTGAATCTCTCCTGCTCCCCTTCCAGTGCGATCACATCCTTCCTATAATATGGTGACCAAAGCAATACACATTACTCCAGCTGTGACCTCATCAAAGTTCTGTACAATTGCACCATGACCTCTCTAATTTTGTAATCTATACACTAATTGATAAAGATGAGTGCGTTGTATGCCTTTTTTTTTACCATCCTACCCGCATTTCCACCTTCAGAGATCTATGGACAAACACGCCAAGCTTCATTTGTTCTTTGGAATTTCTCGATGTCAGACCTTTCATCATATACTTCGTCAAATTACTCCTTCCAAAGTGTATTACCTCCCACTTTACAGTGTTAAATTCCATCTGCCACTTATATGCCACTGACCATCTCATCTATATCTTCCTGTAACCCAGGACACAATCTTACTGTTAACTACCTAGCCAATCTTTGTGCCACAGACAAACTTACTGATCCTAACCCCCACATAGTAATCTGTGTCATTTATATAAACAATGTACAATAGGGGGTTCAGTACAGATCTCTATGGTACACTACTGGTCGCTGGTCACCAGTCACTGAAGCATCCACCTGTCATCATCCTCTATCTCCTACTGCTAAGCCAATCATGAATAGAGTTCAGCTCTTTTATCCACGTTTGGACCAAGGCTATAAAGAAGTCAGGAGCTGAGTGACCCTGGCAGAAGCCAAACTAAGTGTCAGTGAGCAGATTATTGCTGAGTAGCTGTCACTTGATGGGATAGTAATTGACCTGTTTGTATTTGCCCTGCTTTTGTTCATAGGATATACACAGGCAATTTTCCACATTGCCCAAGTACAAAGAACAAAAAACAGCACAGGAAACAGGCCCATAGGCCCAATGAGCCCGCGCCGCCACCCCGATGTTCCCACTTCTACCCGTGATCTCTGTCTATGTTTATAGATAGATGTCTTTAGAATGATTTATAGAACTCTCTTTATGTTTATCAAATTATTAACTTAATTGACAAAGACAATCACTTAATCAGAACTTTGGGAGAACCCATAAAGCATCCCATGACACTATGTCCATTACACCATAGGGACAGGGAAGTGAAGGACTTGATTCAAAACCTGAATGAAATGACATCAACATTACAGAACTTCTGTAACTGGCTGACAGTCAGAGTACTACCCAAAACATTGTGCTCAAAGAGACAATTTTCAGTTCAAGGAGTGAGACTGCTATAGCTTAGCTAAAGCAGTAGATTCACTGTAGAATAGCACAACAAATATAATTACTGTTTTAATCTGAGTCCCCCTATAGCCTGTTGCAGTCGATGATGAAATGCAGCATCCCAACAGCTTTAACTTTTCAGTTTGAAGCCCATGTCAGAATTTTGAATTAGTCAGTGGCTATCACAAGTTGGCCTGAAAACAAATTTTAATTTACAAATAACTATGTTCAACTGATACATATTAACTTATCATATGTGGGTACTGGGGTCAGAAAGGATACTGATAGTACTGGCAATGTACATACGTAGTTCCTGAAAATGACACAGCCATCTCCTCTCTTCTGAAAAGCACATTCTGTTTGAGTGTGCTGCATGCTCAGTGTCCAACATTTAAATATTGTACTTTGAGTTCTCTTCTTTGCTTGGTTGCTTTAGAAGCGAGAGTTATTCAGCCCTTGATGCCCATGTAAAATCAATGCTCTCAGTGGCAGATTTTGCACAATCCCATTTTTCTGTCTTCTCCTTCTAATCTTTACATCCTCATGCTCTGCTGATTTTTGTTTGCTCCATTCTGTATTTTGCCTCGACTTTGTTTCTTAGTCTTTTGCGCTCACTCCAAACTACCCATTTAGAAACAGGAATATGAAAAACTACATTAACAGAGCTGTTTTGCAAAAATGTTGGATTGAGGAAAACTATAGTACAGTCATTGAAAAATAAAGACAGTTCTGTTAAACCTAAAACTGATCATGGCTACAATAATGACCAAAGTGTGTATTGCAAGTTCCTAATAACTATGATTGTGTTACCATCACAATTTGAATCTGTACATTTTTTTCAATTATCACAGAACCACTTACTCCTTTTTAGGCTCCTCTGAAGGTTTGGTTTCTTTCTCTTCATCACCACTTTTTTCTGCTTCTTTCTTTTCCTCCTCCTGAGCTGAAGTGTCATTTTCTGGTTCCTCTTCTGCTGACACAGATTCTTCGGAAGTCACATCAGCATCTTATAGAGAAAGAAGCAGTTATTCTGCAAAAATATGAAATCTGAGCATGGTATCTGACAAATATCAGTAATGAACACCAGAGTTAAGAGTCTCCGAAATAAACTAAAATTACATTTCCTCTATGCAGACTGTCATCGGCACACAACCCACATTTAAGTCCAGAACATTTATGAATGGTTGGGCAGAGCCAATGCTTAAGGGTCGTTCTTTCTATTGCTGGGATACAGTTGCAATTTAACTAGCTATTACTTTGCAGTTTATTAGTGGAGAAGTAGCATCCTATTGCTAGCTAGCTTCAATTTATACCAATTGGGTAATTTTCTTGGTAATAATTAATAATTCCAGATAACATTTGCACTATATACCTAGCTGGTAACTGTCATCTTAAATCAGGGAGAGGCTCAACTCTGAACAAAAGTATAATGTCACAGAGTCTTTACACAAGGCAGCCATTTGGTCCATCAAGTCTGCACTGGCTCTCTCAAAGGATAGTCTATCTAGTCCCACTCTCCTGCCTTATCCCTGTAATCGCGCATATTTTTTTTCAGCTAGTAATTCAATTTTCTTTCAAATACCTTGATCAAACTTGCCTCCATCATCTGAAGTTTGTTCCAGACTCCAACCCCCTCAGGTTGGCAAAATTTGCCTCATCACTTGCACTCCTTTAGCCAATTATGCAACATTTTATTTTGAATTTGTGCCCTCTAGTTCTTGATGTTCTTGACTGCATCAGCTTTGTACTACTTACCCTGTCCATATCCCTCAGCATCTGAAATACCTCTATCAAGTCTATCAGTCTTTGTTTCTCCAAGAAAAACAGTCTCCAATCTATCATAAGAACATAAGAAATAGGAGCAGGAGGATGGCCATCTAGCCCCTCAAGCCTGCCCCCCCCCCCATTTCAATAAGATCACGGCTGATCTGAAGTGAATCAGTTCACTTTCTAGCTTTCTCCCCATAACCATTAATTCCCTTATCTATCAGAAATTTATCTACCCGTAACTTAAATAAATTCAACGAGGTAGCCTCCACCACTTCAATGGGCAGAGAATTCCAGGGATTCACCACCCTTTGAGTGAAGAAGTTCCTCCTCAACTCCATTCTAAACTGCACCCCTCCTCTTATTTTGAGGCTATGCCCTCTAGTTCTGCTATCCTTTCTAAGCAGGAAGAATCTCTCTACCTTTACCATATCTAGCCCGTTCATTATCTTGTAAATCTCTATAAGATCCCCTCTCAGCCTTCTAGACTCTAATGAGTACAGACCCAGTCGATTCAACCTCTCTTCATAAGCTAACCTCCTCATCTCCAATATCAGCCTAATAAACCTTCTCTATACTCCCTCCAAGGCCAATATATCCTCACAGTTATGGTTTTCTTTAATCCCAGCAATCATTCTTATAAGCCTCCTTTGAATTCTCTCCAATACCAGCACATCCTCCTTCAAGTATGGCCAGTCAGAATTGGGTGCAGTATTCCAGATGAGGCACAATCTTATACAAATCCAACATGACCTCCTTACCCTTGCACTTTGTACCTCTATAATAAAGTCCAAAACATTATATGTTTCATTAACTGCTCTTTCAACATGGCATGTCCTGCCCCTACAATGATTAATGTAATTTTTTTAAATTCATTTTTTATGGGATGTGGATGTTGCTGGCTAGGCCAACATTTATTGCCTAGCCCTAATTGCCCTTGAGAAGGTGGTGGAGAGTTGCATTCCTGAACCACTATAGTCTCTCTGGTGTAGGTATGCCCACATTTCCGATAGGAAGGGAGTTCCAGAATTTTGACCCAGCAACAGTGAAGGAATGGTGATATATTTCCAAGTCAGGATGGTGAATGACATGGAGGGGAACTTCCCTTCTGTACCCACCTGTCTGCTGATCTTATCCCTCCAGATGGTAGTAGCTTTGGATTTGGAAGATGCTGCCTAAGAAGATGGTGAGTTCCTGCAGTGCAGGATTGTAGACGATACACATTGCTGCCACTGTTCATTGGTAATAAAGAAAGTGAATGTTTGTGGAAGGGGTGCCAATCAAGCAAACTACTTTGCCCTGAATGGAGCTTCTTGAGTGTTGTTGGAGTTGCATTCATTTATGCAAGTGGAGAGTGTCCCATTATACTCCTAACTTGTGTCTTTTAGCTGCTCAACAGGCTTTGGGGAGGTAGAAGGTAAGTCGCTCGTCGCAGGATTCCTATCCTCTGATCTGCTCTTGCAACCACAGTTTTTTTGGCTAGTCAATGACAACTTTTAGGATGCTGATAATGTTGGAGATTCAGCAATGGTAATACCATGGGCAACAGTTAATTTTCCAGGCCATAGTCAGAACCAAAAATAATGCAACTCATGGTTTGCTGTACTGATCAAGGAGTTTTTATTCAGAGCAAGGCTCCATACAGGACTGAAACTAAAGGCCCAGAGCCTGGCTAATGGTGTCACCAGTGCTCAAACCTTCAAATGCTCACGTGACTCACTGCTTAAAAGGACAATGTTCAAATGTAACATATACCAACTATAATTTAAAACAGATCTCACACACACACACAAGACTTCAGTGGAACTTGTACCTGCGGTAGGCTTGTTTTTCACAGGAGTTTCCTGTGCAGAAGGACTAGCATTCCGTCGAATAGGCATGTCTGCAGTGTTATTCTCAATGATCTGTTAAAAAGTCAGTAAAAAATAAGATTAAGCCAAAGTACTATTCTAAATGCACACCTGGCAAAATAAAATTTACTAACAATTATAGGCAGGGAACTGATAAAACGACAGAAGGGCTGACACACTTTGGCTCCACAGCTGCCAGTTTAGTGAGTTTTTGTGCACCAGCTATTATTGCACAGGAAGTCCAACACCTCCAGTTTCAGTAAACGAGCAGAGAAGTTCAACTGGAAGTTTTATGACTGAACGAGAAAGATTTAAAACAAAAGAGTCAAAATAATGGAAATAATACTGAAAAAATCAATTAACATAAAATCACCTCATCGATGTCTAACAAAAATATATCAAACATTGAATTAGAAGACAATTGTCAGATTGAGCTATACAATGATATCCATGTCTTTTGATATGATAATGAGATTAAGTTATCAATTCAAGAGGGCTTAGACTGACCTTTTCAAAAGCCTACAAAAACATGGCTTAGTCAGAGTGCAATTAAATAGGTTTGCCTGATTTCTTCAAGGCAACAATTTCTACAACTGGGGATTAGCATTAAATCTTTGTAGGTTCATACCAGTAAAAATTCCAAAGAACAAATTTGAAAATTGCTCCACACTTACTAAATTTGGATGAAATCTTCAAGTTACTGAGATCAATTAAAAGTTATAACATAAGGCCATATTTGTCATCACAGAAAGATGAGACCCAATATACGAAGTACAGTTTAAGTGTCAATTGTGACATTGCAAAATTCAAAGACTTGAGACATTGGCTTTGTCCTGCTGAAAGTCTTAAAACACTATTAAAAGCAGCTTAAGCACCTCAGACTGAAAGTTGGTGGGAATTGACAAGAGTGTGCCCAGTTGCAGCAAATGACACATATTCAGTACACCACTACTAAAGCAGGCAAACAAATCAATGCAAAACAAAGCAATGCAAAAAAACTTGCAAACTCCACAAATTACTTCAATCTTCTGAGGTACTGAGGTTATGGGAGTATAGCGATGGTGCTAGACTGCTGGTACACGGATTCAAGTCTCGAAACAACTCGTGCACAGTGGCACATAGTTAGCATTGCTGCCTCACAGCATCAGGAACCCAGGTTCCATTCTGGCCTTGGGTTACTGTCTATGTGGAGAATGCACATTCTCCCTGTGTTTGCATGGGTTTCTTCCAGGGTGCAGTGGTTTCCTCCCACATTCTAAAGATGTGTGGCTTAGGTTGACTGGCCATGCTAAATTGTCCCATAGTGTCAGGGAGACTAGCTAAGGTAAATATGTGGGGTTAAGGGGATAGAGCCTGGATGGGATTGTGTTGGTGCAGTCTTGATGGGCTGAATGGCCTCCATCAGCACTACAGGGATCCTACGAATTGAGAATTTGAATTTACAACAAACCATAACCATATATGACTGACAAAATGACCCAAGACACCACACAGCAATCGCTGGACAAAATGTTACATCAAGTCCCATAATGTGGCAAATGATGAGAAGCTTAAGTCAAGGAATAAATTTGAAAACAGGAAAGATTTGCAAAAGAATTCCAGAATTTGCGGCTTCACAGCCGCCAGTGGTGGAAAGATTAAAACTGGAATATGCAAGAGGTCACAATTGGAGGAGCACTGTTGTCTTAGCCAATTGTAGAACTGGTAAAGTTAGAGATAGAGAGGAGTGAGGCCAAGAAGCAATTTCAAAACAAAAGAATCCAAATTATTAAATTCAGGTGTTATTTAACTGGGAGCCAACTTAAGCTAGCTAACACAAGATTAACGGAACTGGCATGAGTAGGGATCTAGGCAGCAATTTTGGATTAGTTCAAAATTATGGAGTCATGGTAACAAGGAACCCTAAAAGTAACAGTTAAGATGAGGAAGGAATAGATTTTGGGTTATGTATGATAGAGAAAATAGGTAGTCTTAACAATAGCCCATCTCAACTATGATACCAAAGTTACAAAAGGTCTGGGTCAGTCTCAGACAATTGGCAGCAAGAGAAGAGAGGGATGCACAAGATAATCAAGGATTTAGGTTTGGGGCAGGAGAAGGCATTAGCTTTGGTTTTCCCAATATTTAGTCTGAAAAGATTGCTGCTTAGGAGTCAGCAACAGTGAGAAATACAACTGAGGCAGAGTTGAGCATCATCTGTGTAGGGGTGCACCAAAAATGGGCAGATCATTGTAGGGAATGTCTAGTTACAATTAAGTTCAATGAGTAGAATGGACGCGAGTTTCATTTAACAATAGAGGAGAGACATTGGAGGAGGATGGTCAACTGTGTCAAATGCTGCAGGTAGACTGAAGACGACGAAGATATAGTTTATCACAATTAGACGCATAGGATATCATTTGTGAGGCTTTGATAAGAGGTTTTGGTGTTCAAGAAATAAATAGCTGTTATCAGTGATATTGAGCAAGAAACTGTACAATTGTCGGAAAAACCTAGCTCAACTTTGGAAAGAAATCCTGACACATTTGTGACCTGACCAACTTGATTGATCCAAATCTCCCAATACAGAGCAGCGAAATTTGCCCAGGGAAGTGGGATGGATTGGGGGCAGAGGGGAGCAGGGCGGGGGGACAGAGGGGAGCGCACAGGGTAGGAGAAACGGTGGGGCGCACGCAGGGTGGGGTGCGGTGGGCACGCGCAGAGTGAGGGGGTGTAGTGGGGCATGCGTAGGGTGGGGGCTGTATAGAAGTGTGCGCAGGGTAGGGGGCACATAGATGGGGGAGCAAGGGGATAGGGTAGGGTGAGGTGGGCTTGTGTGAAGTGTGCACATTTTGTGAAGGGGAATGGGGCGGGGGGGCGCAGAAGAGGGGGGGGATGTTTATGAAATGGGGTTTCCCTCCTCAGCCCCTGCAAGTGGCGCATGCTCAGTCCCATTCCACTTCGACAAAAGCAAACAAACAAACTCGTTCATTCGTTTCCACCCCCCCCACCCCGCTCCAAACACTCTGCAAACAAATACATACACACACACACACCTCCCCACCCCGACAGCATCACCACTGTCCCAGCAACTAACTCGGGCACATCCCACCCCATTCCCCCGCAGGGTGGCGGCTGTGTAGACACTCCCTCACCCCCGGGTATCTTTATTTTAAAAAATTCCCAACCACAAAATGGCGCTGCGAGAATAACCCTGCGGCCCGCCCGCCCGAGGCGCGGGGGGTGGGTATAGAGCCCAGGCTACGGCCTGGGAGTCTCCGGCCTGCCGTACCTCCTTACCTTCCCCTCTCTCAATCTGTGTGTCCCTCAAGTCTGTCTCTGTCTGTGTGTCTCTGTGTGTGTGTGTGTCTCTCTGTCTCTGCCGCCGCTCCCCCCTCCACCGGAAACACCGTCACCCCAACCGACAGTGCGCGCGACACATTCAAACAAAAACAACAGCACAGAGCCCCTTTCAAAAATTCAAAACACTAGCCCCGGCGCGCTGTGCATCAGGTGGGCAAGCTGATGGGCGTCCACCCAACTTATTTTAAAATAAATTTAAAAATAAAAACTGTGTTTTTTGCAAAGACCCATTTAATTTTTCTTTCGACCTCACCAAGATGGTGGCCGAAGTGGGGCGGGGGGGGAAGGCTTTGCCCCCTCAACGAGATGGCGGCCGGAGGGTCTTGCCCCCCACTAAGATGGCGACCGAAGGGGTTTGCCCCGCATTAAGATGGCAGAAAGGGTGCTTTGCCCCTCACTAAGATGATAGCAGGTGGCGTTTGCTGCGCTCCGGTATAACCGTTGCCCGCGGTGGGAGGAGCCAGGTGCCCCACACAAAGATGGCGGCGAGTGACTCCCACAGGTAACCGCCCTCGCTTTGGGCTGATTTTGCCCCGAAACAAAATAGCACACCACATCCATATAACATCCCTGCCGTTTGGCTTTGATTGTACCATTTTCTTTAATTCACGTGAAAAATCTGCATTTGTTTTTGGTGGTAGATTTAAATTTCAGCGGCAAACAAGACGGAATGTTTGGGAACTACCGCGATTTTAGTCACAAAGTAGAAGGCGCAGGGGAAGTGGAATTCGGAGCGACTGCACTAAAGATCAGGATCAGCTTCTACTTTCAATGTTGTTCAAAAACACTTCATTAAGTAGTCTGTTTCGTTCTATTTTTTCCATTTAAATGGGACGAGCTTCAGCAAGCCAATAGGGGCCAGGAGGTTGGGTTTATTCATTGTAAATAAACTGCTCCATCAAGCAGCAAGCAGCCTCCAACCTATCAGCTCTCTCAGTTTACATTCAAAAGCTCCAATTAAACTACCACCACGTCCACATTTTTCTATTTACTACTTTTAAAGACCTGATTACAAAGCAAGAGTAGGCTCACATGACAGGAGAGCAACATGGACTAAAAACAGAAAATGCTGGAAAATCTCAGCAGGAAACAGATTTTCCAACATTTTCTATCTTTTTCTTCAAGATTCCGGTATTTAAGTATGGAAGGAATGTGGTAAATAGTACATCCATCACAACTGTATCGAAGCACCTCAGAATACAGCATGAGCTATCTACGCAACTTTAAAATACCACTGCACGTTTTTTGGAATATCTAATCTTTTTTTGGATTCGATTGAAACTCGTCAGAATGGAACGTAATCTGTGCAGAAAACCCCATTGCACTGTGCTGGCCATTTTTAAATGTTCTTTTCGATTATTTCATGAACAAAGCATTTTTTTTCAAGAACAGAAAATCTCAACAAGTCTGACAGCATGTAAGACCTGTTGAGATTTTCCAGCGTTTTCTGGTTTAAAAGAAATTTGGTAAATTTTAATTATTTTAGATAATTTGAAGATTTTAATGAATGAATAAAATTGAATTAATAGTTCAGCGGATGCTTTCGGCTGCTTTGTATGTGTTAAACAGCATCTGTTATGATATTAGATATGTTATTTTCAAAGAAAATATTTTTAACTGTGAATTCATTTCCTCTTCATGAAGTAAGATTTGTGAATGGTGTGAGATGTTACACTACTAATCGGCAACATAAATATTTATAATTACCAAGTAGAAATGTAAATGCGGTGTTTTACAACAACTTGTACAACACCTTCAACATAATAAAACATCCCAAGAATTTCACAGGAGCATTTAAAAAAGTATGACACAGTGCCACGAGAACTTGGTCAAAGAGGTAGATTTTAAGGATTGCCTCATAGTGAGGTATAGAAGGCAGACCTTGACCCCAGGTAACTTAAGGCAAAGGCTAACAATGATGGAGCAGTTAAAATTGGGATTTTCAAAAACCATTTGATAAGCAACTGCACAAAAGGCTACTCGATGAGAGAATAGTCCAAGGTGTTGGGGATAGAATGGCGAGAGGATTAGCTAACTGACAGACAAAGAGCTGGAATAAGACAGGCATTCTCAGGGTGGCAGCTTGTAACTAGTGGAATGTCAGAGGGATCATTAACTTCCCTCATCCAAGTTATAAATATATATTGTAAATAATTGTGGCTCTAGCACTGTTCCCATTTTGAGTTACCTTCTAATTTATTGTGACACTCACTCTTAACTCTTCATTTCTTTTCGCTATTCCCAATTTCCCATTTCTTTTCCCGTTTGATTGAGCTTGTGCACGACTAGTGGGAAAGACCTCATCCGGAGTGAGATTCAGGCACTGTGAGGGTAAGACTATCAGGAATTTGGTGCTAAGAGGAAAGAGGTATTTTCTGCTTTTTCTCCTCGCTTTCTAACTTAAATCTTAGATGTGATCTTGCCCTGCTGCAAGGAAAGAGCTGATTGGTAAAGTAGTATGGTCAGATGAGTATTTAATTGCTCTATCACTTTTTTTTAAAGAGGTTTTTTGTGGTTTATGGTTTGTAAGGGTTATATTCTGAGTTTGGCACAGATGCCATTTTTCCAAGAAAAACATTACAAAACTAATTTAAAAATAATTAACTAAATAGAGTTGGGTAGTGATGGGCTGTAACTGTATGATGTGGGAGCTGGCAGATCCCACTGTGAGCTGCAGTGACCACATCTGCAGCAAGTGTTGGTTGCTTGAGGAACTTTGGCTCAGAATTAACGAGCTGGAATCTGGGATTCAGACATTGCGGCACATCTGGGAGGGAGAGTTATCTGGACACTTTATTTCAGGAGGCGGTCAATTAAGTAGCCCCAATTCAGTCAGTGGTCAGGAACTGCAGGCTGTGACAGCAAGAGGGGCAGGTAAAGAGACCCTGAATTCAGGAACAGAGGAGTCTCAGCTCTTGACTTTGCCCAACAGATATGAGATACTTGTTCCCTGTGTGGATGAGAAAAAAGGGCTGTAGGAAAGAACAACTAGCCGATGGCTGCACTATGGTACAGGAGGCCATTCAAGAGAGGGAGAACAAAAAGACAAGTGGTAGTCGCAGGGGATTCTATATTTAGGGAGATTGATAGCATCCTTTATAAGCAGGATCAAGAGTCACACAAGGTATACTATTGCACGGTGCCAGGATGGAGGAACATCTCTGATCAGCTTGAAAAGCTATTTGAGTGGGAGAGGAAGGATCCAGTTGTTGTGGTCCACGTTGGGACAAACAGCAAAGAAAGACTGGGAAAGATGACCTGTTTGGGGATTATCAGGAACCATGTCTAAAATTAAAGGGTAGGTCTTTAAGGGTTATAAACTCTGGATTACTACCCAAGCCACATGCTAATTTGCATAGAGATGAGAAAATTAGGCAAGTAAACGTGTGGCTAAAGGAATGGTGTGGGAAAGAAGGTTCCATTTTGTCGAGCATTGGTATCAGTATTGGAACAAGAGGAATCTGTACCATTGGGACTGTCTCACCTGAACCAATCTAGGACAGTGTTCTAGCAGAAAGGATAAATAGGGTGGGTCACAAGAACTTTAAACTAGCAAGGGGATTTGGGGGAGTTGGCATGGGGTACAATGCTAGACTACAAGAAATATAATGGTTAATGGGGAAACAAAGCAGCAGGTTAGCACTGGGCGATTAGGAGATTCAACTGCATGAAAAATTGTGAAAATGAAGTTGGAAAGAAGGCGAGCTCAGTTATTAAAGGTTCCAGAACAACTGTTAGGACAGTGTGTTTGGAAACAGTTGGGAATCTAACTTCAGGCACAGCAGACAAAGAGATGACAATGAGAAGGTGGGTAGTCAATGCAGGACCAAGGGTGTTTCATGTACTGCAAGCATTTAAATACAAGTAAATGAGCTTGTAGTGCAAATTGAAATAGGTATGTATGATGTTGTGGTCATCAGACAGATATGGCTGCAAGGGGATCAGGGCTGGGAGCTAAATATTCAAGGGTACACATCCTATCGAAAGCAAGCAGAGGGAGCGAGATTACCTTGTTAGTAAGAAATTAAGTTAAAATCAATGACAAGAAACATTGGGTCAGAAGATATAGAATCTTTGTGAGTAGAATCCCAAAAGGTAAAAGGACCATGATGGGAATTATATACAGACCAATGAGCAGGAGGCAGGATGTGGGATACAAAATACACCAGGGAAATACAAAAAAGAGTGTAAAAAAGGCAATGTTACAGTGATCGTAGAAGATTTCAGTATGCAGGTGGACTAGGAAAATCAAGTTGGTAATGGATTCCAAGAAAAGGAATTCATGGAATGTCTACGAGATTTTTTTGCAGCAGCTTGTGGTGGAGCCCAACTAAGTAACAAGTAATTCTGAATTTGGTGATGGGTAATGAGGCAGACTTGATAAGAGAGCTTAAGGTGAAGGAACGTTTGGGAGGCAATGACCACAAAATGATAGAATTCACCCTGCAGCTTGAGAGGGAGAAGCTGGAATTAGATGCAACAGTTTAGTAAAGGCAACTAACACAAGCATGAGGGTGAAGCTGGCCAGAGTTGATTGGGGAAGGGAGCCTAGCAGGAAGAACAGTGCATCAGCAATGGCAGGAGTTTCTAGGTGTAATTCGGGAGACACAGCAAAATTTTATCCCAAGAAAGAAAAGCATACTAATGGGAGGATAAGGCAACCATAGCTCAATCAGGGACAGCATAAAAGCAAAAGGAAAAAAGCACACAATGTAGCAAGATTAGTGGGAAGTCTTCAACAACCAACAGAGAACAACTGAAGAAGAAATAAGGGGGAGAAGATGGAATATGAGGGTAAGCTAACCAGTAATATAAAAGAACATTGCAAGAGAATTTTTAAATATATAAAGGGTAAGAGAGGAACAAGAATGGACATTGGACTGCTGGAAAATGGTGCTGAAATAGTAGTAATGGGGAACAATGAAATGGCAGAGGAACTGAATAGGTACTTTGCATCAGTCTTTACAGTGGAGGACACCAGTAACCTACCAAAAAAGTCAGAAGGCAGAAGTGATAAGATGGCCATTACTAAGGAGAAGATGCTTGAGAAGCTGAAAGATTTGACGTTTTAAATTACCTGGACTAGAGTGACTGCATCTCAGGGTTCTTAATTTAACTTTGATTTATTATTGTCACATGTATTAACATACAGTGAAAAATATTGTTTCTTGCGCGCTATACAGACAAAACATACCATTCATAGAGAAAGAAATGAGAGTGCAGAATGTTAGTGTTACAGTCATAATGAAAGTAAAAGATGGAATTAGAAGGTATGTTGGGCACAGCTTGTAAGAAGGTGCCTTGCTTTGGTATCATCTTGAAATACAGAGATAGCTGAAGAGAAACTGGAGGCATTAGTGGTGATCTTTCAGGAAACACTGGAATCAGGGAAGGTGCCAAAGGATTGGAAAATTGCTAAAGTAACAACACCCCTGTTGAAGAAGAGAGGGAGGCCGAGGATTGTAAATTACAGGCTGGTTAGCCTGAACTCGGCCATTGGTAAGATTTGAGTGTCCGTTATTAAAGATTAGGTTTCGGAATACTTGGAAGTACATGGTAAAATAGGGAAAAGTCAGCATGGTTTCATCAAGGGAAGGTCATGCCTGACACATATGTAAGATTTATTTGAAGTAGCAACAAGCAGATTAGACAACGGAGTGCCAGTTGACGTTATCTACTTGGATTTCCAGAAGGCCTTTGGCAAGGTGCCAGTTAAGAAGCTGCTGTACAAGATAGAGAGCTCGTGGTTTTAGAAGCACAGTACTATCATGGATAGAAGATTAGCTGACTGACAAAAGGCAGAGAGTAGGTATAAAGAGGTCCTTTTCAGGAATGGCAGCCGGTGACGAGTAGAGTTCTGCAGGAGTCAGTGTTGGGATCACAACTTTTCACTTTGTACATCAATAATCTAGATGAAGGAACTGAGGGCATTGTGGTTAAGTTTTCAGATAATAAAAAGATAGGTGGAGGGACAGGTAATATCGAGTGGGAGTAGGGCTGGCTACAGGAGGACTTGGACAGGTTAGGGAAGTGAGCAATGAAGTGGTAGATGAAATACAATGTGAGAAAGTGTGAGGTGATGCACTTTGGTAGAAAGAATAGAGGTGCAGACCATTTTTTAAATAGGGAGAGATTCAGAAATCAGAAGAGCAAAGGGACTTGGGAAATTTGGTTCAGGATTCATTTAAAGTTAACTTGCAGGTTAAGTTAGTAGTTTGGAAGACAAATGCAATGTTAGCATTCAAGAAGCCTACAATACAAAAGCAGGGATGTACTGCTGAGGCTTTAGAAGTCCCTGATCAAACCATATTTGGACCTGTGAACAATTGTGGGACCTGTATCCAAGGATAGATGTGCTGGCCTTGGACCGGGTCCAGAAGAGGTTCACAGAGAAGATCCCAGGAATGAAAAGTTTGATATATGAGGTGTGTTTGAGGACTCTGGATCTGTACTCGATGGAATTTAGAAGGATGGCAGAGAAGCTCATTAAAACTTACAGGATACTGAAAGACCTGGATAGAATGGACGTGGGGAAGATGTTTCCATTAGCAATAAGAGACTAGGATCCGAGGGCAGTCTCAGAACAAAGGCATGACCCTTTAGAACCAAGATGAGGAGGAATTTCTTCAGCCAGAGGATGGAGAATCATGGAGTCCATTGTCACTTAAGGCTGTGGAGGGCCAGGTCATTGAATGTATTCAAGACAGAGATTCTTCATTGATAAGTGGATCAAAGGTTACGGGAAAAGGCGGAGAATGGTTAGCCATGACTGAATGGTGGAGCAGATTCAATGGCTGAACAGCCCAATTTTATAGTCTTCCCTGTACTTTTTGTATCCCATTTGATTCACTACTGTATTACATTTACCATAAAGCTTTTCCTGTTTTATATTAATCACTGTATCTTGAGTCATCCAGCCTTTGTGTGCATTTCATTGAATAGAATCCCTACAATGCAAAGGAGGCCATTTGGCCCATTGAGGTTGCACCGACTCTCTGAAAGAGCATCTAATCCAGGTCTATCCCCTCCTCCCTATCCCCATAAACCCACACATTTATCATGACTAATCCATATAGCCTGGACATCAGTGAATGCTAAGGGGCAATTTAGCACAGCCAATTCATCTAACCTACACGTCTTTGGAGCATGGAAGGAAACCAATGCATCGAAAGGATGCAGAGACGGGGATAAAGTGAAAACTCCCCAAAGACAGTCACCCAAGGCTGAAATCAAATCAGAGTCCTGCACTATGAGGCACTGTCCAACCTTCTGTCACAATCTCATTCTTTTACCTTCTTTGGAATAAGCCTAATCTGTTCAGTCCTACTGAAGGTCTCCCACTGATCAGCTACTGTGTTACCTACCAATTTCTGATTCCAAAACATCGTGACCTGACTTTCTTTCAATTTACTGAACTTGGCCTTCTTCCAGTTATTTTCACATTTGATTGTATATTATAGACCCACAGACGGCGCCCACAACAACACTGCAATATTGCAAAAGGAAGTGCCACAATATTTTAATGAATGCCTAGAACAAATAATTCTATAGTGTCATGGATCACATCTTTGATGTAGGGAAGCCTACCTTAGTTCTCTTTGGAAAGAGCTGGATAGTGCTCGGAGTTATAGTCAACATCCCAGGCTTGGCCATTCCGTGATTCATTCGCTTTCTTGCAAAATTTGTACATCTTAGCTCAAGTATTGTGTTAGGAGAAAGGGCTGGTTAATAACTTTGAATGTAAAAGAGCTTTCAGGGAAGAGTGATTATAACATAATACAATTTTACATTTGGAAGTTTGAAAGTGATTTTGTTCGATCCAAAACGAAATCTTAAATCTAAACAAAGGAAAGTACAAAGGTATGAGGGGTAAATTGGCTATGGTAGTTTGGGAAACTACCTTAAAAAGCTATGCCAGTGGACAATTAATGGAAATGAATTGCAACAAATGGTTGACATTTCTTTAAGGTTCAGAAACCCAGCAGGAAAGGTGATCCAATCACCTAGAGAATTTGAAATTTGTATTAGATCAAATGAAGAGGCTTGTAATGAGGCCAAAAAAAGTAGTAAGTTTGAAGATTGGGAGGATTTTATAATTCAGCTAAAAAACTGCTGAAAAACAAAGTAAACTAATGCGAATCATAAGAAGAACTGTAAAACTTCCAAAAGTATGCAGTGCATTTAGATTTTCAAGAGGCTTTTGATAAAGTCCTGGACAAGAGGTTGGAAATAAAATTACTGCACATGGAATTGGGGGATAATACGCTGACATACATTGTGAACTTGTTAATAGATAGAAAATACAAATGTAGGAATAAAGGAGTGATGCTCAGGGTGACAGGCTTCAACTAATGAGGCACCGCAAAGTTCAGTGCTGAGAATAATAGAATCCCTACAATGCAGAAGAGGCCATTCGACCTGTCGAGTCTGCATCAACTCTCTGACAGAGTATCTCACCCAGGCACTCATCCCTGCTCTATCCCAGTAACCCTGCACATTTTCCTTGGCAAACCTACCTAACTTACACATCTTTGGGCAGTAAGGGGCAATTTAGTGTGGCTAAGCTACCTCACCTGCACAGCTTTGGACTTGGGCCCCAGCTATTGACAATCTATATCAAAAATTTGGATGCAGGGACCAAATGAAAATGGGGTACAATCTTATGGTCACATTAATCATGGTGGCAACTCCCTGAATGGAGACTGAATCTTGTGATAAGCTGAAAACAGGATTTGTGCAAGTGAGATCTCAAGTAGTGATCCATCACCATCTCCATTAAATTATCATCTCCTTGAAGGACTTGATTCTGAAATATCTACCCATGACATCTCTTCCCCTCCGGCACCATGACATCATAATATTGTCAATCACTACTGGTTTTAAAAATCGAAACTAGTCATGATGATCACGCAGGGGCAGGGAGGTGTCTAACTCCTGGAGGTTGAGGGATATGCCTGGCATTGCTCCCAGTAGGGGCATTACCTTCACCATTGGTGGGAAGGGGTTTCGCTTCTGCATAGGTGGGGTCCCCTTACCCATGGATGGAGGGAGTTCTCTTCTGCAAATTGTATATTGTTTTTAAAGTTTATTTCATTTGCATCTCAAGTAGGCTTACATTAACACTGCAATGAAGTTACAGTGAAAATCCCCTCATCACCTGTTCCGATAAACTGAAGAATTTATTTTGTCAATGCACTTAAACAGCACGTCTTTCAGTCTGTGGGAGGCAACCAGATCACTTGGAGGAATCTCATGCAGACACGGGGAAAACATGCAGGCTCCGCATAGACAGTGACCCAAACTGGGAATTGAACCTGGATCCCTGGCGCTGTGAGGCAGCAGTGCTAACCACTGTGCCAATGATGTGGGGGGTGGTTCCCCTTATCTGCTGAGGGAACCAAGTCTGTGGGAGTGGTCCCTATGACATTAGTGAACCAGGAAACCATCTCAGAATAAGAGATGTGCCAATTAGGATTAAGGTGAGGAGGAATTTCTTCATTAAATGGGCAATAAATCGTTAGAATTCTTCAGTCCAGAAGGCTGTGAAAGCACAATCATTGAGTATCTTCATTACAGAAATTCAATAGTTTTCTAGATATTAAAGAAATCATGGGATATACGGATAGAGCAGGAAAAAGTTGAGGCACTGTTGGGCTGGGAGAAGGTGACTTGACCAGTCTCTTGGTGGGGTGGAATAGAAGAACGAAGAATAAAACCGCCCGGGAAACAGGCCCTTCAGCCCAACAAGCCCGCGCCGCCATCTCAATGTTCCTACTTCTACCCATGATCCCTGTCATCCCTGTTTATGTTTATAGATCTATGCATTAGAACCAAATTAGGGAGAATTTGTTCTGCCAGCCTACGAACACATCTTTGGGATGTGGGAGGAAACTGGAGCACCCGGAGAAAACCCACGCAAGCACATGGAGAATGCACACACTCCCAGAAACATAGGCCCAAATCCATGTGTCTGACAGCACAGCAATAGTCACTGAGCTGTCGTGTTGCCCATCAAATGGTCCAGGTCAAGCGTACACTAACAACGTGAAGCACTAGGCTACTCTCGAAAGATCCAAGAGCAGCCCTCTCACGACCCATCGCATGTATGCCTCTCGTTAGAGAGGCGGACTGAAGTACCTGTAGGATAAAACAAATACATCAATATCATTGGCTACTTACACATTTCCCAGGGAACTCCCAAGGCTCATGATCCCTATTTTAAATCAGATTTCTATATCCCTCCATTCCCATTCTGTTCATGTGCCCATCTAAATATCTCTTAAATAACTCCAGAGTGCCTGCCTCCACCACTTGGCAGCGCGTTCCATACCCCCACCACCCTCTGTGTGAAAAAACTCCCTCTAGCATCCAAATTACACCTTACTCCCCTCACCCTAAGCCCTTGTGACCCCTTGTGCTATTTGAGTCCATCCTAGGAAAAAGCTTAACCCTGTTTACTCTATCTATACCTCTCATAATCTTGTACACCTCTATTAGATCTCCTCTAAGTCTACGCCTTTCGAAGGAAAACAGTCCCAATTTGCCTAATCTCTCCTCGTAACTCAGACCTTCCACACCAGGCAGCATCCTGGTAAACCTTCTCTGCATCTCTCCAGAGTCTCCATGTCCTTCTGGTAGTAAGGCGACCAGAACTGGACACAGTATTCCAAATGAGTCTAACCAACGTTTTATACAACTGCAACATTAAAGGCCAGCTCTTGTACTCTATATCCCTTCCTATAAAGGCTAACATACTATATGCTTTCTTCACAATCTTCTCCACATGCTCTGCCACCTTCAGAGACTTGTGCACCTTCATCCCCAGGTCCCTCTGCGTTTCTATACTCTTTAACAGGTCTACCCTTTATCATATATCTACCCCCTACATTCTTTCTCCCGAAATGCATCACCTCGCATTTATCAGGATTGAATTCCATCTGCCATCTATCTGCCCAAGCTACCAGCCTATGTCCTGCTATATCATCTGATAATGCTCCTCACTATCTGCAAGTCCAGCCATCTTTGTATTGTCTGCAAACTTGCTGATCACTCCACTTCCCTCTTCCAAGTCATTTATATATATTACAAATAGAAGAGGTCCCAGTACTGAGCCCTGCGGCACACCACTAGTGACCAACCTCCAGCCAGAAAAACACCCTTCCATTATAACTCTGTCTCCTATTACCAAAAACTCAGTAAGAATCTAGCAACACCAATTTTAAATCTAACCGATTTATTTAATAGTAAATTTGCGAGCTTTCGACCTTTCGTCTTCGTCAGGCAAATGCAGTGTTCTGGTCTGCAACAGCACACATATCAACACAGACAGTCACAGATTGCTGATTAGAATGCGAATCCTTACATCTTACATCTAACACTTTAATTCAAGTGTTAAAGTGGCTAACAATGTGTGAGAAGGGAATCCTGAGCATTGGTTAGAGAATTGTGTATTTTCTCCAGACAGCACAGTACGTGAGGTTTTTTGCTAACCCAGGCAAGTCACGGGGATTACAGATAGTGTGACATGAAGCCAAGATCCCTGTTAATCCCGGAGCGGAGAAGCTACAACATCTTCTCCGGAGACTTCAACATATCATTGATGACGATGAACATCTCGCTAGGGCCATCCCCACCCCCCCATTTCTTGCTTTCAGACAATCACACAACCTCAAACAGATTATTGTTCGCAGCAATTGTTCTCTTCCTTCAAGAGAACAGTGACCACAATACCACACAACCCTGCCACAGCAACCTCTGCAAGACATGCCGGATCATAGACATGGACGACATCATCAAACACGAGGATACCATTCACCAGGTACACAGTACACACTCTTGCAACTCGGCCAACGTTGTCTACCTAGTACGTTGCAAGAAAGGATGTCCCGAAGCATGGTACATTGGGGAGACCATGCAGACACTACGACAGCGGATGAATGAGCATCGCTCAACAATCACCAGGCAAAACAGTTCCCTTCCTGTGGGCGAACACTTCAGCAGTCATGGGCATTCGGCCTCCGACCTGCGGGTAAATGTTCTTCAAGGGGGCTTTCGTGATACACGACAGCGCAGAGTCGCTGAGCGGAGACTGATAGCCAAGCTCCGCACACATGAGGACGGTCTTAACAGGGATCTTGGCTTCATGACACACTATCTGTAACCCCCGTAACTTGCCTGGGTTAGCAAAAAACCTCACTTACTGTGCTGTCTGGAGAAAATACACAATTCTCTAACCAATGCTCAGGATTCCCTTCACACACATTGTTAGCCACGTTAACACTTGAATAGCAGGTTAGATGTAAGGATTCGCATTCTAATCAGCAATCTGTGACTGTGTGTGTTGATATGTGTGCTATTGCAGACCAGAACACTGCATTTGCCTGACGAAGACAAAAGGTCGAAAGCTCGCAAATTTACTATTAAATAAATCGGTTGGATTTAAAATTG
Source organism: Sphyrna mokarran (assembly GCA_024679065.1). Classification (NCBI taxonomy): domain Eukaryota; kingdom Metazoa; phylum Chordata; class Chondrichthyes; order Carcharhiniformes; family Carcharhinidae; genus Sphyrna; species Sphyrna mokarran. The sequence goes on from JAGIQG010000028.1 coordinate 33,935,504, forward strand.
GTGTTGCTAGATTCTTACAGAGTTCTTACTACCCCAGTCCAACGCCGGCATCTCTACATCATTCCTATTACCAAGCCAGTTACTTATCCATCTAGCTATCTGTCCTTGTATTCCATTAGCCTTGACCTTTTCAACTAACCTTTGTCTTTGTCAAATGCCTTACTGAAATCCATATAGATGACATCAATGGCTCACCCTTCGACCATTTTCGTCACCTCCTCAAAAAGTTCTACCAGATTCATAAGGCACGACCTCCCTTTAACAAAGCCATGCTGCATATCCCTAATCAGATTGCAATGCTCTAAGTGCCTATACATCCTATCTCTAAGAATCCCCTCCAACAGCTTCCCTACCACTGACGTCAAACTCACTGGGCTATAATTTCCAGGGTTATCCCTACTACCCTTTTTAAACAACGGTACAACACTAACTATTTTCCAGTCCTCTGGGACCTCACTTGTGTCCAAAGAGACAAAGATTTGTGTCAGAGGCCCAGCAATTTCACCTCACGCCTCCCTAAGCAGCCTGGGATAAATGCCATCAGGCCCAGGAGATTTATCAGTTTTAATGCTACCTAGGAGCTCGAACACTTCCTCCCTCGGTATGGATATTTCCCTCAACTAGTCTACAGCTCCCTAGAGACAGGACCGGTCAACAAGCCCCTCTCTTTCGTGAATACTAATGCAAAGTATTCATTCAGAATCTCCCCCATTCCCTCGGGCTCTAAGCACAGTTTCCCCTCCTCTGTCCCTAAGAGGTCCAATTTTTCCGCTAACCACCCTTTTATTTCTAACATAGGAGTAAAAAGCCTTTGGATTTTCCTTAATCCTATTTTCCAAAACCATTTCATATAAATAGAGATCCCTGAAAATGAAGGGGAAGTCATTAAAAAACAAACCAATAAAAATGTCAGCCTGTTTAATGCTAATTAGTTAAGAGTACTCAGGAAGTTTAAGTGCCATTTTCAAACTTATGCACAATTATTCTGAAATCCTAACCTGAAGAATGAATTCTCTGGATTCATTTAAAATAGTTTCTTTGTCACTTTGGAAAATTAATGACTGCACAAAATAAGCTGTGTGCATGAATTCCCTTTAACACTAGTACAACAAATTTTATTAGGTAGTCTGATAGCTAATGCTATCATCGCCATCCTCTTGACCTCCACTTTCATTGAATTCAATTCATCCAAAACTCCGTTGTCTGCATCCTCCTCCTTGTTACTTACTCATAGGCAGCACGGTGGCACAGTAGGAACTGCTGCAAGCTAATTTGTAATAATGAAATTTAATATTTCTGATCTTATTTTTGAACTTTATCGTCTTCAGAACAAACACAAAGAAGGATCAAGAGCAACTCATTCAGCTCCTTGTGCTGGCTCCACAAAGCAATTAGTTCCTGATTGATCTGAACCTCACCTCCATTTACCAGCACTAGCTTCAAACTCCTCGGCACTCTTACTAACAAATATCTTTCAACCGCAGTCTCAAAAAATTCCTGCATCAGTGGACGTTTTGGGGATAGAGTTTGAAATTTCCAACAACCTTGTTTTTGTTTTTATCCTACAGGTACTTTGGTCCACCTTGTTGCCTAACGAGGGGCATACGCGCGATGGGTTGTGAGAGGACTGCTCTTGGATATTTTTTCGAGAGTATCCTACTGCTTCACGTTGTTAGTGTATGCTTGACCTGGACCACCTGATGGGCAACACGACAGCTCAGTGACTATCGCTGTGCTGTGCAGATACATGGATTTGGGCCTGTGTCTGTAGGAGTTTGTGCATTCTCCCCATGCTTGCATGGGTTTTCTCCGGAAGCTCCGGTTTCCTCCCACATCCCAAAGATGTGCTCTCAGGCTAATTGGCAAAACAAATTCTCCCTAAATTGTCTCAAATTTGGTTTTTAATCCACAGATCTATAAACATGGACAGGGATTGCGGGTAGAGGTGGGAACATTGGAGTGGCGGCGAGGGCTCGTTGGGCCGAAGGGCCTGTTTCCCATGCTGTTTTATTCTTTGTAACCCTTGTGTGTGGGGAAATACATCCTGACTTCCCTCATAAATGGCCTTCGTCTAACTTTTTTGGCCTACAGCAAGAGGGTTTCTCCATTCATCAGATGGACTACACAGTGGCCTCAGGCAAGATTAGGGTTGGTGTGGTCCCCCTAATCAAATCCTTGCTGTGCCTAGACATAGCAACACTGGCGAGTTTCTGCTCCCTGGACCTAGAATACCTGATGCTCAAATGCTGCCCCCTGCTATCTTCCACGAGAGTTCACTTCCATTATCTTGACAGCAGTTTACATCCCATCTCACAAGGATGTGAAGACTACACTGGATGAAATATACATCATTGCAAATATCCTTGAGATGAAACATCCCTAGGCCTTGTTCATTATTCTGAGACTTCAATCTAGCCAAGCTCAAGAGCATCCTATCAAAATATCTCCTGTTCCACCAAAAGCTGAAACATCCTAGACCAGTAGTACACAAATATCAAACATGCCTACTACTTTGTTGGCTGCCCACACTTCGGCAAGACCACACGGCTGTGCTCCTGCTCCCGGCTTACAAGGAAAAACTGAAACAGGAGAATCCGTCAAAGAAAGTCATACGATGTTGATCTGAGGAATCGGATGATCTACAATGGGACTGCTCAGAGTCAGTGGACTGGTCAGTTTTTAAAAACTCTGTGACCAACCTGAAGGCATATGCCAACTACAGTAACTGACTTCATTTGTAAGTAGACGACTGTGACAAAGAAACAAATCCACGTGTTTCTCAACTGGAAACCATGGATGAACAAGGATATCCACTGCTTGCTGAAGTTCACGTCTAAAGCGTTCAAATCAGGCGACACTGACCTACAGAAGAAACTCAGTAAAGTTTTACAACACCAATTTTAAATCCAACCAATTTATTTGATAGTAAATTCGCGAGCTTTCAACTTTATAGCGTTCATTACGAACGCTATAAAGTCGAAAGCTCGCGAATTTACTATCAAATAAATTGGTTGGATTTAAAATTGGTGTTGTAAAACTTTACTGTGTTTACCCCAGTCCAACGCCGGCATCTCTACATCATGACTACAGAAGAAAGCCAGATACATTCTAAGGAGATCCAAATATGCCAAAAGACAGTACTGGACCAAGTTGGAATTCCAGGCTAGCCACACCGATCCCTGCCAACTATGACAAGGTTTGCAAGACACAACTGGCTACAAGATGAAGACATAAGATCACCGGCTCCAACGCACCCTTCCCTGGTAAGCTCAAAGCATTCTACATTTGTTTTGAGCAAAAAGTCAGTGAGAGCTGGATGAATCTGTATCTGAGGTCATCATTGAAGCTAAAGAACAGCCTTCTTGAGGGTTAACCACAGAAAGCAACTGGTTCCATGGGGTACCCAGACGAGCACTCAGATCTTGCATGGATCAGTTGGCTGGGGTATTCACAGATATCTTCAACCTTTCTTTACACTTTGAGGTCCCTATTTGCTTCAAGATGATAACCATCATCCCAATATCTAAGAAAAGTGCCTTAATGATTACCATCTGGTGGCTTTGACATCCATCATTATGAAGTGCTTCGATAGGTTAGTCACAGCATGAATCAATTCTGGCCTCCCAGATTGCCTGGATCCACTATAATTTACAACCACAACAGGTCCACAGCAGATGCCCTCTCCCTGGCCCCACATTCAACCCCAGAACACGTACATAACAAGGACACCTGTGTCAGACTCCTACTTATTGACTACAGCTCAGCCTTCAATACCATTATTCCTACAAAACTGACTTCCAAACTCTGAAGCCTGGGGCTTGGCTCCTCCCTTTGCGATTGGATCCTAAACTTCCTAATTCACAGACGACAATCAGTAAGGATAGGCATCAACACCATTTCCACGATCATCCTCAATTCAAGTGTCCCACAAGGCTATATCTTCAGCCCCTTACTATACTCCTTATAACCTAAGACTGTACTACCAAATTCCCCTCCAATTCAACTTTCAAGTTTGAATACCACTGATGTGGGTCAGATCTCAAACAATAACATGATAAAGAATCTGGTGCGGCAACAATAATCTCTCTCAATGTAAACAAAACAAAGGAGATAGTCATTGACTTCAGGAAGTCTAGTGGAGGACTTGTCCACATCAAAAGGGATGAAGTAGAAATGATCCAGAACTTCAAGTTTTCAGGTATCTAAATGACCAACAATCTATTTTGATACCCCCATGCCAACATTATAGTTAAGAAAGACCACCAACACCTCTACTTTTTCAGAAGAATAAGGAGATTTGACATGTCAGCTATAACTCTCACCGACTTTTACAGATGCACCATAGGAAGCATTCTTTCTGCTTGTATCACAGCTTGGTATGCCTCCTGTTCTGTCCAAGGCCACAAGAGATTACAAAGGGTCATGAACGAAGCCCAGTCCATCACTCAAACCAGCCTCCCACCCACTGACTACACTTCCCACTGCTTCAGAAAAGCAGCCCGCATAATTCAGAATATCAAGCACCCCCAAGTGGTGGTGGAAGCACTCTCTTCCACCACCTTCTGATACAGAAGTCTGAGGACTCATACCAACTAACACAAGAACAACTCCTTCCCTGCTGCCATCAAACTTTTGAATGGATCTCACATTCATCTTTCTCTACATCCTAGCTATGACAGTAACACTTCATTCTGCACACACTGCTTTCCTTCTCTATGAATGGTATGCTTTGTCCGCACAGAGTGCAAGAAACTATACTTTTCACCATATCCTAATATACGTGACACTAATAAAATCAAATCCACTCTTCTAGTTTCCAGATTTCCAGAGACTGGATTGTGACAGCAGACGTGCGTTCGGATCTGTGCCAGTTCTGATGGACAGATCTACATGAGAATTGTCCAGGAAGTTTCAATTTCCAATGGACAATTTCCCTGCTCCCAGGCTCTCTGTAATGTCTCACTCAGAGTTGGAACTTGGGATAACTCTTTGGTGTTTACCTGGATAGTTACCCAGAAAATATTAGACAGGTTAAAACCTAGTCTAACATCTGGATAACTCCACAACCAGTCTCCCATCGCCTCCTCTCGGCTAACCCTGATCCATCTTTCACCTCACTCACTAATTCACTCATCCATTAACATTCAACTTGGACATTCAAATTTATATAGCAACTAATACCATAAAAAGGAACACTGCCTGTTATTCCCTTGACTCTGTTTTGACTGATACTACTTGTACTTTAAAGTTGCAACTTTCTAAGATAAGTTTAGTGGTAACTAATGAGAGCAATCCATCAAGTTTTTAAAAAATGGGTTCACTAAGGAGAAATAATGCTTTGTGGAGATCTGAATCTTTGTTCCAAACTGCCTCTCCATTACTCATTATCACAATAGAAGACCCCACACCAGAAAATCAAATCTCAAACATTTCCCTTGTTTAACAGCACCGTATGTAATGTTACTGGAATTTAAAGTGAAGAATGTCTATTCTGAGCTATACTCTTGCAATATACAAGTCAAATGTACTCATCGCCTTTCAGCACACTCCCCAGTCATCCATCAATCCACAATATCTTTAAATGATGGGCCAAAGTGAGCAGTTACAGGAAATGGAGAATTTTGATGAACGATTATCAAAGTGTCAATTGCATTCAACATTTGAGGTTGGTAAGCTGAGCTTCTTCTGTACTGCTGCAGCCAACCTGCTCATCCCTTTACCACGATCCCTTGGTCACTGAATCCAAAACCCACCACTGAAGCATATAGAGGAGACAACTGGCAGAGAACTACCACTGAAATATTTCCCCAAATCAGACTAATCAATATACAGCAGTAATGGTGGCACAGTGTTTCATGCTGCTGATTCATAACACCAGGGACCTGGGTTCCATTCCCAGCTTGGATCATTGTCTGTGTGGAGTTTGCAAGTTCTCCCCATGTCTGCATGAATTTCCTCTGGGCGCTCCAATTTCTTCCTACACACCAAAGATCTGCTGGTTAGGTCCACTGGCCGTGCTAAATTGTCCCTTAATGTACCCAAATGGACGCCAGAATGTAGCAACAAGAGGATTTTCAAAGTAACTTCATTATAGTGTTAACATAAATGAATTTGTGACACTACTAAATCAACTTTAAAACTTTTATAACATAATGGGATTATTTGAGAGAATGGAAACAAATTTTCAGGCCACTCCCCTTCTGACCAAATTGGACACAACATTCTAACTTTAGCCTAAGCAAATTGCTTGTGTACGTGTAACATATATCATTCAATGTTCCTGCAAACAAATACTGGTCTACATTGTATTTCTTTCCAATGACAAATGATTCTTTTTTAAACTCTATGCTCTTACAGAACTGAATGGACATTTTCAACATACAATAATTGAAAACCAGTTGTCTGTAATAGGAATCCAATAGTGTGCTTACGTACATTGATCATTTTACGCTTAGTTCCTGAGGGCTTACAGCAAGTTCAATTTTTTAGTCATTTTAACTAATCAGAAATCTTGGTTTGTCAATCCTTTACTCTCTGGCAAGTCTTTGTAAGATATTGGGACAGGAAGTTCAGGGTTCTGATACAGAAATAATTAAGCCCACTCTGGAAGACAATGATTTTAACTGGCAGTTATATTCCAAGTAGCGTGGCATTAATTATTGAATGCTGTAGTCAGGAGCCTTCATTTTGAAGATTCATTTGTGATTCTTTGAATTCATTGAAGTTGTCCATAACTCTGGTTCTTGCTAGTTTGACCCTGTTGCTGAAGTTCAGCACGCAAGAAATAAAATGTTCTCAAAATCCAATACAGAAGAAAACTGTTGCTTTCATAAAACCGCAGGGAACAATCACCTGAACATATCTTAGTCTGTGCTGCACTTTATCTATCATTCTGTACAATAAAGAGAAAAGGATCACCTGCTGGCTTTTAATAAACACAGTAAGAAGTCTCACAACATCAGGTTAAAGTCCAATAGATTTATTTGGTCGCAAAAGCCACTAGCTTTCAGAGCACTTGATGCTCCTTCCTCAGGTGAGTAGGAGTTCTATTCACAAACACGGCATATAAAGACACAAACTCTGATTGTGAATAGAATTGAACTCCCACTCATCTGACAAAGGAGCAGCAAGTGGCTTTTGCTACCAAACAAACCTGTTGTACTTCTTACACTGTTTACCCCAGTCCAACCCTGGTATCACCATGTCAGACCTTTAGTAAGCCAGAGACAAGGATTTCATCCTCTCGCTGCCCAGATATTCTCTGGGTTGTAGGCCGAGTCTCACATCAGTGCATGGAATTTGCGCTCATAACAATTTCATATTTAGAAAACCTAGGATCCTATGTACTACATTTCAAATTTTATCACAATGCGATCCAACTTTCAAAGGATTGTTCAAACACTGTGCTTTTAAAAAAAACGTGCACATTTAATCATTTTCCCAAATCTGTAATCTCTCATTTTCCCCATATAATTGTCACCAGATCTCTCTGTTAATCCATTCACCACTCCACTATCGGTTAACAGCACTACTTTTCCAGATATCTTCCAGTCCACACTGACATTTCTTTTCATACCGTATGTCTCTGATGTCTAGCCTCTTGCTGAGTTGCATCCCTCAACATCACTAGCTAAGTTCAGCATCCAAGGTCCAATGTTCTCAAAATCTAATACAGCAGATCAGTTGCCCATTTAACTGTCACTATTGTTTAAAAGTAGTTCATTATCTTTGGGATGTCCTGGGAGACACAAAAGGTTCTAATTTTTCTCCGATCAAAGGCTGTTTGAAAATACATATATACATTAAATTTCCTTTCATATTATCTCCTCAAATAACTATTAAAATGTTAGACAACTTGCCTTTTTACAAATTTAGTCCGACTTTCCTTAACTTACCTCTTCCTAAGTATTCCCATGTACCGGAATAGGCTCCCCCACTATTGATGTTGTTATAATGTTACAACATTCAAAGTTACATGTTCAAATAAATTTCAAATACTTCAAAAGCACACGTGGTATAAAAGCTGGCAGTCAAAGCATCGCGGTACGGTTTTATGGAAGTAAATTACCTTCAGTGAATTCGATATTTTGTTGTTTCTTCACTCCCTTACTTTGGAGTCATAACTAACGTGATACAGCAGAGAATATTTTGGACTTAAGAAACATATTGACATCAAGACCCACCGAGAAAATCATCGCTCCTTCCACGTGTTAAGGCTGGGAACATGTCATGGTGATGCTGCAGCAATCAATTCTTCAGTTTTACATTAATTCAGACCTGCGTTAATGAGCCCGCTTAGAGGCAATATGCCTTTGCACTATTTCAGTTGCAAATATTCACCTAATCTCAACTGGGCAGCAGTGGAATTTTGCACCCCGGACTTGGGAAAGGTACAATAATCTAGATTTCTTATATCTGATCGCCATCCAGTGTCCACTGCTGGAAGTGCGTGAGGGCTCAGTTGGAGCAAAATCAGAAAATGCTGACAAATCTCAGCATTGAACCATCTATAGAGAAAATATTGCCATCGTTTCGAGTCTGGATGACCAAAAGTCTTGCAAACTCAAAACGTGGGCTCTTCTCTCTCGCCTCAGATGCTGTCAGATTTGCCGAGATTCCCCACATTGTCTGTTTTCGTTTCAGATTTCAGCATCCGCAGTGATTTTGTGGAGCAAGAAATCCCATTTAGTCAAAACCTAAACCCACACGAACAAGTTGAAGGCGTTGAACGTGCAAGTTAATAGAAGGGCGGGGTGGGGAGTGTATTTGGGATATCGGTGAGGCAAAAGGTAAACATTACATCCCCTTAATAAGAAATAATAACCAAAAGGACCCAGGAAAGAGGAATAGATTGCGTGAATTCAACGTCAAGCCCGAGTACATTAAGAGAAAGAGGACACTGAGATGGGGATAAGATTTTTAGAACTATTCACATTTACATAAAAAAAAAACTCCAGGAATTCACCACCTGAGAGTATGAAATTCCACAGTTATAAATGATCACTTACTGGACAACATTAACAATTATCATTTCATGAAGAAAGTACTTACCGCAGACAATTTCGTGGCACGTTTAATGGGGAATTAATGTGCTAACGGTGCGACATTGGAACTCGGCCAGGTTAAATACCGATGTCCATTTTTGTGAAGGTAATGGCAGAGCAATGCAACCTCGCCGGCAATTTGTAACTCGCTGGCTATCTCTTCCTTGCTACGAGTTATGTCGACACGTACATTAATAACGGTGTGAACCATTCAGGTCCCGCTATGTTCCCGAAGTCTGGCCCATTTCAAGAAGGGGAATATGGAGGAACGGCACCGTTGCTTTTACCGTGATAGGGCGTCTCTCACCAATTAACATTTAGTGATCTATAGTTTCACTGGATATAAAAAAAACTTGACAACTCCATACCGACAAGTCTTCACAATGATCATTTAGGACCTTTCACAAAAAATATAAATGTTCATACAATTTACAGCAATATACTGACAGAAATGCACTTTTCACTTCTCCATGGCATGTTGCCCTTAATATATGAAATAATTGACTGGAAGTGATGATATATATTTACATTAGTCTGTAATGTTTGAATCGTTACTTGCCTGCAGTATTCAATGAAATAAATGCATTTTAACAAACTTACAGCTAAGCTTCTCAACATTTTTACTTTTGTGCTAGATTAAAAACATTTTTTAATGAACATATGCAGATGGCCAGGGTTATAATCAAATGCTACTCAATCAATTGGAATGGGGAGAGAACTGCAGGGAGGGCCATCAATAGATTGCCACAAAGCTAAAACGTATACATCAGTTTTCTGAAGCAACAGCTGTTGTAAGTTGTTAACTGTAGCAATATATACAAATGTAAATGTTACAAGAAATTACAGGAATATCAGGATATGATAAAAAAAATTCTGAATCACTGTGGAATAATAGTTCCTAGTAAGTAAAGACCGAAAATTCACAATGGCAGGCAGAAATGAGTTATAACTGAAAGCAAAAGAAACCTCCAGTACATCATTAACCTTCAAGTATAAGCTAAACTTGTAAAGTTTCAAAATACATTAAATACCAGCTTCAGCTATAGTTTACTGGGTTTAAACAATGAATGCATTTTATGATAACAATAAAAGTTATGGAAAGTGTGTGCTGTACACAGATTTCTCAATATATTGCACAGGAATAGTATAAATAAATCAAACAAGACTCTGATTTTGTAGGGGCCTAAGTTTAAGTATTGGTGTAAATCATTAAGTAACCAATAACATGTTCACTTTGTAACAATTTGATGACATGCTACCACAAAATTTATAAATCTTTTACCCAAATTTTTCACATTGCCAATTTTTACTTTGAAACTGTATTGTGCACCAGCAATGGGAATTGTTGGTACATTGCTGTGCAATAACATACTACATCAATTAGCAATGGGCTGTCACCATCATCTGACTTGGAACAATTGATTGCTTACCACACAGTAAAATGGCTAACTTCACTCATCTAAGTTTATCCCTCAGGATGGATTTTCATCTTCCCATGTCAGAAAAACTGAAATATTCTGAACCATTTCCAGCTGGTTTAACAGGTCTCAGCAGTTCACTCTACATAATTTAATGACTGCATTTAAATATGGTATTACAATTTATCAAGGTTTGGTCATCCCTCCTGAATTCTCAATTTCAAGCCAGGAGACATCAAGCAAAACGAGCTGATTTCCTAAAAGATGAGAGAGACAAATGAATGTCCAAAGCATTGAATTCTGGTATCAGGTTATGTTGGCCCAAAATACTGAATGTCACTAGAGAGGGATAAAGAAAAAATAAAAATCAGGCCATCAAGGTGATGCCCCTCAACCAAATTCCTGAATATGTAGCTTAAATCTTACCCTTGCCAAACAGACGGCAACATTTATAGCTGATTTCGATTTGATCATTGCTTCTGAAAACTACTGAGAGAATAGGCTGCTGTTAAAATATTCATCAGGATGAAAATAATTTCAGTAAATATACCAAATTGACTTCTGGCGCACAATAAAATGTAGTAACTGCAAGATGCAACAACAGGACAGAATTCAATGATAATCCATGCCCAGAAATCTCTTGCTGCCATTGCGGGCAGTCTTGAAAGACAACGGGATGTTGTATTACTTAACATAGTGGCAACCTGAATACATTCTGGCAGTCAGCCAATTCAATTACCAATTTAAAAACATTTTCATTGTAGATAAAGGGAGTAAACTCATAAACATTACTGCATAACTAAGAATAATTTATGGTGCCTTCATGTCAAAGCTTCATTTAATGAATCAAACAGGAAAACCTGGTCCAGCAATATTGTCATATTCAAATGCTTCTGTAGTAGTGAACTATAGTATCATGTAATTCATGATGCTTCATCTCAAATTTCTTGAGATTGGTCTTAGTCAAAGCTGCAATAAATACTTCATTAACTGAAAAGTTTAATTAAAGATTCTGATGACTTAAAACAGCCAATGTCCTGCTCACATTACTGCAGATAATTTGAGCTATCGTTAGATGAAATGCACATTTGATCTGATTTTGAGCTACCCTCCTACAATTCTTGAATTTATGCTTGACTGAAAAATACTGAAAGGTTCTGAGATGGAATTCAATTCTGTTTTGATAGAAAACTTTCCATCAGCATGGAATTATATCCTCTTTGGATTATTTGTGCCCAATTGTTTGTAAACTGCAAAACTGCAGTCCAGTTACAGAACACAAAAGTATCACATTTGTGTGTTGCTCAATTACAACTTTATAATAGCAAAGGATTACAACTGAGTGAAAAAGATACTGGTGATAATTGGATACAAATCTGTCTTTTTTTATATATATATATCATTGGAACAGTCATGAAAGTACCATTCCGGCATATTTTTTGGCTCTTTGGACTGAAGAGGATTTGCATCCACTTTTAATTATTTAATAAAGCAAATTACAAAATGCACAAATACTTTGCAAGAGGTATTCATGCACAACTTTGAGAAATAAGCCACTCAAGTGACGGTCTGATAAAATATGTCACCCCAGAGGTTTGATTTTCCAGCACGGGGGCTGTCATTATGATAGAACAGGCTAATTTCATTAAGTACACGCTAAACAAGATAAACCAAGAGCATTTTAGCTTTCATATAGGTCAAGTTTTGACACAGCAGCATAGCTGGGTTTTTACTAACGAGAAGCCAGAAAGACCTCACCAATGCCTACCAAAACCCAAGTAACACTGAATAATTTAAAGCACAAATCTTGCTCTAACCAGAAAGTCACCTTTTTTCAACGTTTTTCTCAAATCAAACTTTTGAGATCCTTAAAGTAGTAAGGATGTTTATTCAATTCTCATTTTTTAGCATTTCAAATATGTGCCCAAGATGTCCAATGGGCCTGAGTCTCCATTCTGTTTATACAGGGATCAGGCATTATTATTTATATCCTTACAGTAACTTAGTATCTACCACTTCCTTAGGTGACATCTGGAAGAAACCACACGATAAGAAAAATCCACTGATTTTGAATCTAATTAAGATTTTGGATCTGCGTGATGTATGCAGATAGCAATTCAGACCGATGCTTATCTCATTATAAGTTGAAATAACAGCAATCAGCACTGACACACACTTTGGTAAATTCACATGCAACCAAAGCTTTTGTATTAACAAACTCAGCTAATTATTCAATGGGGTGATTAAGTGTGACAGCTGTAATCCAGAGCAGCACAACCAAACATACGTACATCTTGAAAGCAGGAAAAAAAATCCAACCCAGCATATATTACCAGCCTGGAACAGTTTTTAATTCAAGTTATGCAGTTATTTAATGGCATCTCACAGTCTGGAACATCATCTTCATAAGCATTCCAATAGCCATCTTGCCATTGAAGCGAATTTTAAAATCATAGCTGATCCATGTTATGCTTGGCTTTTCAAAACCAATTCTCAAATAAATGCACAAACTAGTACAAGTAAAATCTACAGTGTTAGTCTTGAGACACTGTTTCAAATCAAACCAGCAACTTATGAGATCAACCACACAATTTCAAGCAAAATGCCGTTTCACATGGTAGTATCCTCGTTTTTGCTGTATCAAGCATCAAGGCAGCAGCTTCTGTGAAAGGTTGCATTTGTGTGTGGGAAACATAACCGTTTATTTCAGAGATTCTGACCTCCTATTCTTTCACAAGGAAAGCTCTGACAGCCATCTCAAACCACTGGTAGCTCATATGCAGAAAGGATCCTCATTTGTGCAGCATGTTTTTTTCAGAAACCTTCTGCCATAAATTCAGTAACTGACTACTGTCAGCCAGCCATCTGATATGACTTCTGTCACAACAATGGGTGTTACATCCACTGCACAATATATTACCATGAGGTAACGGAGTACAAAATAATTGGACAAACTAGTTTGCAAACTTACGTAGAACAGGTCTCGTGATCATTAATTCTCAGATAAACAGTAGTTTGTATTTATTTTTTCAACTTGCACGGTCTGTTTTTATTTAGTTTTGAAAGTGAAAAGATAGTAATGAGTCATTTTTTTTTAAATATTTCTCTTTTATGTATTTACAAGCTTTTGAGTAGCTCTATAGTTTGAAAGTATTACAAGCACTTCCTCAGGTTGAATTTGTTTTGTACAAGTTCTCCATGTTCTGCAGTTCGTAATGTACGGCTTGGAAATTCGGGGAGCATCATCTTCCAGTTGAATGTTATGTACATTTCTAGAGCAAGCTGAAGCAGGCAGGAAGAATTACTGGTACATGTTACTACTTTCAGCCATCATTGTTAACCCCCGCCCATATACTAAATTTTGATGCCCTATTTTTGTTTGAAGTGGCCTTGTGGGCAAGAGTTTGGATCTCTTTTCCGCTATGTTACATTCTGTTTACAGTAACTGCAAACTCAAATTACATCACCTTTGCAGTTCTAAAAATAAATTAAAGTGTTCAATTTTTTTTATTTTTTTGCTGCAAGAAAAATGGAACCATCTGTCCTTTTAAAAATAACAAAAAAGCTTAAAATTTAAAACAAAAATATTTTCTATAAATAATACATTTTTTTAGTGCTCCCACCCATGGTTCTTTAACATCACCGCGGCTTTTCTTTACGTGCGTGTACCATAATTTTCATCATGATCGCTGACTGTATATCCGTGCATATTTGTTGCGATGATTGGCCTTTTTGCACTTTGATTGGCGAAGACTTTTTTTGTGTTTTTTTTAGTTATCTTCTGACTCCTCTTCAGCTTCTCTTAGCCATGTAAAAAAAGCCGTGACAGATTTTAGCGCTACCCCTTTGCCGCTCTGTTCTGCTGGGTCTTTGCTACTTTCCCATTTGTAGAATGCATCTTCAGATATAACATCCTCATCGTACAAAGTGTCAAAGAACATTCTTAACAAGTCTGTTGGCGGGAAGAGATGGAGAAGGAACACACCATTAGCATTTTGCAATGCAAAGGGTAAAACAATTAATTATTCAGGAAAGATTTGTTTAAAGACATGAAAGGAAGGGACAGAGTAGATAGAAATGGAAGCACTGAAGTGTAGGACAAGTGGATATAGGTACAAGATTGAATGTAAGAAATTTAATACAGTGACTAAGAGGCATGTTTAAAAAAGCACAAATGATTGCAAGACTTGGAACGTACTACTGAAGTTAGTGGTTAAATCAGAGACCATGGCAAGTTCTAATAGGTTAGAGGGACAGTTAAGAGGAGGATGAAGAGATATGGGGACAGGGTGGATACATACAACTGGGATTATTGCTGATGGGGAGAATGCACACGAACACAGGTTGCTCCTATCTAAGACATTACAAAAAAAAGATTATTTTTGTGTAAATTAGTTAATTTAAAATCTTTATCCAATTTCCACCCTTACCTGAAACCCACATTTTCTAGTTGGGATCACAGTATAACAAACAGAATGGGGATTGTGGCTAATTCTCCCCCATCCGACTCATTATCCAACAATAGGGAAGTCAAATGCAACATGCTATTGTGCCATCTTAAGATCAATCAACGCAGCAAGGATTCTCTTGGTTCATATAGCTCAGCGCTGTAAAATTGTGCACCTTACTTACTGAGCCCATTGAAGTTCCTTAATGTAAGCCACTAAATTCAAAGCCGATGGCAATTAAACATATTTTATAAGTACTGTATGCATTGAATTAGGCTACAATTGTTTTTAAAGAAGTGAAAATACACGACCTGATATGTGAATACTTCAAAGGCCAGTTAACATTAATCTGCACATTTATATTTACATTTCTAAGATTAAATTATTTTAAATATTCTCTGTTGTTGGCAGCATGAAGAGAAAGGGCAAAAGGGAAAAGATAGATAAGTGATAGCAAGATCGTATTCCATAAAAGTGGCACTTTACGTTCCCAACAGTAAAGAAGGTGATAAGAATACTTACTAGGGGGTTGATCAAGTTTTACTATTAATGCTTGTAGTGCATAAAGTGCTTGTAATTCTCTTTCAATGTCGGAGTTAAGGTACTTGAGTAACAATCGCAATCTCTGCTGTATAATGTTTGCATCTACCCGACTTGGAGCTCCTTCCCCTAGAGGTAAAAATACAATATTGGAAAAGGACACACAAGTGTACACAAGTATCAGAAATGTCTTAGCCCTAGGTGAAGTGGCAGCATCTGTTAACACTTGATTTAGGCACAATAACTTTCTTGGAGTATACAGCATATTTCAACATATTATATTCATATGGATTTTTAAAATGTAAACTTTAAAGCAAGCCCACATAAATGTCACTTTCTGTAACTTCCACATTTTTATTTTATCTTGCACAACATCTTAAGGTCCAAATCCTGGTTCAAATTTAGCAGCATGAACATCACACTGCTCCACTTAATCTTTGTTCAAGTGCATATCACAAATGCAGGTCACTGTGTGGACACAAATAGCATGGCTGTTTTAAATAAAAAAACTAGCCTGGATTTCTGTTCTAGTCCTAAGCATCAAATCGATTGAAAACAAAAGAAAGCCATCTCACTTCATCCATCCATAGAGCAAAGCCGTTCAGTTGAATCAGGTTGCTTTCAGACAGAGACGAGTGGAATCTTGAAATGACTCCACCAAAAGGCTTTAAAGCTGGGTCAATTTTACATTTCCAGGATTTGGAGTGGCGATTTTTTTCTAATTAGGAAAGGTGTAAGGGGTATTGAGCAATATGGAAGACCAGCAATGATCTAACTGAATGGTGGAGCAAGCATATGGAGCTGAAATACTTCATTGTCTTGAGAAAGAAGCTATCCTCTCCCCCCCCAAAAGAAACTGTGCCCCCATTTTGGCCAACTCAAGGCCATTTATAATCCATTTAAAACAAAATTATGCGATGTTGCATCAACAGGTAAACCACTCTACAAATCTGAAGACTGAGAGGAACCTCAATGCCATAATCTGGTTGCTGATCTGAATTGTACCATATTAATTGACAATTTGGCCTCTCTTCCCCCAAAGAACAGAGTGTGCAGTGGCCAAAGATCCACTTTTTTTGGAGGATCTGATAACTTGTAACTTTTATTATAAATAATACCAGCAATTAATAGATATGGGTGCTTAAAACCTAATCAGGAATACATTAACATTGTGTATTTAAAAATCCCTCAAACTTATATGTTCCTGCAATTGTGCTGGAATTTCATTTGATTTTCTCATTGGATTGCATTGGCAGACACAAAACATCAAAGCAAAATATGTCTTGCTGCTCTCTCCCTCACCAGATCCCATTCAACAGACAACACACACAGCTACGCAGTGTCAAATCACAAAATAAATAGAAACGTGACTTGTTTCTAGGCCGATGTCACATCCCACTCCCCTCCCATTAACTGTTAAAAGATGCATTGATGTATCACCCATAATAGACAAATAGCACCACTATACAAGATGGCTTTGATGAGATGAGAAGCCCATCATGGAGGTCTGTGATCCTCCAGCACCGCACTTCAAATTATCTTCTGGCTTCCACTGGAAAAAATAGCTACATCTAGTTGATCAGTTGCCACTTGCATCTCTACTTTTTCTCAGAAGCACCAAGATCATTTATTTATTTTACACGCTGCACAATTGTTATGGCAAACCATATCACCAGCATTTAAAACAGTTATTTATGAAAGACATGGAGCCCACAGTTTTATTTTCTCATATATGAAACTACAACTTAAATGGTGTTGGAACCTTGGTGTTTAATAGACATAAAATCATTTCCAAATGTTTAGATTAAATTTGCACGTGTCATAGGTCATGGGATATCATAAGTGAACAAGTTATGTAAATAAACGAATTAAGTGGCAAGTTGGAAACAAAGGCATCATAAAGAGGTTGCTAACTTTTCTTTTACCTGTAATAGCTGATCTACAAACTGTTGTCATTAAAGCTCTAAGGAATGTAGATGAACCAATCTGTGACTCATCTAAATTAGCCTGAAGAAAGAAAAAGAAATCATTTTAGAATTGGACACCATGAGCCTAACTTTAAAACACAGCACTTAAGAAAGGACAGAGCACAGTGGTGCAAAGGAATTCCATTTTAACGATTCTTCTCAGAATTTAGTTCATTTAACTTGCAATGTTAGCATCAGCAACTCAAAGTAATTCCTTTTTTTTGTACAAAAGAGGGCATTTTTATAGCAGCAGCTATAGAATGTTAACAGTAACAGTTTCACTGTTCAGTGAAGGTGATGAAAGGGTACAAATGTGTCACTTAGAAGGGAAGCTTGATAAATTTTGGTATGCAGAAGGTGGAGTTCTATAGAATTCTGTTACAAACAAGAGAATTAGGCAGTTTAAAACAAACATCCAAAGAGTGACCAGATGGCTTGTGGAGAAAAACATAGTCAATCACTGAGTATATTCAAAATGGAGATGAATAAATTCCTAGATATTAAGAGTTATAGGAATAGTGAGGGAAAATCTCTGAGGTAGACAATCAGCCATGTTGAATGATAGAACAGGTTCAAGGGTTGGATGGATTATTCCTAGTATCATAGAATCCCTACAGTACAAGAGTTGTAATTTGGCCCATCGAGTCTGCACTGACCACAATCCCACCTAGGCCCTATTCCTGTAACCCCACACATTTAGCCTGATAATTCCCCTGCCACTTGAGGTACAATTTAGTGTGGCCAATCAGCCTAACCTGCACATCTCTGAGTTCTGTTCTTATTTCCTATGTTCCTATCATCTATTTTGGTATTTCTATAAAAAGACTGCTATTTCATGACAACAACGTCCCAATGCATGTCATAGTCAATACTGTTAAAGCAATCACTTGTAATCCGGAAACATAGTAAGCAAAATATGGTTTTCTCTCAACTTGTCGCGTGGGGTCTTTTCTGCCATTTCAGGAGGCAGATTTGGTTTAAAATGATTGCCAAGATGCAATATTACCCTCAGAACTGCACTGGAGTGTCAGTTTAGATTTTGTGATTAAGACTCTGGAGTGTGATTTGATTCCACAGTCCTCTGATTCAGTTGGGAATACATGACACCTTAAGTTGTTTTATCATTTAAGTAGCTCAAGTTACAAAGTTAGATTGTTAAAACCAACAACAGATGTGAGCTCTGATTACAGAAAGAAAAAAAAATAAAAAAACCGTGTTGGAAATTTGACACATAGGACCACAAAATGGGTCTTAAATACCAAATGAAAATATATTTGTGTTTTTACCACAAAATGTTTGTGTTTTTCTTGTCTTGTGTAGTAATTTGTATTCTGCCCTCTGCTAATTAGGTGGTATTCTTGCTTCAGAAGTTTGAACCAAATGGGGTAATAATGAAAAGTTGTCACCATGTTAATTCTTTAACTAATCTATTGTTTGAGGTGAGGAAGCTCCTCAGTCATTCATAATCAAACTCAGCTTCTATTGATCGAGACAGGTTTGTCCATCCTTTCCACCTGCGGGTAGGGGTCCACATTTCAATCCTTCTGGGGGCCGATCAGCAAATTTTGGAAAGATAAGGCTTGACATATTATACAATGTTAAAAAAAGCTGAGATATGAAAAGAAAACTGCTGAGCAAAAGAAAAAGTTCAAATTATAAATTAACTAAAAAAAAGTGACGCTGACCCTCAGTGTGAAAGAATTGGGGGGGGAGTGGTGGTCGGGATATGGTGGTGGTGGTGGTGGTGGAAGTGGAAGTGGAAGTGTGTCCACCTTATTCCCAAATTCAGGTGTTCACTTACTCTCAGACAATGCCTGTAAGTGTGTGCAGGTGAGGGTGAATGACAATCCTGAGAATAAGTAGCCAGACACATCCACCCAGCCATCCCCTCGCACTTATCTGCTCAGTCACCCTCCGGCCCACTATTCCCTTGCTAAGTGCCACCCTCTCGCCCTTGCTCACTCAGTTACTTTCTCACTTTTGCCTACATCCACTCACTCACTTTCCCACCCACTTCCTCACTCAGCCACTCTCCCACCAATTCGGCAAACCCCCCTCCTGAACTCAGCCCCCATTTGCTCACCCAGCCACACTCACCCATTCACTCAGCCATCCTTGAACTCATTTCCTCATTTAGCCACCCTCACATACCCTCACTCATATACTTACCCTCAGCAAATCAGCTGGGAGTGGAGAGCAAAGAATGAAGCCTGATGCCTAATGATACTTGCTAGTGTTGAAAACCGGGCAAACACTGGAAGAATCAGGGAGAATTATGGAACATCAGATCAGAGCATCAGGACCACTGGCAGTGGGGCGAAGGGACTGGAGCACAGCACCGGAAGTAGGGCGAATAGGCTAGAGCTAACACTGGGAGTGGGGCGAAGGGGCCAGAGCCAAGCACCGGGAGTGAGGCGAAGGGGGCCGGAGCACTGGGAAAGAAGTGAAATGGGGGACCACACAATTCACAGTCTTCACATCCTTGCAGTTACTGGGATTCACCACTCCTCTAGTGAACGCCTGTTTTCTGCCCAATGTTAATTGCTGATACCAGCAGAAACAAGGGAGAGAAACACTGGAGGAACAATCCGCTGCATAAATCTTCAAACTCTCTGATCCTACCTGCCGTTACTATGCATGAAGAACCAATAAAAGTTAATGGAATATGCCAGTGCAGCATTAATAGTGGATGTCACAGAAACCCTGGCATTAAAGAAACTAAAAAAAACAGATTCTTGACTGATTGAGGCATATTATTTAAGTTTATGCCTTTTCGCGTGTAATATAAACCGCATGCAAACAGCAGTTACAATAATCTTACACATTTGAATGTCAATGTTAACTCCCACTTGTTTTATGCTCCATGTGCAAGTGTCCTAGTAGTTGTAGATTTACCCATTAATGGGAAAAGTAAGCATTTAAACTATTGCTCCGGCAACATTAACTATTACAGATCAAAAAAAGGTAATGAGACATGGGGAATATAATTTCTCAGGGTGATGGTGAGTTATTTTAATAGTCTTATCAGACAGTGATTATGCTTGTTATAAATCTGGCATGATGATCAATTTAAGAAATTAGCACAGAACGCCACAGTCCAAGAATCTTACAATTTAAGAATTCAACCTACTTCTACCCAGTCAAAGATTTGCTCATTGCTAGCCTTGTCTTCGATTATAAGTTTTTCTAGCCACTTGTTCAGTTCTTCAGCAGATAGCTCCATTTTTGAAAGTGCTTCAGTAGGACTCGAAACATCTGATACAGTAAACTCCAATTTCTGCAAAGGAATCACAACATTAATATTCTTTCAATCTTCAGTGAAAGAGCTCAACCAACATCCACATCACAAATTCTTTGAAGTATTTGTCTCTATCATTTCGCACTTGGAAATTCAGAATAATTATCGATGATTTCATCTGTCTAGAGATTCACTTTTACTAAAAACTAGATTTTAGTCCTAAATGATGGTAAATGCTAAGGCTCCCTAATCTTACTGCCACAGTGGTGTCCGTTGGTGATTCAACAATGGAATTCAAAAAATGCTGAGCAGATGGTGATTGGAGTTCTAGAACCACTCAATTTGAAATATTACAAGGCTCTTGTGTCGTACCAGGAAATATAAAATGGAGGTAAAATTAGTTTAAGGAAGTTAAACAGATTATTTGATACTTTCTAATTTAATACTAGCCATTTTCTAATGTAGTATTATAGGCATTCTAGAAATTGCTATATTTACAAAAAAAAGTCAAGATTCATATTGTATTCTGAAATTTAAGGACATAAAACCAGGTCTAATGAATCCTTGAATCTGCTTTGCATTCATCATGAGCTGATCTTTGTCTCATCTCCACTTTCTTGCCTCGTCTCCATGATTTTTGACTCCCCAACATTTTAAAAACATCTAATTTGGCTTTTAATATAGTCAATGACTACAGCTCCACAGGTCTTTGGGATTGAGAATTCCAAAGATTCATGGCTCCCAGAGAAGAAATTTCTTCCCATTTGAGTTAAATGGGTGACTCCTTTATTTTGAAACCTTGTCTCCCAGTTCCACCTTTCCGTGCAAAGGGAAACATCCTCTTGATATCTACTACCCTGTCAAGTCCCTGTAGAATCTTTGTACATTGCAATAAGACCACCTCTCATTCTTCTGAAGCTCTTTCCTCTTAAGGGAACCTCTTTATCCCAGGAATCAATCAAGTGAATGCTTTTTTAAAAATATAATATGGAACAGGAATAACAAATACACGAGACTGGATAATATTAAGTTTCAATTCTAACATTCACAGTTGTTCTGATCACGGTTTTTTTATTACCAGAAAAATTACTCTCTCATCTGTGTTCCAGTTTTCAGTGGAGTACAGTGTGAATCTATGTGCAATGAAATAGCACTGAAAAAACTAAAATCAAAGCAAAGATGTTGGCACTTTGCAAAGGGTAAGGTTATAGAAAGGTCTTGAAACGGCACTCATAAGTGAGCCAAATACTTCTTAAAGCCATTACATCCTAGAACAGAATATACATATCATTTACCTGCTGAAAATAATTATTTGGTCACCTATTAATTTAGAAACATTGCAATGATCCATTGTGATAGTGAAATAATTATTTAATTTGCAGTACTTCCATTGGATTTCTTGACATTATCTTGCCAAGTTTCTCTTTCCTGTAAGTGTTGATTGTACTGAGGTTTTGTTTCACAGATGCTTGTCAACAGCCCATATAGTGTATTTCAAACCTAGCCCTTTATGAGACTATTCTAGATCAGGCAGAAGTATCTAACCCCCGTTAATTTCAGGTGGAAAGAATCAGAATGCAAGGCTCTTGGTCTAATCAGTCGCTCTCTGAAAGAAATGAGCCATCCCAGGTTACCTGCTTCCAAAAAGTCTTTTACTTTTAAAAAAGTATGCGTTAAACTATTTATTTTCCCAGATATTGTAAGGACCTGGGTTTAAGTACTCAGCTAATTATTCCTGCACCAGAAGAAAATAGGAGTGGGGCTCTTTGAGTCAGTGACACTAAAAACCATGTAGGAAAACATATATTTTAAAATGCACATTCATTAGCAATACAATTTTTAGGTGGAAACCATTAATCGTGACACTAGAAAAATCTAGAGAGAGAAAAAATAATCAGGGCCTTATTTTTAGTATAGATTAATGTATTAACTTGGAGATATTTTAAGAACGATAGCCATCAAATATTAAATTATTACCTTAATCTCTGAGTCTTGCTCAATACCAATGAAAGAAATCTGAATCCAATTAAATCATGTTCCCATATATACAGTAAGTTTTGGAGGTTGTAGGGTTAATTTCTTATCTAGATAGGTGTTTCCTTAACTGAAACATTTAATTTCCCATATTTAGTGAAAAGACCCATCTCTTATAATGGAAGTGCCTGTTCAATTCTACTAAATAATGCCCTGGTCTGCTCCTGGAAGATGGGGCTGAGGTAGCAGTCATGTTCATCAATGTTTTCCCTTAGTCACAGGATGGTTTTGAAAGAGATAGTAAGACTTGGGACTTAAGAATATCCACTCCTTAGCCCAGAATACTAGACTAGTTGTAATGCCCGAAGTGCTGCTACCACACCTGCTATGAATTAACTCAGCAAAGAATCAATAGTGAATGAGGCCTATTGCCGTACTGGTCCGAAAATAGCCAATCTCATTTGTTCTGGGAAGCTCAGACTCAGACCTAACTGTACATGGATGGGAGGCTACCTGGCATTAAACTTTGGAGGATGGTGGTGAATTGTAATGCCACTGGACTAGTAATCTGGGGACAGAGGTTCAGGTCCTATCTAGTGGAATTAAAAAGTAGAGAGTTACTACATTAGAAATTATGACACTGGATTGTGCCTTTATGCATAAACGGTCTACTGAATTAAAAATTAAAACTGAATGCTGAATAGAATAATCTGCAGACACCCTTCATTCACTTGGATACACAGAACAAATGAAGAAAATAAAAATAACCTGTTATTCTCTCAATTTCCACTTAAAGATAAACCACATGAGGTCTTGTCTGCAGTAATGACTTAGACTCAACGATCATGTATAAACTGCCTTAAGCATGCAGGTCCATGTATAATTGTAATATGTTACTAAAAGAAAAGGTGGTATTTTGGACAAGTGCAGCGTACGCTAAAGGGAGAGTTTAGTAAATATATAATGAATTTCAAATTACAAGTTTCCTCCTTTCATGATGACTTACAGTCTGATATTGAAATGTTCTATATTCAAAACCTAGAAACTGTAAAACATTAAATTTGCTGGGAGACTCAGTATAGTGCTTAAACTAGTTCTAATATACCGATGGTTTCATTGATTGCAATAAAATGTTTAAAATTTATATTCTGCGGATTAAAGAAAAGATCTATTACATTATCATAAAGCTCTTTAGAGGTAAAAACTACAAATGTTTAAAAATGTTCCAGCACATATCTATTAGTAATTCAGTCATATCTAAACTGAAGGAAATATTATTTTCTTACTGTCGACTACTGGCAATGCTCAGCTCAGACTTATTTAAATAATTCGTACAGGCTATAATGCAGGCTGGAAATACTATTTCCAACGCATTTGCTAGAGGAGAAAGGAATGTTGGAGGACATGAGGGCTTCAGCAAATATCTATTACAAGTAAAACTTAAAAGCGTGGGAAACACTCAGCAGGTCAGGCAGCATTTAACCTTTCAGGCTATAGCCTAGAATGGATTTGAGACAGATTTACAACATGGAAACAAATCCTTCGGCCTAACTTGTCCATGCTGCCTCTCTGCTTTTTTAAAATCTCTAAGCTAGTCCCAATTGCCTGCATTTGGCGATATCCCTCTATACCCATCTCACCCATGTAATTCTCTAAATGCTTTTTAAAAGACAAAATTGTACCCACCTCTGGCAGCTTGTTACAGACACTCACCACCTCTGAACACTTTTGTATTTCCCCTCTCACAAACCTATGCCTTTTAGCTTTAGGCTTCCCTACCTTTGGGAAAAGATGTGACGATTTAGCTGATCTATGCCCCACATTATGTTTCAGACCTCTACAAGATCACCCCTCAGCCTTCTATGCTCCAGAGAAAAAAATCCCAGTCTATCCAGCCTCTCCTTATAACTCTCAAACCATCAAATACCGGTAGCATCCTACTAAATCTCATCTGCACTCTTTCTAGTTTAATAATATCCTTTCTATGATAGGGTGACAAGAACTCTACATAGTATTTCAAGTATGGCTTTACCAATGTCTTGTACAACTTCAACAAGACATCCTAACTCCTGTATTCAATGTTCTGACCAATGAAACAAAGATGCTGAATGTTTTTTCACCACTCTGTCCACCTGTGACTCAATTTCAAGTAGTTATGAACCTGAACCTGAAGATCTCTTTGTTCTGGAACTCTCCCCAATGCCCTACGAGCAACCAAGTAAGTCTTGCCCTGGTTCAATCGACCAAAATGCATTACCTTGCATTTATCTAAATTAAACTTCATTTGCCATTTGTCAGACCACTGGCCCAATTGATCAAGATCCTGTTGCAATCAGAGATAGCCTTCTTCACAGTCCACTATGCCACCAATCTTGGTGTCATCTGCAAACTTACTAACCATGTTTCCTATATTCTCATCCAAGTCATTTATATTAATGACAAATAACAGTGGACCCAGCACAGATTCCTGAGAGATACTGCTGGTTACGTGTCTCCAATTTGAAAAAATCCTTTACAACTACCATCTGGCTTCTGTCATGAAACCAGTTTTGTATCAATTTAACTATCTCACTCTGGATCCCATGAGCTTTAACCTTGTGCAACAACATACCATACGGTACCTTGTCAAAGGCCTTGCTAAAGTCCAAGTAGACAACATCAACTACACTGCCCTTATCTACCTTCTTGGTTACCCTTCAAAAAACTCAATCAAATTTGTGAGACATGATTTTCTACTCAAAGCCATGCTGAGGGTCCCTAATCAGTCCTTGTGTCCTAAGTGCCTGTAGATCCGGTCTGTCAAAATACCTTCCAACAATTTACCCACCACAGATGTGAGCCTCACCAGCCTGTAGATCGCAGTGATTAAAGAAAAAAGGCGCTGCAGGGAAAGAATGTTTAATGAAAGATCAAGTATTTCCAGCATTTTCTGATTTTATTTCAGATTTCCAGCAACTTCAATATTTTGTTTGATGCATTAGAATTAGCCCTGGCTTGCAAAAGGATTTTTGATCTCTCCACTGCCACCATGGCCCTAGCCATGCTGGACACTTGAGATTCTCAGCACTCTAAACACACAGGATTGTCTATGGACGTAAATGAAGAAACTCATTCATTGTGTGTCCAATCTCAATTTTTTTTTTTTGGACAGGAGCTGCTCATCTGGTGAAATTAAGCAATAAAATATTTAGATTACCATTTGTGTTGCACATAAACATTTGCACATCCGACACAACCTTTCAAATTTGATATGCTTCCATCAGCTAAATTTGTTGACTAAAAGTTCTGACAGACAGCAACAATGCACAGTCTTATGCAACATTTGAGGGATGTCATTCATTCTTAGCTTTCAAAGATTTAAATGCATGTGTGTGTACTGCAGCTCACTAAATAATGGATGCGTCCAAACATTAATTTCCTCATGGCATTATATGGCAGATGAGTCAGGAAAATAATGATGATTTAAGACAAGTGGCTACAGTGAAACCAACTTGCTTCATAAAAATCCTCAACAAACTGAGTGTCAGAAACGAAGACAGGCTCACCTTATCACTAATGAAGTGCTGGACATCTTCTCCTTCAGTTAGGAAATCCTTCCAATTTAGGCCAGCCTCTTTCCATAAGGCCGCAACTTTCTTATGGCTCTATTAAAAATAAAAGGCAAATGTTCATAACAGATTTAATTTGAAAAATATTAATTTTTCAACAAAAAAGGACTCTGTTGCTCCTCTGTTTGCATTATGGGCAGTATCAAAAATTGCTAAAAGTTGTGCTTTTCTACTTACCATTTGTTTGCATAGAAGGTGCAAAATTTCTGCAAGCAGAATTCCTGCTCTCTCCACAGGAAGTAAAGGTTTACTAAGTTCTCTGTAAGGGGAGGAGAAAATATTTATTGTCCAATGTCTTTTGATTTTAGTTGATTTTTAGAGCGGAGAAGAACTGCAAAATTGCACAAATCATCAAATAATTGTACAAGAAGCATGATTGTTGTCACAATGCTTTTTGAGTTATTCACGCAGTTATGAAGTTTCATTAATGTAATTTGTGTAGATGTTTTGATATGATACAAGATGTTGAGATATTGCTCATCTTCAAATGATTATTTGAGTATAAGCTGCAAGAACTTTTCATCAGCAACGCTAGCATTGTACACTGTGGAAGACTAACAAGATGTAGAGATGCCAGCGTTAGACTGGGGTAAACACAGTAAGAAGTCTCACAATACTAGGTTAAAGTCCAACAGGTTTATTTGTAGCAAAGGCCATTTGGCATTTGATACAAATAAACCTGCTGGCTTTAACTTGGTGTTGTGAGACTTCTTACTGCGAAGACTAACAAGACCAGGGAAAACACAATGAATAGTAGGTTGGTAGGAAGTAGAGGGGAGCAGACAGATTTTGGGATGCATGTTCAAAGATCCCTAAAGACAGCAAGATCAGTATATGGTCTGATACTGTGGTTAAGGCGGCAATGAGATACTTAGCTTTATTATTGGGATGCATGTTCAAAGATCCCTAAAGACAGCAAGATCAGTATATGGTCTGATACTGTGGTTAAGAAGGCAATGAGATACTTAGCTTTATTAGTGAGACATAGAATTCAAGAGCCAGGAGGTTATAATGGAGCTGTATAAAATACAGATTAGGCCACAGCTAGAGTAATGTACGCAGTTCTGGATACCACACTATAGGAAGAATGTGACTGCACTAGAGGAAATTCATCAGGATGTTGCCTGGGTTGGAGCATTTTAGTAACAAGAGGCTGGGGTTGTTTTCCTTAGAGTAGAGGAGGCTGAGTGGAAGAGCTCATCAATGTGTACAAAATTATGAAGGACATAGATGGTGTAGATAGGAAGGAACTTTCCCCCTTAGTAATAGGATCAATAACCAAGATTTAAGGTAAGGAACAGGAAATTTAGAGGGGATTTGAGGAAAAACGTTTTCACCAAAGGTCAATGAGAATCTGGAACTCACTGCCTGAAAGGGTAGTAGAGATGGGAACATTCAACATTCAAGAAGCGTTTTGATGAACACTTAAAATGTCACAGCACACAAGGCTATGGACCAAGTGCTGGGAAAAGAGATCAGAATAAGT
The DNA here is from genome assembly GCA_024679065.1 of Sphyrna mokarran. Lineage (NCBI taxonomy): Eukaryota > Metazoa > Chordata > Chondrichthyes > Carcharhiniformes > Carcharhinidae > Sphyrna > Sphyrna mokarran. Next base: position 33,963,227 of record JAGIQG010000028.1, read on the forward strand.
GTTTGATGGCCAGCACAGAGATGATGGGCCGAAGGGTCTCTTTCCATGCTGTAAAAATTCTATGACTGCTATATTCCACAATCCTAAATGTACCTCAGAGTACAGCTCTTCAAAAGAACTAAACCCAAGCCCAGAATTTTTGGGGAAGGCTGCCATCTTCAAATAAAAACTTCAAAGATGCAAACACAATTCAGGTTTAATCTTGTGAAATTTTTAGTTTTTAAATGTTGTTTAAATCCTGATGCTTTACATTAGAAAATTGTTATTGAACCACTTTAGAAACCATTTTGAGCAACTTATATGAACCAAATGGCCAGACTATGCAACACTATGTCCTCACCAAAATAACAGCTAGTACACAGATTGTGACATAATTCTCAATGTCCAGACAATCACAATATACTATGATAGAATAACAGCTACTAAATGTAACACAGATTGAACCAAATATGCAAGCACTTTTGAGTTTATACTGAAATACCTAATTTAGCGGATGACACAATGGCTGCAAAGTCAAATAAAAGTTTCAGATGTGTAATGAGATCAGACAATGATAAGTCAAACAATGTTATGGACATGTAATAAAACACTAGTGAAACCACAAAGGGTATTTACATAGAACATAGGACATTACAGCACAGAACAGGCCCTTCGGCCTTCGATGTTGCGCCGACCAATTAAGAAAAAGCAATGACCCTCTAACCTAAACCATTCCCTTTTTGTCCATAAACTTACCTACTAACCTCTTAAACGCCACCAAACTTGGCGCATCTACAACTGCAGCAGGCAGGGCATTCCATACCCTTACCACCCTCTGGGTAAAGAACTACCTCTGACATCCGTCCTATAACTACCACCCCTTAATTTAAAGCTATGTCCCCTCGTGCTAGCTTTCTCCATCCTAGAAAAAAGGTTATCACTGTCCACCCTATCTAAACCTCTAATCATCTTATATGTTTCAATAAGGTCTCCTCTTAGCCGCCTTCTTTCTAACGAAAACAACCTCAAATCCCTCATCCTCTCTTCATAAGACCTGCCCTCCATACCAGGCAACATCCTGGTAAACCTCCTCTGTACCCTCTCCAATGCCTCCACATCTTTCTTATAATGTGGGGACCAGAACTGCACACAATACTCCAAGTGCGCCCGCACTAGAGTTTTGTACAGTTGCAACATGACGTTGCGGCTCCGAAATTCAATCCCCCTACCAATACAAGCTAAGACTCCATATGCCTTCTTAACAACCTTATCGACTTGATTGCCAACTTTCAGGGATCTATGCACATATACACCAAGATCCCTCTGTTCATCACCACTATTAAGAGTCCTACCATTAGCCCTATACTCTACACATTTGTTATTCCTGCCAAAGTGAATTACCTCTCACTTTTCTGCATTAAACTCCATTTGCCACCTCTCGGCCCAGCTCTGCAACTTGTCCAAGTCTCTCTGCAAACTATAACACCCCTCTTCACTATCTACCACTCCTCCGACTTTTGTGTCATCCGCAAATTTACTAATCCATCCTTCAATACCCTCATCCAGATCATTTATAAAAATTACAAACAGCAGTGGTCCCAAAACAGATCCCTGAGGTGCACCACTTGTAAATGAACTCCATGATGAATAATTTCCATCAACCACCACCCTCTGTCTTCTATCAGCTAGCCAATTCCTGATCCAATTAGCTAAATCACCCTCAATCCCACACATCTGCATTTTCTGCAGAAGCCTTCCATGTAAAGTCACACATGGAATACTGTGTGCAATTTTGGACACCCTATTATAGAAAGAATATTATTAAACTAGAAAGAGTGCAGAAAAGATTTACTGGGATGGTCCTTGGACTTGATGGATTGAGTTATAAGGAGAGGCTGAATAGATTGGGGTTTTTTTCTCTGGAGAGTAGGAAGCTGAGGGGTGACCTTAGAGAGGTTTATAAAATAATGAGGGCCATAGGCAAGGTAGAAAGTCAATATCTTTTCCCAAAGGTAGAGGAATCTAAAACTAGAGGATATAGGCTTAAGGTGAGAAAGGAGAGATACAGAAGTGTCCAGAGGGGCAATTTTTTCACACAAAGGGTGGTGAGTGTCTGGTACAAGCTGCCAGAGGTAGTAGTAGAAGTGTGTTGTGGGAAATTTACCACTTCATAGTCAGACTTGGAGGTTTCAATAATACAGTTTTATTTCGGACAAAGCTTTGGGAGAAAGCACTAGTAGTCCGCAGTACTTGGCAGCTACCTTCTCAACTGCACAATGGTAGTTGATCATTTTTATACCTTTTAGACAATAGGCAGTACAGACATTGGCTGTTAACACATTGTTACAAGTCGAGTAGACAGATATGGACACCGACTGTTAACTCATCATTACAAGAAGATAGGTACGGACATGGACAGTTAACATATCATTGTTCATAGAATGAGTAAATTTTTGCAGTTATGTCTTCTATCTGTGACTGGTTTTGATCTATATATTCAGTGACTGATCTTGTTACATTTATGTATTTCTGTCCCTATCTGTGACTGACTTTATCGGATTCATTTTGTTCTGGCTGTGCCCTGAACCCTCTCCCCTTTTAGAACATAGAACATTACAGCGCAGAACAGGCCCTTCGGCCTTTGATGTTGCGCCGACCAATTAGGAAAAAGCAATGACCCTCTCACCTAAACCATTCCCTTTTCATCTATAAACTTATCTACTAACCTCTTAAACGCCACCAAATTTGGCGCATCTACAACTGCAGCAGGCAGGGCATTCCATACCCTTACCACCCTCTGGGTAAAGAACCTACGTCTGACATCCGTCCTATAACTACCACCCCTTAATTTAAAGCTATGTCCCCTCGTGCTAGCTTTCTCCATCCTAGGAAAAAGGCTATCACTGTCCACCTATCTAAACCTCTAATCATCTTATATGTTTCAATAAGGTCTCCTCTTAGCCGCCTTCTTTCTAACGAAAACAACCCCAAATCCCTCAGCCTGTCTTCATAAGACCTGCCCTCCGTACCAGGCAACATCCTGGTAAACCTCCTCTGCACCCTCTCCACATCTTTCTTATAATGCGGGGACCAGAACTGTACGCAATACTCCAAGTGCAACCGCACTAGAGTTTTGTACAGTTGCAACATGACGTTGCGGCTCCGAAATTCAATCCCCCTACCAATAAAAGCTAAGACTCCATATGCCTTCTTACAACCTTATCGACTTGACTGCCTACTTTCAGGGATCTATGCACAAATACACCAAGATCCCTCTGTTCATCAACACTATTAAGAATCCTACCATTAGCCCTATACTCTACACATTTATTATTCCTGCCAAAGTGCATTACCTCACACTTTTCCACATTAAACACCATTTGCCACCTCTCGGCCCAGCTCTGCAACTTGTCCAAGTCTCTCTGCAAACTATAACACCCCTCTTCACTATCTACCACTCCTCCGACTTTGGTCTCATCCACAAATTTACTAATCCATCCTTCAATACTCTCATCCAGATCATTTATAAAAATTACAAAAGCAGGGGCCCCAAAACAAATCCCTGAGGTACACCACTTGTAACCGAACTCTATGATGAATAATTTCCCTCAACCACCACCCTCTGTCTTCTATCAGCTAGCCAATTCCTGATCCAATTAGCTAAATCACCCTCAATCCCATACATCTGCATTTCCTGCAGAAGCCTTCCATGGGAACCTTATCGAATGCCTTACTAAAGTCCATATATACCACATCAACTGCCTTACCTCCATCCACCTCTTTGGTCACTTTTTCAAAAAACTCAATAAGGTTAGTAAGGCACGACCTACCCTTCACAAAAACATGCTGACTATCCCCAATCAATTCATTTCTCTCTAAATAACTATAAATCCTATCCCTAATAATTCTCTCCAATACTTTGCCACAACAGAAGTAAGACTCACTGGCCTATAATTCCCTGGAAGGTCTCTCTTCCCCTTCTTGAACAATGGGACCACATTCGCTATCCTCCAGTCCTCCGGAACCACACCCGTAACCAACAACGACCTGAAGATCATAGCCAGAGGCTCTGCAATCGCCTCTCTTGCCTCCCAGAGAATCCTAGGGTAAATCCCGTCCGGCCCAGGGGACTTATCTAACTTCAAACCCTCAAGAATATCTAGCACATCGTCCTTATCTACTTCAATACTTTCCAGTTTGCAACCCTGTATCCCAGTGTTCTCCACAACTACATTTACATCTCCCTATGTGAATACCGAAGAGAAATATTTGTTCAGTGCCTCTCCAATCTCTTCAGGCTCCACGCACAACTTCCCACTGCTGTCTCTGACTGGCCCTAATCTTGCCCTAACCAATCTTCTATTCTTAACATATCTAAAGAAAGCTTTAGGATTCTCCTTGATCCTCTCAGCCAAAGTCTTCTCGTGTCCCCTTTTAGCTCTCCTCAACTCACTCTTTAGCTCCCTCCTGGCTAATCTATAGCTTTCCAGTGCACTAACTGAGCCTTCAAGCCTCATCCTGACATAAGCCTCCTTTTTCCTTTTAACCAGCGAATTAACTTTTTTAGTACACCATGGTTTCCTCACTCGACCATTTCCTCCTTGCCTGACAGGGACATACTTATCAAGGACTCGCAGGAGCTGCTCCTTGAATAAGCTCCACATTTCAGATGTTCCCAATCCCTGGAGTTTCCTAGTCCAACCTATGCACCCTAATTCTCTCCTAATAGCCTCATAATTACCATTCCCCCAGCTATAACTACTGCCCCCAGCTTCATGCCTATCCCTATCCATTACTAAGGTGAACATAACCGAATTGTGGTCATTATCACCAAAATGTTCACCAACTTCCAAGTCTAACACCTGGTCTGGCTCATTGCCCAGCACCAAATCCAATGTAGCTTCACCTCTAGTTGGCTTATCTACATACTGAGTCAAAAAACCTTCTTGCACACTTTGTATAAAAACTGACCCCTCTAACGAGCTAGAGCTATAGCTATTCCAATCAATATTAGTAAAGTTAAAATCCCCCATAACAATTACCCTATTACTTTCACTCCTGTCCAGGATCGACTTTGCAATCCTTTCCTCTACCTCTCTAGAACTTTTAGGAGGTCTATAAAAGACTCCCAACAGGGTGACCTCTCCTCTCCTGTTTCTAATCTCAGCCCATACTGCCTCAACAGACAAGTCCTCATCAAACTTCCTTTCTGTCACAGTGATACAGTCTTTGACTAATAATGCCACTCCTCCCCCCCTTCTACCTCCTTGTGTAGTGAAAGTATGAAAATGATTCAAGGGATGGCAACATAGTTCAGTGATGTAAAAACTAATCAAGTGGATATTAAATAGGTTTCTCATTTTTCAAAATTCATTTATGTGGGTATCGTTGGCTAGGCCAGCATTCATGGCCCATCCCTAATTATCCTCCAGAAAGTGGTGGTGAGCTGCCTTTTTGAACCGGAGTGCTATTAGGAAGGCAGTTTCAGAATTTTGACAGTGACGTTGAAGGATCAGCGATATATTTCCAATGACTTGGAGGGAACTTCCAGGTGGTGGTATTTCTGTGTGTCTGCTGCTTAAGGAGCTGTGGATGAGTTCCTGCATTACAGCATTTAAATGGTAAAAAAATGCAGCATGCTGCTGTGCAGAGGGACCTGGGTGTCCTTGAGCATGAATCACAAAATGTTGTTTGCAGGTGCAGCAGGTAATTAAGAAAACAAATGGAATTTTGTGCTTCATTGTTATAGGAATGGAGTTTAAAAGCAGGAGGTATGTTGCAGCTGCATAAGGTGCTGTTGAGAGGGTTGGTTTATGAAGGGAGACTGAGTAGGCTGGCTCTATACTTATTGGAATTTAGAAGAATGGGGGACAGGACGGGTGGGTGGTGGCGGGATCCTATAGAAACATATAAAATTATGAAGGGAATAGATATACTACTGAGTGGAGGAGGAATGTCTTCACCCAAAGAATTGTGAATCTATGGAATTTCCTGCTCAGTGAAGTGGTGCCACTCAAGCGGTTTATTTTATCCTGGATGGTGTTGAGCTTTTTCAGTGTTGTTGGAGCTTGCATATTTGGTTTAATCTGTCTTACATTTAGTCATCCAGGCAACTGGGGAGCACTCCATTACACTCGACTTGGGCCTTAATCGGTTGGATTATAAATTGGTGTTGCTAAATTGTTACTGAGTTCTTACCACCCCAATCCAACGCCAGCATCTGTACATTATGCTTTTGGGAGTCAGGAGATGAGTTACTCACCTGGATTCTTAGCCTGACTTGCTCTCGTAGCTACAATATTTATATGGCTAGTCCAGTTCAGCTTCCGATCAATGGTTATCCTCAGGATGTAAATAATGCAGGAGTCAGCGATGGAAGTGCCATTGAATGTTATGGGAAAATGGTGGTGATGGCTATTAGCTGGCATTTGTGTGCACCAGTATTACTTGCCACAATGCTCCTTGTAAACTACAATAGATTGTTATAGCTAAAGAATCCATAAAGAATACCATCTTATAGCTGGCAGGGAATTATGGCAAGAGCCACCTTCTGGGGGATATGGATTTGATAGGAATGAGATCCTCAAGAAATGCCGGAGTAGCTTTCTTTCACTCTCATGTTTCAAGGTTTTAAGTAAAACATAATTTTGTCTGGCCTTTCAAATCAAGAAGCTTTTTCTTGTTTTGCTGACTCAAGATGATCTTTTTATTTCTATTATTGAACAGATAAGCAAAATGAAGTTTGTAGTGACTGTTAAAATTGATCAGGAGAAAACTGATGTATCACTTTTACTTTTAGCTCCCTTTACAAATGAATATAGTAAAAGATGTCAACTGAAACCAGATGTTATTTTCAAAAAATGAACATCTGCAGAATATAATGCATAACTGTCAAAATAAAATGCCAGTAAAAAAGCAGGCAAATGAGATCAAAAATTAAACAAAATTAAATCAGAAATTAACATCTATGAATAACTATTCCAACAAAGTGCATTATCTATGCAATGGACCATAAACTTACGTAAATAATTCTCTCATAGAGATTCCTCCTTCTTGTAACAAGGGTGTCACAAGTTCAGCCAGGTATAGCCATATATGTGGTATATCAATGGCCATATCCTCTGCTAATTCCAAGAGTTCTAAAAACCTGAAAGGAAATAGAAAAAATACTCAAGCACAACATTTCAGCCATCATCAGAATAAATACACCCACATTAGCAAGAAAAAGCACCCGACATTTTATAATATACAATATTATAATATAATATACATTAATAATTGATGGCAAAGAAATCAAAACAATGCAATGCTTCTGCCTTGCAACCCCCAGCCTAAAACAATGGCCCAATCTATTCCAAGAGTGGTCCATCAAAGTCAGGATGTGGAGATGCTGGCTTTGGATTGAGATGTGCACAGTAGAAGTTTCACAGTAAGAAGGCTAAAGTTCAACAGGTTTATTTGGAATGGTGACTCAACTGATGAAGGAACAGTGCTCTGCAAAGTTGATATTCCAAATAAACCTGTTGGACTTTAACCTGGTGTTCTCAACCTGGACTTCTCAAAGCACATATTGGATGAACGTTCAAACATGTATGTGCATAGTACATTCAGCCTGCATATATAGTGAGTGCTTAGTGTTAGATACAACATTGGATCTACTATTTTGGACTATTGTTGCAGAGAAACACCATGTTCAGTCCTCAGTTTTTATGAAGTGCAATGCATTCTGAGGTCTGGTTTTTACCAATTTTCCATTTGAAGACTGCAGTCGTTTGCATTGAAATCTCTATGGAATTAGACAGAGGGCGCTGCAAATTAATTTTCAAGCCTCAAAATGAATTTTGTAGTTTACCAAAAACTTATCTTTGCAAATGAAATATTGTAGTGATATGTGCTATATGGGATGGAGTAGACTAGAGAGGCAATTAAACTCTTAGTTTATTAAATGCCAATCTCTGTTCACCCTCAGTTATTATCCAACTCACTTAACTTAATTTCCAGTTAAATTCCTGATCATGTGGCAACAGAGCTTTGCGCGGTGCTTGGATAATAATGCAAGGAATCCAGCTAAACAGAGGTCTCTGTAGTGTTGATTCGCATGAGCAGAAAAGTATCACTGGCATTAAATGAATATAATCGTGGAATTCTCTTGGTGCCCTTTCACACTCCTGTCAGAATACTTGGTCAGGCACCGACTTTCTGCTGTAATTGTCACCAAAACACTCACTACAGCTCAAATTGTATAAATGCTTCGAGACAGCTCAATGCGGAGGGCTTCTACAAATGTAACGTGATATAAGCAACTGCTTGTCTTTTGCATAGAATCAATCACTCCCTTTGTAAAGTTCCACTCATCCTAAAACTAAAGTGCAAGAGTTCATCGCACATTTTTCTTCATCATCAAGTTACACACCCTTTGAAAAATTCTTCCTTGGGTAATTTTTCCGACTGTATTAGCTGATAGAAAAGCTGCCCCATGTGCTCTCTTGTTATTTGACTTCTCTCCAACGTTGATTCCACACCAACTCTCACGAAGACATGGAGCAGGTTCAACGAATTCAATTCATCTACACACTGGAGTGCTTCCTGGGAACAGAAAACAATTTTAGTCAAATATTACTTATTCCCTAATAATTCCTAAACTTCTCTGCTTTACCCATTGCCAACACTTTTCTTACAGCCCACAAGTTAATATTTTTGAACAAAACTAATGGTATTTTGTAGTAATATTAAGCACAAATCTTGAAATAGGAACTCAAATTGCTTCCCCATCTTAATGTTTACATGTAATAAATGTGTTCGCAAATGTTGCTTTTCTTCACTTCCTCTCTTTCTGACTTCCTGCTCCAACATAGCTTTGAGATTAGTGAGCATCAAAACGTGAAGTTACATTTAAGGAATTGGGCTGAGGATGGTGAGTGCAGAAGAACATGGCTTCAAATTTCTAACATAACTGAAGGATTTAAAAATATTTCAAACCATGACAGACAAGAATTTGGATCGGAACCAAGGACTAAGCATGTGCTAATGATGAGACTAGAGATGAACCAAATAAGCAAATGGGGTAAGACCTTTATTACCATCGGAAAGAATATTTGATTATTTTAAGACCAATACCAATCCTCAACTCTTCACAGTCTATCACAGGAATTTAAAAACTCTCCTTCTCCTTTTATCCCTACCCTTTTACATTTCGCATCAGGAGTTCAAAGAACATCACCAGATCGTTGGTCAACTGACCAGAGGCAAATATGGAGAGTAATCATCTCACTACTTTGCAAAGCAAGCAAAATCTCAAAACAGGTAAGATGATGAAACCGACACCAGAGATGTGAGGAAAAGCCTCAAATGGCAGCCTTTAACTGAAGTACAACAACTTTGGAGAGATTTGACATATTGAAATTAACAAAAATTAATGAGTTCAATAATGTAAATATACATAATAGAAAGGATATTATTTAATTAGAAAGAGTACACAGAAGATTTACCATGATGCCAGTAGGACTTGATGGTATGAGTTATAAGGACAGAGGCTGGACAGACTAAGACTTCTCTCCCTGGAGTGTAGGAGACTTAGGGGTGGTCTTATACAGGTCTATAAAATAATGAGGGGCACAAATAAGGTAGACAGTTCACATCTTTGCCCAAAGGTAGGAGAGTCTAAAACCCTGGGGCAGAGGTTTAAAATGAGGAGGGGAGAGATACAAAAGGATCCAAAGGAGCAATTTTTTTTTAAACGACAGCAAGTATCTGGAATGAGCTGTCAGGTAGTAGCAGAGGCAGATACAATTTTGTTTTTTAAAAAGCATTTAGATGGGTAAAATAGGTATAAAAGGGATATGAGCCAAACCCAGCCCAGGCAATTGGGACTAGCTTAATGGTGAAAACTGGGGGCATGGATAAGTTGGGTCGAAGGGCCTGTTTCCATTCTGTAAACCAATGTGATGGAGGTATACACGCAGTGCTGTTATGGAAGGAGTTGCACGATTTTCATCTAGTGACAAAATACTTTCAAGTGAAGATTGTGTATGGCTCTGAGGGGAACAGATGATGGAGTCTCATGTGTCTGCTGCCCATTTTCTTCTAGATGATAGTGATTGAGAGTTTGGAAGGTGCTGCCTAAGGAGTGTTGGTGAGTAGATGGTCACTGGTGGGACTGGATGTTTGTGGGTGGAGTGCCAGTGTGCTGTTTCGTCCTGGGTGGTGTCAAGCTTCGAGTATTGTTATAGCTGCACTCTGCCAGGCAAGTGGAGAATGATCCATCACACTCCTGACTTGTGCCTTGGAAATGCTGGACAGGCTTTGTTGATCAGGAAATGACTGAATTCCTAATCTTTGATCTGCCTTTGTACAGTATTAATCATGTTTCTAAATATAAGTACACAGATAGATGTTAAGAGAGTTACACAGCAAGCTGGCTGGTGAAACCAAAACCAAGACAGAGATTTTATTGACTTTATTCAGTTTCACTGGTCTCCCACGTGCCCAGTATCCCAGCTATCTCTGATTCATCATGCTCAACGTACTTAAACAATGTCCTCTGCCTCTGTATCCTAACAATATAATTAAATATCATTAACATACACAGCACAGCAACAGTCCAGACCGTTGTTTATGCTCCACTTGAGCACCCTTCTAACCTTCCTCATTTAACTATCAGCATAACCCTCAATTCTCTTATCCCTCATATACCTATCAAACGTCTCCGTAAATCCCATTTACTGTTGTGAGGGTTTCCTCTGGGTACTCCAGTTTCCTCCTACAGCCCAAAAGTCATGCTGATTAGGTATATTGGCCATGCTAACTTCTCCCTCAGTGTACACAAACAGGTGCCAGAGTATGGCGACTAGGCTTTTTCATTATAGCATTTCATTATGTATTAGTACAATGACTAATACATAAACTTTGTGAATCTTTGCAATTATCTACTCCAGGGGACCATAGATCAGTTATTGACTATTTTTAAAGCAGAGACTCTCAAATTTCTAAATACCAATGACGTAAAATAATACAGGGATATTGTGGGGAGGAAAACATCAAGTTAGACAATAAGCCATGATCATAATTGAATGGAACAGCAGGCTTGATGGCTGACTCCAGCTCCTTTACTAAATCTTCCTAGCTAGCTTTTAAAAAGTACTGAACAATATAATTCAGAAACCATGTTAGTCAGTTATTATATAGACTCCTCACATTTAATAGCTGTAAAATATAGTGATTCAAATTCTGCAAACGTTCACCTTATAATCATTAATGTGCAAAAACTCATCAATAATGGACTTTGATTTTTTCTCCATCTCCTCTTCAGACAGATTAGATCTGGGGGAAGCATCAGCAGGAAAAACTTCAGGTTTCACTGCAAAAGAACAAATTAAAAGGTTTTTTTCAGTCCTTTGTATGCTGTCAGAATCTACTTAACCTGTGATAGGTTTGTCTAAAAATAAGGAAAGCAAAAAATTAACTTCCGTAAATTCAAGTTATAGTATCTCCATTTTCACATTTTAAGTGCTTAGATGAAATACAACTTTTACCCGCATGCTCCGATCACAGAATTCTGAGGCAAAAAACTAGAATTTTAAGTAAGTAATAGTGCTCCTTCAGATTTATGTCTGCACATTGGTTTCCACGCTTGTGACACACTGCCAGTTTGATGTAGTGATTAGTGACTTTGTGACATCAGCAGCTTGTCACAGCACTGTCATCAGACCATATGATCCAGCTCATTGCTGGCATCAGAGCAGCTATTTTCTTCATCATGTATTCAAACACTTCACCAGGCAGCCATCTGCCCAGCACAAGAGGACAGAGTATGGCTGACTACCAATTGCCTGCAGGGAAAGATTTTATTGTGCAAATATGCAACTGCTTTTGATATTTACAAACTTTTGGAATTAAAAGCTGATAAATAAGTCTTTTATTTCAGCTGCTGTAACTGAGTGTTATTTTCATGTGGCAACCAAAGAATAAGGCTATTCCCCAACCCAAAAGACTGCATCTGACAGCCACCTAGTTTATTTCCAGCAAGGCACCATGAGTTAGCACACAGGGTCTCTGGCTGACGTTTCCCTCTTTAACCCACCTATTGTTATCTCACCCAAGATGAACTCAATCAGCACAAAATGATTTAAGACTGTGTTTCTCTGTGACTTGGACTTTACCAAACGAGGCACAGGAGGTTCTATTAAAGAATAAGCCAATTTATTTCCAGTGACGTTTTTAATGGATAAATGTAAAAAAAAAAATCACTCTCTTTGGGCTTTTCACTGTCTTCCTCTGAATGCCGCTCATATATTTTCCCACCATTTCCATGTTTCTCTTTTCATGTTTTCAGTTTTGGTTTGCCTTTTGTTTGCAGTATCCTCCCTTTGTTCCTTCCATTCATTTTACTCCACTAACTCTTTGCTCATTTTAAAAACATTTTCTAAAATACAATGTAGCAAGTGGTGGCCATAACGTCAGAGATGGCTCGAGTGGTTGAATCAGCTGTTTGGAAACTCAAGCAACAAGCAAAGGCTTGGGGACAGGAACACAGATATGAAGTTCTCCCTCGAGGCCGAGTGCTTTCCTATCAATGTTGCGATGAAACCAGTAGTAGGAGGCTTAAAGCACGTGTAATATGGAACTGAAAGAAACTGGGGTCCTGAGATGGAGCAACGACAGTGATATGTATGGATCCAATATGCAAGGATCAGAAGATGGGAAGAATAACTGCTGAGTAGCCGCAGTGTAGCATTAATTAGAAAATTTCAGTGAATAATCAACACTCAAAAGATAAGACCTGGCAGTGACAGGATCCAAATGATCTCAGCCACATCTGGAGAAATGTGGAGTCTAGACTACAAATCCAGTTGGCTACCAACAAATACTGAAACTTGCATTCATTCAAAAATTGATTGTAACTGTCACATATCCTATCTTACTGATGAATAGGCCCTCCAATAAACTGATTTTGAACAATCATAGATCAGATTTTCAAAATAGAAAATATGAATTTGAGGACAGTTGCTGAAAAGTCTCGAGGTGCCCACCCGTAAGTGGTTATTGTGTTATTTAGTGCTCACTCATTGGCAAAGACTCAAAATTTGGATGCCACTCCAGGACTGCTGATGAATTTACAAACATAGGGAGGACACAAAGAAAATACCTCAAACATCACATTTGGAACAGTTCTAGTTTGGCATAAGTTTTGAGGCAATTCGGTTTTTCTTTACCTTATTTGGATGACCGAACATGATGAACATTTTGCTTGTCACACCTTGGATGTGAGATATTGCAAAAATTAATAGTGCAGAGTGTGCTGTTTTGATTTTTAATTATGTCACTGATTTACTAATAAATGAAGAAAGTAAGGTTCAAGTGGCATTCTCCGTTCAGAACCCAGTCTTGTGTTGTTACATTCTGAACAGCCAGTGCACAAGCAAGATGCTGAATCACAAATTACCATTTTCTTTAGTCCGGTTCCTGTCTCCTTCCACACCTTTCTCCTCGGAGGTACTTGTGGTTTGCTGTACAATTTCAAGGACTTCTCTCCTTTCTTCTTCTCGTGCTCGATCATCGAATAACTCCTTGCTGCTGCTCACCCGTGTGATGGCCGGCCGAGCTGGCTTATCGTTCTTCTCTCTTCCAGTACTGCTTCGACTATTTGGGTGGGAGGGAAGGAAAGAGAAAAAAACTGACAATCTTTGCATTACAAAGTTACACATTAACTACTGGAAGATAAAGGAAATAGAACAGTATAAAATAATATGTATTCATAAATCCCAGTCTTTATCCAGGAATTGATGAAATGTGGAACACACCAACACAAGAACAGAATCATAGAAGCTCTACATGCAGGATGTAGAGCTTGATGATTTGGCCCATCAAGTCTGCACCAGCCACAATCCCACCCAGACCCTATTCCTTCAATCCCACATATTTACCATGCTAATCCCTCTAATTTACATATCTCAGGACACTTAAGAGGCAACTTGAATAGTTGAGGCAATTAGCATAATTGCATTTAACCAGGAGAAAGGAAGGAATAAAATATGTTGATGGAGTTAGCTGAAAAAAGGTTGGGAAGTGGGGCGGGGGGACGCTTGTGCCAAGCATACACACCAACAGAGACCTTTCATGCCAAATGGCCTCACTGCTGTAAATACGGTGTAACTTGATAAGTAAGGGCCCCACAGTTTGTTTGACCTCATCTTCAAGAATGTGAATCTGATCAGGGGTTACCCTATCTCAATTCCTTCTTTAACATCCAGAGGTTTATGTCATGTCTATAAAAGAGTAGCAATCTTTTACGTTCAGGCAAAATTCTGAAAGTAAAAATCAAAATCAGTTTAAGATGGGAATCCATATGAAGTTACAAAGAACAAAGAGCAATACAGCACAGGAAACAGGTCCTTCGGCCCAACGAGCCCACGCCGCCGATCTAACGTCTTAATGACATATCCATGACTTTAGCCTATGCCTATTGTGGAAGATTCCCATATAGGGACCAATATAGGGACAATTTGTTACCCAATCAGCCTAAGAGCACATTTTTGGGATGTGGGAAGAAACCGGAGCACCCGGAGAAAACCCACGCAACCACGGGGAGAACGCGCAAACTCCCGCAGACACAGGCCCAAATCTATGTGTCTGCACAGCAACAGCGATAGTCTCTGAGCTGTCATGTTGCCCATCTGATGGTCCAGTTTAAGCATACACTAACGACTTGAAGCACTAGGCCACTCCTGAAGCAACATCCAAGAGCAGCCCTCGCACGACCTGCCGGATGCATGCACCTTGTTGGTCAACAAGGTGGACCAAATTGCCTGTGGAAACAAATAAGATATTTAGACAGTCCTGCTATATCCCTCTATCTGCAGACCGCTCATGTGGCTGTCCAAGAGACCCTTAAACAACCCTAGCGTGCCTGCTCCCACCACCTTACTCGGCAGTGCATTCCACACCCCCACTACCCTTTGTGTGAAAAACTGCCCTCTAATATTCGTCTTATACATAGCCCCCCTCACCCTAAGGCCATGACCCCTCGTTCTATCCATTTCTAATGGTGGAAAAAGCTTACCACCATTTACTCTATCTATACCCCTCATAATCTTATATACCTCTAATAGATCCCCTCTCAGCCGACGTCTTTCAAGGGAAAACAACCCCAGTCAGTGTGTTCAATCTTTCCTCGTAAGACAGCCCTTCCATACCAGGCAGCATCCTGGTAAATCTCCTCTGCACTCTCTCCAAGGCCTCCACATCCTTTCGGTAGTACGGCGACCAGAACTGGACGCAGTATTCCAAGTGAGGCCTAACCAACGTTCTATACACTTGCAACATCAGACTCCTACTCTTGTATTCTATACCCCTTCCTATGAAGGCTAACATACCATACGCTTTCTTTATCACATTCTCCACCTGTACTGACACCTTCAGAGACTTGTGAACCTGCACCCCCAGGTCTCTCTGCGTCTCTATACTCCGGATAGTTTTACCTTTTATCCTATAACTCACCTCTACATTATTCCGGCCAAAATGCATCACCTCGCACTTATCCGGATTAAATTCCATTTGCCATCTATCTGCCCAATCTACCAGCCTATCTATGTCCTGTTGTATTGCCTGGCACTGCTCCTCAGTACTCACCAATCCAAGCATCTTAGTGTCATCAGCAAATTTGCTGATCACACCACCCACCCCCTCTTCCAAGTCATTTATATAAACCACAAATAGAAGAGGTCCTAGTACTGAGCCCTGTGGCACACCACTAGTGACAGACCTCAATGGAAAAAGAGCCTTCCACTACTACCCGCTGTCTCCTCCTCCCAAGCTAGTTCTCAACCCATCTACATACCTGGCCCTGTATCCCATGCGCCTTCATCTTTTCTATCAGCCTACCATGAGG
Organism: Sphyrna mokarran; assembly: GCA_024679065.1. NCBI lineage: Eukaryota > Metazoa > Chordata > Chondrichthyes > Carcharhiniformes > Carcharhinidae > Sphyrna > Sphyrna mokarran. Next base: position 33,979,092 of record JAGIQG010000028.1, read on the forward strand.
AACCTTGTCAAACGCCTTACTGAAATCCATGTAGACGACATCAACGGCTTGTCCTTCATCAACCGTTTTTGTCACCTCTTCAAAAAATTCCACTAGATTCGTAAGGCACGACCTCCCCTTAACGAAGCCATGCTGCGTATCCCTGATCAGATTGCAGCGCTCCAGATGCTCATACATCCTGTCCCTGAGGATCCTCTCCATTAGCTTACCTATAACTGAAGTCAAGCTCACCGGCCTATAGTTCCCTGGGTTATCTCTCTGACCCTTTTTAAACAACGGTACTACATTTGCTATCCTCCAGTCCTCTGGGACCTCACCTGTGTCCAAAGAAGAGACAAAGATTTGCGTCAGAGGCCCAGCAAGGTCATCTCTCACCTCCCTTAGCAGCCTGGGGTAAATGCCATCAGGCCCCGGAGCTTTATAAGTCTTTATGCTGCCTAAAAGCCCCAACACCTCTTCCCTCGTAATGATTATTTCCTTTAACGGGTCCTCAAATTTCTCAAAGCCGGCACCAGACATCAGGCCCCTCTCCCGCGTGAATACCGACGCAAAGTATTCATTCAGGATCTCCCCCATTCCCTCAGGCTCTAAGCATAGTTCCCCTCCTCTGTCCCTGAGAGGTCCAATCTTCCCTCTAACCATCCTTTTGCTCCTTACATAGGAGTAAAATGCCTTAGGATTTTCCTTAATCCTACCTGCCAAAGCCATTTCGTGGCCCCTTTTTGCCTTTCTGACACCCCTTTTAAGATCCCGTCTACACTCTCTATATTCTTCCAGCGCTGTCTCTGTCCCCAGTTGCCTAGATCTAACGTACGCCTCCCGCTTCTTCCTGACCAAGTCCTCAATATCCCTAGTAACCCACGGTTCTCTAATCCTACCTTTCCCATCCTTCCTCCTTACCAGCACGTGTCTTTCCTGCAAAGATTTTAGTTTTCCATTGAAAGACTCCCACATGTACAGCGTCGACCTACCCTCGAACAGCTTAGCCCAGTCGGTATCCTTAAGATCCTGCCTAATCTGGCTGTATCTAGCCCTCCCCAGTTTAACAAGTTGTTGGAATCACTGACATCAGGGGCTTGTTGCTCCTGCAATTAGTTTTACATCCCAGCAGTTATCAATCCTAACTACAAACATTATCAGGGAATAAGTCCAATGAAGTCCGATGTGCACTTTACATCAGGGTGGTCAAGTTCAAGGTGGGTCTAAATTTACTAAATAACAGATGAGACTGTCTTCAGGCTTCATTAGTGCACTACACACAATATTAAATATCTTGGAGATTTAATTGGGCTAAACAGGATCATCATAATAACATATCACAATTAATTTGACACACCTAACAAGTTATCACATTACACCCCAGCTGTTGAATACTACACAGAATTGTAGTTACAGCACAAAAGGAGACAATTTGGCTCAGGCCTCTGACAGCACTCAGAAATTTAACTCATCTCACTATCTTGTCTTTTTTTTGCAGCACTACCAACTTTCTTTTCAGGTGCTTATTCAATTTTCTTTTGAAATCCATGATTGAATCTGCCTCCACAACACCCTCAGCTAGAGCATTCCAGATCCTAACCAATCATTCTGCAAAAAAGCTATTCCTCATATTACTTTATCAATCATCTTAAACTGCTGTTCTTTGATTCTCTATCCTTCCATCAATAGGAACATTTTCTCTTTTATCGACTGACTAAGCTCCTCATGATTGCAAACACCTGTATCAAATCTCCTCTCAGTCTCTGTTCTCTGAAGAGAACACCATTAGCATTCTCCAATCTAATCACTTAATCAAAGTCCCAAATCTCTGGAACCAGTCTTATAAATCCTTTCTGCATCCTATTCAAAGCCTTCACATCCCTTCTAAACTGTAGTGCCCAGAATGGATCAATACTTCAGCTGAAGCTGAATGGGTGTTTGATAAAGTTGTATCGTTTCCTTGCTTTCCCTCTCCATGCCTCGATTTAAAGAGCCCTGGATCCCATTTGCTTTTTGAATCACTTCCTCGACTTGCCTTGCCACCTGCAGTAATTTGTGTCAATGCACCCCAAGGTGTCTCTGTTCCTGGTTCCCTCTAAATTTACATCCTTTTGATTAATATTGCCTCCCAATATATTGGATGGACAACGCCCAATCCAATTAAGTATTTTCACCATCAGTTGCTCCTCATCACAATATATCTCCACCATACTGCATAGAAGAAGAAACCTATTAACTTCATTTTTAAATTTTTTCAACACAATATGCATGTTGCTTTTGATAAATTTTCATTAAATATTTCACATGTATCAATAAAATAAATGAAGTTACATGTATGTTGTACTGTATTTGAGAGTTGAATTTAGTTCAACAGCAAAACTGCACTGCAAACAAAACTCTCGCACATTCTCAATGGGACCTTCAGCAACTGGAAACACAACTCTTACTTGGATCCTGGTAAAATATACAGCTTTTATAAACATTTAGCGGTAAATAAGGTGCCTAGGCAAAATTGCAGACATGGCTTAGCACACTTGAAAATCATGGCAGATGACAGCAAATTCAGCATTACAGAGTGTCAAATAAACTGTTACTATTTATGATCCACACCCAAGATACCAATCTCAATTAGAGTCGTTATCTGTGAGCCAGGAAAGGTGGCACTGCCTAAAGGTAAGGTTCCATCCTGTGATGGTGGAGAAAAACAAATATGCATGTTGACTTGGAGTGATACAGCACACCATCCAGCGGTCAGGATCATAACTGATAGACTAAGAATCTAGAATTAGGGTCATCTTCCCCAGGAGTGGTATTTGATGCAACATAAGAATTAGGAACAGGAATAAAAAACACAGTTTGTCGAGCCTGTTTTGCCATTCAATACAATCATGGCTTATCTTTAGCTTCAACTCTACTTTCATGTCTATTCCCCGAAACACCAAAAACCTATGGAGCTCAGCCTTAAATCTATTCAATGATGTATCATCTACAACACTCTGGGGTAGAGAATTTCAAAATCCACAATCCTTGAGTGAAGAAATATCTCCTCATCTCAGCTCTAAAGGATCAGCCTTTTAACCTGATAGTGTACCCCACGTTCTACATTCCCAACCTGGGGGAACAACCTTTCAATAGATACCCTATCAAATCCTTTCAGAATTTTGTACGTTTCAATGAAATGACCCCCTTATTCTTCTAAACTGCACTATAAGTAGATCCAGTTTACTCAGTGTCTCTCTCTCATCACAGGATAATCCTCTCACCAGGAACCAATTCAGTAAACCAATTGGCTCCTTTCTTAAATATGGAGACAAAAATATGATCCTGACCGCTGGATGGTGTGCTGTATCAGTCCAAGTCAACACACACATTTGTTTTTCTCCACCACCACAGGATGGAACCTTACCTTTAGGCAGTGCCACCTTTCCTGGCTCACAGATAACGACTCTAATTGAGATTGGTGTCTTGGGTGTGGATCATAAATAGTAACAGTTTATTTGACACTCTGTAATGCTGAATTTGCTGTCATCTGCCACGATGGTATTCCAGGTTAGCTATGGGCAATTGTAGCAACATTTTTGTCACTAAACAAAAACTTTTTGACATAGGCCTAAAACCTCTGATTAGTGTTAGAAACCATGCCCACAGACTTTGAACATTTGTGAATGAGTGAGTAGTTTTTTTTGTCCTGATTAGACAAAATAAACTACTCTCAAATGTTCAAAGTCTCTGATTTATAATGGAGAAGACTGCAGACCTCACTCAGAACAGGAATCCTCATAGACAACTGCAGAAAGATGCCGCACAGAAACCACCCTCATTGTTTTTGCAGCACTAGCTGCCACATTATGATAATTGTTTAAAGATCCCTGGCTTTCCATTGCATTAGAGAATGAGTGAATGGGTAGATAGATTAGATGCGTGTAAAGTAACAGCTAGGTGATGGGATGGGAGGGAAGGATGGTAGTGTCAAGAGCAGTTATCAGGTGATGAGGGCGAGTCAGCTTTGTATTTGTCATTTTGAGGCAGTGGGGTCAGATAGGTAGTCAGGGTTCAAGTAGTCCAGAGATCAAGAGTGTCAAACAGCAAGTCAGGGGTGAGAGTTGTATAACTACCCTGGAGTTAGGCTAGGATTTTTCTAACATTTCTTTGGCAGTTGTCAGAATTGGAGACACTTTTTTTGGAGAGTTCCAGCAAATAGGGGAATTGTCCCTGGAATTTTAAACTTCCCTGGCAATTCCCACTGAATCTATTCTGTAGGAACCAAAGAAGATCATGAAGATATGTCTGGTCTGTAGACTGTAAGATCTGGGCCACATTTTGTAAGCATGACATTCAAATCAACATGCCTTGGCAAAATAGGAAAGTGTTGATGAAGAGATCCTTGTTCATCAGTCTTTCAAATAAAATCTGCTGAACTTACTGAATTGAAATACTCAAAACAAAAGAAAGATGGACAACTTTCTGGACTATAGTTCATAACATATTTGAGCTAGATATTGGTAAATGTTTACTTGCTGGAAGTAACGTAACGTACTTCAGCCTTCTGATACCCAAGGTCAGTGAAGAGTTGATTTTTTTGGGAGTTATGCAATAGAACAGCTGCTGTTTGTAATTATTTTTTCTCAGCCTGTCAAATACGTAATCATTTTCTGCATTTATTGCAAATCTGTCCAATGTTAAATTTGTCATCGTGGGTACAGATAAGCAAAACCCATTAAGCAAACAAATTGAGTCAATTTGTCATCTTGTAATTCACAGGTCAAAGTAACTCAAAATACTCCAACTCTCTTCCAATAAAGCCCAAAATGCTGTTTGCTTTCCGAATTGATTGCAATACCTGAATGCTAACTTGGTGCTCCTTGTAGGAGTGTACTCAAATGCCCCTGAACATCAGCATTTCCAAACCATATAGAAATATTCTGCTTTTCTAACCTTACGACCAAAGTGAATAATCTCTCACTTTCCCACATTATAGTCTATCTGCCACCTTGTTGTCAACTCAGTTAACCTGTCTATCTATCTTTGCAGCCTCCGTGTCCTCCTCACAACTTAACTTATGGAACTAACCTAACAGGTTAAAAATCAGCAAATGTAACATAGCGAGTGGGGAACATCAGTTGTCAGAGACATTCTGGAATCTACTGTTAAACAACTCTTAACAATATGCTTAGAAAAGCATAATATGAAAAGTACGTATCAACATGATTTTACAATGGCTGGAATAATGTAGAGGGGAGTTATAGGATAAAAGGTAAAACTATCCGGAGTATAGAGACGCAGAGAGACCTGGGGGTGCAGGTTCACAAGTCTTTGAAGGTCAGTACAGGTGGAAAAAGTGATAAAGAAAGCGTATGGTATGTTAGCCTTCATAGGAAGGGGTATAGAATACAAGAGTAGGAGTTTGATGTTGCAAGTGTATAGAACGTTGGTTAGGCCTCACTTGGAGTACTGCGTCCAGTTCTGGTCGCCGTACTACCGGAAGGATGTGGAGGCCCTGGAGAGAGTGCAGAGGAGATTTACCAGGATGCTGCCTGGTATGGAAGGGCTGTCTTACGAGGAAAGATTGAAAACACTGGGGTTGTTTTCCCTTGAAAAACGTCGGCTGAGAGGGGATCTATTAGAGGTATATAAGATTATGAGGGGTATAGATAGAGTAAATGGTGGTAAGCTTTTTCTACCATTAGAATCGGATAGAATGAGGGGTCACGGCCTTAGGATGAAGGGGGCGATGTATAAGACTAATATTAGAGGGCATTTTTTCACACAAAGGGTAGTGGGGGTGTGGAATGCACTACCGAGTAAGGTGGTAGGAGCAGGCACGCTAGGGTTGTTTAAGGGTCTCTTGGACAGCCACATGAGCGGTCTGCAGATAGATGGATATAGGAGGACTGCTTAAATACTTTAATTGTTTCCACAGGCTGTTCGGTCCACCTTGTTGACCAACAAGGTGCATGCATTCGGCAGGTCGTGCGAGGGCTGCTCCTGGATGTTACTTCAGGAGTGGCCTAGTGCTTCATGTCGTTAGTGTATGCTTAAACTGGACCATCAGATGGGCAACATGACAGCTCAGAGACTATCGCTGTTGCTGTGCAGACACATGGATTTGGGCCTGTGTCTGCGGGAGTTTGCGCGTTCTCCCCGTGGTTGCGTGGGTTTTCTCCGGGTGCTCCGGTTTCCTCCCACATCCCAAAAATGTGCTCTTAGCTGATTGGGTAACAAATTGTCCCTATATTGGTCTCTATATGTCATTAAGACGTTAGGATGGCGGCGCGGGCTCGTTGGGCCGAAGGGCCTGTTTCCCGTGCTGTGTTGTTCTTTGTTTGTTCTTTGTACAACAGGAAAATGTTGTTTGAAAAATTTATTGGTGTTTTTGAAAGCGTAATTAATAGGATAAAGGGGAACCAGTAGATGTAGGATACTTGGATTTCCAATAGGCATTTGATTGCTTGCTTAATGGGTTTAGTTTATCTGTACCAACAATGACAGATTTAATATAGGCACAGATTTGAAATGAATAAAAGAAATAATTACAGGTTTAACAGGTCAAAGAAAAAATAAGCACAAGCAGCTTAAATTCACACATGGCTTTGTATTTGTCAGCAAATCCAGATACAATACTCCTGGACTCTTCATCTCAGTCATTAATAGTGACTGCAAACAGTCAAAGCCCAATACTGATCTCCATTCATCACAGCCTGCCAAATTGAAGATATGCCATTCATCCTTACTCTTTACTTCCTGCCTGTTAATCATGCTAATATATTGCCCCAACTCCATGAGCACTTACCTTGCATATTGACCTTTATGGAACCTAATTGAATGCTTGTTGGAAATCCAGGTGTCCTACATTTACTGCTTCCCCTTTAATTACCATGCTAATCACATTCTCAAAATATCAAATTTTTCAAACATTTTCCTCTCGTAAATCACGTTGATGTGTAGTACTCACACTATACTTTTTGAAATGTATTGTTAAAATGTGTTGAATAATAGGTTTCAGCATGTGTCTGACAACTTATATTCCCCCTACTTTCTTGAAGTTATATTTGCTAATTTTTAAATCTGCTAGGATAGTTCCAGAAGCAAGGAATTTTGGCAGACTGTAACAAACACACCCGTTTTCTCTGCAACTACCTTTTAGAACCCCAGGATATATAGAATTATTGAATAGTTACAGCATAGGACAGCACCATTTGGCCTTCCACGTTTGTGCTGGCTGTCTGAAGGAGTAATTCAGCTAGTGCCACCTCCCCATAGCCCGACATCATTGGCCATCTCACCTGCCCTGCTGATAGTAATTCCTTAATTTCTTATTAACCCCTTAGGTTATCCTCTAGCTCTAGTATATTACTTGTGTCTTCCACTACGAAGATGGGCATAAAATATTTGTCCAATGCCATTGTATATCACACACACTTATAAAGGTCTTATAATGAGTTTCAATATTCTGGGCTTGTTTACTGTCATTCTATGTTTTGCTCTTTACTTTTTGGTGGCCCTTTTTTGGTTTCTCAAACATTCCAAATCCTCAACTTTATCATTATTCTTTGTGAGATTAGAAGTCTCTATTTTAAAATCTAATTTTAACCTCAAACGCCTTAGTAGACCAAGAATGGACCTTTCTAACTGAATTTTTGCATTTCAGTGGAACATATTTTTGTTGAATTTTGAATTGTTTCTTTAAATGTTTCCCATTGTTTATTTACCTCCACATCTTATAGTCCATTTAGTCCAATCAATGTTCCACCATTTTCTGATTTTTTTTTTTATTGAACCTTCGATGTAATACAAAGCCAGTTTAATATGTAGCACCAGGTACCAAATATAAAACAAAATAAACCCCAAAACAAAATAACCTTAAAGATTAAGCAAGAACAGTGTTGGCATACTGTACTGGAAACTTACCAAAGAAAAATGCAAGAGTATTTTCATCAGCTTCAACAGCACTCACCTAGGTAGTGTCCTACGTGCATCTGAATCAGAGGGAGGGGTAGATTGCTGTAGTACAGAGAATCTATTCAAACTGGTTGTCCGTGGCGATTCTGAAATAAAATATTGAGCTTTATCCATGCTTAATGTAGTGGCTTTCAAGAACTAACTTGCATTTACATGTTCCCTCAATGCATAATCAGTCTGTTCCAAAGTACTTCACATCCAGCAAGCATAGCAGCCAACTTTAACACCAAAATCCCAAAACAACAAACATGATGATCAGTCCTTTTTTGTTAGGATTGGCTGAGGGGAAAAATGTTGGCCAGGACACTTGGAAAATTTTAAGTTTTCCTTCAAACTGGCTATGGGATCTTGCATGCTTACTTGAGCGGGACCTACTTAAAACAGAAAAGGAGGCAGATCCAATCATGCAGCACTCCTTCAGTACAGCACTGAAGTATCAGCCTAGATCGCATTCTTAAGCGCTGGAGTCAGCTTGGGAGGGAGGGGGAATTCACTGCAATGAAACACAGGAAGACAAACAGTTTTGTAGAGTGAGTGCATAAGTGGCAAATGAAATGCACTGTGAAGTGTGAGGAGGTTCATTTTGATAGGAAAAATAAAAAAGGTCACAAATCACTTGAAAGGTGAGCAGCAAAGATCTGTGAATACACACAGAAAAGTTCAATTTCCAGCATCTCTATTGTTCTAAGAAACAATGTTCTGCACATTAATTCACATCAATAAGCTCAAGAATTTAAAACCAAAAATACCTATTCTCTTTAAAAAGTCACCTTGATACGGTTGGTGATTTATGATCCTTTTTATTGAAAAATTAAATTTAGGTTAACCTACATTCTTGTTGGTCAGACTGAGGTATTTCAAACACAATGAGATGATTAACCACAAGACTGTTTTCCAGTCAGTGAAATAGCAAACAGGAAATGAACGTTTCTCTGTGGTAGAGCAGAAAGCACAGGTGTGGACCTAGGTTAAGGCCGCTTGCCTCTCAGTTAAATGAGGGTGATTTGTTTTTAAATTAAAATATAAACACACAGTGTGAAAAAAACTCAGCAGGTCTGGCAGCATCTGTGGAGACAGAAACAGAGTTAACGTAGAGGCCAATATGAAAGTAGAAATGTAATGGGTTTTATTTGTACATAGGGATAGGAGGTGGGAGTGGGGAAGAAAGAGGTCAGGCAGGACAAGAAGGAAGGTTAGGGATAGGTTAGCAGGCAGAAGAGACGAAATGACAAATATATTATGGAACAAAAGGTAAAGGGAGTGGCAATGGTTTTAGAAAAGAAACAAACCATTGGTCCAAGTGTTATGGTCAGAATAAAATACAGCTCTATCTGAAAGCAAACTCATGAAAATAGCACACAGATTGGCAGTTGGCAAAAAGAAAATAATCTAATTGGAGGACAAAGTTAACGATCTGAAGTTATTGAACTCAACTTTGAGAACAGAAGGCTGTAAACACCTAATCAGAAGTGAGCTGCTGTTCCTCCAGCCTGCGCTGAGCTTCATTGGAACATTGCTCAGGTCAAGGACAGAAACATGAGCATGGTAGCATTTACAAGAAACCAGAAAGCTGGAGTTGTGCTTGAGGACTGAGAGGTGGTGTTCCACAAAGCAGTTAACTCATCCTGCGTTGAATATCCACAATGCAGTGGGGATCACATTGTGATCAACAAATACAGTATACTAAAATGAAAGTAGTACAAGTGCTGTTTCACCTGGAAGCAGTGTTTGGGGCCTCGGACAGTGAGGACAGAGGAGTTAAAAGGCTAGGTGTTGTACCTCCTACAGTGGAAGGTACCTGTGGAAAGGGGATGAGGAGTTAGATGATGGACTTCTAAACTACTCAAAGACAGTAGCAATCTATACAGATTATTTTCCTCTTTAATTTGAAAGATCAAGTTGGAAATAATTTCTTCCAACAGCCAATAAATTGTTTGCACTGTGAGTATAGGGCTGGAGAAATAAAAACCTTGATATTCAAAGACGTGTTTACAAATAATATGAAAAATTCCACAAAGACAGTTAAACGAGCACCAATTCACTTACCAGATTCATTAGTTTTCACTCCTCCACTGCTGCCCTTACCCCAGCTACCTAATCGGCATCCTGGACCCAACTGAATTTTATCATCAGTGGCAGGCTAAGGGATAGAATAAAGCAAAAGAACACTTTCAAAATTTTGAGAGGCAAGATGGTGTTGGTGATCACATCGAACAGGCCAAAATACTTGCATGTTCGTCACTCCTCCTTTCTCCACATACTTATAAAACACAATTCCTAAACCTATGAACTGTTCCACCACTACCATGGAAACAGTTTCCACAGTGCTGCTGCAAGCTCACAATAGTTGAGATTCTTAACCAAGACGGTTACTCCTTCTAACAATAAAATATCCATTGTCCCACTGCATGGCAGATTGACTTGGTGCAATGGTAAATGATACAGGCCAAGGATGGTTCAAACATTGGTTTAATGCTAAGTAGATATCAATTGCAATAGCATCAAGTTTGCTACAACTGCCCAGCGAGATGTAAAATGAAATAGTCTCAGTTCTGCTTCTGATCCCTGCTGTGGGGTAGACAGTTATGGGCGGGTTGGAACTTAGTTGTAACGGTTTACTGACACTCCTCTGTGCTCCTGAAATCCTTGCAACTGCATGCTTGTATGTGCCAACACTTCCAAGAAAATTGGAAGGGACAAAAATTCATCCAGATTGTGCAGTTATAGTTCCATTAATTCATACAGGAACTGCATATTAATTAGCATATCCCATAATACAAACCATGCATTAATTAACAAATCCCTTAACAGGATCAGCAGCTAATTAGACCCCATAAGAGGAACAGTCTCGTAGTAAACACGGACTTAATCCATGAGCCCATACGTATTAATAATTACAACCTGGATCTCATTTTCAGTAAGTCAAGTTTACAAATTTTAAAAAGATTGCAATGATGCATACAGACTTGAGTTCTCTCTGGAACACAAGGCATTCTGCTTTGATCAACACAAACTCTCACTCAATGTGAAAATCAACTGTCTTATAGCACAAGATGGTAATTACCTGACATACTCGTCAAGGGATTTAGTTGCATCTGGGACAAAATTGATTAGCATAAATGATCACCAAGTGTGTTTTTCATATTAATAGTGCTTTTAGAAAATGATTGCGCATAAGGTGGTAGATTATATTTTAAGGACCATATTGTAGAAAAGAATGGAATTTATAGGCACAAATAACTTATTTAACTTGGTACAAACCTATAGAACTAGCTCATCATTAACAAGCTTCTCAGAAAAGGGGCTACATGCAATAGCTTCCCAGCTAAATCATTCATTGCTGTGTTGATTAAATCCTTCAAAGTAGATTGCTGAACATCTAGTTCAGAAAGGGACCAAAGGATTAGTTAGGCTAGTACAGGAAAGATGGTTGAATGGTTTGTGGTATGATAATTCCTGAATTGATGGAAATGTAACACAAAAGAAATTAACCATTTGAGCACTGGATACAAGAATGTACAAGCAATTCGAAGCCTGGTGATTTTCCACTGGAAAGCAGGAAGGAACATCCAGATTCTTTGCAAATGACCTTCTTCTGTGCTGTAACATTTCTATGTTTCTGCGTAACGGGTTGATGCTGTACTTGACCTAAGGAAGCACCAGGTGCGACTATCTGTGTGGCATTTCAATCCATTTTCAATGTTGTTACATGTTTTAAAATAAAAATCACCCAACTCAGATGTGCAATACTTTGGCCTCTTCTCCAATTACCACCCCCCACCCCCTCCCCCTCCCCCCTCGCAGTGACTTGAAGTTATCTACACTTCAAAATCTCAATGCACTGGTGCTTATCAACATAGGCTTAAATAAGGATTATTTAAAAATAAAGGTTGAGGATAATGTTTCTCTGTATTGTAACAACCTGAATACAACAGTCAAAATTACCTAAAATCCTGAAGCACCCAACCAACCTAGGTGGTCAAGAATATATCATGTTTTTGTGATCGATCCCAAATTAATGCCAAAATCTGCACCATGATTAATCAGTGAATTAGTCATAATTATTGAAGAATATCAAGTTTCCTCATTCTTGAGATCAGGGATTGAATTAAGCTCACATTGCTTACCTTTGAAAGAGTAAGATGTGAAATTGTTTAAATAGTTTCAATGCAATTACCAACTGTAATTGCAAAAGAAAAGGCAAACTGATTGATAAGGGAATTGAATGACTTCCACGAGAAAAATTCACACCGAGTTGCAGGGGTACACTCTGAGAATTTCTTTGTTCATGGGATTTGGGCATTGCTGGATACGTCAGTATTTATTGCCAATTTCAAATTGCCCAAAAAAAAAGTGGTGAGCCACCATCTTGAGCTGCTGCAGTCCATGTAGTGTTGATACATCCAAAGTGATGTTAGGGAGGGAGTTCCATGATTTAAGCATTTACGTCTGTAGTAATAAAATAGTGTTCAATAATGAGAGTGACAGCAAAAATGCTAATTCCCCAGCACTTGCATTCCTCACTGTAATAGTACAAAAAAGATTTACCATCAAACACAAATTAAATCATCATGACTGCAGTTGATTTTATTGGACTGACCTATCAGGTTTGGATCAAAACGTATTTTTGGCCATACTACATCTCATTTTATTTCTGTGTACTCTTCTGGGCATTAACCAGCAGAAGGCATCATGTATTTACTGTCTCATCCACTCCCTTTCTCCAATCCATTAAATATCCTAGGCATTAAACTATTAATCTTATTCATCTGTCAGAACAAATTTGGCATTAAAAGCAGGAAGAGTAATCAGCTGGTCATCTAATAAGTTCGCGCATGAAATACTTGGGCAAAATTAGACAGTCCTTGAAAACAGGGGCAGAGATTGCAATGTATGATTAACCCATGACCACTGGTTCTGCAACATTTCACACAGCCAGTTAAAAAAATATTCAACACCTAATTTGAAAGTATTGGTAAGGCAGCCCTATTGGTTGCTGAATGCATGCTCAGTATGTGAGGTTAAAACAGGGCATTAACTATTAGATTGATGTCAAAAGCGGCAATGCTTGCATCAAATCAGAATGTCACAATCAGGTACACTCTGCGTACTTCTGCTGCAAGCTCCCTGTGATTGTGCTATTACTTATTAAGGGCAGTATAGAGCACAACCAGCACCAAAAGTGTGAACTGTGCTGAGGATTCCATTTGGAACAAAACCAGTGCCTATAGTGCCTAATAAACAGAGGTTATATAATCCTGTGGTGATTCTGTTTCCATAAGATTCAGAACTTGAGTTACAAAGTGGATTTTAAAGATTCCACAGTTACAGTTGTACAACTTTCACTGAAGAAAGTAAGGAGGTTCTTTTACCTATTGGGATTGTGAAGCTCTTCAACAGGATATGGTTTCTGCAATCCAGCTTTCTTCATCCTTTTCATCAATTCTCTTTTCAGTTAGTTCTTAGTAATACAGATACTGGCTTTAGCTTTGTACGTGATAAAAATTCACACATTGTTCTCTACTGATAACTATTTCCAGTTCATGTCCCATTTAGAAAAGTGGAAACAATCCTTCACTATTTATTCTCTTAGAACTTTTCACAATTTTAAGAACCCCAATTTTAAAAGCTTTGATTTAGATCCCTATTTAAATCATCTTCTTCAGTAACTACAACCTCTCACTCCTGATAACATTCTACAGAATCTTGGGAACACCCTTTCTTTACCTGTAACATCCTCGACATAATGCAGTGCCCAGTATGATACCTAAAATTACAACTGCAACCTAACCAATGTCTTGTTCAATTCAACATCATTTCCTAATTTCTACAATCAGTACTCATATAAATGAAATTTCAGAGTTCTATTTACTTCTTTTCTGGCCCTTTCTTCTGTACTTCTAATGAACGCATCAACATGTCTTGACAAACCTACTTTTTTGCCCCCCCTAAGGCTATTGGAGGCCTGTGTGTCATTCCCACAATATACTACTTTATATTTCTCTGCACCTGTTAGCATTATCTTGTAAACTTCTAATCTTCCTCATTTTACCTAAATTAGTGTCATTAGTAACATTTAATATCATTCACTTTGTGTCCCTGTCCAAATAACTTATTAAAATTAGTCAATCTTCTTTGGCTTTGTGCATACTAAGTCACGATCAAATGCAAACTTCAGGTGAAACAAGATGAGAGAGAAGTGGATAATTAGGCCAAGATATATAGACATAACAAAGCCCTTGTTTTAATGTCATACTCAATCTTCCTTTCAGTTATATACTGCCATCATGGACTTCGATTATATACTAACAGTGGAAAATGCCTAGGTCAATGCAGTACATAGCAATTCCCATCCCCACCTACCATTGTGTTAGCTGTATCTTCAGTATAATTCTAGTAATATTTACATTAACAGCTGTCAACTATAAATGTACATATTAGAAATGAATTTAAACTGACAGGATGCGTAAGAAGTTGTGTGCTTTTTAAATATATGGATTAGAAAGCAATGAGGTTCCATTATAAATTAAAAACATAAATTAATCCCTATTTATTTGTTTTCTGCTGCCTAACCACCACTTTATGGCTATGTTAGTTGCAATCTATGTGCCCTAATTTTTAAACACACTAATCAGTATTTTCTGAAAAAAATTGGACATTTTGTTTGAATTTCTGAAAAATCAATGCGAGTCAAAACTTCCCTGTAGTGTGCAACCATCACCAAAATGTGCAGAGATAGGCAGTAAATATGTGACTGTTTTATCCTTTATAATCAATATAAATAGTCAGCATGCACTTAATTTACTGGTTTATCTCAAATTTGCCTGTAAATTATTACAGCAACAAAACCTCAGGATACTTGTAACAATGTTCATACTTTGGTGATTTTTGGGAACTTGCTGGGGTCTATCGTCCTGCTGCTCTTTGTCACTGGAACGGTGTTCCAAGCTTCTTCTGTAGGTCGTCCACCACCTGCAAGCATCAATAGTTACTGTTAAACCATGCATTATTTAGTTAATGTGATTACATTTGTTTAATACAGCTAGTTAACAGATGCAGGGATTTGGATTAAAAAAAATTATTTTGGTCTTGGAACGAGAAGCCACTATTCTCCTCAAACAAAGCAGCTGGAATCCTTACTCAAATAGTTTGAACAGATGTTAACTCCCCACACCAGATTAAGAAAAAATTACTGACAGACAGAATATTCCTGAAATAAAAATAGTCAATGATGGAAATACTCAGCAGATCAGCCAGGCATTATTTTCTGACCTGTGTTTCAATATCTTACACCTATTCTCCACAAACTGAGATGGTTATGTTTTAAAAAGAATTCAGGTGGTATGTGAATGAAGACACAAAAGAAGCCAGCATTCAGCCAAACTCATAAATAAAACAATCCAAACCACTTATAAATCAATGCAATAAGGCTGGTTCCTACTACCTGAACAGCCATCCATCTAAATGGAAAAAGAGAACTTAATTAGATAGGCTGTATCTGAGTAGACCAAGGCATGACACCAAAAATATATTCATTGCCATTGACAGAATGAGAACCAGTACAATTGCAAGAATGTATATTAAACTGATCACAACAGAAGTTGTTGCTTCTTACCTGGTCTTCTTTTATCTTGTTTGGACAATAGTTGTTGATGAACCTTTAATTGTTGCTGCTGTTCTTCAATTTGTGCTTCTTTGTGAATCTGTTCAATGGTCTTTGGCCCCTGCTCGACCCTACGTGACACCCAATTTTTCTACAAACGAATGCAACACATTTAGAAGCACAGGAACTGACATGACTTGACAACATATCTGGATATTCCCTTGGTGTCAATATTACTTTTCTGCACGTTGAATTTCAGACTTAAAAAATCTCTTTGCCCAAGGCACATAAGCATCATATAATGCATGCCACTAAATTTGTTAAAATTCTGCAAAAGTCTAAAACTTGCAACAAAAAAAAACACAAATCGAATACTCAATAATTATCATGGTATTCTTTACTTTTTCGTAAATCACAAATCACCACATGTAATGATTCTCTACCCATTTAGAGGCAACAGTGGAATGTTTGAAAGAGACACAGAAAATATTTCCAAATGCTCAGCATATTTCCTCACCTTGACAAGCATACACATTAAGCCAAAACAAATCTTCACACAATGACAGGATAATGAATAATTTTTAGTCCAAGATCCAGAATCCATTGTTTCTTCAGAGCAAAATTATACTTTTAGAATTAAAACACACAGCTACAGAGGATCTTGTCAAAGAAGGTATTTTTAACTCTCTCAATTATAGACAGTTAGAGTGGCATATTCCTTAAGGAGATCTGTTCTTCCAACTTTCCTTACCAAACTGGGCACTTTGGAGGGAAAGGCAAAATAGGAGAAACAGTAATTTACCTAGGTTAGAGGGGCCTGTAAACTCACAAGCTTGCTTCTTTGCAAGTAATTTGTTTCTTTGGAAGAAATGCCTGCAGTCCTAAATCAACACCGAAATGGGAGTTTAAAAACTTTTAATTTTATGAAATTCACAACATTAATGAACATTTTAATATTGACAATAAATTTTGGCCTTGCCAGTGATAAAACCAATATTTCAAATAGATCTTCAGCAAATTTAGTGCATCAGAAAATACTCTTGTAGCATTTAATTAGAAATGTCTGATAAACTTAAAGTTGTACAGACGTGATTTACCACTTTAAACAGCAAAAATGTAGAGAAAGAAATGGACTACATACCATTCTCACATCTATCACATCTTGGAGCATAAAACGTATTCTAGATGATGTTTTCCTTTCTTTCACTATCTTTTCCATTTGATTGAAATACTGGTCCATGCGAGGCTGGAAGGAACAGTTACATTGTTAAAGATCAGGTTTTATTATTGGACTTTGTGGAACGTTTTCCAATGCAGCAATAAAGATTTTGCATTAACATTTTTCACAGTAACTGAATTGAAATGTTAATGTAAACCTACTTGTGACATTGCACCTATTAAAACTTAACTTGAGGACACCATGAGCAATGCGAAGACAGATAGATATTATTTGAAAAAGAGGGTGAATTATCTTTCAGCTTTTCCACATCAATTTATTCAGGAATTATGACTTGACTGCAGCTAATATGGTGCAAGCAGCAATAAATAAACCTAACGTGCCAGAAATAGGCAGAGCAAGATATGATTCTTTCAAAATGTCTCAGAACTGCTAAACGATGGCTGCAGGTACTAAAGTCGTAGTAAATTCGGGGATTTTTTTCAGTTTGAAAAGAATCTGGGTTGTACTGTTCATCTTATCCACTAGATGGCCCTATTGGCTACTACAATGCCACCATAAGCTTTTGGAATGATCGGTTAAACATTTTAAATGGCAATTATCAATGACCTTTAAGTTGCACCAATTACTAAAATGCCCCAGTCTCTTTCCTTCCTGCTTTTAGTGAAGCAGGACATCGCGCAATTGTATAAATTGCTTCCATCACTAGAAAAGGATAACTGTAACCATAACAAAAGCTTCAACTTTAGAATTTCATTAAGCACAGAAGCCATATTTACATCTTATTTGCCCTTCAAACCTCAGTAAATTGAAGAGTATAGCATCAGTTTCAGAATACAAGTGATTGAATGGAGGACAAATTAACATGCTGTCAGCATATTTCAAGGACGGTAAATATCAGTACATGGGAGCACTTGAACAAGAACGACCCTCTCACTTAGAAACAGTGTGCTCTCCAACCACCCACTCATTATCTCCTGAAAAGGATTCCCCTAGCAAACCCAGCTGAATGGAGTTGAAGAGTCTCCAGCCATTGACAAGCAAGGCAGTCAGAGCATCAATTTAACAGCAAAAACCCATACATAGAACTCTGATCTGGGCCAGTTTTAAAATAAGATGCTTACATCCCAATAAACAAGACCCACTGGGCACCACACATCTAAGTTTCTAGGTTCACACTGGTTCTCTCAAATTTTCCCATCTCATTTTACAAGACATGCGTGCATGGCGATGAAAGCTAGTCTCCACATTTCACGATCTACTTTGATCTCAAAACTCATTTTGGCCTCAGAAACAGAACAAAAATGGTGGTCAATCCAAGAGGAGGGATCAATGGAAAGAAAGGGAAGCAAGTCCAGGCAGCTTATTGGAAAACGTGTGCCAACCAAAGCTGTGTAAATAGTATTCTGTTTCAAAGTAGGGTTTTTAGCTCGAGAAGCAGGGCATGGCCTCATGTCTAACATTATCTCGATTCACAAAGATAGAGTTTGAAGTTAAGGAAATTGAGTTTTGATTACAATGCTGCACGCTGTATGTTCACACTTGGGACCCGATTTTATCATTTTGATTCTAAGTGCTGACTTTGGGAGTGTTTCAGATTCGACTTTTAGACCCGTTCTCAGGCATCCCCATACGTACTCTGCCTGAAAAATAAATCAGCAATTCTAAATCACTCTGCAGAAGCCTGTGGGCTGGGCTTATTTCACCTGAAACACTGCTGCAACTGCACAGTAATAAAACTGCATATGTGCAGTATTAAAAATAGAAAAATACTAGCATCTGTAAAATAAAGCAGCTTAGTGATTCATACCTGCTCTCATCTCAGAGGTCATTCGGCCCATCGAGCCTGCAGTATCAATGATCCCATCCCTGTAACCCACATATTTATCCTGCTAATCTCCCTAACACAAAGGGGCAATTTACATAACCAATCTATCTAACCCACACATCTCACTGGAGCTTTCAAGCCAGTTAGTAAGATTGGAAACAGCGGAACAGGAAAAAGCCATTTAGTCCCTCAAGCCTTTTCCATCATTCAACATGATCATGGCTGATCGGCAGCCTAACTCCATCTATCTGCTTTTGCCCCTTTTCCCTTTAATACCTTTAGTTAACAAAAATCTATCACTCCGTTTTAAAGCTAATTGATCAAGCGTCAATTGCAATTTGCAGAGGAACAGTCCAAACCTCTACCACCCTCTTTGCCAGTAGAAATGTTTCCTAATGTCACTCCTATAAGGTCTGGCTTTAATTTTATCTCCTCGTTCAAGACTCCAAGTAGTTTCTCTCTATCTGTCCCGCTTAGTATCTTGACAACTTTAACCAAGCCACCCCTCAATTTTCAAAATTTCAGGGAATTCAACCCTGGTTTGTATAGTCTCTCCTTGTGATATAAAGCTTGGAGTTCAGGTATAAATCTAGTAAATCCTTCCCTAATCCTAAATTGTCATGGCCAGAACTGAACATAATACCAGGTGTGTACACATGATTTCTATCCCTTGAGTACTAGTCTTCTAAATATTAGAGTCAGCATGCCATTAGTCTTTTTGATTATTTTCTGTACCAATTCATAACATTTGAAATTACGTATCTCAACCCCTAAGGTTTTTTGGATCTTCACTTCGAAAACATCCTGTTCTATTCTTTTTAGAGCCAAAGCCAACCTTATAATGAAATCTATTTGCTTATAAGAACATAAGAACATAAAAAATAGGAGCAGGAGTAGGCCCCTCGAGCCTGCCCCATCAGTCAATAAGATAAAGAACAACAAAGAACAAAACATCACGGGAAACAGACCCTTTGGCCCAACAAGCCCGCGCCGCCACCCCGATGTTCCCACCTCTACCCGTGATCCCTGTCCATGTTTATAGATTATGGATTAAAAAAACAAATTTGAGACAATTTAGGGAGAATTTGTTCTGCCAATTAGCCTAAGAGATGTGGGAGGAAACTGGAGCACCTGGAGAAAACCCACGCAAGCACGGTGAGAATGCACAAACTCCCACAGACACAGGCCCAAATTCATGTATCTGCACAGCACAGCGATAGTCACTGAGCTGTTGTGTTGCCCATCAAATGGTTCAGGTCAAGCGTACACTAACGACGTGAAGCACTAGGACACTCTTGAAAAAAATCCAAAAGCAGCCCTCTCACAACCCATTGCGTGTATGCCCCTCGTTAGACAACGAGGTGGACCAAAGTACCTGTAGGATAAAAACAAGTGCATCAATATCTTCATCTATTTAAACACTTCCCAGAGACTCCCAAGGCTCATGACCCCTATTTCAAATCAGTTTCCTATACCCCTCCATTCCCAGTCTGTTCATGTGCCCATCTGAGTGTTTCTTAAATAACTCCAGAGTGCCTGCCTCCACTTTATTCGGCAGCGCATTCCATACCCCTACCACCCTCTGTGTGAAAAAACTCCCTCTAGCATCTAAATTATACCTTACCCCTCTCACCCTAAGCCTGTGACCTCTCGTGCTATTCGAGTCCATCCTAGGAAAAAGCTTAACCCTGTTTACTCTATCTATACCCCTCAATCTTGTACACCTCTATTAGATCTCCTCTAAGTCTACGCCTTTCTAAGGAAAACAGTCCCAATTTGCCTAACCTCTCCTCGTAACTCAGACCTTCCATACCAGGCAGCATTCTGGTAAACCTCCTCTGCACTCTCTCCAGAGTCTCCACGTCCTTCCGGCAGTAAGGCAACCAGGACTGGACGCAGTATTCCGAATGAGGTCTAACCAACGTTTTATACAACTGCAACATTAAAGACCAGCTCTTGTACTCTATACCCCTTCCTATAAAGGCTAACATAAGATCATGGCTGATCTGCAGTGGTTCAGTACCACTTTCCCGCTTTCTCCCCGTAACCCTTAATTCCCTTGTCAATTAAAAACCTATCCACTCTTGACTTGAACATATTCAGTGAGGAAGCCTCCACCACCTCATCAGGCAGAGAATTCCAAAGATTCACCACCCTTTGTGTGAAGAAACCCTTCCGCAACTCCGATCTGAACCCCCCCCCCCCGCAATCTTGAGGCTGTGCCCTCTAGTCCTGCTATCTTTAAGCGGGAAGAGTCTCTCAACCTCTATCTTATCCATCTCTATAAGATCCCCTCTCAGCCTTCTAAACTCCAAAGAGTACAAACCTAGCCTATTCAGTCTCTCCTCATAATCCAACGCCCTTATCTCTGGTATCAGCCTAGTAAACCTTCTCTGCACCCCCTCCAAGGCCAATATATCCTTCCTCGAATGCGGCGATCAAAACTGCAACACAGTACTCCAGCTGCGGCCTCACCAGCACCCTATACAGCTGTAACAGAACCTCCCTACTTTTATATTCTGTCCCCCCTCGCTATAAAGGCCAACATTGCATTCGCCTTCTTAATCACCTGCTGCACCTGCAGACTGTGTTTTTGCCATTCGTGCACAAGGACGCCCAGGTCCCTCTGCATCGTCGCATGTTGCAGCTTTTCTTCATTTAAATAGTCCTTCCTACCATTATTCTTACCAAAGTGGATAATCTCACACTTAACTACATTTGTTTCCAACTACACTGCTTATATTAGCATTAGCAAATCAGATATGAAGTTATCCCTCCAACAAGATCATTAATAAATGAACGATTGCGATCCCAACACAGATTCACATGGGACAAAATTAGTTAATTACCTTCTGAAAAGAAGATAAAAGCAGTGTGAAAGACAGTTTAAATCACACCTAGGTTACACTATTGTAAGGTTAGATACAAGTCAGTATGAGTGCACTCCTGAAAGAACATCTAAAACAGACATAAAATCTGTACAGGAGACAACAATACCATAATTCAAATGTGCTACTGTAAAATTTCAACAGTATGTATGCAGTTTCCAGTTATCATGCTAACCCCAAATGGTTAATGCATAGTTGATGTGATGCTGTACAACTGACCATTATTGCTGTGTCGAAAAAACAAAAATGAAGGGAAAAGAAAAAACAAATGAAGTATGTTTCAAATACAGTTATTGATGACTAACTACCAGCAATGAGACCAATCACTGGATAATCTGTTTTAATGCGACTGATCATGGAATTAATATTTGTCTGCACACAGGAAAACACTCACTGCTCTTTACATTGTATCACTATTTCATTTACATCTAGCCAAAGCTCACCCGAAAGGTGGTGGCTCTGACAATGAAACATTCCCTCAGTAGCTTTCTGCATCCTGGATTATGAATTCAAGTTTCATGGAGGGGATTTGAACATATGATGCTTTGACTCAGAGTCAAGAGTACCACCTCTGAATGTCAGGGGGTTCGTTGGGAAATAACCTACATTCCCTTCAACATCATCTCAATTTCCTCCAAAACAAAAGCTCATTCACACATTCACTGTGGAAATCAATACTTGGAAACACATTAGTTAGTATTTCCAATCGAGGCACACAGTCACTGCTAACACCAATTTATTTCACACACGTTCACCCAACTTCAGGACACCAGGCACCCCTGACATTGTCTCTTCTACTTTCTTCCTTCGGGAAAAAGATACAAAAGTCTGAGGTCACATACTAACCAACTCAAAAACAGCTTCTTCCCTGCTGCCATCAGACTTTTGAATGGACCTACTGTGCATTAAGTTGATCTTTCTCCGCAACCTAGATATGGCTGTGACATTACATTCTACATGCTCTCATTTCCTTCTCCATGAACGGTATGTTTTTGTCTGTACAGCACACACTAAACAATACTTTTCACTGTATGTTAATATATATGACAATAATAAATTAAATCAATTACAGAGAACTTCTAAATTATATACTGACCACATCTGACTTGGAAACCTAGCAGCTAAAACATTACAAGGATTTAGGAATTCTTTTGGAAGATGGTCGAGAAGACAATTGTATGTGGCAGTGGTACAGGTATGGATTACGGGTAAAACATTTCACCTGTGTGTTAAATCAAAGTAACTGCTGTAATATTTCAAACCTGAGGATTACTTGGACAGTCCGTCAACTAAATTTCAAGAATTCTAACAACCAAACCAAAGATCAGAATCAAAATCCTACCATCAATTAGCAATTACACCATTTTCATCGTTGCATGCTCAGGTCAGAATCAAGCTAATTATTTTTGTTCAGCTGTGGTGGTGAGACAAGGGCAGAGAAGAGAAAAAGACTATGTTAACAGGGTCACAAACAGAAAATGCTGGAAAATCTCAGCAAGTCTGAGAGCATCTGTGGAGAAAGAATAGAGCCAATGTTTCGAGTCTAGATGAACCTTCATCAGAGCTGCAGAATGCTGATGAAGGACTCTGACAAAAGATCATTCAGACTCAAAACGATGACTCTATTCTCTCTCCACAGATGATGTCAGACCTGCTGAGATTTTCCAGCATTTTTTGTTTGTATTTCAGATTCCAGCATCCACAGTGATTGGTTTTATATTAACATTCCTAATGGACCATTAATGAAGATACTTCAAGACTAAGTATGCTCAAGTTAGCTGTCATTGGGATCAATTTGTCAGGTGGGAGGGTTGAGCTGCAAAATTGCACAATGTTACCCATCTTGCTGAAATTATTCAATGCTTATGTCTTAACATTATAATCCACACATTTGTGTGCCCCTGAGTGAAACACAATCTAAAAATCTACCCAAATTCCCCAGGGAATTGTTGGGTTAATATTGTTCAGTTCAATTTTTATTAGATCACACCTGGAATCAAAGCCAACTCTCCAATAGTGCTTCTCATTTTGCTAAATTTTAATTTTCAATGGCAATTACGGATGTTGCTTCCACAACTGATTCTGCTGTAGCATCCTATAACACCATATCCCACTTTGACTTCAGCCCATTGTCTCAGCTAGCATCTCAATGTAGTATTGAGGATGCATTTTGAATTGATGTTCAAGAGGGCTGATCTGTCCAAGGGAATTAAAAAAATCCCAAGGCACTAATCACAAAGAGAGCCAGGGCTATAGATCATTTATATTTCTGCTTCGAGGAGGACCTTGCTGTGTGCAAATCGGTTTAATGATATGCATTTGAAAGCAGTTTGCTACTGAATTCTAGAAGACTTTGGAATTCAAAATCAAAACATTTTCAAACATGGCTTTTACTCCATACACTATCAATATTCTTATGAGTTGTGCCACCTTTTAACTGTTCACTCAAGTGTCCAATCCCCATTTGCCCACCTGAGACCTGCACCAATGGTGTAATCAGGGAACCTGGCCAATTCTCTCTCCTTTTCTGAATTCAGTAGATGTTGAACCCAACTAATCTGGTTCCATCACTTCCAAATAACCAAGATAGCCTGATACTCTTTTATTTTAACACAAGGTTATGACTTGTGCTTTTGTCCAACATGTGCCTTCAGAGCAAAATCAGCTTTTATAAACAGATTGAACTTCCTCATGAAATCAAACCCTTCAGAGGTGCACAACCACAGGGGCCTGATAGATAGTTCTCAACAATCGTATATCACATCATGTCTACTCTGATAAGTAATAGACCATCTCACCGAAACCATGTCAAACTCAGCTAATTGATTTGTTTATAAGAGTAAATCCCTGTGTAAATTTACACATATATTTACACATATTTAGATTTACACATATAAACTGATCACGTAACAGTCAGTCCCAAAGCCTAGCCTTTTCTAAATCTTTTACAGATGTTACATGAGACACAATCTTGAAGTCCCTCCCAACTATCTCAGGTCATACAGGAATACAAAATTAGGAAAAACTTATGATTCTGAGATGTAGACCCCTCTCAGTTTGTTAAACTACATCTTATCCAGCTCTTGTATAAACTCTCAGACTAACATTTTCAAGCAACTGAAACCTCACCTTTGAATAATGACCATAATGTTAACATTTGTGCCAGTATGTATAACAGTTGCTATTTTGTACTGCACATAGGATCAGGCTTTGATCTTGCCTTGTATTAAGGGCCCCATTCATTTGATCCACTAACAATTTCAAGGCCTTTAGGAATCCATCTGCACCATCCTGTTCCTGGATCTGCCAAATTGCACGTATGGTGGTAATGTTCCTCCTTCCTGTCTCATGCACACACTGCCTCACCAATGTTACGTTCAAACGTTTTCGGTATCTGTGTCTCAGTGTGACGAATATGGTGTTTCTCCCTGTGTCAAAGGGTTTAACTTTCCTGACTAGATTCAATTTTTTTAAAAAACAATAAAGCTCTAATGAAAATATTTGGTTAATCTAAATTTTAAATTATATTTCATCCATAGAAAAACCTTTAGAGGACAGACTGTTCTTTATTTGCACTCATTCTTTTTCACCCTGTGACCGTTCCTCAATCTTAAAGAGCCAGCTAAGATTATGATCTGCATGTTAACACTGCAACACGGTAAACAGACCCTGGCCACACACCAGCATTCAGTTCAATCCACTTGATTGTTTTGCCTTCTAAATTCTTGTTTTATTTCACCTTAAGAGTGAGGTGCAACTTCAGTAATAAATTGCACTTTTCAGCTCAACCTGTCAGCAGTAGCATAGTCACAGGACGAAAAGAACTGGAGAATGTGACGACAGGTTTTGACAATACATAGAACGGAATGAAAATGTTTAGGAGGAAAAACACAAGCATAGGAATGAAACTGCCATGTTCTAGCTGAGCAGCAAGTGTGAGACTGACAGATAGTTGGAACTCTCAGGCATGTCCATCACTCTATAGAGACAGAAACAAAGGATAGCCATCCACCTTCATAGCCTAAAGCACAATGCAAACTAATCAAACACTCATATAAGTCACAGAAATTGATTGATCAGATGACAGGATCAACAGCAGTATAGTTGCTAGTGACCACCAAAAAAGTGTACTGATCTTAAAATTTATTTATTAGTCACAAGCAAGCTTACGTTAACATTGTAATGAAGTTAATGTGAAAATGAAAATCAAAATCACCTAGTCACCACATTCCAACCCCTGTTCGGGTACATTAAGGAAGAATTTTGCATGGTCAATGCACCTAATCAGCAGTGTGGAAGGAAACCAGAGCATCCAGGGAAACCTACGCAGACAAAGGAGAAAGTGCAGACTCCACACAGTCAGTGATCCCAGGCCAGAACTGAGCCTGGGCCCCTGGGCACGGTGAGGCAGCAGTGCTAATCACTGTGACCTTGACCTTGCATCGGGCGAGGAAAGCACGGCCATCTCATTGTGCTCTCCTTGATGCATGATGCCAGTGAGGTGTGTGCAAAATAGTAGTAGGTTTAAAGAAAGAAACATTGTTGAATGGGGAGTTATTTTGTCAGCATTCATAGCATCAACGACTCTACTTTTGCAGCACAGCTGTGCAAGCTTTCAGTTTCAATGATACATTATGGATGCTGTGTAAAGAACTCAGTTCCACAAAGCCATTTCTTTCACTATACTTAATGCCACCTCATGCTGATCTGCATGTTTTAAGTTGCAAAAAGGCTTGCTGCATTGAAGGCACAATTCATAGCTCATAATTTTAGCGTCTCTGGGCTTTCAGAGTATCCTTTGCATATTTTATCATGAAAGTTATTTGGATCACTCCATTTTTGCAAATTTTTTTGTGACAATCCACTTAAATGTATTTCACTGAAGTGATAAACAGTGTTACATTTTTGGGTCTTTATTCTTGCACGAAATTATTCAGTTTCTTATATCTCACACAATGTTTATGGGCAATTCCAACTCCCCAAACCATTAGTGTGTTTATCCTCGTCATGATATCAAGTACAGCTTCAGGGAAGTATGGGTGCTAATTATTTTTAGCTGCTCTATTTATCTTGCATGTCACAACATCATAAAATAGTTACAGCACAGGAGGAGGCCGCCTCACCCACCGTGTCGGCACTGTTTCTCCGAATACATAAGGTTTCTTTCCAGACTTGAAGCAACGAGACACCGAATGGGATCATATTTTATATTTAAAGTATCAGCTAAATTTAATTTATATTTGCACAACCCACTCTCCCAAAATAATTACATGTTCTACAAACTAAGTTAACCATTTGTAGATAACTTTGAATTATATCTTTATATATGTACCTCTTCCTATTTCCACATACATACATATCTAAACTGATTTTAAGATTCAAACTCACTTTTCTCTCTCTTTTAGAAGATTCAAACTGATGGGCTTCCTTCTCAGAATTCAAAACATACTCCTTTAATGTAAACAAAAAAGTGGCCTAGATTTTTAATATCCCATCACTTTAAAAGAAACACTGTTGGATACAAATGGAACCACCAGTCTCATATTTCTCTTTAGCCTGTAACCAATGGAACTTTTGGACTTTTGGTGCAGGCTTGGTTTAAAAGATTCTGGTATTAGCTAGCTGTTAACCTCATCACATTATACCTGGAATTCTTGAAAATCTCTAACTATAGAAATGACAGATAATAAAGAGTAATAAGTCTACAGACCATCTAATGCTGAAAGGGAGGCAAAGGAAATTAGGAATTGAAATGATCATAAGGGAGTTTCAATTACCTCAACATTAATGGGACAGGAGTGGTCAGTAAAGGGGATAAGAGAATGAAGTTTCTCCAACACATACAGACTACTTCGGAGCGCCCAGTATGTAAAAAGCCCAACTTGTGGAGATTCATTATTTGATCAAAGAATGGGGAATTGAACCAGGGCAGGTAAGAAACTAAAAGCAAAGGAACATCTGGACAAAGTGACCACAATATAATAAACAATGTGATGACGATTGAGAAGGACAAAATCATGGTAGCAACTAATTTAATATACTGGAGAAAAATTAATAATGATGGGCTGAGAAAAAGAAATTGGAAAACATAAAATGAGCAATTACCCAGGCAAACAATAATGTGGAACAATGATGGGCAATGTTTCAAAAGGTGGTGTTCACAGCAAAGAAATATTGCACAGCGGTTCAAGAAAGTGGCTCACTACCATGTTCACAAGGACAACAAATGCTGGCCATGTCAACTATGTCCACATCACACAAATAAAAATAATAAAAATAATAAATAAAAAGAAATATCAATAAAAAAAGCAAGGTTGTGATAGGAATAGAACCATTAAGGGATAGACAGAATTACAGACAGAATTACAAAAAGAGATGATAAATATGTTGAACAACAATCTTACTTTGGTTATTTACCAGGGAGACAGAATAGGTAGTTAAAACAATGAATAATGAGATAACTGCATTTAAAATCAAAAGGTTGATCCATTGAATAAACTAAACAAACTCATAAGAGCATAAAGCATCTAGTCAGAATAATTGGATTCACGTAATTAAAATAATCTAAGGGATAGGAAAAAATTATTCATATTGAATAATTTGTTAGAAAAAAGATTAGAAAGAGGGCAGGTAGATTGCTATTTAATTCACGTATTTAACAAAAAGGGAACAATGATGTCCAGGGGTTTAAAAAACAGTCAACTTATCAGTAATAGGAAAATAATAGAATCCTTACTAAATGAGAGAATTGAGAAACATCCAGGAATGAAGAGAAATCATAAACAGTTAGCAAGGATTTCAAAAAGGAAAATCTCAATTGACATATCTTACTGATTTTGACAAAAAGAGGACAATGGTCAGACAGTAGGTATAATTTATTTGGATTTTCAAAAGGCCTTCAATGACTGCCTATAATAGACTAATAAGGTCAGAATATGAAGAATATGGGACAAGTGACAGAACGTGGGAAATGGTACTCCACAAGGATCAGTCTTGCCGTTGATTACTGTTCACAACTAATATTAATAAGTTGAAGTTTGGAATCAAATCATAACTTCTGAAATTGTGAATGGCACCAAATTTGGGTGGAGAGGTAGGAGGGCGGCTCAGGATATTCAAACTTTTATCATTATATCAACTCAAGGACTAATGGGAAGTCTTGTAATCCAAACACTTTAAGTCTGACGACAAAATGTTTTTCTTCATACGCCTAGCGCATGTGCTTAAGGATTCTTCCCACTTACGATAGCTACACTGAGCAACCAAGGAAGTTTCTGTCCAAAAATAAACTGAGCACTTAAAAGACAATAAATTGCATCTACAAAATGGGTGTTAATCCAAACAATTAATAGGTATTCTATTAATTTATAATTAGAGACTCTGAATTATGAGGGATGCATTTTGGTGCATTGGTAATATCCTCATCTCTGGGCCAAAAGGTTTGGTTCAAGTCTCATTTCAGGACTTGATGGCTATGGAAGGAATGTTCAGAACATGGCCAAACAGGTTGATTAGCAGCCCATCAGTCCTTCCAACATGTTTATGGCAAGGGGACATAGCCAGACAGTTTCCTGGTGAGCCATACCGCAGAAGGCAGCAGCAACCACTGCAGCACTTTGTCAAGGATCATCATGGATCAGTCCAATGGAAGTCCATGGAGCCAACACCCTCTTAGAGCATGGTGTCTGAGGAGGAAGGTATAGTTACAATGTCAACTCAATTCACCCAACCAGTTCAGACTGGAATCAGTTTATGCTAGAAATAAATTATAACGAATATGAATTATAACAAATGAACAAAATCATGATGTGGAGACTAAGTAGTTCCATAAATATTGCATAGAACAGAGGGATGGTCTTGTGGAATATTTATTCTCAAACTGAGGTGACTAGGAATCAAGCTTAAAACCAAATCAAAACAATGACTAGAATAACTGCTGTGTCAAGCATGTCAGCCAGGTATTTTAGCCAGTGTAAAGGAATATACTTTTATTGAAGGCAACCATCAGGAAAATAAAATGCTGGGCTTACAAGTAACACTGAATATTGAAGTGGTCATTTAGAGAATGTAAAACATATCTGATTGCCTACAATGAAGAAGCTTATTTCATTCCTAATATTCACAGTTATTCTGATACAACAAATATTTGCAATAGTCTTCAATTTATGCATTTTTTCATTTTGCTTTTAAAATTATTGGGAAGTCCAATTTGGTCTTATGGAAGTTAATACAAATGCAAATTTTCTGAACACATCTTTGTCATATGCAAAGACGATAAACTTTCACAAGGACAACAGTTATTGGTCAGTCTGCAACGCGTCTCAGGAACTTTGATATCAAAGATTGAAAAACCTTTTTAAAATTGATTGCAACTATCTCAGCATCTGACAAAATAAGCAAGATTTTCTTGAATGGATTAAACTTGTTAGAAATCCAAAATAATTCTACTACACAAAAACTGCCAACTATTTGGTGCTTCTAGTTTCATTGCTAGTTCTCAACAGGAGTGCTATAAACCAGCTGTAAACTGGTTCAGCACAAATGAAATAGTTG
Organism: Sphyrna mokarran; assembly: GCA_024679065.1. Classification (NCBI taxonomy): domain Eukaryota; kingdom Metazoa; phylum Chordata; class Chondrichthyes; order Carcharhiniformes; family Carcharhinidae; genus Sphyrna; species Sphyrna mokarran. The sequence continues at coordinate 34,009,079 of JAGIQG010000028.1, forward strand.
CTGGCACTGGTCATCCCCACAGCCACGCAGGACTTTGAGGAGGCTGACGGACTGTCGCACACTGACGAAGCAATTACATCTCACGTGCACACTAAAATATAATAATTTGTCTGACACAAACAACTAAGTACAAGACTGTCTCATTTATATTGAGCTCACTAAATTAGGCAATTTGTAAAATCAAACTTTTATATATGAATTATGGCAGGCCAGCAGTCATTCTGCTAGTTGGCAGTTGTATGCAGAATAGAATAGGGCAGTTTGGCAGCACAGTAACACTGAATTCTCATCCCGGTCAGCAAAGGCAACCCTGGCTTCCATTCTCCATTACCAACAATCTCTATGAACCTCACTATCTCACTCTAATATCTCTTCCAACCTCACCTCTAACAAGCACATGGTACTCATGGGAAGATTCATCAAGAATGAGGTATCTGTTCAGCTGCTTCTGTTCTATCAAAGGAAAAACCTCTTCCAGGTCACCACCACCCTTCTGCCTCAGCTCTGATATTCTTGCACATCCAGCCCACATTGTTTCACTCATAACTCAAACCTGATGGCATCAAATGCTAAACAAGTCATAGAAGATTCACAGAACATGGGAAGCTATCATTTGGTTCAACACACCAGTGCTGGTTCTGGAAATTACCTTTAAGTTTAACTTGCCTTCAAGGATTTATACAACTTCCCCTGATAGTTACTACTGAACTGTTTCCACCATCAAACAACATATCCTGTTATGAACACAGCAGATGTCATGAGCAATCCAGATCCCATAGAAGCATAGAATTCCAGTAACCCTTTAGGATTTTTAAAAATTAAAAGATTAGTAAGACAAAAACTTAAGCACAGAAGATTAAAGTTACACAATTAAAACAGCCTTGCAGAACAACCTCCAAACAACATGGACAGAGCATACAAGTAAACTTTTTTTTTTGGCAATAACTCTCCCTTATACATTTTAATTAAAAATCCAGGGATACAACCCAAGGCAAAGAACTGCTGCCACTTTAATAAAGCTATACCACGTAACTCCTCAAATACTTCCATTGTGATATCCCAAAGAAATGCTCATAAACAGCATGTCTACCCCCTCCTGGAACCCTCGACAGCATTATCTACATTTTGAATTTCATGTCAACAGTGAACAATGAAATTATGCCTCATACCTGCATCCAGATTATTATTTTTTCCACTGGATGTGAACACAGCTCACCAGGTTGGCATTTGTTGCCCATCCCTAACTGTTTTTGAACTCAGTGGCTCGCTCAGCTATTTCATATTGTAGTTAAGAGCCAATCAATTGTTGTAGGTGTGCAGTCACACGTATGCCAGACCAGGTAAAGACAACCATGGTTCTTTAGGCAACATCTTCCAAACCCACAACCACTTCCACCTAGAAGGACAAGAGCAGCACATACCTGGGAACACCACCAACTAGAGATTACCCGCCAAGTCACTCACCATCACTGGGAATTCCCTTCTTAATAACACTGTGGGTGTACTTACACCTCGAGGTCTGCAACTGTTCAAGGCAGCAACTCACTACCACCTTCTCAAGGGCAACTGGGTATAGGCACTAAATGCTGGCTTAGCCAGTGACGCCCACATCCCATAAATGAAGGATATTAGTGACCAGATGGGTTTATACAATAATTGATGATGGCTGTCATGGCCACCATTACTGAGACTAGCTTTATAATTGCAGATTTTTTAAACTGAATTTAAATTCCACTAGCTTTCATAGTGGGATTTGAATCCATGACATCAGCCTGGGCTTCTAGATTACGAGTCCACTATACCATTGTCTTCCCCAAATTGTTAGCATATCTAAAACAGTAGTAGTCCTATGACCTACTGTTGGTCATATTACTATGTACTGCTTTCCAGGACTGTTCACCACTACTCCCTGCTTTCAGTCTCTTAGTCAATTTCATAACAACTAATTGTTAATCAATTTCACTAAGTCTATGATAAAAAATAACAGATCTTCAGACATAAAAAAACCCACAGTTTTTTAAAAAAACTACAGCGAATGAAATACTTTTAAAGTTCAGTCATTCTTGCAGTGCTGAAAATGCAATCAATTTCCAAATAGTAAACTCCCACAAACCATAATCTGATAATGACCAGACAATCTGTTTCTGGGATGTTGAATGAGGGATAAACGTTGACAAGAACATTGGGGAAAATAACCCCCACTCTTCATGAAAATTATGCCATAGGACCTTTTGCATCCACCCAAAGGGCATCTGAGACCTCAGTTTAATGTCTCACCTGAAAGAAGCACCTCTGTCACTACAGCGTTCCCTCGATACTGTGGGTTTTTTTGCTCACGTCCTAGAGTATGACTAGAACCCACAATCTTTTGACTCATACAAGATTGCCATCAACTGCACCAGGATTGACAGTGTTTTAGAGTAGAGAAATAAAACCATCCAGAAAATTAAATTTCTACAAGTTTCTACAAATATATAAAATGAAAAAAAAATTGGTCCTTTAGAGGAAAAGAGGGATGTAATAAGTGGAAATAAGAAAATGGCTGAGGCATTGAACATGTATTTTATGTCGGTCTTCACAGTGGAAGACACAAATAACATGCCAAAAGTTGACAGGAAGGCGATGGCAGGTAAAGACCTAGAAACTATTATCACAAAAGAGGTACTGTTGGGTAAGCTAATGAGGCTAAAGGTAGACAAGTCTCCAGGCTCTGATAGAATGCATCCCAGGGTACTAAAAGAGGGGGAAAATAGCAAATGCCACTGTTTAAAAAAAGGAGGTAGACAAAAGATAGGTAACTACAGACTGGTTAGCTTAACTTCGTAGTAGGCAAAATATTTGACCCTACCATCAAGGAAGAAACATCTGGATTGGTAAGCCATAGCACAGGTTCATGAACGGCAAGTCATGTTTGGCTAATTTGGTGGAATTCTTTGAGAACATTACATGTGCAGTGGACAATGGGGAACCTGGATTTCCAGATGGCATTTGACAAGGTGCCACACCAAAGACTGCTGCATAAGATAAAGGTGCACAGTGTTACCAATAATGTATTAGCATGGATAGAGGATTGGTTAACTAACAGAAAGCAAAGAGTGGGAGTAAATGGGTGTTTTTCTGGTTGGCCATGACTAGCGGTGTGACTCGGGGATCAGTGTTCAGACCACGATTGTTTACGGTTTAAATGATTTTCAGTTGGGGACCAAGTGTAGTGTGTCAAAATTTGCAGATGACAGAAGATGAGTGGCAGACCAAAGTGTGCAGAGGACGCTGAAAGTCTACAAAGGGATTTCGAAAATCTAAGCAAGTGGGCAAGGGTCTCTGGCAGATGGAGTACAATGTTGGTAAATGTGAGGTCATCCGTTTTGGTAAGAATAACAGCAAAATGGGCTCTTATTTAAATGGTAAAAAAATTGCAGCATGCTGCTGTGCAGAGAGACCTGGGTGTCCTTGTGCAATAATCACGAGGAATTGGTTTGCAGGTGCAGCAGGTAGTTAAAGCAGCCAATGGAATCTTGTCCTTAATTGCTCGAGGGATGGAATTTAAAAATAGCGACGTTATGTTGCAACTGTAAAAGGTGCTGGTGAGGAATACTGTTTTGGTCTCTTCAGACAGGATATACTGGCATTGGAGGGGGTGCATAGAGGATTCACTAGGTTGATTCTGGAGTTAACAGGGTTGGCCTATAAGGAGAAACTGAATGGGCTAGGGCTATACGCATTGGAATTCAGAAGAATGAAGGGAGATCTTATAAGATTACAAAGGTAAAGGTAGAAGGTGGAAAGTTGCTTTCATTGGCAGGTGAAATTAGAACTAAGGGACATAGCCTCAAAATGAGGGAGAACAGATTTAGAACAGTTGAGAAACTTTTTCACATAAAGAGTTGTGAATCTGTGGAATTCCCTGCCCAATGAAGCACTGAGGCTACCTCATCGAATGTTTTTTTAAGGCAAGGATAGATACATTCTTGAACAGTGAAGGAATTAAGGGCTATGGTGACTGGGCAGATAAGTGGAGCTGAGTCCACAAAAAGATCAGCTATGATCTTATTGAATGTTGCAGCAGGCTCGAGAGGTCAGACGGTCTACTCCTGCTCCTAGTTGTTATATTATCAAGTATCAAACTTCCTGTCTATTTGAAACAAATTTGATGCTTAGTTTCTCTGTGCCCCATTCAAACATTAAACAGCACACAATTTCTATTTTAATTCAACTGACATTCATTAGTAGCCACATTTTGAGCAAAATGAACAAATAAAGATTAGAATTCTAACTCTACTTGTCCACATGCATCTCCATTAGTCTGGCACAAACAGTCGGGTTGGTATTGGGGGCATCATACTCCTCCAGGTTCAATACTCTCAAGTATAGTATGTTATGATGTAAATGCGCAAATAAGTCACTCCACTACAAAAGAAAACCTGGCACTAATATTTCAGGATAACCTTCATTTTAACTTTCTTTATACTGTGTCCAAAAGGAAGTACATAACACAATTTATCACACAACTTACAAGGCAGCAAAAGCAGGAACATTCATAAAACAGCATTTCCCTTTGTAGCACTTCCGATGGAAACATTAGTGATTTATAGCATCTTGATTAGAATCAAACCAACTGCTCTCAGTACAGAATATACTTCAAATCAGCACTGCAGTTACCAAAGTAAAAAAGGTCATGAGTTCAAACAGTTTTGAATTGATATTCCAATTGTTACAGATCAAAAGGATTTAGGATTTTGAACACGTTAAGTGCAGAAGATGAGGAACTGAGCTAACCTGATGCTATCTAAATCCTCACTAAGCTTAAGTATAAGACTATAACAGCAGAAAATCTCAACAGATCATGCTACTGAAGAAAACACACACTACTCCTAGCCATCTGACACTTAAGAAAACAAAAATTGCACTGATAAAACTTTCAGTTTCAACTTCTGATTCAACTAGAGCTTAATTACTAGTCTGATATGCAGTCAGCAACTAATCAGTGCAAATGTCATGCATAATTGAGATTTGAGATGTATTAAAAAGCTCATAGTGCAGGTGGTAGGCGGTGCTCCAGATCCAAGTCTTTTATTTCACCAGCTCAGTTCCTGTCAGAATGGGGGTGGGGGTCACAGAGAAATCAATGTCATTCAAGGCACATTTATGGAGGAATTCACAAAAGGTCTGAAACTACACTGTTTGCTGCCACCTCCATTACTAGAGGTGCCTAAAAAGGGAAAGGACTATCTTCATCAAAGAGATCATAAAAGACTATGAAATACGAACATACCAATTAAGAGCTGAGGTGGGTCACTCAGCCCCTTGAGCCTGCTGCACCATTCAATATCATGGCTGATCTGATTGTAACCTCTATTGCACATTTCCACCTACTCCTGATAATCTTTCATCCCTGGTTTATCAAGAATCAGTAAACCTCTGCCTTAAAAATATTCAAACAATTTGCTTCCACTGTCTTTTCAGCAAGAGAGTTCCAGAGACTCAAGACCCTCAGAAAAAATTCTTCTCGTCTCTTTCTCAAATGAGCAATCTCATTTTTCAACTGTCTCTAGTTCTGGATTCTCCCAAAGAGGAAATATCCTTTCCACATCCACTCTATCAAAACCTCTTAGGATGTTATGTTTCAATCAAATTACCAGTTACCCTTCTAAACTCCTGTGGATCCAATCCAGTCTGTCCAATCTTTCCCCCTCAGAAATCCCATCCATTCATGGTTTTAGTCCTTCTCTGAACTGCTTCCAATGCATTACAGCTTCCATAAACAAGAGGCAGATACTGGATACTGTACACCAGATGAGGCCTTAGTGTGCGGCACAACTGAAGCTTCCCTACTTCTAATCAATTTCCTTGCAATAAACGGTTACATTCTATTAGTTTTCCGAATTACTTTCTGAACTTGCATACTAGCCTTTTAATGATTAACGCACTAGGGCTCCCAGATTTCTCTGCATCTTAGAGTTCTGCGAACTCTCACTGGTTAGATAATATATTTCTTTTATATTCTTCGTGACAAAATGGCCAATTTCACATTTACCCACACTGCACTCCATTTCACTGAATCATAGAAACCTTACAGTGCAGAAAGGGGCCATTTGGCCCAGTGAGGGTACATCGACCACAATCCCACCCAGACCCTAGCCCCACATATCTACCCACTAATCCCTCTAATCTACGCATCTCAGGACACTAAGAGGAAATTTTAGTATGGACAATCAACCTAACGCACACATATTTGGACTTGGGAAGAAACTGGAGCGCCCATAGGAAACTCATGCAGACACAAGGGAAAGGTGCAAACTCCACAGACAGTGACCCAAACAAGGAATCGAAGCCAGGTCCCTGGAACTGTGAAGCAGCAGGAGCATGCTACCCATTTGTCAGATTTTTGTCCACTCACTAAACCCATGCCTCTTTGTAAGCTCCTTACACCTTCTTTAAAACTTAATTTGATTTGATTTGTCACATGAATTGGGATACAGTGAAAAGTATTGTTTCTTATGCGCTATGCAAACAAAGCACACCATTTAGAGTACAGAGGAGAGAAGATAAGGAAAGGGTGCAGAATTCACCCTTCCAGTATTACCCATCTTTGTGTCATCAATAAATTTAGCAACTACACTTTCGGTCCCTTCATCCGAACCATTTATACAAATTGTCCACACGAATGGAATCTTCCCCAAATCCAGAGAAGTTTAGAAAATTAAAACCAACATATTGGCTCTCTCATTAGCTACTTATTTTAAAGCCCATGGACTTCATCCAGGGCACAGTGGCTGGCACTGCTGCCTCAAAGTGCTATGGACCTGGGTTCAACTTTGGCCTCAGATGACTATGTGCAGTTTGCGCATTTGCCTTGTAACTGCATGGATTTCCTCCCATCCTCTGGTTTCTTCTCTCAGTTCAAAGATGTATAAGTTAGATTGATTGGCCACGCTAAATTGCCTTTCAGTGACAGATTAAACACATTGGGTTCAGGGGAATGGGCCTAGCTGGGATTGTCGTGGTGCAGTTTCAATGGACAGAATTGCTTCCTCTGCACTATAGAGATTCTATTACCTGGTGACTTGTCAGTCTGCAGCTGTGCCAATTTGCTCAATACTTGTCTGTTGACTATATTCTTACTGATTTCCTCCCTCTCTTCCATTTCACGATTTATAGCTATTTTTGGGATGTTATTTATATTCTTTATAATGTAGGATGGTGCAAAATACCTGTTCAATTCATCAGGCATCACCTTACTTTCAAATATTAATTCCCCATACTCACTTTCTATAGGGACAACACTCACTGTTACACTTTCTTATTTAAATATCTATAGAAACTCCTACTTTCCATCTTTACAGTTGACCTTCTCATATTCTAATGTGTCTTTCTCCTTATTAATCTTTGTGTCATTCTTTGCTCTTCTTCATATTATGTTAAGAATCTTATGACCCACCACTTGTCTTTGTGCAATTAACTACATGCCTTTCTTTAAGCTTGACATTGTTCTTAACTTTTTAGCTAACCATGGATCGTGGGTGCTCTCCTTGGATTTATTTTTCCCCTTCACTGAAATGCATCTATTGTGTTGTCTGAAATATCCCTTTAAATGTCTATCATTGCATCTCTATTGTTCTATCCCTTAACCACATTTGTCAGTTCACTTTAATTAGCTCTGTTTTCCTGCCCTATTAATTACCCTTATTTAAATTGAAAATATAAGTCTTGAACCCACTGATGTCATCCTCAAACTAAATGTAAAATTCTATCACATTAGGATTGTTGTTATCTAGAGACTCTCTCATTATAAGATTATCAATGAATTCTCTCTCACATAATACCAGATCTCATATAGCTTGCCCTTCATTGACTTTGGAGTGTGCTGTTCTATGAAACTAGCCGAAACATATTCTATGAACTCCCTATTTGTCTTTTGTTACCTGATTTTTCTAGTATATATGAGGATTAAAATCCTCCATGATTATCATTGTATCTTTCTGACAAAGCTCCCTTTCCTTTATACTCTGTCATATGACATAGTTACAATTTGTGGCTGTACGCCACTCCCACAAGTGACCCTTTTATCATTTCTCATCTCAACTGAAATCGTTTCTATGTAGAACACAAACAGGATAGACCACCAGGCCCTCCAAACCTGCCTCATCATTCAATACGATCATGGCTAATCTATGCCAGCCTCAATTCCTTTTCTGTGCTATTTCCCCATAGCCCTCTATTCCTCAATCTATCAAATATTTATCCACCTCCACATTGAATACTTCTAATGATGCAGTCTTCACCACTCTCTGGGGCACAGAATTCCAGAGATTCACTGTCTTCTGCAAGAAGAAATTTCCATGTACCTCAGTTTTATCTTGAAACCACGTCCCCTTGTTCAAGACTCTCCACCAGTGAAAACAATCGCACCATCAACCTTGTGAAGCTCCCTCAGGATCTTATGTTTGAATAAGATCACTCCTCACTCTTCTAAACTCCGTGGAATACAGACCCAGATTATTTAGTCTCTTGATTGGGCAACCCTCTCATCCCAGGAATTAGCCTGGTGAATCTCATCTGAACTGCCTCCAAATCTTGGTTTCCAGAACGTGGTGAGTTGAGACCACAATTAAGATAATCAAATACGTTGTTTAAAAGGAGGAACTTCTTTATACAAATAAATAACAAAATTTAATAATAACAGGAACTCAGCAGAACAATAATAACAACAATGACTATGAAAACAGGACCGATAGAACACAAGTCTTGCAGACAGAAAAGCCTGCCAAAGCCTGCAAATGCTCAGAACTTTAACAGAGACCAGTAAATCAACTGTATTGCAGACAAGCTTTCAAAAACATTCTTGTTAAAATTACATTCTGTAACACTGAATTTTGGTCATCCCTCTCTAATGTGTTAATACCATCAATTAACACAACTAACCTCCATCTTTTCCTAATTTCCCATCCTTTTAAAATGTCACATACCCTTCAATATTCAGATGCTAACTTGTGTCATCCTGTAGCCATGTCTCTGTAATGGTTATCAGATTATATTTATTCATTTCCACATGTATATTTCTCCCATGGGCATTGCTGGAACTGGCCTTTGATGCTGCTGCAGATAAATGCCACAATGTGAGCTTGACTGTAAATATCAAACTTACTGAAGTAATATATTGCAAATCTGACTCAAGGTAAATAATGGGCCATATCTGCCTTGAAATGGAAATCAGCATATGGTATGGTTTCCCCAAGTGCACTCTACCTTGGTTGCTTTAGCCTTACTGCAATAGGAGGAAAACTACATTACACCTGTTATGTTTTAAGTTTAACTTATTAATGTCACAAATAAGCTTGCATTAACATTGCAATGAAGTTATTGTGAAAATCCCGTAGCAGCCACACCTTGGCGCCTTATTTGTGTTCACTTAGGGAGAATTTAGCATGGCTAATGCATAGAACATAAAACATTACAGCACAGTACAGGCCCTTTGGCCCTTAATGCTGTGCCGAAAAATCAATGCACCTAACCAGCATGTTTTTTGACTTGTGGGAGGAAACCGGAGAAAACAGAGGAAACCCATGCAGACATGGGGAGAACGTGCAGATTCTGCACAGACAGGAATCAAGCCCAAGTCCCTGATGCCTTGAGGCAGCAATGCTATCCACTGGGCCACTGCGTTGCCATGACAGTAACACGAAAATTTCCAAAAACCAAGACTTTTTAATTACCTGCAACCATTGTCAATATAGCCCATAATAAAAAATAATCTTCAAATTTTGAAGGAGCAACTGAAATGTTCCTTTTGAAAAGTATGAAGAATGATTGATGTGTTACTGATTCTTTAATAATAGTGAAATATATATCTCAATTATTGAAAAAAATCTACTGAGTAGGAATCTGAAGTATTAAGAATTCAACACTAAGAAATAATTGAATCTACTATCTGAGGAAAGGAAGTTGCGTTTCCATTTAGATTAAATAAACACTGAATTGATAAAGATACCATAGCAGTGCTTATGTTCAAATGTAAGATCATACATATTCTTGGTGTACCAGTTTCTATATATACTTGGGGAACATTTGGATTGAATGTTTTTTCCTGATTGTTCAAACATCAGTAATCTAAGTCTTAAAAATATTTCAACAGCATACAGAGTAACCATGTAGAATAAAATTGGAGGACAACAAAATGCATTTAATGCAAAGCAAAAATGAATTTTGCATTTATGCAATGTTTAATTGCATGAATACCTCTGGCTGCTCTGTACCTGGTCACATTTTAATAAAGGGTGATGTTCATGACAGGAACAAAACTGGATTCTGAACCCACTGGAGTTCAAGACCTTGCTGATTCAATACTTTAGACTGCAGCAAGATCTCAAAAGCTCCTTCCATCCAAAACATTTGTCCTGCAATTTTATTTTAAACCAATTTTGAAATGTTAAATTTTATCCCTTTTTGACATCTTAAAATGTTGATTCTAATTATCTATTATCCAAAAACCTTGCCAGCTTAAGTCAATAAACTGCAGGTCTTTACATGTTTGGCCTCTTTCAGAGTAGAATTTTGAATAGGTGGACTGGGCAAGTGAGTGGGTAAGAGCGAGAATCCCGAAGTGCACCAAGAGGAAACCCAGGCTGAACGTCCATTCCGCATTACTGGATCAAATCCATAGAACTCTCTATTCAACAGAGTAGAGGGTGCACCTACAATAGACAGACAACAGATACTCCAAAAGACAGCTCACCACAATTCTTAAGGGTAATTAGAGATAAGCATGAAAGGTTGTTAGCAATGCCACATTCCATGAATGAACAAAACAAAAATCCACTCTGCAACCAAAACTCTCTCTAACACAGCATACTTTTTTTTAAACAGAGACAAGCAGAGACCATCAACTCCAAATTCAGCCAGCTTTGTATCTACAGAGATAAGCCATGCCTGACCAATAAATTGTTTAACACACCAGCATGTACTCTTTTCGTAAGTACCAAAAGCAATAATGTAACCAATAAGAGAAGAAATCCTGATGGTTGGAGTGCAGACTAGAATTTACACTCTTTTCAGAGTATTGTGAGGTACTGACACACCTTTTAGATGATGGTTTATTCAGATTATTTCACTAGTAGCCAAGAAGCTATGGATTAAAAATTTGTGTGCATGTTTAAAAATAAATTGCAACACTACACGCCTGACAGACAACCAGAAGCTATTTCTAAATTACAAATTAAAGATTGATCAGTGGAAGCTTCCCAAGGTAGATGAAAAGTATCTGTAAATGTAGCTTTACTAAGCTATTTAACATTTGATTAGTACCATAAATAGCACCTGCACTTTGCACGTGGCCACGAATTATTTCTAAGCATAACAAACTAACTTTCATCCATTATTTTTCTGCCTACTAATTCTCACTGATTGCCTCTTTACTTACTACAGCGACTAGTTTTAATTTCCACAGCTGCTGCAAGGCTTCCGGTCTTCAACCCAAAGATGATTCTTTATAACTGAAGAGAATATTCTGATAAACTACCTGATTGCACAGGTGAGGCTCAGGTACACTATTATAGCCTACATGCACTTACATACACAAACTCCCAATTCGGGATTACCAATAATTTGTTTTACCTTTCCTAACCCAAGGGGCACAAGTCAACTTTGTATCCCAATTACATCATTAGCTTAGCTCAGATTGACAACATCAACAAGAGCCTTTCTGGTGTGAAATCTCAGTACCTTGGTCAGTGTGTAATCTTTGGAACTTTGCTCAAGCCATCTCGTCCATATTGACTCTAGATCATGATTGTCAATGGCCATTCTGTTGTAAAGAAGTGGGGCAAGAACAGACCAACTCTGTTCTCATTAGATGTTCACACAAGTTGCCCACCGTGATCTGAGTTGAATTTCCCTCTTTCTCATGCTAGCTCAGTAGAGACTCAGAATTAAACCTGAGGCTATGTGAATTCCATCCTCGTGTAGCAGCTACTAACTGAAACAATAAAGCAGCTCAAAAGTAAAAAATGGCCACAGCACTCCACAAAATGACCATCTAACTAAACCTTTAAATCTACTTTGAGAGTCAATTATGGCATCTTTAGAAGTGACTCATTCTCACATTATTTGGAAGTAGTATAACGTAGAGGAAAAATCCCAGTTAATGGCCTTAGAATTGCTTTGTCAATCTTTTAGCATCTGTAACATTTGCCTTCCAATTCCTATTTAAAAAAATTCAGGAATCTCTCCAGGGAAGTCCAATCTCAATTACAATTACATTTGGGGTAAATTACTGATGTACAATTCTCTCACTGGCAGAGTACTGGAAGTCAACACTTGACACTGTGAGGATTATGTTTGAGCAAAATATGTTGTTCCAATTCAAAATATTACTTGCATCATTTTATTAAACTTTTCAGGTGTAAAATTTTGCTTTAACGATCAGCTTCCGTAAGTCCCTGCCCTGGAAAACTCCTTTAAAATACAGACCCAATTGAGAAATCTATTAAGTCAAGGATACTACAAAAATACAAAATACTGAAATAAATCAACCCTTTTCACTTACTTTTGCTTTTTCAAAGTCAAGGTCCTTGCCGATTGTGGTCAATAGCCTGCATAAACATTCTAATGACTCCTCATCATGGTTTTTTAGTAGCTTCACAACACAGTCGTGCATAATGGCTTCTGTCAGCATTTTAAGTTTGAACAGTTCACCAATAAATTTAATATTTCCAATGGATCTTCTCCGAGCTTTGTCCTTGGACTCTTCTAGTTCATCTTGAAGTCGGGACTTCTCTTCAGTCTGAAAACAAGGAAAATTAGAGATAAGAAATGCAAATTTATCTCGAAATATTCACACACAATGAAGAAAGTCAAAAAAAACTGGAACAAAGAGATACAGGTTGAGTATCTTCATCTTAAATCCAAAAACTGAACATTAAAAAAACACTTTTTGAACCTCGTTGACCTTTAGTGAGGGAACTCCGTGACCCGAACCGACATGCAACAGTCGGCCTCATCTGACCTTTAGTGCAGGAAGTCACAGTCTCAGAGGTTTACCGCATAGAAACAGGCCCTTCGGCTCAACTTGTCCATGCTGCACTTATTTTTTTTAAGACCCCTAAGCTAAATACTGTCTCAAGAACAGTTTCTTCCCTGCTGCTGTCAGACTTTTGGATAGACCTATCTTAAGTTGATCTTTCTCTACACCATAGCTATGACTGTAACACTATACCCTGCACTCTTTTCTTTTTTCTCCTCTGCAAATGGTATGCTTTGGCTGCATAGCATGCAAGAATCGATATTTTTAGAACATAGAACATTACAGCACAGTACAGGCCCTTCAGCCCTCAATGTTGTTCCGAGCTATGTCTAATCCCAAGATCAAACTATCTTCTTATTATAATTCTGGAGTGCTCCATGTGCCTATCCAATAACTGCTTGAAAGTTCTTAAAGTGTCTGACTCCACTGTACACCAGTACATGTAACAATAATAAATCAAAAATCAAATAAAATCAAAATAGCCTATAACACAATTCTCATGTCTATGTTCAGCTAAAAGTATGTCCATGCTGCTATTTCCCCTTTTATCCCATGGGCTTCAATTTTAATAACAAGTCTATTATGTGGCATTTTATCAAACGTCTTTTGAATATCCATATACACAACATCAGCCATACTGCCCTCATTCTGTTATTTCTTCTATAAACTTAAATCACATTAGTCAAACGTTATTTTCCCTTCACAAATTCATACTGATTCCCCTTTCATCCAAGCTTTAACGACTTTAATTTTTCCTTGAATTACCGCTTCTAAAAGATTCCCCACCACAGATGTTAAACTGAATATCTATATTTGCCAAGTGTATTCTTCTCCTCCTGTTCTGCACAAGAAGGTAACATTTGTAATACCCCAGCTATATCCTTGTATCTAAGGATCAGCTCCACAATTTCTAATCTTATTTCCCTCAACAACTTTGGAGTCAGGTTTCTATTATTGCCGTAACATAACATTCTCATGTGGTTGTTTGTGTCTGCAGCTCACCAACCTTATCGAACATAGAACATTACAGCACAGAACAGGCCCTTCAGCCTTCGATGTTGCGCCGACCAATATAAAAAGCAATGCCCCTCCAAACTAAACCATTCCCTTCTCTTCCATATACTTATCAACTAAGGAGAGGTCACCCTGTTGGGAGTCTTTTACAGACCTCCTAATAGTTCTAGAGAGGTTGAGGAAAGGATTGCGAAGTCAATTCTGATTAGGAGTGAAAGTAGTAGGGTAATTGTGATGGGGGACTTTAACTTTGCTAATATTGATTGGAATAGCTATAGCTCTAGCTCGTTAGAGGGGTCAGTTTTCGTACAGAGTGTGCAGGAAGGTTTTTTGACTCAGTATGTAGATAGGCCAACTAGAGGTGAGGCTACATTGGATTTGGTGCTGGGCAATGAGCCAGACCAGGTGTTAGGCTTGGAAGTTAGTGAACATTTTGGTGATAGTGACCACAATTCGGTTACGTTCACCTTAGTGATGGACAGGGATAGGCATGAAGCTGGGGGCTGTAGTTATAGCTGGGGGAAGGGTAATTATGAGGCCATCAGGAGAGAATTAGGGTGCATAGATTGGACTAGGGAACTACAGGGACTGGGAACATCTGGAATGTGGTGCTTATTCAAGGAGCAGCTGCTGCGAGTCCTTGATAAGTATGTCCCTGTCAGGCAGGGAGGAAATGGACGAGTAAGAGAGCCTTGGTGTACGAAAAAAGTTGATTTGCTGGTTAAGAAGAAAAAGGAGGCTTATGTCAGGATGAGGCTTGAAGGCTCAGGTAGTGCAATGGATAGCTATAGATTAGCCAGGAAGGAGGTAAAAAGTGAATTGAGGAGAGCTAAGAGGGGACACGAGAAGATGTTGGCTGATAGGATTAAGGAGAATCCTAAAGCTTTCTTTCGATATGTTAAGAATAGAAGATTGGTTAGGGCAAGATTAGGGCCAGTCATAGACAGCAGTGGGAAGTTGTGCGTGGAGCCTGAAGAGATTGGTGAGGCACTGAATAAATATTTCTCTTCGGTATTCACGCAGAGTGCTGGAAATGTAGCTGTGGAGAGCACTGAGGTACAGGGTTGCAAATTGGGAAGTATTGTAGTAGATAGGGAGGATGTGTTAGAAATTCTCGAGGGTTTGAAGTTGGATAAGTCCCCTGGGCCGGACGGGATTTACCCTAGGATTCTCTGGGAGGCAAGAGAGGAGATTGCAGAGCCTCTGGCTCTGATCTTCAGGTCCTCGTTGGTTACGGGTGTGGTTCCGGAGGACTGGAGGATGGCGAATGTGGTCCCATTGTTTAAGAAGGGGAAGAGAGACCTTCCTGGGAATTATAGGCCAGTGAGTCTTACTTCTGTGGTGGGCAAGGTATTGGAGAGAATTATTAGGGATAGGATTTATAGTTATTTAGAGAGAAATGAATTGATTGGGGATAGTCAGCATGGTTTCGTGAAGGGTAGGTCATGCCTTACTAACCTCATTGAGTTTTTTGAGAAAGTGACCAGAGAGGTGGATGGGGGTAAGGCGGTTGATGTAGTATATATGGACTTTAGTAAGGCGTTTGATAAGGTGGCCCATGGAAGACTTCTACAGAAAATGCAGATGTGTGGAATAGAGGGTGATTTAGCTAATTGGATTAGGAATTGGCTGGCAGATAGAAGACAGAGGGTGGTGGTTGATGGGAGATATTCATCGTGGAGTTCGGTGACGAGTGGTGTGCCTCAGGGGTCTGTTTTGGGGCCCCTGCTGTTTGTAATTTTTATAAATGATCTGGATGAGGGTATTGAGGGATGGATCAGTAAATTTGCAGATGACACTAAAGTTGGTGGAGTGGTAGATAGTGAAGAGGGGTGTTTTAGTTTACAGAGTGACTTGGACAAGTTGCAGAGCTGGGCCGAGAGGTGGCAAATGGAGTTTAATGTGGAAAAGTGTGAGGTAATGCACTTTGGCAGGAACAATAAATGTGTAGAGTATAGGGCTAATGGTAGGGCTCTTAATAGTGTTGAGGAACAGAAGGATCTTGGTGTATGTGTCAATAGATCCCTGAAAGTAGGCAGTCAAGTGGATAAAGTTGTTAAGAAGGCATATGGAGTCTTAGCTTTTATTGGTAGGGGATTGAATTTAGGAGCCGCAGCATCATGTTGCAACTGTACAAAACTCTAGTGCGGCCGCACTTGGAGTATTGTGTGCAGTTCTGGTCGCCACATTATAAGAAAGATGTGGAGGCATTGGAGAGGGTACAGAGGAGGTTTACCAGGATGTTGCCTGGTATGGAGGGCAGGTCCTATGAAGAGAGGTTGAAGGATTTGAGGTTGTTTTCGTTAGAAAGGAGGCGGCTAAGAGGGGATCTTATTGAAACATATAAGATAATTAGAGGTTTAGATAGGGTGGACAGTGATAGCCTTTTTCCTAGGATGGAGAAAGCTAGCACGAGGGGACACAGCTTTAAATTAAGGGGTATGAGTTATAGGACGGATATCAGAGGTAGGTTCTTTACTCAAAGAGTGATTAGGGAGTGGAATGCCTGCCTGCAGCTGTTGTAGATGCGCCAAGTTTGGTGGCGTTTAAGAGGTTAGTTTATAAGTATATGGATGGGAAGGGAATGGTTTAGTTAGGAGGGGCATTGCTTTTTATTTTGGTCGGCACAACATCGAAGGCCGAAGGGCCTGTTCTGTGCTGTATTGTTCTATGTTCTATGTTCTAAACGCCACCAAACTTGGCGCATCTACAACTGCTGCAGGCAGGGCATTCCACTCCCGAACCACCCTTTGGGTAAAGAACCTGCCTCTGATATCCGTCCTATAACTATCACCTCTTAATTTAAAGCTGTGTCCCCTCGTGCTAGCTTTCTCCATCCTAGGAAAAAGGCTATCACTGTCCACCCTATCTAAACCTCTAATCATCTTATATGTTTCGATTAGGTCCCCTCTTAGCCGCCTCCTTTCTAACGAAAACAACCTCAAATCCCTCAGCCTCTCTTCATAAGACCTGCCCTCCATACCAGGCAACATCCTGGTAAACCTCCTCTGTACCCTCTCCAATGCCTCCACATCTTTCTTATAATGTGGGGACCAGAACTGCACACAATACTCCAAGTGCGGCCGCACTAGAGTTTTGTACAGTTGCAACATGACGTTGCGGCTCCGAAATTCAATCCCCCTACCAATAAAAGCTAAGACTCCATATGCCTTCTTAACAACCTTCTCGACTTGACTGCCTACTTTCAGGGATCTATGCACATACACACCAAGATCCCTCTGTTCATCAACACTATTAAGAATCCTACCATTAGCCCTATACTCTACACATTTATTATTCCTGCCAAAGTGCATTACCTCACACTTTTCCACATTAAACTCCATTTGCCACCTCTCGGCCCAGCTCTGCAACTTGTCCAAGTCTCTCTGCAAACTATAACACCCCTCTTCACTATCTACCACTCCACCGACTTTAGTGTCATCTGCAAATTTACTAATCCATCCTTCAATACCCTCATCCAGATCATTTATAAAAATTACAAACAGCAGGGGCCCCAAAACAGACCCCTGAGGTACACCATTTGTCACCGAACTCCACGATGAATATCTCCCATCAACCACCACCCTCTGTCTTCTATCTGCTAGCCAATTCCTAACCCAATTAGCTAAATCACCCTCTATCCCATACATCTGCATTTTCTGCAGAAGTCTTCCATGGGCCACCTTATCAAACGCCTTACTAAAGTCCATATATACCACATCAACCGCCTTACCCCCATCCACCTCTTTGGTCACTTTTTCAAAAAACTCAATGAGGTTAGTAAGGCACGACCTACCCTTCACAAAACCATGCTGACTATCCCCAATCAATTCATTTCTCTCTAAATAACTATAAATCCTATCCCTAATAATTCTCTCCAATACTTTGCCCACAACAGAAGTAAGACTCACTGGCCTATAATTCCCTGGAAGGTCTCTCTTCCCCTTCTTGAACAATGGGACCACATTCGCTATCCTCCAATCCTCCGGAACCACACCCGTAACCAACGACGACCTGAAGATCAGAGCCAGAGGCTCTGCAATCTCCTCTCTTGCCTCCCAGAGAATCCTAGGGTAAATCCCGACTGGCCCAGGGGACTTATCCAACTTCAAACCCTCGAGAATATCTAGCACATCCTCCCTATCTACTTTGATACTTTCCAGTTTGCTACCCTGTACCTCAGTGTTCTCCATAATTACATTTACATCACCCTGCGTGAATACCGAAGAGAAATATTTATTCAGTGCCTCTCCAATCTCTTCAACCTTATATATCAGGACTTAATTCTTATGCACTGCTAACCTTTCAAAATACTCTAAATATAATCTCATTCAGTATCCAGCCAATTTCTTTGTTAATCAAGCTTTTGCAAAGTTATCTTCCATAATAAACTGATGCAAACTATGTATTTACTACCTCACCCATGCCTTCCACCTCCATCAACAGATCTCCATTTGGTCCTTAATTGGCCCCAACCCTTCAACAACCTCTTTACTATTAAAATCATCTAAAGACAACCTTAGGATTCCCTAAGGTTGATCACCATCTATTTCCATCTCTCAATTAATTTTCCACTCCCCCTATACTTTTTATATTCAATTCAATTCTCACTTGTACCATCAAGCTTCTTTTCTGTTTCATGCTGCTCTCCGTATCCAACGTCGAATGAGTTTTGCTGCCCTCCTGTCTTTCCCTTTCAGGATGCATGGGAACTGTATACAAACTATTCCTTCTTTAACGTTTGTCAATTGCTTGCCAGTCTTCGGCTCAATTTACAAGGTCAGACCTTGCTCAATTTGTAGAAAAATCCCTCCTCAGTTTGTTTTTTAATTTCAGATTGCTCTTTGCCCTTTTCCACAACTATTCTGAATCTGACACTATGATCACTACTTCTGAGATTTCCTACAATGATATTGTCCAGTTTATTTTCCTGGCCACCACCTTCGTCATTACACAGGAAACACTGATCAAGAAATTTCTACTAAAAACACTTTAGGAATTGCTCCCTATATGTCCTTAACACAATCACTGCCTCATTCAATATTATTGCAGTTAAAATTCCCCTATTATTTCCAGTCTTAAAGTTCACAAACATCTCAATAATTTCTTTGCAAATCTGTCCCTCTACCTTCTTCCCACAATTTGGGAGGCAAAAATACACCAGCGTTCTTCGATTGCACCTTAACTCCAACCAAATACTGTAGATTTGTCTTTGACCTTTTGAGGACATTCACTCTTTCTAGTACGAGCAAATCTAGTAAATCAAAGCCATTCTTTTTTCCCCATCTTTCCTGAATACATTGTTCCTTATGATTCTATGATCACTATATCCTTGAAATGTTCCCCCAGTGTGACAAATCTCTAATTGATCTAATTCATTCTTCAAGATTCAGCAATGGCTCCTTCATCATTGTAAGAAGTCTTAACACCTTCTTAAAGGTTAAAGTCCAACAGGTTTATGCTACTAGCTTTCGGAACATTGTTTCTTCATCAGATGAGTGGAGAGTTCTCCTGACGAAGGAGTTCTCAGCTCACCTGACGAAGGAACAATGTTCCAAAAGCTAATGGCGTTTACTACCAAATAAACCTATTGGACTTTAACCTGGTGTTGCGAGACTTCTTACTGTGTTTACCCCAATACAACGTCGGCATCTCCACATCCTTCCTCATTGAGCAGGAAACAGTCTGAAAATTAAGCACTCTTTTTTTTGGGGATCAGATTTCTATCACCACCACTAAATAACATTTGCATGGGGTTATTCATGCCTGCAGCTCAAAAACCTTATTAGCTACAGCTTTATGCATTTACAACCATGCACTCCAAACCTAACCCAGACAACTTTGTATTTGCTATGGTACCAGCTAATTCTGTATTATTTATAATTAAGTGTGCCTCCCAACTCTGTGAACCTTTCTCCTTATTAAACACTTCATTTTCGTATCTAATATCATATCAGTTTAAGCTCTTCCCAATAGCACTAATTAACCTGCTGGCAAGAAGTTTGATTTCTGCTCCTTTCAGGTGTAATCCGTCCATCTTGAACAGGTCTCTCCTTCCACTGAACTGATCTCAATGTCCAGAGTATCTAAAGCCTTCCCTTCTTCAGTGTCTTCAGTCACATATTAACCTGCTACATCTGCATTCTTTTCACTAAGCAATGCAGAAATTGATCTCATTGTTTATGGCATAAATCATAACTTTTAACTCTTTCACTTCCTCCTCCACACCTCCCCCATTCCGCAAACCACCCCACCCCCCCATAACCACCAGCGCACACACACAACCTTTTAGTGATGTCCTTTGCACAGGAAAGCAAACACCTCCAATGGCATTCCTACTGAATACCATTTGAGTTCCACACTTACAGAATTCCTCTACTGCCTGCCGTTCCTACACTAGGTGGTCACCCACTTGCTATTCTAAATTCTTTCGCATTATGAGGTGACGACTCCTGCAACCCCCAGTTCCGGAAACACTAAGCCACCAGTATGCTGCGCACAGTTCAACTGTCCTCAAACTCAGAAGTCCTCAACTTGGGTTACAACAACTTTCTGTTTAATTGGACCTCTGATACAGAACATATCCTGAAGATCTCACATCCCCAGCAATTTCAGTGTACAGGTTTTAGTTCCATCCATTCTGATTAGAAGATTAAAAAACAAATTCTGAGGTACGAAGTGATTATTTAAGTAATTGTTGTTAACTGGTTCAAAACTATTTTAATGTATTATTATTTTATTCACTCCTCAAACGAACTAAGCTGGTTCATTGGTTTTTTTCAGTTTCTGGTTCACCTTCAATTTATCCAGTGTAATTGCTTCACAGTAGTAACTTGGTTCTATTTCCCTTACCTGCGTCTTAGATGAGCTGATTTGGAAAGATAAGACAATGGAAAGGAAACAGCAGCAACGGATTTAACATCATATCAATGCGCAAAAACAGAGATTGACATATATGGCAAACAGGATTGTGTTTTGACAATGGCTTTAAATACAACAGAGTAGAAATGTCATATCATATACTGACCACTACTGCAATCTTTGCAGCATCTGAAATTAAAATACTTCCAGAAAAATATAGATTAAAAAAGCCTGCAAATATTATTTAAAATTGGAGGCTTATTTTTTAAATTGGGATAGAAATGGCTTACTTAATTCACTTGTAACATACAAGAGGATCTTGCGTCCTTTGACCACTACAGCATATGGATGTTCATTGCTTCAGAGAACTATAAGAAATCCAAGATATTCAGTGCAACAAAGTGAGAACAGGTAAAGCAGTGAATGTACATCTGTAATAGTGGTCAATTCTACTTTAAGTTTTCATGAAAACCTCTTCTTACTGGTATAAAAGTTAGAAGCAGAAGATTTGCAGATGGACAGCTGAATTTGATCTTCGGACCTTTCTAGATCAAGCTATTGACAAAAAAACTCAATTATTTTCTGAAAGATTATCATTGGAACTACTGTTCATCATGGTTTAATCACTAATCAACTTCTAGTGACATGACAGAAATTAGGAGATGTTTGGACACTTGGTTAGTCATTCAAAAAAAAATTCACTTAAATGGACAATCTGGCAACAAGCAAAATTAGGGACAGGCAACAAGTGTTTGCCTTACCAGAAACACTGACATTCCATGAATGAATAAAAATCTAAATACAACTGAGGTTGGAGAAAGGAAAATAAATTTCTTCTCTCAAGAGATAGACCAGTAAATTATAAGAAGTTTTTATGGTAATATTGAAGGAAGCTTTAGATACAAATTTGCCGAAGTTTGACAGAAGGTCACTGACCTGAAACATTAGCTTTATCTCCACAGATGCTGCCAAACTTACGAAGTACTTCTAGAACTTTGTTTTTAAAATTATTAGTTTGTCCAAATTTTACTCATGTATCATTTCTGCTAGCTCAGAGTGCTGATATCAAGGAGTTACAAAAATGTTTAAATCATTCACAAGCAGCAGAGAAATATTAATGTCAGAGGTACCATTTGAGTGTTTGTTAAAGTTCCTTACTTTAGTAGTTGCATCGATCTCTCTTTGCTTCTTCTCATTAACAACGTCATCAGCTTTGTCCTTTTCAAATTCTTTCTGACAACGATTCAGCAACAGCTTGCGAAAATTTACTGAGGCTCCTGGCTTATCTGACATCGGGACCTTCAGCTGTGGACAGAAATGAGTATCTTTTATATAAGAATGCTGCAGTCTCACACTATTTATAAACATGCATTTCAAGGTCAAAACTGCAACCAATTTCTACCATTATTTTCAGCTATTGAATAAAAATTAGTCAGTGTCTAAATCCTGCCTGCTTTTAAAAAAAATTATTACTTATACTGCAGTGTGAATACTTTAGTCCAACAGATATACAACTTATGGAAACTTTCAGCAGCTTTATTTTAAAGACTATTCTCAGTCATAGCTTCTGTGCTACTCTGATGCTCAAGGAAATATCAATCTGATACAATTATCCTGCCCTTTGCATTACACGACTGACATTTTTGCCTCAAGCAGAAATCAACTCATTGTTAAATAGTTCTTGTCTATCTGCAAAAGTTTGCAGTCTCACGAGGGACAGAATGCAGTAGGTAAACATTGACTTTCTTAAGTTTGATTTATGACTCATTGTATAATTAAATTGCTTTCTTCTTTCTCCTACACATAATCTTCAGGTACGTGTTGCGTGCAAGCAGGAGCATGGCTGTGCTCACCAGCAGAATCTTTCTCCTTTAAGCAAAGCAGAAAAGTAAGCGTCTTGGCAACATAAAAACTGAATTAAAGATAATTTTGTGCCTCTTACATTATGTCCACAATAATTGAAAGGAAATGTAAATTTGTAAGTTTTAAAACTGAGCCACAATCAGTCTGCATTTGTATAATGTACATGTGTTAACTTACCATCGTGAGGCAGCGACACATATTGGCATATGCTACTGAGAAATTTGGTTCATCGATAGCTTTCTCAAATACTAAGTCAATTACTCCCTTTAGCCGTTCCTCTGTATCAATGGTCAGCTCCTGAACCTGCTTCATCAATTGTTGAAACATTTGTGGAGTCAGCTTGTTCAGGATGCTTCGTACTCGTCGGAACAGTTCCTGGATTAAGCATAAAAGATGTTTCGATAACAGAAGCCAACCAAGGGAAGATTTGGATTACAAGGTATTAATTCATCAAAACAATAAAAACTCATTTTAACCTCATTAGCATACCTAACTTGCAAAGTTTTACAAATATTGTAGCAAAAATAATACTAAATAATTTATTGGTCAACGTGTTGTTGAGGTTTTACTCCATACTAAGAAACATGACATTGTAGACCATATTATACAATGACAATAATAACGTAGACTAATTCAGCATTCAAAGGCCCCAAACCTACTGCCAGTGAGTTGGAACCAAATCTTACTGTTTGCACCTTCACAGTCTGTCATTATAGGGTTTAATTTCCTTTCACCAATAGCACATTCTGCCACATAACAGTACAGAAAAAAATGAAACACTCAAAATATAACTGACACTGAGCACAGGACTGTAATTTAACCTAGAGATACTTATACAATTCACAACATCATTCATGCCACTTAACTGAATTATCAAGTCAATGACACATACATTTTACTTTCAACGAAAAGAACTATTTTTCACAAAATCATAAAATCCTCGAAGTGCAGAAGATAGACATTAAAGCCCTTGAGTTTGCACCACTCTCCAACGCAGCATTTTACCCAGGCTCTTTCCCCTACCCTATCCTCACAACCTTGTACATTAACCTGGTGCATCCCCCTAACCTACACATCTTGGGAGGGCACTAAGGGGCAATTCAGCATGGCCAATCATCTAACCTGCATACCTTTGGACTCTAAGAGCACAGAGCGCCTGGAGTAAACCCACGCAAATACAGGGAGAACAATTCTAAAACAACAACCCAAGTGTTCACAAAATATATTTTACCTAGTAAAAAGAATTGGACATAGATGATATTTTAATAACCTTATTGTAAAAGAGGGTGAAAGAGAAGGGAAAAAAAGAAAACAAATCTAGTGCCTCCATGCCTTTAAGAAACTTGTGCTTTGAGTGTGTTATCGTGTGTCCTATTTCCATCACTGCATACAAGTATCTGGGGGTGTGGGGAGAAACAATAAGGCAAGGGGTTGAGCAATAGCCTTATTTGAGAGAGTAAATTGATTGAATGAGACGTTTATCAGCCACTGTCTTGCACTCATGAGTAACTAAGTGTTACCTTTTCTTAATTGGTTTTCTGTATATTGCCAATCTGGAAGGTTTTCGGACTGAATGACTGAACCACACTGTGTACAGCATTTTATATATCAGTTACCCTATATTTTATTGAAACCAAGAGATTCCTTATCAATGCTCAGCTGAAAAAGCAATTTATCACAAAATTTGTCTTTAAATGCATGCTTCTAAAGTGAACTATATTTTGTTGGTCTGTCTTAGAAATTTGGAAAATAGGAGTAGGCCATTTGGCCCTTTGAGCCTGCTCCACCATTCAGTGTGATCAAAAGATGCACTCTTCCTCTGGTTCTGAGGAGCTATTTCCTTTTTATTAAGGATTTATTAAGAATCCACTCCCAGAAAAAGACAAAATTGTCAGGTCATAATACAGGAAGGTTCGAAACGTGTTTATTTTCTCAACACAATATGCTATTGCCAAAGAGGAAAAATGCAGTGAATGTAAATAACCAAACAATTGACTGGGTTCAAACTGAGTCATTTTTCTCTTCACAGAAAATGTGATTGTTTTATTATTACAGGTTATTAACAACGTGCCAGCAGCCATGTCCCACTGTTTCCTCGCTGGCTTAAGTAGTTCAGTCAGATCCTGGGTGATTTATCAAAAACAGTTTTGTGGAAAGGGAGGTAGAAGCAGTTTATTCTCGTTCAACTAGAGTCGGTTAAAGGGAGATGTGAAAGATGTTCAAAAACATTAAAAATATTGGTAAGAGTAACTGAGGAGAAACAGTTTCTAGTATCAGAATGCATAACAATTAGTGTATACAGAGTTAAGTTATTTGGCAAAGAAGTCAGAATGGCAAGAGGGGTTTTAGTTTACATAAGCTGATGACGATCCCGGAATGCACTGAAGGATGGTGGAAGCAAATTTCGAAAAGGGGTTAGATAAATATCTGGGGGCAGGGATTTGCTGATGTTGGTAGTGTTAGTGGGTTGGAGCTGGGGAGGAAATAATGCTTGGCTTTCTACTCAAAACATTTCTACTTATTATATCTTTGAAACATTTCTGAAACATTTTTGATGAAATATTTCCCATAAGGATTTTATAACAGCCTCAATCAATGAAAAAAAGGCACATTTGATGAAGAAATGCACCTTCCCTATGATTTATTCCTGAAGAAAGGCAATTTTTGCTTCACAATAGGAAAGGGATTCCAAAAGGTATTTTCCTATTGGGTAGGCAAAGAAATACATTAATAGAACCAAACCAACAAGATTTTAAATCCATGTCAGACCAGCACTGGCAGAGTTCAGAAAGCACTTTAAAACCAACCAAAACAAAGCCTTTTATAACCTATGAAATACATTTGAAATGTAGTCACTGCCGTAATGTAGGAAACAAAGCAGTCAGTTTACACACAGCAAGCTCTGACAATGATAATGCTTTTGACAGGTGATCATAGTGGGGGTGGGTTGTACACCTGTTTTTAAAGGCTTACATGTTTCAGAAAATTTTTAAACAATCAATGCAATCAGTGAATAGATGCAACAATTTTGGAACTTCCACCGTTCTCAGATAGACTTTTTAAGCTTGAAATATGCAAAAACACTTTTAAGGCAGTTTTATTTGGTCTGACCTGTGTTTTGTGCACATCAGAATCATCAGAAACATCATCTCGTTTTAATATAGGTTTCCATGCATTGTCCGACTTCTTTAGCTGGATATCATCATTTACAGTTATATTTGTAATAATCTTCCTTGGTTCTCTCCTTTGTCCATGCTGTGACCTCCTTGGTCCGACACTTAGTACCTAAATAATAACAGGTGTTAATATGCAGTGTCATTTGTAAGGTCTTTTGCACAATGTAAACCTCAAAATAGCTGCTGCACTGCAATTGAGAAATACAAATGGTTTTCATGCAAAAATTGGAATTAATTCATCTGTATAAATTCCAGAAAAACTGGATTTGACTTATTTAATTACCATAAATCATCACCACTAGCTCAAATTCAAGTATATGTAAAATCAAATTATTTGAGGCAAATTTCATTCTTTGTAATTGTGAATTAATTTATATTGTAGATCACTTTGCATTGGGTAACAATTTTACTAAGTCGTATCACGAATAACTATTTGAAGCTTGACTAAATTCAGATTACTTGTTCTACTCTTCATCACACAGGGGCCATTCAGCTTCTCAAGCCTAATCCACCAGTTAGATCACAGTCTGTACCTCAACTCCATATCATTTGATATCCTTAACTAACAAAAACTATTTATGCTAAGATCTCATTTTAAATTGCTTTATTCAGTGTTGTTCTGCTTCAACACTGCAGATAATGAACACTTGGGACCAAACCCTGCGCTTTAACATTGTGTGTATTGGGGCCTATATAGCATCATGACTTTTTCTTAAAGCTCTGCAGTATGGTTTATGTGAGGAATATTTGTACCCACGGATTTTTCTTCAAGGATGAAATTGAAACCAGAACTGCTCAATTGTGTAGCACGGGTACCATTCCTGACTCTGAAATCCTATTTTAGTTTTGAGGCCCCAGGTTTGCCTGATGCGAAGCTTTAAATCAAGTGAATCAGAGAGGCCATGATAAAAGTGGTGAGAGACAGAAGATAAAATTGCTTTCCTTGACTAGGGGCATGTTTGGTGGAAAAATATAGGCTGTAGTATTTACCCTTCAGGGGCCTGACTCAATACCATTCTGATTAATTTTGACACCCCAAGTGTGTCCCCTGTGCAACATGTGAGGCAGAGAGGTCATTTTAAAGCCAGTAAAAAAAAGCACTTGCTACAGGTGAGGCAGAGACTCCACTTTAAAATAAGTGAGAGACATTTGCTACAGTGCTCTCTTTTCCTTCGTTCAGGGTCTTCTTTTGGCTGTTACAAGGCCATTGAAGGCAAGTGGAAGCCAGTGGGTCCTGACTCTGAAATTTACTGATGAAACTTTGGAGTCCCAACTTAACCTTTGTTCAACTTTGCATCCAGTGAAGGCAGAGAGGCCATTTTAGAGTCATTTGAGATTGGTCCAGGCTTGGGATTTGGTGCTTTGATCCTGTAAAATTACTCTTAAACATGAATCAAAAATGCCCCGTAAGTGATGGCAGACAGTCTGCTGCTGCTAAAACTTATCACTTTGGCAATTAAGTTGGAGTTTTTAAATGGTTTTGATACTGAAGAATAAGCAGTTGATATTGGCAGAGCGTTTGGGCTATCTCCTACAACAGTAAGCACAAGCCATGCATCAAAGTATGCAAAGTACTGCACCTTTCAATGCCAGTAGAGTAAACTGGACTGAAAAATATGGAAGGACTCTTGACAGCCTGGATCAAAAGCACAAGGTGTCTCTTAGTTTAATAGTCATCCAAGCCAAAGCTAGAAAATTTTACTGTTAGAGATAGATGGTTCAAGTGTTTCAAGAAATGTTCCTATCTGCATAATTTTAAGTTGACCAGTGGTATACTAGTCCAATACACCAAGAGTTTTGAGGAGTGTATTCCAAGGAACACCTGCATATTATTTGCCTTTCAAATAAAAAAGCTTGGATAGCAGGGCACTCAAGAATGCTTCTCTATATGTCATCCCTGTTTGCAACAGAAAACACATCTTCTTGGATAATTGCCTCAGTCATCCTCAATTATCCAGATCACCCCATCAATGTTGAATGACATGTCTGAAAAAGGGCGATTTTCTTGCCACCCAAGAACACTTCATTGCTACAGCCCAGGGAGCAATAGCTACATTCAAGGCTTACTATCAATATTGTAACTTCTCCGAGCTTAGCAAGAAAATGGATGGTGATAATGTGTTAAGGGCCAGGGAATTTTGGCATACCATCAACAGCCTCAAGGGTACAGACAATATTACTTATTCATGGGATGAAATTGCATCATTTTGTATAATTAGGGTATGATGTAAAGCATGTCCAAAGTATGTCAATGAGAGAATTTCATGACACTGTTCTTGAAGTTCAACATAAAATCATCACGTGGGGATGGGAAGTTGGTTTTGAAGAAATGGTGAAGGTTGACATGATGGAATTGTCAAATCCCTTGGAGAGGAATTACCCAACGAAGATTTAATACAGTTAGAAAGTCAATGAGCTGAAGAGGAGGATCAGACTGAAACACCATCTCCTTGGATTCTGTTAACCAAACAACAGTTAACAGCTTTTCAACTCATGGAAGAAGCAATGGAAACGTTCACAAAGGATGAACAATGATGGTGTTAATTGCTACAGGATTATCCACCAAAAGAAAAGAAACACCGGTCAATAATCCTTGGATCAATTTCTCCAGATTGTTGGCAATTCTGATGTGGAGTTGCCGGCGTTGATTTGGGTAGACATAATAAGTAGTCTCACAACACCAACACATAATCTCCTCTCCTCTCACTGTCTGCACCTGTAAAGACCTGATTACCTGTGAAGACTCACATTCCAATCATTATCTTGTAATTGAGTTTGTGACTAGAAATGCTGTTTGTGAAACAAATCCTGCACTCACCTGATGAAGGAGTGGCGCTCCAAGAGCTTGCACTACCAAATTAACCTGTTGGTGTTGTGAGACTACTTACTGTTGACAATCCTGACTGGCTCTACATCCCACTAGCACAACTAGGACCTGGCTATTCAACCTCTGTCCCTTCAATTCTAAACCAAATCCCCTCCAACTTCAGCCACTGAGCTTCTGTATGCAGAAGGCACTCATCTTAGCACTCACTGAGAAAGAGTATATAAGAAAATGGGTCTATTAGTATTGACATACAGAACAAAGGCTCTCTTCAACCAGCTCCTGCAGTGTAAATTGGAAATTAGTTAGAGAGATCAGAAATGTTTCCCTATGCACAAAAACCAGTTGCAACACCTGTTTTTATAAATGACAGCAATGTAATATACTAGTACAGGATACAAAATGAACATCTGAATAGGCTCACGGGGTTAAATGGTCTGTTTCTGTTGCCATGTAATTCTGATGTGAAGATACCAGTGTTGGACTGGGGAATGCTGCCCCTTCATCAGGTGAGTTGCCTCAGGGGGCAGAACTCTGAAAGCTTGTGCTACGAAATAAATCTGTTGGACTTTATCCTGGTGCTGTAAGACTTCTTACTGTGCCAACTAATTCACTAGCCTGTCTCTCTGCTGTCAAAGTCCAAGTAAATACTCAAAATGTAGATTAAGAGTCAATCCCAGTAGATTCACACAACTCTTGGGCTTCTCAGATTCACA
Source organism: Sphyrna mokarran (assembly GCA_024679065.1). NCBI lineage: Eukaryota > Metazoa > Chordata > Chondrichthyes > Carcharhiniformes > Carcharhinidae > Sphyrna > Sphyrna mokarran. Next base: position 34,038,551 of record JAGIQG010000028.1, read on the forward strand.
CAGTATAACGCACCCGAGAGAAAGAGTATGGAACAAGTTTTTGATATCGGAATTAATGTGACAAAACTAAAACAAAGGGGTTAAAGCAACATGAAATTGTGTGTCTTAAGCACAAGAGTTTATTTTCATAAATTGAAACGGTAAAGAGAAAATGACTTTTAAATTCGATTGGTTGCATTAAATTCAAATGGCTTGTAACTTCATTCATGTCATAGTGGTAATACCACTGGACAAGTAACTCAGAGGCCAGAGGTACTGGTTCAAAACCCAACATGACAACTGGTCGAGTTTAAATTCAATTAATAATTCTGGAATATAAAGCTAGTCTTCGTAATGGTGACCATGCTAGCTTTCATCAATTGTAAAATTCACTAATGCAAGTGAGGGAAATATGCTATCCTTACCCAGTCTGCCAACTTGTTACTCCAGACCAATAGCAGTATGGTTGACTCTTAACTGTCCCCTGAAGTAGCTTTGTAAGCTACTTAACTCAAGGGCAATTACAGATGGGCAATAAATTCTGGCCTTGCTAGTGATGCCCACTTTCCGTGAAAATGTACTTTCCAAGTACATTTTATTAAAAAAATGCACCAATAAATTAAAAAGTTATTTAAAAGCAATTGTGGGGATAGTTTTTTAATTCTTACATGGGATGTGAGCATCACAGGCAGTCATCATTTGCCTGTCCCCAGTTACTCTCTATCACTTTCTCAAGACTGATGTTCGGGAACTTATTAGCAGTGGGTTGGCAAAATTGAGTGGCTTCCTAGGCCATTTCAGAGAGTAGTTAAGAATCAGCTGCATTGTTGTTGTGTGGGTGCCAGGCTATGATGGCAGATTTTCTTTTCTAAAGTGTATTAGTGGACCAGATGAATTCAACAACTGATTATAAGCTTTCATGGTCACTATTATAGATGAAAGGAAACAAAGAATAAGCCTAAACATGGCGTTCTCAATTTGGCAGGCTGTAACTAGTGGACAGCCACAAGGATCAGTGCCGGGGCCTCAGCCATTTATGATCTATATAATCCTACAAGAGGAAACAGGGAGTAACTGTCTTTAAATTTTCTGATGATACAAAACGAGCTGAAAACGTAAGCTGGGAGAAGGGCACAGAGATTGCAAATAGATATAAACAGATTAAGTGAGGGGGCGACATAATGGTACACAGAGTTTAATGTGCAAAAGAGTGAGGTTATTCACATTGATTTTAAGAATGGAAAAGCAGAACATTTTTAAAAAAGTGTTGTAAATGTTGATATTCCAAGATCAAGTGTCAGATCAAGTACAAGATGGGGTACAATGCTTTATCTTGTCAGCTTGGATCTTGCTTGTCTCTCTCATGGGGACCATGAATTGGATTCAGTTGGAATTTGAATTTGGTTTCTGCAGCAAGCAAGGAATGAATCTGGATTTGCCTGGATTGTTATGAGTATTGGTTTTGTTACTTTAAAAATGGAGTAAAAAATAAATAAATAAAAGTTGATGTTCAGAGATATTTTGGTGTATTTGTATGAGGAAAAAAATTAGCAATTAAAATGCTGGAAAAACTCAGTGGTCTTGCAGCATACGTGGAGAGAGAAACAGAGTTAATGTTCCAATATGGCTCTTGTTCAGAGCTGAAGGACGTAGAAAAGTGATAGGTTTTATACTGTTGAAGAAAGGGGATGGAGCAAAATAGAAAAATCAGAGATCAGTGGGAGCGAAGGAGAGATTTGACAAAGATATCATGGATAAAAGTGGTAATTTTATTGTATTTATTTGTGGGACATGGGCCAGCATGTATTGCCCATCCTTAATTGCCCTTGGAGGGCAGTTGAGAGTCAATCACATTGCTGTGGCTCTGGAGTCACACGTAGGTCAAAGCAAGTAAGGACAACAGATTTACTTTCCTAAAGGACACTGACGAACCAGATGGAATTTTCGACAATTGACATGATCATCAGTAGATTCTTAATTCCAGACACTTTTTATTGAATTCAAATTCCACCATCTGCCATGGTGGGATTCAAATCCAGATCCCCAGAACATTAGTTAAGTTTTTGGATTAATAGTCAAGCGATAATACCACAAAGGCCATTGCCTCACCCATAATGAGTGTTAGGCAGGGGTCAAATCGTGACACAAAGGTCAATCAGCATAATGTGTTAATTACAGAACGATGGTCAGCACTCTTACAGCAAAACGTAAGAACAAATTACAACTCCCAGTGGGAAGAGGAAGTTGGAAAAAGATGATGGTCTGAAGTTGTTGAACTTGATGTTAAGTCTAGAAGGCTGTAAAATTGTTGAATCAGATGTTAAGTCAACAATGTTAAGTTTGTGCCTAACTAAAAATTAAAGTTTATTTATTAGGTCACAAGTGGGTCTACATTCACACTGCAATGAAGTTACTGTGAGAATCCCCTATTTGCCACATTCCTGCACTTGTTGGGGTATACCGAGGGAGAATTTAGCATGGCCAATTCACCTGACATGCACATCTTTTGGACTGTGGGAGGAAATCGAAGAACCTAGGGAAACCCACGCAGACACAGGGAGAGTATGCAGACACTGCACATAAATGACCAAGCCAGGAATCAAAACTGGGTCCCTGTCACTGAAAGGCAGCCGTGCTAACCAATGTGCCACCCTACTGGAAGAACGAGAAGAAGAGGTCCTGTAGCTTCAGTTTGTGTTAGGCTTCACTGGAACATTGTAAAAGGCCGAGGACGGAAACGTGGGAATGAGAGCAAGATGATGAATTGATGTGGCAAGTGACAGGAAGATGGGGGTCATGCTTGTGGACTAGGTAAAGATCTTCAACCTGTGTTTAGACTCTCCACTGTAGAGACTGCATTGTGAGCAGTGAATACAGTGGAATAAACTGAAAGACGACAGCATGACAGGTAGATAAGGTGGTTAAGAAGGCACATTGAATATTCGCTTTTATTAAACGAGGTATTGAATACAAGAGCAGGGAGGTTATTTTGGAGCTGTATAAAATACAGGTTAAGGGGGTCATGCTTATGAACTGGGTAAAGGTCTTCAATCTGCATGTATTCTCAAACTATGATCCCTAGTTCTGGACTCACCCGTCATCAGGAACATTCCTTCTGAATCTACTCTGTCTAAGCTTGTTAGAATTTTATAAATTTTATGAACTTCGAGTGAGATCCCCTCTCACTTATCTAAACTCCAGTGACTATAATTCCTAAATCGATTTAGTCTCTCCTCATATGACAGACATGCCATCCCAGGAATCAGCCTGGTAAACCTTTTCTGTACTTCCTGTATAGCAAGGACATCCTCCCTCAGATAAAGATATCAAAATTACACACACTATTCCAAGTGTGGCTTCACCAATGCCTTACACAATTGCAGCAAAACATCCTATCCCTATACTCAATTCCTCTCACTACGAAGACCAACATACCATTTGCCTTCTTTACTGCCAACTGTACCTGCACACTTACCTTCAGCGACTGATGCACATGGATATCAAGGTCTCGTTGAATATCCACCTCTCAATTTACACCCACTCAAGGAAATCTGTCTTCCCATTATTGCTACCAAAGTGTACAACCTCACATTTATCCACATTATACTGCATCTGCCATGCAGATGTGCAACATCAATCTGTCCAAATCATGCTGAAACATCTCTGCATTCTCTTCATAGCGCATCCTCCCACCCAACTTTGCATCACTGCAAAATTTGGAGATAATACATTCAGTTCCCTCTGCGAAAGCATTAACATATAGTGTGAACAATTGGGGTCCTAGCAGATCCCTGCAGAACTCCACTAATCACTGACTGCCAATCAGAAAAAGACTGTAAAGTACTGGAAAATGGGATTAGAATAGATAGGTACTTAATGGCTGGCATGGAGACCATGTGCTATAAAGTTGTGATTCTGAGTGCAAATGAAACATTGCTGCATCAGTGTTTGGGTCTTTGTACGGTGAGGAGGGAGGAGGTAAAGGGGTAAGTGTCACAGCTCTTGCAATTGCATGGGACAGTGGAATGGGGAAGGAAAGAGGTGCTGATTGAAGTGAGGGCCAGGGTATTACAGAGACAGATTCCCGACAGAATGCTGACAAAGGAGATGAGGAAGAAATATGTTGGTGGGTAGCATCATTCTGAAGTTGGCAGAAAACAATCCTTTGAATGCAGAAGATAGGGTGAAAAGAAAGAATCAGAGGAATCACGGTTCTTGGTGGAGGGGAACAGATCAGGCAGAAGTGTGTTAGATGGATTGGACACAGTTGAGGACCATGTTGAGAGATTTCAGATTTCCAGCATCTGCTGTATTTTGCTTTTATTCTACGCAAGTTACTATGCACGTATAGCAACCAACTACAACAGCAAATAGAACATAGAACATAACAGCACAGAACAGGCCCTTCGGCCTTCGATGTTGCGCCGACCAATATAAAAAGCAATGCCCCTCCAAACTAAACCATTCCCTTCTCTTCCATATACTTATCAACTAACCTCTTAAACGCCACCAAACTTGGCGTATCCACAACTGCTGCAGGCAGGGCATTCCACTCCCGAACCACCCTTTGGGTAAAGAACCTACCTCTGATATCCGTCCTATAACTATCACCCCTTAATTTAAAGCTGTGTCCCCTCGTGCTAGCTTTCTCCATCCTAGGAAAAAGGCTATCACTGTCCACCCTATCTAAACCTCTAATCATCTTATATGTTTCGATAAGGTCTCCTCTTAGCCGCCTCCTTTCTAACGAAAACAACCTCAAATCCCTCAGCCTCTCTTCATAAGACCTGCCCTCCATACCAGGCAACATCCTGGTAAACCTCCTCTGTACCCTCTCCAATGCCTCCACATCTTTCTTATAATGTGGGGACCAGAACTGCACACAATACTCCAAGTGCGGCCGCACTAGAGTTTTGTACAGTTGCAACATGACGTTGCGGCTCCGAAATTCAATCCCCCTACCAATAAAAGCTAAGACTCCATATGCCTTCTTAACAACCTTATCGACTTGACTGCCTACTTTCAGGGATCTATGCACATATACACCAAGATCCCTCTGTTCATCAACACTATTAAGAATCCTACCATTAGCCCTATACTCTACACATTTATTATTCCTGCCAAAGTGCATTACCTCACACTTTTCCACATTAAACTCCATTTGCCACCTCTCGGCCCAGCTCTGCAACTTGTCCAAGTCTCTCTGCAAACTATAACACCCCTCTTCACTATCTACCACTCCACCGACTTTAGTGTCATCTGCAAATTTACTAATCCATCCTTCAATACCCTCATCCAGATCATTTATAAAAATTACAAACAGCAGGGGCCCCAAAACAGACCCCTGAGGTACACCACTTGTCACCGAACTCCACGATGAATATCTCCCATCAACCACCACCCTCTGTCTTCTATCTGCTAGCCAATTCCTAACCCAATTAGCTAAATCACCCTCTACCTAACCCAATTAGCTAAATCACCCTCTTTGATAGCATATAGCATATTGATCTTTACTGCCATGGGATTGGAATACAAGATAAAGAGTTCTGTTATAATTGTGCAGGGGTTTGATGAGACCACAACTATAATATTGTGCAGTTTTGTCTCCATAGTTAAGGATATACTTTCATTGGAGATGGTACAGCAAAGATTCACTTGGCTGATTCCTGGGAGGAGAGACTTGTCCTATGACGAAAGGCTAAATAAACTGGACCTATAGTCTATGGAGTATAGAAGAATGAGGGGCAATCTCATTGAAGCATATAAGATTTTGAAAAGGCTTGATAGGATATACACTAAAATTGCTTCTGCTGATTGAGAATTATAGCACACGAAGGATACAGACTTAGCATACGGGCCAGTCATTTATGACTGAGAAGAGGAGAAATTATTTCATTCAAAAGGGCCATAAATCTTTGGAATTCTCTAATCCAGAGAGTTGTGGATGTTCAATTGTTAAGGCTGGAATTCATCTTGCTCTGAGAGTGGAGGACACACCTGGGCAAATTTCCACATTGGCAGGTAGATGCCAGTATTGCAGCTGTACTGGAACAGCTCAGCTAGCGGCATGGTAAGTTCTGGAGCATAAGTCTTCAGTACCATTACCAGAATGTCAGGGCTTCACCTCCCCTTAATGTTCCCGAGACAGCCAGAATGGAAAAGAAAATCTGGCCAGATGATATCAAAAATGGATAGAAAGCAAGGACATATGATGCGATTACAATTCAGTCTTTTAGAGCAAATACCCAATGAATTAGCCTGGAATGCAAAGTGCTGGCCAAACCATTGTAGGTAATGGGTTGCCCTCGTACAATAAGATCATAGATCTTAATCAGAAAAAGTATTGACATATCAAGATTTAAATAAATTATATCAATATTAATCCTTATTAATTCCAAGTGGCCAGAAAACCTCTACTGATATGGCAGATGATGCATAGTTAGTCATGTGGCCTTATAGGGCTATTTCCTTTTGAGGGTAACCCAGAACACAGTTGTAGATCATGCAGAGTTTTACCATACCAGAATGAAACTCTACCAGTACTACTTCATTGACAATAAGAAATACATTTAAGATGTCATGTCACATCTTGAAATGAATGGCCCACCTAAAGAAATATCTTTTGCACATGAGAGCAAAAGAGAGAGAAAGGGAATGGTATCTGATCCTCCAAATAGACTTTGGTTGTGTTCATGCAATAGGACACAATTTGCCACTGATTTTATTTCCAATTATAATGCTTGGAGAAATGAATAAATAATAATGTCCAGTTTTAGAATACACCTGAACACATTGAAAAGAATTCAAAGAGACATAATTACACTAAATTACATATGGCTAATTATCTACTTCTGTCTGGAAATGACTTCTTATTTAAAACCAATACTTGCAAAAAAAAATTGAAAGAATTTTAACAGACAATAATGTGAAATTTAAAGGAGGTAAATAAGTTTAAAATGGATCAGAACAAAATCCCGAGGAAAGTAAGGTTAAATGTTAAGGTTTCTTTTACGTAAGTTGATGCTCATGAGAAGCTTTCAAGGGAGAGCACAAAAGAGAGTGAAAGCCTGTATCAGAATCCTGATGGAACTCAAAGTTTATTGGATACAAATTGAGGATGCTAAATTATGGAATTTTTGCATTCATAATTATGTACCTTACAAACAGGTTTCTTCCATGAGCCATTAACATCTCTATAACACAAAGTAATGGGCCTTTGGCTTTGAGCCTCTCTGTCTCTCCATAGGAAGGCTATTAAAAGAAATCTCTGCTAGCTCCAGATGGAGCTACTGACCTTTTCAGGAGACTGAAATTAGCTTTATAGTGCCAGAATGGCAAAGAACCAAGTTTTGAGTAAGTGGTTACAAGCATCACCACTCCATTCTTCATTTCTACTTCTGAAACTTGGAATTAAATTAAAACAATGGAAATCGTGGCCTGACAAAAATGGGAGGCTTAGTAACTATGGTTTCTTGAGTAATATCATAGTTGTTTTAGTACACATTATTTTGTCTTTGTGCAATTGGAAAGGTGCAATCAATTATGCGTGAAGCTATTTGTGTCAGTTTAAACTGCTTGTGCAGATATGACAGATATCAAGCTATTTTATACTTTGATAGTCTGCCAAATTTTACTTGATTGTTTGAAGTTCAAATCTGTTTAGATTTTGCTGGAAGCTAAATTTCCTGCTTTTAAGGGCCTCAGCAAAATAAGCATTAGTCCTTCAAAGCTGTTAGTCAAGATTGGAATTAGAACTCTAATTGCCCTTTCACATCCAACAATGTCAAGGTAAAAGCCTACTACTCTCACTGTGCTAGCTGCAGCACTGGTTTAGACAATTGGTCAAAGTGCTTTGGCTGTTATTACTAGGAAGAATCAGCTTGGTCAACTTTCATCCTTAAAGACAATGGTCCAGAACTTCCAGTCTCTGAGAAGTTATGCCATAGAAGTAGTTTAGAGTCGTCCCTGGAAATCCCCATGCAAGGGCTTGACAGTAATTGCTCAGGAACTTCAAATTTTGAATGGGAGAATACCCTGCATGGGAACTATCTGATACCCTGATTTAAATCAGAGACTTTGGATGGATCTGTCTTAGCAGAACAGTTACTCAGAAACTGGAATTAAACCCACTTCTAATTCCTAAGTATATCAATTGCTGCTACCACCCCCACTGGGTTCCCCAGCTATATCCCAAATGCCACTCAACTGCCCACTCCTAACACTCGCTGACGAGTCACCCAAACCACCTACCTCCCCCTCTTCCAGCCCACATGCCTCCTCCCCAGCTTGCGATCCAACCTGCCACCCACCCACTCTCAACCCATCTGCTTTTCCCCTATTCTTTAACAATTCACCTGTGCTCCCCTCCTTCCACATCCATTTTACGTACCCTAATCCTTCATCTACTTACCTTCTCCCTGACTTGTCAAAATGGCTGCAACCTAGTTTACTGTAAAAATGAGGCATGACTTTGCTTTTCCTGACACTGCTGCACTGTGCCAAGGACTCCTAGGAGCAAACATGCTGCGCATTTCTTAGCGGAATTGTAGCTTCCGACCATGAAAAGGAGCAGAGTAGCAATCCAACTGTGATTACCATTTCATAGAAGATCTGGCCCCTTGTTTCATGGAGGAGTGTGGCTCTTAAGATATGAAACACCACCCCAGTACATGATTACATCTTCAGAGTTGAATTAGTCACAGATCCAGGTAAATAAAAATTGGCAATTTTTTTGAAAACCCATAGCAGAAGTGTACACTGGCACTTCCTCAATGTTGCCAAAACTTAATTCAACTTCTAAAATGCCATCAAGTAAACAGTTACCCAGCTGAACTGAAGCAACAATGCTAAGACGAAAAGGAATGGATTGGCTCTATGACAGCGCAGTGAAAGCACATGTAAGAAATTACACATACATTCTGCTATCATGTCATCAAACCTATTGCAAAGAGGATGTGATTTTTGCACTCAAGAAAGGTTGGTGGTCAAACTGCACACATGATCCCCCATAGGATGAATTGTTGGTCTTGGGTTGGGTGTTGCACAGCAGATGCAAAGTAGTTCTGTGGAAGCCAGCATCAAGGAACATTCACTACAGACTGTCCTCCAATAAGAGGACTGGGAGTAGCTTATTAGTTGATCTCATTTATCAAGAGACACAGCTTACAAAGATTTAGTCCATATTTGACACTGCTGTTGTATGCATTTAAGCATTTGTTCCTACTGTCTTTTTCTGAAACCCCATCACTATGAGATTTGTTGCAATACATATATGCTTAATTAGCCACTTTTTCTATAAATTTTGCATCACCATAAACCTTATAAATGCAAGTACATGCAACTGTTTATCTTGAACAGTCATAGAAATACACAAGGAAGATATAATCAAGTAACGCAACCTACAACCAGCTTTCAGAAAGACACGACTTACTGCTCCTGCTCGTCCACTCTGTGGCTGCCTTCCAAAATCTGCATAGGACGGTGTGAAATCTGGGCCCCGGGGTAGTAGTCGTGAGGGATCCAAAGGTCTTGCAATTTGTTTGGTCTGGTTGATCTGAAAATTAAACAAAATTTGTTTTACCAGGCTGAGGTGTGACAAAAAAATGGGCACATAAGTCATACAACATTAGCTATGCTGATATGTCGATGCCTTGACAACTTCAGAGGATCTTTACAAGGTAAAAGCTCAGTGGTGGACAGTAAAAACACTTAGAAAAGCCCTGGTGTCATATTGTGTAATTTTCATGAAAAAATGGAGGCCACATTAAAGATGTACAAAAATGGTTTTAAGAACGTGGAACTTAAGCTATGTGCGCGAGGACAGTTCTCCTGGGAGAAAAGATTTTCTAAATCAGGACTGTCTGAATGGCTCTTTCTATGCTGTAACCATTTGATGATTATATTGAACTATATATATTGTTTGAGAAAACAGAGATGTATAACTGCTTCATAAAATAACTTACAATTATATGGTACCTGTAATATAATAAAATGCCCCAAAAGTGCTTCAAAGGGGCATTATGAAATAAAATATTACAATTCTGGTCTCCAGTTGTTAAATAGATAGAAGAGTTAGAGAGAGTGCAAAAGTTTCACAAAAATGATACCAAATCGTTAGGAAAGGCTGAGCAGGCCAATTCCCCTCCCCACAACTTATTTATGAAGGAGGATGAACAGAAAAAATGCTAAGTTTTTTTTTAATCTGATCCCTATCCAATGATGCTGCTTCAAGTGCTTGAGTGTGAATATCAGCATTAAGATTAGGTTTACGTCTACTAACTTGTGCAATCAAGTCTATTATAACTTGTAGCTCATCGTGCACATAAAAAGCATGACATATAAAACTGCATCCAAGCAAAAGAAGTGAAGTTCTGTTTTTTATTCACTGCCCACCTCTAATTGCCTTGAACACAATGGCAGTTAAGAGAAAACCACATGGCTGTGGGTCAAGAGTCACAAATAAATCAGATTGGGTAAGGGTGGAAAATTTCCTTCCCTGAAGTGCATTAATGAACTAGCTTTTATAACAATGGTGGTTGTTGTGGTCGCCATTAGAGAGATTAGCTTTACATTCCAGTTTTATTAACTGTATTCAAATATAGTGAGATTTAAACCAGTTAGCCTGGCCCTTTGCATTACTCATCCAGTTATATCACCACTAGGACATTGTCCCCTCTTTTTAGCAGAGAAGAAACACACTAATTTAGTTGAAAAGCAAAATACTGCAGATGCCAGAAATCTAAAATAAAAATATAAAATACTGGAAATACTTAGCTGGTCAGACAGTGCCTATGGAGATGGAAATGGGGTTAACATTGACTGCTTATCAGAGTAAGCAGTTAGAATTTCTAACTTTTTCTAGGTCTGATGAAAGGTTTCCAACTTCCAATCTGAAGACATCAACAAAAAGCTTCTAAGGTTCAAATTAGTTAGACACACAGACCAAGAAAATTATCTACTGTACGTTGCATTGTTTATTTTTAGCTTAGCTGCTATTAAAATCTGATGCCAGTTTGTGTGTAAATTCCCCAAACAGATGGTGTTTATTATTAATGTCTGTCCATGATAACTACCCAAGACAGAGCACAGCACCATCACTACTTACAAAGAGTCTGCGTTTTCAAACACCAGCTGTTAACACATACGGAAAACAACTTCAGGGCATTCTTAAATGAGATGAAAGTTTCATCCATCTTGCCTCGAAAAACTTTGCTATGATTAATCAAAGTCTTCTATGGCTATTATTTGAATCTGCAAGCTGATGCAAGAAAGGAAATCTCTAGGTAAAATTCATTTTGAGCACGAGGCTTTGCTATTTATATGACCTTTGCCACCATGTTGAACTGAGTTAAGATGGGCTGACATCGTTGCACCTGGATTCATTCTCCATCACGTATGATTTGTAGATTCCCACATGGAGAATGTGGGTTCTGCATTTTTACTTTTGGACATCATGTATTTTAGACCACAACAGGAATAGAAAGAAGGAAGCATTTCTTTTTGAAAATATATAACATCTTTGAAAATATATAAAGCATTTCCATTCTGGAGAAAATTAAAGATAACTCAGTGCTTCAGAAGGCAAAAACACACCAGGGATACCGTAAATACTTTGCCAAGGATCATACTGACACTAGCTCATATCAATTACCAGGTCTGTTTTAACACTTCATAAATAGTAAACCCACCTTGTCAAGAACAACATCGCTGATTGCTGGCAAGCCATCTGGCTTCTGGGTACTTGCTGCTATGAACTGGAACCCAAGGAGAAATTCCCGGTCATATCGCTTCTTGCCCTCTGGATTCACTATTTTCCACTGTTCTGCAATGACATAAAATACACATTCAAAAATCAACAGACAACTATAATCTTTTATTAAGCGTGGATGCCAGCAGAATGTTTTCCCTGTTTTGTAATATACAACTAGAGAATCAGGGAAGAGAGGGAGATCAGCAGATCATGGCATTATGAACTTCTTGGGTAAAGGGGAAAATATTTTTGAAACGCTATGACTAATTGAATCAAGCATACAAATTCTTGAATCTATATTGAAACCTGTATGATTAAAGAGTAGGCAGTAAAAATCAGATGGGCAGATGATATCCTGACATTATGATCTAGTGGTTTAAACATCAGCTATAACATAGGTTTAGGTGGAATTTAAAAGAGTTAAAACGTACATTATCTTCGGTCAAAATAAAACTTGAGCTGTTAAGCCTGGAAAGATGGAATGTGAAAGACAATCTCAACAGATAAGTAGGAAATTTAATATGGAAAGGATTCATTTGGAACATTGAGTTATATAAAGAGGCACAGGCTCAAATTAACCAAGGATAAATTTAGAGCCTGAAATCATGAAATCCTTCTTCACACAAAAATTAATCAATACACGGATACAACAGTAGAAAAAAAATTGAGCACTGCACTGAAGAGGCTGCAGGTTGTGTTCTGGGAGGATGAATTAAAACTGAGTAGACTGCCAATCAGTCTGTATAACTTTCAAACAATATGTTGTGATTTCAAAAGTTGTTTTTCTTTCTCCATTATTACATCAGAAACTGCATTAAAGCCTAATAATCTGCACTGAAATCTGTAGTCTTAAAACTTCATCATCCAGCTACGTAGCAGTTTTTTATAAGTAAACACCGTATAACATTGGTACTTGTCCTTTTCCTGATCCACTGCAGTATCTGGTCCAACCAATCAAGTTGGATTTCAGTGATACTGCTTGGAAATTCTTAACATTGAGTCTTAAATTTAAAGAGACTCGTGAGATTTAACCAAGATTGTTGATGGCCAGTGCCACAATCACCGTAAAGCTGATACCTTTGCGGTCGTTTACCAGCAACACAGATTGCTGCCCTTGATGGCCCATTTGAACTTTGATTGTCAAAGAATATTATTTGGATACTTTGTGCATCCATCCAGTCTTCCTCTAGAGGAGGTTCCGTGGCTTGCAAACTTCTCTTGACGACTGGGCAAGGATCTTTCAGCCACTGTTGCATAGTTCATACACACGGTAACTACTTAACACAGAATAGGCTAATTTATAAATCTACAAATTTCACTTCTGTGAAATCTGAGAGCCTTGAAATGACATTGACTGCTCCTCTTACTGCTCATCAGTATTGTGATTAACAACTTTTTTAGATACGTGCCACTGTGACAACTCCAAAAGAGGTTCAATAGCTGTCCTTCCCTCTTTCCAGATATCAAACTTCTGCCGGCCCTCTGATTCTTAGCACTCAGCAAATTCTGTCATCTTCACCTTGAGTACAAGCTGAGGGCCCATTTTTTTGGAAACTCCAAATCAAGTCATTTTTTGTCAACATCCAATTTTCTCCGGCTTGTAAACTTTTCATGCTCTTTGTATACCATTTCAAATCTTGTCCTTTGTTACATAAGGTCTTGATATCTCATTTGTTGCAGATTGTATAAATAGCTTGAGCATTAGAAATAGCATTAACAGACAGAGCATTAGTTTAAAATGCATTTTTTTTTTACACGAAACATGAAGATGGATTTCAAGAGCCTAATTTAATCACGAATGCAAATGAAGTACAGTTCATATAAAGATTATGGTAATTTGTGCACATGAAAAATCAGTGGTTATTAAGCCTAGATTCACCTAAGGTGAAAATCAGTTGCCCTTCCATTTTAGTTTGGTCAGATACAATATGAAGAACAATCCGGTTAACTTGCATCAAGGAAGATTAACATTAAAGCTACAAGTGAGTTGAAGCAGAAACCTTGAGAAGCATTTCAAGATTGTGCAGCTGGGGAGAGAAGTAGCAAAGAGGGAATACTGAAGAGATGCACAAAGAGAGGATGCAGTAAAAAAGAGGGCAAGTTACACTGTCAAGTCGTGCAGTGAAAAAATAAGCAAAGATGTGGAATTAAAGGAAAATGTAAACAGAGACAGAGAGAGCAAAAAAATGAGAAAAGTCATAAAGTGAGGCTTGATGGGAGGTTGGGGAGCAGAATAGTACAGTAGTACCCTACGTAGCTAAAAATCAAGCTATTCCTGAATTCCACCAGAAGTAGCTTGCTGCAATCATTCATTTGTTTTTTCAAAAAGCTCCCCCTTCTAATTCAACACCTCAGGATGTTGACTTGTCCAAGTACAATTTCGCAGTTAGCAGCAGCATCCTCTCTTTAGTATCTTTCCTTCCAGACAACTTTTAGTTTCCCTACTTGTTGCAACAATTACTTCTCCATAATTCTGCCCTTTGCCAGCAGCAACTCACCATGCAGCCAAAGGCAGAATAAGAACACTGGGAAAGGCCATTAAAACTACGCTTACAGTAGAATCACACGCAAAGGTAGGTGAATCTTTGGAATTCTCTGCCTGATGAAGTGGTGGAGACTTCCTCACTGAATATGTTCAAGTCAAGAGTGGATAAGTTTTTAATTGACAAGGGAATTAAGAGTTATGGGGAGAAAGCAGGAAAGTGGTACTGAACCACTACAGATCAGCCATGATCTTATGCTAGCCTTTATAGGGAGGGGTAAAGAGTACAAGAGCTGGCCTTTAATGTTGCAGTTGTATAAAACGTTGGTTAGACCACATTCGGAATACTGCGTCCAGTCCTGGTCGCCTTACTACCGGAAGGACGTGGAGACTCTGGAGAGAGTGCCGAGGAGGTTTACCAGGATGCTGCCTGGTATGGAAGGTCTGAGTTATGAGGAGAGATTAGGCAAATTGGGACTGTTTTCCTTAGAAAGACGTAGACTTAGAGGAGACCTAATAGAGATGTACAAGATTATGAGGGGTATAGATAGAGTAAACAGGGTTAAGCTTTTTTCTAGGATGGACTCGAATAGCACGAGGGGTCATGGGCTTAGGGTGAGGGGGGTAAGGTATAATTTGGATGTTAGAGGGAGTTTTTTCACACAGAGCATGGTGGGGGTATGGAATACGCTGCCAAGTAAAGTGGTGGAGGCAGGTACTCTGGACTTATTTAAGAAACACTTAGATGGACACATGAACAGAATGAAAATGGAGGGGTATAGAAAACTGATTTAAAATAGGGATCATGAGCCTTGGGAGTCCCTGGGAAGTGTGTAAATAGATGATGATATTGATGTACTTGTTTTTATCCTACAGGTGCTTTGGTCCACCTTGTTGTCTAACAAGGGGTATATACGCGATGGGTCGTGAGAGGGCTGCTCTTGGATTTCTTTTGAGAGTATCCTAGTGCTTCACATCGTTAGTGCACGCTTGACCTGGACCATTTGATGGGCAACATGACGGCTCAGTGACTATCGCTGTGCTGTGCAAATACATGGATTTGGGCCGGTGTCTGTGGGATTTTGCGCATTCTCCCCATGCTTGCATGGGTTTTCTCCGGGTGCTCCGGTTTCCTCCCACATCCCAAAGATGCGCTCTTCGGCTAACTGGCAAAACAAATTCTCCCTAAATTGTCTCAAATTTGTTTTTTAATCCATAAATCTATAAACATAGACAGGGATCACGGGTAGAGGTGGGAACATCGGTGTGGCGGCGCAGGCTTGTTAGGCCGGAGGGCCTGTTTCCTGTGCTGTTTTGTTCTATGTTCTAGTTACAGCACTTAAAGTGGTCATTCAGGCCATAACATCTGCACAAAGGTTGGGGGAAAATAGAAGAGATTGATCAACACAGAGGAAATTTAATATAAAGAATGTATGTGTTTGACAAATAAAAGATATTTGATTGATGACACTTCTCAGACCCTTGTTTTGGGCTTATAAATTCAGTTATGTTTACTCAAATGACCAAATGTCAGTATGTGTTATGGTTGGCTTCAGATAGCAGGATTTGTTCTGTACAATAATGTCAGGATATTTCAGAGTATGCAGTGGATCTTATGGGGAGAGATCTGAACAGAACAGTGTACTCACAAAAACAAAATATATTTTAGCAGATTATTCCTCAAATGAAAAACAGTTTGAGCAGAGAAGATATCTACTCACAACCACAAGTATATACCTTTCAAATTGTAGAGTTAATTTTATTTAATACTTCTTTTGTTTAGTACAACACTTCACAACACCAACACCAACAACTGTTGCAAATAATCTTCTTGGACATGCTATGCTGGCAGAATTAACAACTTAAAACAGAATCTCCAAAAGACCACGAGCATGGCCAGTATGCAATCACATACAGCAATTTGCTTCAATCTAACAATTCCAACAGCTACTTACGCATATTCAAGTTTTTTTCAAATTGTGCTAGTGACAAGTAGCAACACCATGCTTACCTTCCTTGAAGCCAGATGTCGGGTTGTCATCAGGACTTTCTTTGGTGCTGGTCTCAGTGCTTTCACTTTCAGAAACAGACTCTGAACCATTCTGTTCAAGTTCGAGCTCCTGATCTCCATTTTCTTCCACTTCTGTATGCATTTTAATGTCCAACTCCTTGTCCAGATTTGCATCTGAAACTAACCTATCTTGTTCAGATTCAGGAGTATTTTCAACTGTAAGCTCTTCTTCTTTAGGCTAAGGTGCGAGTAGACATATGTTACTCTCAAATGCTTTTCCAAAAGTTTATTTCATTTGAAAATTAACTAAAAATCAATATTCCAAAAAGCTATCATAATAAATACAAACAGAGAAGCAGCCTTCCTCTTTTAGCAGTCAATATTATTCTAATTCTGTAATACTGCACTAGATATTCAGATATAATACTGTCTAATATAACGTGATGTAGAGATGCTGGTGTTGGACTGGGGTAAACTCAGTAAAGTTTCACAACACCAATTTTAAATCCAACCAATTTATTTGATAGTAAATTCGCGAGCTTTCGACACTATGGCCTTCGTCAGGCAAATGCAGTGTTCTGGTCTGCAATAGCACTCATATCAAGACAGACAGTCACAGATTGCTGATTAGAATGCGAATCCTTACATCTAACCTGCTATTCAAGTGTTAAAGTGGCTAACAACGTATGTGAAGGGAATCCTGAGCATTGGTTAGAGAATTGTGTATTTTCTCCAGACAGCACAGTAAGCGAGGTTTTTTGCTAACCCAGGCAAGTTATGGGGGTTACAGATAGTGTGTCATGAAGCCAAGGTCCCTATTAAGGCCGTCCTCATGTATGCAGAACTTGGCTACCTTAATAGGGACCTTGGCTTCATGACACACTATCTGTAACCCCCGTAACTTGCCTGGGTTAGCAAAAAACCTCACTTACTGTGCTGTCTGGAGAAAATGCACAATTCTCTAACCAATGCTCAGGATTCCCTTCACACACATTGTTAGCCACTTTAACATTTGAACAGCAGGTTAGATGTAAGGATTCGCATTCTAATCAGCAATCTGTGACTGTGTGTCTTGATATGAGTGCTATTGCAGACCAGAACACTACATTTGCCTGACGAAGGCCATAGTGTCGAAAGCTCGCAAATTTACTATCAAATAAATTGGTTGGATTTAAAATTGTTGTGAAACTTTACTAATATAACGTGTCCATGGGCCTAGAGGAACATGATAGCCTAAAACAAAATTACGCATTTTTTAATGAATGAAATAGCTATAGGAAATCTGATCATTTCAAAATGCTTCCATGTAACTAATGGCCAATGCCAAACCAGCTGAATGGCTTGAGGCGCTAACTAGCCCGCTCCTCTTCCTAACTTTTGTCATGCCTAATCAGATGACTTGGCACCATGACTTGTTTGTACACTTAAATGACTGATGTCTTGAATCAAAGCAATTTTTTCATTTCACTAATATCTTAGGGCAGCAGGGTAGTACAGTGGTTAACACTGTTGGCCCACAGCGGCAGGGTCCCATCTTCAATTCCAGCCTTGGGCCATTGTCTGTGTGGAAACTGTACGTTTTCCCTGTGTGTGCATGTTTCCTCCGGGTGCTCCGGTTTTCTCCCACACTCCAAAGATGTGTGGGTTAGGTTGATCTGCCATGATAAATTGCTCTTAGTGTCAGATAGATTAGCAGGGTAAATATGAGGAAAGGGGCTGGGTGGGATTGTCTGTGCAGGCTCGATGGGCTGAATAGCGTCCTTCTGCACTGTAGAGATTCTATGATTTTGTGAAAGGAAACTAAAATACAAACTATTTTTCTTGTAGGCCTAAGATGACTGTCATTAAATTTTATATTATACCCCATCCCATAAAAGGCTGTGGATTCTGTGCCAATTGACACTTTACAAGATTAGAAGACTTGTTAGATGAAGACATCATGGATCAAAGGCATTTAAATAGAGTTGAAGCAAATCAGAATGATAGAACAGGCTGAGGGGCTGAAGGGAACTCCACTTTTCCTAGATTTCAAGAACATTTGGGAATTTTTTATTAAAAAATTAAATGTGACAAATCAAAGATTTGACCCAGTTTTGTCTTTGCGAAGATTTCAAGTTCAAAGTAAATGACTATCATTAAAAATAATATGGATGTGAGGCAATTCATTTGTTTTTTTAATGAAATTGTTTTTAATGCTTTCAAACTGCTGGTGAGAACTGAAATCCGGGATATTTATCTTGTCAGACTATGGGAGATTCACTGTCCATATTTAACACAAATAGGTGCATATTATAATTGCACTGACGAGATAAATGGCAAATTAGTAGCTACATCTTCAAGGTTCAAAACAATGACTGCTAATGATATGTGTAATATCCCTTAGCAATTATTAGCATGCATCAGAGGCAATTTTGATGGTGTAGTGGTTAACAATACAGTTACACTATACCACACCATACCATTGGCTTGCCCCAGGTAAGCAGACATTGTGGATGCTCAATCCGACTGAGGATATCTTGACAGGTGTTAATCAGAATGAAGGAATGCTTCTCCATACTCAAGTTAATAACTAATACTCTATCCATATCTCACATTTCAGAGACTCATCCTTAACAGTAGCGGGAAGAGATTTCAAGCCCCACCCTCAGACAGAAAATGGCTAAGTATGTTTTGGAAAAGAAAGGATGAGTGTACATCAGCACAATTTTAAAATCTGTACCAAAAATAAACTAACCTCAACATAATACAAAAATCACTGAGTACATAAAATGATCCTTACCTCTTCACTGACCGCTAATAAATCCTCATCCAGTTTGTTCGACTCTTTTGGCTTCTTCTGCATCTTTGGTGCAGGAAGAGGTATCTGGACTGTAATACAGGTTGAGGCCCATTATTCTCTTGGTCCAGCTTCAAATAGCAGAAATCACTGGAATTCATTATTTTACTATTCTTTTAGATCAGATTCAAAACTACAATTACATTAATTGCTATACTCAAAACAGAATACTATTCAGATACCTTGATATATAATTGAAAAAGAGCAAAGATACTTTTAAATGTTAAAAAACAATGTAAGATTAAATACTGCACATTAGAATCTCAAGTAAAATGCCACCATGAGCAGAACTGCCTCTTTGAACAGGAAGACTATGGCTTAACTTCAATGTTTTGGACAGTTTCATTCAATTATTTCCATGCAATGAGTTAAATGCACTTTTGGATCTACATGTATAATTTTAGATATTTGCATCAAAATAAAAGGAATGTGGCAATTTGATACAACAAATGCAGGACATGATTACTCAAGAAAAACCTTCATATATCCAAGTTTGATTTTGATTGAGCTACATTGAGTATAATGTCCCCTTTGAACTCCTACATCCTGATGGTGCTGATTGATGTTGTACTGGAATCAAGAAGTGAAAGTTTTAGTCTTGAGCAATGTATAAATGTTTGTTGAGTTCCTTGGCAGACAAGGTTAGCATGCAGTGACAGCAGTGGGTTAGGCAAAATTTAACCTTATGTTGTTTGGTATTAAAGCACACAACTAGTACACATCACAAATAAATACACTGAATGAAACCAAATAGCGATTTACTTAAAAATGAACAACTTTGGAGTATATGAAAGCTGTCATGCTAATGATACTGTATGCTTAGTATAGAATGATAGGACATGTTCACATGACAGTTTCCTGATCCCAGTCGCACCATGAACGTGAAATTGCAAAGAGAGGCCATATGCTTCTTTTCAGAAAGTGAATCATAGCTCAAACTTCTGCACGACAGGATATGTTTACAGGACACTGGCAGAGATCTGGAAGTCAGTCTGGGGATGGCATAACATATGGAAAGGGAGAAGAATAGGTAATAGAAGCAATAAAAAGGAAAAAAAGGTTAATGACAGATTCCCAACACTCTTAACATTCCTCAATATGAAAGAGAATAAGAGTGTAAAATGTGACATACAGCAGATATCATCCACAGATATGTTTTTATTCGACCATGTGCCTAAAATTATGCATGGTTTTGAAAATCAAATAGAAGATGTAACTACATTTACTAGAAGACAAAATGCAAAAATTAATTGCTGCAACTATTTCAATAAGACCTGTAATACACCTTCACCAAATTTTCATCTAGTTTCTAGTGCAAACAACGTAGTGCTCTTCTCCCACGTCATATGGATTTAGAACATTCAACATCATTACTTTTAAAAATGTACAATGCAAAGATTTCCCAGTTCTAATTTTGCATTGGGCTAACAGCTGATTTCAATACATAGTCAAAAGAGAAAAAACTAAACCACTTAAATTACACACAAAACTGAAAGAACATTGATAATCAGAATGATGGAATCACTGAGATTTACAGCACATTGAAGTCTTTTTTTGAGTGGTTTACAAGAATCCAACAGCACAATCTGCTACTTTTCCTTAGTCACAAAATAAAAATCAGTTAATGGATCACTTACAGGTGGAAAATTGTTAAACTAGTATTTTGGATGAGAGAGACACTTTTGGAGAAGGATTTAATTGAAGAAATTTACGAAAAACATGAATCAACTAAGGATTATATTTAAAAAGTAGCCACATCCCTGAAGAAAACACAATCTAGATAGCAAAGCACAGAGCACTAAGAATGACATGCATGCTGAACAGCAGAAGCAACGTGTGACAGACACAGCTAACCAATCATTCAACCAACAGATCAAATCAAGACTTGCAGTCCTGACATCCATTCATCAGTGGTGGGGCACAATAGAAAAAAATGAAAGGAAAAATGAAACAAAAGGAGAAGGGTCTAAAAATATCACTATCCTCACTTATGGCAGAACCCAAAATGAAAATCTGAAAAACAAGACTAAAGCATTTGCAATCATCTCTAACCAAAAGTGTCAAATGTTTGACCTCTATTTGCCTCCGCCTCTGGTCTCCAGTGACAGTCTTTAGCCAATTCAATTCACTCCACGTGATGCCAAAAAGGCACTGGATAGAGAAAAGACAATGGACCTTGACATCATCCCAGCAGTTGAACTGAAGGATCATGCTCCAGAAATCGCGGCATCCCTTGCTAAGCTGTTCCAGTAAAGCTACCCAAACATGTGAAAAATTGCCTAGGTATGTTCTGTCTACAAAAAACAGGACAAATCCAATCCTGCCAATTAATGACCGTTTAGGCTATTCTCAATCATCAGGAAAGCAATGGAAGAAGTGTTACCAATGGTGTTCTCAAATTATTATGTACTTCTTAACTGGTTTAGCTTAGTTGGCTGGACAGCTGATTAGTGATGCAGAGCAATGCCAACAGTGCAGATTCATCTCCCACACCAGCCAAGGTTATTCATGAAGGCACGGCACATCATCTCATCTTTGCCCCTCACCTCATATGCATTGATCCTGAGATTAAATCAACACCAGTGACAGCCTACAGTTACCTGGCACTATAACAATTTTATCTTGACTTCTGCTTGGGACACAACTCAGATCTCCTTCAGCCATGCACAAAAGAGGTTAATTTAAGAAATGAAGACAGAGTGACTGCTTTTGACATTAAGGCAGCATTTAACTGAGAGTAGCATCAAAGAACCTCAGCAAAATTGGAGTCAATCTTTACTGCTTGGAGTTTTACCTAGTGCAAAGTAAAGTATGTGTGGTTATTGGAGGCCGAATATCTCAGCTACAGATCACTACAGATGATCCTCAAACCAATGTCCAAGGCTCAACCATCTTCAATGTTCCTTCAATGACCTCCACCTATCATAAGATCAGAAATGAGGATGCTCACTCAATTGTGCTGTGTTTGATACCATTTACAACCCCTCAAACACTAAAGCAATCTGCACCTGCATGCTGCAAAACTTGACGACATTTAGGCTTGGGCTGACCAATTGCAAGAACGATGCACACCATTTAAATGCTGGAAATGGGCATATCTAACAAGAGAGTTTAACAAACCCTCCCTTGATATCCTAGGGATTGCAAATGTTGATTCCCCCCCCCCACCATCAACATCCTAGGCGTACCAAAGACCAGAAACTGAACTGAACGAGCCATATAAATACAGTGGCTACGAGAGCTAGTCAGAAGCAGCAAATTCTGTGATTAATAACTCACTTAACATCCAAAGCTTTTCCATCATTTACAAGGCACAAGCCAGGACTGTGGTGGGATACTCGTCAAAATGTCTGTATAAATGCAGCTGCAACATAAAACAAATCCATGCCCACTGTAAGCATGCCATTTTTCCACCTGGTGCACTGAGATTGCAAAGTGTACCAACAATGAAACTCACAGCAGCAATTCACCAAAGTTTCCTCAATAGCATCTTCCAAACTAGTGACTTTTACTGTCTCGATGGAAATGAGTAGCTGCACCAGGGAATACCACTCCAAAATATAGCCAGCCTGACTTAGAAATATGTTTCTTCACCGTGATCGGGTCAAAGTCCCTGAATATTCTGTTTAACAGCACTGTGGGGGCGTTTATATCATAAAGACCCCAAGGGTTCAAGAAAGATAGATCACCACCAACTTCTCAAAGGCAGCAAAATGCCAGAAACCCAGGTTCAATTCAGCCTTGCGTTACTCACTGTGTGGAGTTTACACATTCTCTCAGTGTCACCATTTCTGCTGAGTACTCTGGCTTCCTCCCACAGTCCAAAGATGTGGGTGTTAGGTTAATTGGCCATGCTAAATTGACCCTTAATGTCAAGAGGGTTAGCAGGGTAAATGCATAGGGCTATGGAAACAGGGCCAAATTGGGATTGTTGTCAGTGCAGGCCCAATGGGCCTCCTCCTGTACTGTAGGGATTCTATGAAATCCATGAAATTAGAGATTGGGAATAGCTGTTGCCTTCGCCAATGACACTCACACCCCATGAACAACTGTTTTTAATAATCATAACATTGATTGATACTACAAATATGTCAAAAATTCTGATATTATCTGATACAAATCTCTAAGTCCAAATACTTCCTGTTGGCATCAGTTCTGTAAACTATTAAAAAATTAGCACTACAGTTGGGATATATATCTTATTTTTCTTAAAAAGGTGATCTCAAAAGATAAATCATTTTGTTTTAAGAATAGGGATTAGGAATCCAAATTTAATATCGATAGCCCATTTTGTTCATTAGGGTTAATAATTCTCAAATTACTGCTTTTAGGAACAACCTGTAAAGCAACAAAATACAGCAACCTTTTGAAAGTATATTAACTAGGCATTTTTCAGAACTTTCTGTATACTGATAAGATAAAGGAGAAAAGTATTGAAAGCAATAGGATACTTCAGAAATACAAACAAATGTACGATCGAGCAGAGGAAGTCAGAATAACTTCTTTGAAGGTCAAACAGAACCAGCACCATCAGATAATAATCTTCACCAAAATTATTCTCTGCAGGAATTCCCTCCTAGGCTGAAGCTGAAATCTGCACAAGATCATGACAAACCTTTACAGCAGTGAAGATGAGATAACTCATCTAGGCACAATAAGACAGGATAGTTGCCGTAATGTTGCTGTATTTAACTACATCAAACATCGAACCAGTCATGTACATGACAGGAACGTGTCACTTTTCTGATCTGTAGGCCTCAACTGGCTGAAAATCCTGCCTTGAGCTGATTTGCAGTCAACCAGAGGTCAATCTTTTGGTATCAACTCTAAAATGAACGATGACAGAAAAAAGAAAAGGAAACTGCAAATGAAAATACTTTGGGGGGTAAAAATGGTGATTATAGCACCCAACAAGTTATTTGTTTTGGGGCCAAAAGGCAACTTTTATGCTGTATCATTTAACTTTTAAATGTTCTTACAAGTTTCACCAAATGTCATACATTTCTTAAGCTTTTGGACTCAGGTACTGGAAACTAACTTGAAACAATGCTGGAATGTTCTCAAAGCCAGTATGACAAAGGGGAGATTAGAAACATACAAAATGGGTGGAGTAGACCATTCAGCCTGCACACATTCAATATGATCAGTATCCCACTCCCGCTTTTTCTCCATACCCCTTGATCCCCTTTAGCCACAAGAGCCACGTCCAACTCCCTCTTGAACATATCTAACAAACTGGACCCAACAGCCAGATAAAAATGTTCAAAATCATGAACGCTTTTGATAGATTATATAATGAAAATACTTTGTCTTGTGGCGGAACAGACAGCAATCATATTTAACTAAGTTCTCAGTAACCGATTTAAGGTAACTGGCAGAAGGGTGAGATGTGAAGTTGTTCTACCCAGCAAGTTATGATCTTATATGCACTGTCCAAAAGCATGATGGAAGCACAATTAATAGCAGAGTTGGACAAATAATAGGGAAAAAAAGAGTAGGAGAATGGTACTAATTAGCTAATTTTTTCAAAGAGCTGGCACAGGCATTAATAGGCAAATGGTCTTGCCATTCTATATAGATTAAGATACACTAGCTTTTGTGAAAATAAAAATTGAAGAATGAAAAAGGGCAAAAGAATGGGGCAGCAAAGACATTCCAAATCTATTTGCTTTGTATCACTTACAATAGTTATTTTTAGGAGTTCAGTGATAGGAATGCAATATTTATTAAGATCTCATTAAAATGTCACAAACTTAAGCTTTTAAAATGCTTAGCTAGGTGACTAGAACTCCCTGAAGTTGCTAGTAGCCCAACATGCTACCTTCTGAAACAACAACCTGCAGGACAAAGTACATTGATCCTTATTGGCAAACTTGCTAAAATAGTGAGACAGCAGGAGTAGAATTGATATTGGTACAATATTTTGACGTGAACACAACCAGAAAAAAACATGCAAATAAAACACAGTTGTTAACTACTTTTTTCTTGGAACAAACAACACTCCTTTAAAGGGTACCAGACTGCTCTCAACATTAAAGACACATCTACATCAACCAGTTTTGAAGAAATCTATCCCTTTGACTTAATGTCCAGTTCTCATAAATTTGGTCCCAACTTTACTCAGCTACCTTCAGTTCCTTTAACGAAAAATCAGTACACTTGTTTGTTTTTACATTCTATATTACGCACTCTGCATGCACAGTAACTCCAGCAGGATGTAATTATTCACACTCCACCACAGACCATTGTACATATCAAATCACAAAAGGTGGCTAGATAACTGCGACACCACTTACATTTTAATTGTCCATGTGAATGAGCGTCCTTTAGCAGAGAGTACAGATCTAGATTGCACAAGTATTCAGTGGTTGTTCTTTAAAGTCTTTTTGATTAGTTGGAGCCTGTTACAATGCATTGCAGCTGCTACTTAAAACTGTTCTTGACCATGACCCTGTAAAATTACTATTTCATCAGATTTGTAGATATATATTACTCAGATCATGGATGTACTGCACTGAGTTATTACAGGAAACATATTGAGCCACTTGTTGGAAGTTAATATATACTCAGGAAATTAATGCACAATAGGAAGCAAATGAAATTCACAATCATTTCATATCTTTTGCGAAAATACAGCAGAATTTTGAAAACATTTGATCAGTGTGCAAAATAAAATATGAAAACTTGCACCCTATCAAAAACACTACTGAATGCAAGATAGAATAGAATAGATGTAGAAGTAACTTCTTTAAATAACATGAATGATGGGACCTGTAACTGCTTGTGAACTTCATTTGGTCACAGAACATACCATTAAAAAATTACATACCAGTCACAACAACTTTGAAATTATACATAAACTACGATTTTTAACTTCAATAAAATCTGTGAAGACTCTCTCCCCAAAACTACAGAAAAATAACAATAGAATCAGTAAGTTTCAGAGAAAGCAAAACATCACACCACTCAAGAGTAAATTAAAACTTACCGATGGCCTGACAATATAGATAACTAAGTTAAGAACTGAAAGCATTGTGAATGCTCTGCAGGTCTGGCAACAGCTGCAGAGTGAACAGGAAGGTTTATATTAACATTTTGGATCAAAGTGCATTCTGGTGAAATGTCAACTACCTGAAACATTAGCTCTTTTTCTATTAAGAAATGTTGCCAGAGTTGGAATATTTCGAGCATTTTCTGTTTTTATTCAGATTTCCAACATCTGTATTACTCTGCTCCAGAATGGACAAATATTTTCTTTCAATTATAATTGGGCCAACTATCCTCAGGACAGGAAAGGAAATAAAATAGTTTAGTGAGAAAGTCAGAGGTCATTATCCTAATACTATCCAATCTAGTGATCTCAGTTGCATCTGTCAATGGGATAGCCATATCTTCAGTCATGCTGGCCTTCATGGTTGAAAGATTTGTGGTCAAATTACTAAGGCAAACAAAAGCCACTCCCCATGGAATCACACCCATTGATAAAAGCAATGGATGAGAAATTTGAAGCAAAACGAGTAGTGCAATGAGAGAGTCAAATGAAATAAGTTTGTGTGAATGCCAGTGATTTATTTGATAGGTTGCTGCTATCCATGCAGCCCATTCACTAAAATTTCCACGGAAGCTTGAGTTTTGTTTCAAGAATTTCCCAAAAAGAGCAAAACTGAATCTTATTGTAAATGTGTTTTGTTTGTCCTACTACATAGAACAAAGAACAACACAGCACCGGAAACAGGCCCTTCGGCCCAACGAGCCCACGCTGCCGTCCTAACGTCTTAATGACATATAGGGACCAATTTGTTACTCAATCAGCCTAAGAGCACATTTTTGGGATGTGGGAGGAAACCGGAGCATCTGGAGAAAACCCACGCAACCACGGGGAGAATGCGCAAACTCCTGCAGACACAGGCAACAGCGATAGTCCCTGAGCTGTCATGGTGCCCATCAGATGGTCCAGTTTAAGCATACACTAACGACGTGAAGCACTAGGCCACTCCTGAAACAACATCCAAGAGCAGCTCTCGCACGACCTGCCGCATGCATGCCCTTGTTGGTCAACAGAACATCCTGTGGAAACAAATAAGATATTTAGATAGTCCTGCTATATCCCTCTATCTGCAGACCGGTCATGTGGCTGTCCAAGAGACCCTTAAACAATCCTAGCGTGCCTGCTCCCACCACCTTACTTGGTAGTGCATTCCACACCCCCACTACCCTTTGTGTGAAAAACTGCCCTCTAATATTCGTCTTATACATAGCCCCCCTCACCCTAAGGCCGTGACCCCTCGTTCTATCCTTTTCTAATGGTGGAAAAAGCTTACCACCATTTACTCTATGTATACCCCTCATAATCTTATATACCTCTAATAGATCCCCTCTCACTCGACGTCTTTCAAGGGAAAACAACCCAAGTGTGTTCAATCTTTCCTCGTAAGACAGCCTTTCTATACCAGGCAGCATCCTGGTAAATCTCCTCTGCAATCCCTCCAGGGCCTCCACATCCTTCTGGTAGTAAGGCGACCAGAACTGGACGCAGTACTCCAAGTGAGGCCTAACCAACGTTCTATACACTTGCAACATTAGACTCCTACTCTTGTATTCTATACCTCTTCCTATGAAGGCTAACATACCATACGCTTTCTTTATCACATTCTCCACCTGTACTGATACCTTTAGAGACTTGTGAACCTGCACCCCCAGGTCTCTCTGCGTCTCTATACTCCGGATAGTTTTACCTTTTATCCTATAACTCGCCGCTACATTTTTCCGGCCAAAATGCATCACCTTGCATTTATCCAGATTAAATTCCATTTGCCATCTATCTGCCCAATCTACCAGCCTATCTATGTCCTGTTGTATTGCCTGGCACTGCTCCTGTTACTGAAAATTAAAATGTTCCTCATTCTACACAGAACTGCTAGCATCCATTCTAGATCCTACAATGGAAAATCTGAATCCTTGCACAGCATTTAACAACTTGATCCAGATTCCACAATATTAAAACAGAAAGCTGGAATCAGACAAACACTGCTGTTTCATTTTTACTCTTCTCTGCCATAAATACCAATAACACATGGAAACATTTGCATCAGATGAGTGTTTAGGATCCAACGTGCATGTCTGAGAAGATGGAAGAAGCAGATTAAATCAAGGATTCAAAGGATCATTATCATCATCTAACAAGGAAAAACGTGCAGGGTTATGAAGTAATGGCAGGAATGACACTAGGTGTATTGTTCCTGCAGAAAACTGGAATCAATATGATGGCCTGAAAGACCTTCTGTGATGTAACCATTCTATGATTCTATTCTACGTTTATTTTATACAACCTCCTCTATCACTTGATACAATTTTCAAAGTTCCAGTGTTCAGATGATCAACTCTAAAGTGCAAACCATTCCTAATATTATCTCACTAATATTTTTATATTATCGCCATACCATATCTTAGCATGGCGCTTTCTTACATCTCTGCAGAAAATAAGTCTCTAATTTAGGGTTTCCAGAGCTTTTGTTCCTTTCTAACTTTCTGCTATCCTTTCTAAGTGGAAAGAATCTTTCTACCTCTTCCCGCTTAGAAAGGATAGCAAAACTAGAGGGCACAGCCTCAAGATGGGGGGGGGAAGGGAGGGAGCAGTTTAGGTCGGAGTTGAAGAGGAACCTCCTCATTGAAAGGCTGGCGAGTTTCTAGAATTCTCTGCCCATTGAAGTGGTGGAGGCTATCTCGCTGAATATATTTGAGTCACAGGTAGATAGGTTTCTCATAGACAAGAGAATTAAGGGTTATGGGGAGAAAGCGGTAAAGTAGAATTGATCCACTTCAGATCAGCCTTGATCTTGTTGAATGGTGGGGCAGGCTCAAAGGGCTAGATGGCCTACTCCTGCACCTATTTCTTATGTTCTTTTTCATTAATTAGGATACAAAAGGAGACATTAAATAGCGTAATTACCTCCTATTCTGCCAATATTAAGTGCAGCAGGAGGAGAAATTGTGTCAGTTGCTACAGGGAAAAAACATTTATCCTCATATTTTACTGCATATGGAAAAGAATGCAAGAGGCAAATTCAGAAAATGATCAGACAACTGAGTAATTTTTTTTCAAAGCAAATATCTCTATTCAGGCAAAATCTTGCATGCAACCTATGCCTGGAGTATGTAGCCAACATTCTGCTACTCCCAGTGGATATTTTGATTTCAGTGTATCTTCCTGTTTTGACAGCTCTCCAATCCAGAATGCAGAAAAAACAAAATCATAGAATCCAAAAGGAATGCTTTCTGAAATCAGTGAAAAGTATCACTATTCTAACAAGCCTACTGCAAAACAGCTGCTAAATCTCCCGAATTTGACATATAACTCCCGTTCACACCAAACAATTGTGAATTCACAATGCCTCTGCAGCAATTCAGCTCAAGGCATTTGCCAGCAAATCACCATTTAGACATCACCACAGTTCACCAATTAAACAAACTAGTATGCAAAACTTCAGAATCATAATTTATTAAATACATTCATGCAACCTACAATTTTTATTCCAAAATCTTTTCACTTCCTCAACCAGTTTCTCAATTTCTCCTTCAGTTTTTCAGCCAGCACTCATTATTTAGCCAATTGGAGCCGTCCCGGTTAGCTACTGTCCCACAAAGCTCCAGAGCCAAAAATGGCCAGTACTGGCTGCTTATTACCAGTGGTGCATTGTTGAAAGTAATGACCAATATCTTCACTGCTTTTGTTCCCAAGCATCTTCTACAAACACAAAAACCCACCGAAATAACTTAGAGCCAAAACAACAGTATACAACAAAGCAATTTACATTCGTTCACCATATAAAATCAAATTATTGCGCATGTTGGAATCTGAAACCAAGAGAGAAAATGCTGAAAAATCTCAGCAGGTCTGGCAATATCTGTAAAGAGAGAAAAGATATGATGTTTCAAATCCAGATAACCCTTTGTCAAAGCTCAAAGTCATAGAAAGTAGGAAATATTTATACTTGCAGGGGGACAGAATGAAAGATGAGTCATATTCACAAAAACAAGGGGAAAGGCTGCTAATGGCAGTCCATAGAGGAATAGAAAGCAAGTGGCCAAACGCAGAGAGGCTGAAATCAGAGGGTAAGCTATGACAAATGAAGATGTGGGAGGGGTGAGAGGGAAGGGGGGAAGAGAGAGAGAGAGGGCATGGGTAGGAGAGAGGTAAAATTGAGAAAAGGGGGAAGGGGGAGAAAAGGTAAGGAAAGGAGGATAAAATAGGGAGAAAGAGAGAGTGTGGGGGAAGAAAAAGACAAATAAAAGGTAGAGAACAGTTAAAAATCAAAAAAATTAAAACAAAGGAGTCGAGATGGGATAGAGCTAATCATTTGAAGTTGCTGAATTCTATGTTGAGACCGGAAGGCTGTAATGTATCTAGCTGGAGAATGAGATGCTGTTCCTCCAGTTTGAGTTGAGCTTCACTGGAACATTGCAGTAGGCCAAGGACATGTGGGCATGGGAGCAGGATCATGTGTTAAAATGGCAAGCAACGGGACGGTCATGTGTACAGAGACCGAAGGCTGAATGCCATTGTCACAGTAGGCCAAGGAC
This sequence comes from Sphyrna mokarran, assembly GCA_024679065.1. Lineage (NCBI taxonomy): Eukaryota > Metazoa > Chordata > Chondrichthyes > Carcharhiniformes > Carcharhinidae > Sphyrna > Sphyrna mokarran. Next base: position 34,069,188 of record JAGIQG010000028.1, read on the forward strand.
ATGTGGGCATGGGAGCAGGATCATGTGTTAAAATGGCAAGCAACGGGACGGTCAGGTGTACAGAGACCGAAGGCTGAATGCCATTGTCACTTTAAAGCACACACTAAGAAAATTCCATCCATGAACATGTATTAACAATGCAACACAGATTCAGATCCTAACCCACATGATTGCTTTTAAAGAGAGTTTTAAAGACTGGACATTCATTTTCTTTCACTAGGCTCTTTGCCTAAATATGCATCCATTTAATTCTAAGCTTTATTTTATAATACAAATTCAATCCATTTTAAAAAGGGTTTTGTCAGAATGAAAGTGCCCTTGAGTTACAGTTTAGTTAGATTTGTACATTTTCATCCAGTACAATCTTTTGCACCTCTAACTTTCAAAAGTAAGGCAAGGATAAACAGGTTTGCTGTTAATTATATTGCATTTGATAGTCAAAACACTTATTTGGTATTAACTTGTTGCTAGTCCTCAAAAACTTTGAATTAACCATTAGATCCTGATCCGAGCACAATTTATGTCACAGTTTGAATATATGGAACAGGAAAATTCTTGGTTAAAAAACAAATCATTCACTTAACAGAAAAAAAAACATGTTTTTCAAACAAATATCCAAAAAATCCTCAACCTTCAAGGTCTTCAGCTTCCACTGTTTCTGAACTCTCACAATTCTGTCTAGCCAGAATGATGCAACAAATATTCTCATGGAAAAATAACTGATTCAAATAGAGACAACTTGTGTTTTGGTTTTGGAGTAAACAAGAAAAAACAAGGTATTGTAAAAGCAAAAACAATGAAATAGGGCCACCACTAATCTATTCTGGCATTCCTAACAAGACTGACATTAATTCAGGTTTAATTTTCTCCAACCTGATCATGAAGGATGTGCTGTACAAGATGCAAATTGAATTATTACTATTTGAGGAAACATTACACAGCTTTTGGCAATGCAACAGAAACTATAAGAATAGGAAAACAGGAGTTGCCTTATACTCAAGTTATAGGCACATAAAAACATACATTGGGAGAGTGCTCAAATTGTAATAGTGATCACCAGTTAGCATCTATTCATTGGGCAAATGCATTGCTGATAGTGCATTCCAGCCCTAATTCCAGATGAGCACCATTTATACAAGGCAATATTGCCATTATGCAACTCAAAATGATTGCCACTTGAAAACCACACACGAAGAAAATTCCATCCATGAACACGTGCAACAGTGCACACACAGACTCAGATTTGAATCCATATGATTGTTTTTAAATAGTTACTAAAGACTGGGCATTCATTGTCTTTTACTGGATTCTTCCAGATCTCTGGGGCATGATTAGCCATTCATAAATATTATGTTATTCTCCCCAGGTAGTTGAGTACAGTACTGGAAAAATGTAAAGGTTTACAAGTACAAATTGCCTTGTTCTCTTCCCATAATCATATTTCAACTACCTGCATTTTCACTGAATTATGTATTGTCTCTGATCCTCTGAACTTTCAGCACATTTTCACTCTATTTATGTTAGCATTTCTTGTTTTTTCTGCTAAGTTCCTCACCTCTCGTACATCTTTTAAACACCCATTAATTATGGATTCTAAGAGTTATAATTGGGTCTTTGCAATTTCATAACCTGACCATAAATTCTCACATACCTTGTATTGTAATTTTTACGGAAAAGTCATTTGGTCTAATTCAAAACTATTTAAAAATATTAAATCATTTAATTCTTAATATTATTTTTGCTACTTGTTTGATTTTTGATGAAAGATGAAGCTTTGGCACTGTAAACCATTAACCAGGTTAGCATGGTTTCATAGCACAGAAATAACTTTGATGGTTTGTGCCACAAAGAACAGTTCTCTACAATTACAAATGTGTAGACATTGTATAGTGGTATTGGCACTGGTAAACCTAGAGACCCAGGATAATGTTCTGGGGACCCATATCCGAATCCTGCTACAGTGGATGATGAAATTAGAATTCTATAAAAATCTGGAATTAAAGGATTTTTAAAACAAAATAGTGTCACAAGTAGGCTTACATTAACACTGCAATGAAGTTACTGTGAAAATTCCCTAGTTTCCAGCTCTGGCACTTGTTCAGGTACACATTTAGCATGGCCAACACACCTAACCAGCACATCTTTGGGACTGTGGAAGGAAACCGGAGTACCCAGAAGAAACCCTTGCAGATAAAGGGAGAACATGCAGACTCCGCACAGTGATCCAAGCTGGAAATCAAATCTGGGTCCCTAGCACAGTGAAGGCAGTAATGCTAACCATTGTCCCACTGTGCTGCCCTAATAATAATGATAAAACCATTGTAAATTGTTTGCTTGCTTTTTTTTATATATAGGGAAGAACAAATCAATCCTGGCCTAATGTGATTCCAGAACCACAGCCATGCAGCTGACTCTTAAATGCTCTGAAACAGCCTTGTTCAAAGGCAACTATGGATGGATAACAAACGCTGGACTTGCCAGCAATGCTCACATTCCACAAACAAATATAAAAGCTAATCTGGTCAAGTTGAGATCTGGAGCTGGTTGGGAAACTTTATTTTATAATGCTTCACCAACCCAAAATCCAGGTTATTTCAGCAGAGGGTGCTATGTGAAATGAATATGGACATTAAGGTTTAGTAATTTTTTCTTAAAATATCTAGTCAACCTTCACCCTAAAGGCACTGTCATCTTGTCAGGAAATGGTTCCATTAGTGATTACCTCCCTTTGATAAGTCAGTGTTTTATAAAAAATGTTTATTCAATATGGACTTCACTGACTTAACCAACATTTATTGTCCTACCCAAACTGCCCTTGAGGTGGTGATGGTGAGCAACTTCTTGAACTGATGCAATCCATGTGGTGTGACTGGACTCTGTGTTGGATTGAGAGCTCCAGGATTCTGACCCAATGCCAACGAAGGAACAATGATGCATTTCCAAGTGAAGACGGTGTGAGACTTAAGAACAAAGAAAATTACAGCACAGTTCTTCAACCCTCCAGCACTGACTATGCTGCCCAAAAGAACTAAAAACCCCCAATCCTTCCAGGGACCACAATTCTTCTACTCCCATCCTACTCATGTATTTATCCAGATGCCCCTTAAAAGTCACTATCGTATCCACTTCCACTATCTCCCTGGCAGAGACTTCTAGACATCCACCACTCTCCGTGTAAAAAAAACTTGCCTCATACATCTACTTTAAACTTGCCCTTGCATCTTAAACTTAAACATTCTGTCCAAGCCCCCATAATCTCGTAGACTTTTATCAAGTTGCTCTTAACCTCCATCGTCCCAGCGAGAACAAACCAAGTTTTTCCAACGTCTCCTCCTAACTAATGTCCTCTGTACCAGGCAACATCCTAGTAAATCTTTTCTATGCCCTCTCCAAAGCCTCCACATTCTTCTGATAGTGTGGAGGCCAGAATTGAACACTATTTTCTAAGTACAGCCTAACCAAGGATCTATAAAGTTGCAACATGACTTGCCAATTTTTAAACTCAATGTCCTGGCCGATGAAGACAAACATGGTGAATGCCTCCTTGACTACCTTTTCCCCTGCATTGCCACTTTGTGATCTGCATATCTGTACACCAGATCCCTCTGCCTTTCAATACTCTTAAAGGTTTGCCATTTACTGCATATTTCTTATCTTTATTAGGCCTTCCAAAATGTATTCTCTCTCATTTGTCTGGATTAAACTCCATCTGCCATCTCTCTGCCCAAGTCTCCAATTAATTTATATCCTGCTGTCCTCTTATGGTCCTCATCACTATCCGCAAATCCACCAACCTTTGTGTTGTCCACAAATTTACTAATCAAATCAGACTTGAAGGGAATCTTGCAAATGATGTGCTCGTATATGCCCACTGCCCAATTTTATGTAGACTGCTCAGTGAGTATCAGCAGGCAATGGATTATTAAAGAATCCAACCATAGCCTGACCTTCTTGTGCCTTACAATTACACAGCACTTCCAAGAGAGGATATGGCATAGTGATCAGAGCAGAAATCATTGCAGATTTCCTCCTCCCTATCCAGGGATGTTGAGGCCTATTTTGGGTAGTATCTTGGGTATAATCAGTTAACTCATGGTTTGAGCTTGGAATCTTTGTAGTCAACATGGCTCTACTGGATTATTCTAACTATTCAACTGGGACAGGAGACTTCACAGCTTTATAAAAACAATTCCTCTCCACTATCGTGGATTAAAAAGTCATTCAAGTTATACCTTTGTCTATTTTTGCTTTCAGTAGTAACAGATAAAAATGTATCATAATGAGATAACCAGATTAATAAATTAATTCACCAAATTGTACTATTGGTTGAATGTTAGCCATAGCAAAATAAAAGTATCCAATCTTTTGAATCACTCCATTGATATAACATGCAAGCATTGAAGCCTTAAAAATGTTTTCAGTGATATTTCAATAGGTAATAGTCTCATAAGAGACCATGAAGGTAATCAGGGAAACATTCTTCATTCTTAGTTCTTGTCAGTTATTTTCATACGTTACAAACACCTTTAAAAAAACATCCTAAGATCTGATACTATACAGTCTTATTCAATGCAAACCTACCATACACAATCTCTGGGCTTTTTTTGGTGTTTAATTGTTGTGATTCATTTTCCTCTACCTCTTTTTCCTCCACTTCAGCAGGCTCCTTGCTTTCCATGTCTTGATCTTTGTCATCACTAACAGGGATTTCCTCATTGTTCTCTTCCTCTGCTGCAACTTCCACACTGTTACACACAGCAACAGGGGAAGATGGCATTTCCACCTTTGCTTCTGTCCGAAGAATGTCTGTATTCTCCACACTAGTTGAGAGTGTAGGAAGGTCTTGTGATCCACTTTCTAAGGTGCTTTGTGTTACTTCCTGTCCTGCAATGCCATTGACATCTTTAGTAGTGTTAATAGTAGCAGGTACTATGATTTCATTAGCTGGAGCAGCAATAATTTCTCCAGGTGGACTTGCACTGTCCCGCTCTTCTTGTTTATCATCTTCAACCTCCCCAGGCAAACACGGGTTTAGTGCAGGGTTCTGATCTTCTTTAAGAGTGGATGGCTCAGATTCCTCCGCGGAATCTAAAGGTGGAAAAATAGCAATGCTAGTAGCAGGTTCCACTGTCACCTCCTCTTCTGCCTCCTCCTCCTCCTCCTCAACCTCCTCCTCCTCTTCTTCCTCTTCCTCTACTTGTAAAGGGACAGGATTAGGATCAGGAGGTTCTCCATCAATCTCTTTCTTTTCTACAACAGTTTCTGATCTGAGATCTGGTGAAGAACTTTTCACCGGTGGCTCCTGTTTTGGTTTCTCTTCTGTGTGAACAAAAAGACAGCATATTTCAGTACCTACACCTATTGGCCACACAAAGTAGTGGCTTATATGAAGTACATTGTTAATCTTTATTGTAAACAAGCTGTAAGCCAGTCACATTTCTAACACAAAATACTTGACAGTTATTACAGCTTACTCAATGACAATGACAATCTCTCCAAGAACATAACACAGACATATAGCAACAGAGAGAGAAAAAGCCATTCAATGACTACTCTGGTCTCAGTTGCTTACCTGATTGGACCATTTACATACATACACAAGAGGATGAGGAAATTTTTGATTTCTAAAATTAAATTTCATTCAGTAACAACTATGTTTGAAATGCGTCTGATCCACTGATTCTTATCATTATTGCTGTCAGCTAGGAATAATTGTAAATGCAATTAGTTCAATTAAGTACGTTCATTTGAATTCTCAACACAATCGTGTCCAAAACACTAAACAATGCTATAATTTATTCAACTTGTCCTTGGACCAGAAGCTTGACAGTGACAGGCTCCAAATACAAGAACTGAACTGAACAGCCACAGTGGCTCTCAAAATCACTACTTTAAAAATGATAACCTATGTTAGCAAATCCTCAGCAGCAATAAAGACTATTACTCTTTCAGCGTTGCTATAATGGGTTCTAAGGCTAGTTTTTAAGATACTCAATGAATTGAAACATTGCTAAAGGATTCTGGTCAAAGCAGAATATTGATTACATAGCCTTGCCTTGAAGTAATAAAGTATTGCAATCTTTGAATTAGATGGTACCCAAAGCTATGCTTTACAATCTGAGGTTTAATTTTCATAATCTTTGAGGAATTTTTGGATATAGCATTCAAAAGTAGTTAATATTTGCATGCTGCAAAGCATTTTGTGAGAATTACACTATATTATGTAGTATATTGCAATATAAACCCAGATTCACTGGAAGCTATAGAATTGGATAAACTAAAACATGTCACCAAAGAGAACACTGAACATAATTGAATGCAATGTTGCTACTTTTCTACAACCTTATACTTTAGAAATATCTAATCTGGTTTAATCAAAGGTTGCAAGTTAAAATTAGATGTCATTATAAAATGATCAGACATCATATTCACAAAATTAGAGATACAGCAATGACTTCTATAAAAGTACGTATATGCATTTGTTTAGCTGATAAATCTGAAGAATACTCAAAAAAGCCTCAATTTTCTTAAAAATAATCTGTTGTACAACATGTTTCCTTACATTCACCAACCTGCATGGAAAACCTCACGTGCTTCAAAGGAATGTAATAGATTAAACTGACACCAAGTCAAAGGTGACATAGTAGGCAGATGATGAAAAGCTCGGACAAAGTGATAGGTTTTAAGAAATGTCATAGAGTAAGGTGGTGGAGGCAGGCACTCTGGAGTTATTTAAGAGATACTTAGATGGCCACATGAACAGAGTGGGAATGAAGGGGTATAGAAAACTGATTTAAAATGGGGATCATGAAGCTTGGGAGTCCTTGGGAAGTGTGTAAATAAGCGATGATATTGATGTACTTGATTTTATCCTACAGGTGCTTTGGTCCACCTTGTTGGCTAACAAGGGGCATACACACGATGGGTCGTGAGAGGGCTGCTCTTGGATTTTTTTTTCGAGAATATCCTAGTGCTTCACGTCGTTAGTGTACGCTTGACCTGGACCATTTGATGGGCAACACAACAGCTCAGTGACTATCGCTGTGCTGTGCACATACATGGATTTCAGCCTGTGTCTGTGGGAGTTTGCGCATTCTCCCCGTGCTTGTGTGGGTTTTCTCCGGGTGCTCCGGTTTCCTCCCACATCCCAAAGATGTGCTCTTAGGCTAATTGGCAGAACAAATTCTCCCTAAATTGTCTCAAATTTGGTTTTAATCCATAGATCTATAAACATAGACAGGGATCACGGGTAGAGGTGTGAACATTGGGGTGGCAGCGCGGGCTCATTGGGCCAAAGGGCCTGTTTCCCGTGCTGTTTTGTTCTTTGTAGAAGTATAGCACTTTGAAGAGGAAATTATAGTTTATGGCCTGGACAACTTTAGAAGGGAATTAATGAGCAGGGCATTGACAGTCAAAAGCATGGTTACCAAAGACGGGGCAAAGGATCACAAGAGACCAGAATTCGAGTTCAGCTCTTGAAAGGTTATTCAGTGGGGGATATTAGAAAGAATGCAAGGCCATGGAAAGATTAGAATAAGTGGACGAGAATTTTAAATTCTAGGCAATGGCAAGCCAGATGCCATGTCAGGTCAGAATTGCAGATGTCATGAATGTGCAGGCATAGCACAGGCACAATATGTGCAACATTCTCAAGTTGAAACACACTGGAGATGAACTAACATATCATAGGTTATGGTAACTTGTCACAGAACAGGGGCGGCATAGTAGCACAGTGGTTAGCACTGCTGCTTCACAGCACCAGGGATCTGGGTTTGATTCCACACTACCTGTGTGGAATTTGCACGTTTTCCGGATTCCTCCCACAATCTGAAAAATGTGCTGATTAGGTACATTCACCCAAATAGGTGCAGGAATGTAGCGACTAAGGTAATTTCACAGTAACTTCATTGCAGTGTAAGTCATACTTGTGACTAATAAATAAACTTTACTTTTATTTTATTTCGCATGCCTCATCAGAATGTAAGCCTTACTCCAAAACATAAAAAAAATTACAAGAAAACTTGTACACGTTAAAATATCCTTGATACCATGGAAAATGGAAGAAGAATTGAAAGGTGTAAAAAAGTGTTGGGTATTTTGGAGATCAAACAGTAAGATTTTACAACTCAGTCTACATTAATTTGATCTCAATAAATCTCAGATCACCATTCATATTTGCAGCAATCTTCATTCAAGACCATGTTACAAAATAGAATTTACACCAATACCAGTGCATCAAAGTACAAAGTCACTACCTCAACAGGGCATGAGAAACACAAAGATGCAAAATCATTAGCTTAAGAACAAATCAATGTTTTCACTAATAATATCACTGAATAGTATATATTGTGGTAAAACAGGCTTGTCCAACGTATGGTTTGCAGGCCACAATCCAGTCCACCATACTGCTTTAGCCAGCCAATGGACTCTGTTCAAAGTAAGAGTTAATTTTAATGAAAGACATGCAAAAATATATTCCTCCAATCAAAGACTATTTGTCTGCCACCTTTGCAGCTGATGAACATAAATGAGTGAGAAGTTAATGATCAAGGGAGAGGTCACGCGCACATGAATTTGCACACATGAGCCTGGGAGGGAGAGGGAACACAAGCAAGGGTGATGTTGTGCAGGCAGAAGAGTACAAGTTAAGGGCAAGGGAGTTAATCTTTTTAACTAGTTATTGAGCAAGTGTAAGAGTTTGAGAGGGGAGGAACTCTAAAATGGGGAATGAACACACACACACACCTTCTCCTCCTTTTCCCTCCCCAAAAACTTATCCACAAAATAGGCTCAGATGAATGCTATCAGGAATGAACACAAGGTCACTGTTAGTTTAAACCCAATTCCATAGCTTGGTCCCAGTCCATACCCCTTCCCTTGTGATGAGGGTTTGGCACTGTTTCTCTCTCCCACTACTTCTTTAGCAAAAAGGCAATATGGTTTTAGTGGTTATCTTTGGTATTTTAATGGTCATTGTCATGAATTATTCCTTTTTTAAACTATCGATTTATTGGTTCAACATCAATTTAAAAAATAACATGCCAAACCATTGCTCTGAAATTTGGTCAGCAGCCCCCTTAACTGAGAAAAGGGTTGGACAACCCTGTAATAAAACATGTAACATTCGGATACTCTGCTATCCCTATGCAACAGGCTGAACTGGCAGCAAAATTGCCATTTCTCTTTGCATAGTCATTGAATTACAGATCCGACCCCCAGAAATGTAAGCAGACACTTGTGAAGGTGCACTGAAATTGCACTATGTAGGTATACCACTTTCATTTTACATAAAATACTTAATTCTGTTTTGAAACTGTTCCATACCTGTTTTCAGTTTTGTATTAGCAGCTTCAGTCCGCCCCACTGAAATAAATAGAAACATTTTATGGCATGTACCATGCCTGAACTTGTAATTTTATGAAATGCTACTTTGTATTTGACTGCAGTTTACCGGATCCACTATATAAAACATTATGCATTGAACCACAAAGTTCAAAATGGGAACATTTAAAATTACTGCAATTTAACCAAACTTTCGATGAACCTTGGACCTAGTAGAACAAATAAAATTAAATAGCAATCTGTTCACTTCATCTCCACAACTGTACGTATGTGATGAAAGTAAACAACGGCATCAATTATTTAAAAAAACTCAAGTAGCACATTTCAATACTTCACTTGTGGAATAAAATCATTTGTCTACACTACAACACTAAAGAAAATCAAATGCAAGTTGTTAAAACATCCAATGCAACTCATCGCTTTTCATAAGTGCATCCTGCTCTAATGTTGGAAATTGCTCATTTACAACTACACTATTCTTTCTGACACATTGTATTTTTACATTATCTCCATTGCTAAATTCAAATTAACTAACTTTAACTTTAAAACAAAAAAAATTCAGTTAGATAATGAACTCAAAACACCTAGATCAATCAGGGATCAGTAACAAAGAAAATACAGGCCAGTTTGCTCAAGCCTATTTAATTATACCAATGTCACTCTGCCCTTCCCAATACAATATTTACCTTTCTGTAGTGAGAGTATTAAGACACCGAAAGTCTCAAACTAACCTTTGTTTAAAATGAGAAACATGCAAACATCTTCAAATAGACACCAACATGAAACAGATTAAAACAGTACTGAATTATACAACTTCAGACCAAAATAGTTGACAAAACGCATGTTCTCTAATCTCTAAATGCAGCTGAAAATTTACTGGCGGTGAATATTATTTTGATTAAATTATTGTTGTGGAAAAACTAAAATAATATTAAATTGCTTGCCATAGCTCTTTGAAATGAGCAGCTGCCAAACACAATACAATTATTGACTAGCCCACCTGGTTTGAGCTAGAAGTCAGCAGAGGGAATAACTGGGGATACTGACTCTTAAGACATTAGTAACTTTGGGCCGCAATTATAAGTATCATGTGATTTTGTTTCAACTCGCAATGCACTCAGTAAAAATCCTATTTCTATCACACACCCTTACAGATTTGGCCAGTGTGGATTCTACAATGCATAATAAAAAAGGTTTGGAATAATGTGACAAAATACTATCCATTGAATTATTGTGTTGGGAAAGTTACCGATTAGAACGTGGAACCTGATAAATGGGCTAAAATGGGCAAATGTCACATTGAGGATATCTGACTTCACAAACAGCGTTCACGACATGAACTAAAATGAAACAATATTATTTGATGTTTGTAGTGCACTCCCTTCTATATTAAACCTGTGAACGTAATTCTTAAGAGCAATGGCTGAAGCTAGTCCTCTGGCAGCCATCACGTGGAAGAAAAAATGAATTTAAAATTGGTCATCTGACAATTGTCCTAAAAAAATGGGCATTCCTCATCCCAATTCCTTCACGAAGAACGTGTTATAGTAGCTGTTCAAACGTACAGGACTGAAGAACTGTAAATAGGTTTACCACCTGTACATATATTTTTGAGAAATATATATGTACATGTCAGGCTTCACAATTGGCCAAAGTAAAGTCTTGAAAGCGACAGGCACAAAGCTTCTTCCAGTTGGAATATAAATGCAGCTAAATTCATGAGGAATCCTGAATATTACACTAAGCCTCAATCAACCTAGAAGAAAAAACATTTTTAGCAGCTATGATGCTCAACTGAAATGAAGGGCAAGATTTTCTGCGCAATCCACCATGTGAATGTGCCGTTGGCTGTTAGCAGGATCTTCTGGTCCCATCGTTGAACATACCCTTTGTTGCTGTGAAGGCTGTGGTGGGGTATGGCATCGGTGAGACCGGATTATCCTGCTGGCATGAACAACTGTAAAGTTCTGGCCACGATTTTCAAAATGAAATAAAGATCTAGCATCCATTTCCCCAACAAGCATTTAACCCTCAATAACCAACGTGGCTTAACAACTTCTATTTGCCAGTCAAAACATTGCATTAAGAAAGATCAAAGAAGAACTGAACAAACCTTGTTTGAAGTCCACACTTGGTGCCATGTGAGCATTTTCCGCTGTTCCAAAAACTGGTCCATGATCTGGAACCTGACTGGGCAGCTGCTGGGATTTGAGGTACAACAGGTGAGGATAATGAGGGTGCGGACACAAAAACTAGCACATGGAACATGCAACAGAGAGGAAAATAAGTCAAAAAAAGTTTCCCATGAAATTACACAGTAGGACAATAAATTCAAGAACAAAAAACAAAACCAAAACAAAGAGATGGAGTAAGCAGGATTGAGAAGGAAAAGAAAACAGGATTACCATTAACAAGGATAGACAACAGACAAAACTCTGCTATGCATTCTCACTGTTCCCTCTAAGAGTCCTTTTTGATCTATTGAGGAAGACTAGCCAATAACTCGCAATATGACAAAAATCAACATTTTCCCTCTCTCATTTAGCTCTCCTAGAAAATCTAAACAAGATAATCATTGACGGTTTGAGTTTGTTGTTGATTGAGAGATTTGTTATTGGGAAACATTTTACCATGAATAGTCTAGTACATGCAAAGATAGATTTACTAATTTTTAGAAAGAGACAGTTAACTTTGATGCTTAGTTACCAAAATATTTAATTAATGGTTATTATATACTGATGTTTGTATCTCTAAATACCATTACTTATCACTGTTCAGTTAATTCTAAAAAAGATTAAATTGGATAAATGGTCAAAAAGTTACAAATTAATCAACAACTAAATAAAATACTACAGCTTAATCTAAGTTCATGAATTAAGTGGAGTAAACAAATCAACCATTCAGCTATTATACTTTGTGCACTTATTATTCTCACTGCTCACAGAAGGATGCTTTATTCTGAATAAAAAAGTACTGATTAATTTCAAAGATCTGCTCAGAGGTCTTTACCATTTTAACTGCCAGAAAAATGGCAAACCATTACAACGAGGTGGGGATAGGGATGGAGAGAACAGGGGAGAGAAGGGGGCAGGGACAGAGTGTGTGCGCCAACTTTCATTTGCCACTTCCTCACAACAGAGAATGCAAGACTAGGTCTGTAAAATTAAGAACATGAATTGATAAGCTCATCATAACCTTCACCAACAAGTTCCAACCATTGTGGCACCTTACATCTTTACTACACAGCCAATGTCCTCATTTTTAATTTATGGTGGCTGCTGTTATATACACCCACCTTAGTTCTTCTCAAACTTTTCTGTTGTCAAAGATGGGCCATGAATTCAATTCTATTTGAAATGCTGTGGAACAAACTTTTTTTTAAATGCTCTCTAGAGCAAGGAAGATATACTTGGATCTAAAACTAAATATAATTACTCTTTTAAAAACACAATGTGAACATAAACAAGTGGTTAGAAAGAGAGCACTGATATGCAAATACATTGATCTACAGTTTTAGGAAATTGCTTTCAGACTGAAGGAACAAATTCGGAAAACCAGGCCAAAATTCAAACAGCTTCAAATTACATGGATGCTCTTTCATAAGAGACTTCAGTTCCGAATGCTGGTGAACCATTTAATTTTACTGAAATCCATTCTCATCCTATAAATAACTGGGCACCATCTCATACCCAACACAATAGCACTGATGACATGCATAAACATATTTATGGTCCAAATTTAGTGGTAAAGGTGGACAAGCTAATGCAATTTTTTTTTCCATATAAAGAAAAATGTAATATATAACTGAAATTGTTCTGGCTGCAACCTCACCACTGAATGCCTTTGTAAAAACGCTTCATATATACTGCTAAAAGTTAAAATTAGATCTTGACACTGAAATTCATCTTTTGAAATTAATGTGAAACGCTCTTGTTTCTTCCCTCTCCCCAACTTTATTTGTAATTTTTAAACTTAGAGGGAACATGATACATCATACACGTCAGAAAGACAGACAAATAGTTAAAGCTTAGTACAACATGAAACATGGACAATATTTTAAACAAGTACAAGCATACATTTCACAAAGTTTGATTTCAGCAAATGTCAATTTTGTTTTAAAGCTCAATAATACATTGCACAGTAGTTATAATACATAATATACAACTATGGCGATGCCATTCAGAACACAAGTGAGTGTGAGAGCTGTGCTTGTCCTTCCCCCAAATCCACTTTACCATACCAGATAAATGAGGAAACCAGTGATCACATGTTGTCTGTACTTGTGACACGACCACAGAATCACATTAATATTGAAGCTGGTAGTCAAGTTCCCCACAAATCTAGGTTTTGCATGCTTTGCTAATTTTCACTAAGAGTGAGCAAACCAGAACAAAACAGAAATGGTAATGAAATTAGGTGAAAATGAAGTTCAAAATTCAAAATCATATTTAAATGCATAGTTACTCAGATGCTTTTGAAATACTGAATGTGTGGCTGAAACATTACCGGTTCTACTCATTGTAAATCAGTGGCTGAATTTATAAAGGTTGCAAAATGAGGTAATAAAATTGTACCAAATTTACTTTTATTTTGCAAAGATTTTAAATAGCACACACTAGATTATTAATTTTTAATTATCTTTATTTCTCACTATTTCATACATACTAACCCAATGTGAAATGAAAACTAAGGATTTTCTCACTGGATGTGTATTATGCCAAATTACTTGGTAATTATGGTCACATGCGAAGTTTTAAGATTTGTATATGTTACCAAGAACATTTCTATGTTACACACTGATGCTCAGGTTTACTCCCAAAACATCTGCAATTAATTGGGAATTGCTGCACATTGGTATATGTATTGGATCACTCAATTTTAATAACATTAAATGAATTTCAAAAAAAAACCAGGAAATGCATTAAAAACTTGCTTGAAGCAATTATTTTACAGAGGAAAAATAAGTCATTTAAGTTAATAACGACAGTATCTCCCCTCACACTAATAAATGGAGAACTGCTTTATGCTTACATTTTACTGCTGTGGCTAGAAGCACCACAATGGTCTTTCTTGATCTAGAGTCAGAGTCACAGAGGTTTACAGCACGGAAACAGACTCTTTAGCCTAACTTGTCCGTGCTGCCCAGTTTTTACCACTAAGCTGGTCCCAACTGCCCGCATTTGGCCCATATCCTGCTATACCCATCTTATCCCTGTAAATATCTAAATGCTGTTTAAAAGACAAAACTGTACCTAGCTCTAAAAGTGCCTCTGGCAGCTCATTGCAGACACCCCACCATCTGAATGGGAAAATTGCTTCTTTGGATCCTTTAGTATCTCTCCCATCTCATCTTAAACCTATGCCCTCTAGTTTTAAACTCCCCACCTTTGGGGAAAGACGTTGATTATTTACCTTATCCATGTTCCTTATTATTTTAAAGGCCTCTATATCATCCCTAAGCCTCCCAGTCTACCCAGCCTCTCCTTATAACTCAAACCATAAAGTCTCTAGTAAATCTTTTCTGCATCCTTTCCAGTTTAATAATATCCTTTCTATTACTGTATACAGTATTCCAAATGTAGCCCTATTAATGTCTTATACAACTTCAACAAGACATCCCAACTTCTGTATGCAGAAATTCTTCTTCACCACTCTGTGACTCCACTAGATCTCTTTGTTCTATAACTTTCCATATTGTTCTACCATTAACTGGCTGGATTCAACCTACCTCACATTTATCTAAATTAAATTCCATCTGCCATTCATCTGCCCACTAACCCAATTGATCAACATCGCATTGCAATATAACATATAATAAAGCTGTCTATATTTTTATTCCAAAGTGTTATTTTCCCTAGATTATAATATTTACTCAAATTAAAAATGGAGCATTGTTTTTATACAATCAAAGAATGCAGACATCACTAGCAAATCCAGCATTTATTGCCAATTATTAATTGCCCTGAGAACGTAGTGACTTCTTGACAATGGAATAGGTTTTTTTGCCATTTCAGAGAGCAGTTAACAGTCAAGGATATTACTATGGGTCTGGAGTCACACATAGGTCATCCATGCAAGGACAGGTTCCTTTCCTAAAGGGCGTCAGTGAACCAGATGCATTTTTATGATAATTCAGTAGTTTTGAGGTCATCATTACCAATACTCTTTTTTTCCATCCAGATTTATTTAACCCAATTTAAAATGCCTACTCCTATGGTGGAGTCTGAGCTCACGTCTTCTGATCTTTGATCTGGGCCTCTGGATTATTAGTCCTATTGCAAAACTACCATGCCACCATTCTTAGCTAAAAGCCATTGTGTACAACTGCTGAAAGCAATTGTGATCCCATTATCTGTGATGGATTACACGCAAAAATTTTCCTTTTCAAAATCTTTGGGCTAAAGGTTTGGCAAGATTGCTTCTCTTGTCAGCAAGATCAGCTGG
Organism: Sphyrna mokarran; assembly: GCA_024679065.1. Lineage (NCBI taxonomy): Eukaryota > Metazoa > Chordata > Chondrichthyes > Carcharhiniformes > Carcharhinidae > Sphyrna > Sphyrna mokarran. Next base: position 34,084,974 of record JAGIQG010000028.1, read on the forward strand.
CACTTAAGCCTCCAGCCGATCTGGCAGCTCATCAGTCTGCTCTCAGAATTTACAAGAATAGCCAAAAAGATTAAAGAATTATTTGAACACCTTCAGCGAATCTGTCAGCACCATTCCTAAGCAATATGGAAGAGTGCACATCGGCTTAGATGTTCACCATTAATGCTGTAGTTGATGCTTTGGCTGACTGTCTAGGGCTTATTGCAGGAATAATGAGAATCAGGAAGTTGAAAATACATTTGACTGGGTAACCGTTGTTGTGTGTGGAGATACCGGTCTCGGACTGGGGTAAACACAGTAAGAAGTCTCACAATACCAGGTTAAAGTCCAACAGGTTTATTTGATAGCAAACGCTACTAGCTTTCAGGACTCTGCCTCTTCATCAAGTAAGTTCTGATCAGAACTCTCCACCTACCTGACAAACAGGCAGAGCCCCGAAAGCTAGTGGTGTTTGCTACCAAATAAACCTGTTGGGACTTTAACCTGGTGATGAAACACTTCTAACTGTTGCAGCACCAACAGTTACTTTGGCAACAAAAGAAACTGAGGTAGAGCTGGCAGTTGATGCAGTCCATTGCTGATAGGAAGGACAATGCATTTATATAGCACCTTTAATGCCACAATATGTTTCCATGGGGTGTTTCACCAATCTTCCCTGCACTTACGACCAAAATTTGATACACCAAATAAGGAGATATCAGGCAGGTGCTTACAAGGAACAGAAGGATCTTGAGGAACAGAAGGATCTTGGTGTATGTGTCAATAGATCCCTGAAAGTAGGCAGTCAAGTGGATAAAGTTGTTAAGAAGGCATATGGAGTCTTAGCTTTTATTGGTAGGGGGATTGAATTTAGGAGCCGCAGCATCATGTTGCAACTGTACAAAACTCTAGTGCGGCCGCACTTGGAGTATTGTGTGCAGTTCTGGTCGCCACATTATAAGAAAGATGTGGAGGCATTGGAGAGGGTACAGAGGAGGTTTACCAGGATGTTGCCTGGTATGGAGGGCAGGTCCTATGAAGAGAGATTGAAGGATTTGAGGTTGTTTTCGTTAGAAAGGAGGCGGCTAAGAGGGGATCTTATTGAAGCATATAAGATGATTAGAGGTTTAGATAGGGTGGACAGTGATAGCCTTTTTCCTAGGATGGAGAAAGCTAGCACGAGGGGACACAGCTTTAAATTAAGGGGTATGAGTTATAGGACGGATATCAGAGGTAGGTTCTTTACTCAAAGAGTGATTAGGGAGTGGAATGCCCTGCCTGCAGCTGTTGTAGATGCGCCAAGTTTGGTGGCGTTTAAGAGGTTAATTGATAAGTATATGGAAGAGAAGGGAATGGTTTAGTTTGGAGGGGCATTGCTTTTTATTTTGGTCGGCACAACATCGAAGGCCGAAGGGCCTGTTCTGTGCTGTATTGTTCTATGTTCTATGTTTTAAGGTAGGTTTTAAGGAACATCTTAAAAGGAGAAAAGAGGTAGAGAAGCAGAGAAATTTAAGGAGAGGATTCCAAACTTCAGCAGCTGAAGGCATAGTCATGAACAGTAGATTAAAATTAAGGATGTTCAACAGGCCAGAATTAGGGCATCACAGTACCTGAAGGTTTAAATCTAAAAAGTAAGAGACATGAGACTGTGAAGGGGTTTGAAAATAATGATAAGAATTTTAAAAGAGGCACTAGTTAACCAGAAACCATTGTAGGCCAGTGAGCACAGACGGAATGAGCAAACTGACTTGGTGTAAATAAGGACAGGGCAGCAGTACGATCTTAAGTTTACAGAACATAGACGTGTGTGGGCGGCCAGGAGTACACTGGAATAAGGAAGTCTAGAGTAACAAAGGGAGAATGGTGGGGAAGCATCTCGATCAAAGGGCAACCAAAGTAACAATGCCATGTGGAGACTCATCTGGTAAAAGCGGAGTCCTTTTTATTATGGCAGGTAATTTAGATTCACTCTCTATAATAAGCCCCCAGTTGAGTCCAACTGCCATAGCTTATATATAGCAAACACTGTATCTGATTAAAGAATATGATGGAGTGAAGATAGCATTTTAGTGCATTTGATTTTATCTTTCCAGAACACTAACCCTTCCACCATATTAGAGAACTTCACTGATTCTTAAATGCAACTACTCTTTCCTGCTAACTTGTCCCAATTGTTAACCACCTCTTGAAAGAAGCATTTTAATTTTTGTCCTCAATCTGCCCTGCACAGGCCTGAACCAAAGTATCACTTGGTTTTCCTTTAATAAGTACCTTGACAAAGGTCCCCTCTGGTACATGCCAAAATTAACCTAAAATGGATCAAAGCTAACAACTCTAAACAACGTCAACTTTTAACTAAGAGCTAGTTTGTACTGAATGCTATTTACTTAAGTTAAAGTAGTCAGGTATTTTTCTAACTACCTGAGGTGGAGTGGGCGTGGAGCTTGGCCTCACTACAGGTGGTGTAGGGTTTCTGCTTCCACCTCCCCCTGACAATATTTCTTCGGTGATGTCCTTGCCTCCCTGGTTTGGATCACGGATTCTAATCTGCAGAAGTGAAAGCAACACCGTATTAAACTGTTACAACCTGATCATTATTTCCAACATTTTGACTTTCTAAATAACACATTTTTTAAAAAATATAGAACACTGACAGATATCATAAACAAAATTGAATTTCTCTAGCCATAATGGTAAGAAAGTAACTCAAATATTCTGCAAGCTGTTTTTTTTTTAAAGATTAACTGCAGGATGTAAATGTCTTCCAATATTAACAGTGTGAGGTACTTAGAAAGAGACCATTATATAGCTTCAATAGCATGGCACAATTAAAACACACTGGACAAGTAATAAGAAACTGCACTATTAATCAAGTCAAAACAGAAATTAATTGCTGCAGTACACAAGCCCTGAAACATTCCTTGATTAGCCTTCTCCAATGGCAGTGCAGATCAATTTGAATCAAGTAAAATCTAATACCCCATCTTTTGATAAATGCCATATATTATTAACACATTAGACAAAGATTAGCCAAGCTAGCTCTGGTATGGATATAAAATAGTGCTCTGTCTAAATGTAAAGGTGAAGCAAGGGAAGGTTGAAGATGCCTAACCCTCTAGCATATCTGCTTTCAAGATGGTGACCTCGGTCTTAGGTTTCCAAACAAGTATTAATTAAGTCAAGAGGCTTTGAGAGCATGAGGAAGAAAAAAGAACAACAATGAGTATACACTAGAAATGATAAACTACATAAGCATTTTAAACAGAGTGGCCAAAAATCAAAAGTGAATGTTGACAGATGCCCCAGATTTGGTAAGAAGTGTATTGCTACAGCCAGTCAGCAGCATTATGCACTTTGAAAAGATCAGGCTATCACTGCTGCAATTGTGCTAAGGCACGTGTTCTGCATGTTTTAATTTCTGGCAATAAACCTTGTTAGCTAATTTGGAACCCAATGCTAGCTGTAATGCTTGTATTGATATGCTATCTTCTGGAATTGCTTGATGGGAAATAAAATGCAGCTAGCATTGGTGATCTAGCATTCTGGGATCTAAAGGATATGTATCTTTGCAGTGGTAAAAGAACTGCAGACTTGCAGCTTCTGGTTCACTGGGCACGTACAGTCTATTCATATAAAATGACTGAGATAGCTGCAAGAGTGAACAACCCAGTACTATACTGCAAAATTACATCAGACTTGCATTAGGAAATTCTACTGTCCCTTATCCTGACAAAATCATCACCATCTAAAGAGTTTTCTCAATTTGAATACCAATTTTCAACTGTCTAAACCTGTAGAGAAAAACTCAATTTCATGGAATCCTCCTGCGCTGTCTTTATGGGATGTGGAGACTCTTCCACTGTATAGGAACCTTAATTTAACTTCAGAAACTCCTTCCCTCAGTAGCATTCACATTAACTTTTAACAACAGGACAAAAATAACTTTCGCGTAGCGCTAAACAAAGTTGCAGTATTAGATCGGCAGAATCAAAGACTTTGTCACAAAACACTTCTAAATGGCAGAATTGATTAGAGTCAGCACGGATTTATGAAAGAGAAATCATGCTTAACAAATTTACTGGAATTCTTTGAGGATGTAACTAGTAAAGTTGATGAAGGGGAGCCACTGGATGCTGTTTATTTGGACTTTCAGAAAGCTTTCAATAAAGTTCCACATAGGAGATTAGCGTGTAAAATTAAAGCACATGGGATTGAGGGTAGTGTATTGAGACGGATAGAAAACTGGTTGGCAGACAGGAAACAAAGCATAGGAATAAATGGGTCTTCTGAATGGCAGACAGTGACTAGTAGTGTACTCAGTACCCAGTAATTCAGTACATACATTCACGATTTAGATGAAGGAACTAAATGTAGTATCTCCAAAGTTGAGTGAGTGGGCAAATAATTGGCAGATGCAGTATAATCTGGATACATAAGAAATAGGAGCAGGAGTAGGCCATCGAGCTCTTCAAACCTGCCAGCCATTCAATAAGATTATGGCTGATCTGAAGTGGATCAGTTCCACTTTCCTGCTTTCTCCCCATAATCCTTAGTTCTTTTGTCTGTCAGAAATATATTCAGCGAGGTAGCCTCCACCACTTCAATGGGCAGAGAATTCCAGAGATTCACTACCCTTTGAGTGAAGAAGTTCCTCCTCAACTCTGATCTAACCTGCCCCCCCCCCCCCACCTTATTTTGAGGCTGTGCTCTCTAGTCCTGCTATCCTTTCCACACGGGAAGAATTTCTCTTCCTCTACCCTATCTATCTCCGTTATTATCTTATACATCTCTATAAGATCCCCCCTCAACCTTCTAAACTCCAATGAGTACTGACAACAAGTACAGATACATGTGCAGTTATCCACTCCGGTAGCAAAAATGGGAAGGCAGATTACCATCTGAATGACCGTAGGAAAGGGGAGTGTGCAACGTACAGCAGTCACTGAACGCAAACATGCAGATGCAGCAGGAAAAAAGATGGCAAATGGTATGTTGCCTCTCAGTGAGAAAATTCAAGGACAGGAATACAGACAGATGTCTTGATGCAATTATACATGGCAGGCATTAATGAGGCCATACCTTAATATTGTGTGTAGTTTTGAACTCCTTATCTGAAGGAGAATATTCTTGCTCTGAAGGGAGTGCAGAGAAGGTTTACCAAACTGATTCCTGGAATGGCAGAACTGACATATGTGGAGCAATTAAGTTGGTTAGGATTGTATTTCTTGGAGTTCAGAAGTGTGAGGATGGATCGCATAGAAACCTATAAAATTCTAACAGGATTAGACAGGATAGATGCACGAAGGATGTTCCCAACAAAGGAGTGTCCAGAGCCAGGGGTCATAGTCTGAGGATACAGGGACATTTAGGACAGAGATGAGGAGAAATTTCTTTACCAGAGAGTGGTCAGTCTATGGAATTCACTACCACAGAAAGTAATTGAGACCAAAACAAAGAACAAAGAACAAAACAGCACGGGAAACAGGCCCTTCGGCCCAACAAGCCCGCGCCGCCACCCCGATGTTCCCACCTCTACCCGTGATTCCTGTCCATGTTTATAGACCTATGGATTAAAAACCAAATTTGAGACAATTTAGGGAGAATTTGTTTTGCCAATTAGCCTAAGAGCACATCTTTGGGATCTGGGAGGAAACTGGAGCACCCAGAGAAAACCCACGCAAGCACGGGGAGAATGCGCAAACTCCCACAGATACAGGCCCAAATCCATGTATCTGCACAGCGCAGCGATAGTCACTGAACTGTCATGTTGTCCATCAGATGGTCCAGGTCAAGCATGCATAGACAACAAGGTGGACCAAAGCACCATTGAATGTTTTCAAGAAGCAGTTACATACAATACTTGAGGCGAAGGGGATCAAAGAATATGGTGGAAGGCTATTGAGATGGATGATGATCAACCTTGTTCATAATGAATGGTGGAGCAGAATGACCTGCTCCTCCTCTCCTATTTTCTGTTTCTATTTCTATGATTTGCACCTTGAGCAAGATACAGCTCATTTTATCCAGAATCAATCCCCAGTGTAACAACATGCACATTTTCATGGTGTCAAAGGATCAAGATTTGGTTTCTCTCTTCCTTTTTATATATCTAAAGAAGCTGTTACTGCCTGATTTAATATTATGTGCTAATTTACCCTGACAGTTATCTTCTCTACTTTTTTTTTGGTCACCTTTTGTTGATTTATAAAACTTCCCCAATCCTCAGGCTTATCACTATCTTTGCCAAGTCATATGCTTTTTCTTTCAATCTAATACTACTCAACTTTCTCGGTTAACCATTGTTGATTTATCCCCCTTCCTAGAATCCTTCTTCCTCACTGGATTATATCTCTGTTGTTAGTCATGAACCATTGTCAAAAATGTCCGCTACTGCTGATCAACAGTCTCTTCTGCTAAACTCCTAAAGTCCATTCAAGCCAGCAAGAGTGAGAGTAAGAGAGCGACTGTGTGAGACAGTGAATCATTTAGCCCATCCTGTCCATGCCTGCTCAAAGACACCCTAGTACTCATTCTAATCCCATCTTTCTGCAAATGGTCCATAGGCTTGTAACTTACGGCACTTAAGGTGCGCATTCAGGTACTTTTTAAATAAATTTAGCGCTATGCTTCCACCACCAACTGAGGCAACAAATTCTAAACATCCACCACTCTGCATAAGAAGTTTTTCTTCATGTCCTCTCTACACCTTCTGCCATTTATTTTGAATTTATGACCCTTGGTTTTTGAACTTGTTGCCAGAGGAAACAAAATTATCCTGTCTACTCTATTTGTGCCTCTTACAAGTTCATGCATCTTAATCATGTCACTCCTCAGCCTTCCCTGTTTCAAAGAAAATAACCCCAACCTCTCCAATCTCTTTTTATAGCTGCAATTCTCCAGTCCTGGCAACATTCTTGTAAACTTCTCTGCACTGTCTCCAAAACAATTATATCCTTCCTACAATGCAGTAACCAGAACTGCACACAATACTCCAGTTTTGGCCTCACCAGTATCTTATACAGTTTCATCATTTTATTCCAACTTTGGAATTCTATATCTCTGCAATAAAGGAGTGTATTTCATATGCCTTCTCCACAATCTTATCTACTTGTACTGCTACCTTGCACACCAAGATCTCTCACTTCATCTACACCTCTCAGTACATTCTTGCTTATTGTATATTCCCTTTCACCGTTTGACTTCCTTAAATACATTACTTAACTCTTATCAAAGCTGAACTCCATCTGCCACTTTCCTGCCTGCTCCAGCAACCTATCATTTTGGAGCTTACAACTATCTTCTATACTATCCACTATTCAGCCAATTTTTGTGCCAACTGAAGGTTTTCCAATTGGCTCCCCACATTCAAATCCAAATTGTTAACCAAAAGCAGGGATCCCAGCACCTAGCCCTGCGGAACACCACTTGAAACAGTCTTTCATTTGCAAGGTCAGCATCAACCATTACCCTTTGATTCTTCCCAATCCAAGATCATTTTTTTGCCATCATACCTATTCCATCTCATACTATAAGCAACCTCATCACTCTTTTTGTCTTGCCTATCTTATGAAAAGTCAAATGCCCCTAAATATTTAGTTCCCAGCTTTGATCTCCTTTCAACCATGCCTCTGCAAAGGTTATAAGATCACACTCATTAACTTAATTTGTGCCATTGATTCATTTAATTTGTGCCAAATACTTTTACATTTAAAAGCCATTAATTTTGCTCTTTTACTATGTGCCCACCCTTTAACCTTATTTTCTGACCTTTTTAAGTTTGTACACTTTCCCTTTGAGTGCTATCTAAATAGCTGCTTGCAGTGTTGCCATATCCTTTCGCTTTGTAAGCAGAAGATGGTTAGTAAGTTTGTCTTTTTAATACTTTGCCTGAAGATATCTGTGAACACGTTAACTCTATTTCTTGCACTCACACGCATGGTCCTATTACCATTGAGAATGGAAATATTTATAAAGCCTCACTCCGAAAAGTTAGATTGTTCATTCTGATCCAACTTCTATAGGATCACTAAACTGATTATAACTTGATGCTTTTGGTGTGCAGATAACCCTGCATAATAGAATAAGATTCTTGCTTACTGAAGCTAGTGCTTCAGTAAGCTAGGGCCTAGTGCTGCCCTTGGTACAACCTTCAAAATTACAGTGAAGCAGTTCCAATTCCATGCCTTGATAGTAATGGGGGGCGGAGTGAGCAATACAATATAACATAACACTAGAATGCAGTGGTTTATAATACTGCTGTTGATGGCCCACAGTCCTCATGAATATCCAGTTCTGGAAAGCTACACCTGGCCTCGTCAGTCCCACTAATTAAATGCCACACTAAAATAATGAAGCACGTTATCTCTATGGAAGCATTTCAAGATGCAAAATCAACTATACCCAAAACTGAGATGGAGTCATTCATAGGCTAATTCTATAGGAAACTAGGTGCACAGGTGGCAACTAACTCCCACCATTTAAAGCAACACAATATCCCACCACTCCTTGAAGTCACTCAGCTAGATAGAAAGCTCTCCTTCCTTCACAGGTACTGAATTATAAAAATGCAATGATTACACTTTTTAAATATTTCCATTTTGTGGGCAGAAGCCAGTAAATTCACTCTGCTATGTCTGTGCTGCCTCTATTATGCTAATAAAATAAACAGACATTTTTGGAAAAAATGACAGATGGAGACTACTGAATGCTTTCAAATTGACAAATTCAGCCTACATCAACTGCATATTAAAATCTTCACATTGAACACTAGACACATAACTAAACGGCTGAACAATTTTCCCAAAGTTGTGTCAAGATAGTTGCGATTGGCGTGTTATGAATTAAACCTTAATTTCACTCATCTGCACACATTCAGGAAAGGAAGCAGCATATGGCATGTCATACCGTTTTCTTTTCCCTCTTTGTTGGAGGTGGTGGCGGTTGCGTAGGCACTATCAAAGGTGCAGACGGCGAATACACAGGTTGACTGTAATAGGATGGTGCTGGTAAAAGAAAAAGCACATTAGAATTCATCATCACTGCTGTGCAATTTTGATGGAAGGAACTTTCAGACTTTCTAAATCTCACATGCTTTACAAATGAGGCATATTTTGCTTTTAAGTTGCCACTAGCAATTCAATTGCGGGCAGAGTCCTCTAGATGCAGAGAGCTCAGAAGTCTCTCCACATCAAGATGACACCAGAATCAAACATGCACTGCTGAGATGCCCACTGCCAATGTAGATAAGGGACACAAAAACAGAATGCTGCATCAGGGCCCCAGGGCTCTGTGATTAAACAGACACGGAACCTATTCCAGCCACAGAATGAGAAGCAGATTCTATGTATCTTGTTACCCACAATATTTCTGCCATTCTTACTTTAGTGTGTGGTTACATAGGTTGCTACTGTTTTGTCTTTCCTCCAAAACTCGCAATTACGATTGTATTGATGAATCAGTGAAGTGCGTGAACAGATTAAAAGATGGAGTTGTTTCAAAGCAAGGCGTGGGCAAAATGACAATGATAACTTCTGAATTAGTGAATGCAAAGATCATTCACCAATATTTGGCTGACATCTCTTGTTGCAGATGTACAGTTATATTGTTGAAAAAGTCTATTTTTAATTAAAACTCTGGTTGCTGATGCTACTGACCAGAGCATGAATTAGCTAGTTCCTGATGGCACTAATAATATCTGGAGGATTGTTGTGACAAGTAGGTAGAACTGTTGTAGCAGTCTGCTTCAGTTCCTGCTCTTCCCTTCACCAGAGCCTTCAAGTCTGTAGTTCAAATACTGTCATCTAAATCTATGTGCTTTTCTTAAAAAAACACAAAATGCTGCTTTAAAAGAGAACTGTAACGTATAAGCCACTTGGTAAAAAGCAATGGAATCTACATTCTCTTGTCATGTTATTTGGTGGGGCTAGTCATAGAATTGACTTTGGGGTCTGCACACTTCGTGGACCCTGAATATAATGCACAACATGTAAGGTAAGACTACAGAAACTCTATTTTTGGGACAAAAGGGCCACAGGTGTGAGTGAAACTATTACAGCAGCAATACAAAATGGTGAGGATTGAGGACAAAAAACAGAATATATCTGCTTAACTAGCAAACAGGTTTAGGGAGCAGAAGATAATATGAGGAGGATTACAGGGAAATACTGAAACACATCTCTGAACATATCTTAGTGCTCCTCATCCTTTCAGTTACATTCTTGTTGATGGATTCGCTACATATTAAGTGAAACCTTCCTTAATTTACACCACAATCACGTTCCACTATATATCGTCATATGATAGCACCCACCCATTTTTCACTCATGAAGCATTTTTCCATTTTAAATAGGAATAGCTGTATCTTTTTCCTGTAACTTGTTCACTCACTTCCCAGACTAATTATTTTCACTCTCTTCATTATCTGTCTTCCCTCATGAACAGTCATTCTTAAACCAGAAGCGATCAGTCTACAGACATGCCAAACTAATCCAGATGGAGTCATAATATTGGAAGTGATACATAACCGAAACAAAGTAGTACTGAAAAGCTCTTTTTTTTAATGGTCCATCCAGTGAGAATAAAGAAAATCTCACTTGGATCAGCAGGTTCACAGCAGCAAAGCTTCAGATCAAAGTCTTACAGACATCACTGACCTCCCTGTACAGTTTACTACTTGTCACAACCTTTTTGTTTGTATTAAGGTACAAGTACTACCCACCATTATGTGCGAGGACACCATACTTCCATATTCAGAAGATTGCATGAGCGCACGAAATCAAAAGCTTCTGTCTGCATTACTTGTAGGACACTGAACCAGTGATTATCGTCTCAACATAAATTGAATACAGGGAGTCTGACAGATCTATATAACTATTCACCTTCACACAATGAAGCACAGGATTTTCTAAACTCTGGCGCCTAGCCACATCAGCTCATTCTTTGCAAGTCTGATCTTTGAACTTTTCTGACACGACCAGCTGATTCACAGCAATGTATTCTCACATTTCAGCTCCAAGGCAGGCAATGTGCCAGAAATACAGCTGTAGGTAGCCCTTACCACCACAGCACTTTCACCCGTGTATACTCACTGTGCAGCGCCTAAGGTCAAAACTAATAGTCAGCCTGTGTTTTGTTCTTACAGAAAGAATTTAATAAATATTCCAAAATGCCTCTTACAAAACTATTTTATCCAAGTAAACATATGCAATCATATGGACCAAAAGCTTAAGTCCTGGTCTTTGTTAAATTAACTAACCACGCTGAAAGCAACAGCAAAGCATTTGGTCTTTGTCCCTAGGCTGTAGCAACAAAGGCATGCTGGAGTAGCAGAGGACATTTGCCATCTACTCCCAAATGAAAAACAGCTACTCGAGGGTGGTATAAAAGAGTTGTCAATATTTACAAAATTATACCCTTGCATACAAGTCATCATCACCAAGATGAAATGAGAACATTTAGGTGAGGGAGGTTTAAGGAATTGAATTGCAACTAGAGATTTCAAATTAGTTCACATTTTGCTCACAGTGACACCCACTTTACATTTAATGAAAAAACCCAGCAGACCAATCAAGGTAATGTTTGCAAACAACTGCCCAAGAGATCTGCAATTACTGTTCATCTCTCAGAAAAGAAAATTGTTTCAAATCTTCATTCTCAGTAGGAAAATCTATAGTTGGTATCAGCAACAGGGTTTCAGCAAGTGATTCAATAGGAGTTCTGCAAATCAGCACCATTTCTAGCAGTGGCAACTGTGATATGCCTACCAAAAAGCATGCAGTACAGAGAAAGATTTTTTTCTATTAATTTATGAAATGTAAGCATTGCTGGAACCCTTTAAGAGGGAGGTGATGGGCTACCTTCTCAAGCAGCTGCAGTCCATGTAATGGAAGTACTTCTAAAGTATTAAATAGGGAATTCGAGGATTGACAGAGAAGGAACAGTGACTTGAAGGGGGACTTGCTGGGAGTGATGTTTCCATGCATCCGTTGACCTTGGCCTTGGTAGAGGTCACAGGTTACATAAATGCTACCAAAGGCGGCTTAATGAGTTAATGCAGTGTATCTTATAGATTAAAAATGTCACAGCCAAGGTGGAATGGGATGCCAATCAACTAAGTTGTTTTGTCTGGATGTTGAGCTTTGGTCACTGGAACTATATACTCAGCCAGGAAAGTGGAAAGTACTCCATCCCCTGACCAGACTTTTTCTGAGGGAGGGGGTTTAGGTTTTGAATCACTTGCTCAGGATACCGAGCCTCTGACCTGCTCTTGTCACCACAGTATTTCTGAGGCTGTTCTAGTTAAGCTTCTGGTCAATGGTGATCACCACATTGATGAAAGATTTAGATAACAGGAATGCCACCAAATATTTTGATTCTTGGGTTCAATTTGCTCTTGTTAAATAGGATCACCGTCTGGAACTTACTGGAAAGACAGAGAGAATCTGATGAACTGGTGCAACGACAATAATTTCTCCCTCAATGTCAACAAAATAAAGGAGATCAGGACTTCAGGAAATGTAGTATAGAACATGCCCCTGCCTTCATCAACGGGGATGAAATAGAAATGGTCAAGAGCTTCAAGTTTTTAGGTGTCCAGATCACCAACAACCTGTCCTGGCACCTCCATACCAACACTATAGTTAATCCCACAAACGTCTCTACTTCTCAGAAGACTCAGGAAATTTGGCATGCCCGCTACAACTCTCACCAAATTTTACAAAACTTTTATAGAAAACATTCTTTCTGATTGCATCACAGGTGGAATGGCTCCTGCTCTGCCCAAGACTGCAAGAAATTACAAAGGATTGCAAATGAAGCTCTGTGCATCACACAAATCAGTCTCCCATCCATTGGCTCTGTCTACACTTCCCATTGCCTCAGAAAAACAGCCAGCATAATTAAGGACACTATGCACCCCAGACATACTTTCTTCCACCTTCTTCTGTCAGGAAAAAAAACAAAAAAGTCTGAGGGCATGTACCAAACGACTCAAGAACAGTTTCTTCCCTCCTGTCATCAGACTTTTGAATGGACCTATGGCACATTAAGTTGATCTTTCTCTATAACTAAAACAGAAAATGCTGGGAAATCTCAGCAGGGCTGGCAGCATCTGTATGGAGAGAAAAGAGCTGATATTTGAGTCCAGATGACTCTTTGTCAAAACTGGGAAGCTATCAAAGATATGATCTTCTCTACACCTTTGCCATGACTGTAACACTAATTTCTGCACTCTCTCCTTTCCTTCTCTGTATTTTGTCTGTATAGCATGCAAGAAATAATACATTTCACTGCATACTGATACATATGGCAATAATAAATCAAATTAAACATACCATCCCAAGCCAGAACATTGCCAATGTGTATCAGGGCCTGGACATGGACTGCTTCATTACCTGAAAAGTTGCAAATTGAATTGAATGCGATCAGCAGCAAATCTCTCAATTTCTGATCTTATGATAGATGGATGAAGGAGCTGAAATTGTTTGGGCCTCTGATACTATTCAAAGGAATTCCTGCAGAAACACTCAGACTGAAAAGATTAGCCTCCAACAATGAAACCATTTTCCTTTGTGTTAAATGTGACTCCAGCATGGTTCCATGTGGCTGTGTATTCACACAATTTCAACATTACCTAATTAACAATTAGGACCAGAAGGATCCTCTGCAGGAACTGACAGCTCACATCTTACACTAGTTGATCACTCCGTACAGAGAAATGACAGTAAAATGCTTGGAAGGATAATTCCAGACCACTATGATTTTTTGTATTTTAGTGAATTTTTGGAAAGATGATGGAAAAATAATTAATGTTGCAAGTACCCTACCTTTGTAACATGCAATTGTGAAAACATAACAGCATTTAGTACCTTAACTGCATATAAAACTAATTCAGTCCATTCAAATGTCTAGCTTTGGATATACTTAATTTAATTTTGTATCTGGTGAACATATAGCCAGGTGTTGCAATTGCTTTAAACCCTCAGTGCCACAACAGCCTAGCCACAACTGATCAAATGTCACTGACTACGGATTCTCACACCTGCAAATTTCATCGCCCAACATATCAGATCCCAGAAATATCACTGTTGCCCTATTACTGATTGGCTTTTTCCATTACGAAAGCAGCTAAACATTTTCCAAAAAACTCTCTCAATGGCAACATATCTGCCATCACAACAGCCCTACATTATGCATCCACAAACAAAATGTTTGGTTTGGGCAATGACACTGTCACCTCTGTTGAGAAAGTTCTATGTTTACGCTCTATTTTAGCAAGGGTAGTTCAGATTCAGCAAAGCCACATGACAGTATTACAATATTGCGACTACTGTCTTGTAGATAAGAATTAAAGCTCCACTACAATATAGTTTAGCAATCATTAGGCTGTAGTACTAGTAATCCAGAGATTGTACTCTTAAGCCCTGCCATGGCAATGAGAACCAAAAATTTGAAAAAATTTGTATCGGTAAAATGGAAGTTATTAAGCAATATAAAAACACAACTGGTTTGCTAATGTCCTTCAGGGAAGAAAATTTGACGTCATTATCCAGTCAGGCTACTCCAGGCCCACAGGCACATGATACAATCTAACTGTTGTCTCAAGTGGCCAAACAAGCTACTCCATTCTGTTTCTAAACAATATGTAAACTAAAAGTGAAAGAATCACTCAGTTATGAGCAAGGCATCTAATCAGAAGTTAAAGATGCACTCAGCCCACTGATTCAGCCCCACCTTATAGGCTAACATTCCAAAATTCACCTCGACTCTCCCTGACAACCAAATGTCTCTGTCAGGCCAAGGAATGGGAAAAAAATAACAGTCAAGCCAAAGACATGAAAATAATGTTGACAAAAGCCTGGAGAGGAGAAAGAGGAATATAAGCGAGGAAAGAAAGCACGGAGGAGGAATGGAAGAGAGGCACAGTTAGGTATTCACACATCTAAATAAATTATCGTGGAGTGAACTGAACCATCAACTTGAAGTATTTTTGATTTCTGTCTTTAGATACTTTCAAATCCCTGCAACACTTCCATTAGTCTCAAAATCTCTAAACTACATAAATATTCTTTGGTAATCTCCCTTACCAGAGGTCCACTGCTCAAGAATTGAAAACACTGAGTACAATTAAATTGCATAAAATAACCTCCTCACTGCATTTTTGTTCCTCCTGTTACAAGAGTAGTCAATCCAAGAGAAAATGAACTAATTTGATGTCAAAGAACCATTCAATGCAAGTGAAAATCTATTTGGAATGAAATTACGAAAGCTGCTGGAAATTATGTAAAATAGTTTGTCTTAATACAGCGATCCAAATAACAATCACTGGTTTACAAAAACCAAGACTTGGAGTGAAGTGCTCAGGAGTTAATATGCTGTTGCTTGAAAGTTAAAATACCCCCACAAATTCTCAAATCCCACCTTTCTATCCAGTAGTGAAATGCAAAGCTTAGGCTCAGCACTGGGGTGTGGGGGTTAACATCCCAGATTCTTCTCGCTTGCTCTCTCACTGCCTGGAGGCAGAAGCTAGGAGGAGGTTGCTTGTATTTTTTTAAAAACTTGGACTTACAAGTATTGAAGAGAAAGGAAATAAATGGCTATACATATGTGTATCTTTCTATCAGTGGATGAAACCCTATAATATTTTCCTCAATTATCTGTTTAAAATATACATGCCTATCCATAAATATATTAAAACAAGAAAGCGACTATTTTTTAAATAACTCACCACACAGTGGCTGAACTCCTGATTGGGGCCACCCTCTGCGCCTTGTTTCTGAGGCTAGGCATGAAACAGAACATAAATTTGTTTAGCCTCGGGTCCCAATACTCCCTGCTGCTCATTGCTTAGCCAAGGCTAAGCAAAGAAAGATCACATTTCAGCACCTGGCCTTGGAAATGTGGCAAGAGTGGCAGTGATGATTCTAGCAACTATTGAGTGACTCTTTTTTAAATAGCATTTTGTTTAAAAAATATTGATCAAGTGTTTTTCTGAAACATAAACAAAAAGCAGATAATTATTTTCTTTCTGCTGTCTTAGTTTGAGTTTTCACCAATAGTACTGGCACTGCCTGGGATTGAAGCACACATCCACCTATCTGTCCTCGGTGCAGAATCCAGCGAAATGTCGGGCCCGTTGGGGGTGGGGGGTGTGGACAAACAGCGAATAGAAAGTTACAAATAGGGCATAAACATAAGAAAGCGAAGAAGCTGTTCATTTGACATAAGTGAATGATATAACATTATGACTACATAATAAGTACATCAAGTGTCTAAGGCAGATCTCACTATCATATCTGCAAGCCCAGTGGCAATGATAGCATTGACTGTGTGACAGAAGTCCAAAATTAAAATATGGCCACAAAACTTTTTGCAATGAGCATTCACAGTAAATCTATTTATCTTTTTTTTGAGCCTCTAGATGATTTTTTAAGAGGCAGGAATAACTGATTTATGTTTTTTCCACCCATTATGGTTGTAGGAAAACTTACTTTTTTGTCCTAGGCTAGTTACAATGCAGATCTGTAAATATCAGAAGAGGATTCTTTTGGTTGAGCTCAAGGCCTTGATTTCTTTAACCATACTTGGGTCTCTGCCATGCGTTAGGAGAAGGACAAAGCTACCGGGCAGTTCTGATTATTCTTTTTACTTGACTTTATGGAATTACCTATACTTTTCCAAATGGAGGACCACAGGCTATATTACTTTCTATCACTATATGTCTCCAGCATTCTACAGAATTGTGCAGAAAAATCAAGAGAAAATGATGCCAAGCTCCTCAGTTGTCACGTCAATACAGATTTGCAGTATTTCCAGTACACTACTGTGAGCACATCTACATACATCAGGGAACCATATTTCTTAGATCCCTGTGGACTCCCAATAGTGGCCAACTACATCTTAATGTGAGAGTAAGTATAGGACAGTGGCAAAGTGGTCACTAGTCTCAACGGAACTCTGCTTTCCCAGGATATGAACAAACGAGTCTCAACTAAGATATCAGCCTGACCAGTATGGAGGCTTCTCATAGGATCAGCTCTTCTCATAGCTTTCAGGTCATACTTCCAAGCTGAAGACTTTTAATTCTAATCACTTATCCAGTTGCACAAGGCAAAACAAGCTTATTGTTAACTAACAGAAATGCACAGCAAAACTTATGTAACCTTTGGAACTGATAAAGAAATGGTGGTTTAATGAATTAGGGTGAAAAAGAATACAAATTCTCCTAGGGCATGCTAATTAGATTTCACAACACTCAGCACTGTCCATTTCACTTCTGCCCTGCAGAGACTGTATTAATCTTTGTTTTGATTGAACCAAAGGAAATCCTTTCCTTCAATATATATTTCAGCCATTGAAAGTTAAAGGATTTCTAACTAAGTTTTAAAATTTTAAAACAATTAGAAAAGATAGTTAAGTTAGATTAACTAGGGAAGAAAATAGGCAACATGACACATCATACAGAAATAATGCCAAATTAAAATTAAATGCTTCAAATGCAGATCTGACACACACAGGATTATTTTTAAATTGGCTGCTTTATTAGTGAAATTTGTTTCTTTCCCCAAGCATCACAGCATAATCCCTAGGAAACAAAAATTTTCCTGGACTTGCTGTTAGTTTAAGGATTATAAAATCTTGGAATCATTCTCTATCCAAATGCTAATAAGCATGTGTGTGGACCCAAAGTCTTCAATCACTTTCAGGTTCTTCATTTCAGTTCAAAACATGATAAAATCAACCAAATATGCTTTAAAACCAAATAAAAACAACAAAAGCTAACGCAAACACTGTTCTACATCATTTCAGTTTAGATATACAGACATTTACAAACCCACAGAAAAGTGGACTAATTTATTTGATTCCGGTGAAAAAAAATGATATACATACTAACAAATGGGAATGAGGTGAGCACTAATTTTGGACTTCAGCTGTCTTAAAAGCAGTTCAAATCTTTCACCTGTCGCCTAAAGCTTTCTGGCATTTTCGTTTGAAAGTCACAAGGGTATAAAATTACCCTCTCCAGAGCATTTTTATGAACTGATTTCCTACTAATCATCTCAACAGCTTGCAGTGATTAGGCCATAAGCAATCCTGCACTGGGCAATGATGTAAGCACAGACAGGTGATACTGGTAAAAATAGTGAGTAAAGTCAACCTGTAAAATTCACAATATAGATTACTACAAAAAGACCTTGGCATGATTCAAGATTAAAACTGCTTGAATGAGAACATCTAGCTTTATGATTAGATTACTGGTCATCTTTACAGGCATCCATTATTCTCCACCACGCTCATTGAATGTGCTGTTGGAAAACCACACTAGATTCTATGGTTTACTAAAAATTAAATCATGGGAGAGCAGGCCATATAAACTCACAAGTAGCAATGAGACATCTAAATAATTTTGCCTTGTTATCTATCACTGTGCACCTTTATTTGCTTGTGAAATTAGAATATTTCAGCTGGTAGTAATATAGCAGATGTCAAACATTACGTTTACTGAACGATGACAAATAGCAGTGTTGTTTTGAAAATATTCTGCAGAAACTGCATAAATTATCTACAGAATGCAACAGAATGTGCAATTACAAATCTTGTGCACAAATTACATGTCTTTCAACAGCTCTTGATTAACTATCATTACATATGGCAACATCACTTTTGGAAGTCTGCAGGACAGTGTAAATTGCACAAAATATTAAATTGCAGATACTCTTCAGTCATCTCAAAATAATGCTGACTGCAAAAATCTAAAAAATGAATTCTGTTACTAAACCACACAGGAAAATATAGCACTGGAAACAATATCGTTTAATAATGCATGAGTGTACTGCTTGTGCAATATTCTTGATGGCTCTCACCAATGTCACTAATGACAGACCTGTAGCCACTAGTACTTCACCATAATGGTATAACACGAAGTCTCTGCTACAAGCCCACAATGAAATTATGAATTTAAATCTTACTACAGCAAACTATGAAGCAAACTACAATACATTTGCTAATTTATGGGCTGGCACTTGAGAAAAAATAATCCATGAAAGCTACGAAATTTTTGTAAAAATGTAACTGATCCACTAACGCACGAGGGCTGATGAACGTGCGATTCCAGTCTTCAGTGACATAGCTGACATTTAAAGCTTTCTTGAAATGATCATGTGTAAAATGATTGCAGAAAGAAGCCAATACTCTAAGGGTAACTAGGGATGGAAATACATGTGGACTCAACAAAAATGTTCAATTGGTTTAACAAATAAAAATCCAATGTAATATGGGAAAAACTGCAACCCACATAAAGGAAAAAGGGCAAATCCATTTTAATTTTACAAAGACAGAACAATAATCAATCTTGCTTCCAGCTTTCACGTTTTCAATACTAAGTTTGGAAAGTTTAGTTATAAATTAAGCATTTGAGATAAACGTATTCAACTTGTTTTCAGAACACATCAGAACAGTTTAAGCACTAACAGGGATGCAAAGACATGTTTAAAAGCAATAAGTGAATGAGCTAGAAATAAAAACAGAAAAGTCATTGTTATTTAAAAGATAAAAGCAAGCAGTGTTAGCGACTTAACACTTACCATATGTAGTGAAGTCACCAGGACCTGGCCCCGAATAGAATGGACCAGGAGGTGGCTGGACAGAATACTGCTGGGGAGGCCCCATGTATGGAGTTGCACTGGGGCGGAACTATCACGAAAGCAAAAAGAAAAATCAGTTTAGTACAATCATTCTGTCTTGATTTGAATTCTGTAGCTCAGAGAAATGGGTTTCAACCAATACTGTACAAAAACATATTGTAGCATTACGTGAAACAACAGCAGGCCTATTTGTTCCTGTAAATCTATGTCATGCTGTAACAGGATACAGCACTCAATATTTTGAAACCAACATCCACTCATTTACAATGGCATAACACAAAAACCTTGCGCTAAAGGCAAGGTAGTTGATTAGCCATTTGATGGCACACAAGTTGAACAGAGCTGAAAAGAAATACATAGCAAAAAGTTATTTGCTCTGCACTCAAGGCAACTAAACACAAGAATGCCAAATTTCAAACAAGCGCACAATGACTGCTAATCGCTTGACATGTGAACTCTGGCTGAGACACTGCCATACAGAAAGCACAAGGGAACTATAAGCTCCCTAAGCTCCTCAAAAAAAACCACAAGCTTCAACATATTCTTTTTGTTTGTACGGAATGGGTCCACTTATGAGCGTATGTCACTCCCAATAAGCATAAATGAGCCTTGCTACAAGCCCAACTGATTACTGTAGGCTGGTTGTTAGTGCAGCTAGTAGCTCACTCAGGATTGTTGAGTTAGTGCTGCCCAATCGCTGAATTATGTCTAACAGTAGACATTCTGAGCCTTAAAATCCTGCATGTTTGCAATATGTAGGTGATATGTTTGCAACCTTTGAATCTGCAATCATGTGTAAGAATTTCCTTATACGTTTTAACACATTCTGTTCTGCATTCAGATTTACTTTTGAGATGGAACAATCAAACACAAAGTGCTATTAAGAAATCTATTAGTGAGTGGGTTCTTCACTACTGTTTATTTTCACTGATCAATGTCTAACAAGAGAGATTTGATATCGCCTCTCAATATTTAATGGCATTATCATCATTCTGTTAACATTGACTGGAATTAAACTACTCATAGAAATACTGTGACAAAAAGAACAGATCAGAGGGTACAAATCTTTCTGGTCTGAAAGTGGTAGTCTTAGGCCCACTTACAAATTTGTACAGGTGTTGTTGTTTGCCCATCGTCAGATGAGGACCTCGACAACATCAACATTAATTTGACGCTGGTTGCGGTGTGTCCAAAAATGACTAATCAGGCCAATCCGGGCACGGAATGTCCTGGCACATATTGGACAGACTTGTGTAGATACTATAGTTGTTGTGCTGGTGGTTCTGGACTTGCGCAACTCACACTTAAGTTGTGCTTCCGCAATGCGCCTTGCTTTGTGAGCTTGACAGCCTTTGTGGATCAGGCAGTGCCAGGTGGGACGGTTTTGTGCCAGCGTTTCCCAGGTGGTCGTGTTAATGTCAAGCGACTTCAGGGAGGCCTTAAGGGTGTCTTTGAAACGTGTTTTCTGTCCTCCATGGGAACATCTTCCAGCAGAGAGTTCCACAAAAAGGAGCTACTTGGGTATGCGCTCATCTAACTTACGGATGACATGACCTGTCGATCGGGTCTGTGCTCTCATCAGTGGTGTATGGACTGATGGTAGACTTGCTCGAGAGAGAGCTTTAGTGTCTGGTACTTTGTCTTTGCAGAATATTACGCATCCGATGGCAAGACATCATGCAGAAATGACTGACCTATTTTGCATGCCTTCGATACACAGTCCAGTTTCACAGGCATACAGAAGGGTAGCGAGTACCACGATGCTGTAGACCTTCCGTTTTGTTGCTGGACTGATTCCTCGATGCTCCCACGCAGTGGAGTGCAGTCTACCGAAAGCAGAGTTTGCTTCTGCTATTCTGCAGTTAACTTGTGTACCAATAATCACTGCTTGGGAGAGGGTGCTGCCAAGCTAAGTGAATTGGTCCACTGCCTGTAGTTTCTGCCTTTTGATTGTGATTATGGGTTCTGTGTACAGTGTATGTGAAGCAGGCTGGTGCATGACTTCTGTCTTTTTAACGTTGATGGTGAGCCCAAATTTGTCACAGGCTGTGGAAAATTTGTCCATACTGACCTGCATCTCTAGCTCTGAGCTAGCATACAGGGCGCAGTCATCAGCAAAGAGGAAATCTCTCAGAACAGTCTCTTTCACTTTGGTAATAGCTTGAAGTCTCCTCAGGTTGAAGAGCTTCCTATCCACTCTGTACTTGAGGCTGATTCCAGCAACACTGTTCTGGAAGGCATCATTCAGCATGGCAGTAAACATCATGCTGAACAGTGTGGGTGCGAGCACACAGCTCTGTTTGATGCCACTGGTGACTAGGAATGCATCAGAGGATTCTCTGCCATCCAGTATTCTGGCCATCATGGAACTGGCATATCATCTGAATGAATTTGGGCAGGCAGCCGAACTTTGACATGATCCTCCACAGACCTTGTCAGCTTACAGTATAAAAAGGCTTTCACGAGGTCAACAAAGTTTGTGTAGGGCTCACCATTCTGCTCCTGACACTTCTCCTGAAGTTGACGCACAGCAAAAATCATGTCAGTAGTCCCACGACCTTTGTGGAAGCCACACTGTGGCTCTGGAAGCAGGCCCAGCTCTAGCTAAGTAACCAGACCATTTAGCAGGACTCCTGCGAGGGTTTTTCCTGTGATGGAGAGCAGTGAGATTTCTTGGTGGTTGTCACATTCTTGCCAATTGCTCTTCCTCTTGTAGAGGTGTACGATGGAAGCATCTTTAAGTTCCTGAAGAATGGACCCTTGCTTCCAAAAGGACTGGAACAATTCGGTGAGCTTCTCGATAAATGCAGGACCAGTAGCTTTATAGTTCTCTGCGGGTATGGCGTCTGCCCCGGTGCTTTGCCACTGAATAGCTGGCTGACTGCTTTAGAGACTTCGGCTACTAATAGTGGGTCATCCATGGTGCTGTTGATACCAACCTGGGGAATCCTGTCTATTGTCTCATCATTAACAGATGAGGGTCAGTTGAGGACGGCTTCGAACTGTTCAGCCCAACTCTGCAGGATCTGAGCCTTCTCCATAATGAGATTTGTACTATCTGTACTCAGGAGGGGGGAATTCCCAAAAGATTGAGGTCTGTAGAGAGTGTTGAGGGCTTCACAGAACTGTTTCAAGTTGTTTCTGTCAGCATATCCCTACATTTCATCTGCCTTGGCGCGCTCAGCCAGGCATTCTGCACAGTTTATTCTGGACCTTCATGCGAGCGCTGATAAAAGCATTTTTCTTAGAAGCTGAAGATGGGTTGTTCTGACAGGCACGATGAAGATGTTGCTTTTCAACAAGTACAGCCTGTATCTCCTCATCGTTCTCATCGAACCAATCATGCTGCTTGCGGGTAGAGGATCTGAGCATCTTCAGTGCAGATATATGGATAGCATCCCTGAAGCATTCCTAGTTATGCCTGCGAGGTGTAGGTTAGCAAGCTTAATTTCTAAGCCTTCAGCCACTGTTGAAGCTATGCTGGGGTTCTTTAGCTTGGCTGCATTGATCCTTTCCGTAACCTTGCTTCCTTGTGGTCACTTCTTGGATCTGATGTGGAGCTTCATTCTGGAGACAATGAGTTTGTGATCTGTCTCACAGTCAGCATACACATGGCTTTGGTTACTCTGACATCCTGCCTGTCTTTTCTCCTAACAATGACATGGTCGATAAGATGTCAATACTTACAGTGGGGTTGCATCCAGGAAGTCTTGTTATGGGTAGGTAGACGGGAGGTTGTGTTGGTGATGAGCAGATCGTGTGCTGCACAATCTTCATTAAGAGTAGGCTTTACTGTTACACTTGTCCACTCCATGCTTCCCAATGACTCCCTGCCAGATCACAGAGTCGCACCCTACTCTTGCATTGAAATCGTCAAGCAAAATCATCTTGTTGGTACTGCTCACTGCTGATAGTAGGGTGTCTACTTCTTCGTAAAACTTGTCTTTCATCTCGTCCAGATTGTTCATTGTGGGGGCATAGGCGCTGATCAGGGTGGCTTGACTTTTGTTCTGTAGCGGAAGCTGCAATGTCATAAGCCTGTGTTCACACTCTTGGTAGACTATCAAGTTTCTGAACAAGATGACCCCTGACAGCGAATCCAAGTTCAGCATCATGATGCTCATCCAGACATGCCATGACAGCTCCAGAAAAAAGTATATCCACCTCCAGTTTCAGTCAACTGACCTATGTTGGCAAGACTAGTTTCACTCAGGGCTGCAATGTCAATGTTGTATCTTGCAAGCTCTCTGGCAACTAAGGCTGTTCTCCTCTCAGATCTGTCTGGTGTAGGGTTTCCAAAAGCGTGCGCACGTTCCAAGTGCCAATGGTGAGCGGTGTCACCTTGTGTTTTATTTTGTTTATTCGATTGCAAGATAAGATCCCCGCCAGCCATGGTAAACTGACCAGGTGTAGTGAAGCAAGCAATGTTTAGGGCACCTTTTCTAGCCCCTTCCTCATTCCACAGAGATGAGCAGTGCATTCCTGAAGAGGACTGCTTAGTCGCCTAGGTAGGTGCCGAGTTCCACTGTTGCTTCGGTCAGCGGAAAATAACCATTACTGAGCCGTCAGCATGCAGGTCCGTGACTACAGTTCCCAGTGTATCCACACTTGCTGCTTCGTTGCTCGCCCATCGCCATAATACTTCAAGGGTTGAACAGGACCTGATGATGATGATGTCGAGACTAGTGCTTGATTTGGATTAAAGAAAGGGAGAGTTGTGCAGCATCAGCCTCATTCTCTCTTCCAATTCCCATCTAGATCCAGTGACAAGACAAGAGTCAAGATGGCTGGAGATGGGATTAGGCGCAGTGGATGACCAGGACGTCTTCTGTGTCTTGTCCTGCTCTTCGCATTCCACGACGCTTGCAAAGACCGCCTTTTTGACTGCTGGACATTCCGTTGGTCTCATCTGCTCAATTCGCCAGACTCTGTCTTCAGGTGCTGGGATAGACATCTCCCTATCTCACCAAGGATTGGGATCCGTTGGCTACTCTGACCTGGTTTAGCCGGCTTGTCGAGGCCATTGCCCAGGGTGTGGCCGCTGTCACATGCAAACAGCTACGTGGAGCCACAGGTGAGAGCTGAGTGCCAGGTGGGGACAAAGGATGGACAAACCACCCTGAAAGGGTGCAACATATTCCCACCAAAGGTAATACCCGTCCCTGGCATCCATACAAGCCTGTGCAAGTAACTGGATGAGTACAACTTCCACAACACCCAAGAAACTTGTTACCACCCAGGACAAAAGGCTGCTTTACTGGCACCTCATCCACAAATACTCTGTCCCTCCATCACTGTTGAACAGTGACAGCAGTGTGTACTGCCTACAAGATGCACTGCAGGAACTCACCAAGGCTCCTCAGCCAGACCTTTCATTTCCACGACCATTAACATCTTGATTTTAGGAGAACCAGGGCAGCAAATAAATGGGAACACCAGCACCTAGAAGTTCCCCCACAAATCACTTATTTTCCTGACTTGGAAATATATTGTTGCTCCTTCACTGTCACTGGCTAGAAATCCTGGAATGCCCTCTCTCACAGCACTATGGGTGTACCTACAACATAAGGACTGCAGTGGTTCAAGAAGATAGCACACCATCACTTTTTCAAGTGCAATTAGGGAAGGGCAATGAATGCTGGCCTACCCAATAACACCCACATCCTATGAATGAACTTCAAAAAAGGCATACTGGGATTTGTGGAACTCCACACGTTGCAAGATTTTCCTAATCAGCATCCTATCAATAAGCCTAGCCATTTGCTCACCTTGTAAGCTTCGTGAAGAAATAGTGCAAATCAAAGCTACCCTGAGAGACAATGACTATCGTGATCAGATCATTGATTATTGCACAAATTTGTAAGTGGGCCTAAGGCCACCAATTTCAGACCAGAAAGATGTCTGATTTATTTCTTAAAATTACTCTGGAAAGGCTAAGTATCTCAAAAACTTCAACAGATTAATCAAGAAGTTTCACTTTGCTACTGTACAGTGGCTACTTGAGTGCTGTTTTCTAGCAACAAGATGTTACTCTCAGTCCAAAATAGACATTTGGCCAACTATACAATTGAGCAACATTCATGTATGAGGGAGTTCTAGTGCTATGCCAAGCAAAGGCTGTACATCCCAACAATTGAGTGAATGAATCAAACAGCATAAAACTTTGATTGTTCCCAATAATTAGATTACAGACTGCATTCAACCAGATCACAATTTCAAAATCCAAAACAAAATGACCATCTTTAGATGGGAATCCTCCAATTGGGCATCACTTGAACAATCCTGAGTTTGCTAAGAGCTACACTAACCATCAAGTTAAGTCAAGCTCATAACAGCTCATTCAGGTTCATTAGAAGCAACATATATTCATATGAAGGGAGTATTTTCCACAAACAAAAGGAAAATGTTCAAACCCTCCATTTTTGAGTTACTCAGGAGCCTATAGTTCCTACTACTTTCACTGTTGCAATATCTTGAGTAAGCAGAATTGACTTGCCAAGCAACCATTTCTTTTGTATAAATTATGATTGTATGAAATTTTAAATTCTAATACTTGCCCTGATGTGCATGCGCAAGCTGAAAAGCTTTGGAAACAGAATGCCTACATAAGAGGAGACCATTGGGCAAATCGAGCCTGCACCGACAACAATATAGACCAGTCATAGACAGCAGTGGGAAGTTGTGCGTGGAGCCTGAAGAGATTGGTGAGGCACTGAATAAATATTTCTCTTCGGTATTCACGCAGAGTGCTGGAAATGTAGCTGTGGAGAGCACTGAGGTACAGGGTTGCAAATTGGGGAGTATTGTAGTAGATAGGGAGGATGTGTTAGAAATTCTCGAGGGTTTGAAGTTGGATAAGTCCCCTGGGCCGGACGGGATTTACCCTAGGATTCTCTGGGAGGCAAGAGAGGAGATTGCAGAGCCTCTGGCTCTGATCTTCAGGTCCTCGTTGGTTACGGGTGTGGTTCCGGAGGACTGGAGGATGGCGAATGTGGTCCCATTGTTTAAGAAGGGGAAGAGAGACCTTCCTGGGAATTATAGGCCAGTGAGTCTTACTTCTGTGGTGGGCAAGGTATTGGAGAGAATTATTAGGGATAGGATTTATAGTTATTTAGAGAGAAATGAATTGATTGGGGATAGTCAGCATGGTTTCGTGAAGGGTAGGTCATGCCTTACTAACCTCATTGAGTTTTTTGAGAAAGGTGACCAGAGAGGTGGATGGGGGTAAGGCGGTTGATGTAGTATATATGGACTTTAGTAAGGCTTTTGATAAGGTGGCCCATGGAAGACTTCGACAGAAAATGCAGATGTGTGGAATAGAGGGTGATTTAGCTAATTGGATTAGAAATTGGCTGGCAGATAGAAGACAGAGGGTGGTGGTTGATGGGAGATATTCATCGTGGAGTTCGGTGACAAGTGGTGTGCCTCAGGGGTCTGTTTTGGGGCCCTGCTGTTTGTAATTTTTATAAATGATCTGGATGAGGGTATTGAGGGATGGATCAGTAAAGTTGCAGATGATACTAAAGTTGGTGGTGTGGTAGATAGTGAAGAGGGGTGTTTTAGTTT
The DNA here is from genome assembly GCA_024679065.1 of Sphyrna mokarran. Classification (NCBI taxonomy): domain Eukaryota; kingdom Metazoa; phylum Chordata; class Chondrichthyes; order Carcharhiniformes; family Carcharhinidae; genus Sphyrna; species Sphyrna mokarran. The sequence continues at coordinate 34,112,159 of JAGIQG010000028.1, forward strand.
ACAGAGTGACTTGGACAAGTTGCAGAGCTGGGGCGAGAGGTGGCAAATGGAGTTTAATGTGGAAAAGTGTGAGGTAATGCACTTTGGCAGGAACAATAAATGTGTAGAGTATAGGGCTAATGGTAGGGCTCTTAATAGTGTTGAGGAACAGAAGGATCTTGGTGTATGTGTCAATAGATCCCTGAAAGTAGGCAGTCAAGTGGATAAAGTTGTTAAGCAGGCTTATGGAGTCTTAGCTTTTATTGGTAGGGGGATTGAATTTAGGAGCCGCAGCATCATGTTGCAGCTGTACAAACCTCTAGTGCGGCCGCACTGGGAGTATTGTGTGCAGTTCTGGTCGCCACATTATAAGAAAGATGTGGAGGCATTGGAGAGGGTACAGAGGAGGTTTACTAGGATGTTGCCTGGTATGGAGGGCAGGTCCTATGAAGAGAGGTTGAAGGATTTGAGGTGTTTTCGTTAGAAAGGAGGCGGCTAAGGGGGGATCTTATTGAAGCATATAAGATAATTAGAGGTTTGGATAGGGTGGACAGTGATAGCCTTTTCCTAGGATGGAGAAAGCTAGCACGAGGGGACACAACTTTAAATTAAGGGGTATGAGTTATAGGACGGATATCAGAGGTAGGTTCTTTACTCAAAGAGTGATTAGGGAGTGGAATGCCCTGCCTGCAGCTGTTGTAGATGCGCCAAGTTTGGTGGCGTTTAAGAGGTTAGTTGATAAGTATATGGATGAGAAGGGAATGGTTTAGTTAGGAGGGGCATTGCTTTTTATTTTGGTCGGCACAACATCGAAGGCCGAAGGGCCTGTTCTGTGCTGTATTGTTCTGTGTTCTATAATTCCACTTAGGCCCTATTCCCACAATTTACCCTGCTAATTCCCCCAACACCAAGAGGCAATTTAGCGTGGCTAATCCACCTAACTTGCACATCTTTGGACTGTGGGAGCAAACTGGAGCACCCGGAGGAAACCCACAGACACAGGAAAAAAGTACAAATTCCACACATTCACCCAAGCCAGGAATCAAATCTGGGTCCCTGGCACTCCAAGGTAGCAATGTCACTATTCTGCCCACCTGCTGGGTTTATCCAGCATTTTCCTGTTTTTACCCTAGTCAAATATGTATTGTTAGCTAATCATATATTTCTTTCCAGCAATACGGCAGCAGTATATGTTTCAGATGTTAGCAAATTCAAAAACACAAATCTTGCTCTTTCACTAGTGATTTTCACCAGTTGTCATTTCTCAAATTCCATTTCGTGGCTTACCTCAAAACCAGGGATGATTTCAAAGCAGGGAGGGGAATTAGGCTCACTTACTAGCAGAACAAACCTCAATTGCCTATTGACAGATTATAAAATTGTTATACAACATGGCTTTATGGAACGGGGATTGAGGACAGCAGAAGACAGAGCTCCTTCTTTTAACAGAAGGCATTTAGGAAATCAACTGAGTAATCATTGATTTTACCGAGATATTCTGAACGAAAACCAATTGAACAAAACATACTCCGTATTCAGGAACCATAAGATTTAAACATTCAATTCCAGCTTTAAGTAACTAATTATTTTCCCATATTATATATGTCCCTTCCAGGATTTCATAGTAATTTTGTTGAAATACTTAAATGCTTTAACTTAAATAAATGCAATGTTATTCCACATAACTCTTAATCAATTGTAAGTTGATGCAGTTTATAAGTGTTCAAGTAACACTTTCAGAAAAACATTTGTAAAAGAGAGACTCAAAGGCATGAAAACACTGCAAAAATAAACAAAACCATGCAAAATAAAATTTGTCACAACACTAATTAACTGATAAGGTAATTAGCCATGGTCCACAAAAGGCCATAGGCATCTCTTTCTCTATTAGGGAGACTCAATTTGTGGTGTAGCTCCACATCAAATATAGGACAAGACAAGTAGGCAGGCCTCCATGAGCTACCCCAGCCAATAGAGAGTTTGAATCAATGTTGTTGGGTGTTACTCTGCACCATACTCTAACCATCTAGCCAACTGAGCTGCTGAAGCACTGTGAAAAATATGGAGAAAAAATGCTCCATTAGTCCACCATGCAGCAGGAAAGATGGGAACAGCACGTAAACAAGCCATTTGAAAAAGGATAGCTCCCAATGTTAACTTGTTCAGATGACTATCCATTCATTTATGACAGTTTAAAAACAACTGAAATTTTAATTCAGGAAATGGCTTGGATTAAGAATTCACCGGAGTTCATGCAAGGCTTGTACGTTTTAAACTTCAGACACCGTATCAATATTCACCCTACCTTTGCCACATTTAAGGATAATTTCTTGTCACTGTCACTGTCAATGACCTGCTTCCATTCTGTCTCAAATCACACACAAACCAGGTGGTTCAAAAGTAGTAAAATCAAAATCACCTGAACTTAACATATTCCAGGTCACCATAACTGCAATTTCCAATCGGAAGGATATGGTGGAAGAGGCTAATTTAAGCCAACAATAAATACGCACTTATAGCACGATATGCATGTGGACTAAGGTATTCTAATACTGCAAACAGAATAAAAAGCTATTCTTTGAAATAGTACTAATTTTTTATATTTTCAAGGCATCACAAACATGCAAAAATTCTATGGGGACATAAGCAGCTAAGAAGTAATCACAGATAAAAAATAAGGTTTGTAATAGAGTTTATTCATACAAAGGGATAATTTTGAAGAAATTGCAAAACGCTTTCATTGAATAGCTTCAGATATTCTCAGATGCTCCATGTGTTGAAATAGTTCAGTATAATTTTGCTCTCTGCTAATGGTACAATAGTTCACATACAAAATTTCAAAAACTAAACAATAACTATATCACTCTCACTTGTGAAAAACCTACAAAAAACTCAAAGTTGCTTAATTCAAAATTTTGGATAATATTTTAGTGTGAAATATGACTGAATTATGAGGAAAATTGTGTACAGTGCTACACCCCAGCTGTGCAGCAGGGAAGATACACAATTGACTGAAAGTACTTGACATTGCAGCTTGCAAATTAGCACAGGATTCGCTATAAAAATTACCATCAATTCTAGTTCAGATGATAAACGACAAACAGTCTTCACTCACCGGGTTAGTGATATAATACGGAGCCTGAGGGGCTGGAGGATATGGCACAGGTGGGTTCATCATTATTATGGGCCCTTGGCTGGGTGGATAGACTGCTGCTGTTGCAGTCTGTGTCCCTGGACGCATGGAAGGATTGTTATTCGGTATACTAGGTCTCGTTGGTTGCATCGGTGGTCTTTGAAAAAACTGCAAAAAAGAACAAAATGATAAATGTCAACCAACCTCCTTCAGTGTATATGCAAGCCATCTGTGAACGACACGTATTATATACCATACACCTCATCTAACCAACTTTTAACAAAAAAACCATGAAAAAAAATTTCAACTCGTATTGTATTCATTAAACAAAGCTTCAATCCTAAGAATGTGCTGGTCTTCTGGCCCAGCTACACTAAGGCTTCTAGTCCCAAGGACAGTAGGAAAACCAAGATTCCAACCTGTATTTGCATGAGTTTTAGCACTTGATGGCAAATGCTCACCATCAGCAAACTCCATCTGCAAGAACATCACCATGTGGAAACACAGATTCCCCAATAGAGAGTAACAGTGTTATACACGTTTGTCACCACCTTCTGCAGCCTCACATGATATGACCAAGCAAGGTACATCTCCATCCAGTCAAAATATCATACATTAGTGGCAAAGCAAGTTCATGATTCATCATAAAATGAGTGGCCTGACCTTTCATTTCTATTTTTATGAATTTCCGGTGAACATAAATGGGTTTGTAAAGGGCAATTTTCATTCATTCTTCAGAAGTAATTAACAGCTTGTAAATGATAAGTATTTCTAAAATAATATAAATGATTGGCAAAGATTAACACAAATTGGATGGCTGAAAAGTGCCTCCACGTTGTGAAAACGATAATTCTATTATTGTTACCTAATGACTCCCTGATCCATTTTCAGTATATAGCAAAGTTAATGGAGAGGTTAAATTACTTATCAGTTGATATTACCTGGATAGGTCTGAATCCTCCCTTCAACAATGAAGCAATCAAAGTAGCAGAAAAGAGAGAAAGCCAATGGAACACCTTATAGATCAGTAGGAAGGATCATGATGTACGTGCATTCAGTGTAACAGCCAATGATTTTCCACATTTAAGAGGCTTGTTAGTTTCTGTCTCCCTCCAGTACAAGTCTAATGATCTAGGACAGTAATTAGAAAGGAACCCAACCTCCATTCAACAGTAGAGAGAAATCATTCTCACTTATCTGGACATTGAACCAACAGGAACTGTGAAATAAAACTGCACATCCTTTTAAAAAAACGTGATTTACATAGATTTCCCACAATAGGGTGGAAAGTCATTGGCTGGAAATATAGATTCATTATACCAAAGAAGGCATTTTACTTCCTCTTATTAACACAAAGGATTTCCCCTAGACCAGCAGCTTAAATGAACAAGTTATACACCAGTAAAATATCAGAACATGAAGGTAAACAGCAATGTCATTGTTTGGCTGGAACAAATGATCACAAAACATGTGCCTTTAGGCAAGTCAAATAATTAACCACAGATCAAGACATTTGCCATGGCATGGCTTGACAACAGATTACTATTAGTTCAGACAAAGTAGCTCTGCTGTCTCAATAAGCAAAATACATTTCAACTGATGCAGGGTGAATGTTAAGATTTTCTACAGAAAAGAGGTGTTTTTTTTTGTATATGATACTGTATTGATATTTTTTGTATTTGATACTGTGTCACGTTCGTCTTCAATAAGGCAGCCTCTTTTCACCTTTTGACTTCTCAGCTCTCTGCTAATGAAACTCTCATTTATGTCTTTGTTTAGATTTGAATATTACAACACAGTCCTTCTTGGGCATTCTCCTACATCCTAAACGCTGCTGCCTAGGTTTTAATCCATAGCTGGTCCTGTTTGTCTATCAACCTTGTGCTTGCTGATTCACATCGACTCCTAATCAAGCAATACCTTGATTTAAAATTCTCATCCTGGTTATCAAATCCGTCCATGGCTTTGCTCCTTATCACTGGAATTTCCTCTGCCCCACAGCCTTCCTTGGTATTTGCACTCCTCCAATTTTAGTGTGCCTTAAATGCCTTGTCCCCTCCCTGCACCATATTTTCCTCCTTTAAAACACTTCATAAAACCTTCCTTTTTAATCAAAGCTTCTAGTCATCTGACCTAATATCGCCTCAAGTAGCTTGCTTCATACTTTGTTTTATAATGTTTGCAAAGGGTCATTACATTGCACTAACAGCAGCAATATAAAGTTGTTGTTTCCTATTAGTTTATTTCTTCTTTGTAATCCAACAAATTACAGGGAGACATTAATAAACCTGCAGAGTGGGCAAATTATTAATAAATGAAGTTCAACACAGATAACTGTGAAGCAGTACATTTTGGTAGGAAGAATAGGGAGGCCATGAATCTAGATGGGGTAGAGGACCTCAAGAATGCAAACACATCAATTACTCCACATTTTAAGGTTAGCAAGTTCATAGTGATGGCAAATCAAGTACCAGGCTTTATTTCTAGAAGGGTAGAACTGAAAAGTAGGGAAGTGATTCCAAAATATTTAGCTTTAACAATCCAGAATTGAAACACTAGTTCTGTTCTCTCCCCACAGATGCCATCAGACTCGCACAGATTTTCCAGCATTTTCTGTTTTGTATTTGAGAAGATATTCTAAATCTTTACTGAAACCCTTGTTTACACTACACCTAATCCCACATGGAACACAATCTGGTCATTGTATCATTAAGATTTTGAGGCAGTGGAAAGACTGCAATTAAGATTTATGAGGGTGATGCCAGTAATGCCACAAATGGGGGGCCGGGGGGGACAGGAGACACAGCACGCCAATCTTAGACGTGACCTTGCACCTGAGTGTTTATGCTGTATTCAGTAACGGACACTACCTGCCATTATGTCTGGGTACTACACTGAAAAGACATCCAAGACAAAGAAAGGAGGTGGACCACTCAGACTGGAAGTTGGATCTCCAGGAACAGGGGCCAAACATTCAACAAGGATTTGGGAGAATTCCACCCAACATTTCCACTTGTGGACAGGGCATAACTAGAGCTCATTAATATAAGATAATCACCAAGAAACCCAAACCGGAATTTAAAAGAAACTTCTCTACTCCAAAAGTGATAAGAATTTGGAATTCACAGACTGTTTGAAGCAAATAGCATCAATGCATCAAAGCATGAGAGAGAAGGGAAATAAGGCTATACTAACAGATGTAGATAAGAGGAGTCAGTGGAGTTTAAATGCTGAAAATGGACTGGTTGGGATACATGCATTGTTGCCGCGCCATATATCCTATACAATTCTAAACCTATCATTGCTTCCTGAAGAATTTTAGCATGTGACTTGCCCCTTCTTAAGAAAGGGATACTGTGAGGATCTTGGTCTATTGCAGAAGTCCAGACCGTGATCCATTCAGCAAGCAGACTACACCAAAAGTATAGCAAGCAGTTGCGTTATTTCCACTCTTGTCCAAATCTCAATACTCTCAAAGGTTTTTGCGCTAACCAGCATTTGAAAAATCAGTTCAACGTCCAGGAAATGGTGGTGGTTCGTCTCACTCTGTGTCCGTGAGAAAATTGTCACCTAGTACAGCAACCAGCTGATCTTGATTTCAAGATTGATTTCACTCGATGTACTGGTACTTCAATTTTAAAATTTGTAGTTCAGTAAAGGTCATCTTATTGCTCCAAATTCAGCAGCTGGTAATTTCTTCCAATCAGGCTAAGTGTAGAGAAAAATATTAGTGGAAATTCACAAAGTATATGCTATTGGGTAGAGCAACTGGAAGATTCACTGGCCTTCCAGACATTGAAGTGGCTTTTAGTAATCTAAAGTTTTACATGGTTAGAGTGTCAGGGTTTGAACAAAAAATGAGGAGGAGGAGGAGGAGGAGGAGGGGAGGAGGGGAGGGGGGGGGGCCGCGCTATCCAAAACTCTGCTGCCCAGGTCCTCAACTTCTGGCCAACTGCACATTCCCAATCATAACTGCCCCATTCACAGTAGACATGCGTTCAGCTGCCTCAGTCCTAAGCTCTGGAATTCCCTCCGTACACTTTTCTACCTCACTTTTCTGCTTTAAACCATTCCTTAAGATCAATCTCTTTGACAAGAATTTTTGGTCATTTGGTCCAAAATCTCTTTATGTGGCTTAGTGTTATACTTTATTTTACACTGCAGCACCTAGAACATTTACGTATGTTAAAGATGCTGCAGAACTACGACGTTGTCCGAATAAAAATGAGACATTTACATGTATTCTTCAACTTCATTTGTATTTTGTATATAGAAAATCACTTTCTTACTAGGATTTCAGTAAAATATAAAATGGCAGTGTTAAATAAATGTAACTGTACTGAGGGTGTTCTGACATATAAATAAAATCTCCCAAATATGAACAATGTCTGAAGAAAGTATGTTGAGTTCTAAACTACCAGGGGAGGTGAAGTATTCATAAATATACTTGTTTCACTGCTAGTGAGAACATTTTGATAAGTTGATGCTAACACAGCATTGCACAGTATTGAAACACAGCAGCCAAAATGTAAAACGTGCTTCCATGAACTAATACCAATGTAGAAAGTAGTGACAACATCACTTCAGTGGCTTGACTTCAAGACAGTAAAGTTTCACAACACCAATTTTAAATCCAACCAATTTATTTGATAGTAAATTCGTGAGCTTTCGACACTATGGCCTTCGTCAGGCAAATGCAGTGTTCTGGTCTGCAATAGCACTCGTATCCACACAGACAGTTACAGATTGCTGATTAGAATGCGAATCCTTACATCTAACCTGCTATTCAAGTGTTAAAGTGGCTAACAATGTGTGTGAAGGGAATCCTGAGCATTGGTTAGAGAAATGTGTATTTTCTCCAGACAGCACAGTAAGTGAGGGTTTTTGCTAACCCAGGCAAGTTACGGGGGTTACAGATAGTGTGTCATGAAGCCAAGATCCCTATTACGACCGTCCTCATGTGTGCGGAACTTGGCTATCAGTCTCTGCTCAGCGACTCTGCGCTGTCGTGTGTCACGAAGGTCCCCTTGAAGAACATTTACCCGCAGGTCGGAGGCCGAATGCCCATGACTGCTGAAGTGTTCGCCCACAGGAAGGGAACTGTTTTGCCTGGTGATTGTTGAGTGATGCTCATTCATCCGCTGTAGTAGTGTCTGCATGGTCTCCCCAATGTACCATGCTTCGGGACATCCTTTCTTGCAACGTATTAGGTAGACAACGTTGGCCGAGTTGCAAGAGTATGTACCGTGTACCTGGTGAATGGTATCCTCACATTTGATGATGTCGTCCATGTCTATGATCTGGCATGTCTTGCAGAGGTTGCTGTGGCAGGGTTGTGTGGTATTGTGGTCACTGTTTTCCTGAAGGTTGGGTAGTTTGCTGCGAACTGACTCAATGAGATAGCTAATGAACCAGAACAGCCAACAGAGGGATCCGCAGTGCAGCAACCGAAGAGGAATGAATCCAATTGGACTCCTCCAGAAGGCCGCTGCCCCCGACTGGACATGTATGCCCAAGCCATCAGGAGGTGTGTGAACACCAGATTCATCAACCGCACTTACAAGACAGTCCCGAACATCACCCAAGCACAAAGCAAGGCCACCTGTGCTCTCAAGACCAACCACAACATTGTCATCAAACCAGCAGACAAAGGAGGCGCCACCGTCATACTGAACAGAACGGACTACTGTGAAGAAGTGTACCGACAACTAACCAATGTAAAACACTACTGACAGTTACCAGCAGATCCGACCAAAGAACACACTCGTCAACTTAACACTCTGATCAAAACCTTTGATCCGGACTTCAGAACACCCTCCGGGCTCTCATTCCACGTACTCCCCGCATTGGAGATCTCTACTGCCTCCCAAAGATACACAAGGCAAACATATCCGGCCGTCCCATCGTATCGAGCAATGGAACCCTATGTGAGAACCTCTCCGGCTATATCGAGGGCATCCTGAAACCCATTGTACAAAGAACCCCCAGCTTTTGTCTTGACACTACGGACTTCCTGCAGAAACTCAGCACACATGGAGCAGTTGAACCAGGGACACTCCTTGTCACAATGGATGTCTCGGCGCTCTACACCAACATCCCCCACGACGATGGTATTGCTGCAACTGCCTCAGTACTCCATGCCAACAACTGCCAGTTTCCAGATGCAATTTTACAACTCATCCGCTTCATCTTGGACCACAATGTCTTCACCTTCAACAATCAGCTTTTCATCCAGACACACGGAACAGCCATGGGGACCAAATTCGCACCTCAGTATGCCAACATCTTCATGCACAGGTTCGAACAAGACTTCTTCACCACACGAGATCTTCAACCAAGGTTATATACTAGATACATTGATGACATCTTTTTCCTTTGGACTCATGGTGAACAATCATTGAAACAACTGTATGATGATATCAACAAGTTCCATCCCACCATCAGACTCACCATGGACTATTCTCCAGAATCAGTTGCATTCTTGGACACACGCATCTCCATCAAGGACGGTCACCTCAGCACCTCACTGTACCGCAAACCGACAGACAACCTCACAATGCTCCACTTCTCCAGCTTCCACCCTAGACACATTAAAGAAGCCATTCCCTATGGACAAGCCCTCTGTATACACAGAATTTGCTCAGATGAGGAGGATCGTGACAGACACCTCCAGACGCTGAAGGATGCCCTCGTGAGAACAGGATATGGCGCTCGACTCATTGATTGACAGTTCCGACGTGCCACAGCGATAAACCGCACTGACCTCCTCAGAAGACGAACACGGGACACGATGGACAGAGTACCCTTTGTTGTCCAGTACTTCCCCGGAGCGGAGAAGCTACGACATCTTCTCCGGAGTCTTCAACATATCATTGATGACGATGAACATCTCGCTAGAGCCATCCCCACCCCCCCACTTCTTGCTTTCAGACAACCACACAACCTCAAACAGATCATTGTTCGCAGCAAACTACCCAACCTTCAGGAGAACAGTGACCACAATACCACACAACCCTGCCACAGCAACCTCTGCAAGACATGCCAGATCATAGACATGGACGACATCATCAAACGTGAGGATACCATTCACCAGGTACACGGTACATACTCTTGCAACTCGGCCAACGTTGTCTACCTAATACGTTGCAAGAAAGGATGTCCCGAAGCATGGTACATTGGGGAGACCATGCAGACACTACGACAGCGGATGAATGAGCATCGCTCAACAATCACCAGGCAAAACAGTTCTCTTCCTGTGGGCGAACACTTCAGCAGTCATGGGCATTCGGCCTCCGACCTGCGGGTAAATGTTCTTCAAGGGGACCTTCGTGACACACGACAGCGCAGAGTCGCTGAGCAGAGACTGATAGCCAAGTTCCGCACACATGAGGACGGTCTTAATAGGGATCTTGGCTTCATGACACACTATCTGTAACCCCTGTAACTTGCCTGGGTTAGCAAAAAACCTCACTTACTGTGCTGTCTGGAGAAAATACACAATTCTCTAACCAATGTTCAGGATTCTCTTCACACACATTGTTAGCCACTTGAATAGCAGGTTAGATGTAAGGATTCGCATTCTAATCAGCAATTTGTAACTGTCTGAGTTGGTACGAGTGCTATTGCAGACCAGAACACTGCATTTGCTTGACGAAGGCCATAGTGTCGAAAGCTCGCGAATTTACTATCAAATAAATTGGTTGGATTTAAAATTGGTGTTGTGAAACTTTACTGAGTTTACCCCAGTCCAACGCCGGCATCTCTACATCTTGACTTCAAGACAACAGGCAATAATCATTCAGGATCATGCTGAATTGTCCCTTAGTCTCCTAAAATGTGGATTGGACATGGTAAATGCATGGCGTTACAAGGTTAGAGTGGAGGGAAGGGCATGGGTGGGATTTCTTTCGGAGAGTCAGTGCAGACAATGTACTAAATGGTCTCTTTCTGCACTGAAAGGATTCTATGGTTCTACGATTTAACTGCAAAACTATTTTCTTTTTGCTGGATTTAAAATTAACATTTCAGCTCTTGATTATAGTCTTTTTAGATGTGATGAATAATAGCTGCTTATCTACTACAGGGTCTTTCAGTAGCTAATTAACAGTATGCAGTAGACAAGAAGCCATGTGAAATTATGGGTTTAAATCAAAAGAAAAATGAACCTAATTTAATTTAAGAAATTTTACCAGTTGGCAACACAGTGAATTGTGGAGCAGCAGTGCCAAATTTATGCCTACAGTTCTGCTGTTAAGAAGTTCACAAGCTCAACTACAATACAAGGGACAGGAAAATCAAACTGAGAAATAATCTAAGGATTAATCATGTAGGAAAACACAACCTTAAAGAGGTTTTTAAAATCACAAAGGGCACAGATAAGGTGAATAGCCAAAGTCTTTTCCCCATGGTAAGGAATCCAAAACTAGAGAGCATAGCTGAGAGGAGAAGATTTAAAAGGGACTTAAGAGGCAACTTTTTTCACTGAGGATGGTGCGTACATGGAATGAATTGCCAGAGATGGTAAAGGCAGGTACAAGCACAATATTTAGAATACATTTGGACAGGTACACAGATGGGAAAAGTTTAGAGGGATATGGGCCAAATAAATGCGATTAGTTCAATTTAGGAAATCTGATCAGCATGAATGAGTTGGGCCAAAGGACCTGTTTCTCTGCTCTATATCTCTATGACTCTTTGTGCTCCCCAACACACAGAAGGAGGCATCAATAGGGATCTGAGTACACTGTATTAATTTTCCATCTTCACCACAGATTGTTATGTAGCAGTGGAGTATGAGGAAAAAGAGTGAGCATTAAAATCTGAAGAAGAATGGAAGAATGGGGGCACAGCTTTAAATTAAGGGGTGATAGTTATAGGATGGATATCAGAGGTAGGTTCTTTACCCAAAAGGTGGTTCGGGAGTGGAATGCCCTGCCTGCAGCAGTTGTAGATGTGCCAAGTTTGGAGGCGTTTAAGAGGTTAGTTACCAGCATATACTTACCAGCAAGATAAGTATATGGAAGAGAAGGGAATGGTTTAGTTTGGAGGGGCATTGCTTTTTATATTGGTCGGCGCAACATCGAAGGCCGAAGGGCCTGTTCTGTGCTGTAATGTTCTATGTTCTAAAAATAATCCTTGATAACAAACTGTTAATTTTGGACCAATCCAGAGCTTCTTGATAACAGTTTTAGAAGTACTTTGCAGAACCAATGTAATCAAAAGTGCTAATTGTGATTTTTTTGTAACACGTTCATTTTCATTTGTAATTAGAGATTCAACATCTTAAAATTTGGCATTCCTGGTTGAAATAGAGCCCCCTTAAAAGGAAATAACTTTTTTTCCCCCTTATTCCAATAAACTTAAAAATAGGGCAGGGCAGTGCTTTGCTTTTGACAGCAGCAAGAGATCGCCACTTCTGCATTCTTGTCATCCCAGGTGTCATCAAATTGGGCAGAAACAAGTTTACCAGGATAACATGCACTTACTTAATTGATGTAACTGCAAGCTAATAGGGTTACAAGATATAACGTGATGAAACAAAAGTAATGTTGGAGAAAGAAAAATTGGAAATTCACTGGGAAGTTAAAAGTTTGAACAACCTATGTTTCAGATAAGTTGATTTGATGTTGGTAAAAGTGACAACTAATTTAGATCTATTATGATACATTAGTGGATAAAAGTACACATAGTCTTGCTCTAAATGCAAGGAGATGAAGTGCTCCAAGAGCAGCCAGGAAAACCAGTGACAATCATTACTGCAGAAGCTTCATAGGGCTTAGCACATCTGTACTTGTCTAATCTTGACGAGAAACACCAAGGCAAAATGCCAACATTTTTACATTGCTGCTCATCACAAGTGATTACATACTGCTGTATACATGCCAAATTCCAACATGCGTCATATCTGAAGACTGTAAACTTAACATATACTGCAGCCTAACGTTCATAAACAGATCATGCTGGGACAACTTATTTTTTTCTCATTGCGCAGATGCAATACAAGGCAAATTGAAGATTTATTATTTGCATTGCATTGCAACATTCAATGCCTTGTTTGTACACTATATCAAAATGGAACCAAATGGCTTTGAGTCAGTGAAACTGCCTACCAGCAAGATGAGTCAGTTATTAAACTAAGTTATAAGTGAAATGCCTCACTAAAGCAGAAGGATATTTTGAGGAGACAAAGTAATCTAACTCCATTTTAATTCCCCTTACTGACTACAAACACACATAGCTGACAACATTTACAGTTGGATTTCCAGAGATTTTTTATTTATCGCATGACATCGTCAGCTGGGCCATATTCATTAACCATCCCCAATTCCCTTTGAATTGAGTGGCATTTCAAAGGCAGGTAAGAGTCAACCACATTGCTGCAGATCTGGAAGCACATGTAAGCCAGACTGGGAAAGGATGTCAGATTTTCTTCCCTCAAAGACATTAGTGAACAAAAAATCAAATACCTGGCCTCAAACGCAACCCAACAGCTGCTTGGTTTCAATCTTCCAAGGAAAGAATGGCCCAACCTTAACAGTTTCAGGACCAGCTAGAGCCATTGTTTGGCCAACCTCCACAGATGGGACATTAGTGCCTTTCCCCTATGTGCCTGTGAGAGAGAGCAAACTATGTACCACGTCATATAAGAGTGCCCAATCCACAGGCTTAATGGATCCTTATCTGTACTCAATACAGCAGGTTGGGAAGAAATTGCTTGGCTTAGGGACTTTGCAGTAGCTAAGTGAATAAATTAGGTTTTTGTGACAATAAACAATGGTTTCATGATCATCATTAGACTTTTACTTTCAGATTTTACTGAATTCAAATTTCACCATGTGTTGTGGTGGAATTTGAACTCAGGTCCCCAGAGCATTACCCTGGGTCTCTAGATCACTAGTCCAGTGACAATGCCACTACTTCCCTTAAAACAGGGGTTGATATGGCTTCCTTGCCACTGCAGCATACCCAAACTTTTCAGAACCTTTTTAGACAAGTCAGAATTAGATCTGAAAAGGCCAATTAATGAGAACCCCTCATTTTCAGGTCAATTTACAAGTTTCAAGTGTGACTAAAAGTAATTTTCAGGATGCAAGCAATAAAATAAGTTCAGGACCATAGAGTGAATTGTTCAAATATTGTGAAACTGGGTTTCACTTAATAATGTAATATATAGTCTTAAAGAAACACTGGATGGGCAGAACATGTTATTACTGTATCACTAAGAGTTAGGCAGAAGTTTGTGCCTGAAGTTTAGTTTTCAACTCCAATTCTATTATTTCAAGGAGGACTTGATTGTTTCCCACCCACACCAGACAGAAGGGGACAAAACCCACTACAATTCGAAGTTAGCACTGAGAGTAAACACAAGGGAGAGGGAAAAGTTACTCGCCCTTACAGCAAAAGAAACAAGTTTGACAAGTAAAACTGGGAGCATAACTTGCATTCAAATCATCTCCATGGTTTTTACAAAATAAGAACTTAAACTGCAGCTACTTGTAAGACAAATACAGCAGAAAGGTAGGAGAAGGTTGATTTAAAAGACAGGCAAGAGAATTACAGATATCAAAATGGAACTGCAGAAAAAAAAGAGTAAACTTGTCATTGTGCCCTCGGGCCACACGAATGAAATCTACAATACCTCAAATGTGTGGCACAGATTGAGATTATCCTGACACTCAGGCTGGATTTTCAGCTGCAGGAAATATTGATTTATCATAACAAATACAACAATAAGCATGCATAACTTTATCTTTTAGGCAATGTTCAGTTTAAGAAAAGGCAATACTGACCTTCCATATATTTTTCAACTGTTCTGTGCTACGTATGTCTATTATATTCCTGTGGATCAGCTTTTGGGCATATAGAATTTTTGAAAAACAAATGTGCCTGTTGAAAAATGTCAGCACACGAGAGTAGCTACATGACTAATACTACAAAAACATTAACATCTGAAACTTAACCTGGAATGAGGATCACATGACATCACTCATCCAACACGTGGGGGCGATGTCATAACTCAATAACAGCAGTCATGAGATTCATCCTCACTCATCAGATGGAAGTGGCATCCTGAACTTTCCAGAATGAGGCTCTATCCACGAGAACATAAAAATGCACATACGTCACCCACTTGGGTGGGTAGCCTATATTAATTATATAACCACAAAGAATATTCATGCAAGGGAATGACTTAGATATAAAATCCCAGCATTTTGCTGGTGAGTGCTATTCTTTTAATGTTTAATGCAAATATATGAAACCCCTTGTATGTTAAAGGAAGAATTTTGCAAGTTAACACTTGCAAAAATAGTGGAAAAAGGTATGTGATACAAACTCATTAAGAGCTTATATAATATTATGTAGCTTGAATTCCAGGCTGAAATGTCCCAAGTGAAACTGTCCAATACTGTAAATGCATAGCAAAGAAATAGCCTATACGCTGCGATGGTCACACTGCAAAATTAAATTAGTGCAAATTTTTAATATGAAGAGGCAGTTAGGTACTTAAACTTTCATAGTTGCTGGAAATTTATGCTATGTTTTAATTACTCCCTCTGGGTCCCTGGCCACTGCTCATCTTAAACATTGGAGAGAAAAGTTTGAGCCCAATAATCATCAATATCACATTGGATCCGCATCTAAATGTGCAAAAAATGGTGAAACAATAAACCAACAGGAGTTAAACATGTCACTATAGAGAATATTTTGGAATTGTCAGGAATGTGGGCAGCGGGCATTTTCTATGTCCCATATCTAGTGCCCTTAGGTAGTCATAGAATCCCTACAATGCAGGAGGCCATTTGTAGATGTAGTTGCACCAAATACAATCCCACCCAGTCATATTTCCATAACCTCTCATATTTATCCTGCTACTCTTCCTGACACTAAGGTCAATTTAGCACAGCCAATCAACCTGACCCACACATCTCTGGACTATGGGATGGCCCGGGATAAACACACAGACACAGGGAAAATGTGCAGACTCCGCACAGACAGTGACCCAAACCTGGAACTGAACCCAGATACCTGACACCGTGAGGCACAGTGGCTCAACTTCCAAACTTGTGGCAACAGTTTGATAAAACTGAGTGGTTTATTCAAAACAAGTTCAGAGTTAATCACATTGGTGTGCGAATGGAATTACATACAGGACAGGCTAGATAAGATGGTAGGTTTCTTTCCCTTAGTTAACCATTAGGTTTTTATAACAATTGGGGTCAGCTTCAGGATTAGTTATAATTATAATAGCTTTTTATCTTTCCCTTTTTTCAAATTTTTCACATTCAGGTGAAATTATGTTTTCTGGATTGTTAGCCCAGATGTTTGGATTGCAAGCACAGTAAGTTAACTAATGCACTTCTCCACTGATAAAATGTGAACGGGAGAAAACCATCATCAAATTTAAGCAAATTAAGTAAACTCAATCAGAAATGAGACATATTTTAGCAGCATTCATGCAAAATATGATCCATTACTAACAAATTAATTTATTTTTCCTTTGCCATTTCACCTCATCTAATTCCTACTGTCATTAGGATACTGTTCTTTATCCTGTGTGAGTGTCCATTCATTGTAAGCCTACATAGTAAGTGCTGGTAGACAGGCTATTCAGTTATGTCTAATGCTATCCTACCCAGTTATTCCCCTGTGCCCAATTTCCAAGAAGAGTAATACTCAGCACTGAGAACTCTAAAAGCAAGATACCACAGATGCTACAAACATGAAACGAAAACAATAAATGGTAGAAATGCTTAACAAGTCAGGCAACATTGGTGTTTCAAAATTACTGGAGGTTGCAAAAGTGTCTCAGTGTTGTGATGTAGGGGCCACATCTGAAACTTCAGTTTATCTGTTTCCTCTTCGGCTATATCTGACCAGCTGAGTATTTCCATCACTTACTGGTTCTCAAGGACTGTGAACCCTACTGCTCCACCTCTGCATCCTGCCTGAATTCAGCAAATTGAATGCAGATCTGGAATACATTTTGATTCATCCTGGTTTGTACAGCTCAGTTGCCTTATATCAACAAAGCAACCAGAGGAGCTTCCATCTAAATTGTAAATGGAGCATTAACGTAAAAACGTCAGTGGTGAAAATGCATGCTTTTGATTTGGGGAAGAGGGGATATAATATAAGGTTACTTAAAATCAACAATGTCCTCCAGTAACAAAAATTTTTACCCACAGGTTAAATGATTCTGCTTAGAAAACAAATATTCCAACATTTCATTGTTAATGGTTTTCATTGCATGAGAGAAATGTTGCTTCTTTTAAATTTTACAACCACTTTGCATTCAGAATTGTGTAACGTCCACCCGGAACAATCCACTCAGCCAAACAACACTCAGGAACAGGTCATGGTTGGCACTACATTTCCACAGGTGAGTATCTCCTCAATGGAGGTATTTAGCATAGCTCAGATGATGTCCATGACATTGTATTTATCCAAATATTTCTAAAAACAGTACTGAAGGCTTTTTTTAAAAAATGACAGTTATGAGAATATTAAAGAAAGTCTGATCCCCAGATCTCTCAATTTTCACCAGTAGCCCTGAGCAATTTGGCGTGGCATTTGAATTGCACAATTGAGAACAGCAAATAATGTCCACAGTTGAAAAAATTAAAACTACAGAAGGTCACCATCGCCTTTTATTTGCCTTCAAAAGTAGTTCCAAAACCTGATCAAACATAACTGCTTAACTGAAGTATGACAAGCATCTTCAATTCAGAATAGCAGCAATCTTATTACCATCCAAGATAATATACGGCTTTTAAGTATTGGCAAACTGGAAAATTACCACATAAGTTACTCAGGAAGTATGTGAGCAGGATGCATGACAAATTCAAAAATCAATTACTTGAAAGGTTCAGAAACATTGTCCAAACAATGGGTCAGAACATGCTGTCTGTTGTCATTATTTGGAAATGAACTTTCCTCAGAAATACTGGTAAATTCAATGTGCATAATGAATCCATTTGCTACTGAATGCTCAGACACTGTCAAAAGGATAATGTTGTTAAAAGGAAAGTTCTCTTTAAACATAGACGCTTTGTAACACAGTTGATGTGCTATGTTCTTGGATGAATGGCACAGGTCACTAAATAGTGCGGATCATTGCTGTGAAATTATTAAAATTTTAATTCAAAGCTGTATTGCAACTGGTTTACTGGAAGAAGCAAAAATTGTAAACTCAACAAAAATTCAAGTATCTTGTATGCCTCAATGGCAAGGGGAATGCTAAAAAAGGAAATGTCACCACTACTACTGCTAGAACAGAAAATATATGCCAGCAGATTACACACACTGCTAGTCAAAAAGAAATGCAGTTAGTAAGTGCCCATGCAATGAAAAGTTGGCGTTCAAAAATTCTCTGTTCCACGACTGTGGAAAAAACTAAAATCGCTCCACTATTTCTTTTAAACAGAATCAAAAAACTTATGACCGTGACAGAAGTAAACTTTCTGTCTTTGTACTTCTCAATCCATCAACAGCCTACAGCACAGCTGACCACACCATTCTCTGCCAATACCTCTCTCTCCTCTGACATCCAGCTGGGTGGGACTGCTCACACTTGAGTTCATCCCTATTTGTCTAGTCATGGCCAGAGAATAATATGCAATTAATGAATAATAGACTTCTCTTCCTCCTCTAGGACCACAATCTCTGGTGTCTGCTCTGCTAAGGATATACATGCCAACTTAGATGGCATCATTCAAAGACAATGTTAGTTTTCACATCTGCATTGATGACACCCAGCTTTACCT
The DNA here is from genome assembly GCA_024679065.1 of Sphyrna mokarran. Lineage (NCBI taxonomy): Eukaryota > Metazoa > Chordata > Chondrichthyes > Carcharhiniformes > Carcharhinidae > Sphyrna > Sphyrna mokarran. The sequence continues at coordinate 34,131,035 of JAGIQG010000028.1, forward strand.
CACAGCACTGCTGCTATATTATCAGATTGCTTACATAGCATCCCGTATCAGGCAAGAACAAATTTCCTCCAATTAATATTGGAAAGACTGAAGCCATCATTATCAATTCCCACTCCAAACTCCAATCATTGACTATGAACTCTGTCCCTTTGCCTGGCAATAGTCTTGGAGATTAAGGTAGTTTATTTGCAATCTTGGTGTCACAACTGACCAGAGTTCAGCTTCTGACCTCATATCCACACTAAGATCACCTATTTTCGTCTCCATAAAAGCACTCAATTTTGTAACTGTCTCAGTTCATCTGCTACTGAAGTCCTTATTCATGCCTTCTTTACTCCATACTCATTGATTCCAGTCAACTCCTGGGCTGGTCTCCCCCATTCTGTCCTTGATAACCTTGAGCTCATTCAAAACATTGCTGTCTGAGTCTTAAGCTCTCTCCAAATCATCCCATGGTTACGGCAGTTCCTACTGCCGTAAACTGTACTCCTCTAATTCTGGCCTCTTGTGTATCTCCATTGGTGCCCTTACCTTCAGTTGGTTAGACCATAAACTCTGGAATAACTAAAACTACATCCTGCGACTTTGCTTTCCTTTAAGACATTTCTTAAAACATATCTCTTTGACCTAGCTTTTGATCATCTGACTCAATATTTCCTTGTGTAACTCAATCTCTTTTTTATATGAATGTTAAGAAACTATGTTAAAGAAGCTATATAAATATGAGTTGATACTGTTCTACAGGAGGCACAGGAAGTTGCCTCAAAAAACGTTGCACTAGGCAGCGGATAAAAATGGATGAGCAAACAAAATTGGGAAGGGTGAGCGAAAATACAATGACTTTTTTTTAAAAAGCAGCTAAAGCAGAGTAGTAAATGATAGGTAAACAGATTTAGCAAAGGAGCTTCAACTGGTCGAACAAAGCTTCTGAAAGTATAATGCCAAGGATAGAACAAAGGAAACGAGCAGCCAATAGGCATCAGTACATGCACATAGAGCCCTACAGTCAAACAGCACCAAGGTGGGGCATGCTAAGTTGATGGACAGATTTGAAACAAAGAGGAGGATCTTGCAATAAGCTTGAAGGAGCAACAGCAGCTAATGGGACGCATCTAAAACAATCAAACTGCAAGGACTTGACACAGGGAATGGAAGTTAGGGGCTGACAAGCAGAGCATGGAAGAAAATCCGTCAAGGTGAAAAAGGCATGGGCCAGATAACTGCAGCAACGAAGCAATTTTTTGGAGGCGGATAGAGTCAGCTTTGGTCGATGTCAGAAAGCAAACAAAACTCAACACAAAATACCAACTTTTCACACATCTTTGAACTTGGATTAATGTGGCATAGAGTGATGCTCCAAATGCAGATAGGTCAAGAACTTCATGAGAAGGATTTTGAATTTTTGATTTTATTGTGGTATTACGGCTAGAGACAAAAATCCATCGTATTCAAGTCTTAATGCCATAAAGGCTCTGCTCAAATCATGGGGTGATGGTAACTAAGAATGGGCATCACCGTTTTACATGGAAGCTGACACTGTGCTGTCAGATGACTTCACTGAGGGTTGCTTGTAAACATAGCTGAGCAAAAAACTTGTTTAAGAGTCTATAATGCAGTTGCTGGGGCGCACCAAAGTAAAGAAATGCTCCAGGACTTTGAAATGGAGAAAGAATTGAAGAGTTATTAGAAATAAAAAAAGACTAGATAAGAAGCTCTTTCAGAGAGTTGATGCAGACATGATGGGCTGAATAGCCTCCTTCTGCACTGTTGGAATTGTATGTTATTGAACCTAACCATCAAACCAAATTATTTGATGGCTAAAAGGAATCCTGCTAGAAAACCATCCTGAACTTATGAAGCAAGCTTTTGAAATTAGTTGCCACGTCAGCACATTTTAACAATTTCTGGTTATCAGATGTTATTCTCATCTTTTGCTTAAGGATTTTCTTGTTTTTTAAATAAGTGAACTGTTTGATCAGTAAAGTTAGAACTACTCATTTAGGCTACTTTTAATGGCAAAAATCCACATGTATGAAGTGAATGGGGTAAATACCTGGTGGTGGGCAGCCCGAGGCCCTGCTGCGAACTGAAGAGAAGTAAGAAATACACAAGGGAAAGGCACACAGAGTCAGCAAGAACGCAAGGACAGACTAGAAAACTCAAAAGCACAAGCATTAAACCACAGTTCTAATATACCAGTACTTCAGGTCACTAAGCACATTACATAGATTAAAAACAAAGCTTTCCACAAATCAGAATAATAATTATTTCTATCCATACAGGAACAAATTTTCTAGCGAATTAGTAACAAATATCTGATCAATATCACAATTTATTAGATGCAATAGTTTTCAATTTTGCTCCATAGCTTTTACACAATTTCTCAACAAAGTAATATTATTGGCACGTAGGAAATTTAAATGACTGGCACTAAGAATAGAAGACAGAGCAGAGCAACAGTTACTAAATTGAAGTTCCTCGTATCGCAGTTTCGTTTGAAGGGCTTATATGGTCAGGAAATAATTTTGTAAAAAGGTTGGATACAGAATTTATTTTTTAGTAAATAAAATATTGTTGCTTGCTACCTTTTTAAATTAATGGGATTGAGATGAATTCCATAATAGAAGAATTTGGCCAATTTTTATTTGAGCAACTAATTTCAGCAGGACAGGAGAAACTGAGCTTTGTCAAAATGCGTACATCCTAACCAATAACAGCATGGGTCTTACAGCACTGAGAGAAAGCAAGAGAGATGAGAAAGGGAGACAGTCTAAGCTTTGCTGTTTCTCTGCAGGTAAATAAAGTGTGTTAAAGATAGTAATTTCAAAAGAAAACAGGAGTGGTGATCATGGGGAGGGAGAGAGGAAGATGAGGGATATTGCAATCTATTTTTTAAGATCCACCAGAAACCCCAAATTCTATTACTTAATTATTACCTTTGGAAACAGTATCATATCAAAGGAGAGGCATTTTCGCCAACATAAAAAAGGTAGTTTCCTTCCTATTGGCTTGTTTCTCTTATTTGTTGTGCATATGTAACACAATTAAATAAGGAATGAACTGGATGAGACAGAATTCAAAAGTCTGGAGCTGTAATGGCAGTGCAGTTTCCCATTACACCCACTGCTCTCCTAACAACTGAAAAAGTCAGTAATTTGACAGAAGGAACTTTAACATGACGGCCTCATCAACTTGCATCAAAAAAATGACCGGCAGAGAAGGCGAAATTCGGTTGTCTGGAGAGTGAAACTCATTTAAATTAAGAAGACAGCACAGAAAAAAATAAATTTAACTTTCATTTTGTGATCCAAACTTAATAGCTTGGACTCTATAGATATAAGAAAAATATATAAAATATGTACATATTATTGAAAATGTGATCTGAAAAATAAATGATTCCTATGACAACAGCTGGCATGGCAGTGATAAATTAATCCACTTGAAAGAGAACGGTCTAATTTCAAGATTGTTGAATATCTGACCTCTACTGAAGTGACAGTGGCAGAAACATAATTGGCATCACTGTTTCTAGGTAAAGGATTGGAGGAGAGATGACGACTTAGCCATGGTTCCCACTCATGAACATGATTTAACAACCTTCTGTTAAAAATGTGCATGTCTAGAAATTGGCTGAAGATGGGATTCAGCTCGGTGGTGCGGCATAGTCAAGTAGCTAGCTAACATCCAATGTCTAAGTTCATGGGGAATAGCCACTTGAGTAAAGTGCCGTTGTGTGCCTGACGCCCACAGAACTGCATCACAGCAAAGGACAACAGAGGAGAGAGTAACAGTGTGTGTTAGGAGTTGCTAAAAATAAAATTCTCTGATATTAAAATTAGAAAAAAGCACTACAAGTCTAAAGGAAGCTGCCTTTAAAACAAAGGCCAAATTGGCTATTCTGTGAATTTGGATAATAAGCCAATAAAAATCTTAATTACACCATATTAACATAAAAAGAAAAAACTATGCATGGATGATCATCTAACAGCATTTACACACAGATTCCAGTGCCTCATTTCTTACTCTGGACTATGACAACAGTATATTTATTGCAAAGACTGAATGAATGTGAGCAACGGTGAGTGTTAAAGCTACAAAGATAGGAGAGATTAAATGAAGGAAAGCAATTTCACCTTTGTACTGAATGAAGAAAGATGGATGATAAAGCAGTTGTAATTCCTATTGCAATGAATGACACTTGCATGGCTTCTACATTCATCCTCCCACTCTCTCTCAAATCATGTTTGCAAATTCTGAATTTGAAGATGAAAAGTTGTTTAAATTGTTTGATATAATGGCTATTATTAATACCTTCAGATTCAGGCAAACAGGAAAGAAAATCAATGCAATGGAAACACATTAGATCACTTAGCAAAGGACAGGGGAAAATATTCAATGATATAAACTTCTTAAAAAGGTATTTTTCTGAAGCAATCTTGTCAAAGTTCTTTTTGCAAACATATCATGTAGCCAGCCTGCTATTAAAATCTTTAACGTAGCATTAGAATCAGAAAGACCAAGCTGAGTGAAAACTGTGGCGAAGATCCACAAAGACGGCAGTGACAAGTTTGGGGTGGGTGTGTGGGGAAGCAAGAGTAAGTGACAGAGGTGGTGGGGGACGGGGGGTGACACAGCGAGGGAGGGACAGCGAGCGAGTCCAGAGAGACAGAATGCTGGAGACTAACAGATAAAAATGGCAGTGAGGAGTCAGCAGCAGAGAAGGTGACAGCATGTGCGGTGGAAGTCAGCAAGAGACAAACATGAATCCATGAAAACACAATGTGAGCAAATCAAAAAGAAGTGACATCACAATACAGAAGGTAGACAATTTTTTGTTCAGAGAGCCAAAAGGTGAGGAGGACTTGGCTAAATGACTTTGGAGACTGAGCAGCAGAGCAGCACGAGCTCCAGGGAGCAAGGTAAAAACAAATCAACTAAAAGTATCATCCAGCATGAATGGACAAAGTATAGCAGTAAATAATTAACAATAACATCAGCATAGATCAAGAAGAGGCATTCATTAAAATTAATAGCTTAAATAAGACGCTAACTAAATTCTAAAAGATGGAATGGAGATTTTTTTAAAAAAAAAAATCACAGATGGGCAGTTCAAAAGGAATGCCATATGAGAACTTCAGGACACAATGCCTTAGGGGACCATGTGTATAGGAAATGTCTCCAGCTGTTGGAATTCGAGATTCCTGAGCTGGCAGGGGGAGGAAGGAGAAACAGAGAAAGGCAAACAGTGTTTAGTCTTGTTCCCAATGCAGTGGATAGCTTTCACAATGCTGAAAAATGAACAAGTAATAAAAGATGACCAACAAATAATAATCCTCTATAGTTCTTTGCAACTATCACTATTTATAGAATCCCTACAGTGCAGGAGGCAGCCATTCAGCCCATCGAGACTGCACCAAAAACAATCCCACCCAGACCCTATTCCCATAACCCCATACTTACCATGCTAATCCTTGTGAAACTGAGGTCAATTTAGCATGGCCAATCACTAAATCTGTTTTTTTTGTATCTGTATTTTTAGGGAGTAATCTGTAAATTTAGGGAGGAAACAGTGACACCTGAAGGAAACCCATGCACACAGTGGAAGAATGTGTAAACTCTACCCAGACAATGCCCAAGGCCGGAATTGAACCTGGATATCTCATGCTGTCAGGCAGCAGTACCGATCACTGTACCACCATGCCAGTAGGATTTGATCAAAATCCTGGAACTCCTTCCCTATCAGCAACGTGGGTGTACCTACAACACATGGTTACAGCAGTTCAAGAAGACAGCTAGCCACTGCTTTGAGGGTAATAAATGGATAGGCATTAAATGCAAAGACATGCACATGTCTTGAATGACTAGAGGGTATTGATAACGACAGTCAGTTATCAGTCTTTGTACATTATGGTGGACAAGCAGCACTGGCTCAATCATGCAGCTGACAATAACAGTGACTCATCAATACATCTAAAAGTTGTTTGAATTTTTGAGTTTAATAAAATGAACTTGGATTCATATTTGGAATTCTAGTAATCTGAATAAATTACTCTCAAGACATTCAGAAATAGCTCAAGAGACTACTATATTTCCTTTGAAAATGGAGATTATAACACATCTGTTACTAATTCATTTTTGCTAATATGAACCAGTTTCTGTACAAGTAGAGTATAGCTAGTTCTGCTAACTACACTCAACAGATAACAGCACCGTCATCATTTACTGCTGACAATTATTCTGTTGTGGAAAGCACTGAAAATAAAATGCATTACACCAAAAGCATGCCTTTTAACATCACAATTTTAAATGTGAAGTGAAGTCAAGATGCTGTAGTGGCATTCCCAGAGGCAACTTACCTGTCTAGTCTGTGGTTGCGTAGTCATTGTCTGTGGATTTTGGGAGTATACAAGTGGAGGAGGAGCTGCATTCTGGCCAGACTGGAAGGCAGCCTGCATAAAAGAAATATGACTACATGAAAAAATGCAAATAAATCCTTAATTTAATAGAACATTAAAATGCTTAAGACACATTAAACAGATCAAATGGATCTTAATCAGTACAATCAGATAATATTCACAGTTTGAACAGACAGCATTGTGATTTAGAACGAAGATAATTACCCAAAGCTCAACACAAATACACTATAACCCAACTATAGTAGTCATTGATAATAGCTTCCTCTCAAAAGTGGTCTGCCAAATGCCCACTGTGTAATAGCACTCCACTCAAAGGAAAATTTAATCTACAGCACAGCCATCACAATTAAATTATCAAAACACCACAGCCCGACTGGACCTAAACAGCAATATTTCTACACATTACAATCATATCAGAATCGACACAAAAATGTAGACATTTTCAAGCCTATTTACAGCTTTCCACCAATGTTGTAAAGTGTACAACACTGCTACCCCCAATATTCAGTATATATAACATTTCCATGAGTATTGATTTTTGCTACTTGTGGCGGCACTACTCTCTCAACATCTGCAAGTTGAATTTCAGTTTGCTGATGCTGGTCAAAAACAATTTTCCAACTAACAGCCTGCATAGACCACTCACCTGCCAGTACCTGACCATTTATCGAATAAAAAAAATTAATTCACAAATTACAACTTTTAACCATCTGTGTTGCACAGTGTGTTTATATTACCAGTGGAACAATAATGCATGACTAACTTTAAAAATGGATATCAGAGACGAGAAGACTTCGACAACTGCAGCGAATCAGAAGCTGGATGAAGCAGCAACACGATAGAAATTGGTTGCTTATTTTGTTTATTGCTTCAACAGCTTCAAAACAACAAACTGTATTATTAATAGCACTCCAGGAGAGGGAAATCCCTTGAGCTCACTGGAGTTACAACTGCCTTTTGCACAGTGCAAGAGGGATCCTTTCCCAGACTCCCGGGATTTGCGGCTTGATGCGCACATAAAAAAGTGAGTGGGACTTCCTAGAAACAAGTTTAACTAATCTCAAGGGACAGTGAATGTTGACATCAGTGAGGATCTATAAGCAGGGAGCAAAGCAGCCCCTGAACTTTATTTTGAGAATGCACTGCTTCCACTGTCTGTCTTTCCTGCAGCCCCAACAAAAGTGCAAAACTTTCAATGCAAATTAAAACTCACCAAAGCATAACACCTCAAAACAAGTAAATGATCTAGCGAAATTAAGTTAGGTCAGAGTGCCTGATGTTTACATGTCAGCAGTAATGTGCTGCAGGGACATTCTGTTACAAGTCCCAGCTGGATGCACTGACCATTAACTTAACAACCTTCTTATTCCTATTCATTCAGTTACTTTGTGCCAAATCAGTTAATCATGTTCCTCTTCACCATTCTTCGTCATTCATAAAAGTATGAAAAAAATGCTCAGCTCGTGTTACCCAAAACGTAACCCATTAAGAGAATTGTTTTTGAAGTCATAAACAAAACAATCTGTGCAAAAAAACAAACCTAATTAAAGCCAATTGAGTATGTTTGTATAACAAACAACAAGGAGAACTTACTATTCTTTCACTATTTTTGTGGGATTCATCTCCTAATCAAACTCCAATATTTTCTAAATGGGAAAGAAGATTGGGATGGGGTGGATATAAAATGTGAAAAATCAGGCCATATCATATCAGTTACTCAGTTTACCAATGATAAGTTGTAGAAAGCAAAACTATGAAATAAACCATGGGTATGTATAATAGCATTTGGAAAGCTGGATAGTTGTGACAACAGGTCTTTAGCATTCATTTATCTTAATTTTGCTAATGGATCTTCCAACATTTTCCCTTCATTTCAAATATGCAGCACTGACAGCTATTTTTAAAAAATCCAAACTGCTTTCAATCACAACCTAATCATCTTGAACTGTATGATAAAAAATTGTAACAACAGGCATCAACCAGTTCAGTTCTTTAATAAAAATGAAAATAAATAACTCCAGCTACTCAGATCTTCATATTTCTTCTCAGTCAGAAGCTAAAATTGGACAGGTGTCTGATTGGGCCTAGTGTTACAAACCTTTCAACTACTGCACACAAATAACATTTGATTTATTATTTTCACATGTATTAGCGTACAGCGAAAAGTATTGTTTGTGTGCTATACAGACAGAGCGTACTATTTATACAGAAGGAAATGAGAGAATGCAGAATATATTGTTATAGTCATAACTATAGCATAGGGAAAGATCAACTCAATGCAAGATAGCTCCATTCAAAAGTCTGACAGCAGCAGGAAAGAAGCTGTTCTCGAGTCTTGCACCAGTTGGATTACTAACCGCACCAACTCATTGGTGAATTATTCATATTTATACTGTATTTCTCTCTTACTGGCCTTGGTAATGACAGAACAATTATTTTGAAGGAATTCTGCCTGAACCACGGGGCTACCCAGTAAAATGTGACATGCAAGCAAATGTGGCAGGCAATCTGAATTATCCCACTCAATTCAGAAGAGAAATTAAATATGAACAAAGAACAAAGAGCAACACAGCACGGGAAACAGGCCCTTCGGCCCAACGAGCCCACGCCACCGTCCTAATGACATATCCTTGTCTTTAGGCCATGCCTATTGTTGAAGATTCCCATATAGGGACCAATATAGGGACAATTTGTTACCCAATCAGCCTAAGAGCACATTTTTGGGATGTGGGAGGAAACCGGAGCACCCGGAAGAAACCTACGCAACCACGGGGAGAACGCGCAAACTCCCGCAGACACAGGCCCAAATCCATGTGTCAGCACAGCAACAGTGATAGTCTCTGAGCTGTCATGTTGCCCATCAGATGGCCCAGTTTAAGCATACACTGACGACATGAAGCACTAGGCAACTCCTGAAGCAACCTCCAAGAGCAGCTCTCTCACGACATGCCGCGTGCATGCCCCTTGTTGGTCAACAAGGTGGACCGAATTGCCTGTGAAAACAAATAAGACTTAATTAAACATACTAAAAAAAAACTAAGACATTCCTGAGACAAAACTAAAAGATAGTCTACTACTATTTGGTCCTCCCGATATTCAAACAGTCCTGCTATATCCCTCTAGCTGCAGACTGCTCATGTGGCTGTCCAAGAGACCCTTAAACAACCCTAGCGTGCCTGCTCCCACCACCTTACTCGGCAGTGCATTCCACACCCCCACTATCCTTTGTGTGGAAAACTGGCCTCTAATATTCGTCTTATACATTGCCCCCCTCACCCTGAGTCCGTGACCCCTCGTTCTATCCATTTCTAATTGTGGAGAAAGCTTACCACCATTTACTCTATCTATACCCCTCATAATCTTATATACCTCTAAAAGATCCCCTCTCAGCCAACGTCTTTCAAGGGAAAACAACCCCAGTGTTTTCAATCTTTCCTCGTAAGACAACCCTTCCATACCAGGCAGCATCCTGGTAAATCTCCTCTGCACTCTCTCCAGGGCCTCTACATCCTTCCTGTAGTACAGCGACCAGAACTGGACGCAGTACTCCAGATGAGGCCTAACCAACGTTCTATACACCTGCAACATCAGACTCCTACTCTTGTATTCTATACCCCTTCCAATGAAGGCTAACATACCATACGCTTTTTTTTAAACCACATTCTCCACCTGTACTGACACCTTGAGACTTGTGAACTTGCACCCCCAGGTCTCTCTGCATCTCTATACTCCGGATAGTTTTACCTAGCTCTATACTCCGGATAGCTCTGCCAGTATTTTTGCTTTGGTATCCAAGTGTTCTCAGCTCTTAAGGGAACAAAATCAAGCTTTCCCAGTTTTGTCACATAAAAAGTATCTCATTTCCAGTACTATTCATAATAAAAATGTATTCATAAAGCTTAAACATTGAACAAAATATTTTATGAAAACAAGTTTTTACTTCAACTTAAAAACAGTGATTTCTGGTTTGTGATAAAGTGATAATCTACATTCATCAAATTGAATTCACACCCTGTTGACTCTCTGCTACACACTGGGAATTAACTGAACTGCGAACTTCCTGGTGAGATGGGGAAACAAATGAGGTTGTAAATTATGTATCGAATTAAATGAAATGCTCGGTCAAAGTGTTGGCATTTGATGTGTAAACATACTGCGCGGTAGAACAACCATTTGTATAGTCACCATCATTTACATGATCCACACTTATTTTGGGCAACTGTTAATGTCAGGCAAATGGTGTTAAACCTTTGCCATTACCATTGAATTCAATTACAACAGCACTGCTTGTAACACATTGACAATTTAAGGCAATTCAGTAAGCTTCTCAGGCCTAGCTAAATCTGAGTTAGTTAACTATTCACCCTGTTACTGATATAAGATTTATAAAAACGGTTATGTTTTGTGACTCTCTCTCTTTGTCTGGAGGTAAAATGAGCATCTGATCTGCTTTGAAATTAGCTTGACACAGCAAAGTGCAATTGTTTGGGATTAAAGGTGACGGAGATCATTTTACTGGGAAAGAGGTGTTTCTACAACTGTGAATAACAAAGAAAATGCACTACAGATGTGAATCAGTTCACACGATTGCCAGAGCCAAGAAAGCCAGAGCCCAGTGATAGTTCCTACAGTTCAGCTAGCTGAAGCAGGATTTTTCAGAATTCCTTTAAAATTGATGATGACATAGCAAGATGAGTGTGGTAAACAGAGACTTTATTTGTGTGACACGGATGGCAGAATTCTTCCATAGCTTAGGATTTGAGGAAGCCTGGACTAGCTGCAAATTGTTGGTCAGCCTGAAATTCTGTTTGTAAGGTGGAATTTAAGCAGCCGACTAAGTTGCATGGAAATATAACATTAAAACTTTCCAATGGTCAGAGCTTCGGTCATGTAATGTTGCCCATTCAATCAGCTGCAGGCCAAAAATAGTTGCTCTGCATCTGGTCAAAATCCACTGCTCAACTAGAAGAGAATTATGGCTTTTAGCACCTCTGCAGGTATTATACATTTCACAGAATGCTTATAAGACAGGAGACCACCATTTCGCCCATCAGGTCTACACCAAGTCTAAAAAAGCATGCTAACCAGGCCCTTTCCCTGTAACCCCACATATTTATCCTGCTAATTCCCCCTAACCTACACATCTAAGAGGCAATTTAGCATGTCTAGTGCACCTAACCTGCAGAACTAGGCAGAAAAGTGGCAGATGGAGTTTAATCCTGATAAGTGTGAGGCGATTCATTTTGATAGGACAAACTTGAATGCTGATTACACGGTCAACAGCAGGGTTCTGAGGAATGTGGGGGAAAGAGAAATCTTGGGGTTCATATCCACAGATCTCTAAAGTTGCCACTCAAGTGGATACAGCCGTGAAGAAAGCTTACACTGTGTTAGCGTTTATTAACAGGGGGTTTGAGTTTAAGAGCTGTGGGTTATGCTGCAACTGTACAGGACCTTGGTGAGACCACATTTGGAATGTTGCATGCAGTTCTGTCACCTCACTACAAGGAAGACGTGGAAGCATGGGAAAGGGTAAGAGGAGATTTACCAGGATGCTGCCTGGTTTATGAGAAAAGGTTGAGGGAGCTGGGGTTTCTCTTTACAGCAGAGGACAATGAGAGGTGACTTAATAGAAGTTTATAAGATGATAAGGAGGTTAGATAGAGTGGATATTCAGAGACTATTTCCTCGGGTGGACATAGCTGTTACTAGGGGGCATAACTATATGGTTCATGGTGGGAGACAGAGGGATGTCCGAAGTAGATTCTTTATTCGGAGTGGTTGGGGTATGGAATACACCGCTGCTGTGATATTATACACTTCAGGAACTTTCAAGAGGTTATTGGATATGCACATGGAACACATTAGAATGTGAGGGAGTGGGATCTTGGGTTTGGACATAGCTCGGCACAACATCGAGGGCCAAAGGATCTGTACTGTGCTGTATTATTCTGTGTTCTAATTTTGGACTGTGGGAGGAAATCAGAGCACCTGGAAGAAACCCATGCAGACACAGGGAGAATGGGCAAACTCCAACAGTCACCCATGGCTAGAATCAAACCCAGGTCCCTAGTGCTGAGTGAACTATTGTGCCACCATTTTGATGGCTTCCCTTTTGTTATAGGGCCAGGGAGATAGGTTTCTCCACTGGTCCCTGATTTCATTGATTATAACGTGTCCTCACGACAGGTGAGATTCCACGAAGACAAGGGTTAAGCTTTTGCCTTGTACCTGATGTTGAAAATTTCCAGAAACTGCAGCCAACTTGTCAACTGAGAGACCTGGAGCAGTTACCTTTCAGTTCAGCAAAATCCACTTTTTAAATAAACAAAAGGGCAAGGTTCAATTTAACCATTTGATTTTTTTTAAATGTCCTAGTGACATGACAATTACATGTGGTTCACTACTTAACCACAGAAATCTACACCCACAAACCAACATAATGTTCTTACTACTACGGTTAATCAATGCTACATGGTCATAGAGTTTACAGCATGGAAACAAGTCCTTTCACCCAACTTGTCCATGTTGCCTTTTTAAAACCCCTAAGTTAATCCCAAATGCCTGCATTTGGCCATTTCCCTCTTTTCTTGTCTTAAATACTTTAAAAACATGACTTCAGATTGACTTTAATTATTCATAGAATCGTAGAATCTTGCCAAAATCTGCCTGCATATCTGTTTTTCTATCTCCCACTGACTGTTGGGCAGCCTATAGTGAACTCCCAACATTATGACTACACCCTTTCCCTGAGCTTTATCCATATTACCTCGCGGTATGAGCCCTCTGTGGTGTCCTCCCACAGTACAGCTGTGATATTCTCCTCAGCCAGTAGTGCAACTCCCCCATTTTTTTTACATCCCCCAGCCCACCTGAAATATCTGTATCCTGGAATGTTAAGCGCCAACCTTGTCATTCCTATAACCAAGTCTCTGTAGTAGCAGCAACATCATAGTTTGAAGTACAAATCCAACTGTAAGCTCATTGGCACGAGTACAATGAGTATGCCACTGTAGGAACTGACTTCATCAGTAAGTGTGTAGAAGACAGTGTGCCAAAGAAGCAAATCCACATGTTTCCCAAAAAGAGAGCATGGATGAATGGGGATACCAACTGCTTGCTGAAGTCTAGGTCTGAGGTGTTCAAGTCAGGTGACCCTGACCTACACAAGAAAGTGAGATACAAGCTAAGAAGATCCATCAAAGATGCTAAAAGACAGTAACAGACAAAACTTGTGTCCCAGGCTAGTCACACAACCCTCGCCTACAATGGGAAAGTCTGCAAGACACAACAGGCTACAAGATGAAGGCATGTAAAATTGCCAGCTCTAATGTATCGCTCTCTGATCAGCTAAATGCATCCAATGCCCATTTTCAGCAAGATGTCAGAGGAAGCACATCCTCCAACCTGGAAACCTCAGATGAACCTGTATTGGAGGTCACCATTGCAGATATCACAGACGCTTTCTCGAAGGTCAAGCCACAGAAAGTAACTGGCCTGGATGTGGTACCCAGACACTCAGATCCCCAGTGGATAAGCTGGTGGGGTATTTGCAGACAAATAGTTATTTCAGTCACGTTTTCACACTAGAATTTAAGCAAACCCCTATCCATGTTTGGTTATAGATTGAACTACACGGCTTGAAAGGTTTATGAATCTTACAATCAAATGACAGAAATAACACGACAAACGGTGTTCAAAATCACACATTAAAGTAATGTGAGTAATAAGTCTACTTGTAAATGCATTAGATAGGTTCGCTTTATATCCTGCATTTTGTTCAGTTATGTGAACCATTGGACCAATGATAATTGCAAAACTCAGAGTCCAATGGATTCATCACCCACTACTAAGTGCAGAAACAAGTCACCAAATGCAATGGGTGCTGCAACTGCAAGATCTCAATAAGCTCTTGATCCTGGCTAATGCAACACATGGACCAAGCATTTTCCTCATAGGGTTCATGGAAGGAACAAGGGCAAAGAAGTCAACCCACAACCTACATATTGACCAGCAATCGCAAAATGTGCAATTTTATAGGCAGTAAGTATTTTTCAAAAATGTACAGGAAAATGGAAGAGGATACCAGAGACACTAGACTGCAGCTTAATTAAAGTGTAATGCTATTTTCCTCGATTAGGTAACAGGCGAAGTCATCACTCAATGAGTCATTATGCCATACTGACTTGAGTCCTGCTTTGTGCAATTACAGTAAGAAGCCTCACAACATCAAGTTAAAATCCAACAGGTTTATCTGGCAGCCACTAGCTTTCAGAACACTAGTGGCGTTTGCTACAAATAAACCTGTTGGACTGTAATCTGATATTGTGAGACTTCTTATTGTGTTTACACTATGCCAGCATCTCCACATTATGAATACCATCAATTGTACAATTAGCCAAGGCACTAAAAGGACTGCTAGTGGGTAATGAACATCTTAAGAGAGATCGATATGAAAGATGGTAGTTAAAGGAGAAAGAGAAAGTAGAGTGCATCGTTAGACTGATGGCTCAAGGCTTTGCGTAGAAATATAGAAAATAGGAGTAGGCTATTTGGCCCCTTGAGCCTGCTCCATTATTCAATATGGTCAGAGTGATCTACTACCTCAATGCCATACTCGCGCACTCCTCAATACCATTAAAGTCTAGAAATCAATTTCCTTGTTAAATATATTCACTAACTTGCCCTCTGTTGCCTTCTGTGGTAGAGAATTCCACAGGTTCACCATATTTTCTGAGTGAAGAGGTTTCTCCTCACCTCAGTCCTGAGGCAAAACATCAAGCTTGCATCCAATTTGACCAGCTGTCAGAATTTTACGTGTTTCATAGAATCCTACAGTACAGAAGCCGCCATTAGGCCCATCAAGTCTGCACCAACCAAAGTCCCACCCAGGCTCTTTTCCCATAACTGCACACATTTACCCTGCTAATTCTCCAGATACAAGGATCAATTTAGCATAGCCAATCAAGCTAACCCACAAATCTTTGGGTTGTGGGAGTAAACTAGAGCACCCTGGTGAAATCCATGCAGACACAGGGGAAAAGTGCAAATTCCACAAGTGACCCTAGGCTGGCATTGAACCTGGTTCCCTGATGCTCTGAGACAGCAGTGCTAACCATTGTGCCAATTAAATCCCTCTCATTCTTTTAAATTCCAGTGAATGCAGGCCTAGTCAGCCCAATCTCTGCTCACATGATAACCCTGTCATCCCAGGAATCATCTGATGAGCCTTTGCCGCACTCCTTCTTATGGCAAGTATGTCCTTTCTTAAATAAGGAGACCAAAACTGGACACATACTCCAGATGTGGTCTCACCAAAACCCTGTACAGCTGCCCTTGCTCTTGTGCTCAAGTCCACTAACAAAGGCAAGCATATCATTTACTGTACCTGCATGCTTTCTTTCAGTGACTGCTGTGGGACACAAGTCCCCTTGTAAGTCAACTTTTCCCAATCTATCACCATTTAATAATCTGCCATTCTGTTTTTCCTAAGGAAGTGAACAACTTTACATTTATCCACATTATAGTCCAATCACTCAACTTTTCTAAATCACCCTGAAGCCCCTTAACATCTTCCTTGCCACTCTGTTACAATCTCAATTGACACTACTACAGCATGGGAAGCTCCTAGAAGGAACTCTGGCTCAAAAGATCATAGCTTTTATTTTTTTAAAGTTTATTTATTAGTGTCATAAGCAGGTTTAATTAACACTGCAATGAAGTTACTGTGAAAATCCGAGTGGCCACACTCCAGTGCATGGTCAGGTAAACTGAGCGAAAATTTAGTATGGCCAATGCACCTAACTAGCATGTCTTTTGGATTGTGGGAGGAAACCCATGCAGACATGGGGAGAACGTGCAGACTCCAGACAAGCAATGAACCAAGCCAGGAATCGAACCTGGGTCCCTGGTGCTGTGAGGCAGCAGTTCTAACCACTGTGTTACAGTAGATGAACAGTCACAGGACTGCAAATTAGCTCTTAACAACATGAAATACCATTATTAAAATGAAAAACTTGACTACAATATTGCTTCACTTTCATTTATATTCAAAAATGTACACAGTTTTTTATGGATAACACAAGTTACAAAATATTACATGCTAATACTACATGCCCTGTAAACCAACAGGCTAACCTTGATCAGACAACACCTTACTCTGAAACCAAATGGCAGAAGTCAACCAGTCAAGACTTTTGTTGATTTCTTCTCCAATTCCCCCCAATGGCCGCTACACAAGTGTTTCCAAACTTTACTCTCAAAAAGACATACTTAATCTTCTTACAATGCTGTCTCTCAACTGTTTTCAGCATGGAACCACCTCCAGGATTTTCAACTCCCTATTCAATATTTCTTTGTCCTGGATAGTCATAAGTTTTCAGATTTTTACACAATCCCTCAGATACTCGCAATTGCTACAGATATCTGGCTTTTCTTTAGCTACTTTCACCAAGTCTGACCTTTAAAGTTTCTGCTTTTAACTTCAGGGAATTGTACTCTGCTAAATTCCAGTTCCTGTTTTCACTATTACTTCAACCATTCTGAAAATCATTCTCTAGTTTCTAGAACTAACTGTCCTTCCTTTGCTCCAGGATGTGCATTCTTTACGTTACTTCTGTTTCTGGCAGAGCTAAGAGGGCTGTTTTCTCTCTCTAGCTGCTAAGCAACTTCCGCCAACTGATTCAATTAAACTCTCCAACTTAAAAAGTTGCTAAACAACAGCTTATTTTCTTTCCAACCTCCTGTTTGTCTTTCAAGCCATAAACTCCAAGCTTAATATAGACACATACATGCAAACACCTTTAACATGAATCTAACTAGAGTTTTAACCCTTTCTTACTCAGAAATACTAAATTAAATTCACTTAAATTTATATCTTATTTCTAATATTCAAACATATAAATATAAAGTACTTAAAAACAGTGGCAGAATGGTTTACGGCATGGAAACAGGTCCTCCGGCCCAACTTGTCTATGCCGCCTTTTTTAAAAAATAAGTCACTAAGCTAGTCTCAATTGCCTGTGTTTAGTTCATATCCCTCTATACCCAATTTAGCCACACAGCTATCTAAATACTTTTTAAAAGACAAATTTGTACTCACTTCTACTACTACCTTTGGCAACTTGTTCCAGACATCATCACCCTCTAAGTGGAAAAAATTGTTCCTCTGGACCCTTTTGTATCTGTCCCGTCTCACCTTAAACCAATACCCTCTAATTTTAGATTCACCTACCTTTGGAAAAAGATGTTGACTATCTACCTTATCTATAGAACATTACAGCACAGAACAGGCCCTTCGGCCTTCGATGTTGTGCCGACCAAAATAAAAAGCAATGCCCCTCCAAACTAAACCATTCCCTTCTCTTCCATATCACTCCTAAGCCTCCTACACTCCAGGGGAAAAAGTCCCAGCCTATTTAGCCTCTCCTTATTACTCAAATCATCAAGTCCTGGTGGCATCCTAGTAAATCTTTTCTGCACTCTTTCTAGTTTAATAATACCCTTTCTAGAATAGGTGACCAGAACTATACACAGGATTCCAAGTGTGGCCTTGTATAGTGTGTCTTGTACAACTTCAACAAAACATCCCAACTCCTATATTCAATGTTCTGACCAATGACCGAATGCTTTCTTCACCACCCTGTCCACTTATGGCTCCACTTTTAAGAAGCTACAAACCTATGCCTCTAGATTTCTTTGTTCTATAACTTTCCTCAACGCCCTACCACTTCGCATTTAACTAAATTAACTCTATCTGCCATTCATCAACCAACTGGCCCAACTGATCATAAGAACTCAGTAAGAATTGAGCAACACCAATTTTTAATCCAACCGATTTATTTGATAGTAAAATTGCGAGCTTTCAACACTCTGTCTTCCTCAGGCAAATGCAGTGTTCTGGTCTGGACCAGAACGCTGCATTTGCCTGAGGAAGACAGAGTGTTGAAAGCTCGCAATTTTACTACCAACTGATCATAATCCATTGCATACAAATACTTATAAATACATCTGCTTCCTGACACCTTACATTTCCACCAAGTTTTGTGTCATCAGCAAACTTGATACTTTTGGTTCCTTCAACCAAATCACTGATGTATATTCTCAATGGCTGGGACCCAATCACTAATTCTTGCAGGACCCAACTAGCACTGCATGAAAAAAAAGGCACGTTTATTTCTAATCTACTAACCAATTCTCATTTCATGCCAAAATATTATCCCAACCAATGCTTCAATTTTGCACACTAACCTCTTAGGTGGGACTTTTTCAGAAAGCTTTCTGAAAATCACATCCACTGATTCACACTTATTTGTTCTACTAGCTACATCCTCAAAAATCTCCAGTAAGTTTGTCAACCATGATTTCCCTTTCATGAATCCGTGTTGACTTTGTCTAATCCAGTTGTGTCCTATTATCGCATTCTTCATAATAGACTGCAGCACTTTCTCTACTACTGATAAAATTATGATCTACTAAATGCAAACATATTGCTTTCCGAGTGGAAAAATGCATTCAATTCCAAAATCTTCAGACAGCCAACAATTAGATAAAGCAGATAAATTTTGCCAATCAATTTTCCCATTACTGAGGTGACTGATCAATATCTTAAAATCAATATCTTCAAATAAGCAAAGATGATTGTGATTATGAAAAAGGAAGTGGCTCAAATCCTAGATAGCACTGAATCTGTTCAGTTCAGCATTCAGAAAGAGGAAGCATACAAATTCCTGCAACAAATTTGATGTGGACCACAGTGATCCATTTTTAACTGGAGATGGGGATTAGCCAGGACAAAGCAGCCTGCTTGATCAGCATTTCATCTATCACAATAATCATTTACACACTCAACTGCCAACTATGGCAGAAGTGTGCCTTTTACAAGATACACCATAGCAGCCCACTAAGTCTCCTTCAACAGCTCTTCCAAACCAATGGCCTCTACTGCCTCGAAAGGCATGGGTAGCAGATGCATGGAAAACTACCAACTGCAAGTTACTCTTCAAGCCATATACAATCCTCATTTAGAATTATATTGTCCATCATTCACTGTCAAAAATCCTGGAACTCGCTTCCTAACGGGATTGTGGATGTGCATCAGATGAACCCCAGTGGTTCAAAAAAGCAGCTCACCATCACGCTACCAAGGGCAATTAGGAATGGGCAACAAATGCTGGTTTTGCCAGCAATGCATGCCTCCCGTGATGTTTTTTTTAAAAAAGCTGTTGTGCCGAGAGCACACTGAAGCCTGAACTGAAATCACTAAAAAGGATATTGACCCTAATTTAGTGTCTAAACTGAACTACAAAGCACATGAACAACTTTGTCCTTGATTGTGTTGAGATATGGACCAGAAATCCCAATATTGTGAAGTTCGATTAGACCCCAACAGCTTTTCTATTTTTGCATTAGTGTGAGGACATGGTATTTCATTCCAGCTATGATTCTACTGACAAAGTGGTAAAGAAACGTTATTTAACAATATAGTTTAACTTTTACCAATTGAAATACTTAAACATGACCAAAAAAAAACTTAACTGCTAACTTTTAGTTCCAAATCAAGCAATATTCCTCTTAGGCTTAAATTCATCTTCAAAATCAGTTAGCCACACACAGACTTACATGCTTGTACTTGGGCTACCAGCCCTTGAGGCTCCAGAACACCTCAGGAGAGAAGCACGATTTCCCCTGGCAACAGCAGCATCCGGAAAAAGAGAAACACCTAGTTTCTTTCAGAACCTGGTAGTCACAGCCATTTCCTTATAAGCTTAGCTCTTCATCTGAGTGTATTACTCTGTCAATTAACCTATCAAAACCCTACTCTGAAAACCACTGGAAAAACCAAAAAACAAAAATGCTTTAACTCAGATTAAAACAAATGCATCCCTATCTAAAATCAATCATTCGCCAGCATTCTCAGCACGTGACAGATTGGCACCATGTAAAAGACAGCTGAGTCTTCAGCAACCCCCTCACAAGCATGAAATAAACACGTTCCTTAAAGGCACATATCATCACAATTGCCATTTCAGAATTAACCCAAAGATTCTGCCAGTGGAATTTGGGTCTTTCAAATAAATCTTCCAACAACTTGGCTAGTAATTCCAGCGTAATCCCACAAATCCTACAGTAAAGCGAAACAGTGGAAAATATTCCCAAACTAATGACTTGCACATTTATTTCCATAGTATATCTACAGTCCAGCAGAACCTTCACCTATGGTTCAGGAAATATCATCTTGCAATGTCTAGTGTTCTAACTATTATAGTGTCTAATTATTTAATGGCAGAAACTGATTTGATGTATTGCACATGAATATGATGTATTGCAAGTGAAAATATAAAACTTCAGTTTTATTAATAGATTAAGTGAATGGGCAAAACTTGGGAAATGTAGTTAAATAGGAGATCATCCATTTTGGAGTGGAAGACACAAACCCGAGGTTTGTTTCAATTTGGGAGGGAATGCCACAGTATACATTCAAGAGAAAGGTTTTCCTGATGGGTAAAAACTTGCAGCCCAACAGAGGGGATGATAGCTTTTGTAGAATGTGTCAGGAAAAGATCAACTGGGCAGCATATCAATCTTATGATTTGAAGAGTCAGCTTTAAGTGTGATGTTTCCCCATAGAATAGTATGGCTAGGCCACACTGCAGCAGCACGAAGATGCAAAGAAAAATTATACAAACTGTAAAACCCATCGCAATAAAGAAGGACCAGAACGTTGGTTTAGAAATCACGAGCCTGAAAAGAGACATGGTGAAGAACAGGACAAAATATTTTAAACATGAACAATTAAGGTATAGAAACAGTACCTTAATTCAAACATATTTATTGCACTATAGAGTGGAAAGCTTGTTCAAACAGAATATAATTGTGAAAAATTAGTGCATAAACAGAAGACCCCACATCAAGAAAAGACAGTGAAGCAGGAATGGCCAGGCTATTCTATCACATTACTTTGTGGAACTTGCTGAGTACAAATAAATTCATACATTCCTTATTTTACAACATTGATAACTCTTCATCAAGTATTTAATTGGTTGTGAAGTGCTTTGGGACGTCCGGAAGTTGTAAAAGGTGCTTTATAAATGCCAAAACATTCATATTGGACAAGTAATAATGAAATGCTTCAACATAAATTTTAACCCATAGAAATGGATTTCTAAACAGTCCTCTTATGAATTATTACATGTTATCAGAAATACTGCAATAAACAATTAGCAAAATTAGGAAGACCCCAATCCCCATAATCAGACACTCATCAATTCAAATTTTTTGGGCCGTGCACTGCATTTTGTTGCGATTTTAATAAGCTTATTTTCATTTCAAAAGTTTTCAAAGTACAACATTGCCATCAAGCACTTTGAGGTGCCACAGTTGTAAATGGTGCTATATAAATGCAAGTTTTTACCCATTGTCCTCTGTGCAAATAGACTTCTCTATCAGTTAATGACCAACCTGAAAAGTGGTTATGTTTAAAATACATGAAATTTTGCAAATATTAAAGCATCAAGCAACGTCAACACCATGGTGGTACAACAAACTGCAAGTCAAACTAGCACTTTGCATTGCCACAACTACCTACAAGAATAAGCCATGCACTGAAGCATTGAAAAGGAAGCCACATAACACTCATTAATAAAGCAACTTGATAACCAAAATCACATTTCAATAATGTCCTTTGCAGCTTTCCTTGACCATTTTTCTTTCAAAAACTTGTTACTACAATTCATATTTCATTTGACTGCAAGTAATTAAGGCCATTTGAGGTTTGAATCTTCACTACAGCACTGCTAAATTAACACGGCAATGCAGCTAAATTTGCAGATTTTTGTTTAATGAGTCTACTAAGATCTCTTCATCAGATGGGCATGGATACAATCAAACAGAATCCCACTCACCGTGCAGACCATCATTTACGTGGACACTGTGGCTAGCCTCAAAGTATGGATCACCATGGCCACAAAAGTGGAAACAGATAAAAACCTGGAGTTTCTTTTTAGAGAATACTGAAATACTGAATATTCCCAGAAATTGTTAGCAAACATTCAGCCCAAAACTGCACAAAATGTTCAGATTTTACATGAACACAAACACACGGTCAGTTTTGAAAGGCAGGTTCAGCACTCAAATGGTGAACAAACCTTCCAACAGCTTCACATGGGCAGGGTTAGCAGAACAGACATAATTGGACAGCCAACTTCACACATAATGCAGCAGGTTTTATGATCGTACTGGTTAAATCAAAGCCCTGGCATCTGTCACCTTTTCTGCACTTGAATAGGGTGTTGAACTACTTTCTCTTCTGTTCCAGATTAAAAAACATGTTTCCATTTTTTTGTCATACCACCACTCCAAGGCAAAAAAGCATCAACACCATAGCTAATGTCTGCAGCATCAAAAACATGCAGGTCACAAATGTGGGCGTCTCCACAGAACAAAACATAATGCAGTATTGAAACCAGAACACGGTAATCATCAATCAATGCTTCTCTTCTTCTGCATCTTACATTCCATGCAGTCATTTCTGCACCACACAATAAACAGAGATCAAACCTTTTGAAATATTTGTACCGTTTAGGCTGAAAGCATGAAATTACTGCAGGAACCGCATTATACGGCACAATACGGTATAGTTAATATGGACCCTCCCTTTCAGTCTGAAGCTGCGTGCAGTTCTACTGCAGTGCAAATACAAATGCATGCTTTTAACTATTGATGCAGGCAAGAGGATTACTACAAGTTCAAACACCACATTAGATTGCTTAGCATTAATACGTGCACTTAATTCACAATTCTTTTCAGCAACATTATAAATTATGATAGCTATATTCACAAAATATGAAATTAACAAAACATAATCACCTTCGAAACAATGTAGATAAATTTCAGAATGGACAACATAAACTTCAATTTATACAGCAAGCTACGATTCTTACAAACACCACAAAAGGTGTTCTATATACTATTAATCGATAAGCACACATTAGCTTGATTCATACATAAGATCCCACAATTAGCAATGACAGTCAATCTGTTTATAATTGATACTGGCCAAGGTGAAAACTTCCCGTTCCTGAGTTGTCCACAGAACATTTTTAGATGTATCTGAATAGGCATATATCTTTAATAAAAAACCATTTAGTATTACAGCAGAGTAATAATCTGAATTAAATGCTCAATGTCTATACTGGGCCTTGACCTGATAATTTCCCAAATCAAAGTCAGGTCTTTTAGCTGAACCAATCAGTATTCAAAATTCTTTGTCATTTAAGATGCATTTACACAAGCAAGTTCCCTGAAAGAACACCTTTAACATGCTTACTGAAGAAAGTCTGTTTTTAATGTTAGGTCATTTTTATGATTTTGCAAAGATTTCTGTTGTACAATGGGGAATGACTTCTAACAGATAGTCTCTCTTTTTCATTGAGCTGACCACATGTTGATGAGACCTGGCAGTACTCCACACGGAGAGTGTTCAGGTGAGGCTGTTTCAGATGGGTGTAGAAGGTCCCAAAGGCACCAATTCAAAAAAAGCTACCCCGGTGCCTTGATCAACGCTCATCCCTCAAACAACGCAAAACATATTATCCGGTCCTTGTCACACTGCTGTTTGTGGGAGCTTGCTTTACGCAAATTGGCTGGCATGCTTCCTACATTACAAACTTTACAAATACTTTAATGATTGTAGAGTGCTTTGGGGCTTCTGGGGGAGGGCTTTTTGTAAATGCAAGTACTTTTTTTAAAATTATGCTTGCAGCTGGGATCACTTTGACACACTGAAGAATGATGATAAAAGCAAAATACTATGGATGCTGGAATCTGAAACAAAAATAAAAAATGCTGGAAAATATCATTAGGTCTGACAGCATCTGTGAAGAGACTGTAGAACCAACGTTTGAGTCTAGACAAGCACATCACACAACAGGCTAGGAAGATCTTCAACAAAGAAAAGTCCAATCACCACCAGCAATCTTCAAGACATCAATATTGGCAAACTGCTCACCATCAGTATCTTAGAAGACAGCACTGACAAAGAACTTGACTGGTCAAACAACATTAACAGCGAATGTCATAGAAGGATAGAACCTAGTTATGCTGTGGCAAGTAGCTCACCTCTTCATCCCATAAAGTCTCTCTACCATGTACAAGGCTCCAGTTCATTGAATTATAGAATACAGCACAGCAGACTATTCAGCCTGTTGTATCCATTCCAGATCTCTGTTAGAGTAATTCACTTAGTACCACTCCTCCACTTTTTCCCCAGAACCTGCAAACTTGTCCTTTTCAGATAATGATCCAATCCAGTTTTGAATTCATTGACTGACCCAACCTCCGCCACATTGTCAGGCAGCGCATTTCAGATCCTATTCAAGGATATTTTCTCATCTTGCTCTGCATTTTTTGCAAATTACCTAAGATCTGTCATCCATGGTTCAGGATCCTTCCATCAATGAGAACTGTTTCTTTCTAACATCCCTATCCAGCCACTTCATGATTTTGAATCTCCTCTCCAGCTTCCTTTCTCCAAGAAGAATTCCAGATTCTCCGGTCTATTTACATAACAAACATTTCTCATCCCTGGAACTATTCTCATGAATTTTTTCTGCATCCTCTCTAATGCAGAGGCACATGACATGCATAGGCAGCTGGGATCAAGTGAATGCCTTGAAGAGTATAGGAGGTGTAGGAATAAAGTTGAGAGAGAAATCAGGGGGGCAAAAAGGGAACATGAGATTGTTTTGGCAGATAAGGCAAAGAGGAATCCAAAGAGCTTCTGTAAATACATAAAGAGTAAAAGAGTAACGAGGGAGAGAATAGGGCCTCTTAAGGATCAACAAGATCATTTGTGTGTAGATCCACAAGAGATGGACGAGACCATAAATGAATATTTCTCATCAGTGTTTACTGTTGAGAAAAGCCTGGATGTTAGGGAACTTGAGGAAATAAACAGCGATACCTTGAGGAGTTTACATATTAGAGATGGTGATGCTGGAAGTCTTAAAGCACATTAAGGTAGATAAATCCCCAGGATGTGATGAAGTGCATCCCAGGACATTGTAGGAAGCTAAGGAGGAAATTGCAGATCCCCTGGTCAAGATATATGAATCATCAATAGTCATGGGTGAGGTGTTTGAAGACTGGAGAGTGGCAAATGTTGTGCCTTTACTTAAAAAGGGAAAAGCCTGAGAACTACAGGCCAGTGAGCCTCACATCTGTGGTGGGTAAATTGTTGGAAAGTATTTTGAGAGATAGGATCTACAGGCATTTAGAGACTCAAGTACTGATTAGGGACAGTCAGCATAGTTTTGAGTGGTAAATCATATCTCATAAATTTGATTGAGTTTTTTGAAGAGGTAACCAAGAAGGTAGATGTTGCAGTGCAGTTAATGTTGTTTACATGGACTATAGCAAGGCCTTTGACAAGGTACTGCATGTAGATTGTTGCATAAGATTAAATCTCATTGGGATCCAGGGTGAGGTATCTAAAATGAATACAAAATTAGCTTCTTGATATAAGCCAGAAGGTAGTTGCAAAGAATTGTTTTTCAGACTCGTGGCCTGTGACCAGCACTGGGTCTCAGGGATCAGTACAACTGTTATTTGCCATTTATATTAATGATTTGGATGAGAATGTAGGAAGCATGGTTAGTAAGTTTGCAAATGACACTGCATAGCGGAAAGTGAAGAAAGTTATCTCCAATTGCAACGGGATCTTGATCAATTAGGCCAGTGGGTTGATGAATGGCAGATGGAGTTTAATTTAGACAAATGCGAGGTGATGCATTTTGGTTGACTGAACCAGGGCAGGATTTACTCAGTTAATGGTAGGGCGTTGGGGAGAGTTACAGAACAAAGAGATCTAGGGGAATAAGTTAGCTCCTTCAAAGTGGAGTCACAGATGGATAGAGTGTTGAAGAAAGCATTCGGCATGCTTGGTTTCATCAGTCAGAACACTGAATACAGGAGTTGGAATGTTTTGCTGAAGTTGTACGAGACATTGGTACAGCCATACTTGAAATACTGTGTGCAATTCTGGTCACCCTATTATAGAAAGGATAATATTAAACTAGAAAGAGTGCAGAAAAGATTTACCAGGATGCTACCAAGCCTTGATGAACTGAATTATAAGGAGGTTGGATAGACTGGGACTTTTTTCTCTGAAGTGTAGGAGGCTAAGGGGTGATCTCATAGAGGTCTATAAAATAATGAGGGGCACAAATTAGCAAGATAGTCAGTACCTTTTCCCAAAGGTAGGGAAGTTTAAAACCAGAGGGCATAGGTTTAAGGTGAGAGGGGAGAGATACAAGAGTCCAGACGGCAATTTTTTCATAGAGGATGGTGAGTGTCTGAAACTAACTGCCAGAAGTGGTAGTAGAGGTGGGTATAATTGTCTTTTAAAAGGCATTTAGATAGTTACATGGATACAATGGGTACAGAAAGATATAGGCCAAATGCGGGCAATTGGGATTAGTTTAGGGATTTCAGGCATATGAAATATAGGGCTAGTGGAAGGACCCTTAATAGTGTTGTCGAGCAGAGGGATCTTGGGGTACAAGTACATAGCTCTTTGAAAGTTGGCACCCAGGTTGATAAAGTTGTTAAGAAGGCGTATAGGTGTGTTAGCTTTTATTGGTAGAGGGATTGAATTTAGGAGCCGTGAGGTTATGTTACAACTGTACAAAACTCTGGTGCGGCCGCACTTGGAGTATTGCGTACAGTTCTGGTCGCCGCATTATAAGAAAGATGTGGAAGCATTGGAAAGGGTGCAGAGGAGGTTTACCAGGATGTTGCCTGGTATGGTGGGAAGGCCTTATGAGGAAAGGCTGAGGGACCTGAGGTTATTTTCATTAGAGAGAAGAAGGTTACGCGGTGACCTAATTGAGGCGTATAAGATGATCAAGGGATTGGATAGGGTGGATAGTGAGAGCCTTTTTCCTCGGATGGTGATGACCAACACGAGGGGACATAACTTTAAATTAAGAGGTGGTAGTTATAGGACGGATGTCAGAGGCAGGTTCTTTACACAGAGGGTGGTGAGGGCGTGGAATGCCCTGCCTGCAGCAGTTGTGGACTCGCCTACTTTGGGGGCATTCAAATGTTCGGTGGATAGGCATATGGATGATATTGGAATAGTTTAGGTTAGAGGGTCCACTGGCCGGCGCAACATCGAGGGCCGAAGGGCCTGTACTGCGCTGTAATGTTCTATGTAATTACCTCCACTACTTTTATTACATTCTTATTGTAGAATTCCTACAATGCAGGAGGCAGCCATCTGGCCCATCAATTCCACACAACTCTGACATGTCTTTCCAGGCCCTCTCCCCCACCTTATCTCTGTAACCCCACATATTCACCATGACTAATCCATCAAATCTAAACATCTTGGGAGACTAACAGCAATTAAGCATGGCCAATCCACCTGACTCACATACCTTTGGAATGTGGGAGGAAAGCGGAGCACCCAGAGGAAAATCACGCAGACATAGGAGAATGTACAAACTCCACAGAGTCACCCGAGGCTGGAATTGAACCTGGGTCTCTGGTGCTGTGAGGCAGCAGCGTTAACCACAGTGCTGCCCCCATTTATATGTCTATTGAAAAGGTCTGCATTTCCTTTTATGTTATTGCCAGACTCTCTTCTTTCTTGTTTGGAAAGAACATAGTTTTGATGACATTGCTGCTATCAGTTTCAAACAGCACAGTACTCTAACTTAGGATACACACATCACTCTCTAGCTCCTAAAATTTGCTTCTAAATTCCATTAGGTAAGCATCACCAATATAAGGGCTGTGGAATTCAAGGATCAGGTTCAGCAGCATCTCAAATCAGTATACTTGGCACCAACATTGTCGGCATCACAATCAGTTGCCCAAGCTGCTAGGGTAACGCATAGTACCATCTTGATCATTTCTTTCTAGAGGAAGACATTAACTAACTGGGTCTCCAAGTGGATCAAAAATCTTGTGCTCATCAGACTGCAAAGCAGCAAATGTTTTTTCCAGCCAAAGTGCACGTCGAACAGATCAGGTTCAAGCATTTGGCTCAAAATGATTTGCCGAAAATTAGCCAGCATTAAAAGAAAACTAGTGTATATTTTGGTCAAAATGTCCATAAGCTTAAAAAAGGACCACCTTGTTACCACAAGCTTAAAACTTAATCCACATCTGCATTATAACAAAAATTCCATCTGTTTACATTCACTATCAACATCATATGGAACAGTTTTCCAAAACTATCATTTAAGTGGTCAATAATGCCAACCTAAGAATTTAAGCTCTAGCCAACCATGCCAAACCAAACCACAGGCTCATGAGATGGGAGTATTTGCAACAGAACATTTTTCCAGGGTTTTACAGTGCTGTAAGGACGGTATGAAATACTTGAGTGCAGATCCACTATTTAAAACATATTACACTAGAACTTATCCTGCTGCTGGTTACAGTTAGGCTGTACAATACCTCATTTTATAAGGAAACACTATATCACCTTCTCATGCAGTCATAAAAGAAGTTTACAGCACGGAAAAAGTTGGGCCCAGCTTGACCACGCCACCCTTTAAGGCCCCTAAGTTAATCCCAACTACCCACATTTGACCCATATCGTCTATACCCATTGTACCCATGTAACTATCTAAATGCTTTTTAAAAGACAACAGCGTGCCTGCCTCTACTACCTCTGGCAGCTTGTTCCAGATACTCATCATCTTCTGTGTGAAGAAACTGCCCCTCTGGACACTTTTGTATCTCTCCCCTCTCACCTTACGACAGTCTAAAACTAGAGGGGAGAGATGCCTTCTAGCTTTAACTCCCCTACTTTTGGGAAAAGATACTGACCATCTAACTGATCTACGCCCTCATTATTTTATAGACCTCTATAAGATCACCCCCTCAGCCTCCTACACTCCAGAGGAAAAAAAGTCCCAGTCTGGCCAGCCTTTCCTTATAACTCAATCCATTAAGTCCCTAAAGCATTCCAGTAAACCTTTTCTGCATGCTTTCTAGTTTAATAATATCTTTTCTATAATAGGATGACCAGAATGGAACACAGAATTCTAAGTGTGGCTTTACCAATGTCTTGTACAACTTCAACAAGACATCCCAACTATGTTAAGACCTCAAAGTTTAATTAAGTAAATAAATTCTCAATGACTTGAGGCTCTAATGTCAATTTGTCCAGGAGCTTTGCAAATTGAAATTTTAGGATGACCTGCTTCTCTAGCAAGCTGCAATGTCAACTTCATCAGACCATGATTAATATAAGAGATAAGATAATAGGATACCTATTACAGTTATCATCACCTTTGCAGTTCTCAGGTTTTGGACAACTACAATGCCAAATGACCGAAAAAAATACAGTGACTACAAACAGCAAAAAAAAAGGCAGTGCTGGTCTAAACTCTATACCATATTGCATTTTTCAACTTGTTCCTTGCTTTGTTGAGCTTTGCTGTTTCTTTGGCAGTATTATTAACTATGCCACAATGCTGAAAATATCCAAATCAATTTGAAAATTCAGCAGGAAACTACAACTTGCCCAAGTGCAGTTAAATCTGTTTGAACTCAGAACTCTCTGATTTAATACTGTCATGACAATAGTGCAGATTTCAATTCAACTTGAACAGTCTTGTCACCTATCCCTACTATTCACTGATTTGGAGTGCACCCACTTAGTCAAGTGTAAATGGAAGTAAGTGTGGAAAGAAATTTATTCTGATTAAAAAAAACTTCACACCTACATTATTTAGGATTTTCCCCCCCAAAAAATTCTCATTTTAAGCTAGTTTGTTTTGTTGGCATCCCTGGAATCAGCATCCTTCCACTGGTCAGGCTTCATTTATGATTTTGAACTACCAGTATAAATAGGTTATTAAACTGTGGGGGCTTTCAGAGTACAATCTCATCATCATCCAGAAATACACTTCCCAGGAACCAGAAAATCCACGCTGACATTTCCTTCCTTTAGCTCAAAAGTCTCCCAATTCACAAGCAGAAAAGTTATCATATGGGGAATTAATTATAGACTAATGAATAGGAGATAAGAGAATCTGTGAATTAGAGAAAATATAAAGGGTTACAATAATGGATTAATTATCCAAAGACAGACTGAGTAAGAGCAAAGAAAAAGGCACAGAACAGATTTCTACCTGCCTCAGACTGTTCTAGTATCAACGTTTTAGACTACTGAGGGAGAAGCATTGTTGAACCACATACTAGGAAATGGGTACATGGGACAAGAAACAGTGATTAACATTTAGGGTTGAATATAAAAATGCAAAGTGATAAACAGTCAATACTTGGCTGGAGTGGTCAGTGCAGCTCATGCAGCATGTTCTTAGAACTCTGTAGCTGGCCTGATTATGAATGGATCAAATTAGACATTGCACAAGAGCAGATTTACCGAACTGTCCCTGGCAAAATCTCTACCTTGCTTTCTTCCTTTTAGACATTTGTTAAAACTTATCCCTGACCAAGCATTTGGCTATTTGCCCCAATATCTCCTTGTGTGGTTCGGTGTCAAATTTTGTTGAATAAATGTTCCTATAAAGCACCAAGATGTTTTATTACACCATAAAAGTACAAGTTCTTGCATCCCAAGCAAAGTGTTGGTTGAGTACTGCCTTCCCAATTCCTGTTGAGCATTAGCAGAGCATTAAAGTTCTTTACCTAGGAAGTGATTTAGGCACAGGTTATTATATCTTATGGGAAAAGTAGAAAAAAATTCAAGCAGAAAATACACGGCTATGGAGAAAGCACAGGTAACAGAAAAGAGGTGTGTGTGTGTGTGTGTGTGTGTGTCTGGCAGATAAAACACTGATTGTAACGAATACCACTGCCACAATGCAAGGCAAAGCTCCTCCCAAATTCTGTTCCAACAACCTAATTTCAGGAAAAAAAAATCCCTGCAGCACAACTGCAATTTTTCCATTGATGAAGGTATCTGTAATTATGAGGCAGTTGAAATGTGCTGAATCATGAATAGTTTGATGGTGTAAATTTGCACCCACTAAGAACAGTGGAACAGCAGCTGGACGCATTTCACTCAAGTCCAGTCTGAGGATGAAAGAACGGAGTATCAGAAGGTTCACTGCGCCAACTACCTATATAACAATAACAGATCGGAAACAATTTTTTTTATCCCAAATATCAATCAACTGCCATTTTAAAATTCAAAGTTATTTGCTACAATTCCAAAACATTTAATTTAAGGAACAGTTTGCTTTCAAGGTTTCTTTCTAAATAAGGAACGAAATTCACTATTGGTGAGTTAAAAATCAAATAAGACATTGCACAGAAGAAACTATGTGTGCAGGTCACCTTTGTTTGCAAACATTTTGCATTGCAAAAAGATCAATGAGCACCTTATCAGAAAGTAATTTAAGAAAGATTAAAACGCTAGAAGTGCAGATTTTGTCATGTGAATAAATGTATTAGCTTTCCCTAAAAGTATGCATCATCTATTAAATATGAAAGAGTACATAATCAAGAGAGGCATTCAGCTTATCCTTAAACAGAAATCTAAACATTTCCCTAGGATTACAGGTAGCAAGCATCTAGTATCTGAAACTTAGTCACAGAGAATCTCCTGTCCTACTTGCAAGATGGTCTACTGTCCTGGCATACAACTCTCATCTTTCATATCCTCCCACATCCACTGTGGCATCCATCATCCAACTATGTCTAGCCTCTTCCTGCTGAACTCCACTTTGCACTCACCAGATCAATTTCTTTTCTGGATTTCTTTTTGCTCTTACGATTTCAAGCACTGCTTCATTTGATCTGTGTATGAAAATTTATTTTCATCTACAGATCTTTACTTATTGTCCAGGTTTCAGAAGGACAAATAAGGAAACGGATGAATGTAGCACCTTATGAGTTTGTTTCCTAGTTTCATGCTTGTATCATGTCCTTCATCTTTAAAAAAATACTCTTATTGTTATCCTTCTTCTGACTTTGGCATCACATCAACTCAACCATCTTCCCATTCCATATGCCCCAAGGAGACAAACTTATCAAATTGTTCCATCGAATGATGTGACATCATTCATTCATTCATTCCAACCTTCACTCTAGTTTATTCTAACGTATTCCTTCTATAATTGTTTTTGACTTTCCAGTCTTCATAACACCATTCCTATTCTCAATTTTTAGATTTTAATTGATCTACAATATTTTGTAAAGCCTCTTCCGATTTTGCAAGTAGTAGTATGTTATCAGCATGTCGCAAATAAGATTTTTGCCTCCAATTTTTACTCTTCGAAGTACATGCGACTCTCTGTATATTTGCTCTGCTAACAGATTGAATAGTTTTGGCAGCAGTACGTGGCCCTATTATAATCCTCTCTTCAGACACATCTGATTCATCATCTTCTAGCCTGATATTCATTATTTGGACCCCAATATAGGCTCTGGATAAATCTCACATCTTTGCTGTCAACTTCATATTTCAGCTGCATAGCCATAATTATAGAGAATTGAACATCCCTTAAAATGATTCACAGGATCATTGCATGATCACTACATGGAAGAAAGCCATCTGGCCTGTTCAGCCCATGCCAACATCTTTAGCTAGTTCTAATCCCATGTCTTTGTCCCATAGTTTAACAAAATATTCCCCCCATCCAATGCTTATATAATTCTCTTTTGAAAACCACAATTGAATATACCTCTACCTTCCTTTTCTTGCAGTATATTTTAGATCGTAACTACTCACTGTGTAAAAATTAATTCCACAGAATTCTTCTACCAATTGCCTTAAATCTATGTCCTCAAACTCCTTCCATATAGAGAACTGCCTTATTAACTCAGTCTGGACCAATGGTTCCCTCCTGTTTATTGACACTTGCTCAGCCTTTAACACCATTATTCCTACGAAAACCCATCTCCAAACTCCGTGGCCTGGGCCTTGGCACCTCCCTCTGTGACTGGATCCTGAATTTCCTAACTCTCTGACCACAATCAGTAAGGATAGGCAACAAAAGCTTCTCCACAATCATTCCCAACACTAGTGCCTCACAAGGCTGTGTTCTCAGTCACCTACTGTACTCCTTATATACCTATGACTACATGGCCAAATTCTCCTCCAACTTGATTTTCATCGCCATATTGGGTCGGATTTCGAACAATCACGAGACAAGGTACAGGAATGAGAGAGAATCTAGTGATATGGTGTGGCGACAATAATCTCTCCCTCAATGTCAACAAAATGAAGGCGATTGCTTTGATTCCATGAAGCATAGAAGAGAACATACCCCTGTTGAAATGGGGGCTAAGTGGAAAAGGTCAAGAGCTTCACGTTTTTAGGTGTTCAGCTCATCAACAACCTGTCCTGGTCCCTCCCATTCTAACATTATAGTTAAGGAAACCCATCAACACCTCTACATTTTCAGAAGACTAATGAACTTGGGAATGTCAGCTAAGACTCTTACCAACTTTTACAGGTGACAATGGAAAGCATTCTTTCTGGCTGTATCACAGTTTGGTATGGTTCCTGCTCTGCCCAAGGACACAAGGAACTACAAAAAGTCATGAATATACCCCAATCCATCACACAAACTGGCCTCCCATCCACTGACTTCCCGCTGCCTCGACTAGCATAACTAAGGACCCCAATGCATTCTCTCTTCAATGTTCATCCGTTGGGAAGAAAATTCATAAGTCTTAGGTCACATACTAACCAACTCAAGAACAGCTACTTCCCTGCTGCCATCAGACTTTTGAATGGAACTACCTTGCATTAAATTGATCTTTCTCTACATCCTAGCTACAATTGTAACACTACATTCTGCACTCTCTAGTTTCCTTCTCTATGAATGGCATGCTCTATCTGTATAGTGTGCAAGAAACAATACTTTTCACTGTTCGCTAATACGTGATAATAATAAATCAAATCAAATTAACCTGTGGTCTGTAATGGTACTGCAGGTGGTCCGTAAGGGAAAAATACAATTACGTATACCCCACATAGGCAAACACTTTTTTGAAGACAAAGTTATATGAAAATGAGGTGAAAAAAAGTTGCAAAAGTATTCAGCATATCTAGTACTATGACAACAAGACCATCTCAAAGATTCAGTCACTGAAGAAGTTAAATAGGACAAATAGAAAGGCCTTCTACTGCAGTCCTAGAAATGGTATTATGAAAGATACCAGAATAAGATTGGCCTCAACAAATGTTGCAATGCCATCATGCCATTCATTGTGCACAGAGAGCAGGGAGGTTATGACAGACCTGTATCAAATGTTCATTAGACCGCAGCTGAATTATTAAGGCTGGTCAGGCTGAGGTTGTTTTCCTTAGCACAAAAAAGGCTGAGAAGGGATTGAGGTGTACAAAATTATGAAGGACATAGGACAGATGTGACAAAACTTTTTCCTTTAGTAAAGGGGTTAAGAACCAGGGTCCACAGATTTAAGTTCAGATGCCAGAGATTTAATGGGGCTTTGTGGAAGCACATTTTCACCCAGAGGATGGTACGATTCTGGAACACTCTGCCCAAAAGGGTGGTAGAAGCAGGAACTCTCAACATTGAAGAAGAATTTTGATGAACATTTGAAACATCCTTGTATACAAGGCTACGGATCAACTGCTGTAAAATGAGATTAAAATAGATAGGTGCTTGATGGACAGCATAGAAAAGTCTCTTTGTGTCGCAAAACTCTACGAATATGACTGAAGCAGTTCATGCCCCATATACAGCAAAAGCTGTATATTCTGTAAAAGGTATTCATAGGGGTATCGTTCCTACAAAATCTTGAATGGGGATCATGTTTTTGAATAAGGCTCAAAGAGATAAGTTCCAAGCATATGATGGGAACATTGTTTGACAGTACTGTGATGTATTACCTATATGCAACAGATGGGGGGGAAGCCTCTGAGCAATACATTAGTGGTGAAGACCCTGCCTTCCAGTTCAGTTCAAGATCCCCATTTATGCAGCAATGAGCGCAGTCAGCCATAGGGAAGGGAGGGAGGAAGGGAGAGTAGAAGATGCTGACAAAGTCACCTCTCTCCCACATCAGAATGATTTTAGAACATAGAACATTACAGCACAGAACAGGCCCTTCGGCCTTCGATGTTGCGCCGACCAATATAAAAAGCAATGCCCCTCCAAACTAAACCATTCCCTTCTCTTCCATATACTTATCAACTAACCTCTTAAACGCCACAAACTTGGCGCATCTACAACTGCTGCAGGCAGGGCATTCCACTCCCGAACCACCCTTTGGGTAAAGAACCTACCTCTGATATCCGTCCTATAACTATCACCCCTTAATTTAAAGCTGTGTCCCCTCGTGCTAGCTTTCTCCATCCTAGGAAAAAGGCTATCACTGTCCACCCTATCTAAACCTCTAATCATCTTATATGTTTCAATAAGGTCCCCTCTTAGCCGCCTCCTTTCTAACGAAAACAACCTCAAATCCCTCAGCCTCTCTTCATAAGACCTGCCCTCCATACCAGGCAACATCCTGGTAAACCTCCTCTGTACCCTCTCCAATGCCTCCACATCTTTCTTATAATGTGGGGACCAGAACTGCACACAATACTCCAAGTGCGGCCGCACTAGAGTTTTGTACAGTTGCAACATGACGTTGCGGCTCCGAAATTCAATCCCCCTACCAATAAAAGCTAAGACTCCATATGCCTTCTTAACAACCTTCTCGACTTGACTGCCTACTTTCAGGGATCTATGCACAGACACACCAAGATCCCTCTGTTCATCAAGACTACTAAGAATCCTACCATTAGCCCTATACTCTACACATTTATTATTCCTGCCATAGTGCATTACCTCACACTTTTCCACATTAAACTCCATTTGCCACCTCTCGGCCCAGCTCTGCAACTTGTCCAAGTCTCTCTGCAAACTATAACACCCCTCTTCACTATCTACCACTCCACCGACTTTAGTGTCATCTGCAAATTTACTAATCCATCCTTCAATACCCTCATCCAGATCATTTATAAAAATTACAAACTGCATTCTACTCAAAGGCCCCTCCCAAGTCTGGAAGATGCAGAGGCACAGGAGCACCCACCATGGCCAAGGGCATGCTAGAGGTTATGGCCTCTTTCCTGGACTGCTGTGGCCTCTTGTTGGTAGGTCTCAAGAAGGTGTTGTTGACTGCCAGCCACAGCATGCTGCGAATCAAATCAAATCAGGTGATCAGGTAGTCCAGAGCTTGAACGCCAATGGCTTGCTGCAGCAGTGAAGGCTTCTGCACGATCAACCTGGAAAGCCAGAATTGACCTGCTATCCCTTTCCCTCAAATCCTGCAGTTAGCACAGGAGAGCAGCCACCTGCCAGAGAGGAAAGAGGAGCCCAGAAGGGGCTCAGAACAAGCTAGGCCAATGGTGAAAGGGAGACTGTGGACGCCAAGGGTGGGTGGGTAGCCCAGAAAAGCAGCAAGGAGCCGGCATCAGGTAGTTGTCAGGCTGCCAAGCAGAACGGTCAATAAAAGGCAACAGAAACTGAGAGCAAAGCCAAGGACGACCATGCAAGGACAGCGTGAAAAAATCAAGTGGGACAAATATTAGTTCAAAGTCCCATCCACACATGCTGTGCTCCTAATATGCCCACCCAGATTTTTTAAAAGGATACCCTCCAGTGCTGAGGTAGGAACTGCTGATTCAATGATGGAGTAAGAAGGGGCGCCTTCACAAAAAAAAACATTGTTCATGCGATGGGAAACGTGATATACACAGTATCAAGTGCAGTAAGTGAAAATGCAAATCAGGAAGGCACAAACAATGAGACTTCACTGTAAATCAAAGCCATCTAATAAAGTAACTGTTTAAACTTTTCAGATTGGCTACAGCAATATTCACTAAGAGTAAAAGAACCACATTATCATCCAACAGGCATTTTCCTCATTCAGATCAGGCCAAACAAAGCAGAGAAAAATGAATCTCCAAAAATCATTCATGGCACATCATAACAAGGACTCAACAAAACAAAACATAGTGTAAGCTTAAATCTAACTGTTCTCAAGAAGATAATATTGGACTATGAACCATTGCAATTCATGTGATTATGGGTACATCCATAGTGCTGTTCAGAAGTTCTAGGAATCTGATCCAGCAACAGTGAAAACATGCCAATTCAAATCAGGAAGGCGTGAGGCTTGGAGGGAAATTTCAATGTGGTACCATACTTAACTCCACTACCAATTCCCCAGAACTTCCCACCATTCATAACATTCAAGTTAGGAGTATGATGGAATACCCTGTTTGCCTGAATCACTGCAACTTCAACAACACTCAAAAAGCTAGCCACCATCCAAGACAAAGCAGCCTACTTGATCGGCCCACCATCCATCACCACAAGCATTCACTCTCATCACTGCAGACGCTAAGTAGCAGCAGTATATACCATCTACAAGATTCCCTAAAGCATCTCTCTAAGGATCTTTCTTTTAAATCCTCTATCTGGAAGGACAAGTACAGCAGATACACGGGAATGCCATTACCCTGCAAGCTTTTCTCCAAGCCAAAATACTTTGGAACTATGTTGCCATACCTACACTATCACTCAGACAAACTCCTGGAATTCTCTCCCTAATTCACTCTGGGTACTGATGCTTTATCAATTCAAGGCAACAGCTCACCACCAGCTTCTCGAGGATAATTAGGAGCAGACAACAAATGCTGGCCCAAACAGCAATACACGCATCCCAAGAACAAACAAAAAAATGTCTGAAACTAGCTCTGTCTTCCAAATTACCAAATTTAATCATTCTTCTCCAGCTGCCTTGAGGAGATTTGAACTTATGTTGCCTGACTGTTAGTCCACGTCTCTGAATTACAAATCCAATATTATTAGCAGCATGCTATCTTTCCCATTGTATTATAGCTATAGTCACAGCTTATCACAGGAAGTTCAGCTACATTTTTTGAGAGAGAGTTTCATCTTATTCCAAATGGTAAGATTATTTTTTAACTAACAGTATTCTGATACAGACCACCCACTAACCAATGCCCATTGTACAAGATCAAATTAACCTTTGTTAGTAATCAATTCAGAAGCACAAGTAGTAATGTATAAGCAAAAAAGACCAACGATCTAGATGAGACCCACTGCAACGGTCCTCGTTCAGTACATTAACAAGTGCCCACAGTTTCAGGTCCATAGCAGTTGTGTGACAATAATGATAACTGATCACGTCATTTTAAATTCATTTACGCCCGAATGCAGTATCTTCAACTCTTTGCGGCTAGTGGTTAGCATTGCTGCCTCATAGTGCCAGAGACCCAGGTTCAATTCCCGGCCTGGGTCACTGTCTGTGCGGAGCCTGCACATTTTTTCCCAAGTTTGCGTGGGTTTTTTCCCCACAGTCTGAAAGGGATACTGGTTAGGTGCAAATGGCCGTGACAAATTTTTCATCAGTATACCCGAACAGTTGCTGGAGTGTGGCAAGTAAGGGATTTTCACAGTAACTTCATTGCAGCTTAAGCTTATTTATGACTAAAATAAACTTTAAACTTCTGCCATGTGGGCAAAATGCAAATTTGTGCCATTACATTCAATTCAGTGCCAAAAGTCTCACAGGGGTACACAAGCTGCGGGAGCTAGGTAATGTGAACTGCAACATGTACTCCAAATGTTGTTGTCCAATTCACTCCACAACAACACGCACTGTTTGGGAGTTGGCTGAGCAGCTGGCTCGTGATGCAGAGCAATGCAAATAGCGCAACTGCAATTCCCATACCAGCTGAGGTTATTCATGAAGACCCCTCCTTCTCAACATTGCCCCTCATACAATCATAGATTCCCCACAGTGTAGAAGGAGACCATTCAGTCTATCAAGTCTGCATTGACCACAATCCCATCCAAGCCCTATTCCTGGAACGCCACATATTTACCCTGCTAGTCCCCTAGCACTACAGTCAATTTAGCATGACCAATCAACCTAACCCACACATCTTTGGACTGTGGGAGGAAACCAGAGCACCCAGAGGAAACCCACACAGACACACAGAGAATGTGCAAACTTCACAAATACAGTGACCTGAGGCTGAAATTGAAGCCAGGTCCCTTGTGCCATGAAGCAGCAGTGCTAACCACCACGCCACCCTCGTATGGTGATCCCTGGTTAAATTGCCACAGTCCCCGAGAGAGAGCAGCATATGGTCCTGTGGATTATGGCGACTTTACAGTTACCTCATAGAGCAAAGAACAAGAACAAAGAACAAAACAGCACGGGAAACAGGCCCTTCGGCCCAACGAGCCCACATCGCCACTCCGATGTTCCCACCTCTACCCGTGATCCCTGTCTATGTTTATAGATCTATGGATTAAAAACCAAATTTGAGACAATTTAGGGAGAATTTGTTTTGCCAATTAGCCTAAGAGCACATCTTTGGGATGTGGGAGGAAACCGGAGCACCCGGAGAAAACCCACGCAAGCACGGGGAGAATGCGCAAACTCCCACAGACACAGGCCCAAATCCATGTATCTGCACAGCACAGCGATAGTCACTGAGCTGTCGTGTTGCCCATCAAATGGTCCAGGTCAAGCATACACTAACGACGTGAAGCACTAGGATACTCTCGGAAAAAAAAATCCAAGAGCAGCCCTCTCACGACCCATCACATGTGTGTCCCTCGTTAGACAACAAGGTGGACCAAAGCACCTGTAGGATAAAAACAAGTACATCAATATCATCGTCTATTTACACACTTCCCAGGGACTCCCAAGGCTCATGATCCCCATTTTAAAATCAGTTTTCTATACCTCTCTATTCCCATTCTCTTCTTGTGCCCATCTAAGTATCTCTTAAATAACTCCAGAGTGCCTGCCTCCACCGCTTTACTTGGCTGTGCATTCCATACCCCCACCACCCTCTGTGTGAAAAATTCCCTCTAGCATCCAAGTTATGTCTTACACCCTCACCCTAAGCCCGTGACCCCTCATGCTATTCCAGTCCATCCTAGGAAAAAGCCTAACTCTGTTTACTCTATTTATACCCCTCACAATCTTGTACACGTCTATCAAATCTCCTCTAAGTCTACGTCTTTCCAAAGAAAACAGTCCCAATTTGCCTAACCTCTCCTCGTAACTCAGACCTTCCATACCAGGCAGCATCCTGGTAAACCTCCTCTGCACTCTCTCCAGATTCTCCACGTCCTTCCGGTAGTAAGGCGACCAGAACTGGACGCAGTATTCCAAATGAGATCTAACCAACGTTTTATACAACTGCAACATTAAAGGCCAGCTCTTGTACTCTATACCCCTTCCTATAAAGGCTAACATACCATATGTTTTCTTCACAACCTTCTCCACCTGCTCTGCCATCTTCAGAGACTTGTGCACCTGCACCCCCAGGTCCCTCTGCGTTTCTATACTCTTAATAGGTCTACCCTTTATCATATACCTCCCCCCTACATTCTTTCTCCCAAAATGCATCACCTCACATTTATCAAGATTGAATTCCATCTGCCATCTGTCTGCCCAAGCTACCAGCCTATGTCCTGCTGCATCTCCTGACAATGCTTCTCACTATGCTCAAGTCCAGCCATCTTTGTATCGTCTGCAAACTTGCTGATCACTCCACTTACTCCCTCTTCCAAGTCATTTATATATATTACAAATAGAAGAGGTCCCAGTACCGAGCCCTGCAGCACACCACTAGTGACCATGATTATTCTCTATGCAAATTCTGGATTAACATAGAGTCATAGAGGTTTACAGCATGGAAATAGGTCCTTTGGCTCAATTTTTTTTAAACCCCTAAGCTAATCGCAATTTTCCACTTTTGGCCCATATCCCTCTATATCCATGATACCCATGTAACTATCTAAAGACCAAATTGTACCTGCCTCTATGACTACCTCTGGCAGCTCATTCCAGACACTCATCACTGTGTCTGAAAAAAAAAAATGCCCCTCTGGACACTTTTGTATCTCTCCCTCTCACTTTAAACCTATGCACTCTATTTTAGATTCCCCTAATCTTTGGGAAAAGGTATTGAACGTCTATCTTCTCTATGCCCCTCATTATTTTATAGACCTCTATAAGATTACCTCTAAGCCTCGTATGCTCCCTAGAAAAAAGTCCCAGTCTATTCAGCCTCTCCTTATAACTCAATCCATTCAAGTCCCAGTAGCATCCTAGTAAATCTTCCCTGCACTCTTTCTAGTTTAATAATATTCTTACGTTTAATATATATTACAGTTAATATATCTTACATTTGCCATTATTAATTCTCTCTCTGTACATTTAATATAATCTAACTTCAAAAGGATATCTCACTTATAATTTTGTTACCTGCATGTAATTGATAGCACTCAAATAAACTAAATTAGCAGCAGCCTGCTTTTTCTTCATAAAATGCTAGCTTTTTTCTGGAAAGCAATATGACAAAAGCATAAAGAATATCTCTGCAAGTTTGGTAAACAGAGTTTATATACAATCACTCAAGTTAATCACTTTTGTGGCTAATGTTTCAAACCTGCACTTCATGCTTAGTCACATCTTTAGCAGAAGAATTCCATCCATACAAACTATCTTTGTACATACCTTTCATCAGTTTCCTTCACAGCTGTTTTGCAATCAAAATCCCAACATCACCATTTAATAACAGGAAAGGATCAATCCTTTATCCACATAATCAGTGGTGGCTTTCTGTTTCAGAATCTTACCACCCTCTTAGTAACAAGGGTCCAAATTTCCTATTTTCCTTTGACATCTTTAACAGAAGACTACACACTTCAATCCAACAGAACAAGCCCAGATTTAAGCTCCCCATAGCAAAGAAAATTTTAAGACCTGCTCTTGTACCTCAGCTCTCTTCTCAATCCCTTTCAATAATTCAACATCTTCCTAATAGAGATCAAAACTTAACGCAATTTTCCAGACATCATCTCATTAAGTTCAAATACAGGTTTAGCATCATGTCAAAGTCCTATGTTAACCCGTAATTCATTTATTTTCGTTGTTACTTGCACATAATGAGTCAACCCAAGTATTTACTGGAAGAGTTTTACATAGATACACCTCTAATAGCTGTAGGAAACCACTGAAACAGACAACTGATCCAAAATGGAATCAAAATCATAACATTTCAAAACTGAAGTTGGTAGTATAAATATAAACTCATGAGCTGTACTTAAGACAGATTTATGTCATTTACCGATGTCATTTTTGCCTGAATTGTCTCCTCTGTAAATACCAATTTAATGTTTATCATTTTGCCATTGCTATCAGTGATTTTATCCTGTTCATACAAACTTCCTTGAAGGAGGTCATGAATATTGATGTCTAAATAGATTACATAATTGGAGTTCAGACAAAATATACAGCTTGCAAACAGAAAGTGAGAAGCTAACATAAAACCAGAGAAGGGTTATAAATATCACAAGTAAACATGGAAAAAGAATGAGAAAATTGTATTTGAAAGATAAATAAAAACATTTATTTCAACAGTAAAATTAGGCTTCACCACTGAGATTTCAATACAGTAACTGGTCAAAATTTATCGCAGGGCATCAGTTATGATCACATTTGAAACTCATCAACACTCACTTGGAGAAGTTTGTGAATTCAGGCTAGAAAAAGCATGTTTTGCATTCATTTTTTTTGTGCTGAGTTAAAAATTTAAACTTTGTGGAAATATTTGCAGCTCCAATCCAAACGTTATGCCATTTCACAATTCTAAAAGCATCACCTTTAGCCCCTCTTGCCCAACATTCCATTCCTGCACCACAACAGTGTGCTCAGAACTTTGATATCCAGTTCAACCAAACTGAGCATTATGAGTCCATATTCTATCCATCAAGAACATGTACTACATGCTATCAGTCTCAGAATGAAACTTTTAGCAATAATGATTCAACAATTTCAACTATTTCTGTGGCAGCATTCTTTCCCTATGAACACCAAATTGTGCAAATTTCTACCACATGCATTTTGAATCAAGCCTTGCTGCCTGTAACAGCCCACTATCCCACTCCGCTAACTTATACTGGTCCCAGCCACCCAATACACTGCCTTTAAAATCCTTGCGGTCATCTCCTGATAACCATGAAACCATTGTCAATTGTTGGAAAAACCCTTTTGGTTCAATAATGTCCTTTAGGGAAGGAAATCTGCCACCCTTACCTGATCTACCTACCTGTGACTCTAGAGCTACAGCAATGTGGTTTACTCTGAACTGCCTTCCAAAATAGCCTAGCAAGTCACTCATTTCAAAAACAATTGGGGATGGGCAATAAATGTTGGCAATTCAGCAATGCCTATATCCTACAAATGAATAAGATTTCCCAGCATACCAAATTAAAATTCAAGTCCTTATTTAGAAATTCCAATCCATGAAACCACTGCTATTTTTCCCTGCCCTGAATTCTAGCCACTCTATGATACTTCATTCTTGGCTTCATCGCTTCTTTCCATTCTGCCCTTCATATT
Source organism: Sphyrna mokarran (assembly GCA_024679065.1). NCBI lineage: Eukaryota > Metazoa > Chordata > Chondrichthyes > Carcharhiniformes > Carcharhinidae > Sphyrna > Sphyrna mokarran. The sequence continues at coordinate 34,174,861 of JAGIQG010000028.1, forward strand.
GCATGTAGGAGTTCAGCTTTCAGCCATCTTGCCCTACTATTGAGAACGCTAATCTAAATTCTATATTATCTTACTTCCCTAATTGTATTCAAAAAATTCTGCCAAACCTACTTGCATCCAATTTCCTTAAATGCTCAAAACAAAATGAAAACAATTTACAAGCAGCTCACATCTGGAAGGCTCAATTTGCCCAAATCAGAATAAAGGATCTTCGCACCACCCTGATCCAAGACTAGAATAAAAATTGAGGAATGATATATGTTGGCTAAAGGTTACACATGGTCCACACACTGCTTGCTCTGTAAATAAAGTTTCAATCTGGATTCTCAGACAGAAGAATAATAAATTACAAAATTTACAGCAGCATATTTAAGAAAAACATGAAAATACTAATTTTAAATCAATCACAAAGCACTATAAAATGTTTGATCCTGAAAGCCTGTGTATTGGAGAGCCAACACTGCAGTTCTGCTGACGCTCACTAACTAGGAGGATTGCAGATTGTTGTAAAAACCTACTGATGCATCAGTGCCATTTGGCAATAAAACCAGTCACCCTGACTTATCTTGGTTTACCTCCATCTGAAGTGTAAAGTTTACTTAATAGTCACAAGTAAGGCTTACATTAACACTGCAATAAAGTTACTGTGTAATTTCCCCAGTTGCCACATTCTGGTGTCTGTCCGGGTCAATGTGCCTAACCAGCACATCTTTCGGTCTGTGGGAGGAAACTGGAGCACCCAGAGGAAATCCACACAGACACGGGGAGAACGTGCAAACTCCACAGAGTGACACAAGCCAGGAATCGAACCCAAGACCTTGGCACTGTGAGGGGGGAGTGCTAACCACTATGCCACCCTGCAGAACTGAGCAATAAGCTACTTAATTTTTGGATAAGGAATAAATATCAGCCTTACCTACAAAACCTATGCCCAGTGAACCAATTTTTAAAAATGTTTTAACAGAAGACATATTTTAAAAAAGATGACCATGTGTTAAACATGTACAGCAAGAATCTGAAAATGAATTACAACTTCATGCTATTGTATCCAAGAAGGTCATAAGTGTTCAATCTGAACAGGTTCTCACATAAGGTCAGTGACTCATGGTCTGAACCCTATGATTCTCTCTCAATTGGCTGCTGTCCGATACAAGTATTTCTTGTCATTTCTATTCTTTTTCCAATTTTCAGCACTTGCATATTTTGCTTTTTGCCATCAGGTCCATTTCTCCATGTGGAGTACTCAAATAAATTTCTGGTTGTATTAAAAGTTCACATGAACAGCAAGCTATTACTGAGCCAATTCGATCTCTCAGGACATTTTGTTTTAAAAGGCAGAATTAGTGTCAAACCACAGAGTTCATACAACTTGATACTTCTAGTTCTTTTATTGAGTGTGGACTTGAAGCAGATCATCATAGCCAATTAGAGATAGAAGACAGAGATAAGTTCGGAAGCTTGCACGTTCAGTATGGCGGGGGGGGGGCAAATTGTCAACCATTTGACAATGGTCAGGCAACAATAGGGTCAACATCAGTTGTCGTGTCTCTCCTTGGATGAATACCTGCCTGTACTTCCAATCTAAGCTCATCACGACAACTGAGGCAGTAGTACAGGCACACAGAGCTCCACCCAAGCATGGAGTCAATGCCTTCAGGATAGATGCAAGAAAATCTCATTCACAAGCATATTTCCTAAGAATTGCACTGCAGTGGAAAGCACCAGAAACAAGAGGTGGTTTAGTTAGATTGCCTGTTGTGCTAAAAATACTGCAGAAACTAAGAATTGCAACATCAGCTATCTTGTCCTTCCACTTTGATCATAACATTTCTCTGGTACATAAAGCAAGGGTATAGAAGATCCAGTATGTTATTTTAAGAACCTATAGCACTGACTGGGCTGTGACGTGGGCATAAAGTCAACATACCAATATTCTGATTCTCCAGGCTTTGCATGTGAGGATCGACACCCACTAATCATACCAGCACATACTGAAAACAGCTGAGTCATTCAGGCAGTTTCTGTTCCTTGTGACTAACCAGGACAAACAACTATTGCAGATCAAATCCAGCCAAGTCCCGCCTTCCTCTTTTGCTGCTTTCAGACGTAAAAATAACGATGAAGCATTAGAGGCTAAATAAAGCACATTCAGTATTAAAGTAAGGTAGTTCTGAAGCATTAGTCATAAACATCCAGCTCATACCAATAAATGCACACCAATTTTCAAATATATTCATGCTGAATGACTTTTATAAGCTATATGAACAATATTTAGAAAAACTCCTTCTATAACATGTTAGCGATCACTCTTTAATTAAGACTGGGGTCTGCTTTTGAAATTCACTGAGCCAGCATGTAGTACTGTTTTTCTCTCCTTTCTCACAACCTTTATATTACCACTGGCATTACATCCAACTGCCACGCAAAATAGTACAAAAAACAGATGAACAGATCATTCGACCATTTGCAACTTCTGGGACCTCTGTGTATCCAAACTGATTGCCACATTTGCCTACGTTACAGTGAATACATTTCAGAAACAATTAATTGACGTTTAAGGCTTTTTAAACAGTGCTCCAAGGAAGTTAGATGTTTTTCTTAAAGTCATTACTAGGAGGTGTCAAGATCAACATTTATTCTAATTACGAGACAGAGAAAGAGTGTATGGCGGGTCACCTCCTTGAAACACTGCATAGGCACACCCAGTACTGTGAGAACTGTGTGTTCCAGGATTTTGAATCTGTGATAATAGTTGGGATGGCATACGGCTTGTTAGGGAATTTGCATGTAATTACGTTCCTATGGGCCTGCTACCTGGGTCCTTCTGAGTGGTAGAGGTCACAGGTTTGGAAGGTGCTGCTGATGGATGCTGTAGTGCATCCTGTATACGGGTAACATTGCTGCCACTCTGTATTATGGTGTGCTGACCAAATGTGCAGCTTTGTCCAGATAGATGGAGCTGCACTCATTCAGGCAAGTGGAGAATATATTCCATCACATTTCTGACTCGTGTCTAGTGGACACTATTTGGGGCGCCACAGGCAAGTAACTTGCCTTAGAATCCCCAGCACCTGACCTGTTCTTATTAGTCACAATATTTACATGATTGGTTTAGTTCAGATACCAGTTGGTGACAACCCACTGGATGTTGATGGTGGGAAAAGTTAGTTATGGTGATGCATTGAATATTATGAAAAAATGGTTGGATTTTCTCTTGTTGGAGAAAACCATTGGCTGGCAGTTATGTGGCGTGCAGTTTACTTGCCATTTATCAGGTCTTGCTGCATTTTGGCATAGACTGCCTCAGCACCTGAGAAGATGCGAATGGCAGTGAACACTGATTATCAGTGAACATCTCCATTTCTGACCTTTATGATTGGAGAAAGAAGGCCATTAAAACAGCAGCTGAAAATGATTAGGCCGAGGACACTAATCTGAGTAAATACTGTAGCAAATTTCTGGGACTAAGACAAAGACAACAGAACAACAGATCTCTAACACTCACAACCTTTTTCCTAAAGTTAAAGTTTACTTATTAGTCATAAGTAGGCTTACATTTACACTGCAATAAAGTTACTGTGAAAATCCCCTACTCTATGCTAGATATGACTCCATCCAGTGAGCTTTGAATCCTAAACCCTGTTTTCCACTGACTTGAATTTTGTTAGGGCTCCTTGATGCCACATGGAGTTTGCACATTCTTCGTGTGATTGCGCGGGTTTTCTCTGGGTATTCAGTCTCCTTCCACAATCCAAAGATACGTGGGTTAGGTTGGTTGGCCATTCTAAATTGACCCTAGTGTAAGGAAGATTAGCAGGGTAAATATGTGGGGTTACAGGAATAGGGACTGAATGGGATTGTTGTTGGCGTGGACTTGATTAGCAGAATGGCCTTTTGTATTGTAGGGATTCTATGAAATGGTACCTTGTTATCAAGGTATTATCTCTGGAATTCCTTTATCTGTGTTTAGACAAAGACTGAAATGAAGAGCAAAGCTGAATGATTCCAACACAATCCAAACTGAGCACTGGTCAAGTAAGTTGCTGCTGAGTTACAGCCATCTGGTAGGACTGTCAGCATTGCCTGCCATCTTTTTGCTGATAATTGAAAGAAAATTGATGGGGCTTTAATTGGCCAAATTGGGTTTGTTGTGCTTTTTTGTGCAAAGGGCATATCAGGGAACTTGTTTAAATTCTGAGGTACTGAGACAGCTTTATATATCTACAGTCTTCATTATTCTTTTTCCTTCTAAATGTTACAATCATGACTGAAATATAAACAGTTTCTGTCAGTTACAGCTAGAAAATCAGAACACAAACATCACAAAGATGTCCTTCAACCCCTCATATCTGTGCCACTTCTCTGGAAGACTGGTAAGCCATAGCTAGACTCAAGCTCCTGCTTTCCCCTCATTGCCCTGCAATTTTTTTTCTTTTCAGGTAATTATCCAATTCCTATTTGAAAGCCATGATTGAATCTGTCTCCACCCCACAATCAGACAGTGCATTCAAGGTCTTAAGCACTTTTTTAAAAAAAGCTTTTCCTTCATTTCACTATTGGTTTTATGCCATTCACTTTAAAACCACTATTTTCCGAAGCTCAACTTTTCTGTAAATATGAACAGTTTCTTCTGAACTGCTTTGCCTAGACAATTCATGATTTTCAACACCTCTATCAAATCTCCTCTCAACTATCAAATCTCCTCTTTCAACTATCTTTTCTCCAGAGAAAACAACCCCAGTTTGCCAATCTATCCTTAAAGCTGAAGTTCTTCATCCCTGGAACAATTCTTATAAATCTTTTCTGCATCCTCTCTAAAAGCCCCTTAGCCTTTCTGAAATGCAGTACCTGAATCAGGACACAATTTTACAATTGAGATTAACTCAGAATTTTATGCATGTTCATTGTAATTTGCTTAGTTTTGTACTCTTACGCCACTATTTATAAAACTGTGTGTCTATTATACCTTACTAACCACTTTCTCAAGCTGCTCTGCTACCTTCAATGATTTGTGCATATAAAACCCAGGTTTCCTCTATTTCTGCATCTCCTTTACAAACATATCCTTTATCTTATGTTGCCTTTCCCCTTTCTCCCTACAAAATTGCATCATTTCACATTTCTCTGCGTGAATATATTGATCCATTCCACCAGTCTGTATACGTCCACTTGAAGTCCATCAGTAGCCTCCTCACAGTCATAGTACTTCAAGTTTCGTGTGACCTGTAAATTTTGAAATTACGCTCTCAAAATATATGAATTGTTTAAATACATTTGGCCATTTAAATCCATGCTGGCTTTCCTTGATTAACTTACACTCGTCCATTTTGTTCCAGATTTTAATTTGCATAAGTTTTCCTGCAGCATGGTTTAGGTCTGACTTTTTGTTGTCATGAGATGTGGGCGTTGCTAGCTAGGCCAGCATTATTGGCCATCCAAGAGTCAATCACATTGTTTTGGATCTGGATTCACAAGTAGGCCAGACTGGATAAGGACAGCAGATTTCCTTCCCTTGAAGGGCATTCGTGAACCAGATGGGTTTTTACAACAATCAACAATGGTTTAGTGGTTATCATTACATTTTTAATTCCAGATTTTTTATTGAATTCAAATTTCACCATCTGCTGTGGGATTCGAACCTGGATCTCCAGAGCATTACTCTTGCTTGTCCTGCTATAATACTATTACAACCACATCTCCCCACTGCCATTTTACCTTGTCTGGGTGACATGGAATCCGAGACCTACAACAATATGGTTGATCTTATCTGCCCTCTTAAATGGTTCAGCAAGCCATTCTGTTGGATCAAACCATTAAGAAGTCTCAAAGGAATGAAACCAGACAGATCATCACGCATTGTCTGATGCACTAGAAACAATAGCAGCAAATTCAGCCATGTTGACCCTGCAAACTCTTCTTTATCAATATCTGGGACTAGTGCCAAAATTGGGAGAGTTGACTCACAAACTAGTCAAGCTACATCCTGACATTGTCATCCTCACGGATTCAGACTGTACGAGTACTCCTCCATATTGAACACAACTTGGAGGAAGCAGAATGTTCTCTGGCTCGTGCTACAAAATAAACCTGTTGGGCTTTAACCTGCTGTTATGAGATTACTTACTGTGCCTACCCCAGTCCAACGCAGACAACTTCACATCATGGTTGTCTAGGTGGGGACTCTGCTGTCCATCACCAAGCGTGGCTTGGTGTCACAATTGCTAACCAAGCTGGTCAGGTCCTAAAGAACATGGTTGCTAGACTCTGTCTACGGTGGGTGGTGAAGACACCAACAAGAGGGAAAAACAGCCCTGGATGAAACATAAACAAAACAGCTGAATTCCAGAGGTTGAGGTGAGAGCAACAGTCCTTGACATCAAGGCCGAATTCAACCAAGTATAACATCAAAGAGCCTTAGCAAAACTGGAATCAATGGATATCAGGGAGAAAACTCTTTGCGGATTGTAGTCATACCTGGCACATAGAAGATGGTTGTGGTTAGGGGGATTAGTTACCTCAGTTTCAGGATACCTCTATGGGACTCCCTCAGGGTAATGTCCTTGATCCAACCATTGTCAACTGTTTCATCAATGACCTCTCCTCAGTCATAAGGTCAGAAGTAGGGAAGATCACCGATGATTGCACAATCAGCATTATTTGCACTTCCTCAGATCCCGAAGCAGTGCATGTTCAAATGCAGCAAGACCTAGTCAATATCTAGGCTTGGACTGACAAGTGACAAATAAATTTGCGCTACACAAATGCCAGGCAATGACCATCACCAATGAGTTATAATCCAACCAATCTTGACACTCATTGGTGATACCATCACTAATCTCCCACTATCAATATCCTTGGGATTACCAAGTGACCAGAAACTCAACTGGGCTCGCCACATAAACAGTGGTTGCAAGAACAGATCAAAAGCTATAGATACCATGGCGAGTAACTCACCTCCTGACTCCCCAAAACCTGTCCACCAACTGCAAGGCAAAAGTTAAAAGTGTGATGGAATACTCCTCACTTTCCTGGATGAGTCCAGCTCCAAAAACACAAGAAGCTTGATACCAACCAAGACAAAGCAGCTCACATCCACAAACATCCAGGGTAGCACAGTGGTTAGCACTGCTGCCTCATAGCACCAGGGATTCATGTTTGATTCCAAGCTTAGGTCACTATCTGTGTGGAGTTTGCACATTCTCCCTACATCTGCTTGGGCTTCCTCTGATGCTACAGTTTTGTCCCACAATCCAAAAATATGCGAGTTAAGTGAATTGGTCATGCTAAATTGTCCTTAGTGTCAGGGGAACTAGCTGGGTAAATGCACACCCAATGGATTGAACGGCTTCCTTCTGCACTGTCAGATTTTATCCACTACCCCCCACCACCACTGACACTCAGTAGCAGCAGTATGTACTATCTACAAGATGTGTTTCAAGCAGTCAGCTCACCATCAACTTCTTGAAGGCAACTGTGGATAGGCAATAAATATTGGCCAGCCAGTGATGCCCATGTCCACAAATGTATAGAGAACAAAATGCCCTGCCACATCCAGCCATGAGTGGTGGTGGAAAATTAAGCAACTCACAGGAGGAGAAGGATGCTTCACACACACCTCCATCCTCAATGATGGGGGAGCCCAGCATATCAGTGCAAAAGATAAAGCGGAAGCATTTGCTAAAACCTTCAGCCAGAAATGCACAGATGATGATCCATTTTGGCCCCTCCAGAGGTCCCCAGCAGGTTACCACTGACCAGAAACTTAACTGGATAAGCCATATAAATACCACAGCTACAAGGGTAGATCAGAGGTTAGGAATCCCATTGCAAGTAATTCATCTCGAACACCATCACAATCTACAAGACACAAGGAGCAGATGTGTCAGAATAATCTCCATTTGTGTCAGTGAGTACAGCTCCAAGAACACCCATAAAGTTTGACACCATCTACAACAAAGCACACTGCTTGACACCCCAGTCACATACATTTACTCCCTCCACCATTGACACACACAGTAGTAGCAATGTGTACCATCTACAAGATTCAGAAACATAAGTCTCCTTAGACAGCACCTTACAAACTCACAACAACTATTACCTGAAAAGCATAGGTGCCAGATATTTTGGAACATTACAAGCTGAAGTTCTCCTCCAAACCACTCACTATTCTGACTTGCAAGTTATCACCAATTTTTCACTGCTGCTGGGTCAAAATACTGCTCTCTTCTCCTTCCCTAAAAGTACATACACGACATACACCAACTGCAGTGTTCAAGACAGCAGTTCACCACCACCTCTCATGAGCATTTAGAGATGATCAATAAATGCTGGTCTAGCATTTCTTAAATGAATATTTTTAAAAAGTACAGCCATATCCTTTGCTTCCATGCACAAGTCCCTATTTTGGTCCCAAATTAGCCATATTTTGACCATCTTTCACTATTTATCTGCCTACACAAGACTTTTAAATTTCCTTTTTTGTTAGCTACCAGTTTGAAAGTCTTTCATTGCTGCCCTGATTGTTTTCTTCAATTTCCCTCAACTTCCTATATTCAACCTGATTCTTATTTATATCAACTTGACATCAGTCATACTTACCCTGCTTCTTTGTCTTACTTTTGATTTCTTTTGTCATCCAGAGAGCTGACTTTGTTTCACCTTGTACCGTGACTGTATTAGAACCAATTCTTTTTAAAGGCACCTATTTGTTCCATTGGTTTTGTCTGCCAGTCTGTGATTTCAACTTGTAGGCATATCTATTCTCAGTCCACAGAAACTGGCCCTCCCCCAATTAATATTTTTAAGTTGAATTGCTCTCTCTCCTTTTTCATAAAAAATCTAAATCTTATATGATGAATATTCCCTAAATGTTTCCCACTGATACTTGACCATGACATTTCAATAACTTATTTAAGCTATCACATCACTAGCACATGTACATAGAAACTGATAGATTCATAGAATCCCTATAGAAGGGGGCATTCAGCCCATCAAGCCTGCACCAATAACAGTCTCACCCAGGCTCTATCCTCATAACCTCACGTACTCACCTTGTTAATCCTTCTGACACTAACGGGCAATTTAGCATATCCAATCCACCTAATCTGCACATCTTTGGATTGTGGGAGGAAACCAGAGAAAACACATGCAAACACAGGAAGAATGTGTGCAAACTCCATATGGACAGTGAACCAATGCCAGAACTGAACCCAGGCCTCTGGCACAGTGAGACAGCAGAGCCACCATGCTACCCCATGATTTCCCTAACAGCAAGTTGATGTGTTCTTTTATGGGCCACAGAATGCAGAATATAGTACTCTGCTACTTGTGATGCAGCACTATTTTTAATACCAAATGTTCATATAAACTGAAATTTAGCCTGTTTTTCCCTTTCAAAAGAGTGATTAAAAAGAACTGAAGATATTCTGATTCTAGCATTTTCTGTCCTTGATATGTTCTAAATGACAACCCAGATTTCAGTTTTTTTAAAAAAAAAATCAATTGATGCTTATACACACAAGACATGCATGCCTGTTGCACTTTCAATTACAACAGATGCTCAGCAAAGCAAAGTCACAATGCTACAAAGAAGGACTACAATTTTTCAGATAACCATAATGTATGAGGCTAACAGGCTTCAAATTAGATACTAACATTCACTGTGATCAACAGCATCTGTCAGAACTGCACACTGCAATTTATTTTCCTGTAAACCATCATCCAAACCACTATTTGATGTTAAGTTAAATTCAGCACGTTGCTACGTCTGATCAGAACGACTTGGGTACTGGAGCATTGTCAGAGAAAGGTCTTTGAAATAGCACACTTCTCACACCTGCTGGGCAAATAGGGATTTGGTGCTGGGTTCTTCCCTCTTCATTCAGAGTTATTCAGGGAATCTGTTTTTTTTCCTCTGCTTAGTAATATGTTTAAATTCAGGAGAGCTGATGGCATACTGATACTGTCACTGGATTAGGAATCCAAAGACTGTCTCAGCAAGACCGATGGCGGTATGTGAATTCCATTTTTAAAATGTGGAATTACAAGTCTAATGATGATCTTAAATCATTGTCAATTGTTGTAAAAACCCATCTGGTTCATTAATACTCTAAGGAAAAAAATAGGCCAGACCAGGTAAGGATGGCAGATGTGTGACCCAAGACACGCTCAGTTCAAGGGGTCTGGGCAACAACAATGCTGGCCTTGCTAGTGATGCCCACATCCATGCAAGTATGAAAGAGTTTGGGAAACTGGCATCCTGATCCACTCCTCCATCATCCCATCCCATGCATTTTATCATCTTACCTTTTGCCACAATTAGCATTCTTCAATTCTTAATAGGCACCATTAACAGCATCCTCCCACCACTGCTTATCTTTTGTCCTTGACATCCTTGTTAATCTCTCCTTTGCTCTAACCTATCCCTATTCTATTCTGCGCATTTACCTAATCCCTTTTCACTATCTTTTGTGTGGAAACATTCACTTCAGGTTATGCAGCATCTTACTTTCACCTCCTTAACTTGGCCTACTATATTCGCTGCTCCCATTTGGTCTCATCTACACTGGGAAGACTGTGGAATACCTTTAATCTGCCTGCAAGTATGACCCAACCTTCCAGTCGCTTGCCACTTCAACACAGCATCTTGTTCTCATGCCCACATGTCCATCCTAGGCTTGCTGCAATGCCTCAGTCTCGAACTCAACATTGAGTTCAACAACTTCAGACTGTGAACTTTCCCCTCAATTTGATAACTCTCATTCCACCCTTCTGTTTTTCAATTCACTTGCCACAACATAACCTCATCCCTCCCCTACATGTGCCATGTTGGTCAGCTTTGCTCCCATTCTGCACTGACCTTTTTTCCTCCTATTAACACACCCTGCTATCTAACCTTTTGCCACTATCAGCGTTCTTCATTCTTTCACTGCAGCATTAGCACACGCATCCCCTCGAGCCTTTTATCCCTGACCCTTTGTCAATCTCTCCTTTGCTCTAACCTATTCCTGCCATTTTATTCTACGCTACCTCCTCCACCCACCTCTCCTATTTAATTTGTTACATTTCTACCAGCCTCTGAAGGCAGCAGAGCAGGTGGAGAAGGTTGTGAAGAAAGCATATAGTATGCTAGCCTTTATAGGAAGGGGTATCGAGTACAAGAGCTGGCCTTTAATGTTGCAGATGTATAAAACGTTGGTTAGACCTCATTCGGAATACTGCATCCAGTTCCGGTCGCCTTACTACCAGAAGACGTGGAGACTCTGGAGAGTGCAGAGGAGGTTTACCAGGATGCTGCCTGGTATGGAAGGTCTGAGTTACGAGGAGAGGTTAGGCAAATTGGGACTGTTTTCCTTAGAAAGACGTAGACTTAGAGAAGATTTGATAGAGGTGTACAAGATTATAAGGGGTATAGATAGAGTAAACAGGGTTAAGCTTTTCCCTAGGATAGACTGGAATAGCACGAGAGGTCACGGGCTTAGGGTGAGGGGGGTAAGGTATAATTTGGATGCTAGAGGGGTTTTTTTCACACAGAGGGTGGTGGGGGTATGGAATGCGCTGCCAAGTGGTGGGAGCATGCACTCTGGAGTTATTTAAGAAATACTTAGATGGCACATGAACAGAATGGGAATGGAGGGGTATAGAAAACTAATTTAAAATAGGGATCATGAGCCTTGGGAGTCCCTGGAAAGTGTGTAAATAGATGATATTGATGTACTTGTTTTTATCCTACAGGTGCTTTGGTCCACCTTGTTGTCTAACGAGGGGCATACACGCGATGGGTCGTGAGAGGGCTGCTCTTGGATTTTTTTTTTGAGAGTATCCTAGTGCTTCACGTCATTAGTGTACGCTTGACCTGGACCATTTGATGGGCAACACAACAGCTCAGTGACTATCGCTGTGCTGTGCAGATACATGGATTTGGGCCTGTGCCTGTGGGAGTTTGTGCATTCTCCCCGTGCTTGCGTGGGTTTTCTCCGGGTGCTCCGGTTTCCTCCCACATCCCAAAGATGTGCTCTTAGGCTAATTGGCGAAACAAATTCTCCCTAAATTGTCTCAAATTTGGTTTTTAATCCATAGATCTATAAATATTGACAGGGATCACGGGTAGAGGTGGGAACATCGGGGTGGCAGTGCGGGCTTGCTGGGCTGAAGGGCCTGTATCCCATGCTGTTTTGTTCTTTGTTGTTTGTTCTACCTCTCTTCAGGGTCATACTGACTCAAAACGCTCATTCTGTTTCTCTCTCTACAGATGCTGCCAAATCTGTTGGAGTTTATCCAGCATTTTCTGTTTTTATTTGGGAAATTAGGCTCTTAATGAAAGGCAGAAAGAAACATTAAATGGCAGAAATTTTAAGATAATCCTGCCAGTTTTGATTGGTTATGCTGTTGGATGATTGAGAGGCTTGAATTAATGGCCTGCAGACATGAGTTAAAATCCCACCACAGCTACTGAGGAATTTAATTTCAATTAATTAATTTCAAAATCTGGATTAAAAACCTCTCAGTAATGATGACCACAGAACTACCAGATTGTTGTAAAACCCATCACGCTACATAAGTTCTTTAGAGAAAGAAACTGTCTTCCTTACCTAGTCTGGTTTGTGTGTCCTCTGGTTCACAAAGAGGGGCACCGTTAATAGCCCTCTGAAATGCCCTAATAAGTCACTCAGTTGTATTCAAAGCAGCAGCTCAGCTGATCAGCAACATCCACATCTCACAAATGAAAAATCAGCATGTATCTGTCTTTTGGGTTGGCCTCCATTCATCAATTCCCACAAACTTCAACTCATGGACAATACTACAGAATGGATCCTCCTCCACACAAAGTTGTTCTCTTCCATCACGCATACCCTCTCCATGCACCAACATTTCAAAATTCTCATAATTTTCCATGTTTTCCATGGTTTCATCCCACCCAATGATTTTTATTCTGTCTTTTTTTACTGCATGCAACTTTTGTTATTCTTAACATTGAGCTTCTCCTCACTTTCTACCATTTGAAATTTTGTACTTAGTTTCCTCTCCCTTGGCACCTTACTACTGCTTTTCAAACCATCTTCCACTTCTTTGCCATTTCTCCCCGATGTTTAGGGTGTTACTCTCTTTCCTCTTTGACAAATGCTCAACTATTTTCATCCATGTGACCTGACAAATAAATGACAATTCAGGCCCATTAACATCCAACATTATAACTTTGAATTCCTAAACTGATCAGTACTATTTCAAAATTTATTAGCTCTTGCCAGCCATTGGAAGCAGCAAAAGGTTTAAGGATTTTAGTAGCAGCCTAGAATGTTGATGTGGTTTATAGAAGCAACTTAAATCAATTTTAATGATTGAAAAGATGTTCTGCAATTGTGACAGTGCAAATCCTAAATATCAACAGAAATTCAGTTAGAGGATCAATGCCAACCTAGACAATGGAGTTTTCTAATCTACAACATTTAGCAATAGCGGGAGTCTGCTATTTAAAAAGATCGCAACAGCAGCTATCCATCATCCTGAAAAACTAGAGTTAGACAAGTAGAACTTGATATGATAATAGGCTGTGTTGCAATTTTTTTATTATATAATAGAAAAAATGAGACATAACCTAAGATTAATAGACAGATCTGAAAGCTATTTGACTACGACAAGGTCAACCTGTCCTTCAAAGTTCCATACGTTCAGTTCCCCATCAGCTTGAAATCATTGATAAAGAAATCTATGTTTTCAACTGGCCTTTGTTTTTTTCGAAAATTAAATTCAGTCCTCTCAATTATTGAGTTGCAATGAACACAAATGAAAATAAAAAGCTTGAAGGATTCTTCACTGAGAACTGAACGTCATGCCATGCTATCACATCAATAGCAACAGATCCTACCGCATAAAGTAGGGTGCTAACCTATTACTTTTCACCTATTCCTGAAGCAGTTAGGAGTGGCAATGGCCTGGCTGTATTATTGCTAGACTATTAATCCTGAAACTCAGTAACGTTCTGGGGGCCCAGGCTCAAATTCTGCCACTGAAGACAGTGGAATGTGAACTCAAAAAATATCTGGAATTAAAAATCTACTCATTATCTTGAAACCATTGCTGAGTGTCGGAAAAAACCCATCTGGTTCACAAAAAAGGAAACCTGGCATTCTTATCTGACAGGCCTACAAGTTGGACAAGTTGCAGAGCTGGGCCGAGAGGTGGCAAATGGAGTTTAATGTGGAAAAGTGTGAGGTAATGCACTTTGGCAGGAACAATAAATGTGTAGAGTATAGGGCTAATGGTAGGGCTCTTAATAGTGTTGAGGAACAGAAGGATCTTGGTGTATGTGTCAATAGATCCCTGAAAGTAGGCAGTCAAGTGGATAAAGTTGTTAAGAAGGCATATGGAGTCTTAGCTTTTATTGGTAGGGGGATTGAATTTAGGAGCCGCAGCATCATGTTGCAACTGTACAAAACTCTAGTGCGGCCGCACTTGGAGTATTGTGTGCAGTTCTGGTCCCCACATTATAAGAAAGATGTGGAGGCATTGGAGAGGGTACAGAGGAGGTTTACCAGGATGTTGCCTGGTATGGAGGGCAGGTCCTATGAAGAGAGGTTGAAGGATTTGAGGTTGTTTTCGTTAGAAAGGAGGCGGCTAAGAGGGGATCTTATTGAAGCATATAAGATGATTAGAGGTTTAGATAGGGTGGACAGTGATAGCCTTTTTCCTAGGATGGAGAAAGCTAGCACGAGGGGACACAGCTTTAAATTAAGGGGTATGAGTTATAGGACGGATATCAGAGGTAGGTTCTTTACTCAAAGAGTGATTAGGGAGTGGAATGCCCTGCCTGCAGCTGTTGTAGATGCGCCAAGTTTGGTGGCGTTTAAGAGGTTAATTGATAAGTATATGGAAGAGAAGGGAATGGTTTAGTTTGGAGGGGCATTGCTTTTTATTTTGGTCGGCACAACATCGAAGGCCGAAGGGCCTGTTCTGTGCTGTAATGTTCTATGTTCTATGTACATGTGACTCCAGAGCTGCAGCAATGTGGTTCACTCTCAACCACCCTCCAAGGGCAACTAAGGATGAACAATAAATGCTGGTCAGCCAGCCTGTGACATCCATGTCCCACAAATAAATTTAAAAGAAGTTTGATATCTTGTAAAATTTTTTCTTCAGTTGTCCCAGTTCTGGACCTTCTGTACTCTGAAATGGTTCTGGGGCAGGTAGAGTGGATTTCATGCTCCCAATTAATTCCTAGAATCATTCCTGTTTTTCTGTTGCTATCTGGGGGCTTGTGCTCACTACTATCCGGTCACCAGCTCTGTGTCGCGTTTTGTATTTGCTGCTTCTGCGATGTTCTGGCTTCTTGGTGACTTCCGGAATTTTTGTCCTTCCTTTGAGAATTTCTTTTATTGTCAAACCTGTAGCTTCTATAAAGTGGCAAAAAGAATGAGCTGTTGGTATGAAATTTCTGCAGGCCTCACCGAGTTTGATTTGGTCCACAAGTGGATATATGTGCATTGCATTTTTGGTGACAATGCAACCATTCTGACAACTTGACAGTCCGTTCCACTATATGCTTCTCAAGATCAGATGTGATGGTACTATGCCTTTAAGAAGTGGATTTGTATCATGTGGGTTACGTTTGAAATTCAGCTTCACTTAAACAGTACCAAACTGTGTGCAAACCAGACAACTCATATGCTGAGTATGAAGGTTAATGATTGATGTTAGCTAAGGATGTATTTGTTTTAATCTGAGTTAATATGTGTGTGTTGAAGTGAGTTTTCCCTCATGGTTTCAGACTAGAATTTTGATTAGATTGTTTGAGAGAGATACAGAATGAGTAAAGTTAAGCTTGCAGAAAAACAGTATTTTTTAAAAAAACAATTACTGCTGGGTCCTAAAAGAAGCAAGAGGTATATTTCTGTCTCTCCCTCTGCAGGCTGTTGTTTGGGGCTGTCAGAAAACAAGTGCCCCTCTCTCTCTCCAAACGGATAAAAAGCTCCAGGACTGTTAAAAAGTACAAGCAGTGTGTTGCTAACTGATTCTGAAGAGAAGTTTAAGTCTATCAGAGGAATATTGCTTGAACTGGAACTAAGAGATTGGTTAACAGTTAAGAACTGTTTAAGTATTGTTCAATTGGTAAATATTCAGTTAATCAATTGTATTTAAACTTTATCGTTAAATAAAGTTTATTTGGATGAAAGCTTCATTGTATGTCAACAGAATCACATTTGGAGTGAAACACTTTATCCTCACATTAATGCCAAAATTGCACATCATTGGAGTCTAGTCTAACTTCATAACATACTATGGGGTTTTGGATCTTGTACCTTAACAGACCAGTGGTTAATCCTTGCTTTGATGGCGCAGTTGGTCTTTGACACTTTCATCAGGATGGATTCTTCTTTTTCTCTCTCAAATTTTTCAACAACACTGAATTCTTACTATTTGATGAGTTAGCAAATGTTAGGACTTTTAGCTTGAAAGCAGCGTGATTTGTTTTGCTGGTGGACTTGATTCTATGCTTCACTTGCCATGTCATGCATGGTCTGCTGTGTGTAGATGTGTCAAACTCCCACATATCCTCTTTGCAACGTTGCCCTGGTCACCTGTTTGTCAACTTCCACTATGGGCTAAGTAAAACATGTACTATTAGGATGAAAAGTTGAAACTGACTACTGAGAATATTACATTTCAAAGCACTTGTATGCCAATTATATGCACGTGCATGATCTTTGGTGCCCAAAAAATGGGGTCATTGCATGCGCCATGATCTATCCTAATTGAGAACCTTACCTTAGAGTAAGGCTTTAACATTGGGACCTACTCCCTCAAAGAAAGAAGAAACACTCCCTAAACATGCATATAAAACCATTCCAAAGTCAACACCACATATAGATCTGATCCTTAATCCCACACTTGTCAATCTGCCTGTATATTTGGCTCATAAATTTCCACTGATCTCACACAACCAGTGGGGTCAGAGCTTCGCTACATGTCAAATGGCATTACCCTCTCTGACATGTTGAGAATCCAATTACTGAGATCATAAAGAAATTTCAAAACAGAAGAAAACTATTCATTTGTGAGAGATAGAAACACAGCAAGATGACGTTTCTTTGCTGCATAGTTCTTACCTTGTTGCAGCTCAAATCAGATAGCATATTAGTAACTTTAATGGCCGCACTATCTGCAAAGAACTGAAAAAAATCTTAATGACTCTCAATTTTAACTTCTTCACAGTCATGTTGTACTGAAAGGTGATTTAGTCTGAACTGGATAATAATGTTAACATTTGATTTCAATACATAAGTTTAAAAATCACAACTTATGTAGTTTTAGAATACTGATCAATTGGTACATTGTAACTGTTTAAAATATTGGAATCATTCTTCCCTAATATCAATTAAAAGACTTAGTCTATAATTTCTCACACATCAGAAGAAGGGCTTACATTAACCATGTAACCATTAAAAGCTAATAACAGCTGAATGACAAATTCTAGCCTAATTATAATGGTGCATCCAAGCACTGACCACACTAATCTCTACCAACCTAACCTTCCCTCTATGTTTGAAGCTCTGAAATCATCTCGCCTTCCTCAAAATAAAATTGGTGGCACATCAGAGTTTCTTGCTGCCAGTCAACATTTGTAATATTTGATCTGCTTAAGACCCAAAATTGCTAAGATATACAATGAGGAAAAACAGATATTGATAGAATAGGCTGGCACATAGACAAAGAGTAAATGAGAAAGTACCGAAAATGCAGGGAAAGAGGATATATTTCTGCATGCAAATGAAAGAGAAAAACTTGCACAAGAAAGTAAAAAGGAAAAATACTACTAAGGTAACAACTGATCTGCCATGCATAACAGAATGACTTAAGTAATAATGAATATAGCAGTGTGGAAGGCAAACACACGTCTTAAATTTTTTTTGGCTCCAGCTATCACAATAGCTTTGTTTTATATTTTCTCTT
The DNA here is from genome assembly GCA_024679065.1 of Sphyrna mokarran. Taxonomy (NCBI): domain Eukaryota; kingdom Metazoa; phylum Chordata; class Chondrichthyes; order Carcharhiniformes; family Carcharhinidae; genus Sphyrna; species Sphyrna mokarran. The sequence continues at coordinate 34,192,807 of JAGIQG010000028.1, forward strand.
ATTGGTCATCATACCATTGATACCTTGCTGTGTGTGCGTGTGCATGGGTGGGGCGGAGGTCCCAGGTGATTTACTCCTTTATTACAAAATAAATTAGAGCTTAGAAGAGAGAGCAATAAATAAAATAGCTCTGACAGAAGCAGGAAAGCCATACAATGGGACGGTAGGCAAGAAAGCTGATTCCAGAAACTAAATAATGAAAATAGAGGTTTCCACAAAAATTGAAGTTAAAAAGGAAAAGAGGAACTGAAATTTGCACAAAGTATTCTTCATTGAATTTAAAGAAAGTACTGAGAAAAGCAAAACTGATGAGGCTGACCAGTGAAAAGTCAGACATCTAAAGCAATCATAACATTTGGTGTCTTTATTTCCAATGTTGGAAACAATAGTATTCTGCTGCGGACTGAGTATCTGAGAGATTGTGTGAAAGCAGCACATGACAATTCAAGACAAAGGAACACCGAAGAGTTGGACAGCCTGAAGGTGCATCCTTGCCAGCAGCAACTGAGGGAAGACTTTCTTTGAAAGAAGATCCTATGGTACTGTTGAAGTATTATAGTCAAATGTTTCGTGATTAATTTTTTTTCTGTTAAAAGTTGGTCATCAGTCCTGAAATTCATTGGCATTTTCTAAATAAAAGTTACCATTTTTTTGAGCAAGAGTTTGAGATCTTCCCATCTAGTAGTATCAACTGAGATTGTAATGCTATGATTATATATTTTCTTTTTGAGTGCTGGGGCACGGGGATGGAGGCTGATGATGTTGCAGAATAAAGAAGGTGACAAATGGGATTAGATCATATGAGGATAGCAAACAATTTATAATGCCAACTATTAAATGAAACAAAAAAGGAAGTTAGCAAACCAGCATTATAGTGACAGCAGACTCAACGGAATAGATGATGAATTTTGTGGACATGAGGATTGATATGAAACAAATTACAAAAGTGAGATCATGGAGGGAGCTGCTGGGTAGGTTTGGTTTCGTGGGGAAGCAGCAGCAGAAACGTTGGTCAAATGACTTAACTTTAGTGAAAGGTTGTGGAAAAAAAACAATTAATAAATATATATTTTAAGCAGATAAAATTGTTGTACTGATATGGGGTTTGTTTTTGTTCACTTTAATTCCCTTAAGAACAATTTCCAGAATAGCAAAAGGGAAAATTGGCAACCTAATGCATCAAAACATCATTTTGTGGTGAGAGAGCCAACCATCAAACTAGGAAAAACTGTCCAAACTGTGTTCCAATCTTTCCGAACAGGACAAGATGTAAAAAAAAACGGAGGAAATCAAACAGATAAGCTTCAAACTAGGAAGAGTGCAAAACAGACAATTTTTAATTTCTTTTCAAATATTTCAGGTTCATCAGTGGACATAAGGTAGGTTTTTCAACAAAACTATACAATCATTCATCATGGATGAACATGATGACAGGGTGGCGGAGAATCCTCTGAGGCATTCCCAGTCATGATGTAGAGATGCCGGCGTTGGACTGGGGTAAACTCGGCAAAGTCTGGCAACACCAATTTTAAATCCAACCAATTTATTTGATAGTAAATCTGCAAGTTTTCAGCCTTTGTGGCCTTCGTCAGGTGAATGAGGTGTTCTGGTCTCCACGAGTGTGCTTTTGGAGACCAGAACACCTCATTCGCCTGACAAAGGCCACAAAGTCCAAAAGCTTGCAGATTTACTATCAAATAAATCGGTTGGATTTAAAATTGGTGTTGCCAGACTTTACTGAGCATTCCCAGTCACCAATGGTGTCAAACAGGGCTGTGTGTTCACACCCACATATTCAACATGATGTCTACTACCATGCTTAATGATGCCTTCCAGGACAGTGTTGCTGGAATCAGCCTCAAGTACACAGTGGACAGGAAGCTCTTCAAACTGAAGAGACTTCAAGCTATTATCAATGTGAAGGAGAGTGTTCTGACAGACTTCCTCTTTGCTGATGACCGCGCTTGTATACTGGCTCACAGTCAGAGATGCAATTCGGTATGGGCAAATTTTCCACGGCTCATGACAACTTTGGACTCACCATCAACATTAAGACCGAAGTTGTGCACTAGCCTGCACCTCATGCAGCATACACAAAACCCAAAATCACAATCAAAGGGCAAAAACTACAAACAGTGGACCTGTTCACTTATCTTGGCAGCACCCTCTCCCAAGCAGCGACTATTAATACAGAAGTTAACTGCAAAATAGAAAAGGCAAGTTCTGCTTTTGGTAAACTGCGCTCCATTGTATGGGAACGTGAAGGAATCAGCCCAGCAACAAAACTGAAGGTCTACAGCGCCCCAGTACTCACTACCCTCCCGTATACCTCTGAAATGTGGACCGTGTATCGAAGGCAAGCAAGACAGCTTAATCATTTCCACATGGCTTGTCTGCAGAATTTTATGTATCTGGCAACAAGACAAAGTAACAGACACTGAAGTTCTCTCTAGAGCAAGTCTACCATCAGTCCAAACACTGCTGGTGAGAGCGCAGACTCGATAGGCAGATCATGTCATGTCGTCTGTATATCAGACAAGTGCATACCCAAGCAGTTCCTTTCTGGGGAACACTCAACTGGAAGGTGCTCGCATGTAAGGCAGTAGAAATGTTTCAAAGACATACTCAAGGCCTCCCTGAAGTTGCTTGACACAGACATGACCACCTGGGAAATGCTGGCATAAAACCGCCCTACTTGGCGCTGCCTCATCCACAAAGGCTATCAAGCTTACAAAGCAAGGTGTATTGCTGAAGCACAACTTAAGCACAAGTTGTGCAAGTCCAGAGCCACCAGCGCAACAACTAGTGTCTACTACAAGTGTGTCCAATATGGGCCAGAACATTCCGTGCCAAACTGGCCTGATCAGTCATCTTCGGACACACTGCAACCAGCCTCAGAATGACTAATGGTGTCAAGGTCCTCATTGATGACGATGGACGAACAACAACAATTGTTCAGGTCCAAGAATAATTAGTACTTGTTAATTGGTTTCAATATTGATCGTAATAGCACCAAATAAAACTATTTCTATTTAATAACTGGAGATTTCATCGTAGCTGCAAAACAAGAATTACTCATAATACCTGCAACTTGTGCCTGTTAAAACTAGTACTCCCCTATTAAAAGTTTATTGCTTTTGAAATTTTTTTAAATGTCTCCTTTTCCCACACTGTTCTTGATCCCCACTTAGTTTCACCTAAGCCCTTTGCCCAACTGAAGCAATTCAAAAGTGTACAAGCTCAGCCCAACTCAAGCCACAAGAGGATGAAATATTACACAAGCAACAGTTGTAACAGATCTTTTGTCTTGGGTCATGATTCAGCAAAATCAAAAGTGAAAGGGAATTTTTTTAATATAAAGTTGTGCGCATGTTAGAACCCCAGTGGCAAAATTAAAAATACTGCTGAAGCTTTGCAAACTGCTTGGTTAAGAACATAAGAAATAGGAACAGGAGCAGGAGTAGGCCATCTAGCCCCTCGAGCCTACCCCGCCATTCAAGAAGATCATGGCTGATCTGAAGTGGATCAGTTCCATTTTCCTGCTTTCTCCCCATAACCCTCAATTCCCTTGTCTATCAGAAACCTATCTATCCGTGACTTAATATATTCAGTGAGGTAGCCTCCACCACTTCAAGGGGCAGAGAATTCCAAATATTCACCACCCTTTGAGTGAAGAAGTTCTTCCTCGACTCTGACCTAAACCATCCTCCCCCCCCCCCCCCCCCCCCCCCCCCCCCCACCCCCACATTTTGCGGCTGTGCCCTCTCGTCCTGCTATCCTTCACAAAGAAAAGTAGCTTATGTCCCATTTTAAGAGGCCAACTGTAATATACTTGTACAATACATGCAGGTAATGCAGAAGTAATTCTATTGACTTTAATACAATATAATCAAAATGATATATTCTTGTTGATGATGCAAATTCAATCTATGTTAATGGACTCTATTTTCATGCAGGTTAGTTCAGATTTATTATTTGCATCTAGTTCAACTACATTTTACTTGGCTAATTAGTTGGAAACTTCCACAGTTAAAAATATCACGTATAACTGTTAAGATCATCTCTCAAATACCTCCATTTCAGGTCGAAACACCTATATCTCCAGTCTTTCCTATTAACCCCAACCTGCCATTAAGTGTCAGAGCCTACTGGCTTGCCTGTACACCACCTTCAGCAAATGAGTATCCTCCTTCCATCCCAGTAACCATCATTAAAGGGGTATCTCCAAATGAAAGCAGCAGCAAATTGGGAAACATTAAGTTCAACATGAGAGTTTCAAGTGGTTTGAAAATAGCTCTTGCTGTTATGCGTGATATTTTTAACTATGGAAGTTGTTTATGGAAATCTGCAGAAGGGAAGAAAAGGCCATCTGATTGGCATCACAATTTCTTCTTAGCACTCTTAATTATTGTTGGTTTGAGCAGTTGCCCTCTCTTGCCACTTCTCTCTCTGTTCTCCCTCAGTGCTGCTTTTTCTGATCGTAAAGTCTTGACACTATTTTTGATGGTGCATTGATTTTTTTTTGGTCACAATTGGGAATTGCTTCTAATGTATTGATGTCAACTGAGCAAGCCTTCAGGGAGGCTTTGAGATCATCTTTGCAACTTTTATGTCAAGAGCCAATAATAAGCAAACCAGTGGTTGTCACTGCTGCCTCTCAACACCAGGAAATCGGGTTCAATTCCCTGGCTTGGGTCACTGTCTGTGCAGAATCTGCATGTTCTCCCCATGTCTGCCTGGGTTAACTCCAGGTGCTCCAGTTTCTTCTCTCAGTCCAAAGATGTGCGAATTAGGTGGACTGGTTACGTTAAATTGACCTGTCAGGGGGATTAGCAGGGTAAATACGTGAGATTGTGGGAATAAGGTCTGGGAAGGATTGTTGTCAGTGCAAGTCTGATGAGCCAAATGGCCTTCTGTATTGTAGGGATTCTATGATCAGCCTAACACTTGCAGCCATAGGTATGGCACGTCATATGCATATACTTTCAAATTCTAGTCCCAACTATGTACGTAGTTAAGAATTTTAATAAGAGGTATTTGTACAAAATGAAGTTTTCTCATCGCGCCTGAATATTCTTGGAGTGACAATCAGTAATGGATTGCCGCTTCAATCTCAGTTACTTACCCAAAATCCTGCCTTGTTGGACCTTCAATCCAAGGGCAGGCAAAAGTAGTGTGCTTCTGGAGCTACAACGTTGAGTGCAGTTTCATCAAAGGAAGCCATGCCCCCCTTTTTTTAAAAAACAGCACTGAGGGGTAAGCGTTAGTTGAGAGAGTCAGAGTTCCAAGGGAAGGGTTTTGGGGTGACCAATAGGACATGGTGGAGGGAATCCCCTGAGGTTCGTGGGTGTGGGGGGAGCTCTGTGGAGCATTGGTGTGGGTCTGTTATCCAGCTGCTAAAAGAGATTTTTATTCTACCTTTTTCTAGGTAGCTATTGATGTAACCCAGTTGGAACCATCCAAAGTTTGCAATTTAAGTTGCGTTTTTTGGACAGTTTCAGTGCAAAGTCATTGCCCAGGAAAAGTTTGCACTTCCAGGCAATGTCATGCAAACCTTACTTGTGACCCAATAAACACAATGCTCTGGAACTCGAATGTTATGATCCTAGGATTCTCACCATTTTATCAAAATACCTTCACAAATTCATTCTAAGATGAACTATTGCCCATTTTTTGTTCCAACAGCATCTTAAATGATTTTCCCAATCCAAATCAACATTAGTCAATTATTAGGATCAAAATATAAACTGTGCTTCGTCACTACATTTTAAAACCAATTTTGCCGATAGTTGAAAAGTTTAAGAATTACTGATGGTTCAATCATATCTATGATACTACAACAATCTCTTCATCAAATCAACAGGCCATTTTAATCAATCTAAACCGAAAACATGGGTTTAGTTTGCTACTTTCAATGCCAATATTCCAGAAAAAGCAGATTGGCAACAATCTTTAAATTATTTTTTGCTTTTTATCATTAATGTTCTTAACTGAGCACTTTTGGCTAGGCCCTATTGTTTTTTCAATTCAAGATATTGACTAAGCAGGCCACTGAAGAATGATAACAATAGTTGACTCTCATTCCAAATGGTACTCAACCAGGGTTCCCGGTCTCAAACTCTACCAGAAGATTTCAAGGACTTCACCAAGTGTATATAGTTATTTCTAAATTCTTACTACTCAACCATTTTCACATCACACAAGTAAGTTTGTATATCATTGACTTTACAGCAATACAGTTTTTTTTAATAAATAAACACTTCCATATTCATAAATGATCCACCAGTTTCATTAAATAAATTAGTCGGAAGTATTGGTCCTCTGTTGGGAGGTGGAACCTAAGATGAGGGTGGGGAGTATGGCCCAGAAGCAAGAATTTTCATGTTAACCCTTGCGTGGAACTACCCCATGTAATCTGAAAGCCATTCATGCATTTCACAAAATATTCAGCTCGATTAAACTGGTGTTTGAGGTGAGTTGGAATTGATGTCAATGAGAGAAATCAGGTATGTCATTTGGCCTTGAAATGAAGCAGGGTGGGCAATGGGAATGGTGGGAAAAGAGAGACTTAAGTCTTTGCGTCTACAGTCAGGCCATAATAATTGGGATTGAGATCTATCTCAATGTCCTCAATTTGAATCACTGAAATAATTGCTGTCTCGAACCTTGAGACATGCCAAAGTCAAGACAGCACTGTCAACTTTATATTTACAGACATGAGTTTCTCTAACGATGAGTAGACCTGGGTCTAGCTGTGCATTCTTTGACATTCCACCATGTGAAAGGGTTTGAAAAAGGAGGAAAGGGAATTTACGGCAGTGAGTTTGAGTGAGTAAAGTCATATAAGATCCCATTTATATCTCCCTTTCTTTCTTGTGCTGTTATGCCACTGCCACTATTATTGGTGCCATTAATTCAAATCACTGCTTTTCACTATGTTGAGATTTGATATTGAAGCAAGGCAGCAATTTTGTTTCCGTAATGGAGAGTGTAAGTTTTACCCTAGTGCCACAGAAAATCTGTGCAACAAGCCTGCAAGTAAATGGTGGATGGAATGGAGCAGACCACGGGCAACAGATGGGCACAAATTTAGGACTTAAATTCTTTACACAAGATGCTATGGGAAAGATTCCAGCAATAGCAAAATAAATTACAAATAACAGGAAAAATCACTGTACTATTTTGGGTTAAATCAATTATTATAAGCATTTAATGCGTCCATCAGTTTCAAAGTTACAAAACTACAAAGTGATGACAGAGAACTTCCTTCTTCAAGTTTAACCATAAAAACTGAAGTCTGCCAGGAGATGGAGGTGCTAGCAAAAAAAACAAAATTACATTAACCTACTCCGTGTTTGCTTCTAAGGGAAATAGTAATATACCTAACTATTGTGTAAATTGTGCACAAGTACTGCACAATGAACCTTTTAATCCACCAGCTCCACAAGTTAGGGACACTTAATAACTAAGCATGAAATACGTGTAAGGATAGGTAATATTTTATGCAGCAAGTTAAGGAACTGGGCAGTACTACAACAATAATGAAATGCTCAACTACCACAAATTTTAAATAAGCTCGCAGTCTTACCCTCCTAAGTGACACAGAAAACTACAAATGCAAACATGAATATATACAATTACTGGAAACTGATAATGATGTGTGCCATTGAAATAATATGGGAAACATTTGGAGACCAGAAACCCAAGAAACTGGAGAAAATAGGTATCAAATTATAATGTCCAAAGAACTTGCTTAAGACTAAAAGATAGTCCTACAGCACAGTGATAAGCTATGTGATAGTGATTGCCATTCAAATTGATGATCCACAGGCATTTCTAAAATATCTTGTTTGGTCTGAATAAACTACTTGTTTGTCAAGACATTCAAGAAATTGAAAGTTGGACATCAAAGAAAATACCGAGCCAGGATAAGCACAGAGGCACAAATGCATGTCTTAGTCAAAGACACATCAAAGATGTTCAATACCAAGTTTCAGATCAAATGTCAGTAGAATATTATATATTTAATTGTGTAAGTTTTATACAGGAAAGTACTTATGCTACAGTGGATTCATGGAATGTTTAAAAGGAATTGTATTGGGGTTGGGAGGAGGGGGGTGGTACACCAAAGCAAAAAGCTGAATTCCTGCTTTACACACTGATATGGCCTCCAGTCCAACACCAGCATCTCCACATCATTACACACTGATGTCACAGTAGGTTTCCTTTCAAAGGTTTTGTTTGCCTGACTAATTAATTTTATTTTAATAATACTAGACATAGTATGAAATAGAAGTCTTATTAAAATTCAGTACTTCAGGCACTATGCAGTAACAAGTGATAGCTCAATTGAAATTCTTCCACTTACTCATTTTCAAGTGTTAGTGGGAAAATTGCACAAACTATTGGAAAGCAACATCAAATAGCTGTTTTCCCCACTATAGCCCAATTAGATTTTCTGCACCTCACAACATAAGAACATACACTCAAATTAATGCATTTCTGTACCATGGCATGTCAACAACAAGATCTGAAAAGACAAAATTTTATCAATATTGTCTGTTTAGCGAACTAGCCCCATGAGCTAAGCACAGTTAAGAGGGGCCAATTCTTTTTTCTACGGAGGAATACTCTGACAGCTGAAATTAGTTGTCATCATAGGATCCCTACAATGCAGAAGGCTGCAAATTGGCCCATCCAGTCTGCACCAACCACAATCCCACCCAGGCCCTATTTCTGCAACCCCATGTATTTACCCTGCTAATCCCTGAAATTAGGTTTGATTTATTATGGTCATTCAAGCTACCCGCACATCTTTGAGCTGTGGGAGGAAACCAGAGCACTCTCAGGAAACCCATGCAGACACAGGAGAACATACAAACTTCACACTCATCTGAAGCTGGAATTGAACCCAGGTTCCTGATGCTGTGAGGCAGCAGTGCACTGTGCCACCATGCTGTCCCTGTTGCAATTTTGCATTGTCTCATTTGGAAAGCTGTTTACGAACAATTTGGCTTTGCTTAAAATAAAGCACATTTTAGGAACTAAAAATATCATAAATATTCAATGGTAGCTAAAGTTCTCTGAAGGTTTGTGGTGGGACCCTGACTGCTCTTGATATACGTTAATATCATGTTAACGTCTTGATGTGCAGGGCACAATTTCAAAATATGCCAATGATACAACATTAGGAAGTGTTGAAAATGAAGAAGAAAATGCAGAACTTCAAAAGCACGTAGACAAATAGATGGCAATGGCAGGCAAGTAGCAGATGACATTCAATGCAGAGAAATACGAAATGATTCATTTTAGTACCAAGAACTTGGACAGACAATATAAAGCAAAGGGTACAACTCTAAAAGGAACCACATAGTAGAGTGTCTATTTCCATAAGTCACTAAAGATAGCATGTCAGATTTAGAGAGTGGTTTAAAGCATCCTCAACTTTAATAGGGGCATGGAGTACAACAGCAAGGAGATTATGATGAACGCTGCACTTTAGGAAGACTAACGGCATTGGAGAGTGCAAAAAAGAAATCATAACCATGGTTCCAGAGATGACAAGCTTTAGTTTCAAAGAACGACTGGACAAGGCAGAACTCTTCCTCTTGGATAAAAGGAGGACTGAGAGAAGATTTAGATATTGAAATTCTGAGGGGTCTGGATAGAGTAAATGGAGAGAAATTATGCCCATTTGAGAACGAAAGGCTAGATTTAAAGTAATTAGTAAAAAAGACAAAGAAACATGAGGAAAAATGTTTCCAATAGTTAGTATCTGTGATGCATTGCCTGAGAGTTTAGTGAAAAAGAAAATTCAAGTAACGTGTTCAAAGGGGAATTAGATTGTTAACTGAAAAGGAAGAATATGCAGGGTATTAGAAGCCAGAGAAATGGTACATTCAGGGAGTTGGTGCAGACACGATAAACCAAATTATCACTACCTTCAGCACCAATTTTGTAAAAAGACAAATCAAGTCAACCTCATTTATTTCCGATCTTGATTACCCTTTTTCAAATTCAAAAACTTTTCTAAGTAATAAATCAACTTTTTGGTTCAATGACTTGGTCAAGTGCCCTAGGTCAATGCCATGCTCTACTTTATAAAGACTGTTTGCAAAGACAATATGTTGAACTGTTCAAAAGCTATACTAGACAAGCATTCAAGAACATTTAGTACCAAGTTGACTTCAGAAGCAGCTGCTGACACTTGCAATCATATGCAACATCTTTGCAATGGTAGGATGGTGATAAACTATGGAAATAGACTATTTAAACCATAGTTTACAAACATTTCATCAAAATATTCCTCATTACGTATCCAAATCTTCTTTGCACAAACAAAAAGTGACATTAATTATTTAAATGTGGGATATCCCTGTCTCTTGTGCAGATCATTCCCATTGCACTTTCCATAGCAAATCTATGCAGTAATTGTTGTTAAAAATGATCCTTCAATCCATAATTGCAATTTCCTGTAAAAGTTTTGAAATAAATGAGCAAACAATGAACTCATGCCCAGCAATCCTTCAGTGAAAGCATGAGAATCCTCACTATCTATTTTGCATATTGCCTAAAAGTTGCTAAGGAGAATGCTGGTAACAAGTTGTCCACCCTGCTGGCAATTCAAAGCAATAAAATAGTGAACAACGCACAATTCAAATAAATTCCAAAAGGCTACAATTACAGCAGTCAAATTGTCATGAGGATTTAAGCCAAGTTTGCCCCAATAAGATGGCTGCAAACATCCGACAGTATGATAACCCAAGCTCGATCTACCAGCAAGCAATAAAGTGTAGAAATCTTGGACTGTTTATTAAAAAATCATGCCACTGGAAGGATGAACCTGCAATTTTGACATTACCTACAGACTAAATGAGAGTAAGGAGACCTTTAGTTGCCCTTGTGGGACAAATTCACTATTTGTCCTTCAACTCACAATTCATTTTCAAATTGACTTTACTTCTAAAGGGTGGAAGACAATGCGAGAGTACGCACACCACATACATTATAAGCAGTTGCTTGATTATAGAACTGGAGGATTGCTAAAAAAGAAACTACTGTCGAAGTTTTTCATCTGACGTCAATCCATCTTGACCTGCACAAGAATATTAAATCTCAAAGAGAATAACAATATAGATGAAAGAAAATTACTGCAGATAGAATAGAATCCCTATATTGCAGTAATGGCCATTTAGCCCATCAAGTCTACCCATCTCCCTCAGACAGAGTTACTTACCCAGGACCTTTCCTGCATCCTATCCCCATTATCCCACTAATCCATTTAACCTACACATCTTCGGACACAAAGGAGAATTTAGCATGGCAATCCGCCTAACCTGCACATCTTTGGACTGTAGAGGAAACCAGAGCACCTGGAGGAAACCCATGGGCAGAATGTGCAAACTCCACACAAAAACTGACCCAAGGCCCATGATACTGAGAGGCTACAGTGTTAGCCATTGTGCTGCCCTGGAATGTGAAACAACAGAAAATCCTGGAAAATCTCAGCAGGTCTGACAGATCTGACAAAGAGTCAGTCAAATGTGAAACGATAGCTCTATTCTCTTTCAGCTCTTATGAAGAGCCATATGGATTCAAAACATTAGCTCTATTCTCTCTCCACAGAAGACCTGATTTTCCAGCATTTTGTTTTGTTAACATAGAAAAGTATAGCACAGAACATGCCCTATGGCCGTCAATGTTGTGCCGAGCTATGTCCAACCCCAAGATCAAGCTATCCCTTCCCTATAATTCTGGAGTGCTCTCCATGTGCCTATCCAATAACTGCTTGAAAGTTCCTAAAGTATCCGACTCCACTATCATAGCAAGCATTGCGTTCCACACCCCAACCACTCCGACTGAAGAATCTACCTCAGACATCCTCCTATATCTCCCACCAGGAACCTTATAGTTATGCCCCCTAATAACACTACATTCACCCGAAGACTCTGCACGTCCGTTCTGTCTATCCCCCTCATCATCTTATAAATCTCTATTAAGTCTCCTCATATCCTCCTCTGCTCTAAAGAGGAAATCCCCAACTCCCTCAACCTTTCCTCATAAGACCTACCCTACAAACCGGGTAACATCCTGGTAAATCTCCCCTGCACTCTCTCCAATGCATCCACATCCTTCTTATAGTGAGGTGACCAGAACGGCACACAATATGGTCTCACCAAGGTCCTGTATAGTTGCAGCATAACCCCACGATTCTTAAACTCAAACCCCCTGTTATTAAACACTAACACACTACAAGACTTCTTCACGACTCTAACCACTTGAGTGGCAACCTTCAGAGATCTACGGATATGAACCCCAAGATGTCTGTTCCTCCACATTCCTTGGAACACTGCTGTTGGCCCTGTAATCTGCATTCAAGTTTGTCCTACCAAAATGAATCACCTTCCATTTATCAGGGTTAATCTCCATCTGCCACATTTCAGCCCAGCTCTGCATCCTATCAATGTCTCTTTGCAGCCTACAAGAGCCCTCCACCTCATTCACTATTCCACCAATCTTGGCAGAGGTGGAGTGCCCTCTTCCAAGTCATTGTTAAAAATCACAAAAAGCAGAGGACCCAGCACCAATCCCTGTGGCACACCACTGGTAACAGGTCTCCAATCTGAAAATTTTCAATTGACAACATCCTCTGTCTTCTATCAGATAGCCAGTTACTTATCCGATTGGCCAAATTTCCTATTCCACATCTCCTTACTTTCTTCGTGAGCCTGCCATAGGGAAGCTTATCAACACCTTATTAAAATGCATGTATATAGAACATAGAACATTACAGCGCAGTACAGGCCCTTCGGCCCTTGATGTTGCACCGGCCAGTGGACCCTCTAACCTAAACTATTCCAATATCATCCATATGCCTATCCACCGACCATTTGAATGCCCCCAAAGTAGGCGAGTCCACAACTGCTGCAGGCAGGGCATTCCACGCCCTCACCACCCTCTGTGTAAAGAACCTGCCTCTGACATCCGTCCTATAACTACCACCTCTTAATTTAAAGTTATGTCCCCTCGTGTTGGTCATCACCATCCGAGGAAAAAGGCTCTCACTATCCACCCTATCCAGTCCTTTGATCATCTTATACGCCTCAATTAGGTCACCGCGTAACCTTCTTCTCTCTAATGAAAATAACCTCAGGCCCCTCAGCCTTTCCTCATAAGGCCTTCCCACCATACCAGGCAACATCCTGGTAAACCTCCTCTGCACCCTTTCCAATGCTTCCACATCTTTCTTATAATGCGGCGACCAGAACTGTACGCAATACTCCAAGTGCGGCCGCACCAGAGTTTTGTACAGTTGTAACATAACCTCACGGCTCCTAAATTCAATCCCTCTACCAATAAGAGCTAACACACCGTACGCCTTCTTAACAACTTTATCAACCTGGGTGCCAACTTTCAAAGAGCTATGTACTTGTACCCCAAGATCCCTCTGCTCGACAACACTATTAAGGGTCCTTCCATTAGCCCTATATTTCATATGCATCATATATGTCATATATTTCATATATGACATCAACTACTCTATCTTCATCTACACATTAGTTACCTCCTCAAAGAATTCAATCAAATTTGACTGGCAGGATTTACGCCCTCAAGAAACCATGCTGACTATCCCAGATAAAGTGCATGCTTTCAACTGGTCATAAATTCTACCTCTCAGGACCCTTTCCATTAACTTACCGACCATCAAAATAAGACTAACTGGCCTATAATTACCAGGGTCATTCCTATTTTCTTTCTTGAAGAGAGGAACAACATTTGCCACTCTTCAGTCCTCTAGCACAATCCCCGTGGACAGCAAGGACCCAAAGATCTAAGCTAAAGACTCTGCAATCTCATCCCTTGCCTCCCAAAGTATTCATCTGGCCCAGGGGACTTATTAACCCTCAGGTTTTTCAAAACTGCTACTACATCTTCCCTCAGAACATTTACCTCCTCCATCCTATCAGCCTGCATCACACTCTCATCCTCAAAAACACAGCCCCTCTCCTTAGTAAACACTGAAGAGAAGTATTCATTCAACGCCTCAACCATCTGACTCAATGTAGAAATTCTCACTACTATCTTTGACTGGCCTTAACCTCACCCTGGTTATTCTTCTATTCCTCACGTAAGAGTAAAAAACCTTGAGGTTTTCCTTCATCTGACCCACCAAGAACTCCTTATGCCCCCTCCTAGCTCTTCCTAAGCCCTTTTTTTAAACTCATTCCTAGCTACCTTGTAACCTTCAAGTGACCCAACTGAACCTTGTTTTTTCATCCTTACATATGCTTCCTTTTTCTTCTTGACAAGACATTCAACCTCCTTTCTGAGCCATGGTTCCCTCACTCGGCCATTTCCTCCCTGCCCGATAGGAACATATCTATCAAGGACACGCAATATTTATTCCTCGAACAAGCTCCATGTTTCATTTGTGCCCATACCCAACAGTTTCTATTCCCACTTTATGCTCCCCAATGCTTGCCTAATCACATCATAATTATTCCTGCCCCAATTACAAACTTTGCCCTGCCGTGTGACCCTCTCTTCATTGCATTAATGAAGGACACCAAATTGCGGTCACTATCTATCAAGTTTTCTCCCACAAACAAATCCAACACTTGGCCCGGTTCATTACCCAGTAACAAGTCCAATGTGGCCCCATCTCTTGTCAACATTCACATTGTGTCAGGAAACCTTCCTGCATGCATTGTACAAAAAGTGCCCCATCCGAATATTCGATCTTTAAAGGTTTCAATCAATATTGGAAAGTTAAAGTCATCCATGATAACTTCCCTGTGACCTCCACACCTATCCATAATCTTGCCATTTACTCCTCCACATCTCTATTATTATTTGGGGGCCTATAGAAAACTCCTAACAACGTGACTGATCCTTTCCTGTTTTTAACTTCAGCCTATATTACCTCAGTAGACTGATCCCCCTTGAAATGCCTTTCGGCAGCCATTAAACAATCTTTGATTAATAAAGCTCAATGTTGTGTTGGAATAACATATATACATGAGAAAAGGGTGCTGACTGGTTGGCAAGTGCAGCTTTATTGGAAAAGCATTGCTATGGAGAATGAACAAGGGAATTGATGTCCCCAAACTTTTATTTAGTTGAAAAATGTTCAGTGCGTGGACATGTTCATTAAGTTTGTGTAGAACAGCGTCTAGGGTTCAAGTACATGTACCTTCTAGCAATGCAATTGAACCACACTGCAAACCTGACAATGTAACTCTTGGCACAATCAGGATTGTTTATTAAGTGCTGCCCAATTCAGAATTATGTTGGGCACTATATTCTGATAAAAAGCAAAATGCTGGATAAACTCAGCAGGTTTGGCAGCATCTGTGGAGAGAGAAACACTTAAATGTTTATAATCCACATGAACCTACTACAGAACTATATTCTGTGTTTTGCAAGCAGGAGTTGGTTGGGTACAGTCAGTCAGTTATTTCTCTGCTGCAAATTATGGTCCACCCGCCACTGAAATTTATGGCCTACATACCTTGCACCATCACAGGCACTGAAATTCAGGTACCACATTAATTATTTGTATGGTAGGCAGAACTTCTTTTTGGCTTGATGGAAGAATTTTATTAGTGGAAAATACTATTCATATTGCTGCTACATAGAAAGAGTGCGAAATGGCTAGCTTCACTCATTTAAATTTTTGAGACAAATTATTTGAAGTCACCTGGGTACTTTTCAGGACTGAAAGTACCAACCTTAGGCCCAGTCATGAGTTTATGCAAAATATAGTAAGCAATGATTTGATCAGGTTAGCCATGATCCAAAGGCTCAAATGGCATTTGTGCTGACAAAGCCCAACCTTATGGTATATGAGACTGTAGGAATCCAAAGTGTATATTCATCAGTGAAAAGTGGATTTACAGTAGTCAGTAACCCTTCAGAAATGGTTATGACAGTATAGACTACTATTCCCTTTGAGATTCTTGCAAATCTGCCCTGACGAGTGCAAGACAAAAGGTTGTGACAACACACCTCTTTTTTCAGCAACTCCTAATGAAAAGAGTTTTGTATTTGATGGGGTTTTTTTTGGATCCAATAAATGTATTTTGGGACAGAAGTCTATGTTTTGTTGATGAATTACAAGTCTTAAATAACGTCACACCAATTATACAAATGTTCCACAGCATTAACATTCAGCATAACTTGAACCGCACACCAATATCTCCAATTTAAAGCCAACCTTACAGTTATTTTGTTTACATTCAAGAATCACTGGATGGACTTTTCATGAAAAATTGCAGTCATGAAATATTTGGATTTGATATTGCTAGGCTCAGGTCTTTCCCTATTCTTCCACTCCACCCTCCCCAAAAAGGAAAAATCTCTCTCTACTTTTCGCTTGTTACCTGTGAGAGGCCTGGTGAAGAAGCATGGCCTGGCGGCGTTGCAGGGAGGTTTGGATGACCCTTGTTTAGTTCATGTGTTGTGTAAGCAGCAGGTCCTGCCTGTCTGGGCACCTGTGGGACCTGATAGAGACACTAAATGTTAGGACAAAGTGATATTCTCAAAGCATATCAATACACATTATCTGATGGAAAAGCAAATTGCATCTATATGCAATTAAGATCACTGGGCCATGTGACCTGATGGGAGCAGAGCTGACAATTGGTGCAGCTTCTCTCAAGTCTGAAGTAGCATCAAAGCACTAATAAAGTAGGTAAGACAATTTAAAGTCAAACTGTCCACCATTTCAGAAAAGGGAAGAGCATTTCTAAAGCCTTTTGATATTTTGTTAATGTATGGAACTAATACAAAGAATATATGAGAGTAAAAAAATTCAATCCCAATTTTAACAACATTTTATAAAAAATTCTAAGTTGATCAATTCAGCAATTAAAATCCAGAAATGAAGCAAAGTGGCATTTAATCCACTTCACCCTTAAAATGCTCTCAATCTGAAGAGGGATTAATTGAAATAGTTTAATTATGGAACATGAGTGTACTGATCAAGTAGTCTCTGAACTCAAATTTTTCATTTAGGTTTTTACTGGTAATAAGAGGTACTTTCTTTCCCTTCAAGATCATCTTCCAAGCTCTTTGTTATATAATATAGCATTTGATGAGTCTAAGGGAATACACTCACGAGTACTTAAGAGCCGCCTTCTCATTCAAAATTTCTGAATTGTACAGGCAGCGCATTACAAATGATGCTTTTCAAGGCCAATATGATTCATTTTTATTCTTCGAGTGAGGCATTATGATGTGGTAGAATGCAGGTAGATGTGGTATTCCACATTGGTCTAAATCCATGGATAATCTGGCTACCTCTCAGATAAGGAATTTTGCAGACTGAAGGAGGCTTGAATATGGGGGAAAAAGTCAAGCCAAAAAGAAACAAGCCAAAAAGAATAGAATTAGTAATTGCAAGCTCTATCTCACAAACAAAATTAAGCATTTTTGGCACAAGTCCTACACAGGATTAACTGGCAGCAAGCCTGGCTATTGTAATTTTATCAATGAGACAATGTGAAGCTGATAGCAATTTCTTCTTCAGAACCAAGAAAGTGGTGAGAACATCAGAAACCAATCACAACATTCTGGCAGAATCCGGCCACTTAGAGGCAGATATTCCTGCAAAGATATTGCTCATTCCTGGTCAGTAGTCCATATAGCAAGAATTAAAAATTAAAATCTAGTGCATGTTCCTTATTTAGCTAAAACATATCTGTAAAATAGAAACTCTGTTAGCTTGCACAAAGCATATTATTGACCATGACAATCAGTTACGGTCAATCTACTCCTTAACATCCTGTATCTCTAAGATGCAAGAAGCATGGCATTGTCTGTAGGCTTGTATCATCTTGCTAACTGAAACTTCTGCACTAAGTGCAAATGATCATTTTGGGGAGAAAGGGGAGACTGTAAAAAAAAGCTTCAGCTTTTTTTCAAAAAGTGAAATTAATGTTGGTCAGACCATCTTCCATTCAATAAGTCCTGATTAGGAAACACACAGCCTCTACATCAGGACTGAAAGAATCTAAGTATGAGTTACACAACAACTTGAACTTGTTGACATGCCAGCTTATTTGACAGTGCCGACAAGTTGGCAATTCCTTCACGAGAGGTATCTGCATAAAAGAATATATATGACAGGCAATAAAATAACTGAGTTATACTCATCAGAAATGAACAGGCTAAGGCTCTGTTCACTTGAAAAGAAAAAGTGATAATGACCTGGTAGAATTTGTAACAATTATGAAAAGATTTAATAGGGTAGACATAAAGCAGATGTTTCTTATAGGGAGACCAAAAATAGTTCATAACTATAAGAAAGTCATTCGTAAATCCAATGGAAAATTCAGAAAAATCTTCAATAGTGGACTGTGGTTAGAATGTGGAAATAGTTAGTCTGAATAGATGAAACAAACAGAAAAGATACATTCTAAGCAAACCAAGAAAGAAAGAAAACGTGTTTAAGACTGATCGGGCAAGATGAAGTAAAGTGTGAAAAGACTTACAAAGATCATCTGGGCCCAAATAGAACGTACAGCACGGAAATAGGCTATGTAAATATATTACCAAACCATTTGCCAACAAGCAGAAATCAAGGCCAAACATACTGTTGAATAAGCGTTTCAGGCACAACTTGATAGAAAAGATCAGCTGGAGGCACAGTAACACAATAATTAGCACCACTACCTCTCAGCACCAAGGACCCAGCTTCAATTGTGGCCTCAGGTGACTGTGTGGAATTTACACGTTCTCCCTGGGTCTGCATGGGTTTCCTCCGGGTGCTCCAGTTTCCTCCCACACTCCTAAGATGTGTGGGATAGCTTGGTTGGCCATGCTAAATTACTCCTTAGTCTGAGGGGACTAGCAATAAATACATGGGGTTACAGAGAAACAGTCTGGGTGGGATTGTTGTTGGTGCACGCTGAATGGCCTCCTTCCGCACTGTAGTGATTCTATGGATTCTATGATCTACTTCCACACATGATATTGGGGTCAAACATTGTTGTTACCATCAGTACCCAATTTAAAGTCAACTTATGTACAAAAGCTATGTCAATCTTAGGTGAAATCTGCAACCACCATAATTGAAGGGATACAACTATTACTAACAAGTACATAGAACATAGAACATTACAGCGCAGTACAGGCCCTTCGGCCCTTGATGTTGCACCGGCCAGTGGACCCTCTAACCTAAACTATTCCAATATCATCCATATGCCTATCCACCGAACATTTGAATGCCCCCAAAGTAGGCGAGTCCACAACTGCTGCAGGCAGGGCATTCCATGCCCTCACCACCCTCTGTGTAAAGAACCTGCCTCTGACATCCGTCCTCTAACTACCACCTCTTAATTTAAAGTTATGTCCCCTCGTGTTGGTCATCACCATCTGAGGAAAAAGGCTCTCACTATCCACCCTATCCAATCCCTTGATCATCTTATACGCCTCAATTAGGTCACCATGTAACCTTCTTCTTTCTAATGAAAATAACCTCAGGCCCCTCAGCCTTTCCTCATAAGGCCTTCCCACCATACCAGGCAACATCCTGGTAAACCTCCTCTGCACCCTTTCCAATGCTTCCACATCTCTCTTATAATGCGGCGACCAGAACTGTACGCAATATTCCAAGTGCGGCCGCACCAGAGTTTTGTACAGTTGTAACATAACCTCACGGTCCTAAATTCAATCCCTCTACCAATAAAAGCTAACACACCGTATGTCTTCTTAACAACTTTATCAACCTGGGTGCCAACTTTCAAAGAGCTATGTACTTGTACCCCAAGATCCCTCTGCTCGACAACACTATTAAGGGTCCTTCCATTAGCCCTATATTTCATATGCATCATATATGTCATATATTTCATATATGACATCAACTACTCTATCTTCATCTACACATTAGTTACCTCCTCAAAGAATTCAATCAAATTTGACTGGCAGGATTTACGCCCTCAAGAAACCATGCTGACTATCCCAGATAAAGTGCATGCTTTCAACTGGTCATAAATTCTACCTCTCAGGACCCTTTCCATTAACTTACCGACCATCAAAATAAGACTAACTGGCCTATAATTACCAGGGTCATTCCTATTTTCTTTCTTGAAGAGAGGAACAACATTTGCCACTCTTCAGTCCTCTGGCACAATCCCCGTGGACAGCAAGGACCCAAAGATCTAAGCTAAAGACTCTGCAATCTCATCCCTTGCCTCCCAAAGTATTCATCTGGCCCAGGGGACTTATTAACCCTCAGGTTTTTCAAAACTGCTACTACATCTTCCCTCAGAACATTTACCTCCTCCATCCTATCAGCCTGTATCACACCTCATCCTCAAAAACACAGCCCCTCTCCTTAGTAAACACTGAAGAGAAGTATTCATTCAACGCCTCAACCATCTGACTCAATGTAGAAATTCTCACTACTATCTTTGACTGGCCTTAACCTCACCCTGGTTATTCTTCTATTCCTCACGTAAGAGTAAAAAACCTTGAGGTTTTCCTTCATCTGACCCACCAAGAACTCCTTATGCCCCCTCCTAGCTCTTCCTAAGCCCTTTTTTTAAACTCATTCCTAGCTACCTTGTAACCTTCAAGTGACCCAACTGAACCTTGTTTTTTCATCCTTACTTATGCTTCCTTTACTCTGGCAAGAGGTGTCCGTGTATTTGTCAGGTCATTGAAATATCCTGCACAGTTTTTTGTTGCTTGAAAGTAGTAACTGACAGCCACTGCCTAAAAAAAAACAAACGCTGGCATAGTTGTCTGTAGAGCAAATTTATACTCAGGAAATAAGATCGATTCCTAAAGTTAGAAATAATAACGAAGGATCCAGTTCTCAATGAGGAAGTCAATGCAATCATAATAAAAAGTTCTGCCTCTCCAACCAGAACAGTTTCTGACAAGACATGGAGATGCTGGCATTGGACTGCAGTAAGTCATGTCACAACACTAGATTAAAATCCAACAGGCTTATTACAAGCTTTCGGAGTGCTGCTCCTTCACCAGATGAGAGGAGAGGTAGGTTTCACGAATACAGCATATGAAGACAAAAACACAATTGCAAGATAATGATTGCATTGTGTCTTTGTCAATATGTGCCACTTTTGTGAAACTTACTTCTCCACTCACCTGAAGGAGCAGAACGCCAAAAGTTTGTGATTCCAAATAAATCGTTGGATTTTAACCTGGTGATGAGACTTTTTAAGAGTTTCTGACAAACAGCATTTCTGAAAACATCACTATCATTAGAATGCTGGTCAAGCCTGCATTCTAATGTTGGAATAACTGCCCTCATCAACAATAAGCAATTAAAAACCTTTGAAGTTTTAAATAAACTATACATTAATGAAGAGTGAATGATAATTGATAGCAACAAAATCATAGATTGCAGGCAGAATAACTGAATTAGTCTGTTTGGCTACAGTGAAATATGGAGGAACCCAAGGAAGCAAAGAAGAATGACATAAGAAAAGGAGAAAGGCAAAGTGCAGAGTCAAAAAGAATGTCAAAATTTGAGGACAAGAAGAAAATAGTTTCATCAGCACAAAATCATGCTTTTGAACTGGCAGAGAAACACCACTGACAAATGAGTCTGGCCTGTGATTTGCTGGATTTTAAGTATTTGAAATGTGAGCTTAGCACGATAAGGTGTACAGAGATAGGCTGGTGGATCATCTTGTAGCATTACTTTAGGGTGAAGCACTTCTATTGTTTAGAAATATTGATCCTGGAGATAGTGTCAACTATGCTGCTATAAAATATACTATTCACAAAAGTTTAAGGAAATAGCTGCTTAGTTCATAAACTGTTCATTGAGCTAAATATTTGAAACATCGGAAAAGAAAATGGGTGACAAGAGTTTATGTCATCTAACTTAATGGATAGATTTATCAAGGTGCCAGACAAATTATTATGGCAACATGGTCAGGAATGTAAGAAATACTCAAAGCTAGATTATTTATTTAACAACCTCAAGTCCTCAAACTCAAGTAGAAGGCATGATGAACCAATGACATCCCAGGATAATTCCTTTAATGAACAAAGTAGTCATTACACCAACAGCAACACAGACATTAACAGTGAAAGGCCAGTGCCAGACTCATCATACTGCCATTGCATTTTATGTATCCCAGGGACAGAGGTCCTGTCAAAAAGAGAGTAAGAGTCTATTGTATGTCCTAGACCCATGCAGCAAAATCTAGTTTCCAATCATTTTAGACCCTCTTGCCAGTCTGGTTGCTGGTGTACAACAGCCACCTCATCCTTTTCCAAGATGGTTGTGATTACAGCTTCAAGACCTCTTGATGTGTTGTTCTTATTCAAACTAAGGGAATGAGATCATATACACAACAGTAGTACTTCTCGATCATGTTTTAGTGTTTTGACAGGGATTCCGTCTGCTCTGGGATGCTTTGTTCTTGTTTTAGCTGTCAAATGGCATGTTCAATCTCATGCCTAGTTGTGGCAAGTTGCTTGCTGTGGGATGGAGTTGAGGACATTTGTGTTGAAGTCTCTGTTGAGGTGGTCTCGGAAGTCCTCTTGCAGGCGCTGACTGCAGTAACTACAGAATGATTCTCTTGTTGTCAGCCACATGGACATTCATCTCAAGAGTTCCCCTTATTCATCATATCCCCAAGGCTGAAGAGCTCCTCGCATAGTTCTAATGTAAATTCTGCCCATTAAGGTGCACAATGGATAAGATCCTCACCATGCAGCAACTACAAGAGAAATGCAGGGAACAGCAGCAACCATTGCACAAGGCACCTGGACTAGATGAAATCCCAAAGCATTTCAACAAGACAAAGTAGCATCAAGGAGACAGGCCTTTGTTAACTTTTGACATTGTCAACCTCAAAGGGTTATGGATAATGGATTATGGATTGTGGCTGCCCCCAAAAATTGTTAACATCCTCTACCTGTTTGACGATGGCATGCAAGCTGTAATCCAGACCAACGGGTCCACCAGTGATGTGGAGATGCCGACGTTGGACTATCCCCTAGAGAGCCAACTTGCATTCAAACCAGGATTAAGCAGGGCTATGTCATTATAGTGGTCATTATTCTGGTCTTCAAACCCTCTCTTCCTTAGGTGACTGAACACTATGCTGGCAAACTGAAGGCAGTGTTGAATCTGATTGATGATGTCTATCCTTGTTGATAGTAAGCTCATACGGTATGGAAAGTGGTTCACAGTACCTCAGATGTCACTTAACTAAAGCCTTGTACTGCTGAAGCAATATTTCACTGCTTCTACGCTCTATTCGTTTCACAATAAATGCCAACATTCCACCTGCCTTCCTACTCACATGCACTGTACGCAAAGCAAGTCTCAACTAGTGCATCAAAAAGGAAATTAAAAGGTTTTTAGGTAAACGAGTTAGTCTGAAGAGGTCCTGAAACCTGGGCTCAGGAACAACTCGCCTATGTAATCTTGATTGTACATTGATCATAGATATTTCATTATCTACATTTTACAGTGAATGGAATTCGCACATTATGATCCCCCCAGTTGTCTTCTCATATCTGGGAAGTCAGGGGATGTATGATTTCAGGAGGTTTCATCATGTCAACAACAAACACAGTAGGAAGTTATGACAATTTATACATCAAATGATTTAATAACTTGACTAGGAAGTACAAACCAAGAAGCAAGTGTAGCTATTTTTATTTATACATATATAAAGAGCAAGAGGGTAACTAGAGAGACGGAATCCATTCTTGGAGTCAGAGGAAATGGGCAAGGTGTTAAATGAGTACTTTGCGTCAGTATTAACCAAAGTGAAGGACTTGGTGGATGATGATGAGTCTGGGGAAGGGGCTGTACATAGTTTGGGTCATGTTCAGATTAGAAAGGTGGTGATATTGGGAGTCTTGAAAACATTAAGGTAGACAAGTCCCCAGAACTTGATGGAATATACCCCAGAATACTAAAAGAGGCAAGAGAGGATTGTTGGAGCCTTGAGAAATCTTTGTATTCTCACTCACTATAGGGGAGATGTTAAGGATTGGAGAATAGCCAGCGTTGTTTCTTTGTTTAAGAAGGGTAGCAAGGATAATCCAGATAATTACAGGCTGGTGAGCCTCATGTCAATGATAGGGAAATTATTGGAGAGGATTCTTCAAGATAGGATTTACTCCCACTTGAAAATAAATAGATGCGTTAGTGAGAGGCAACATGGTTTTGGAGATGATACCTCCTTAACTTGATCGAGTTTTCCAAGGAACTGAAGATGATAATTGATGAGGATAGAACAGTGATGTTGTCTACATGGTCTTTCAATAAGACCTTTGTCAAGGTCCCTCATTGCAGACTGGCTAAGAAGCTGAAGTCATTAGGAATCAGAAGTTAGCTGGCAAGATAGATACAGAACTGGCTCAGTCATAAAAAAGTCTCTTTATTGTTGGTCTAATTGGTTGGACTTTAACCTGGTGTTCTGAGGTTTCTTACTCTGTTTACCACAGTCCAACACCGACATCTCCACGTCAGTCATAAAACTCAGAGTAGCAGTGAAAGGCTGCGAAAATGTAACTGGTTTGATTAGTACGTTTGCAGACAGTGCAAAAATTGGTGGAATTGCAGACAGCAATGAAGATCATCGGATACAAACTGATTGAAGTCTTGGGCAAAGAGATGGCAGATAGGGTTTAATCTGGACAAATGAGAGTAATACATTTTGGAAGGTCCAGAGAAGAAATATATAGTAACTAGCAGAATCCTTAAGAGTATTAATAGGCACAGGGATCTAGGTGCACAGATACATAAATTACTGTAAATAGCAACACAGGCAGAGAAGATAGTCAAGAAGGCATATGGCAATGCTTGCCTTCATCGGCAGGGCATTGAGTTTAAAAATTAGCAAGTCATGTTGCAGCTTTATAGAACTTTAATTAGGCTGCACTTGGAATATAGTGTTCAATTCTGGTCACTACGCCACCCGACGGACGTGAAGGCTTTGGAGAGGGTACAGAGAAAGTTTATCAAGATGTTGCCTGGTATTGAGAGCATTAGCTATAAGGAGAGGTTAGAGAAACTTAGTTTGTTTTCACTGAGGGATAACCTGATAGAAGCCTAGAAGATTATGAGGGGCATGGATAGAGTGGATAGTCAGAAGCTTTTTTCCCAGGGTGGAAGAGTCACTTACTAGGGTGCATAGTTTTAAAGTGTAAGGAGCAAGGTTTAAAGGGGATGCATGAACAAGAGTTCGACACAAGGGGTGGTGGGGGCCTGGAACTTACTGCCAGGGGAGATGGTGGAAACAGATACAATAGTGACTTTTAAGGGACATCTTGACAAATACATGAATAGGATGGGAATAGAGGGATATGATCCCGGAAGGCTAGGGGTTTTAGTTCAGATAAGCAGCATAGCTGGTGAAGGTTTAGAGGGCCCTGTGCTGTAATTTTCTTTCTTCTAACCAATCATAGCTCAGTTATAGGGACAGGGAGAAAGAAAGCCAATACATGACTCTACACAGAAATTAAAAGGCACTTTAACCAGAAACATATTCTCAGTCATACAGGACAATTAGTATAGTCAGAAAACAGTTCTCTACCTCATTCAGAACAAAGGTAGTCTTACAGATCTTAACTACTCAAAGTGAAGATACAGGAGGGCATGTGACCAACAACTTGGGTTTATAACAGAGCAATCCTATTCTTGTGTTTTATTTGTTTCAAGCAAGCTCACAGGTGAATAGGTGAAGATGCTTTGTTGTATAATTCAAGAGCAACGCTTCCTCAAGACTCAAAGCAGGCCACACATGGTAGCTGTGTTTGAGCTCACAAAGGCAATTTGATGTCAATCATGGTTTATTGGTAAACTACACTGCACAACACACGCAGCTAAGCTTGAACTAAGTTGTTAGGGATGCTAGCATGAGTGGCACACATGTTCCCACAAAGTACGTTTTGTGAAAGTTCTTGAAATCCCGTGGTTTTACAGCACCCACAGCCATGGCTTATCGGTGTGTACAGAGTGCATCTTTGACCCACTAGATTGGGGAAGGGGGAGGAAAGAGATGCTAGCGTTTTGTTTTTCTGAATGTTCAACATAATATTTTATGTTGAATCAGAAATACAATAACTATCTGTCAATATGCTTTTATAACCCAAGACAAGATAGATTGAGAGCCTCAGCATAAGATGGAAAACACACATCCTGATGAATCGTTATCATTTTCCTAAACCACAAACTATAAAAAAGCATGCAATTCATTCACGTAATCTATTCAAAATAAACCATGTCGGTTTGATGTTGTGCAAATCTCTGTGATTTCAGGCCACACAGCATTTCAATGTTGATATCTGGAGCAAGGATCATCGTTTAACTAGGTACAGTAGCAGTCAACGGGAACAAGAGCGACCAGTGTAACTTAAAGTAGGCTCACAATACCAGGTTAAAGTCCAACAGTTTATTTGATAGCACGAGCTTTTAGAACCTTGCCCCTTCCAATGCACTGCCCTATCCAATGCTGGCACCTCCACATTATTGTTACCACCGACACTACAACTGCCAGCTCAAAATGGAGAAGATCTCCAAGCAGATCACATGTATCAACAAAGACATCAAATTTCTTCAAAGACGCAAGAAAGCAGACAAGATATCAAAAGGACTACAGATCACGAACCCATTCAGTCACCCTATAACACAGACTACATTGAGAGACATTGCCATCGCACCTCTCTCACACTCCTCAACCACTTCATACACCAGCTCTACAGCAGATCTCTCTGTAGAGAGACTGGAACCCAAAATAGTGTCCATGTTCTCAACTTACACTCAGGATGCAGACAGCTGTGAAACACTTCCAAGCAGACGAGACAATGGAACTACGCCATCTACATGTGCACCAAGAACAGGAAACTTGAGAAATTCGGCATCATTACTAGTCACAGCCAGGCCTCCCCTGGTGTCATGGTAGAAAACAGTACTACTGCAGGGAAGTCCACTGTAACTTGTCGGAACAAACACTTCAGCCAGACAAAATCGAAGTTCTCAGTCGAGGGCTCAATTTCTGCCCCACCACCAAAATGGACCCCATCAGTCTTGCAGCCAACAGAGGAATTCATCAGGCGAATGAGGCTGCAGGAGTTTTTCCCACAAACACCAAGAGGCCAACAGCAAACCTAACGAGACAGCCAATGAGAACAGTCGGCAGACAGATCCGCAGTGCAGTGACCAAAGAGGAAAGTGTCAAATTGGACTCCTTGGAAGGCCGCTGCTCTTGACTCGACACGTATGTGAAAAGCAACCAGGAGGTGCATCAATACCAGATTCATCAGCCACACTCAAGACTGAACATCACCCAAGCACGATGCAATGGCATCCATGCTCTCAAGACCAACCGCAATATTGTCATCAAACCAGCAGACAAAAAAGGGGCACCATCATACTGAACAGAATGGATTACTGTAAAGAAGCGTACCGACAACTGAACAACGAGGACATCACAGACAATGAAGTGCTGAGGTGACCATTGGACACGCGTGTATCCAAGAGTACGATCGATTCTGGAGAACAGTCCATGGTGAATCTGATGATGAGATGGAATTTGTTGATGTCATCGTATAGTTTCAGCCATTATCCACAGATCCAACCAAAGAACACATTTGTCAACTTAACAGACTGATCAAGACCTTTGATTTGGACCTTCAGAGCATCCTCTGTGCTCTCATCCCATGTACCCCTTGCACTGGAGATTTCCACTGCCTCCCAAAAGATACACAAGGCCAACACTCCCAGCCGCTCATCTATTCATGTGGGAACTTCTCTGGCTACGTCAAGAGCATCCTGAAACCCATCACAAAGAACTTCCAACTTTTGTCGCAATACTACAGACTTTTTACAGAAACTCTGCACCCTAGGAGCAGTTGAACCAGGAATACTCCTCATCACAATGGATGTCTCGGCTTTCTACACCAGCATCCTCCACAATGACGACATTGCTGCAACTACTTCAGTACCGACAACTGCCAGACAGAATTCTATAACTCATTCACTTCATTGTGGACCACAGGTCTTAGCTTCAACAACCAGTTCTTCATCCAGACATATGGAACAGCTCTGGAGGCTAAATTTGTGCCTCAATATGCCAACATCTTCATGCACAAGTTCAAACAAGACTTCTTCACTGCACAGGACCTTCAATCAACACTATACACTTGACATTTTTTTCCTTTGGACTCATGGCAAACAATCACTGAAACTATATGATGACATCAACAAGTTCCATCTCACCATCAGACTCACCATGGACTACTCTCCAGATCGCTTGCATTCTTGGATACACACATCTCTATCAATGACAGTCAGCTCAGCGCTTCATTGTACTGCACGATAACCTCACAGTGTTCCACTCTAAACACATTAAAAAAGCCATCCCCTATGGACAAGTCCTCCATATAATAGGATCTGCTCAAATGAGAAGGGTCGTAACAAACACTTCCAAACACTGAAAACTGCCTCATGACAATAGGATATGGTGCTCATCAGTCAACAATTCCAACGCGCCACAGTGAAAAACTGCACAGACCTCCTCAGAAGACAAACATGGGACACGGCAGACAGAATTCGCTTCGTCATCCAGTGCTTCCCTGGAGCAGAGAAGCTACGACATCTTCTCCGGAGCCCTCAATATGTCATCGATGAAGACAAACATCTTGCCAAAGCTATCCCCACACTTCTGCTTCTTGCCTTCAAACAACTGTGCAACCTCAAACAGATCACTGTATGCAGCAAACTACCCAGTGTTCAGGAGAACAGTGACCACGATGCCACACAAACCCTGACAGAGCAAATTCTACTAAACATGTCGAATCATTGACACAGATGCCATCATCAAGTGAGAACACTATTCATTAGGTGCATGGTACACACTCTTGTGACCTGTTATCTACCTGATACGCCACGGGAAAGGATGTCCCTGGTATGGTATATTGGCACAGCCATGCAAACACTATGACAACACATTAATGGACACTGCTCAACAATTACCAGGCAGGAGTGCTCCCTTCCTCTTGCAGAACACTTCAGCAGCCGAAGGCATTCAGCCTCTGATCTTCGGATAAGCATTCTCCATGGCAGCCTTCACGATTCACGACAGCACAATCACTGAACAAAAACTGACAGCCAAATTCCGCATGAGGTGAACCTCAAGTGGGAACTTGAGTTCATGTCACACTACCTGTAATCCCCACGACTTGCCTAAACTTGCAAACTCTGACCAACTATCCTGGCTGGAGACTATTCACATCTCTTTAACCTGTGCTTAACTCTCTCTCCATTCACACTGTCTGCCCCTGTAAGGATTTGATTATCTGCTAAGACTTGCTTTCCGATCATTACCTTGTATTTGAGTTTGTGTCTATTTATTTTGCAAACCAAAGTCTTCACTCACCTGATGAAGGGGCAATGCTCCAAGAGCTCGTGATACCAAATAAACCTGTTAGATTTTAACTTGGTGTGGCGAGACTACTTGTAATGTAACTTAGCTAGACAAAAAGTCCAGCACAAACATGTGACAATTGTTACAAGAGATGCACTACAAAATCAAACAGTTATGTTTAAATTTGTGAAAATATTGATTAGGCCATTGACTACCTTGTCCAGTTTTGGAGACCTCACTTTGGAAAAAACCTTACAGCCGTGGACAAGATATCAAAGAGGCTTACTAAGATAATACCAGAACGAGGAACCAACATTGAAAGAACAATCTAGAGAAATAAGGCTGTTAACTGGGTATCCTGAGAAACAATGAAGCAGGTTTAAATCACCACGACTATAAACCAATTTGAGACGTCAATGAACGTCTCACCTTAATCACAACACCAGGAATCCCAACGTCACAGGAGATACTCTCCGGGATATCCAAACAAAGCATTTATCTGAATCTAAAAAATGTTTTGAAACACAGTTTGGTATATACAGAATTAAGTTCTGCTAACAGAGGTGCACTGTTACCAGACACAATAACAATATTGTTTAGGTTTTGAACACATCTTACCTCGTGTTTCTGTAATTAAATGTACCCAAAAATCAACTGACAATAGTTGAGCTCAGTGACTAGGATCCCACACTCCACCTAGAATTTTATTGTATCTATCTTTTTCCAGTTCTCATGAACTCATTATGACCTAAAATGTTAACTCGTTCTCTCCACAGACGCTGTCAGGCTTGCTGAGCATTTCCAGCATTTTTTATTCCAGAATTTTGTCAAACAGGATTACAAGAATCTATTCATCACTGAGGAGCCAAAGTCTTAAATTTTATTGCAACTCTGCTACCCATGCAGGTGCCCTTCAAACCTTGAGAATTGACTATGAAATGTAAGACAATCAAGAGGTAAAGAATCCTATTCAGCTGAATGCAGACAAAGCAGATCCAGTTCTGTCACAAGCACCTGAAGTTTAACATGAGAAGGGGTCATTTTAAGGCCCTGTTTCCCAAAGAGCAGGAACTAACTGAGGAAAGAAACTCTTCAAGCTGGTGATTACTTTGTCATTGCAGTTACTTTGATAGTAAAAATAAACTTTCTGCTTCTGCTCTGAAGTTAGAAAATATCTTGAATTCAAATTAAAACTCAGGCATAAATGCAGCGGAGGAATCACGTCAAAATGTCAGAAAGAGAACACTCCCAGCAGAAAACATCCCAACATAAGACACTTAAAGCAAGAGCCCAAAATAATTCTAAGGTGATAGAGTCCCAGTGCCCATATGTTGCTGACTCTCTTAACCTGAAGTAGTAATTTGCTAATACAGAAACAAATTTTTACTAAATGCTTCTTTAATCTGCATACAAATTAATCTGAATGAGGTTATTCTAATGACACAAGTTAGATTGCAAATCGAAACAAAAACAGATTTTTTTTTAAAAAAAGTTCATGGATTATTGAATGATGACAGCAGAGGAGGCAGCCATTCCTGATCAGTGCATCCAAGCCAAATGGTAAACTGCAAAACAGGGCATGGATCCTTTCCTGATTAGTAAGTTTATTCACAGGATGCAGCAATACAGATCTGTATCCAAACTTGTAACCCAGCTGACCAGTTGTTTTTGGCCCTTAAATCAAACAAAGACCATCATCCACGTATTTTTAACAACACAACCAACCAAGCATTCACAACCTGAGCAGTCATGTCCATACGAGCTTTCTGAAAGAACAACTAGATCAATCTCATCCACTGGTTCTTCTACATAGTTCAATTTATTTTTCTTCAGATTATCCAGATCCTTTTTGAATTTCTTAATTGAATCTGCTGCCATCACACACCCAGGTATTGCATTCCAGATCCTTACCACTCACTGCAGACTCAATGGGCCAAATGGCCTCTTTCTGCATTGTAGGAACTCTATGGCTGGATAGCTTACTGTGCACTGGGAAATAAAACACTACATCTTTAATGTGCTCTGACCCTCAAAACATTAGGCTGAACGTGAAATTTTAGTTCTGTTCATACCGAATTCCTATTACATATCTTCTCTTTCAATTTCACAAACTATTGTATCTGATGTGAGTACAGAGAATGCCCAGCACACAGTGAAGTGCAGCCAAAAATAAAGCAATGTCACACAAAGAATCATCCCAAATTGTATAAATGGAGAACAAAAATAAGCAATGCATTCTTTGTGAAGAGTTTAAAAAAGGTGACAAAAACTCAATTAATTGATCAATTTTCTTTTAAAAAAACGAGTTCCAGACAGCATGGTTGATGCAGCATTTTCTGTAGTCCAATGCTGTTAGAGAGGAAAATCCAGAATTTTCACCCAATAATGAAGCAAAAGTGATATATTTCCAAGTCAGGTTGGAGTGTGGCCTGGAGAGGTAGCTTTCTCATGTGTCTGCTGCCATTGTTCTTCTAGATGGAGAAGGTTGCAGGTTTGGAAGGTACCATTAAAGGAATGATCCAGTAACAAAGTACTTTGTGAATTAAGTGCTTCGTCAGGAATTGGTGCAAGTGGAATCTCAATGACAATTCTTAAATGATAACTTAGAACAACAGAATCAGACTTGGAACTTAAACTACCAGTTAAGAGATTGAGTTAACATAAATTGTCTGGCAGTGCAATTCACTACTGACCAACTGATACTGGATGATATTACTCAACAGTTGTACCTTTGGTGCAAGTCCTAAGTAGATAGCAGAGCAACTGGTGAACTGATTGCTAAGCCTAGAATTTAGTGCAAAGAGGGAAGGGGGTAACCAAAGAAATTAAAAGCAGGAGTAGGCTATTTAGTCCTTCAAGCCTCCTCCACCATTCAGTTTGATCATCAAATTCAATATCCTGAACCCCCATTTCTCCCATATTCCTTGATCCCTTTATCCCCAAAAACTATACTAATTTCCTCTTGAAATCAGACAAATTTTGGCCTTAACTACTTTGTCGTAGTGAATTCCATATATTCACCACCCTCTGGGTGAAGAAATTTCTCCTCACCTCAGTTCTAAAAGGTTTATCCTTTATCTTCAAACTATGACCCTCTAGTTCTGGATTCCCCCACCACTGGTAACATTCTTTCTGAATCTATCCTATCTAACCTTGTTAGAATTTTAAGATTCTATGAGATCCCCTCATTTTAAACTCCAGTGAATATAATTCCAATCAACTTGGTCTCTCCTCATATGACAGACCTGCCATCGCAGGAATCAGCCTGGTAATTGCTCTACTCCCTCTATAGATGGGCATCTTTCCTCAGATAAGGACACCAAAACTGCACACTCCAAGTATATTCTCACCAACGACCTATACAATTGCAGCAAAACATTCCTATTCCTCTAATCAAATCCTTCTGCTATGAAGACTAAATACTATTTACCTTCTTTATTGTTTGCTGTACCTGTGTGCTTACTTTCACAACTGATGCATGAAGATTCCAAGGTCTTACTGAGTATCCACCTCTCTCAATTTACACCCACTCAAGTTATAATCTGCCTTCCTATTATTGCTATCAGTATGAGTTGCTTGAAAGTTAATTGCCACTGCCAGGCAATTTATGTTAACTCAGTATCTTAATAAACTTGTAGCTTAAATTCCAAATCTGATTCTAACAGTTATTCTAAATTATCATTTAAGAAATGCTGATCAGCGAGATCCTACGTGCACCAAATTCCAAACTTAACACTCAGTTCAAAGTACTCTGTTACTGGATCATTCCTTCAGTGGCCTTTTTCAAACCTACAACCTCCTCCAACTAGAAAGAGTTGCTTCTTATTCTTTTGTTTTATTTCCAGTAGCCGTTGATTGTCTTCCAGTTGTCTCCAAACTGGGAAACTGTAACTTGCTATTATTTCAGCTAAATTTAGACGGCAATTAAGATCCACATTGCCGTGGATCTGGAGTCACACGAAGGCCAGACCAAGACAGATTTACTTCCCCAAACAATGTTAGTGAATCAGCTTCTCACAATTGATGATGGTTGTCACGGTCAGTACTGTTGAGATGAGCTTTATAATCCAGATGTACGAACTAAATTTAGATTCAATATAAATCCATTAGTTACCACACTGGGATCTAAATCAGTGTTCCACAGGGCATCAGCCTGGGCCTCTGGGTTACATGTCCAGTGATATTACCATTATGCCACCATCTTCTCAACTTATAATGCACTGCAAAATGCATGCAAAATTATATGGTTGCTATACAGGGTCATAAAATGAAATTTTCTCCTCCCTAAATCTCTCTTCTACAGTAGTCGACTCAGTTTACCCAAGTGACTATTATTTGTGTTTTTGACAAAAAATACAAACAGAATGTTCAAACACAGAGCTTAACCCAAATTAAAGACAGAGTCATAAGCAGCATATTTCAAAATAGCATATGTCCCAACAATGCACTATATATCAAAGTGGTAGGCATTATATCTAATTGCTTTACAATGATAACTATTAGATTCATTAAAGAGGATTGCAAAGTAATGAGAAAAAATTAAAAACTTCATGGTCTTGTTATCACCTGTAGAATCAAGTCATGAAACTTTGCAGCATTTGCAAAGAAACCATAATCAATACATCACAGGATTGGTTACTAATTTAGTAATCAAGTAAAGAAAGTGAGACAGTCATAAAAGGGCAGGTGTTGTGCCATGACTGCAAAGTGTGGGAGTTTGTGAAATATACCATATTGACAGTAAGCATCTGCAGCTTGTGCAACTTCGGATCCAAGTTGCTGAACTGGAGTCCAAGCTGCAGAGCATCATGAAGGAGGAGAGTTTCCTAGGCAATTATCAGTCTATCAGATAATAGTCTTGACCATTACCAGTCAAGAGGCAGTAACAATAAATAGAACTTCATCAATGGTCAGGGAGAGGCAAGTGTGATTGCAAATCTGGCGAGTATAGGGAAGCAGCATGTATTCATGGAGCATCCTGAATCCTCGTCTTTGAGCAATACGTACAAGATAATTGCTACACTTGCAAGTGAAGTCAGGGTTTGTAGCATGGGTGAGCAAATTGAGCATGGCACTATGGTACAAGATGTCATTCAAATTGATAATCAAGTGATAAATTTTCTGTTTTCTGCAGCAAAGACCAGGTCTCCCAAAGGTTCTCTTGCTTCCCACTGCCAGAGTGAAGCATATAGGTGTAGCAGACAATAATGGCAGCAAAGGGATGTCTTGCTGCAATCATAAAGGGTCTTGATAAGGCCACACCTGGAACATTGTGTGTCATTTTCGACTCCTTGTCTGAGGAGTGCAAAGTTTACCAGACTGATTCCTGGGATGGCGAGACTTCTGCATATGGAAAGGGAAGGTGATGACCTTGTGATATTTTCGCTAGACTATTAATTCAGAAACTCAGCTAAAGTGCTAGGGACCTGGGTTCGAATCCGGCCAAGGCAGATGGTGGAGTTTGAATTCAACAAAAAAATAGCTGGAATAAAGAACCTACTGATGACCATGAAACCATTGTCAATTGTTGGAAAAACCTATCTGGTTCACCAACGTCCTTTAGGGAAGGAAATCTGGCTTCCACCTGGTCTCGCTTGTATGTGATTCCAGAGCCACAGCAACATGGTTCTCTCTCAACTGCTTTCGGGCAACTAGGGATGGATTATAAATGCTGGCCAGCCATTGATGCCCAAGTCCCACGAATAAATAAAAGATTGAGTCGGTTAGGATTATATTCGCTGGAGTTCACAAGAATGGTGGTGTGTGTGTGTGCATGGAATGGGATCTCACAGAAACCTATAAAATTCTAAAAGGACCTGACAGGGTAGATGCAAGAA
Organism: Sphyrna mokarran; assembly: GCA_024679065.1. Classification (NCBI taxonomy): domain Eukaryota; kingdom Metazoa; phylum Chordata; class Chondrichthyes; order Carcharhiniformes; family Carcharhinidae; genus Sphyrna; species Sphyrna mokarran. Next base: position 34,228,013 of record JAGIQG010000028.1, read on the forward strand.
GGATGTTTCCAATATGGAGTCCACAACCAGGGGTCATAGTCTTAAGTATACAAGGTAAACCTTTTAGAACTGAGATGAGGAGAAATTTTTTCACCTATAGAGTGGTAAGCTTGTAAAATTCTCTATCACAGAAAGCAGTTGAAGTCAAAACATTACATGTTTTCAAGAAGCAGTTAGATATAGCTTTTGGGCAAAAAAGGATCAAAGGATATGGGGGAAGGCTGGATTAAGCTATTGAGTTAGATGATCAGCCACGATCACAACGAATGTCACAGCAGGCTCGAAAGGCCAAATGGCCGACGCCTGTTCTTTTTCTTGTTTCTATGCAATTCCTCATGGCTGGAGAGGAACTTGGTGGAAAATGGCCCATTGTTGTGGTCCACATAAGAACCAATGACATAGATGAAACTAGTTCTGCTCAGAGAACTTGAAGTTAATAGTCTAAATTAAAACTCAAAATATCACAAGGTAATAATCTGAATTGTTGGCTGAGTCAAGGGCCAACTGGCAGAGGGTCATGCAAATTAGAGATTTAAACTCAGACCTGAATTCATGCACTGGTACCAATGCCCATGAACTATGGAGCTATTCAGTTGGGATTGGTTCCATTAAACCATGCTGAGATCAACATACTGATAAATGTTATAACTATGTGGATAGGATTTCAAACTAAAAAGAGTAGGAGAAATAAAGGGATCGGGCGATGGGAAATTTAGAAATCTAAGAAAAATAACGAAGCAACGGCTATGTAGTAATTTGGGGAACTTTAAACATGTATCAGCAAATAACACCCATGCAAAATAACACCAAGCAAACCAAAAGGCCTGTTATCTAAATGCACAAAATATTTACAATATGCTTTGTTCTCTTATGAATGTAAAATAGCCATCTGTACTTGCACAATGGTCCGCACAGGCATCAATCACTCTGCTCAGTCAGAAAGCAATTCATGTCAAGATGCAAGACGATTACTAAGCAAACAGAGCTACAAGATTCTACGTATTTTGAACAAAGTTAAACTTTACTGTAAAGCTCAGAAAGATAAAACAATTTACAACATCTCTAATACTATTTTCTAACATTCTGGGTAAGTATGAAGTACGTGTGAATTAACAGACGAACTGTGATCAGACACACCAGACTACATAATAGCTGATAGATGCAACCAAAACAAATTCCATGGACATTTCATGGATGACATAAGGAAAGTAGCAAGAAAAGATCTTGGCTTGGAAGATTAGGAATAACAAGGGTCAGAAAACATTGGTGGGTGTAGTTTATAGGCCCCCTAAGGAGAGATACAATTGGGCAGAGCATTAAACAAAAAGTACTTGGAGCTTGCAATAAAGGCATTGTAATATCTGTGGGGGTTTTAATCTTCATATAGATTGAACCAATCACATTGGCAATGTGGTCTGGAAGGGAAATTGGCACAATGTTTTTGTGACAGTTTCTTAAAACAATATGCTGTGGAATGGACAGGAGAGCTTGTATGATGTGATGAGATAGGGTTAATTAGTACTCACGTAATAAACAATCCGTTAAAGTGATCTTAATACAAATGAATTCCACATCAAGTCTGAAAACTACATTCTCCAAACACACACAAGAATCTTAAACTTAAATTAAAGTCAAACATAGTATGAGGGGAGAGCTGTCTATGGTCAATTAAATTGGACTAGAAGCTGTGGTGAAGAATAACCATTGGAAAATATATATAGAACATTACAGCACAGAACAGGCCCTTCGGCCTTCGATGTTGTGCCAACCAAAATAAACAGCAATGCCCCTCCAAACTAAACCATTCCCTTCTCTTCCATATACTTATCAATTAACCTCTTAAACGCCACCAAACTTGGCGCATCTACAACAGTTGCAGGCAGGGCATTCCACTCCCTAATCACTCTTTGAGTAAAGAACCTACCTCTGATATCCGTCCTATAACTCATACCCCTTAATTTAAAGCTGTGTCCCCTCGTGCTAGCTTTCTCCATCCTAGGAAAAAGGCTATCACTGTCCACCCTATCTAAACCTCTAATCATCTTATATGCTTCAATAAGATCCCCTCTTAGCCGCCTCCTTTCTAACGAAAACAACCTCAAATCCTTCAACCTCTCTTCATAGGACCTGCCCTCCATACCAGGCAACATCCTGGTAAACCTCCTCTGTACCCTCTCCAATGCCTCCACATCTTTCTTATAATGTGGCGACCAGAACTGCACACAATACTCCAAGTGCGGCCGCACTAGAGTTTTGTACAGTTGCAACATGATGCTGCGGCTCCTAAATTCAATCCCCCTACCAATAAAAGCTAAGACTCCATATGCCTTCTTAACAACTTTATCCACTTGACTGCCTACTTTCAGGGATCTATTGACACATACACCGAGATCCTTCTGTTCCTCAACACTATTAAGAGCCCTACCATTAGCCCTATACTCTACACATTTATTGTTCCTGCCAAAGTGCATTACCTCACACTTTTCCACATTAAACTCCATTTGCCACCTCTCGGCCCAGCTCTGCAACTTGTCCAAGTCACTCTGTAAACTATAACACCCCTCTTCACTATCTACCACTCCACCAACTTTAGTGTCATCTGCAAATTTACTGATCCATCCCTCAATACCCTCATCCAGATCATTTATAAAAATTACAAACAGCAGGGGCCCCAAAACAGACCCCTGAGGCACACCACTCGTCACCGAACTCCACGATGAATATCTCCCATCAACCACCACCCTCTGTCTTCTATCTGCCAGCCAATTCCTAATCCAATTAGCTAAATCACCCTCTATTCCACACATCTTCATTTTCTGTAGAAGTCTACCATGGGCCACCTTATCAAACGCCTTACTAAAGTCGATAGAGAAACAATTCATAACATTCAAAACGTACACTATTAAAAGTGTAAACTCAAATAAATATTAATCCATGACTTACCAAGCTAATTAAGCACAGTATTATATCAAGAGAAGAGACTCATATTGTGACAAGGAAGATAACTATAAGAATTCAGAATACTTCAGAAATCAGAAATGGGCAAAATAAATGTTGATAAAAGAGAATAAATAGAATGAGTAATCAAGTCAGGAATATAAAATTGAGAGTTTTTACAAGAACATAGAAAGAATGGCTAAAGTAATCACTGGTGAAATTATAATGGGGAATGAGGAACCACAGCCTCAAAGTATTTGTTGAGCATTATCTTCATAATGGAAGACATAAATTACATAGCAGATACATGCAGCTAATAACTGTGAAAAATGTAAAGTAATTAACATTAGCAGAGAACTATTACAGGAAGTCAAGGGACTCAATTCCAACAAACCCCCAGGGCTTGGTGGTCTTTGTTGCACAGCCTTACAAAGAACAACACAGCACGGGAAACAAGCCCTTTGGCCCAAAATTCTAAAATTGGTAGTTGCAGAGATGATGGGTATGGCACCTTTTCAAAATGGAGTTGGGATTAAAAATGGATGGATGGAGGGAGCTGAGAGCAAGGATAAATGGGGCATTTTCAAGTTGGCAGGCTGTGACAAGTGGAACACCACAAGGATCAGTGCTAGGTTCTCAGCTATAAGCACAGTGGTTAGCACATCTGCTTCACAGCTCCAGGGACCTGGATTTAATTACTGGCTTGGGTCACTGTGTTGAGTTTGCACATTCTTCCTGCATTGCATGGGTTTCCTCCAGCTTCCTCCCACAGTTCAAAGATGCGCAGGTTATGTTAATTGGCCATGCTAAACTGTCCCTTAGGTGTCCCGGAATGCATAGATTAGAGGGATTTCTGGGTAAGATATGTAGGGATATGGGAATAGGGCTAGGTGGGATTATGGTCGGTGCAGACTTGATGGACCAAATAGCCCTTCGCTGCACTATAAGGTTTCTATGGTTTCTATTTAGAATCTATATTAATGTCTTTGATAGAGTACAATGTATTCAAGTTTGCGAATGATTCAGGTTGGTGGACATTACGCAGCTTCAGGGCCAACCCACATAAACATATTTACAAGCCTGACAAGGGACCAGAGTAATCATTCCAATTAGGTGTAATTATCAACTAAATGAATGCCATTCTTAATGTTCCACATTCAAATCTACTGGTTCTGCCACTATACATAGTTGCATAGCCTTACAAAGAACAACACAGCACGGGAAACAAGCCCTTTGGGCCAACAATCCAGCGCCGTCATGTTAACAGCGTGAGTTCCCACCCATGACCCTTGTCTATGTTTATAGAAATCCAAATTGGAAACCAGATTGGGGAGACAATTTAGGGACAATTTGTTTCACCAATCAGCCTAAGAGCACATCTTTGGGGTGTGGGAGGAAACCGAAGTACCTGGAGAAAACCCACACAAGCACGGGGAGAATGCACAAACTCCCACAGATACTAGCCCAAATCCACCTATCTGCACAGCAAACAGTGGTAGTCACTGAGCTGAGCTGTCATGTTGCCCATCAATTGGTCGAGTTTAAGCATACACTAATGACATGAAGCACTAGGCTACTCTCGAAAAATCCAAGAGCAGCCGTCGCACGACCCATCATGTGTATGCCCCTTGTTGGGCAACAAGGCGGACTGAAGCACCTGTGGAAAAGAGAATAACATCAATAACATGCACATTTTATGCACACATTCAAGGGAATCCCCAGAAGCTCAAAAGTAAAGCAAATGAGCCAGCAAATATGTTGGAAGGTCCATAGGAATTAACTGATTCCCAGGAACGTCCCAAGGCTCTTGATCCCTATTTAAAAGTCTTCTGTATCCCTCCATCTCTATTCCGTTTATGTGCCTAGGTATCCCTTAATTAACTCCAGCGTGCCTGCCTCCACCACCTTACTTGGCTTGTCCCAAAATAGTTTGTGTAGACTAACAAGTGGAGATGCTTTGCAGCATATATGATAGAACTTCTCCTCGTGGTTCACAACATCCACACACATATGGACTACCAAAGATGCACAAAAGTGATGCCCGTTACCTTCTATTTTAATGATGATCGATCCTGTGCAATATGAATTGGACAAATGATCAAACTAATTACTACAGCCAGTTTTTGAGAGTTTTTCACATGTTGAATGATTGCTTCACCTTTGCCAAGATTATACAAATTGTTAACACCTTGTTTGTGTGCTTGTTCAACATTGCAAGCTTATTTACAAACATGAATGGAAGAAAGGAAGCTAGCTCTTAATCTTTGCACTACATTGCTATATCATAGCAATACTATGTAAACACTAGAATCATAGATTGAGGATAAGGGGTAAATCTTTTAGAGCTGAGGAGAGAAGAAATTTCTTCAACCAGAAGTGGTAAATGTGTGGAATTCACTGCCACAAAGCAGTTGAGGCCATAATGTTGTCTGATTTAAAGAAGAAATTAGATGTAGCTCTTGGGGCTATAGTAATGAAGATAGACATTGAACAAATATTCTAAGCCTGTGGTTCCTCATTTCCCATTATAATTTCACCAATGGTTACTTAAGCCATTCTATATACTTGTAAAAACACTCAATTTTGTATTCCTGACTCGATTATTCATTCTATTTATCCCCTATCAGTATTTATTTTGCCCATTTCTGATTTCTAAAGCATTCTGAATTCTCATGATTATTTTCTTTGTCACAATATCACTCTTATCTCTTGATATAATACTGTTCTTAATTAACTTGGTAAGCCATTCTGAGGGAGGGAGGTGAATGGTGGAGCAGGTTCAAATGCAATACATCACCATTTTCTGAATCTGTATCCCTTGAACTTATAAAGCTAGCAACTTGCACAGTCAACTTCAATTTTAATGAGCATATACCCAAATTGACGGTGTAGCCACGCGATGCTCTCCAGATCCAATACCTCCAAACATTTTTGTTGGTTTGAATAGGATACGTGTTTTTGATTAAATGAACTGCAATCGCCTACCCCATTATTTCTGATACATAAAGAATGCATTCAGGGTCTGCGGCCACATGCAAAGTTTTCATCACATTCATGTCTTATTTATTCATGGACTGTGGATGTGACTGGATGAGCCAGCAAATATTGTTGTTGAGAAAGTGGTGGTGAGCTGCCATCCATATATTGAAGGAATCCCAACAGTGCTCTTAGGAAGGAAGTTCAAAGATCTTGACATGGGCCTAGCAGTACCAGTCAACACGTTATTGTTAAGCAAGTGTGCTTAATAGCACTGTTGATGACCCCTTCCATCAAAGTCCTAATATTCAGAATAGACTAATGGGGCAGTAATTGGCCGAGTTACATTTGTCCAGCTTGTGTACAGAATATATTCAGGCAATTTTTCAAATTGTTAGGTGCCAGTGTTGTAGATTTACTTAAACAGCTAGGCTTAGAGTGGAGGTAATTCTGAAGCAGAAGTCTTTAGTGCTACTGCTGGAATATGTTCATGACCTTAGTCTTTACAGTATCCAGTGCCTTCAGCTATTTCTTGATAGCATGGACTGAACCTAATTGGCTGAACTCAGGCATCTATGATGCTGTAAACCTCAGGAGGAGCCCAAGATGAATGATACACTTGGCACTTCTGGCTGAAGATAGCTACAATTGCATCAATTTTGTCATTGAACTGTTATGTTGGGCTCTTCCATCAATGATAGAGATATCTGCAGAGCTGCCTCCTCCAAGAGATTGTTTAATTGTCCACTACCATTCGCAATTGCAAGGCTTAGATCTAAGGGATTGCTTAATTCTGTGTATTACATTCATTTTTGTTGTTTGGCATGCAAGAAATCCTTTGCTGTAACTTCACCATGTTGACACCTCACTTTTAGGTATTCTTGGTGCTGCTCCTACCACAATCTCTTCATTGAACCAGGGTTGACTTTGATGGTAACGGTGAAGTGGGGGATATACTTGGCCGTGAGGTTACATATCATGGTTGTACACAATTCTGCTGCTGATGGCCCAGAGCAACCTATGGATGTCCAGTTTGAGTTGCTAGATCTGTTTGAAATCTATGCCATTTAGCAGGGTGGTAGTGTCACATCACATGATGGACAGTACTCTCACTGTGAAGACAGGACTTCATTGTCACAAAGACTTTCCGTGGTCACTTCTACTGATACTGTCATGCAAAGAGGCATCAGCAACAGGTAGATTGATAAGGATAAATTTCCAGTCCAAATTTCCAGCTGTCTCCTTTCAGACTCAGCCAGTATTACCAAGCCACTTTTGATGATAGACACTAAAGTCACTCTAGAGTACTATTGACTGTTGGCTATTGTTCAACTCATCTATGGAAAGATTCCCCCAATTTTGGCATTAGTAAGGAGGATTTTGCTGCGTCGACAGGACTAAGTTTGACATTGCCATTTCTAATGCCTCGGTCAATACCAGGGGATCTGTTTGGTTTCATTTTTCCTTTTAGATGTTTAGTCATTTGATACAACTGAGCGGCTTGCTAGGACATATAAAAGTCAATACCTTGCTGTGGCTCTGGAGTCACATGTAAGCCACATCAGATAAAGAGGGCAGATTTCCCTCCCTAAAAGGACATCAGCAAACCATATGGATTTTTGTGACAATGTTCTTACGATCAGCATTAGATTAGCTTTTAATACTAGCTTTATTAATTGAATTTAAATTCCAAGAACTGCCCTAGTGTAATCTGAACCAGGAAGTCAGCTTTAGCCTGGGTCTCTGGATTACTACTCCAGTGACATACATCCACATTCAGTAAGACTCTGGCAACACCAATTTTAAATCCAACCGATTTATTTGATAGTAAATTTGCTAGCTTTCGGCGTTTGTGCCTTCGTCAGGCGAATGAGGTGTTCTGGTCTCCAAAAGCACACATATCAGCACAGAGAGTTTACAGATTGCTGATTAGAATGCGAATCATGTCAGCCTCTGACCTTCGGGTAAATGTTCTTCAAGGGGGCCTTCACGACACACAACAGCGCAGAGTCGCTGAGCAGAGACTGATAGCCAAGTTCCGCACACATGAGGACAGTGTTAACAGGGATCTTGGCTTCATGTCACACTATCTGTAACCCCCATGACTTGCCTGGGTTAGCAAAAAACCTCACTTACTGTGCTGTCTGGAGACATCTCTCTAACCTGCACTCAATGTTTCTTCCACCCACATTTTTAGCTACTTTAAGACTTGAATAGCAGGTTAGGTGTAAGGATTCGCATTCTAATCAATCTGTAAACTGTCTGTGCTGATATGTGTGCTTTTGGAGACCAGAACATCTCATTCGCTTGACTAAGGCACAAACGCCGAAAGCTAGCAGATTTACAATCAAATAAATCGGTTGGATTTAAAATTGGTGTTGCCAGACTCTTACTGAGTTTACCCCAGTCCAACGCCAGCATCTCTACATCATACATCCACATTGCCATACCCCTTTAATATGCTCCATCTCTCACTCCCTTTTCCTCCACATGCTAGCTGAGAAATCAACTGTGTTCTGCATTACAGCCTCCTGCAATCCACTTCACCAGTCAATAAGCACATTAGATTCATGTATCAATTTAATTGGCCTAATCAGCAGTCTTGTAAATAGGGACCTTAGTCATTCGCATCCCTGCAAGCTTGAGGCAGAAATGATGTACATCAAAGCTATCTTGTAAGATGGTAATGTTGATCAGATTGTGTAAAACACAAACTCATTAATAGCGTGTACAAATATATATTAAAAAAACAATGGCCCATGTCAAAAAACACTATTAAAATATCACAAGACGGTAAGATGATGGTTTGCAACGAACAGGGGGTCAACTCAGATTCTATCCTATCATTACTTTATTTACCATGCTACATCATTTAATATCTTAAAACCAGCATTTCAAATGCTAAACCCAAAATGAATCTAACCGCTTCCCATTTTAGCGGTTCAGATAATACCCATCAATGGAGGCCGAAATTCTAGAAAGCAAGCCCATAAAAATGAATGAGGATGTGAAACCCATAGGCAACCCTAATCTAAAACATCCTAAAACCCATCAAATAAACATTTTTTTTTAATTTTAGGCCTACTGAGAAGAAATCAAAGAAAGTCACCATATCAAATCCCACTCTATTGATGAATGACAGAGGAATAGCACCACCGCAGCAAACACAATGTTCCTGGGTTTTAATAAATCACGTCATTTTATTGCATATGGGAATCAAAAATTCTCAAATCATGAAATGAAGATGCAGTGCCTACTGAATGGAGTACCAGTAAGTGGCAACATCAAAACAAAATGTGGTGCTTGTTTACTTGTGTAGGAATTGGAAACAGTGTTGTTTTTCCATGCTGAGCAGTACAGTACACTATGTATAAACTGACATGATGCAATTTTTTATTAACAAGTGCATCTGTTTAAGCATTTTAAAGATTTTTGTAGCAACTATAAGCATACTGAATGCAGACAAAAGTATATACTTCTATCACACTATAGAGTTCTTTGGTTGCTGACTTCACATCTTATATTTGGTCAATCTTCAGTTCCAGTCTCTCTGAGATACTAAAGCAGCCCTTGCCTGAGGCAAAAACTGGACAACATTCAAGCTGACAATGATCTTCCACAAGAACAGAGAATCTAGCCATCTCCCTATGAAATCTGATGGCATTGCTATCACTTAATCAGACCACTGACATTCAGGGGATCTCAAGTTTAACTGGGTCTATCACATACATACTGCAGTAACTACAGCAAAATCAGAGGGTATGCATTTGACAGTGAATAGCGAATGTTGAGACTCCTGAAGACTTTGCACTATCCACAAGGCACAAATACCTACTTGCCTGGATGGCTCAACACCCATCTAAAATAAAGCCCAGTCAACTGGCACTTCATCTACCAACTTAAACATTCACTCACTTGACCACTGGCACATCATAGTTCCAATGTGTATTCTATACCAGATGTATTAAAGCAAAGGCTAGCACAATGGCTAGCACTGCTGCCTCTCAGTGCCAGGGACCAGGATTCAATTCCAACCTCGGGTCACTGTGGAGTTTGCACATTCTCCCCATGTCTGTGTGGGTTTCCTCCAGGTGCTCCAGTCTAAAGGTATGCAGCTTAGGTTGACTGGCTATGCTAAATTGACCCTAGTGTCAGGGGACTAACAGAATATATGTGGGGCTATGGGAATAACTGGGTGGGATTGTGGTCGATGCAGACTCAATGGGCCGAATGACCTCCTCCTGCACTGTAGGGATTCTAACTGCTCAACATTTCTACAACAGCCTGCAAACCCATGACCTCTCTACTGCCTAAATCAAGGCGGACAAAAACAGAGCAACTGACTCAATGCTTCCAAACATGAAAGATTAAATATTATTTCTGATACTGAAGGGCTGGTTCTGTATTTCCAGCACTCGGTCTTTTTCTGTTCAAGACAAAATCCTATTTCCTGGTGACTTAAAATAAAAGTCTGCTTTGAACTTAATGCAACTGTAAATGAACATGAGACACAACTACAAGCTTTGATTAAAGATACGACCAATTAGGTGTAGCTGCTGGCAATCAATTTTTTAATTCTCTGAAGCAAGAAGAGAACGAATATGAAGCCGCAAAACCAAAAAGGTCCCTCAGTTCAAACCTGGATCAAAATCAGAGTTTCTGACCTCAGTCAAGTTGTACCAAATGCTGATATCAGTCTCACTGCCCTTTAAGTTGTCCCATACTGATTGCAAGGCAGTGATCCTTCCTGAAACATGGACATAAGAACTAGCAGTAGGAGTAGGCCATCTGGCCCCTTGAACCTGCTCTGCCATTTAGTAAGATCATGGCTGATTTTTTTCGTGGACTCAGTTCCACTCACCGTAGCCCTTAATTCTTTTACTGTTCAAAAATTTATCTATCCTTGCCTCAAAAAGATTCAATGAGGTAGCCTCAACTGCTTCATTGAGCAGGGAATTTGACAGATTCACAACCTTTTGTGTGAAGAATTTCCTCCTCAACTCAGTCCTAAATCTGCTCCCCCTTATTTTGAGGCTGTGCATCCCTGTTCTAGTTTCACCTGTCAGTGGAAACAACTTCTTTGCTTCTATCTTATCTATTCCCTTCATAATTTTATATGTTCCTACAACATCTCCCCTCATTCTTCTGAATTCCAATGAGTACAGTCCCAGTCTATACAGTCTTTCCTCATAAGCCAACCTTCTCAACTCCGGAATCAACCTACTGAATCTCCTCTGCAGCTCCTCTGGTATTTTCTGAAGAGACCAAAACCGTACACAATATTCCAGGTGTGGCCTCACCAACACTTTATACAGCTGCAACATAATCTCTCTGAGTTTAAATTTCATCCCTCTAGCAATAAAGGACAAAATTCCATTTTTTGCCTTAATTACTTGCTGCGCCTGCAAAACAGCCAGATCCCTCTGCACAAGAGCATGCTACAATTTTTTACTATTTAAATAATAGTCCATTTTGCTACTTTTTCCTACCAAAATGGATGTCACATTTACCAACATTATACTCTATCGCCAGACCCTCGCCGACTCACTTAGACTATTTATATCCCTTTGCAGGCTTTCAGCATTCTCTGCACACTTTACACTGCCATTCATCTTAGGTGTCATCTGTGAATTTTGACACACTACACTTGGTCCCAACTCCAAATCATGTATGTAAATCGTAAACAATTGGGGTCGCAACATTGATTAGTGGTGATCACTGATCACCAACCAGAAAAACACCCATTTACCCTACTCTTTGCTTTCTGTAATTTAACCAATCCTCTATTCATGCTAATGTATTCCCCATAACACCATGCACCTTCATCTTATGTACCAGTCTTTGGACCAGCACCTTGTCGAATGCCTTCTTGAAATCCAGATACACCACATCCACAAGTTCCCCATTTCCACTACATATGTAATGTTCTCAAAAAATTCCACCAAATTAGTCAAAAGTGACCTGCCCTTTATGAATCCATGCTGTGTTTCACCAATGGGACAATTTATATTCAGTAGCCTTGCTATTTTTTTCTTGATGATAGATTCAAGCATTTTCCCCCACTACAGAGCTTAAGCTAATTGGCCTATAGTTACCCGCTTTTTGTTTGCCTCCTTTTTTTAAACAGTGGCATCACATTTGCTGTTTTCCCATCTGTGGGAACCACCTCAGAGTCCAGCAAATTCTAGTAAATTATCACTAATGCTTTGCTATTTTTCCCGCCATCTCTTTTAGTACCAATGGGATGCATTCCATCAGGACCAGGAGACTTGTCTACCCCACTGACTGCAGGGGAGGTCCCAGAGGAATGTTTTCCTTTAAGGGTAGCAAGAATAATCCAGGTAATTTCAGGCCAGTAAGCCTTACTTCAGTGGTAGGGAAATTATTGGAGAGGATTCTTCGAGACAGGATTTATTCCCACTTAGAAATAAGTGAACGTATTAGTAAGAGGCAACATGGTTTTGTTCAGAGGAGGTCATGTCTCACGAACTTGGAGTTTTGAAGAACTGACAAAGATGACTGATAAAAATAGGGCAGTGAATGTTGTCTACATGGACTTCAGTAAGGCCTTTGACAAAGTTCCTCATGGCAGGCAGAGAATAAGGTGAAGTTGCATAGGATCTGAGGTGAGCTAGCAAGGCGGATACAAAATTGGCTGGGTCAAAGAAAACAGTGGAAGAATGTGTTTCTGAATGGACGGCTGCGTCAAGTGGAGTTCCTCAGGGATTTGTGCTGGGATCTTTGCTATTTGTAATATAAGTGATTTGGAGGAAAATATAACTGGATTGATTAGTAAATTTGCAGACAACAAAGGTTGGTGGATTAACGGATAGCAACACAGACCAGAGGATATAGCAGGATATTGACAGTTGGAGACTTGGGTAGAGAGAAGAGTTTAATCCAGACAAACGTGTGGTAATGCATTTTAGAAGGTCTAATATAGATAGGAAACATACAGTAAATGGCAGAACCCCTAAGAGTACTGATGGGCAAAGGGATCTGGGTGTACAAGTACAGGTACTGAAAGTGGCAATGCAAGTAGTCAGGAATGCATATGACATGCTTGCCTTTATTGGCCAGGACACAGTTTAAAAATTGGCAAGTCATGTTGCAGCTTTATAGAACCTTAGTTAGGTGGCACTTGGAATATAGTGTTCAATTCTGGTTGCCACACTATCAGAAGGATGTGAAGGCTTTGGAGAGGGTACAGAAAAAATTTACCAGGATGTTGTCTGGTATGGATTGCATTAGCTATGAGAAGAGGTTGGAGAAACTTGGTTTGTTCTCACTTAGCGACGGAGATTGAGGGAAGATCTGATAGAAGCTTACAAGATTATGAGAGGCATGGACAGAGTGGATAGTCAGAAGTTTTTCCCAGAATGGAAGAGTCAATTACTAGGGGCATAGGTTTAAAATGCGAGGGGCAAGGTTTAAAAGATACGTACAACGCAGATGTTCTACACAGAGAGTACCGGGTGCCTGGAATGTTGCTGGGGGAGGCAGCGACTTTTAAGGGACGTTTTGACAAGTACATGAATAAGATGGGAATAGAGGGATATGGTCCACAGAAGGATAGGGGGTTTTAGTTAAGTCGGGCAGCATGAGCAATGCAGGCTTGAAGGACCAAAGGGCCTGTTCTCTGCTGTAATCTTCTTTGGCCCCATTAACTTGCACAACACTACCTCTTTCGTGATAATGATAGTTTCTAGTTCCTCACCTGCCACAGCCTTCCTGTCATCAATTTTTGACATTATTTGTGTTTTCCACTACGAAAACTGACACAAAACACCTGTTCAATGCCTCAGCGATTTTCTCATTTCCATTTATGACATCCCCCTTCTCATCCTCTAAAGATGAATATTCACTTTAGCCACTCTTTCATTTTACATATTTGTAGAAACTTTTGCTATCAGTTTTTATTCTGAACTAGTTTATTCTCATAATCCATCTTACTTTATAGCTTTTTCCATGATTCCTGTAGACATTTAAAGATTTCCCAATCCTCTAGGTTCCCACTAATCTTTGCCACTTTGTATGCATTTTCTTTCAATTTGATACCCTCCTTTAGTTCCTTCAATATTCATGACTGATTATCTCTTTTTCTACAGTCCTTCTTTATCACTGGTATATATAAGTTTGCTGAGCACTAAGAAAGATTGCTTTGAAAGTCCTCCACTATTCCTCAATTGTCCCAGCATAAAGTTTCCGCTCCCAGTCTACCTTAGCCAATGCCTTCCTCATTCTTTTGTACTCTCCTTTGTCTAAGGCAAGGCACTGGTATTGGATTTTACCTTCTCACGCTCTATGTTAAATTCAATCATAATGTGATCGCTTCTTTCGAGAAGATCCCTATCTGCAAGATCATTAATTATTTCTGTCTCATTACACAGAACCAGATCTACAATAGCTTGCTCCCTTGTATGTTTCATTACATACTGTTCAAGGAAACTATTGCGAAAATACTCTATGAATTCCTCCTCAAGGCTGCCTTGACCGACACATTTGACCAACTGATATGTAGACTAAAATCCCCCATGACAATTGCTGTACTATTTTTATATGCATCAGTTATTTCTTACCTCACCATGATGTCATTATTTGGTGGCCTGTAAATTACGCCCAGTGACTTTTTCTCCTTATAATTTCTAATTTCCATCCAAATGGACTCAACCTTTTTTTCCCCCACAGAACCTCCCTCTCACTACCACTCTGACATCATCCTTAAATTATCAGAGCTACACTGCCTCCCTTACCTTCCTGTTAATCTCTCTGAACAATCTGATATCCCTGGATATTTAACTCCCAGTTATGACCATCCTGCAACCATGTCTCTGTACTCGTTCACAATGATTTGTGCCATCAATGCATTTATATTGTTTCAAATGCTATGAGCATTCAGATAAAGTGCCCTTATGGTAATTTTTGTATCTTCTTTTTGAATCCTAACATTTCCATTAATAACATCTCCTACGTTCTCCTTCCTTTTAACTTTTTTCTTGATTTTTGATATAGTTGAAACATTCTCCCCACATTTTGTCGTTGCTCCCTTCTTCTTGGGCTTCTTACATAGATTCCCAACCCCCTGGCATATTAGTTTAAACATGTATGAATGTCATATACAGTTGGACTTGGTTTTGTCTCTACTGCCTGATAGAGAAATTACCAAAGAGCATCTGGCAACAATGGAAAAGAGCCAAAAACAACGGTCTTCAGGAGAACAAAAAAAATACAAACAAAACCATGCCAGTTTTACATGCAACATTTAGGTTCAACTTCAACTCCATCTACAAGATAACCCAAGTCTGCTTAATGAATGGCACTGCAACCTTCTAGATGAGCATAACTGAACAGGGAAGTTAGTTACCCACCTAGCCATTACAGCATTAGTTTTGAATCAGTTTTGTTTTGATTGTAACTTCATCCTTCAAAAGGATCACCACACCCATAACCCATCTGGCTTCACTAGAGTGGCATATGCAATACCGAGCCTATTGTGTATCTGCCACTATCCCACAGTTAGCCTGTGAGAAACTGATTCTGGTTACAGATGGGTGGGAACACTCAGCTGCAGTCTAAGCTGAATCCATCCATACTGAAAATACTATTAGCAGGCAGCTGCTCTGCTTCAAACATTGGCAATGTGTTGTACAAGAATCACAAAATTATCAATCCTGTCCACCAATGCCACCAACTGCTCTTGAAAAATAAAGCACTGTCCTTCATAATTCTTCCAAAATATTCATAATTCACATTATATTAAGGAAAAAAATATTCCCAATGTGATCAAATAGCTGTTAATGTATTAAAAGCAGTATGTCAGCATGGAGATCATTACAGGTGCAAAACAATTGATTTGAGAGAGAAAAAAAGCAATTAGTTGGACGGTTTTAATCTGGAATCAAAATAAGTGCATAAATTCATAAATTTCATCAAACATTTAAACCTTGTGGTTACCTAATTATATTTTAAAATAATGTTTTGTGCAATAAATGATTAAAAATATCTTGTGTTAACAAAGTGTATGTCATCCATCCAATTTACAGTAAACGTAGCCAGAGGCAAACTATTTATATCAGAATAAAAACTAAACATTCAGCATGTATTTCCATTTTAACCCACTCTAAATGACATATTGCAATTGTGTCACATTGCAAAAACTTAAAGAGAAGCCATCATTTGAAATGTTGAAAATCCTACCAACAATTCAAAGTATCTTCACTGAGGCAACAGCTAGAGAAACTCTTGACTATCAGTTAGATTACCAATCATGCTTACGTA
This sequence comes from Sphyrna mokarran, assembly GCA_024679065.1. Taxonomy (NCBI): domain Eukaryota; kingdom Metazoa; phylum Chordata; class Chondrichthyes; order Carcharhiniformes; family Carcharhinidae; genus Sphyrna; species Sphyrna mokarran. Next base: position 34,244,204 of record JAGIQG010000028.1, read on the forward strand.
AGCCAAGGCTCTGAACCAAAGGCACAGCTGCAATAAACTCTGGTCAAACCTGTGTTTATGTAACAGCAATTAGACTTTTGGGGCCTGAAAAAGGATACTACTATCTTTCAGCAAGAAATGATTCCTGTCTTCTTAGAACAATTTATAATCTGACTTACCGTGAATCCACCACCAACAGGTCCACGATGTGGATAGGTGTATAAAATGATGAAACTGATATGCATTTTGTATCATACTTTGCTGTATTAGAAGTTTCCACGCACATAATTGTCTCAAACTTCACATTCATAAAAACACAACATAGTCATAACAGAAAGGGTAAATAACACATCAACCAGCAAGAATATTTTAAAAACCATGAAGTTCATAAATTCACATCAAGAGCAACCAATACACTAAACAACATCAAACAGTTCCAAATGTTTTGAAAATATTTTAAGCCAGTTTGCTTTCTCTATCAAACTGAACCATGATTACAAATAAAGTTCATAACATCATAAAATTGACCAAACTTAGCTAAACACTTTCAATATTTAAAATGGGTCTAACAAGATTTTTCATTGGAAGCATAAAACTGTAAGAAAAGCCTGTGCTTATGATCACACAGGTGGACAGGCCAGAACCACTAGTGAAACGATTCAAAAATACACCCAGCATACATTTAGAAAGAACAAAAGAAAGCAAGGCCAGCTACTATATGCAGCATTTCCTATTAATTAGCCTTACCACTCAACTTTGGTGCATCCATGGAAAAATTTAGGGCAGCAAAAGTAATCAGAATTATTTGGGTTGATCAAAAACAAAGCATGAATCATACAACAGAATCCCTACAGTGCAGAAGTAGGCCATTTGGCCCATCAAATCTGCACTGACAACAATCCCACCCAGATTGTATCCCCAGAACTCCACATATTTACCCTGATAATCCCTCTAACCTATGCATTCCGGGACATTAAGGGACAATTTAGCATAGCCAATGAATCTAACCCCCACATTTTTAACTGTGGGAGGAAACCAGAGCACCTGGGGGATTCCCACACAGACACAGGAAGAATGTGGATAGTCAGAAGCTTTTTCATAGAGTGGAAGAGTCAATTACTAGGGGGCATAGGTTTAAGGTTCGAGGGACAAGGTTCAAAGGAGATGTACGAGACAAGTTTTTTTTTAAACAGAGGGTGGTGGATAACTGGAACTCACTGTTGGGGGAGATGATGAATTTTAAGGGGGTCTGTACAAATACATGAATAGGAATGGAATAGAGGGATATGAACCCCAAAAGGATAGAGGGTTTTAGTTCAATTGAGCAGCATAGTCGGTGCAGGTTTTGTGCTGTAATGTTCTTTGTACTTTGTAATATGCAAACTCCACACAGACGTGACCCAAACCAGGAATCGAACCAAGGTCCCTGGAGCTATGAGACAGTAGTCCTAACCACTGTGCCACCAAGTAGCTTTATTGCAGAAAATTGTTTTAGGTTACTGTATTTAAGGGGCTGTTTTCTTTGAATTAACTGTTTATCCCTCAAATAATGCCAAAATATATTAATTGGTCTCTCTGTATGCAAAATGGTTACATAGTTTGCCTTCAACAATCACATCAAAACCACCTCATTAGTTGTAAATTGATTTACCACAGGATATGAAAGGTGCTATGCAAAGCAGAAGCTTTTTTCCCCCCAGTCTGTCAAGGATTTATGTAAACATCACCATCTCTGGGGGTGAATTCTTAAACTTTTTCATAGCAGTGGAGAAATGCACATTCTAGAATCTGAAATAGCATAAATTCCAACTCATCGAAAGCAAGGTCACGTGCCTTCAAAGCTATTGAAAATTGGCAATGAAAATACTGAAAGAAGATAATGGAGTAGATCAAAAATAACTGAACAATTCAGTTCTAGAGTCCCTTTGTTTAAATTACTCATCTGAAAAGCTGTTAGGTGTCTGCTGAGGTAAAGCATTTGATTATCTTAGATCCTGCAGCAATTCATTTTAATCCATATGGTTCTATATGATCCTTTGCTGGGTAAACCATAAATTGATGATTGTGTGAAATGTTCAGTCAAATCCTCAAATCACAAGAATGTCACGTCTCTGATCCATGTGACCACTGCAATACTCTATGTACCCATGAATTGTGATTAGAAAGCTTTGCAGATTCTGGCAACACCAACATCAAATCTGAATTGCTCTTGTAAAATTGGGAGAAAATTGTTGAAAAGCTCACATGCCTGTGATATTGTTAATGTAGGCTCTCACCAATGCCTGCAGTTCAGCTTGCTGCACAATAGGGTTACGAATAAAAGTTATAGTCCATTATGCCAAGATGTGGTTTAATTCACATATTGTGGCTATTCCTACAAAAGGTAGGATATCCTACCCAAAAAGGGAAATGTCTCACGAGAGCAAGTGGCTGTTGGGGAGTCTATCCATTTAATGTAATTCTCCAGAGACCATCATTTATGACAGAGATAGTTCCCCTTGGTTAATCTTTATCTCTTCAGATAGTGAAATGCTTCAGAAAGATCTTCCAATTGTATCACTGCTTAAGTCTTCAGAGAATTTTGCAACCAATGAACTAACAGAAGCACTATCACTGTTATTTAGGCAAATCCAAAGACGTGCAAGTTTGATAGATTGGCCGTGATAAATTGCCCCTTGTTCGATGGATAAGCAGAATAAATATGTGCGTTTATGGGGATAGGGCCTGGGTGGGATTGTTGTCAGTGCAGGCAAGGTGGGCTGAATGTCCTCCTTGTGCATTGTTGGGATTTTATGGTTCTAAACAAGGCAGCCTATTTGTGCAATGCAACATCTCTCAAACATCAATGAGATAACCATCAGTTAATTCGGTTTGGAAAAGACACTGCAACCAGAACACTTGTACACATTGCTCATTGCCTATAGTGCTACAGGATCTTTTGCACCCACCTGAATTACAAATATCATCCGAAATACTGTAGTTCCAGCATTGGTAACATTTCATTGGTACTACCAATGGTGAAGTATCACCCTTAATTATAAACTCAGGTGCCTGGAATGCCACAAAAACACAATCCTGAGAGACAAGAATGTTATCAGTCAAGCCAAACTGATTCTTCTTTGACAAGGCAGCTATGGCACGTAAGGACTCAGAAATTATGAAAGCAGTATTAGGTAAGCTAATAGAGCGAATGGTAGACAAGTCTCCTGGCCCTGAAAGAATGCATCCCAGGGTACTACAAGAGATGGAAGAGGGAAATAGCAAATGCATTCGTGGTAATTCACTGTACTCTGGGACAGTTCCAGCAGACTAAAAATAGCAAATGTGACGCCACTGTTTAAAAAGGGAGGTAGACAAAATGTGGGTAACCACAAGTCAGTTAGCTTAATTCTAAAGTGGGAAAAACACTTGAATTGATCATCAAGAAAGAAATAGCGAGACATTTGAACAGAAATTGTCCTATTGGAAAGACGCAGCATGGGTTCATGAAGGCAAGTCACGTTTAACTAATTTAATGGAATTCATCGGGGACATTACAAGTGTGATAGACAACAGGGAATCGGAAGATATAGTGCATCTGGATTTCCAGGAGGCATTCAACAAAGTGCCGCATCAAAGACTGCTGCATAAGGTAACAGTGCATGGCGTTAGAGTAATGTATTAACATGGATAGAGGATTTGTTAACTAACAGTAAGCAAAGAGGGGGGGTAAATGGGTGTTTTTCTGGTTGACAATCAGTGACAAGTGGTGTGCCTCAGGGATCAGTACTGGGACCAGAATTGTTTACCGTTTACATAGACGATTTGGAGTTCGGAACCAAGTGTAGCGCGTCAGAATTCGCAGATGAAACGAAGATGAGTGGTAGAGCAAAGTGTGCAAAGGGATACAGATAGTTTAAATAAACGGGCAAGGGTTTGACAGATGGAGTACAATGTTGGTAAACGTGATACCATCCATTTTGGTAGGAATAATGGCAAAATAGGCTATTATTGAAATGGTAAAAACTGTAGCATGCTGCTGTGCAGAGGGACCTGAGTATCCTTGTGCATGAATCAGAAAAGGTTGGTTTGCAGGTGGAGCAGGTAATGAAGGCAGCAAATGGAATTTTGTCCTTCATTGCTAGAGGGATGGAGTTTAAAAACAGGGAGTTTATATTGCAGCTATGTACAGTGCTGGTGAGGCCACACCCGGAGTATTGCGTACAGTTTTGGTCTCCTTACTTGAGAAAGGATATACTGGTGAGGACAGGAGCAGTGCAGAGGAGATTCAAGAGGTTGATTCCAGAGTTGAGAGGGTTGGCTTATGAGCATAGACTGGGACTATACGGAATTTAGAAGAATTGGGGGAGATACTTTATAGAAACACATAAAGTTAAGAGAATAGATAAGTTAAAAGCAGGGAGGTTGTTTTCACTAGGTAAAACCAGAAGTAGGGGATATAGCCTAAAAGCAAGGGGGAGCAGATTTAGGACTGAATTGAGGAGGAACTGCTTCACCTAATGGGTTATGAATCTGTGAAATTCCCTGTCCGGTGAAGCAGTTGAGGCTACCTCCTTCATGTTTTTAAGGCAAAGATAAATAGAGTTTTGAACAGTAAAGAGATTAGGGGTTATGCTGAGTGGCTGGGTAAGTAGTACTGAGTCCACACAAAGATCAGCTGTGATCTTTTTGAATGGCAGAGCAGGTCTGAGGGATCAAATACCTACACCTGCTCCTAGTTCTTATGTTCTTTAACTGCAATGGTGTCAATTAGTTTGCTTCATTAATCAATGTAATATAAATAACTGCTGCCATGAACCCCAACATTTAAAAACTGTCAAAAAAGTTGGCACCCATTATGAATTATGCCGTGAAAAGGAGATTTTGCACGTAGACAAAGAATAAAGCAATAATGAAAAACAGAGTTTGAATTGCCTCGATTTGGGATTTTTCTCAACCTCTTCAGAATCCCAAGATACTTTCAATCTGTTTCACCATGGACTGCAGCTTCCTTATAGAAACTTCTGCAATTATCCAAGTAAGGATAGCATTAATAGCTAGGAAGCTGCCACTATGGATTCAAAAGTATTAGTGCTCTTAACAAATCAACTAGAAGCAGTCGGTATTTACAAATGTGGTTAGTCTAATGGTAAAATCTTCGTTTAAGCCTCTGTCTGTCAGTACCCTGAATTTAATCTATTACATGTTGTAATTTTATCAGCTTGAACTTCAAGAACTCACAAATGCAATGTTCAGTTGTTTAAGAATCATCAAAATGAAGGCAGTCAATAACAGAGAGTCATCTTAACCTTCATTTCTCTCTATAGGTTAAAGGAAAATTAATCGGCAAGAACTCTTCCCACCCTCCCTCCAATCCTTCAAGCCATAATATGGGATATTTTATCTGCGATGCAGACTCAAGAAGACAAGCATTAGTTTACATTCATCTAAAAATGGATCTTTCAACACTACAATACTTCCTCAATGCTGTAGTGGAAATACAAAATTTTCTAGATCAGTTGGAGAAAACGTACACCTCAAGCAAAGAATTTTAAAAGGTGAAAACATCTGAATATCAGTGAAGAAAGCTTACCTAGATCTGTCAGAACATTTAAAGATGATCACTCAAGCTATTAAACTGACACAATTACTCATGTAAAGATTACATGAAATGCAACTTATTCTTTATGTAAAGCATTAAAATATTGCTGCTATAAATCAGAGTCAGAACAAGGAATTCTAAGGCAGCACAGCCCCATCCGCAGTTCCAAAAAGAAACAATATAAGAAGCAGCAAGCAGATCATAATTTCAATCTTAGATATCATAGTTCTTATTTAGATAAACAAGTACCATGTGAGAATTCCAGGAGCTTCTTACTTCCAGGCTAATCACATGTGCAGGAAGTCTCTCTAGTTTCTCTGAAGTTCAGAGTTTTGGAGATGAGAAGCAGGGCAAGGTAAACAAAACACTGAGGATTCCCAGAAGCACACTTTCCAGGAAGTGATCACCCTGCAGAAGTTCAGGAAGATAATAAACAGATTCCTAGGCATTGGAATTAACCTTGAAGCGAAAGTGGATGGAATGTATCTCAACAAAGCTGGGATTAATGTTTTGTTGGGAGTTAACTAGTACATTGGGGCAGTTTAAATTGACTTGGCAAGGATGAATGAAGAGATAAATCACACAGGAAATTGGGAACAGCAATAAATTATTGTCCAGAAATAACAACCAGAAGGAGGCTAATGGAAAACAATTTGAGGTGGATTTAGAGACCATTTCAATGAAGAAGGATTCATTATGGAAGAGAGAAACTATTGCACTCCTGAATATGTACCATAGATCACAAAATAGTATTGGAGCAACTATGCAGGAACAGTAGTGATAATGGGGGAATTGAATTATCTGAACCGGACTGGCATAGCAGCAGTGTAAAAGAATGAAATGTGTACAAGAGAACTGTCTTGGTCGTTTGTGTTTCCACCTCAAAGGGAAGAGGAATCACTGAATCATCTAGAGAATGAAGTAGGGCAAGTAGAATTGGTTTCAGTGAAGAATGTGTGAGGAAATCATAATGATTATAATAGAACATAGAACATTACAGCACAGAACAGGCCCTTCGGCCTTCGATGTTGTGCTGACCAAAATAAAAAGCAATGCCCTTCCAAACTAAACCATTCCCTTCTCTTCAATATACTTATCAATTAACCTCTTAAACGCCACCAAACTTGGCGCATCTACAACAGCTGCAGGCAGGGCATTCCACTCCCTAATAACTCTTTGAGTAAAGAACCTACCTCTGATATCCGTCCTATAACTCATACCCCTTAATTTAAAGCTGTGTCCCCCTCGTGCTAGCTTTCTCCATCCTAGGAAAAAGGCTATCACTGTCCACCCTATCTAAACCTCTAATCATCTTATATGCTTCAATAAGATCCCTCTTAGCCGCCTCCTTTCTAACGAAAACAACCTCAAATCCTTCAACCTCTCTTCATAGGACCTGCCCTCCATACCAGGCAACATCCTGGTAAACCTACTCTGTACCCTCTCCAATGCCTCCACATCTTTCTTATAATGTGGGGACCAGAACTGCACACAATACTCCAAGTGCGGCCGCATTAGAGTTTTGTACAGTTGCAACATGATGCTGCGGCTCCTAAATTCAATCCCCCTACCAATAAAATCTAAGACTCCATATGCCTTCTTAACAACTTTATCCACTTGACTGCCTACTTTCAGGGATCTATTGACACATACACCACGATCCTTCTGTTCCTCACCACTATTAAGAGCCCTACCATTAGCCCTATACTCTACACATTTATTGTTCCTGCCAAAGTGCATTACCTCACACTTTTCCACATTAAACTCCATTTGCCACCTCTCGGCCCAGCTCTGCAACTTGTCCATGTCCCTCTGCAAACTATAACACACCTCTTCACTATCTACCACTCCACCGACTTTAGTGTCATCTGCAAATTTACTAATCCATCCTTCAATCCCCTCATCCAGATCATTTATAAAAATTACAAACAGCAGGGGCCCCAAAACAGACCCCTGAGGCACACCCCTCGTCACCGAACTCCACGCTGAATATCTCCCATCAACCACCACCCTCTGTCTTCTATCTGCCAGCCAATTTCTAATCCAATTAGCTAAATCACCCTCTATTCCACACATCTGCATTTTCTGTAGAAGTCTTCCATGGGCCACCTTATCAAACGCCTTACTACAGTCCATATATACTACATCAACCGCCTTACCCCCATCCACCTCTCTGGTCACTTTCTCAAAAAAACTCAATGAGGTTAGTAAGGCATGACCTACCCTTCACAAAACCATGCTGACTATCCCCAATCAATTCATTTCTCTCTAAATACCTATAAATCCTATCCCTAATAATTCTCTCCAATACCTTGCCCACAACAGAAGAAAGACTCACTGGCCTATAATTCCCTGGAAGGTCTCTCTTCCCCTTCTCAAACAATGGGACCACATTCGCTATCCTCCAGTCCTCCGGAACCACACCCGTAACCAACGACGACCTGAAGATCAGAGCCATAGGCTCTGCAATCTCCTCTCTTGCCTCCCAGAGAATCCTAGGGTAAATCCCGTCCGGCCCAGGGGACTTATCCAACTTCAAACCCTCGATAATTTCTAACACATCCTCCCTATCTACTACAATACTTCCCAATTTGCAACCCTGTACCTCAGTGCTCTCCATAGCTCCATTTCCAGCACTCTGCGTGAATACCGAAGAGAAATATTTATTCAGTGCCTCACCAATCTCTTCAGGCTCCACGCACAACTTCCCACTGCTGTCTATGACTGGCTATAATGGTTATCAAAAAGACAAGGTACAATCAAATGTAAAAATACTCAATAGGAGGAAAGCTAACTTCAATTCAGTTAAAAAAATTTGTTCCAGGTGCATTGATATCAAAAATTGGTAGGCTACACAGCAATTAAAGCAACTGGAAACATTTAAGGAAATAAAGTACATTTAAGGAATAAAGGAAATAAGCATTTAGATAGAAAGCAGACAAATTCCTATGAATGAGAAAAAGAACACACAATGTTTGAGCTCCTTGGATGATTCAAGATAAAGATTAAAATGAAACAGCAAGAGGCTTACAACATCTGTATTACAATTTTTTTATTCTTTCATGAGATGGGTGTGATACAAGCAAAGCCAGCATTTGTTGCCATTGAACCGAGTGGTTTGATGGGCAATCTCAGGGGGCAGTTAAGAATCAATCACATTGCTGTGGGTACGGACTCACATGTAGGTCAGACCAGGTAGATTTCCTTCACTGAAGGGCATCTGTGAATCAGATGGGTTTTTATGACTATTAATGGTGTCATGGTCATTACCAAGACCAACTTTCAGTTCCAGATTTGTTGAAAGAATTTAAATCTGCCAGCTGACAGTGGGATTTGAACGTATGCCCCAATTTCATTATTAACTTGGGGTTCTAGTCCAGTAACATTCCCACTTTGCTACCTTCGCCCCAATGCCACCTGCCCTATTTATAAGAAAAACAGGTTGAATATAAAAAGTACAGCCGAGTTTTGAGAAAAAAAGAGGGATAAACAAGAGAATAGATTAGCAGCTAACATAAAAGGGTGCCAAAAAGTATTTTCTGAACGCTAATAGTAAAGGAGTGGTCAAGAAAAAGATGAGCTGATTCAGAAGCATAAAGGGGGATATTCTTGAGATGGCAGAGTACTAAATGAGTACTTTGTATCCATCTTCACTAAAGAGAAAAGAATGCCAGTGTAGCAGTCTAAGTAGGATGCATCCTATGATACTAAGCAAGGGAGGTAAAAATTGTGGAGGAACTCTACCCTCTTTAGACCCTCTGTAGGCTCTATCCTACATAGATAGACATGCAGAGACTCTTTCCTCTGGTGGATGTAGCTGTTGCTGGGGGCGTAAGTATAAGGTTCATGGTGGGAGATATAAGATGGATGTCCGAGGTAGATTCTTCACTCAGAGTGGTTGGAGTGTGGAATGCACTGCCTGCTGTGATAGTGGAGTCGGACACTTTAGGAATTTTTAAGCAGTTATTGGATAGGCACACGGAACACACCAGAATGACTGGGAGTGGGATAGCTTGATCTTGGGTTGGGATATAGTCCAGCACAACATTGAGGGCTGAAGGGCCTGTACTGTGCTATACTGTTCTATGTTCTACATTCTCACAATTTTTCAATATTCCTTGGAAACAAGGTGCTATGCCAGAGGACTGAAGGATTAAGTGTTACATTTGAATTTAGGGGATTGAATTTCAGAGCCGCAACGTCATGTTGCGACTGTACAAAACTCTAGTGCGGCCGCACTTGGAGTATTGTGTGCAGTTCTGGTCCCCACATTATAAGAAAGATGGGGAGGCATTGGAAAGGGTACAGAGGAGGTTTACCAGGATGTTGCCTGGTATGGAGGGCAGGTCTTATGAAGAGAGGCTGAGGGTTTGAGGTTGTTTTCGTTAGATAGGAGGCGGCTAAGAGGGGACCTAATCGAAACATATAAGATGATTAGAGGTTTAGATAGGGTGGACAGTGATAGCCTTTTTCCTAGGATGGAGAAAGCTAGTACGAGGGGACACAGCTTAAATTAAGGGGTGATAGTTATAGGACGGATATCAGAGGTAGGTTCTTTACCCAAAGGGTGGTTCGGGAGTGGAATGCCCTGCCTGCAGCAGTTGTAGATGCGCCAAGTTTGGTGGCGTTTAAGAGGTTAGTTGATAAGTATATGGAAGAGATGGGAATGGTTTAGTTTGGAGGGGCATTGCTTTTTATATTGGTCGGCGCAACATCGAAGGCCGAAGGGCCTGTTCTGTGCTGTAATGTTCTATGTTCTATTTGTTTAAAAATGGGAAGAATAAACCCAGCAATGTTCAGCACCATTCCCAACACCTCAGATACTGAAGAAGTCCATGTTCAAATGCAGCATAAGCTGGATAATATCCAGGCTTGCACTGATAAGTGGCAAGTAACATTTGTGCCATTAAATGACTACCTCCAACAAGAGAGAATCTAACCATCACCCCATGACATTCATGATATTACCTTCGCTGAAATCTCATTAACACTACCTAGGGAGTTACCACTGATCAAAATTGGAATTGGACCAGCCACATAAATACTGTGTTTGCAAGAACAGGTCAGAGGCTAGGAATCCTATAGCAAGCAATTGACCCCCGAGTCCCCAAACCTGTCAGCACCACCAGTGTGATAAAATATTCTCCACTGTCTTGGATGAGTGCAGCTCCAACCACATTCAAAAGCTGGACACCATCCAGGAGAAAACAACCCAGTTGATTGATACCCCATTCATAGACATTCATCCCTTTCACCATCAGTGCAAAGTGGCAGCCATGTGTACCATCTACAAGCTGTACTGCAGCTTCGTAAGAACCTTCCTAATCCGAACATCTATGAACAGTAGGACAAAAGTAGCAGTAAAACGAAGCACTGCCATCAAATTCCATCCCACACTATCCAGACATGCTACCACATCACCTTTCCTTCAGTGTTGCTGGGTCAAATCCTGGAACTCCCTCCCAATGAGTATTGAGAGTGTACCTACTTAAATCACATGGACAAAAGTGTTTCAAGAAGGCAGGTCATCATCACCTTCTCAAAAGGCAATTAGGGATGTGCAATAAATGCTGGTTGAGACAGTGATGCCCATATTCATGAAAGAATAAAATTTTTTTAAATTCTATGAAATGATCAACCTTTTATCTTGTAATTTTTTGAAACGATAATGAACAAAATTTATTCAAGGAGAAAATGCAGGAGGAGTGACTTGATAATATTCAAATTCGGATACTGAATATTACTCCCGAATACAAAAGACAAATATTATGCACAAAACAGACATACCAAGTTCTGTTACATCAAGAACTGCGAAAAACACCACAATTCCCTTTTTGTTTGTCAATTAACATCAGCTTTGGGGTGGGATGGGAAAACTACACAAAAAACACTAAGTACTAAACAGTCTTATTTCACAATTGTAACTGATAGAGAAAACAGTATGTCATAAAAAGCCAAGAGAAAAAACAAGTCTGGTGTACAATGCCTTACAACAAGTGACAGTCTATATCATACACTTATTCCATCAATTCAATTTTGAGCTTTACCAAATGCCACCTTTTCCAAAGCAATTCAATAAACAATCAAATTAGGTCATTACTGATAAAATGTCTGTACTTGTTGTGATTATCTGTGACAAAAGGAGATAGATCATTTTGAATTTCAATACACAAAAACACAACACATTGAAGCTCTCTGTGTTATCCATCAAACATTAATTTACTGGATTCATTCATAAACAAGAATGAAACTCAAGCAGAAAGCAAAATTTACATCTAATTTACTGCATCACCTTTGGTTTTGTTTATGAATCAAGCGTTTGACATTTGTGCAGTCAACACGCCAAGCAAAGCCTTGGCAACACGACACAGGAATCAGATAAAAATCAGTGAGGTAAGAGCCGATAAAAGCTTTTTGGCATCAGAGTTTTCTCATATCTAATTCCAATATCAACAAATTGCCTTTAGAATTTTAGGACAACTGTTTAACAGGAAATACAAACTTTTACAAATTAAAAATCCTTGTTAAAAAGGAGCATACTCACTGTATATTGGACCGTTGCTACTGCTGCCTGGGGAGGGTAGATGCGTTCTTCAAGTGTCTGTTGTACAGGTCCTCTGGCAATTCTGTAGTAAAATGGGGTGTTAAGGAAAAACAAATGTTCAAAGGGATCACTTTCTATTCCAGGACTGCTCTTTCTAGTACTGTTCATTCCAGCTTCAATCAAATGATTCTACTAAACCAATCCTACTGACCAACTATCAAGCAAATCTTCATGTTAATGAAAGTTAGACGTTCAACTTGGTCTGTGTACTACACTTAAGAGTGTAGGTAACCTGACCACACTGCAACTGAATGCTGTCATCTGCCTGGATTGTTGCCAAAATCAAATATTTGGCCATCTGGTTATGTAGTTATAGAATACAACTGTGCAAAGATTTCAAACTCATACGCAATCGCTGGACAGCAATAAAAATGTCCTTCGTACAAAAGCAAAGCTGCAAATATTTCAGGGTAACGGAACAAAGCCACAAATATTAAAGTGCAATAGAAATGTATATAAACTAAGAGATAAGCTGCAGACTAGCAACTAACAGATTCAGATTAATTATTCCAGCTTCAAAATCCAATTTCAGCAGTTGCACTTGAGCAATTCTACTTCTGCACTTAACAGCCCAATACTTGTAAAAATCTAACTTACTGCACAGTGGAAAAAAGTACCGCCTAGAATTCCAATTACATTCGACCTAAAACTCTGCATTGGAAAAGTCATCATTATAAGTCATCACACTTGCAACACCCAGATATTTTGGCAACGGAAGATCTCTAGTAAACTAAATACTAAGTACAAAAAGTTGGCATTTTCAGTTGTCTACGACTGAATGCTTTATCCATATTTTTGTCACCATCAGCTTCAATTGTTCTATCCGCACTAGGCTAACCTATCATTCTCTTCCACTAACTTCACATCATCCAATATTTCTGCTGTCCATAGCCTATCTGATATCATCTATACTAACTCAGGGCCTCTGATACTTCCAATTTGAAATTCATTTCATATGAAGATCCCTTCATAACCCCTCTTCCTCTACTCTTCCTAAACTATAACTCTGAACCCTGATTAGGATGAGAACAACAATAATCTTAGAATACAAAGATTAAAATATTTCCACACTCAACATTCACTTACTGACAATTTGAATTTATGTTCAAAGAAAAATTGGGATTCAAACCACAAATACATGCATATATGTCCACATATTTCATCACCCTTTTGGAAATATGTTCCCTGGTAGAAAATCAGGCAATTAAAACATTGGTTTTCTGCCAAATCAGGAAACTGAACTTTGTAGTACAACAAAATTATCCGTACATTGCAACAAGATTCATGTCACAGAACAGCACAGAAGTATCTGTTTGACTCAAGAAGTCTGCTCTGTCTTTTTCAAAGAGCAACCCAGTTTGCTGTATCACCTGCTCTTTGCTCATAACCCAGAAATATTATCTCCAAGTGTTCACTAATTCTCTTTTAAAGGTTGAATTGAATCTGCAACTACCAACTCTTCAGGCAGTGCATTCCAAATCCTCATTACTTACTGTATAAAAACAAAAGTCTTTCTTCATGACTCCTCTAGTTCTTTTGCCAATCATCTTAAATCTGTGCCATCTGGTTATTCATCATTAGCCATGAAAAACATTTTATTCTGCTATTTTTCAGCAAGGAGCAGAGACATGCAAATTTCAATATCGCTTAGCAAACCCAACTCTGCATAGTTCTGACATCGCTACATTGTAAACTGGACATAATGTCACATAAAGAACAAAGAAAATTACAGCTCAGGAACAGGTTCTTCGGCCTTCTAAGCTGCAGTGTTGGCAAATGTCAAATTTCTTACTGCTCAATACCCTATTTCAATTGCCCACAGAAGTGAACAGTCTAAGTCTCAATGGAAAGTTTACTAATAACTCTGTCTAACCCAAAACATGTATTGGTTAAATCAACTGAACTGGAAATAAGGAAAGCTTGTAAAGATGAACTCAAAAAAATTGGAAAATGAAATCCTGTTAACGCTTCCACTCCTGAAAATAGAAACAAGTTGTTCTAATCATTTTCAGATTGATTTATCATAGCCAGTCGCCTTCAAATTATCATGGAAATAAACTGAAAAAACTTCATGCTTTTTTGCTACCAACATTTGTATACTTCAGTTCAATAATTTTCTCAAATCTCATGGTTAAAAACAAAATGTTATCTAATATTTGAAAACATTCTGTTGTAATACAAAGATGGTTTCTAAATTGGCAAAATTGATGCATGCTGCTAATTCTATCATTCCAGAGCCACTACAGGATCTCTACACATTTTCATTAATACATCTTTTTCCTATTCCCCATTTACACACCAAATTAATATGAAATTAGATCTATGTAACTTGAGCTCACCGTGTTCATTCATGTGCATGTTTAGGCTGCAGCTCTGGACCCAATTTATCACTCCACTTTCAATTTTGTTTCTTTTTTCCCCACTTTATCTCTTCCTAATCTCTCTTCTATTTTCGTGTCTCATTTCACTTCTCTATGCTAAGGTGCTCTGCCCTCTTAATTTCCCACCCCAACCTTTCAGTATTCCTCAACCATCCTGCTCTCTTGGTGCTGTCCTAGGCTTGACTTCCTGTTAGATAAGCCTACAGCTTCCTACTACGTCTCTCTTCACATCCCCAATGGGCTCATCAAGAAACACAGGGCAGGTTTATTACAAGTAATAACCTCAAATGCCCCATCTCATACTGACATTTCCCTCTTTATCCCTCCTGCCCTGTCAGTCTCTGACAGCATTAATGACATCACCCTTCTCCAATGCCTCTTCCAGCTGGTTTGGATTACTCTCACTTAATTCCATTTTTATCTAACTATAGCCAGAGAATCACTTGCAATACTTTCTTTGCCAGCTGCAGTATTATTACCTTTGGTGTCCAAGGATCTATCCTGACTCCTCTTATTTATCATCTACATGATATCTCTTTGTCACACAGTCCAAAGACATGTTACTTCTCACACATATGCTGATTATATTCAACTCCTCCACTGTTACTAACTTATCAGATTTCTTATCCAGCATATTGGATGAGTGAAAATTTCCTCCAATTAATTACTGTTAAGATTGAAGTCATGGTTTTCCACTCCCTAGCTGCTGATCCTACCCATCTCCCTCGCAACTATCTGAAATTAAATCAGTTTGTTCACTTCTTTAGTGTCAAATGTAATCCTAGATGAGTTTACTGCCTCATTCATATCAACACTATATCCAACAATTTCCACCTCCATAACATCACCCGACTTCACTCTTGTCTTAGCTCATTTGCTGCAGCAACCCTCATGTTTTCATTATATCTGGACTCAACTATTTCAACACAGTCTGGCTGGTCTCCTACATTCTATTGCCCTTAAACCAGAGCTTATCCAAAATTCTGCTGTCCATTTCTAACTAGCTGAGTCCTGCTCACCTATCACCTTGCCTTCACTGACCTAGTTTGGTTCTCGGTTAAGCAAGAGCTTGGTTTTAAAACTCTCATCCTTGTTTTCAAATCCTTCCCATGGCTGTGACCCATCCTAACGTTGTAATCTCCTTCAGCTCCAGAACCTTCATTTCTCTGCTTCTTTAATTCTAGCTTGTTGTGCACTTCCAATTTTAGTCAATCTACCATTTTGATTTGATTTATGCTGTCACATCTATTAGTATACAGTGAAAAGTATTGTTTCTTGCACACCATACAGACAAACAATACCAGACATAGAAAAGGAAAGGATGTAGTGTTACAGTATAGCTAGGATGTAGCAGAAGATCAACTAAGTCCACCGACACTAAAGTCGGTGGAGTGGTAGATAGTGAAGAGGGGTGTTATAGTTTACAGAGTGACTTGGACAAGTTGCAGAGCTGGGCCGAGAGGTGGCAAATGGAGTTTAATGTGGAAAAGTGTGAGGTAATGCACTTTGGCAGGAACAATAAATGTGTAGAGTATAGGGCTAATGGTAGGGCTCTTAATAGTGTTGAGGAACTGAAGGATCTTGGTGTATGTGTCAATAGATCCCTGAAAGTAGGCAGTCAAGTGGATAAAGTTGTTAAGAAGGCATATGGAGTCTTAGCTTTTATTGGTAGGTGGATTGAATTTAGGAGCCGCAGCATCATGTTGCAACTGTACAAAACTCTAGTGCGGCCGCACTTGGAGTATTGTGTGCAGTTCTGGTCCCCCCATTATAAGAAAGATGTGGAGGCATTGGAGAGGGTACAGAGGAGGTTTACCAGGATGTTGCCTGGTATGGAGGGAAGGTCCTATGAAGAGAGGTTGAAGGATTTGAGGTTGTTTTCGTTAGAAAGGAGGCGGCTAAGAGGGGATCTTATTGAAGCATAAAGATGATTAGAGGTTTAGATAGGGTGGACAGTGATAGCCTTTTTCCTAGGATGGAGAAAGCTAGCACGAGGGGACACAGCTTTAAATTAAGGGGTATGAGTTATAGGACGGATATCAGAGGTAGGTTCTTTACTCAAAGAGTGATTAGGAGTGGAATGCCCTGCCTGCAGCTGTTGTAGATGCGCCAAGTTTGGTGGCGTTTAAGAGGTTAATTGATAAGTATATGGAAGAGAAGGGAATGGTTTAGTTTGGAGGGGCATTGCTGTTTATTTTGGTCGGCACAACATCGAAGGCCAAAGGGCCTGTTCTGTGCTGTAATGTTCTATGTTCTATGTAAGTGCAAGGTAAGTCCATTCAAAAATCTGACGGCAGCAGGGAAGAAGCTGTTCTTGAGTCAGCTGGTACTTAACTTCAGACTTTTGTATCTTTTTCCCAATGGAAGCAGTTGGATGAGAATATGCTTGGGATTCTTAGTTATGCTAGCTGCTTTGCTGAAGCAGCAGGAAGTACAGACAGAGTCAATGGAAGGGAGGCTGGTTTGCATAATGGATTGGGCTACATTCACATCCTTATGTAGTTCCTTGCAATCTTGAGCACAGCAGGAGCCATACCAAGTTGTGATACAATCAGAAAGAATGCTTTCTATGGTGTACCTGTAAAAGTTGGAGAGAGTTGTAGCAGACATGCCAAACCTCCTTAGTCTTCTGATAGTCTGATTGGGCTTTCTTAACTATAGTGTCAGCATGAGAAAGACCAGGACAAGATCCTGCAATTACCTAAGCCTATAAGCTCTCAAATACCCTCACTTACATCTCTCCATCTCACTTTCCTCCTTTTTGGAATCCTCTAAATTTCTCTCTGACCAAGCTTTTGGTCATCTAACATCATCTCTCCATATATGGCTGAGTGTCTGTTTAGTGAGGCTCCTTTGACATTTAACTATGTTACAAAGTTGCTATACAAATTGTTGGGAAGCACTCTTTTTAGCAGAACATCAAACCTCACTAAAATGATCCTAGATACAGCTTACTTAAATTGAAGCTTAGATCTCACATACAACAGTATCGCATAGGGATAATGCATGAATCAAAACCATTGTTATCTGTGAAATCTGTTCACGGGTTAAACAGCAGACAAACCGGAATGCAAGTTGTCACCAACATGGGGAATAAAATATTATGGATTCCACTGCAACATAGCTACATAAGATCATAAGAAACAGGAGCAGGAATAGGCCATCTAGCCCTTTGAGCCTGCTCCCCCATTCAATAAGATCATGGTTATCTAATAGTGGGTTCAGTTCCACTTACCTACCCGCTCACCATAACTCTTAATATCCTTATTGGGGTTAAAAATCTGTGACTTAAACACATTTAACGAGGTAGCCTCTACTGCTTCACTGGGGAGAGAATTCCAAAGATTCACCACCCTGTGGGAAAAGAAGTTCCTCCTCAGCTCTGTTCTAAATTGACTCCCCTGAGTCAATTTACATACAAAAGGAACAAAGTTAGCTGAAAACTATTGAAATTCATCTTTCAATTGAATCAAGTTTTTATCACATTCAAACAGGAAAATTTTTACTGTGGTCAGTAACTGTCCTGGAGGAAAACCCTTTGTCAAATAGCTGGGAGTCACTTATAAAAGGTCTTTATTGAGAAATAGCAATGGGATGATTAATCCATATATAATCCGAGTTACACCTGACTGTGCTGAACTGAGTAGGTTTTGTGGGTCAAAACACACATCTGGATTCTATTAGATTAATCAATCACAACCCAGATGACATATGTTCCTTCAGTGTTGCAGGTTTCTTTTTCCCTGAGGCAGAGGATGGTAAAAAGGGGGGCAGGAGAAAAGGCAGCACAAGTCGGTAAAGTTCCAGCTCTCTACTTCTATTCAGTAACCCGAATTGGTGGTATATGCATAGAAAAAAATTGAGATCTGTCATGACTTCCTACTATGACTAATGACACTGTGCTCACGGGTGAAATCAACTAAGATATCCAGTGGATGATAGTGAATACTACCTCCCAACATGAATAACTGGCTTCAGAACAGGAAGGGTTAGGCAATGAGATTCAGTGATGAAAGTGACCATAGATATATAAGGAACCACCTAATTTATAGCATTTTTTATGATCTGTAGCGAAAGCAAATATTTTTAGGTCACTTCTATTAGGTGGAATTATTAGGCACCAAGTGCTTAGAAACATTGGCTTTACCTTTATTTGCTTTCCATTACCATCAAGACTTTAGATCAATGCATTTGTAACAAATTACCAAAGTGACCTCAAATTTCATACTCTCATTAGACAAAGGAAACAAAGGTAATCGAGGTCGATGGGAATATAGAATTCTAAATGCAAACAGATCAGTCACGATCTTTTTGAATGGCAAATAGGCCAAATGGCTTACTCCTGTTCTTTTTTCATAAATTCAGACGCCAACCTTGCTGGCAATTTCTACATCCCAAGGATATAAAAAAAAACTATTGAAAATTAGCATGACCCCAGACACCAGCAAAATCACATCAGCAATAAAGCAGCTTAGTATAATTACAGAATTCAGAATAAATAGAAGTTTTTATATTATAGAACATAGAAACCATCGTACTGATATGAAAGTATATGGTAAAATATACTAATGCAAGTTTCAGTCAAGTTCTCTATATTCACTGGTGACAGAAGACTTAGTGAAGCTCTTCTCCACACCAGTCCCACACAGATTGTAATCAGCACACAGCCCTATCCCCTATACTTCCCCATCTTCCAACTTCAGACGAGTGGCCAACAGCAAAGCGTGGATGAAAAACAGAAACCTGGAATATTAAAATACAACCTGGCACTGTACAGAAAACAGCGTATATGAAATCCCCCAGATTCAGATGATTAGGTAAACAACACAACTTGCTTCTGTATAGAATATTTATTTTGAAATCGTAAATGGTATTATTGCATTTCTGAACATTTGTTTCCACCTTTTTATCCATTTATGGAACAAAGTGCATTGAATACAACAAGAATCTGCAAATTGCCATTTTGCCAATTAAGTTTATTTTTAATTAATATTTTATTTCATCTGTAAATAATTCTTAATATTTAAAGTGCTTTTAGGTTCAGCATTATTGCAAAACAGTTTCCGTTTCCCAGCAATACAATCTCTGGAGTGTAAACTGGATCCAGAGTCACACAAGTAAAACACTCTCTTCCGTTCAAGTTGCATTCAATTGTAGTTATATAGCAATCCACACAACATCTCAAAGCATGTTGCACCATTAAGCACTTTAGCACTATTACCGAAATGTAGGAGGTATAGCAGCTAGTTTGCGCACAACAAAATACAAGAAAAAGCAATGTCACAGAAGTGATGGAGCTTCAACTAAAGGCTTCAATATGAAGAGCTCCCCTGCTACAGGATATTTTTCTGTTCATCTGGAAGTCCAGACGGGACTTGTCTAACTACTTATCTGAATAAATGGCACCTCTGGCAGTGTAGCACTCCCAATACTGCACTGAAGTCTCAGCCTAGATTTTCTGCTCAAGTTCCTGGTGAGGGCCTTGAACTCGTATCTTTCTGGCTCAGATGAGAGTACCTCCAACTGAGCCACAGCTGACACCTAAAGGAGCCCTTTTGTTGTGAATCAGCTTAATGCATTACTTCTGGAGCACATCCTGAACAACATCTGAATTTTTCCTGCTTTTCTTTGAAAAAAAACAGTCCCCACATCAATGTTATTCCTTTCAGTCAGAAAAAAAAGTGTGTACAGCATACATCACCATTTGAGATGGTAGCACTGAACTTCAAGATTAATATACAGAGTTTAGTTTAAAATTTACATGTTTTTAAAATGCACGCTGAGTGCTTTTACCCAAAGGCAAAAAATGTAGATCTAGCATTACTAAGTCCTACAAACATTCCAGCAATAGACTTTCAATCATTAAAATGCAAAGTTGAACTTAGTTTTGGATATGAACCAAAAATGATGAAGCATAAACATTTAAGGACAATTGCCTTTGGCATCATATTACTTTCAGAAAAGCAAACTTAACTCTAAGACCACCCTGAAACCTTCAGACAAGAATCCTGTTAAAATGGTTACAATTGCTGAAACTTCTCATAGCATTTCCCAAATGACTTGCAATGAAATGTTTCAAAAGGTTACTTCCCTTCCCCCATCTGAGCAAATTCCCAGAAAACGCAAGGGAAACTTTAACTTTTTGAAGGTTTGCCAGAGCACAAGACTCTCCAGCCAAGACTAGCAATGACAGCCTGACAAAATACCCTAATACCCTGGAAACCTTTCAGCATGACAGTGACCCTTCCAGGGCTACAGTCCTGTTGCTGCAACATGTTCAATAACGTCATCTATTTTCAAAGCTTTAACTTATGATAGTTGGCAACAGCACAAGAAACCATGTACCCAAAACGATAGTTTAAAATTGGAGTCAACTAATCCTAGTAGCTCTGGGTGGCTTCTTAAATGCAACAATGACAATTAACATAGCATGACTTTTCAGTTGGCTGTCTCTTTTTGGTTTTAAATATTTCCAATTTTCAGACCAGAACTGTTAGGCAAACTAACTGGCAGCTGGTTGCATAATGGAAAACAAGCATAAACTGTACTTTGGAAGCTACAGAAGCACATTGTGTACTCAAAGGTTGTGCTCTGATCAAGACTGGCAGAGCACACACTCCCTGCATGCAAGAAGGGAAAATCATATTTAGTTTAATGTATATTTTAGATAAAATGTCCCCCATGTTTCCTATCACCACTATTTGCTAGTTCAGCACCCCCCCCTTATCTGGAAAAACTGCAGACCAAAGAAAGTCAGCTTTTGTAGCAGTCACAAAAAAAAGCATGCCAGAAGAGCGAAGGTCCAAATGAAATTTTAATCAAGCTGTTATACTTTCAGATGCAAATCACTTTCCCTTTTAGAAAGCAATCTAAGAACTTAAAACATTACCATTTTCTTCCAAGCAAAAGACTTTGAGTATATATGCAAGTGTTACTTCAAGTATTTAGTAATAATGACTCAAAATCTAATCCAATAAAGGTGAATATACACTAATTACTTGTATGAAAGATTAAACATGTTCTCATATTTTAAACATATACACAATAATAGAATGCTGCGGTATAGGCATTTCAGCCCATCATACCTGTACCAAGCTCGTTGAAAAAGCCAAATTAGTCCTACTAAACTGTTCTTTTCTCATCATCTTGCAAAGCACTCAGTAGAAGAGCTTTTCATTGCTGGTTCTTTTGACAATTACCTTAAATCTGCATCCTCTAGTTACTGACGCTACCACTATTAGTTTTTCCTTATATACTCTATCAAAACATTTTATGATTTTGAACAACTCTATTAAATTTCCCTTAACTTCTGCTGCTTGAAGGAGAAAACTTCTGGCTTCATTTAATTTCAGAATAATTTCCAGTATCGTTGTGACTAATCCTGTCAATTTAATTAAAAAACCCAAATGCTAAAAAAAATTGATGAAGCTGCTGCCTCACAAGGCCAGAGAGTTGGGTTTGATTCCTGGCTTGGATCCTATTGTGTGGAATTTGCACATTCCCCCTGTTTGCGTGGGTTTCCTCCTACAGTACAAAGATGTGTCGGTTAGGTGCATTAGCCATGTTAAATTTTCCCTCAGTATACCCGAACAGGTGCCAGAGTGTGTCAACTAGGGGATTTTCATAGGAACTTTTTTTTAAAACTTTATTTGTAAAAGTATTTAAAAATTAAATGATGCAGCTTAAATGTTGGCTTACACTCCATAAGAAACTAGCATACGTGGTACAATTAGCATCAATTCAAATGGTCTTTTAAATTCATTTTGCTGTTCTTCTCACAAATCTAACTGCTTTGTGCCACTGAAATGACCAGTAATATACACAGTAACGTTTTTAGTAAACTTTGCAAGATTTGATATTTAATTATTCCTTGACTATTAAATCACATCTACCATTCCAATGTCTTGGAAAAACCATTTATCACACTCAAGCAACACAATTCATTTAAATCACTCAAAACAACAGGGTCATCAACTTGAAACATTCACACTGTTCCTCTCACCACAGATGCTGCCTAATCTACTCAGTATTTTCAGCATTTTTTAAATTTCCAATTATTATTATTTTGATAAACTGCCTCCTAATGCTATTTCTATCATATGATGAACACCAATCTCTCTCCTTCACATCTGTGGGACCGTTCACACAAATATAGGATACTCCTCCAATACTGAAGTTATTTCACAGTAAAAAGTCTCACAACACCGGGTTAAAGTCCAACAGATTTATTTGATAGCACAAGCCACTAGCTTTCGAAGCGCTGTTCCTTTATCAGTTAAGTGTTCTTGCATTCATGTCACACAATCTGTAACCCTCATGACTTGCCTGGGCTTGCAAAATCTCACTTAACTGTCCTAGCTGGAGTCAATATACATCTCTTAAACCTGTGCTTAACCCTCTCTCCACTCACACTGTCTGTGCTTTTAAGGCTTGATTACCTGTAAAGACTCACATTCCAACCATTATTTCGTAAATTGAGTTTGTGTCTTTATATGCCTGTTTGCGAACAGAACTCCCACTTACCAGATGAAGGAGCAATGCTCCAAAAGCTAGTGGTTTGTGCTACCAAATAAACCTGTTGGATTTTAACCTGGTGTTGCGAGACCTCTTACTAATATTTACCCCAGTTCAATGCCAGCATCCGCACATCAAAGTTATTTCACACAGAACTTACCCCTTCTGTACACTACTGTACCCAGTCCACCTCCCCTCCTGTATTCAAATTCATACTACAACTAAGAAAGTTGATCTCTTTTACCATTCCACAACTTCCATTATATCCACACTTGGTTACAGCAAGTTCTGTAACCAAATTAACCACCACCTTAAATGTTCTGGCCAAGGATTGTCAGCAGACATATTTACCATATTAATACTTTATGTTATTGGGGATGGAGCACATTTAAAAAGATAATAAAAACAGCAAAATATGCTTCTGCAATAGCCCATAATGTGTCATCTCAAATTTCTCTCACCAAAATTAACAGACTTATAATCACCAATTACTTACCTAATATTGTTCAAAATGCTCTTTTCAAATACCCAAATTCAGAGGACCATATTAAAATGACATCACAGAAACAAACTATTCAGCTCCAGCCAATGATGTTTATCCCTCATACAAGCAGGGTTTCTAATTCATGTGCCTATCTGAATCCATATGCTTTTAACTACCATTTAATCTTAAATATTTACATTGTTTTTCCTTTACCATTAGCTTTTTGGTAAATTCCACAGCTTCATAACCTTCGGTTTCTCATCTTGCACTTTTCCTTGTTTTATCGATAATAGCCCCACATTTTCTAAATTTTTTATTTACACACTTCCTAGACAGCACCCCAGTGTTGATTGCTTCAACATTCTTAGAATTGAACCCCAAAATGCTCACAACACCCAAGCCATGGACATGATCTATAATTGCACTGCTGGGGTATTGTAAGTCAACATGGAATGAAAATTTTGCACGACCATAATTAAGTTTTTCCAAAATTCTGAAGAGAACACTGCAGTATGACTGTTGGCACATCCTTTCTACTTTCTGTATCTTTACATACCGGTCTTGCTTGCATCATCATAATCAATACATTTATTTGTTAGCTTTCCCTTAAAGTTGAAAATGTCTCTGTAAACTAAAACAATAATCAACTAAACCCAATGCTTTATGTCAAGACTACAGATTCTAAATACTTACAGCAGTGGACCAAAATAACGTTGAAGTTTGGACTTGTTTGACACCCAAATGGAAAAATTATTTTTGCATCATGGGCAAAGCAATTAGATTATTCTTGATCAATAACTTATTGATGCAATATGTTATTACGTTAAAATTTCCATTTTAAAACCAAAATATAAGGGTCATATTCTGTGTGTACGGTTGAATAAATTGTGGTTCTTCATTTATTTAGATCATTGACTAATGGATAGCGTAGTGTTGTATGCAGCCAGATCAGTTTCCCCATCCAATCTTTATGTCACTCCTAAATAGATTCAGATGTCCTATGTCTTTAAAAACAGCTATCGATATTTTGTGCTCCTGTTTATTTGACGGTGATCTAGCCTGCCTAAGAGCAGTTCCTTTGCACATTCTCTCCACTTCAAGTTCTTGCTTTTTTCTCTTCAGTTGTTCATCAAAGCTATCAATTTTCAATTTCAAGTCATTTAACATTATTTTGCCTTTTGTCATTTTGGTGCATATTTCTCAAAATTTCTTTCAAGCATCTTTTTCAGCAAGTTCCCCTGCCTTTTAATATGGCCAATCCAATCTTGTTGCCACCTTAATAATATTCACTCATGATCTTTCCTCTTCTACTATGCTCAGAACCTTCTTCATTTATCTTGTCTTCTCTCCAGCTGACCTGCTCCATCCTTCTCTACACTTCACAGGTCAGTTTACTTGAGGAGATATGACAAATTGACATTGCTTTTTATTATGTTATGAATTGTTTTATTTAGAAAACTGTCCTTTGTCTCAGCTGCTGTAGTTAAATTTGGCACAGTGTCAAAAGTGACCAAAATTTTCAGAGCAGCTTGTTGGATGTCAATTGGTCTGAAGTCCTCTGAATGATATAGAATCTACTGATGAAAAATAAATCAGCTTCTTTGACAGACCATCATTCTGGCAGGAAGAAGTCTCAAGGAAGAACTGAGTAATTGTAATGTTGATATAACACAGTTTGACAGGTATGTCCTTTAGATGTGTTTGCAGAATGTGTCATTTTCCATTGCTCATCTAGTTCTGATTTCTTTCATAGTAACCATTCTCTGATCAGATACTTCCCAGGTACTTAAACTGGGATACCTTTTCAAACAGGCAATAATTTATTTTAATATGGCCAATGCAATCTTGTTGCCACCTTAATGATATTCACTCATGATCTTTCCTCTTCTACTATGCTCAGAACATTCTTCATTTATCTTGTCTTCTCTCCAGCTGACCTGCTCTCTCTGCTTTCTCACCATTAATTCTTTCAATTTACAGGATTTTAATTTTTTTTACATTTTCATTCTGTAAGCTTTCGCTATTTAATTCATTCTGTCCATTGGTATCTGTAGAGCTGTGTTAGCCATGAGACTTGGCAGTCTATAAAATCTAATTTCTTTCACCAACTGACCACCTCCTTTGTCAGCTTTCTGTACTTCATTTAGTAGTTCTTCTGTCACAAATGAGGGTAAATGTATTGAAAGCAAAACAGTGAGCTAAGATGTGTAACTTTTAAAAAATTCATTTATGGTATCCGGACCTTGTTGGCTAGACTAGCACTTATTGCCCAATTCTAATTACCCTTGAGAAAGTAGACAGGAACTGCATTCTTGAACGACTGCAGTTCCTGAAGTGCAGGTACACCCTCAGTGCTGTTAAACGAGATGATCCAAGGTTTTGACCAAATGACAATATATTTCCAGATCAGGATAGAGTGTGACGTGGAGAGGATGATATTCCCAGGTACTTGCTTGCTCTTGTCCTTCTAGATGGTGGTGGTCATAGCACTAACTGGACAAGAGACAGTGTGGACAACAGTGCAGAGAACTGGAAGAACTACAAAGAGAAAGGAAGAACAAACAATGTTTATGAGAAAACAGGTAAACAGTTGTGAAGAGGAATTGATAGTAGAAGTGGTATGCTGCTTATAGAACCTGAGAAACCTGGTGAAATATATCAAAAACCTATGTGATGAAGATGGCAAGCTAATAAGAGAAGAACCAGGGAAAAATGATGATATTTCCCAGGGTAATGTTAGGATTGAATCACCTGGACTTAGAAATATTTAGAGCTATAAAAGAACTGAACAAAGGAAAGGTAGAAGGGTGTGATTGAATCCATGCAGAAATGATAGAAAACAAAAGAATTGATTAGCATGTTGTTTAGGTGCATAAGATGATGAGGATCTTACGTAGTATGAACGCATAGTCTTTCTTCCATGGGGAGGGGAATTGAAAACTAGAAGGCATGAGTTTAAGGTGATGGGGGAAAGATTTAAAAAGGGATCCAAGAGATAATCTCATTACACAGAGGGTGATTCACATGTGGAATGAGCTGCCAGAGAAAGTGGTAAATAGCAACATTTAAAAAGCATTTGGATAAGTACATGAATGGGAAAAGATTAGAGGGCTATGAGCCAAAAGCAGGCAACTGGGTCCACCAACTGGAGAGCACCATGGTCGGCATGGACTGATTTGGCTAAAAAGCCTGTTTCCATGCTGTATTTCTGTGATTCCATGATGTTGGAAGTCAATCGTTTATATCTGTGGCTCCATTGTTGCCTACTCTCTGCACACGTCAACACGCTTCATGAAATATACCCTTAATGAATATTGCACTTGTTGCTCCTTCAAGGTAATGTTCAGTGAGTAAATCTCAACCTCCTCTATGCCATTAAATGAGCCATTTGGAAGTCTAGTTTATTTCAATCTTGTATAATTGGTTTTATCATGTCTCAACACTTCCCCCAATATTGCTGTTGCTCTTTTCTCTTCACCTATTTTTATTTAGTCACCATTCCCTCCAAGCTAAAATGACTCACCCTATGCTAAAGATAGGTTTTTTTATATATCAAATGCTTTTCCCCATAACTTTTAAAATACTCACATCTGCTCAAGTCTGGAAACAATGCTCTTATAACTGGGGAGGCTCATCTAATACTTAAAGCACACAAAACATAAATAAACCAAACTGACAATCTTTTCCTCACTCCCAGTCTCCATTTACCTTCTTTCAATTTCATTTTAATGCCACTGTCCAACAGTTCTGCGCACATTGCAGAAGGTTACTTTAGTAAGCAGTTTCACGTCTCTTATGCACATCATGCTCAGAAAATAGCACGCTCAAGTGCTAACTACTAACCAGAAAGTAAAATACTATAATTGTTGACAATTTGAAATATACAGGAGATACTTAGCAGGTTAGACAGCATCTGTGGAGACAGAAACAGTTAACAATTGTCCGAATTGGAAAACATTACAGAATTATTGGTCTAGTTCCTGCTGTGCTAATGATGGTGTAGATATCAACATTTACCCTGACTGCATCATTAAGAGATCTAGCAGCTTTTGCACAACATGTGTCTAAATTGTGTGTAGAACTCTCATCTCCGGGTCAGAAGATTGTAGGTTCAACCTCACTACAGGAAATGAACTGGGCTGACATACCCAACATTGGTACCGAGGAAGTTCTGCACTATCTGGATATGCTATCTTTCAGGGGAAAGATGACACCAAAGTACCATTTTCTCTCCTGGCTGTACAAAGAAATCCCATTGTGCTATTTCAAAGGAGAGCAAAGATATTCTGGCTAAGGTTTACCCTGAATCGACATCACAGATTATCCCATTTCCAAGATTACAACAGTGTCTACACTTCAAAAGTACATTATTGGTTGTAAAATGCTTTGGGATGCCCTGAGGTTGTGAAAAGTACAATATGAGGAAGTCTTTCTCACTTTTTAAAATGATGTATAATTTTATAATTCTTTTAAAAAATAATTCTGGTCAAATTTCCCTGCCTTAATTTTTTGTAAGAACTCAGTAAGAATTTAGCAACACCAATTATTAATCCAACCGATTTATTTGATAGTAAAAAAGCAAGCTTTCAACACTCCCGTGTCTTCATCAGGCAAGTGCAGTGTTGGATTAATAATTGGTGTTGCTAAATTCTTACTGAGTTCTTACCACTCCAATCCAACGCCGGCATCTTTACATCATGATTAATTTTTTGTTCCAGTAAACTTTTGTCAGCAGTGAGAACCATCATTTCACCACAAACTCTGAGCCAATAAATTTGAGTATAGGCAGGAAGTGGGGGGAGAGTGGAGGAAAGGATAAAGGGGCAAGGTGGAAAGCATGAATTATGAAATAATAAAAATATTTATCTTTATACTAATATAATACAATTTGTCTAAACTTCCAACTTGCCAGCACTGAAATGATACACGCCAGCATGCATTCTTTTTTGGGCTAAACTACAAAATATTTATAAGAAAAAAGTGCACTCAGATATATTCAGAAATGTGGTACTTAACGTTTGTTGATGCGTTAAATTGTTTTAGGAGTTCATTCATTGAGATTTTTAGTCCTTTAAACAATCTTTTAATACATGTTGATGCAAGCTGACCCACTGACACTAATGGAGGTTATTTAGGCAAAGCTATCTGGAAATATGATAAATCTGAGAGAACTGAAGAATTGTCCAATTACTTCTTGTATGGCAATTATTAGATCGTAATGATGTGCGTAAGTATCAATCAAGCCAGCATGAAAAGCAACAGCATGTTGAATGTGATCACTTTTGAATAAATTCACACCTCATACCACGAGGAACCACAATTAAATTAGTCTTGGGACTCAAAACAATCCAAAGCCAGACAGAGCTTATTTTGAGTGCTGAATATGAATGACAAATTTACATTTGTACCATATAATTGTGACTTCATAATTTACTTAGTCTTCTCTCGTCTTTTTAAATTTGATGGAATAGACAGGTTATATTTCACGTCCAGACAATGTGTCAGAACACCCACATAGCTAATAGAATACTAGGATAAATTGTCAAAACCATAAATACAAATCAACACGCTGCCTACACTTTGGATCTCTTCATTTCTTGCACAGCTCCTTATTATCCTATAGGATTTGCAAGTGCTTTCTGCACTGTAGGATTCTATGATTAAGAAAGAAATTCACATCTAATATCTCAACAAACCCAATGACATCCAGGTCCTAACAGAAATCTAACCATTTTTGTCCTTTGAATACCTAAAACAGCTGCATCCTTTAAGTTCTTATCTTTCAGAATTTGTTGTTACCAACAATCCTCCTAAGATTCATGGCAACTTTCCATCAATTTCCTAACTTCCTTTCCCTGTCCAATGTGTTTGTATTGAATTTTGCTTCAATTTCAGCCTATCCAACTCCCCTCCTTTTAAAATTTTCCCCTCAATCCTTCACAAACTTGCCATTGTCACCTAAAGTGACATTTCTACCCATCTTTAATCACATCCCCATCTCCATTTCTTCTTCCAGCCCCTCACCACATGTTCTGAAGGAAGAATTAGGATCAGGGAGAGATGGGTTTCAGGACAGTTGGGTTTCAACAGGGATAGTTTTCTCTTATCCCTGACTTTCCTAATCTTTCACTAGATTTGCCAGTTTTGCTTGCTCTCTTTTATGCAGGAAATGACACGAGTTACTGAATGATCTAAAAGAAGCAGAGAAAAAAAAAATCAAACAAAATTTAAAAAAAATCAGATGATGATCTGGAAGGAAAAGCATAGAAAGTCGAAGGACAAAGTGTTTAACAAATCTGCAGAGATCCAAACACTGAATCAGTTGTGCTTAATGAACTACTTTGCAAATCAGTAGCTGCATTAAAATGGAAAGCATGAAAAACAAACTCCCAATGTACAGCAGGTCAAACTTTCAAAATTAAACAGGTTAAACCAGAAGAATGGATAGGTCTCCCTAAGAAGGGACCCTTGTCAATTTATACAATAATCTATTAACCAATGAAAGTCTGGGCAGATTCATATTACAGAGCTAGATCTAGCTGTTAATAAACTGGTATGAGATTAGGCTTTTAAATGAAAGATATAGATGACAAAGGAAACGTTTGCAGAATCACCATTCAAGAGAAAAGGTTTCTGGCTTAAACTTACCCCACTACAATGGGAAGCAAATGAACAGAACATCTACTCAACAAGAACCAAGTCTTAACAGAACTGCTGCATAGTTTTATGAAATTATATCACAGAAGTTACTCCCTGAGGCAAGTTACAGCTGCACTTGTGAAGTTTTGCTCAGAACCTCCCTCTCAATTTTCATTCTGGTTGGAAAAAATGGAAGGAAACATTCTTCATCTATCATTTCTGACTCCTGATCAAGGCAGGCAGCAGTCAGAACATTAGGGAATATGGTAACAGACACAAACTCCATTAAGTCTGAACAGTAAAACTATGATATAAATGTACAGTACAAAAGCAGGATTCTTACAGCATTGATGTATGATGTTCACACTCCAAAATACCAAAACTCACACCAACAACTTATGTTATATATATTTGGCAATTTAAATAATTTTCTCCCACTAGAAGCAGCCTTCCTCACCATTGCAACCATAAACTCAATTTTATCAATTAAAAGGATGAGGCAGCCCAGCTATTCTCACTGCTCTGCAGCAAGGTGCACAGAAAGAGAGGTGCCAAGTTTTCATTTTCAACCTCCAGAAGGAGCACCTGTGACTGCGAATCCCACAAAATAAAAAATCTAATACGGTCAATTTTGGGATATTTCAACTTGAGTAAAACTTTTAATCTCCAGACTTCTTTTTCCCCAAAAACTTTTTCTGCTCCTGTCTCGTAAATGTGTGGCCTCTCACCTAATTTTTAAGGTCAATTGTAGACAAAAGCAGCTATTCTCAGCCATCTAATTCTGCTTCGATTTGGTAATAACAAAGATAAAGACATGCCCAATTTTCTCCATTCCCAGTAGATTGTTGATTTTTACTTGATGGCTATGACTGCTGAGGTCAAAAACCGTGCAAATGCATATCCAAGTACTCCATAGCAACCTGGACTCAACAATCCCAAAAGGAATTCTAAATCTTATGCGTTATCAAAATGGATTTTTGAGACAAAGTATCAAAGTGCCCACGGTCCAACCATCCTCAGCTGCTTCATCATGACATTTCCTCCCTCAACAGATCAGAAATGGGGATATTCCCTGATGACTGCAATGCCAAGTTCTGTTCACATTCCTCAATAGTGAAGCCTGTGCTCACTTGCAGCAAGTCCTGAACAACGTTCAGGTTTAGGGTGTCTCATGGAAAGTAACATTCACATCATAAAAGCACCAACGAAATAACCAACAGGAGGGACTGTAACCATCTCCCATTTCAGAGAGCCAGCTGTGGCTCAGCCCCATTTCAGGGCTTAACCACAGAATACAGGCTGACATTCTTGTGCAGCACTGATGAAGCATGCATTGTTAAAGGTGCCCCCTTTCAGATGAAACATTAAAGTGAAGTCCCACCTGCCTACTCAGCTGGAGGTAAACATCCTGTGGAAGTCCATCCTTTCTTCAAGGCAATTAGGGATGAGAAATATTTGACACTCACGTTCCAAAAAAAATTAAAACTATGAAGGGCAACAGGGAAGTCATCCCCTGAATCTTGGCCAATAGTTACTCCTCAATCAAAATATCAAAAGATTAATTTGTCATTTTCACACTGCTGTTTGCAAAATAAGCTGCCGCATTTCTTACATTATTCTTACATTAATACACTTGACAAGTATAAACTGCATGTAAAACATTTGTGGTTCATCCAATGATTGCATTAAGCCCTTTTGATGATGGCAATTACCACCTTCAAACCCACATCTCAACCTAGCATAAACATCCTGGAAGTCAACATTGAAATTCTGCAGAGCTAACCAAGTACATTAGCTA
This sequence comes from Sphyrna mokarran, assembly GCA_024679065.1. Classification (NCBI taxonomy): domain Eukaryota; kingdom Metazoa; phylum Chordata; class Chondrichthyes; order Carcharhiniformes; family Carcharhinidae; genus Sphyrna; species Sphyrna mokarran. Next base: position 34,276,184 of record JAGIQG010000028.1, read on the forward strand.
TTAGAGTTGCTGAGGGGCCAGGTATTTGGCAACTCATCTCCTAACATGTCAGGAAATGAAGTGCCAAATGCCTGGCCTCTCAGCAGATCAGGAGGATGATGAAATATGCTCCATTCTCCATTTGTTCAGATGAGTACAGCTCCAACAGCACTCAAGGAGGTCATAACCAGGTCAAAGTAGTCCATCCATTACTTAAAAATCAACTCCTTCAATGCTATGTCAGCCTAAAGCACGTACCATCTCTAGAATGGGACTGAATCAGCTATCTTTTGTCTGCTGATATCCAGAATCCTCAATTTCCCTACAGGAACTGGAGCTTCAAATCTCAGGCAGGTTGCTCTGGGTGCTCCTGTTCTGAACTTTCCTTCCAGTCTCTCTCCACCCTTCAGATAACCATCCATCTTCTCTCCTCCACTCTACACACCCTTATTTTTGTTTTTACCCTCTCCACATTTTGTTCCAAAAGTTCTATCCTTTCCTAATGAGTCAAGCTGTCTGAATATCTTTTTCAACTAGCAACTGAGCCTAAGCAAAGTGATTGGATGGTATTTCCCCAAATGTCTGGTGACTGATACTCTAAGAGTTTGTGGAAATTATATCAGTGTCCCTTTCAGTACAGCCACTACAAGGTTAGTTTGCTTTACGTACAGGTCATATTATTTACATCCATCCAGGAAAAACTTGACTGGCATCACATCCACCACCTTAAATATATACTTCCTCAGCCACCAGCAAACTGATTCTGGTGTGTACCATCTACAAAATGTGCTGCATTAACTCATCAAGGCATCAAAAAAACTTTGCAAAGCCTCAATCTCTATCAAAAATACAAGGGCACCAAGAACATGGGAACATCATGTTTACAAGTTCCCCAAGTCCAACAACATTCGAACCTAGAAACATGCTGTGTTTCTTCACCACGACTAGACAAAAATCCTGGAACTCCCTTCTTAACAATAATCTGAATGTTCCTATATCACAATGACTGCAGTAGTTCAAGAAGGTTGTTCAATGCCACGTTCAAGGACAATTAAGGATATGCAATAAATGCGGACTTGTCAGTAATACCCACATCCTATGAATAAGTTAGTTAGTTGCAGTTCAAAATCAGCAATTTGATCCATTCAGACCTGCTAAGTTCAATCAAATTTAACATAGTGCATAAGTAGGAAAAGAGTCTCAAAAATCCACTGGGACTCGCAAACAATACTTAGAACAAACACATTTTCAAGGTCCGTTTTCTCCATTGGAATTTATCTAGCCAATACAATGCCCCAACAGATTTACGCTTTTGACAGCTACAATCCCAATAGTATCCAAACTTCTAATCATTCCAGAAACAGAGGGGACACTCTATCCTCAAACAGGTTGCAAGCTATGGCAGTGCATAGTTTTGTAGCTCAAACTTGTTACAAGTGGGCACTCAAAAAAAATCAATTTCAACAGATGATTGACAGTTTTGAGCATTTTAAATTAGTCTATATTTTTGGTCCAAATCAAAGTTGAAGCATTAAAACTATGAAACCATTAAGTAAATGGAGAAAAATTAGAATCCTTTCCAAAAACATCAAAACCAATTTATAAGATACTGACAGCGCCTCCAAACATAGCTATAAAATCAAATACCACAAATTTGTACAGAGCAACATCAAGGATAACAACTGATAATTTACACATTATTGCCGAGGAAAAATTTCTTTTTCCCTTATTATCACAAATGAAATTAAAACTTTTTTTTAAAAATGTCCTAAGCAGCTATGACCACAAACACCAAGCAGCACCTGTCCAAATCAACACTGCACCAAATTCACAGGCAAACACTGAAATCTCACAAGCTGTTGCATGATTACATTCTGTTTACCACATTAAATACATGACTAGTTTAATGAAAACATTAGATTCTTGAAGTTTTAGACTGCATTACTATCATCACAGCATCCAAATGTTGTACAGGGATATCACTCAAATTCCAATGGATTTTTGATGGGCGAGTGCAACAATAACAGGGTGTTGGTTGCATTTGAGTGAAAACATCTGGTACTATTTAAAGAAGCCTAGTTTCTTTCGCATTTTTGTTGAAGCCTGGTCTAAGCCATTAACCCAAAATTCAGTCAAAACATGCTATACATTGATTCACCAAAATCTTGGCCAAACACAGTGGGGAAAAAAAATTGCTGGAAATTTAAAAGAAAACAGAGTGCTGATAATAGACAGCAGTATAACAGCATGAGGATTAATTCAGGCAATATGAATCCAATCAAGCTTAATTTGGCCACTGCACAACGAGGGCAAGAGTCTCACCAGGCACCCATACACACATTCAACACTGCATCTTAAGGAATTCAAGCACATACTCAAGTTGAAATAATCAACTGACAAGTTGTCAGTTTTGCTGGCTGGTAGAAAAGAATTACAAATATAATGTATGACAATTCACAATATTCCCAAAGTTATGAACTCACTGCAAAAAGCAGCCTTCTATAAAGGCAATACTTAATTCTTTCTGCAATCCACCAGTACCGTTGCGATACAAACTGGAAAAAATCCATCAAACATGCCTTTGATTTTTATAATAAGCAGAAAAAAGCCAAGTTATTATATCACACAGTTTAGGTGAAAACTTTCTAAGCAAGTTTGAGTATATACGTAAGTTAAATCAGATAAAATTAGCACAATACTCAAAGTTTCTCTGACATTTAAAATTATTTTCTGAAATGAGCACCAAATGTGTCAATTTTGGGATCTCTTTAAATTAGAATTTTACATTAATACATGCATCTGTACTCATTGCATTCACCTAGGAATATGATCAAACTGAATGAAAGACATATTGCAAAAAATTGCAATAATTTTATGCAGCCAGATTCTCATATCTGAGATCAAGAGAATTTTCTTCTCACTTGTACGTTTTTCATAGGAACCCCCAGATCCGTTTTCAGCAGTTATCAATTAAAGCTTCCAGGAAGATAGATACAAAAATCAATGGATAGCATTTTAATCTTCATAAACATAACCAACAGGTTGAGAAAAGTGATCATTATGCATCCCTCTTACATATGCAATCTTACAAACATTTTACAAGCTGGTGGATGGAGGTGGTTTCTGCCGACCAATCTGAACAAATGGCCACTTTTTTTTTGGGACTTTGATGGGGATCTCCGAAACACAGTGCAGAAGGACATCATTCTCCTTCTACACTTACAACAATCCCACCCTATTCCCATAATCCCACATATTTACCCTGCTGATCCCCTGACATTAAGAAGGGGGAGGGGGGGGAGGGAAGAGAGAGAGAGAGAGAGAGAGAGAGAACGAGAACAAGAACAGGAGCACCCAGAGGAAACCCACACAAACACGTGAAGAACTCCACACAGACAGTCCCCCCAGGGCTAGAACTGAATCCAGGTCCCTGGTGCTGAGGCAGCAGTACTAACCACCGTGCCACAATGCCACCCTGTTGTGTATTCATCTCTTGTCCAAATGACAAGAGAAAGGAGAGAACAAATCTCAAAGTTCACATGTTTCCATTTAAAATATTCGAGTAACTGGCTACCATAAAAATTAAATGCAGAACAGAAATATACTCTTTGGAAGAGAATAGATCAGTGTTTGCATTACAATAGGTTGCGCTTTTTTGCATGCACTACACTGACAATGCTATGTAGCCTTGCCCATCCTTTCTTTACAATGACAGGCCACTTCAGAAAGCCTAAAGAGTCAATCATATGTTGTGGGGTTGATGTCATGTGTGGCCAGACCGAAAGTGGTGGCATAGTGTCTCCTTCAAAGAACCTATGTAAACCAAATACATTTTACAACAAACAGACAGTTCTCAGAAAATTCTGGAAGTACTCAGCAGGTAAGCCTGCATCTATAAAAAGCAAAATTAATATTTCAAGTTGATAACATTTTGTCAAGTTGTAACATTAACTCAATTCTCTCTCCATAGATGCTGTCAGATCTCTTACTTTCACTGTTTTCTGTTTTTATTTCAAATTTCCAGAAGCTACACTATTTTGCTTTTGAATTAGCTCCAGTGATTATTTTGTTTTGAAGTCTTTTATTGAATTCAATTTCACAAACTGACAAGATCAAGTTTAAACAGATCATAAAAGTTGCTGATTTAATAGCCTAGTTGTGACACTTGGACTACTACTGCATCTTCACAAAAGCTGGAGCATAGTGTGATGGGATAACCGTTCAATTGTTAATTTAATTAAATCAGGACATCAAATAGAAGCCAGGTGTTCACAAACGCAGGAGGGATCAATATGACAAAGCATTCTTAAGCTCTTCAATCTACCTCTTAGTAGTTGACAGGATACAGTTAAAGATCTGGAAGATGGCACAGTTTTCTAAGCCACACATTACCTTTGCCTAGCTGGCTACAGACAAAGATTGGGAAATATATTTTTTTTAAAAACAGAAACTCTATGCAGCCTCAAAGCTGAGCCTGAGGGCAAATACAGGTTAACCAGGGAGTGCCAGAATGGATTGTAACAGTCAAGTTACATCAAACAAATATTTGAGGAAATAACAGTTTGAGGGAGTGCTTATGCATGGATTTTGAGAAGGCATTAGGCAAAGCTCTGCACAACAGACTATTAACAAAGGCGAGAGCCTGTGGAATTGGAAGCAACCTTTTCATCTGGATGGGAAATTATATAGGAAATAGAACAAAGTATGGGTGATGGGTATGTATTCAAATTGGTGGGATGTTACTTGTGGTGTCACCTAAGAATCAACACTTGATATCAGCATTTCACTACTACCGGGATGGCAGTGGCAAATGGTAGTGTTACTGGACCAGTAATCCAGATACCCAAGGGAATGGCTCTGGGGATCCGAGCTTCAAATCCACCACATCAAATGGTGAAATTTGAATTCAATAAAAATCTAATGATGACCATGAAACCTTTGTCCATTGTCATAAGAACCCATTAGGGTGGAAATTTCCACCTTTACCTGGTTTGCTGTTGGTATCAATTAGCTATTACAGTAAATCATGTCAACGAACATGAAAAGTTGCAACAAAATATTGATTGATTTAATAGCAAAAACTGTGACTGATGTGTTCAATGTGTGAAAGTGTGAGATAAAATAAATGAGAATGTTCTAAATGGCCAGACTACTTAGAACTGTGGAGTAGTAATGAAATTTAGATTTCTTTAGCAAAGAAATTGCTAGTAAGTGGAATTCCAAAAAATAATATTGAAGGCTAATGGAGCCATTGCCTTTATTTCAAGAATACAAAACGAGTGGAGTTATGTTATAGCTATACAGAGCTCTATCAGGCCGCATCTAAAGTCTTGCATTCGGTTTTGGGCACCACATACCTGGAAAGACACATTGGCCTTAGTGGAGGTGTAGCATAGATTAGGCTGAAGGGGACAAATATCGGGAACAGGTTGCAAAGCCTGCATTTTCCTGATAATGGAAGATAAGATAATCTAACTGAGGTCTAATTATTTTTGATTCTATAAACTCCTCTGATAGAAACTATTTCTTCTGGTGCAGGAGTCCAGACTCAACAGCATGATACTAAAATTGAAGTTGGGCTATTCAGCAGTGATACCAGAACACATGTCTGCACGCAAAGGGAAGTGGGAAATTAGATACTCCCCCAAAACAAACTGCTGCAGCTCAAGGATCTACTGAACATCAAAATTGAAATGAATAGATCTTTTACACAACATGATGGGTAAAAATGTAATACAATTAAAGATATTTTTGAAACATTAACATTGTACCTAAGGTGAATAAAAGGTAACCAAACAGTAAACACCGTAAACTGTATACCAGAGTCACCATTGTTAAAAATCATGCAACTGAAAATTACAGTTGTGGCCAAGTTATTTTTAGTGTTCAATAGGAAATTTCTGTAATTGCAGTAATCTTCATATTGCAACAGCAATGCTCAATCCCTGAAAGTAGTGGCTAAATTAGAAAAATGTATAAAGTCAAAAGCTATTGAACAGCTCTAAAATAGTCAGCTGCAAATGCTTGATTGAAGAACAATCAAAAGCATGCTTGTTATTCTTTAACAACATTCTTTGGTAATCAAGCAGCATTAAACTATGCTTGAATTGTTTTACCGAACAATCTAAGTCAATTTACAACTCCTCCCTTCCTCACAATAAAGAGATAACTATACAATTCCTCAGGGTAATTGTAGGTTCACATTATAAATGGATATTAGGTCATGGTCTTGATATTTGGTCCACAAAGCCAATCAAACCATCAACATTACCAGCAAAACCACTTACAACCAAGCAAGGAAAGATCCAATATAATACTACTGCATCTTCCAGGATGGAAGGCAAATCCCAAGATCCGCAATGTTCAAGACAATGGTCAGTCTCTCAGCTCAAACAAACCCCCAGCTGATTTCATGACATCAAACTACATCTCTCTATTTACTTCATTTTAACACATCTGGACATGGCAGAAATGGTTCAAGGGTCAGGATTTACATGAGTACTTGTGACAGGACTACTGAAAAATGTTTCAACCTCACTCAGTCCCTTTCAACTTATTGTGCTGGTTAGTTTGGACTTTGCCTGAAAAAAAATCAACATGAAAAAGTGGAAAATATACACCAAGGAACATCAGGACAAGCCATCCTACATTTGGTGGAGTCTGCAATAGGAATTTGCTATAAGAACAAGGAAGAATTCCTTAAATAGTTAAAAAAAAATACTGAATTTCATAGGAATAATGGTATTGAAGGCTGAGCTGTAGTCAATAAATAGAAGTCTGACATAGGTGTTTTTGTTATCTAGGTGTTCCAGGGTTGAGTGCAGGGCCAGGGAAAGATGTCTGCTATGGACTGTTGCAATGGTAGGCAAACTCTAGCGAATCCAGGAGGCTGATTCGTGCCATGACTAACCTTTCAAAACATTTCATAACGATGGGTGTCAGGGCCATAGTACAATAATTAAGGCACACTGCTTAGCTTTTCTTTGTTACTGGAAGCAGATAGGGATCTCAGGCTATTGTCAAGAGAGGTTGAAGATCTCTGTGAATACCCTCTGCGCGGAATCCAAGTACTCGTCCAGGTACTCCATTGGGCCAGTCACTTACTGTAGTTTGACTTTCAAGAAGGCTGCTCTGACATCTGCAACGGTCACCTCAGATATAGATTTATCTGAGGCTTCCAGGGTGGAGGGCATGCTGTGGCTGACTTCTTGCTCAAAACGGGCATAGAACACAATGAGCTCATCAGGGAAGAAACTCATCTCCAAACTCCGTGGCCTGGGTCTCACCACCTCTCTCTACATTGGATCCCTACGTCTCAGACCACAAACTGTAAGGATAGGCAACAACAACTCATCCACAATCATCCTCACCATAGGTGCCGCACAAGGCTGTATTCTCAGTCCTCTACTATACTCCTTATACACCGATGAACGTGCAACCAACTCCCCTCAAACTTGATTTTCAAGTTTGTCGTTGACACCACCATGGTGGGTTGGCTCTCAAACAATGACGAAACAGGGTACAGGTATGAGACAGAGAATCTGGTCAATTGGTGCGATGACAATAATCTCTTCTTCAACATTAACAAAAAGGAGATTGTTATCGACTTCAGGAAGCATAGAGGAGAACATGCACCGATCTACGGCCCTCAACGGGGACAAAATATAGTCAAAAGCTTCAAGTTTTTAGGTCTCCAGATCATCAACAACCTCTCTTGATTCTCCCCCCACCCCCCACCCCTGCATGCCGACACTACAGTTAAGAAAGCCCACAAATGCCTCTACTTTCTCAAAAGACGAAGAGAATTTGGCATGTCAGCTACAAGTCTCATCAACCTTTACAGATGCATCATATAAAGCATTCTTTCTGCTTGTATCACAGCTTGGTATGGCTCCTGTTCTGCCCAAGACCACAAGAAACTATAAAGATTGTAAATGTAGCCCAATCCATCACGCTAACCAGCCTCCCATCCACTGACTGTCTACACTTCCCACTGCCTCAGCATAGCAGTCAGCATAATTAAGGACCCCACAGACCCTCGATGTTCTCTCTTTCACTTTCTACTGTTGTGAAAAAATGACGGAAGTCTGAGGTCATGTACCAATTAACTCAAAAACAGTTTCTTCCTTGCTACCATCAGACTTTTGAATAGACGTACCTCGCTTTCTCTACACCCTAGCTACGACTGTGACACTACATTCTGCACTCTCGTTTTCTTCTCTATGAATGGTATGCTTTGTCTGTATAGCACGCAACAAACAATACTTTTCACTGTATACTAATACATGTGACAATAATAAATCAAAAAATTGCCAGTTGGGGTATGAATAAGTCATTGCAAACATTTCTGTCAAACAGTGAGACATTTGCCCAATTATATCCAGTTATTTTACAAAATATTGTTCTGATTGTAGAAGTCTGACCCATGTAGAACTACAAACGTCCTTCCGTTTCTCCAAGAAACCACGTTCAGCACTTGCCAGAACTTTTGTTTCAGTTTATCAGGTCAAAAACTTTTTCACTTTGCACTGTAACATATTATATAGCCTCTCTGGCTCCACAAATCCTTTCAAAACCAAATCAGAAAATGCTAGAAAATCTCAGCAGCTCTAACAAAATCTTGGAGAGAAAATAGTGCCAACATTTAATTCAGGATGACCCTTCATCAGAGATGGAGTCACATGACTCAAAACATTGGCTCTATATCCTCTCCACAGATGATGAGAAACCTAAGATTTGCAGCATTTTCTGTTTTTGTTTTAATTCCAACATGATTTTGCTTTTATCGAAAATCAACGAAATTGATTATAGCCAACGTAATAGCATGCTTTGATTTTCAAGCTATAACTTTGGTTGCATGTGTGATCAAAATTATTGTGCTGTGCACCTCATTTTGTTGTTCTTTTTTCGCCAGTGGACAACTGTATTTCTCAAAAAGGCATTTGGTCATTCTCTCTTAGCATACATCTCCTTATACATTTCAACATGCAAACAGGCTGTTTAGCCCAACCACTCTATGCTGACCATGATGCCCTCCCAGATAGTCCCAATTGCCAGTCTTTGGTGTTCATACTATCTGTGCCTTTCATGATTTTGTACACGTAAATTACATGGTAATCAATTCTCTTGTTGCTTTCTATCATTTCTACAGGGATTCAATCACATCCTTCTATCTTTCCTGCGTTCAGTTTTTTTATAGTCTAAATATTTCAAACTCCAAGTGATTCAATCGTAAAATCACCCTAGAAAATGCCTTCTTCTTTCTCTGCTTCTTGTTCTATTATCTTGCCATCTTTGTCATACAGATCTTTGATATATTTTCATCGTTTATTCTTTATTTCCTCAGGTTCTATAAACAGCATACCACCTCGACTACCAGTTCCTCTGTTTTCTCATAAACATTGTCTATTTGTCTTCTCTCTTTGTAGTTCTTCCAATTCTCTGTACTGCTGTCCACACTCCATCTCTCTTGTCCAGTCAGTACCATGATCACCACCACCTAGAAGGTCAAGAGTAGCAAATACCAGGAACACCACCCCTTCCACATCACTCTCTATCCTGATCTGGAAGTATATTGCCATTACTTCTCTGTCACCGGGTCAAAACTCCTAACAGCACTGAGTGTACATACAGTTCAGGAACTGCAGTGGTTCAAGAAGGCAGTTTCCCACCACTTTCTCAAAGGTAATTAAAGATGGGTAATAAATGCTAATCTAGCCGACAACATCCAGATACCATAAATGAATTTTTAAAAAGTCGCACATCTTAGCTCACCGTTTTGTTTTCAATACATTTACAATGAACAGAATGAATAAATTAGTGAAAGCTTACAAAATGAAAATGTAAAGAAAATTACTAAAATCCTGAAAATTGAAGTAACGATTGGAAAGCAAAAGTTAAAATAAATTGTCACCTGTCAGACAACAATTTAAGTACCTGCGAAATATCAGAAAATGGTTACTATGAAAGAAATCAGTCAGACTAGCAATGGAAAAGAATGCACTCTCCAAACACATACCTGTCCAGCTTTGGTATCTCAACATTACAATTACTCAGTTCTTCCTTGAGACATTTTCCTGCTAAAATATTGCTGATTTTTTTATAAATAGATTCTACCTCAATGAAGTGGCTTCAGGCCAACTGACATCCAACAAGCTGTTCTGAAATGCTGCTCGCATTTGACAGCTGTGCCAAATTTCACCACAGCAGCAGAGGCAATCCACAACATTCCAAATAAAACAACCCACACCATTCTAAAATCAACTTCAATTTCCCCAAGTTAATTGATCTGTGAAATCTGGAAAAGGATTGAGCAGGTTGGCTGGAGAGAAGACAAAAGGCTCTGAACACAGTAGAGGAGAGAAGATCATCATTGAATATCAAGGTTGGATTGGCCGTACTACAAGGTAGAGGAACTTACTGAAGAAAACGCTTGAAAGAGGTTTTGAGAGATGTGGACCAAAATGGCAAAAAAGAGTAACATTAAGCAACTTGAAACTGAAAATTGGTAGCTCTGGTGAGCAACTGAAGAGAAAAATGCAAGGTGTGGAAAATAAGCAAAGGAGCTGCCTTTAGGCAGCCTAATACTACAACCACCATCAAATTAAAAACAGCTATCAATTTTTTGTACAAGACAAGAGACGTCTAAATCTAAGGACATAAGAATTGGAAGGGGAAACTGATCTGGCTGCATACAAGGCCACACAATTCATTAGTCAATAGACTAAATTTTCCTGAAGAACCATAATTTATTTAACCTCACACACAGAATATAACGCTTATACTTTGAATTTAAAAATGGAAATTTTAACACAAGGGTATATTTCTGCAATCATCAATAAAGTACTGATCAAGAATAATCTAATTGTTTTACCCATGATGCAAAAAGTTTTTCCAATGGGTTGTCTAATAAGTCCAAATTTCAAACTTACTTTGGATCTACTTCTGTAAGTACATATGGCTAACAGTGACCACAATTCTGCCTACTTTAGGATTCAGATGGAAAAGGACGCTTGTTGCCCTAGGGGCAGGGTGCTAAATTGGGGGAAGGCTAACTACGGTCGGATTAGGCAGAAACTTAGGGAAACTGAATGGGAACGGTTGTTTGAGGGTAAGTCCACGCTAGGCATGTGGGACTCTTTCAAGGGAATAATGAAAATGTTGCAAGATAAGTATGTGCCGGCCAAGAGGAAAGATGGGAAAGGTAGGATTAGAGAGCCACGGATTCCTAGGGATATTGAGGACTTGGTTAGGAAGAAAAGAGAAGCGTATGATAGGTCGAAGCAGCTGGGAACCAAGACAGCATTGAAGGAATATAGAGAGAGTAGGAGGGAACTCAAACAGAGAGTTGGAAGGGCAAAAAGGGGGCATGAAATAATTTTGGTGGATAGGATGAAGGAAAACCCAAAGGCTTTTTACTCCTATGTTAGGAATAAAAGGGTGGTTAGAGGAAAAATCGAACCTCTTAGGGACAGAGGAGGGGAACTGTGCTTAGAGCCCGAGGGAATGGCGGAGATCCTGAATGAATACTTTGCGTCGGTATTCACAAAGGAGAGGGGCGTGTTGACAGCTCCTGTCTCTGAGGGAGCTGTGGACCAGTTGAGGGAAATGTCCATACCGAGGGAGGAAGTGTTAGAGCTTCTAGGTATCATTAAAACTGATAAATGCCTGATGGCATTTATCCCAGACTGCTTAGGGAGGTGCGAGGTGAAATTGCTGGGCCTCTGATGCAAATCTTTGTCTCTTCCTTGGACAAAGGTGAGGTCCCAGAGGACTGGAGAATAGCTAATGTTGTACCATTGTTTAAAAAGGGTAGTAGGGATAACCCTGGAAATTATAGGATGGTGAGTTTGACGTCAGTGGTAAGGAAGCTGTTGGAGGGGATTCTTAGAGATAGGATGTATAAGCACTTAGAGCATTGCGATCTGATTAGGGATACGCAGCATGGATTTGTTAAGGGGAGGTCGTGCCTTACAAATCTGGTAGAATTTTTTTGAGGAGGTGACGAAATCAGTGGACGAAGGGCGAGCTGTTGATGTTGTCTATTTGGATTTTAGTAAGGTGTTTGACAAAGTCCCTCATGGGAGGTTAGTCGAGAAGGTCAAGGCAAATGGGATACAAGGGCAGGTAGCTAGATGGATAAGTAACTGGCTTGGTAATAGGAGACAGAGAGTAATAGTGGAAGGGTGTTGCTCTAGCTGGAGGTCGGTCACTAGTGGTGTGCCGCAGGGCTCGGTACTGGGGCCTCTTCTATTTGTAATATATATAAATGACTCAGAAGAGGGAGTAAGTGGAGTGATCAGCAAGTTTGCAGACGATACAAACATGGCTGGACTTGCAGATAGTGAGGAGCATTGTCAGGCGATACAGCAGGACATAGATAGGCTGGTAGCTTGGGCAGACAGATGGAATTCAATCCTGATAAACGTGAGGTGGGGGGAGGTATATGATAAAGGGTAGACCTATTAAGAGTATAGAAACGCAGAGGGACCTGGGGGTGCAGGTGAACAAGTCTCTAAAGGTGGCAGAGCAAGTGGAGAAGGTTGTGAAGAAAGCATATAGTACGCTAGCCTTTATAGGAAGGGGTATAGAGTACAAGAGCTGGCCTTTAATGTTGCAGTTGTATAAAACGCTGGTTAGGCCTCATTTGGAATACTGCGTCCAGTTCTGGTCGCCTTACTACCGGAAGGACGTGGAGATTCTGGAAAGAGTGCAGAGGAGGTTTACCAGGATGCTGCCTGGTATGGAAGGTCTGAGTTACGAGGAGAGGTTAGGCAAATTGGTACTGTTTTCCTTAGAAAGACGTAGACTTAGAGGAGATCTAATAGAGGTGTACAAGATTATGAGGGGTATAGATAGAGTAAACAGGGTTAAGCTTTTTCCTAGGGTGGACTCAAATAGCACGAGGGGTCACGGGCTTAGGGTGAGGGGGGTAAGGTATAATTTGGATGCTAGAGGGAGTTTTTTCACACAGAGGGTGGTGGGGGTATGAAATGCGCTGCCAAGTAAAGTGATGGAGGCAGGTACTCTGGAGTTATTTAAGAAATACTTAGATGGGCACATGAATAGAATGGGAATGGAGGGGTATAGAAAACTGATTTAAAATAGGGATCATGAGCCTTGGGAGTCCCTGGGAAGTGTGTAAATAGATGATGATATTGATGTACTTGTTTTTATCCTACAGGTGCTTTGGTCCACCTTGTTGTCTAACGAGGGGCATATACGCGATGGGTCGTGAGAGGGCTGCTGTTGGATCTTTTCCGAGAGTATCCTACTGCTTCACGTTGTTAGTGTGTGCTTGACCTGGACCATCTGATGGGCAACACCACAGCTCAGTGACTATCTCTGTGCTGTGCAGATACATGGATTTGGGCCTGTGTCTGTGGGAGTTTGCGCATTTTCCCCGTGCTTGCGTGGGTTTTCTCCGGGTGCTCCGGTTTCCTCCCACATCCCAAAGATGTGCTCTTAGGCTAATTGGCAAAACAAATTCTCCCTAAATTGTCTCAAATTTAGTTTTTAATCCATAGATCCATAGGTGGACAGAGATCGCGGGTAGAGATGGGAACATCGGGGTGGCGGCGCGGGCTCGTTGGGCCGAAGGGCCTGTTTCCCGTGCTGTTTTGTTCTTTGTACTCAGAGTCTTAGGATAAAACACTGGGTTTAATTATTGTTTAGAGACATTTTCAACTTGAAGGGAAAACTAACAAATAAATTATTGATTGCCTGGTCAATCTGATCAGTAAAGGTTATTTTCCTCATGATATTTTAAACGACATTCAACTTTTTTTTACTCTTTCTGGAACATGGGCATCATTGGCTGGCCAGCATTTATTGCCCAACCCAAGTTGCCCTCGAGAAGGTGGTGGTTAACTGCCTTCTTGAATTGCTGCAGTACAACTGAGTGGCTTGCTGGGCCATTTCAGACGGCAGTTGAGAGTCAATCATATTGCCGTGGCTCTGGAGTCACCTGCAGGCACGACCAGGTAAGAACACAGATTTCCTTCCCCAAAGGACATTAATGAACCAGATGCAATTTTCCAACAACTGTCAATGGTTTCATGGTCATCAGTAGACTTAATTCTAGATATTTTTTACTGAATTCAAATTCCACCAGCTGCCACGGTGGGATTTGAATACAGGTCCCCAGAACATTACCTGGGTTTCTGGATTAATAGTCAAGCGATAATACCACTAGGCCATTGCCTCCCCTTTGTATGGCATACAAGAAAGAAAATTTATTCTGCTTCCATATAGCACTTTGCACATTCTCAATTGTCCCTCACCATCAATAAATTACTTCAGAAATGTTGTTTGACGTCAGCCAGTTTGCAAATTGCAAAATACCACAAACCTCAATGATGTTACTTCATCTGCAAGTGATGCTGATTGAAAGATAAGTTAGTCATGACACAAAACAAACTCATTTGCTCTCCTTTGAAAAAAAGTTTAAGGATCTTTTACATCCACTCGAGTGTTTTTGACTCAAGATAACACCTCTGGGAAGGCAAAACTCCCTCTTGACTGCAATGAGCTGTTAGTCTCCAGATTATGCACTCAACTCAAGAGTGGAACTTCAACTTAGATGGCAGCATTCCACTGAGCAAAGACTGACCATTAAGATATATTCTGGAAAACACCACACATCTCCAATTAAGAACTGGGAAGGGCAGTCTGTTCCTCAAAGAGGAACATAATTAGGTCTCTTTCCATACTAGTCAAGCGCTCGGATATACAAGGCAAGCCAAGGAACACAACTGGTATAATTCAATGATCAATTGTTTAAGGATAGCCCTGCATCATATCAATCTCCAGAACATAAATCACCATAAGGGCAAAGAAAATATCAGGAAATTTCCCACAAAAAAAGAAAAAGTTTGGGTAAAAATATCTAGCACAAATTTAGTATTTCACTCAATGGGGAATCACAGCTGAGGAAGAAAACAAAACAGCTTTTAGCTTAAAATATTTTCTGCTTGGTAATTCAAAATGTACAATGGAGGCTCATCATGTGGAACTCCTCACTTCTTGGTTGTTTTAGAATAATCACCGAGTAAGGAACTACGTACTTTAGAACAGCTCTACCAAGTCCTGGGAGTTACCATTGACTAGAAACTTAACTAGACTAGCAATATAAATAGCTACAAGAGCAGGTCAGAGGATCTGCAGTGAATAACTTACCTTCTGAAAGTTTGTCTACCATCTACAATGCACAAGTGGATGAGTGCATCTCCAAAAACACTCAAGAAGTTCATCACTTTCCAGAACAAAGCTGTCCTTTGGTTGGCACTCAACCCACAACCTTCAATAGTCACCCCTTCCACACTGATGCATAGTGTATATCATCTCCAAGATTCACTGCAGCTACTCACAAAGACTCCTTTGGACAGCACCTTTCAAATCTGCAAACTTTACCAACTTGAAGCATAAGGGCAGCAGATGCATGTAACACCAGCAAATTCCCCTCCAAGTCACACACCATCCTGACTTGAAACAAGACCACAATTCACTGTTGCAGGGTCAAAATCCTTCTTAACAGCACTTTGGGTGCACATATACCAAATGGACTACAGCAGTCCAACATAGCTTACCACCTTCTTCTCAAGTGTAATAGAGGATGGACAATAAATGCCAGCATAGCCAGAATGCCCACATCCCATGAAAAAAATGACTGGTAACTGCTGATGATCTAGTCCAATCTTCAGCTGAATAGATACACAATACCATTTTTCCCACCCATCTCCAAAGGTGCAATATCTATGGGACAAAATCAGAATATTGGGAGGGGAATGCTTCTAAATGGGTATTAGTTAATATGTTTGGGTTGCACAAACTTCATATATCACTTCCTGGTGAGCTTTCAAACATATAATTTTATTTACAAGGCAACAAGTACACAATACAGCAGCCCTGCTCATAAAAGATTTTGTCACAAAAATTTTTAAGCTGCAAAATTTATTATCCAGCTCAACAAAAAGCTGCACCAAAAATACGCCATTCATCAACAGTCAAACTTTTTGATACTTTGATGCATAGTTCTCCCACCAAAAAGTACAATGCAATTTATTAGCACTTTCACCAGTATTGATTTATCATTAGGTACAATAGCTGCCTTCTAATTAAACTGAATTTGCATTCAAACTTAAATCATATTTCAAATAGATTAAGAAATAGGTCAAATAAGAAAACTGAACTTTTCACTTCAATCCTAACCCTTTTATTTTTAAAATGTTCTCCTTAGTCAAAATTCACAATCTATTCTACATTGCAATAGGTCAAACAAAATTTTGACACTTGCTTGGCAATTACTTTTTCCCTGAAAGTAGTGGGCAAGCACTTAATACATTTGGTCTTCATTCACATGGAAATATATGTGCCAAACTAATGTTCAACAATAGTCTTCTCTACTACAATTTCTAGATTCCTTGTTTTATTCTCTTTCTAAGATTTGTGGACAACATAATTCTATTGCAAAGATTAAAAAATAAAACATTTAACTGATTCAATTTTCCCCAGTAAATAGGTGTTTCACTACTAATTGTTAGAGTTCCATGCGTAGAATGAAGTTGGTATCAGAATCTTCATCTTGTGCTATATCAATACATGGAAATTCAATGCTGGAAATCAGAGGTATTATCAATTTTTTTAAATAACAGAACACACTGCTGTATCAAGACCGAAATCTTGGCACGCCGGCCCAGTGATTAGCACTGCTGCCTCAGTGCCAGGGACCGGCATTTGATTCCCGGCTTGGGTCACTGTCTGCAGATAGTCTGCACATTCTCCCTGTGTAGCGTGGGTTTCTTCTGGGTGCTCTGGTTTCCTCCCCCATTCCAAAGGACATACTTAGATGGTTAGATGCACTGAACATGCTAAGTTTTCCCTCAGCATACTCAAAACAGATACTAGAATGTGGCAACTGGGGATTTTCACAGTAACTTAATTGCAGTGTTAATGAAAGCCTACTTGTGTCACTGATAAACTCAAAAACTTAAGTCCATAACTACTGAATCTGCTTCCATTGCCAGTCCAGTTCATATATTTGAAAAATTCTCAAATCCCCTCTGTTCCTTTGCCAATCATCTTGAAGCTGTGTTCTCTAATTACTGATCCCTTTGTTGATCAAAGAAACAAACATTCAGCAATATAATAGTGATCCCTCAAACTAATTACCAATTGGGAATGCAGCACTGAACTTATATATAGTAAAAAAATTAACAGCAAAAAAAAGTATCAAGCAGCTCACTGCATTGATTACAATTCTATCCAATACTTCTTTGCACATTAAATTAAATTCATTACACATGGCTACTATACGTGTAGTTTCATAGACAAGCTTTTTTAAAATATTAAATGCATACTAATACTTTGGTCAAGTACCACTTCTGAAGCCTAGTGCCCCTAGAATATATACTCCCAATCTACAGCAGCATCATAAACTTTGAAACAATGGAAGTCAGAAAACAGCTTTTTGGCACATGTGGCCTACAGATAGAAATAAATATGCAAAATTATGACCTCCCCTTAATGGAGTTGATAAAGACACACTCTGTAGGATCATGGAGCCAAATAAGCCTAATGCCCTAATGCTCTCAAGTTCAATCCCTGATTCATGTTTAATCTACCACAGCAGCTGTGATGCAACAACTGGGGGAAAGAGCAAAAGACTTGATTAAGTTTTATTCATCCCATGCATCAGGCTTGCCTGTGATGCTTTTTGCAGAAAACAGCTGGCCAATACAGTGTAAGTTCACACATAAGGAACAGGACAAGATATAGAAGGCTTCCATCATTTGTCAAAGCACAAGAGTCACCTACTTTAAAGTGGGGAAAAACTGGCTGAGATAAATTAATGTTAACTTTAAACTGAACTAGTGCTTTTAAATAAAACCAGTCTGCATAAAACTGAAACTTGGTATTGCTCTCACAATAATTCTTATGTAACATCATAGTTGAACCAAGACAGATGTAAACAAGAATAAAAAGGAGAAACTAGGTATTTCAAATTCTAGATAGTAATGCACAACATCACATTTTGAACCTGTGACCATTCATACCTAATCTTCAACAACAAAACTATGGAAACTCTGCATACATTTTGAAATTAAACTTCTCCAGATTTTGCACTTTTTGGCATCAAGCTTTTCCAATCTACACAACATATCCCCAAGCTCAACCAAGACATCATGAGTAAGGCTCCAAGGAAACAACACTGAGTTGGACACTGCAAACTGAACCACATATCAACAACTTGAATTTAAAAAGGTAATGTAACAAAACATCCAATACAAGATGATATTAGAGCAGATAAACAAGCTTGCTCAAAGAGGTAGGATTTTAAGGAGAAGTGAAGAGGTTTAGCAAGGGATATCAGGGCTTAGGATCTAGCAGCTATAAATGATGAGACATTGAGATCAATGATGCTCACAAGGTCTGAATTGAAGGAATATAAATATGAGGGCAGTACAGCTGAAGACAGTAACAAAATCAGCAGCTGAAGTTATTGAGAAGAATGAGAATTTTAAAAATCAAGGCCTTTTTTTAACTGGGAGTCAATGGTAGCCAGTGTTTGTTGGGCCATGGGCATTAGTTGCATAGATCACACCAAGTTTATGATGGGTAGTTTTTTTAAAGTTTATTTATTAATCACAAGTAGACTTACATTAACACTGCAGCAAAGTTACTGTGAAAATCCCCTAGTCTCCACACTCCAGCGCCTGTTCAAGCACACTGAGGGAGAATTTAGAATGGTCAATATACCTAATCACAAAATCATTTGGACTGTGGGAAGAAACTTACAGACTATGCATAGACAGCAACCCAAGCCAGGAATTGAACCTGGGTCCCTGACACTGTGAGGTAGCAGTGCTAACTAACGTGCCACCATGAGAGTCTAAACAGGAATGCTTTGAAAAGGTCAAATCCACAAGTAACAAAGGAATGAGATGATGAGCTAAGGCAGGGGAATTCAGGTGATGTAATGGAGATGGAAACAGATCAATTTGGTGACAGTGTGGATGCGGTCATGAGCCTCAGACTATTCAGGAATGGAGTCTGCTGCTTGAGAACTCAGTTTACGACGGAGTCCAGAGACATGCTTCAATCTTCCAAATATATAATTGGAGATTATTTTCATCTATGCAGTATGAGGTGTCAGACTAGTAATCTGTCAGTTTAAAGGCAATGGAGATACCAAGAGAGATATGATGAGATAGAGTTAAGTGCCACTGGCATGTGCAGGAAAAACTTGACAGCATTTTCAGATGGCATTACTATGAAGAAACTTGTGCCTAAAGAATAGGAGTGAGCCAAGATTGGATTCTCAAAAGACCATAATAGACCAAATAGTCATTAGGTCTATCAAGCCTACCCTGCCATTCAATCACCTCAACTACACAACCTTTGATCGTCTTATCAATCAAAAACCTCTATCTTAAATATACTCAATGACCTGGCCCCCACAGCGTTCTGTGACAATGAGTTCCACAGATTCACCTTCTAAGGAAAACAAAGAACAAAGAACAAAACAGCACGGGAAACAGGCCCCTCGGCCTAACGAGCCCGCGCCGCCACCTCGATGTTCCCACTTCTATCCATGATCCCTGTCTATGTTTATAGATCTATGCATTGGAACCAAATTTGAGAGGCAATTTAGGGAGAATTTGTTCTGCCAATCAGCCTAAGAGCACATCTTTGGGGTGTGGGAGGAAACCGAAGCACCTGGAGAAAACCCACGTAAGCACAGGGAGAATGCGCAAACTCCCACAGACACAGGCCCAAATCCATGTATCTGCACAGCACAGTGATAGTCACTGAGCTGTCATGTTGCCCATCAGATGGTCAACACCTCCCTCATCTCAATGCTAAAGGGCTGTCCTTTTAATCTGAGGCTGTGCCCTCAGATCCTAGTCTCTCGTACTAATGTAAACATCTTCTCCATATCCAATCTATCCAGGCCTTTCAGTATTCTTTTAAGTTTCAATACTGTAGGTTTTTTGCACATGTGGATGACTTCCAACTCTATCTCATCACATCTCTCTTGGCATCCTCATTACCTTTAAACTGACAGATTGCTAGTCTGACACCTCATACTGCATGGATGGAAACCATCTTCAACCATAAATTAGAAGACCGAAGCGTATTTTTTGACCCCACAATGAACTCAGTTCCCAAGCAGCAAACTCCATTCGTTTTCCTGATGAATAATCTGAAGTTTCGAACCACACATCCACGCTATCACTAAATTGACCTGTTTTCACCTCCATAACATTGCGTGAATACCCCTGCCTTAGTTCATCCTTCTAAACTTCATTGAGTACAGACCCAGAATTCTCAAACACCAGAGATATCAGTCCAGAAACAGGAAGGAAAGCCATTTCAAGGGATCCTCTGGCTATGACTAGGTGGGTAACCAGACGTATGCAGTCCCATCCTGCTTGATGATGGTAGATGGTGGGGAAATGATGTGGTCAACATTGTTAAAGACACTCACCAAGAAGGAACATATACCTTTGTCATAGTCACATAAGGTGTCATTTCCTACTAGGGGAATGGCCAGGACGAGGAAGTAATAACTTTAATGACGATGATATCAAAGTTGAACAGTGAGGATCTAGTTGGTCAGATAGGTAACTGCAGAAATGCCACGCTGAATGTGGGTCAAGGTTACCACAGATCTTGCAAATGCTACTCTAAGTGAATTGGGAGCACTTTCTTCTCAGGGTGACACAGAAGGAAGTGAGGCTGGAAGATGTGGATGTAAAATGACATAATTAATTGATCAGAGGCTGCCTTTTCTGTAACTGCCACTGAGAAAAGCAAGACCACGTGAGATGGCAAAGTTAAGGCTTGGCCATGAATATGGGTTGAGGAATTTATTCAGAGAGACAGATTATGGGAGGATAGGAAAGCAGCAAACTCAGAAAAGACATAACATGAGATGTCAAAATCATCAATGAAGCCACTTAGTGCAGAAGCCAAGGCAAGAGGAGATAAAGTTTCCTCCATGAGAAAATTTATGATGCCTGAGTAGTTGGCAGAGAGCGAGGATTTTAAGCAGTGGGGTGGAGCAAGGGGAGATATTCAAAACAGGAGAAAATGCCAGTGAATTAGGGTCAAACTAGGGTGTGATTCGGTGGACCACCACCACCACCAGTCCCAGCAAGGCAGAAGGGCTAGCCAGGTAAGGGGAAGATGTCATCAACCCTCAACCAGATTTCTATTAAGATCATAACGGTGATATAATCATTCACAATTAGCTCATAGACATTTCATGGAGGAAATTTGTTCTTCCATAGCGTCAGAGGTTTACAGCAAGGAAACGGGCCCTTTGGCCCAACTTGTCCATACCACCCTTTTTTTAAGCTTCTAAGCTAATCCCAATTGCCTGCATTTAGCCCATATCCCTCTGTACCCATCTTTCTCATTTAGCTGTCTAAATGCTTTTTAGAAGACAAAAAATCCAGAGGCTTGGAAACAGATAACTTTTTTTTCATTTAGAAACAGAGGTTCCTTTGCAATGCAAACTAAGGGTAGAGATACATGAAATAAAAGGTGAATTCATGCACATTGAGAAGTACTATCAAGCAAGACCAAATCAGCCTCCATAAGCTCTCTGGTCCAATTTGAAAACTGCAGTAAAAAAAAACAAGCCAAAAGGCACAATAACATTTAACAGTTTTATTATAAATGTCAAGAACTTAAGCTGTTACAAATGAAGACCCTTCAGTAGCTCAACTGAAATCATACAGTAGAAGAGTTCAATATTTGTAATTACCCTCCCTTGTCTTCTATTAACTTCCCCACCCTGGATTATTTCTATATTTTGCCAAATTGTCATTGCACAGCTGTGTTTTGTGATCAAAGGATTAAACAACGCATCAGTATGGAACACTTTCACTAACACAGCTTTGGTTTCTTTGCTGCAACGCTGGTCTTAACCTTCAAAAATGAAACTGCTTAAAGAGAGCTTCTATCACTCAACCACCCAAAAGCGTATTTAATTTCAGTTGTGGAAAAAATAAAAATATTACTCAGTGGTTAGTAAAACTGGTACCAGACATTTTAAAATAAGAATATGGAAATTTAAAGATGTTTGGTGTTAATTTTTTACTCCAGGGACCAGCAGAAAACTCAATTCAAGCCAGTTACTGCAAGCTGCATTCACATTAGGGTGTGGGCAAGTGAACAGAATTGCATGTACAAAAAAAATTACACATATACACACAAATTAAAACTGAATGCATTCAAATCACAAACGGGAGAATATTTTTTCCTAACACCAATTACTAACTGAATGTATGAAAAAATTTAAGCTAAAATAGTAATCCTGATTAATACAGAAATTGTGCGACAACCTTAACACCATGTGCAAGCATAACCAAACATACCAAATAAAGCTAAATATGACTTTATCAAATTTTTCATTTAACACTTCTCAAGATTTGAATATACCAGATAAAAGAATGGTACCTGTGTGGCACATCAGTCAGCACCAAGTACATTATTTACTCGGAAGTCTGCATCAGATATGCGTCTGCATGCTTTATGACTGTTAAGAGGTAGCACACTATCTAGCAAGATTGAATTGCTTTACTGCGTTCTCAAATCACTATTTAGCAGGAAACGACTGTTGGATTTCTGAGCATGCCCAACATCAGCTGTGGGATTGGGGGATCAGTTATCTGGCCGAGAAACCACATCCCAAACCAAGGCCTAAAACTACAGCCTTGAACTTGATGCAACAAAATAAAGCTTTTCGTAAATTGCCACTTAACTGAATAAGCTTAAGGAAGCTGTTTTATTAAGACCTGTAAACTATGTTACAGTAAAACATCTAAAAACCACACACGTAACTCATTCTAAAAAATGAGACAAGAACAATTGTTCTACTTTACTCATTTCATATTTTTAAATTAATACAACATTATTTACCACAACATGCTACGGGCAATTTAACATTGAAAAGTTCATTCAAACCAACAGATCATAAACAAACATCCCTGTGCATCCTGACAAAAAATTGGCATTTAAACCCAAACCACACTAACATATTCATTCATTATCCCCATTAGCACAATGATTTATTCAATATCACAGCAAATCACTGAATCATTTTCTAATACCATGTCCTTGGCTGAACATCAAGCCCCTTCACAAATCAAATCTTACAATTTAAAATGCAACTGGCCTAATACACACCATTTTGTTTCAAGTCACATTGCATTTTACAAAGCAACATTCTTTTCCCTCTTTGCCCCCCCTCCCCCTCCCCCAGAACTTCACTGTCAATTAAAACAAGTACTTTCTTCTATAAGCATATGGTCTTCTATAATCAATACAATGTGAAAAGATGCACCATGAAACGAGATTGCACCATATTACAAATTAAATATGAACAAGTCGAAGAGGCCCTCACTACCCACTAGCTATCTGACTGGACTTCACCCCAGTGGTACAACAATCTCTCCATTTTGTAACAGGGCTTTTGTTTCAAGCCCGGAAGTGTTAAAAAAAAAGCAGCCGTTTACACCGGTTAAAAAAATAAGCGATGAAAACGGCAAGCTCCAGATCCCGAATTCAGGGAGAGGCCAGAGGTACAATCTGAGTCGGAATATCAAATATGCTCCATACTGTAAAGTCGCTGCACAAAACAAGTAACTGTGTCCATGGGTTCTCCATTTGTCAAGAATTTTCTTTTGAAAAAAAGGGTTAAAAAAACCCATCAATCTGTGTAAAGCACTAGGTTTAAATTAGACCTGGGGGCCTGCAGATTTTAATGGAGAGCTGCAGAATGACTACTACTGCAGTGGAGTTGGTGTCTCTCTGTAACCGGCATTTTCTGAAGACGTGTCACACACATGTACACAGTCCCTAATCTACTCCCACCAAGCTTTTTTTCTAAACAATCTTTCGAGAGAGAGCAAAAAAAATCTTGACAAGAAAAATTTTTTTTTATAAAAAGGAAATAGAAGTCAGACACAAAAAACGTATGAACAGAAAAATAAAGAGAGCAAACCCACTCTGAAACAGAAAGTCTTCAATCACATCAGATTCCCTTTCCTATTGGGTTTTGTCTCATTCCAAAAAAAAGTAACAGCCTGTGACTTGTGTCTCACACCCTGAAATGAAGACAGATGTTTCTAGATGTGTTACTAGCCCTTTTAAAATTGGGAGTTGGGGAGGCAGGGGGGACGGGGTAGTTTCAAAAATAAAGAAAAATCGAAACAAGATTACTCCCTGTTCGTCGTTTAGAGCTTATTTTCACCCCCCTTCCACATTTCAGTCACCATCCTCTTAAGTCCAACCCCAACACAAAGCAATTTCTTTCAGAAACACTGAACAGTAAATTCAATTTCTTTTTTTTAGAAGAGAGGCTTTAATTAAAAAAAACCTTGAACCCATCCACACTTGCAACAAGTGCCCAAAACCCAACAGATCTTAAAAAAGATTTTACTCCTAACCCCGAGTAACCTACAAGTGACAACGTTACCCACCCAAACCCTGAAGAAAATTGAACCAACAATAATTTTAGAAGATAAGGTTTAAGAATATCCCCTCAAAGTTACTATATTTTTTGGATTTTCTTTATATATATATATATACACATATATCGATCAATTGAATGTTTCCCAAAAAGTGAAGGATACGAAGCAGGCTGTTGTAGTCCTCTTATTACAGGCTGTGGTTTGGCTTTCTGTGGTAAGCTCATTTCAGGCTGAGGAAGACAAAAAAAAAGAGGAAAAAGCAGGCGGATTTTTTGTTGTATAGAGAGAGAGACAGAGAGATGTACCTCAGGGTGTCCTCCCTCAGAAGGACGTTTCCCACGTGAGTTTACCTGCAAATCACAAAAATAATAGCATTGGTAGATGGCCCAGAGTGTGAACTAGCAGCGGGGCTCGTCCTTTGAGTGAAAGAGTCAAGCTTTGGGACGGATGCAAGCGATTTTTTTACACACAAACCAACATGGCGAACCAAGCCGCTCTCAGTCCGAGAAGACGGACGCCCGGCGGCCTTCGGCAACCTCCGGAAAACTTCGACGCCGGTTGCTCGGCAACTTCCGGAGAGCCTCGGCGCTCTCCCCTTCGGCTCTTTCCGGAATCTCCACAGCAGGGTCACCCTCCAGAGGCAAAGTGGTGTTTGGGGCAAGCACACAGCTCCCTGTCACACTTAACACACACACACAGTGCCTTAAATGAGGGGATTTTCACAGTAACTCCATTTGCAATGTTAATATAAGTCTGCTTGTGACACAAAAAAAATGAATAAATCAATAAATCGATCAAGAAGTCTGAGGTCAGGTACCAACCAACTCAAGAACTTCTTCCCTGCTGTCACCATACTACCTCGGAAAAGCAGCCAGCATAATTAAGGACCCAGACATTCTCTTTTCCACCTTCTTCCTTCTGGAAAAAGTCTAAGGTCACATACCAAGCAACTCAAGAAGATCTTCTTCCCTGCTGCCATCAGAGTTTTGAATGGACCTATTCATACTACCTCGGGAAAGCAGCCAACATAATTAAGGACACTGGACATTCTCTTTTCCACCTTCTTCCTTTGGCAAAACATTTGAGGTCACGTACCAATCAGACTCAAGAACAGCTTTTTCTCTGCTGCTGTCAGACTTTTGAATGGACTTTCCTTGCATTAAGTTGATCAGTTTAATCCGGGATAGTTAGTACGGTTTCATGAGAGGTAAGTCCTGTCTCACAAATTTGATTGAATTCTTTGAGGAGGTAACTAAGTGTGTGGGTGAAGGTAGAGCAGTTGAAGTCACATACATGGATTTTAATAAGGCATTTAATAAGGTTCCCCATGGTAGGCTCATGAGGAAGATAAAGAGATGTGGGATATAAGGAAATTTGGCTAATGGGATAAGTAACTGGCTATCTCATAGAACTCATGATTTGGAGATGCCAGCGTTGAACTGGGGTAAACACAATAAGAAATCTGACAACACTAAGTTTAAGTCCAACCAATTAATTTGATAGTAAATTCACAAGCTTTTGGAGTCTGCCCTTCATCAAGTGAATGAAGAGTTCTGGCTTCAGACACAGCATATAACAGCACAGATAGTTTACAGGTTACTGATTAGAGTGCAAGTCTTTACAACTAACGTGTTATTCAAGTCTTAAAGATGCCGACAATGTGAGTGGAGGATAATGGAGGTTCATAAGATGATGAGAGGGATTGATAGAGTGGACGTGCAGAGACTATTTCCTCGCGTGGATGTAGCTGTTACGACAGGGCATAATTATAAGATTCATGGTGGGAGATGTAGGAAGGATATCTGAGATAGATTCTTCACTCAGGGAATGGTTGAGGTGTGGAATAGACTCCCTGTTGTGATAGTGGAGTCGGTCACTTTAGGAACTTTCAAGCGGTTATTGGATAGGCACATAGAGAACACAGGAATTATAGGAAGTGGGACAACTTGAGCTTGGGATTGGACATAGCTCGGTACAACATTGAGAGCTGAAGGGCCTGTACTGTGCTGTAATGTTCTATGTTTCCCTACACCTTAGTTATGACTGTAACACGACAATCTGCACTCTCTTTTTCTACGAACAATATGTTTTGTCTGTATAGTGTGCAAGAAACAATACTTTTCACTGTATGTTAATACATGTGACAATCATAATTCAAATCAAATCAAATATTAAGTTGATCTTTTTCTATACCCTAGCTACATTCTGCACCCTCTCTCTTCCTTCTCTATGAATGGTATATTTTGTCTGTATAGCGTGCAAGAAAGAATATTTTTCCCTATATACTAATACATATAGCAATAATAAATCAAATCAAATCAAAAACAAATCAAATCATGAACACAGTCATGATTCTCAATAAAGCAGTAGCAGGAAAATTTTAAGTTTAAGTTTATTCATTTGTTGGTGTCACAAGTAGACTTACATTAATACTGCAATGAAGTTACTATGAAAATCGTCTAGTCACCACACTCCGACCGACGCCTGTTTGACTACACTGAGGAAGAATTTAGCCATAGGTCATGCACCTTACCAGCACATCTTTCAAACTGTGGGAGGAAACCAGAGCACAGGGAGGAAACCCATGCTGACACAAGGAGAACATTCAGGCTCCACACAAACAGTGACCTAAGCCAAGAATCGAACCCGAGTTCCTGACACTGTGAGGCAGTAGTGCTAACCACTAAATGTCAGCATTCAACAAGGAAATAACTTGGAATTGTGTGCTGTAAAACTGTTTGAGACATGTAGTGGGTGTGAAAATTACAGAATTGTAGAATCCCTACAGTGCGGAAGGAAGCCATTCAGCCCATCGAGTCTGCACCGACCACAATTCCACCCAGGTCCTATCCGCATAATCCCATGTTACACTAGCTAGATCCCCTGACACTAAGGGACAATTTAGCATGCCAATCTATCTAACCCACATATTTTAGGATTACGAAAGTGTCTATATAAATAGAACATAGAACATGGATTTGGTGCTGGGCAATGAGCCAGACCAGGTGTTAGGCTTGGAGGTTGGTGAACATTTTGGTGATAGTGACCGCAATTCGGTTAGGTTCACCTTAGTGATGGATAGGGATAGGCATGAAGCTGGGGGCAGTAGTTATAGCTGGGGGAAGGGTAATTATGAGGCCATCAGGAGAGAATTAGGGTGCATAGATTGGACTAGGAAGCTACAGGGACTGGGAACATCTGGAATGTGGAGCTTATTCAAGGAGCAGCTGCTGCGGGTCCTTGATAAGTATGTCCCTGTCAGGCAAGGAGGAAATGGTCGAGTAAGAGAACCTTGGTGTACGAAAAAAGTTGATTTGCTGGTTAAAAGGAAAAAGGAGGCTTATGTCAGGATGAGGCTTGAAGGCTCGGTTAGTGCAATGGATAGCTATAGATTAGCCAGGAGGGAGCTAAAGAGTGAATTGAGGAGAGCAAAGAGAGGACACGAGAAGACTTTGGCTGATAGGATTAGGGAGAATCCTAAAGCTTTCTTTAGATATGTTAAGAATAGAAAATTGATTAGGGCAAGATTAGGGCCAGTCATAGACAGCAGTGGGAAGTTGTGCGTAGAGCCTGAGGAAATTGGAGAGGTACTGAATAAAATTTCTCTTCGGTATTCACGCAGGGTGATGTAAATGTAGTTATGGAGAACACTGAGGTACAGGGTAGCAAACTGGAAGGTATCGAAGTAGATAGGGAGGATGTGCTAGATATTCTCGAGGGTTTGAAGTTGGATAAGTCCCCTGGGCCGGACGGGATTTACCCTAGGATTTGTGGAGGCAAGAGAGGAGATTGCAGAGCCTCTGGCTCTGATCTTCAGGTCGTCGTTGGTTACGGGTGTGGTTCCGGAGGACTGGAGGATAGCGAATGTGGTCCCGTTGTTCAAGAAGGGGAAGAGAGACCTTCCAGGGAATTATAGGCCAGTGAGTCTTACTTCTGTTGTGGGCAAAGTATTGGAGAGAATTATTAGGGATAGGATTTATAGTTATTTAGAGAGAAATGAATTGATTGGGGATAGTCAGCATGGTTTTGTGAAGGGTAGGTCGTGCCTTACTAACCTCATTGAGTTTTTTGAAAAAGTGACCAAAGAGGTGGATGGGGGTAAGGCGGTTGATGTGGTATATATGGACTTTAGTAAGGCGTTTGATAAGGTGGCCCATGGAAGACTTCTGCAGAAAATGCAGATGTATGGGATAGAGGGTGATTTAGCTAATTGGGTTAGGAATTGGCTAGCAGATAGAAGACAGAGGGTGGTGGTTGATGGGAGATATTCATCTTGGAGTTCGGTGACAAGTGGTGTACCTCAGGGGTCTGTTTTGGGGCCCCTGCTGTTTGTAATTTTTATAAATGATCTGGATGAGGGTATTGAAGGATGGATTAGTAAATTTGCAGATGACACTAAAGTCGGTGGAGTGGTAGATAGTGAAGAGGGGTGTTATAGTTTGCAGAGGGACTTGGACAAGTTGCAGAGCTGGGCCGAGAGGTGGCAAATGGAGTTTAATGTGGAAAAGTGTGAGGTAATGCACTATGGCAGAAATAATAAATGTGTAGAGTATAGGGCAAATGGTAGGATTCTTAGTAGTCTAGATGAACAGAGGGATCTTGGTGTGTATGTGCGTAGATCCCTGAAAGTAGGCAGTCAAGTCGAGAAGGTTGTTAAGAAGGCATATGGAGTCTTAGCTTTTATTGGTAGGGGGATTGAATTTCGGAGCCGCAACGTCATGTTGCAACTGTACAAAACTCTAGTGCGGCCGCACTTGGAGTATTGTGTGCAGTTCTGGTCCCCACATTATAAGAAAGATGTGGAGGCATTGGAGAGGGTACAGAGGAGGTTTACCAGGATGTTGCCTGGTATGGAGGGCAGGTCTTATGAAGAGAGGCTGAGGGATTTGAGGTTGTTTTCGTTAGAAAGGAGGCGGCTAAGAGGGGACCTTATCGAAACATATAAGATGATTAGAGGTTTAGATAGGGTGGACAGTGATAGCCTTTTTCCTAGGATGGAGAAAGCTAGCACGAGGGGACACAGCTTTAAATTAAGGGGTGATAGTTATAGGACGGATATCAGAGGCAGGTTCTTTACCCAAAGGGTGGTTCGGGAGTGGAATGCCCTGCCTGCAGCAGTTGTAGATGCGCCAAGTTTGGTGGCGTTTAAGAGGTTAGTTGATAAGTATATGGAAGAGAAGGGAATGGTTTAGTTTGGAGGGGCATTGCTTTTTATATTGGTCGGCGCAACATCGAAGGCCGAAGGGCCTGTTCTGTGCTGTAATGTTCTATGTTCTATGTTCTATGGGAACAGAAGTAGGCTTTTCAACCCATTGAACCTACTTTGCCATTCAACCGGATCATCTACTACAAATGGCTAATCAACTACTCCAAAGTCATTTCTGCATGATCTCCAAAAATGAGAATTTCAAGTTTCTAGGTGTTCAGATCACAATCTGTCCTCGTCCCTGAGAGTTAAGAAAGCCCACCAATGCCTCTACTTTCTCAGGAGGCTAGGGAAATTCAGCATGTCCATTACGACAATTTTTACAGATGCACCATAGAAAACATCTTTGGTATGCCTCCTGCTCTGACCAAGACTGCAATAAACTACAAAATGTTACGAATGTAGCCCAGTCCGTTACGCAAACCAACTTCCCATCCATTGACTTTGTCTACACTTTCTGCTGCCTTGGGAAAGCAGCCAGCATAATCATGGACACAACACACCCCAGGCATACTCTCTTCCACCTTCTTCCGTCGGGAAAAAGGTACAAAAGTCTGAGGTCACATATCAAGAACAGCTTCTAGCCTGCTGCCTTCAGATTTCTGAATGGACCTACGTTATATTAAGCTGATCTTCTTCTTCACCCTATTTGTAACTGTTGACTACATTCTGCACCCTCTTCTTTCCTTCTTCCTATGTACTAGAGAGAAATGATACTTTTTACTGTATCCCAATAAATGTAACAATAATAAATCAAATCAATTAAAATAATCAAATCAGATCAAGCAAAGTAGTGGCAAGAATGGCAAGCTCACATTCAAGTAGGAAATAACTTGAAATTGTGTTGTGTAAAACTGTTTGAGACAGCCAGTGGGCATGAAAATGTGTATACATATAAGAGATGGGACACAGGAACACAGAGGAATTGGAATAAGCCTTTCTGCCCATCAAGCCTACTCTGCTATTCAACTAAATTATTACTAATCATCTATTCTAATGCCACATTCCCTCATGATCCCCAAATCCATTGATGTCATTAGTATCCAAAAATCTATCAATTGTCTTGAATATGCTGAATGATTGAGGTTCCATATCCCTCTAGGGTAGAGAATTCCAAAGAATCACCATCCTCTGAATGAAGAAATTCCTCCTCACCTCAATCTCAAATGGCCTGCTGTCTGAGACTGTGTCTCCTGGTTCCAGATCTGTCAGCCAGGAGAAACATCTATCTACATCTATGCTGTAACCATTCTGTTTTTATTGGAAATTTTAGTTGTTTTGGAAGCATTTACATAGAACCTTCCATGTCCCACAGTGGTGGCTGTAATATGAGAAATGCAGAGGTCAACCCATGCAGAGCAAGACCTTATAAACAGCAATATGACAATGATCGGACAATCTATTTCAGTGATGTCGACTGAGGCATAAATATTGGTTAGGTGAGAATTTTTCATTATAGTATTATGTATTTGCTTCTTTTAGTGAACATATTCATCCTATGCATGCAAGGCCAGTATCTATTTCAGGTCCCATGCTGTGCTTGAGAAGTTACAGATCTTGTGATAAATGTATTCTTCCACTGCTGTTAAATAGAAAGTTCTTAAGATTTTGATCTCGCAACAGTAAAGGAATAAAAGCAAAATACTGGGGATACCAGAAATCTGGTATAAGAGCAGAAAGTGCTGGAAATATTCCATGGATCTGGCAGCATCCACAGAGAGAGAAAAACAGAGTTAACACTAAGGGTCATATTTTAGCATTTTGATTCTAAGTGCTGGGTGGATTTGAAACTGGGAGTGTTTCAGATCCGACTTTTAGACCGTTCTCAGATGCCCCCATGCACACTCTGCCTGAAAAAGTATCAATGATTCTGAATCGCACTGCGGAAGCTTGTGGGTGGGTTTAATACATCAGAAACCCTGAAGCTCTGATTAGCTGCGCATGTGCAGAAACAAAAAATGAGAGAATGCAACTCCCCTGCCACATCCCTCCTGGTAAGAAGTCTCATAACATCAGGCTGAAGTCCAATAAGTTTATTTGATAGTAAACTACAAGCTTTTGGGGTTTGCCCCTTCGCCAGGTGAGTGGAGAGTTCTGGTTTCAGACAAAGCATATAATAGCACACACAGTTTACCCAGTTTACACACTGTTATATGCTCTGTCTGAGACCAGAACTCTCCACTCACCTGACGAGGGGCAAACCCCGAAAGCTTGTGGGTTTAATATCAAATAAACTGGTTGGACTTTAACCTGGTGTTCTGAGACTTCGTACTGTGTTTACCCCAGTCCAATGCCGGCATCTCCACATCATGACATCCCTCCAGGCCAGATAATGCCTCCCCCTGGCCCCACAGACATTGTCCCACACCCACAACATTACTGACTCCCTTATCTCACCACCCCTCTGCCATCTAAACCAATTGTGGGCAGGGTGACAGTGGATCCCCCTTCTCCCCTCCAACGATCTCAGGCACAGCGGCAGCGGACACCCCCACTCCCCATTGATCTCAGCAAAGTGGCACTGGATGTCCCCTGCCCCTGACCAATCTCAGGCAGAGTGGCAGTGGACACCCCTCTCCACCCCCACACCGATCTCAATCAGAGAGCTGTCATACCCAACTTCCCCCCCTCATCCCATTGATCTCAAGCTACCTCTGATCACTTGTTCCAAACACTCACCACCTTCTGTGTAAAAAAATTGTCCCTCTGGACCATTTTATATCTTTCCCCTCTTACCTTAAGTCTATGCCTTCTGGTTTTAGACTCCCTGATCTTTGGGAAAAGATGTTGATATCTACCTAATCTATGATCCTCATTATTTTATAGATCTCTATAAGATCACCCGTAAGCCTCCTATATCCCAGTCTATCCTTATATCCCAAACCATCAAGACCCGGTCACATCCTAGTAAATCAGGAGGGTACTCAACTTGCTGGGGAACTTAGGGGTGGTGGTGTTCCACATGCTCACCACCATTATCCTTCTTGGTTTTAGAGGTCACATATTTAAGAAGTTCTGCTGAATGAGCCTTGATGAACTACAGTGTTGCATTTTATAGATGGTATATGTACTACAATCATGTATGCCAGTGATGCGAGGCCAGCTGATTTGCCATTGTGCTTTGCCCTGGATGGTGCTGAACTTCTTGAGTGCTGTTTTAATCTCCACTCATCCCAACAATTTGAGAGAATTCCAGACTTGTGCCTTGCAGAGGTAAGACTTTAGGGATTAGAGGTAAATTGCTTAGTGCAGATTCCCAGCTTTTGACCTGCTTTTGTAGCTACAGCAGTTGGTTCACTTAAATTTCTGATGAATGGTATTTCCCAGGATGTTGACGGTAGTATACTGTATAGTATATTCAATTATGTATCAGCTAATTTCAGCTATGCATTATCCTTGGAAACAGGCTTTTCGGCCCAATTTATTCATGCGGCCCCTTTTTTTAACCCCTAAGCTAGTCCCAGTTGCTCGCATTTGGCCCATATCCATTGACATCTATCTTACCCAAGTAACTGTCTCAACACTTTTTAAAAGAAAAAATTGTACCTGCCTTTACTATTACCTCTAGTTTTTTGTTCCAGACACTCCCCGCCGTCTATGTGACAAAATTGCTCCTCTGGACTGTTTTGTACCTCTCCCCTCTCACTTTAAACTTATATCCTCTAATTTTAGATTTCCCTACCTTTGGGAAAAAATATTGGCTATCCAGCTGATCTGTGCCCCTCATTATTTTACAGCCCTCTATAAGATTACTCCTAAGCCTCCTACTCTCCAGTGAAAAAAGTCCTAGTCTTTCTAGACTGTCCTTATAACTCAAACTATCAAGTCCTGGTGCATCCTAATAAATCTTTTCTGCAATCTTTCTAGTTTAATAATATCCTTTCTTTAATGGGGTGACCAGAACTGTACACGGTATTACCGATGTCTTGTACAACTTTAATAAGAAATCCCAATTCTTGTATTCTATATTCTGACAAATGAAACCAAGCATGCCAAATGCCTTCTTCACCACTCTGTCCACCTGTCACTTTCAAGAAGCTATTATCTTTGTTCGGTAATTCTCCCCTATGCCCTACCATTAACTGAGTAAATTTTATCCTGGTTAATTGACCAAAATGCATCACCTCATACTTATCTGAATTAAACCACATTTGCATTTGTCAGCCCACTGGCCCAATTGATCAAAATTGTAGATAACCTTCTTCACTGCCCACTATACCACCAATCTTGGTGTTATCTGCAACTTACTAAACATGCCTATTAAATTCTTATCCAAATCATTAATCTAAATGACAAATAACAATGAACCCAGCACTGATCCCTGAGGCACATCACTGGTCATAGGTCTCTAGTTTGAAAAACAACACTTTACAACCACCCTCTGTCTTCTATCATCAAGCCAATTTTGTATCCATTTGGCTACCTCACCCTGGCTCCCTTGAGATTTAACCTTATGCAACAATCCACCATGTGGTACCTTGTCAAAAGCCTTGCTGAAGTCCATGCAGACAACATCAACTGCATGCCTCATCTACCTTCTTGGTTACCCCTTCAAATAATTCAAATTTGTGAGACATGATTTTCTCCTCACAAAGCCATACTGACTATCCATAATCAGTCCTTGTGTCTCCAAATGCCAGTAGATCCTGTCTCTCAAAATACTTCCTAACAACTTATCCACTACAAATATGGGACTTACTGGCCCATAGTTCCCAGGCTTTTCCCTGCAGTCCTTCTTAAAAAAATATTTGCCACTCTCCAATCTTCAGGCACTTCACCTGTGACTGTCGATGATTCAAATCTCTTTGCTAGGGAACTTGCAATTTCCTCCCTAGTGTCCCACAGTATCCTGGGATACACTTTATCAGGTCCTGGGAATTTATTTATCTTGATGAGCTTTAAGACTTCCAGCTCCTCCTCTGTTACAAGTACAATCCTCAAGATATCAATATTTATTTCCCCAGTTCCCTAACATCTATACTTTTCTCAACAGTGAATCCTGATGAGAAATATTCATTTAGAATCTCACCCATCTCTTGTGGGTCCACATATAGATGACTTTGTTGATCCTTAAGAGGCCCTACTCTCTCTCTAGTTATTCGTTTGCCCCTTATGTATTTGTAGAAGCTCTTTGGATTCTCCTTTGCCTTATCTATCAAAACAATCTTGTGTTCCTATTTTGCCCTCCTGATTTCTCTCTTAACACTACTCCTACACCCTCTATGCTCTTCAAGCGATCCATTTTATCCCAGCTATCTATGCATGTCATATGCCTCCTTTTTCTTGACCAGAGCCTCAAAATCTCGAATCATCCAGGGTTCCCTACTTCTACCAGCCTTGCCCTTCACTCTAAGAGGAATGTGCTTACGTTGAACCCTGGTTAACACACTGTTGAAAGCCTACCACTGATCAGATGTCCCTTTGTCCTCCCACAGACTTCCCCAGTTAACTGTTGAAACTTCCTTCCTGATACCATCAAAATTGGCCTTGCCCCAATTTAGAATTTTAATTTTTGGGCCAGACCTATCATCCTCCATAGCTATCTTAAAACCAATAGAATTATAGTCACTGGTCCCAAACTGATCCCTTACTAACACTTCTGTCACCTGCCCTTCCTTATTTCCCAAAAGGAGGTCAAGTTTTGCCCCCTCTCTAGTTGGGTCATTCACATACTGAATGAGAAATTCCTCCTGAACATACTCAACAACTTTCTCTCCATCCAACCCTCTAATACTATTGCTGTCCCAGCCAATGTTGGGGAAGTTAAAATCCACTACTGTAACCACTCTATTTTTCTTATAGCTATCTGTAATCCCCTTACATATTTGCTTCTCAAGTTCCTGTCAACTATTTGGGACTTATCGTACAACTTTATCAAAGTGATTTCCTCTTTTTTATTTCTCAGTTCAACCTATACAAGCTGAGTGGGCAAATCCTTGGATATATCCCCTCTCAGTACTGCTATGATGTTTTCTTGAATCAAATGTGCAACTCCCCTTCCTCTCTTTCTTCCTATTCTATTTTTCCTCTCGCATCTGTACCCTAGAACATTCAGCTGCCAGTCCTGTCCTTCACTTAGATGTATGGTTTAGGTGGATTAACCCTGCTAAATTACTCCTCAGCTTCCCAAGATGCGCAGCTTTGAGGGATTAGCGGGGTAAATAACATGGGGTTACAAGGATAGGGCCTGGATGGCTGCTTAGTTGAAGAGTTGGTGCAGACTCGATGGGCCAAATGGCCTCTTTTGACAATGTATGGATTCTATGAAAACCACTTCCCAAATACCTAGAACCCATTCCCATTCCTACCCCCCCAATCACCTTCAGGGCAATTGCCGCATTCCTCAGATAGATCCTTAACAATCTATGCCTCTGCTCTGCCATTCACACATTTCGATCACTTAATGGACATTTTTAACATCTTCCTTAGCCTTCATCAGCACCATTTACATTCTCTTTGTTCAATTACAGCCATCCCCCACCCTTATAGTAATAATCTCATCTGACATTCTTTAATCTCAGTGCTGACAAAGGGCCATCCAGACTCAAAACGTTAGGTCTATTCTCTCTCCATAGACGCTGTCAGACCTGCTGAGGTTTCCCAGCATTTTCAGTTTTTGTTTATTAAATTAGGTTACGCTTTGAAATAAAAATAAGTACCTCTGCTGACTAATACTTGACAGATCTAAAGCAACCTCATTGAAATGAAAATAATTTCTATTATTGAGAAAAATCAGGCACATACATTCATAAAAAAGTGCTTTTTGCTCAAATAAGTTTAAAAGCTCTGGATTGTCAAGGTTACAAGGTGAAGGCATGTAAAATGGTTAGCTCCATTGTACCCTTCCCTGCTGAGTTCAATGCATTCTATGCCCATTTTGAGCAAGAGGTCAGTGAGAGCATGCTCTCCACCCTGGAAGCCCTGGATGAACCTGCATCTGGGATCACCATTGCAGATGTCAGAGCAGCTTTTTCGAAGGTTAACCTATGGAAAGCAACTGGCTTGGGTAGGGTACCTGGACATATGCTCAGATCCTGCATGGATCAGCTGGCAGGGGCATTCATAGATACCTTGAACATCTCTTTATAACAATCCGAGGTCCCTATCTGCTTCAAGAAGACGACATCATCCTGGTACCTAAGAAAAACCAAGCAGCACACCTTAATGACTATCAGCCAGTGGCTCTGATAGCCATCGTTATGAAGTGCTTTGAAAGGTTAATTGTGAATCAATTCCAGCCTCCCGGACTCTGGGTGGCGGCATGGGCTCGGTGGGCCGAAGGGCCTGTTTCCCGTGCTGTTTTGTTCTTTGTACTGGCTCTACTACAGTTTGACTATCACCAAAACAGGTCCACAACAGACGCCATCTCCCTGGCCCTGCACTCAACTCTGGAGCACCTAGATAACAAGGACACCTATGTCAGATTCCTATTTATTGACTTCAGCTCAGCCTTCAACACCATTATTCCCATGAAGCTTATCTCCAAACTCCGTAGCCTGAGCCTCAGCACCTCCCTCTGTGACTGGATCCTGAATTTCCTAACTCACAGACCACAATCAATAAGGATAGGCAACAACACCTCAGCCATAATCATCTTATATGTTTCACCTTATCGAAACATATAAGATGATTAGAGGTTTAGATAGGGGGGACAGTGATAGCCTTTTTCCTAGGATGGAGAAAGCTAGCACGAGGGGACACAGCTTTAAATTAAGGGGTGATAGTTATAGGACGGATATCAGAGGTAGGTTCTTTACCCAAAGGGTGGTTCGGGAGTGGAATGCCCTGCCTGCGGCAGTTGTAGGTGCGCCAAGTTTGGTGGCGTTTAAGAGGTTAGTTGATAAGTTTATGGAAGAGAAGGGAATGGTTTAGTTTGGAGGGTCATTGCTTTTTTATAATGGTCGGCGCAACATCGAAGGCCGAAGGGCTTGTTCTGCGCTGTAATGTTCTATGTTCTATGTTCTATGTATTATGGAGTGTGGTAAATTTTAACGTGGAAAATCATGTGTCTACATGGAGAGGGATTAAATAATCAAAAATGTGTTCACATCCAGAAGTCATCTCAAATGTGTCTACTTTCAAATTAATTGTATGTACTGTGGCAAATTGTAAGAGATGATCATACTGCCCTCTGCTTAGAATATCGCCTGAACAAGTTAATCAAAATTGATGTGATGTTCAACATTTGTGTTAATATGGGATTGGTAAGAACAATGAGAGTCAAAACAAAGGAGATTGTTGGCTACATCCTGTATCATGTGCAAATATTAGGTATGAACAAATGAACATACAAACAAGGAGAATGAGTAGGCCATTTGGCTCCTCCAACCTGCTCTGCCATTTAATAAGATCATGGTTGATCTGACAGCAAACACAAATCTGCAGCTCGCCTACCCCTGATAACCAATAACCCCCTTGATTACCAAGAATCTATCTACCTCTGCCTTTAAAATAGTCTAAGACTGTGCTTCCAAACCTTTCCAGGAGTTCCAGAGATTCATGAGCCTCTGAGGAAAACAAATTCCCCTCATTTGCACTTTAAATGAATATTTTTAAAGAGTGAACCCCAGCCCCCTTCCCAGTTCTAGATTTTGTTAAGAATTGGGGACAATTAAGATGTAACAAATGAAATAAAAAGAGAATTGATTAGAGGCAGATGACTGGAGAAATTATAAGATGCAAATTATCCATCAGTAGAAAATAAGTATTTTACACATGGAACTCGTAAAAACAATGAGCCTCTGGAAGTGGTAACTTTAAAGTGAAGAGACAAGGAAATTGACACGTAGCTGCCAAAAGCCAGTTCCATAGGGAGATAAAATCAAAGACTTGGTGTAACCATCTAACACTAACAAGAAGAAAAGGGAGTGAAACAACTAACATCAGAACTATAACAGATGCAGATATAGTCTCCTGAAAGCAGTGGTCGTTTTTCACCTTTGTTGAACAAAAAGGCTATTTTCCAGACATGGTAACCTTAACTTGAAGATTTAGCTCATAGAGTTACTTAATATTAGATATTGTTTGGGAAAAGGTGTACCTCAGAGTTCAGATAAAACATAAATAGTTTTGGGGACCAAGGGAACAGTTTCGTGTAAAATTATGTGCATATAGCCATCAGTATCCTCAAGTATTATAGTCTTTCTTGTGGTGTGCATTTTTGTTTCAAGTTAATAAATATTTTTATTAATTGTTTATCCACGACTGGACTGTTTCGTCACTGGATTTTTATCATTCCTCACATAATACAAAATAAGTACCCTTTCCCCAGCCCGCCGATGTTGGGCATGCGGGGTTGGTTTGCACCTGTACATTCAGCACTGTGAACTGGTGTTCCAAGTTACCCTTCCCACTTTAGGGATACCCTCACAATTAACATCAGTGTGGTTTTTAGCAATTCTCTCACCAAAAGAAACATCTTCTCCACAACCAATCCTGTCAAGCCATCTCACATGTTTCAATCAAGTTGCCTCTTACTCTTCTAAACTCCAGGAGATACAACTTTTCCTCATAAGACCATCTGCCCATTCCAACTATTAGGGGAGGTGGTATCATTACTGGACTCGTGATCCAGTGACCCAGGCTAACACTCTGGAGATTTGGGCTCAAATCCCAGGATGTGGAGATGTCGGTGTTGGACTGGGGTAAGCACAGTAAGAAGTCTCACAACACCAGGTTAAAGTCCAACAGGTTTATTTGGTAGCACAAGCCACAAACTTTCAGAGTGTTGCCCGTTCATCTGGTGAGTGGGAGTTCTGTGCACAAACAGGGCATATAAAGAGACAAACTCAATTTACAAGATAATGGTTGGAATGCGAATCTTTACTGGTAATCAAGTTTCAAAGGTACAGACAATGTGAATGAAGAGAGGGTTAAGCACAGGTTAAAAAGACGTGTATTGTCTCCAGGCAGGACAGTTAGTGAGATTTTGCAAGCCCAGGCATGTGGTGGGGGTTACAGATAGTGTGACATGAACCCAAGACCC
This sequence comes from Sphyrna mokarran, assembly GCA_024679065.1. Taxonomy (NCBI): domain Eukaryota; kingdom Metazoa; phylum Chordata; class Chondrichthyes; order Carcharhiniformes; family Carcharhinidae; genus Sphyrna; species Sphyrna mokarran. The sequence continues at coordinate 34,315,836 of JAGIQG010000028.1, forward strand.
CAGTTGAGGCCGTCCTCATGTGTGTGAAACATGGCTATCAGTTTCTGCTCAGTGATTCCGTGTTGTCGCGTGTCATGAATGCTGCCTTGGAGATTGCTTACCTGAAGCTCAGAGGCTGAATGTCTATGACTGTTGAAATGTTCGCCAACAGGAAGAGAACATTCCTGTCTGGTGATTATCATCCGTTGTCATTGCATCTGCATGGTCTCCCCAATATAACAAGCCTCGAGGCATCCTTTCCTGCAGTGTATCAAGTAGACAACGTTGGCTGAATTGCAAGAGTGTGTGCCGTGTACCTGGTGGATGGTGTTCTCACATGAAATGATGGCATCCATTGCTGTAGTGTCTGCATGGTCTCCCCAGTGTACCATGCCTAGGGATATCCTTTCCTGCAGTGCAAGATGTCAAAACTTCTCTGAAGCAGACAAGCTACGACATCTTCTCTGGAGCCTTCAACATGTCAGCAATGAAGGTGAACATCTTGCCAAGACCATCCCCACACCCCTACTTCTTACCTTCAAACAATCTCAAACAGACCATTGTCTGCAGCAAACTACGCAGCCTTTAGGAGAACAGTGACCATGATACCACACAACCCTGCCACAGCAACCTCTGCAAGATTTCTATAATCAAAGAACAAAGAACAAAACAGCACGGGAAACAGGCTCTTCGGCCCAACAAACCTGTGCCGCCACCTTGATGTTCACACTTCTACCCATGATCCCTATCATCCCTGTCTATGTTTTATAGATCTATGCATTGGAATCAAATTTTAGACAAATTTAAGGAGAATTTGTTCTGCCAATCAGCCTAAGAGCACATCTTTGGGATGTGGGAGGAAACCGGAGCATCCGAAGAAAACTGACGCAAGCACAGAGAAAATGCGCCAACTCCCACCGACACAGGCCCAAATCCATGTATCTGCACAACACAGTGATAGTCACTGAGCTGTCGTGTTGCCCATCAAATGGTCCAGGTCAAGCATACACTAACGACGTGAAGCATTAGGATATTCTCGAAAAATCCAAGAGCAGCCTTCTCACGACCCATCGCCTATATGCTCCTTGTTAGACAAGGTAGACCAAAGTACCTGTAGGACAAAACAAATACATCAATGTCATCAACAATTTACATACTTCCCAAGGAACTCTCAAGACTCATGATGACTATTTTAAATCAGTTTTCTATACCCCTCCATTCCCATTCATGTACCCATCTAAGTATCTCTTAAATAACTCCAGAGTGCCTGCCTCCACCACTTTACTTGGCAGCGCGTTCCATACCCGCTCTGTGTGAAAAAACTCCCTCTACCCTCCAAATTATACCTTACTCCCTCACCCTAATATCAACTTCTAACAGGGAAACCGTCAAGGCAACCATTATGTCAACCCTGGAGGTTGAATGAGAAGGAACTTGCTTGAATACGTATCTAGATATATCAAGTAATATAACTCAAAAGGAAGGGCATACAAAATACCAGGAAAGTGAAACGCACCTGATGAAGAAGTAGTGCTCCAAAAGCTCATGATCCCAAATAAACCTGTTGTACTTTAACCTAGTGTTGTGAGACTTCTTACTGTGCCCACCCAAGTCCAATGTTGGCATCTCTATATCAAAATATCCCTCAGAACTCAAGAGACAGTCAGAAGTCCAACATTCAGACGCTAAGTTCATCATCTTGAGTCTGTAAGAAATTGAGTTGGATGAATCTATTGTAATTGCTATTATATTATTGTTATCTGAGCAATCAACTTGCATTTGGACTCACACACTTGAGCCTGAATCATAAGAAATTATTTAATCATTTAAAAGATTTCCTAACACCTGTCTGTTGGATATGTGAATAAAACATGCAAAAACATTGCTATTTAAGTAGAATCTCTGGGTTGATTAAGGCAAGTGATAGGGGTCTTGTCCGCCAGCTAAAGAGCCTGCAATGGGCCTTCCATGGAGTCAAGGAATCTAGAAGCAGAAATCCTGCTGCAGCCAGCAATGCAGCTACCAGAAATCTAGGATCAGTAAGGGACCCCAGACCAAAGATGAGTGAGGGCGAGATGGAGTTATGGGATGAATGTCCTTGAAGGAGGGGGAGAGGCAGCAAGGACAGCGATGGCTCTCATTGGGTCTCCTCATTCCTCAGTTCCTGGGAGCCCGCAAGAAAATCCGACTGTTGGTAAATATCAGTGATGGTGCGGTGAGGCCCGTAAGTGGGAATTAATTGAACAAAATCAGGGTGGAGGCAAGAAGACAATGATGTGCCCATCTGTTACCCTCCAACCCAATGAAATGCTCACCTCGGAACAGAGCATTAAATAAAACTTCCAGGAGGGCACATGTTGCGGATGCGTGAATAGCTGTGTTTCTCTGGTGATATCATCCTTTAATCCTTTAAATTATGATGCTCATGCAGCCTGTAGTTCCCTAATCCAATAGTGAAAACTCTCTCTGGAAGACTAAATGTTGGTGACAAAATGCTGAGAAATACTAAGAAAATCATGAACAAAAGAGAGCAGTCAGGAATAAGTGGGCTGAAGCCAGCTCCTCAACATGGTGACTTAATCCATGACCAGCTCTCTATCCGGCACTCTCAAAAGCAAAGCAGCTGATGACTGCAAAAATTATTAAGGTCACTGCTGAGAAGTTTATTAGCACAGAATATCAATGCTCCCACTGTAGAACTGCAGCATACTGGTCAAACACTGAATGAGCAGAGGAGAAAATCCTTACTATCAAAAATGAAACTTCCTCAGTCACAATGCAACTTCCACATACAATCCTTGGAAAAACATTTGTATGGTATGTCAGAATTCCTGGAGAACCGAGTCTGGAGGAAAAATGTCTGGATTGTTGGTTTACCAGATGGAGTTGAGGGTAAGGTCCAGTTAAATTCTTTGGTATTAGAACATAGAACATAGAACATAGAACATTACAGCACAGAACAGGCCCTTTGGCCTTTGATGTTGTGCCGACCAAAATAAAAAGCAATGCCCCTCCAAACTAAACCATTCCCTTCTCTTCCATATACTTATCAATTAACCTCTTAAACGCCACCAAACTTGGCGCATCTACAACAGCTGCAGGCAGGGCATTCCACTCCCTAATCACTCTTTGAGTAAAGAACCTACCTCTGATATCCGTCCTATAACTCATACCCCTTAATTTAAAGCTGTGTCCCCTCGTGCTAGCTTTCTCCATCCTAGGAAAAAGGCTATCACTGTCCACCCTATCTAAACCTCTAATCATCTTATATGCTTCAATAAGATCCCCTCTTAGCCGCCTCCTTTCTAACGAAAACAACCTCAAATCCTTCAACCTCTCTTCATAGGACCTGCCCTCCATACCAGGCAACATCCTGGTAAACCTCCTCTGTACCCTCTCCAATGCCTCCACATCTTTCTTATAATGTGGGGACCAGAACTGCACACAATACTCCAAGTGCGGCCGCACTAGAGTTTTGTACAGTTGCAACATGATGCTGCGGCTCCTAAATTCAATCCCCCTACCAATAAAAGCTAAGACTCCATATGCCTTCTTAACAACTTTATCCACTTGACTGCCTACTTTCAGGGATCTATTGACACATACACCAAGATCCTTCTGTTCCTCAACACTATTAAGAGCCCTACCATTAGCCCTATACTCTACACATTTATTGTTCCTGCCAAAGTGCATTACCTCACACTTTTCCACATTAAACTCCATTTGCCACCTCTCGGCCCAGCTCTGCAACTTGTCCAAGTCACTCTGTAAACTATAACACCCCTCTTCACTATCTACCACTTGTATACTATCTATTGTGAGACTTCTTACGCCATTTACATTTTCCATTCACATTAACGTGAATTAGGGCTGCCTGCCCACAGAGTATTGAACTCCTCTGCAGGAGCTCAAGTGAATGCATCATTCCAAAGGGTGGAGGAAGGAGAGAGGGTCATGTCCGAACAATACCCTTGCAATGCTCAGGCAGTGCCAGAGGAAGTACCAGAAAAAAGATTGCCAGTGGGGCAGTGCTCAGACAGTGCCAGGGATCAGTGCTGGGGCAGGGTTGTTTCATGAAGTGGGGACGCAGTGGATGGGGGGGCTGGAGGGATGGTGTATGGCGTTGTATTTTTACTTTTTTGTACTTTGACAGCCTGTAAACCAACATCCCAATTTGAAATTGTTGATTGGAGGCTGTCCCACCAGCATGACATTGTGGAACACACCCCTTTCGAATTCTTTATCAAGTTGCGAGCAACATGAGCAAGTCTGCATGGGTTTCATCCAAGTACCCTGTTTTCCTCCCACAGTCTGAAAAGCATGCTAGTTAGGTGCATTGGCCATGCTAAATTCTCCCTCAGCGTACTCAGACTGGTGCTGTAAAATAATAAATATATCAGTGATTTCTACGTGCAGTTAGCCTTGATTGTTAAAATGAGCAGACGACAAAATAAAATCTAAACTTAAACAGATGGGTTTTTAAATGGCTCTTTTGCTTGAACATCAATGCAGAAAGAAAGAATTCCCCACTTTAAAGACAATATTTGAAGGATATTTGCTATTGTGATGTTGAAAGCTTGATGATGATCCAGGTTTATCCAAAGGAGAGAACTCATTTGTTCTTCTTTGAAACTATATTGAGATTTTTGTTGCCTATCTGGGAGAGCAGACAGAGCCTGAGTTTAATACCTCATCTAAAGGGTGGCACCTCTGACAGTGCAGCACTCTTCCAATATTGCTCGGGGGTGTCAGCCTCTAGATGATTGAATCCACAAACTTCTGACTCTCAGAGTAAAAAAGTGTTGCTTTGAAAACCTGCCGCACTCCTCTGAGCCCTCACTCCTGGGTGGTACAATAGGTGGCAGTAGGGGGTTCTGTTGGTATCAGTCTGTGGTGACTTTATCTTACCTTGTAGTGGAGAAGCATACATCCCAGGAAGCACCTGCAAAGGGGAAAAAGAAGAAAGAATTGGAGGACATTATGTCTACAAAAAAAATCCTTTGGAAAATACTTTGAAGAATGTGTAGATCATTCAATTTCTATATTCCAAAAAGTCTTACGTAAAGCCCAGCACTACACCATGGAATGATGAGATGGAGGTTCAAATTCCCACTACACTGAAATCTTTAATTCAAATTGAGCCACTGTAGGGAGTCACAAATGAGACACTTTTCCATGGGAAGGGAGAAAATTTGGTCCCAGGTAATTCTGCTATAGCCAAGTTTAGAATGAATTTAATCAGGCCTTACAATGGATCTGTATGTGAATCTGTATTCCTGTGCTCCATTACATGTACCTGTATCTAGTCCTTTTCTTTTGTAATAAAACAAGTGTCTCAAACATGTAGCCATCAGCCATTGCTATCCCTAATGATTGAGAACTTTTTTTCATTTTTTTCATCATTTATGGGACATGGGTGTCGCTGACTGGCCAGCATTTATTGCTCATCCCTAGTTGCCCTTGGAGGGCAGTTGAGGGTCAACCATATTGATGTGGTTCTGGAGTCACATGTAGACCAGACTGGGTAAGGACGGCAGATTTCCTTCCCTAAAGGACATTAAGGAGTCAGATGAGTTTTTCTGACAATTGACAATGGTTTCATGGTCATCAGTAGATTCTTAATTCCAGATATTGTGGATTGAATTCAAATTCCATCATCTGCCGTGGCCGGATTTAAACAGATCCCAGAACATTAGCTGAGATTCTGGATTAGTAGTCCAGTGATAATACCATTAGGCCATCACCTCCCCATAAAGTCACCCATCATACACTCCAAAGAAATATACGCACCTCCCTAACAACACACAAGAGTCTGGAATCGAGGCACTGAGGGAAGGGCATCACATGAATATTAATCTTAAAAGGGAGAACTGACTGTGAGAAAAGCTGAACATTGGAATAAGAGGGTTGCAGAGATCCAAACCAAGATGCTTTCATCTGACCACTACATTCACAAACCCACAGAATGGTTTTCAAAAGGTGACTTTTATTCACAGCAATTGAGCATCCGTGAAGTGAGCCTGAGGTGATATCAAAACTTTTAAACTTTCCTAACTCTAGAACTAGGCTTTGGTACAGACCTGACACCACAGCAAGGGTGGAGGAAGCCTGCTGACTGCTACGTCCTAATGTGATGACCTTGCAAATGTTCTCTGATAGCTAGTGCCCTGAAGGGCCCTGGCCTGGTGAGAGCTTCTTGCTCAGGGGCAGAAGCACTCTCAGTGGCTTGTGCTGCCGGACTTGGTGTGGGGCAAAGGCGGAGGGGTCATGGTTGCACACCTTTGGAGCATCCTGAGAGAGGGCCTCTGGGGTGTCCAACTGATAGACATCCTCCCTGTGGGTGCCCGAGGGCCTGGCATGACTCCTAGAAGAGATGGTGAACCTGCCTGGAGGGAGGTCAGGATACTTTGTCCCCATGTTGCCTACATCCTGATGGAGCCCACCAGAGTGTGGGATCATGGGGTGCAGGACTGAGTGCAAATCCAGCAGGACCTGCTGGGCCAAGTCTTCAATGGGTTTGCCAACATTCCCATGGTGGCCTGGAGGTGCTCACATGTCAGAGCTATGGCATTAGACAGAATTCCTCCACCGTGTGTTCAACTTTGCTGACTGACTCTCAAAGCTCAGCCCGATGTTCCACTGACTCCCTTTCTATCTCCAGCAATGAGCTGGCAGCCACTTCCAGAGGCTCATCATCTGCCTGGGTCTGAGCAGAAGCTGGCCTCCAGCAACCCTCCAAGTTCAGGAGACCCGAGCCATTCTGTAGCTGGGAATTATGAGGTTTTCCTCAGAATGTGACTCCAGGTCAAACCCTGAGCTACACTGGATGGAAGTGTGTGCCTGCACTGGTGGAGGGTGAGCAGTGAGCACAATAATGGTTCTTCCTGAGTCTCCTCAACCTCGGGTTTGCTTTGGGGGCTGAAGGGGCTGTTGGGTTGGCCACAGCCTGCTGGTGCCTGAAATACACTAAAGGGCAGTTTTAGCTAATTCAGAATATATTGCACTCAGTGAGTTGCAGGATTGGGTGAAATGATGGGGCTGAGATTCGTACCAGGTTGCTGTGGGAAGCCAAGCTTTGCACTGCCATGGAAGCGATCCCTGTTCTCACTGGCGAACCCAGCAGTAGTCTCTCGAACTTGGTGAGAGCGATGATCTCTGCCATCCCTCCCCCAGTCTAGGCTCACACTCTCTTGTTGGTCTGTATGGAGACAGAAGGAGGAGATGTGTTTGAAGGGATAGAGCAGAGGTTGGGAGAAATGTATGTCCTCTGTACGTGTGGTGTGATGAAGATGTGGAAATGTCTGCGTTGGACTGGGCTAGACACAGTAAGGAGTCTCACAGCACCAGGTTAAAGTCCAACAAGCTTATTTGATAGTAAACCCACAAGCTTTCGGAATGCTGTTCCTTCATCAGGTCAGTGGAAAGTTCTGATCAGAAACAGGGCGTATAAAGGCACACACAGTTTACAGAATACTGAATAGCATTAAGCTATCTCCACTCACATTGTCTGCACCTTTAAGATTTGAATAGCAGATTAACTGTAAAGATTCACATTCTAATCAGCATTATCTGGACACCCCACACGGTCTGGGCAGGACACACGACATGTACTCTTTCAGAGAGTGGGTTCAGATTTGATAGGCCAAATGGCCTCTTCTGCGCTGTAGGGATTCTATGAAAATGGAACAATTCTTTGTTTTATATTTCAGATATAGACTGCCAACAGCAAGCCCTAACAGTTCAGTACAAACATACTTAGATGCAGAATTTAGCTTCCTTATTGTTCCAAGAATGTGCTTCAACCACCGTACCTGTGACACTCTTGTTCATTTTTAACACTAGCTGTTGGTGTTTAAAGCTTGTGAAAGCAGCAATTAACTGGTTTGATAAAACAAACAATGACATAAGGAATTCATTTGTTCGTTTTCTAACTTAGCAGCAAATTGACTCAGTAAAACCTGGGAACTCTGTGATCCAAACCTTTCCGTAACTGGGGTGGACAGCAATAAAACAACGTTTTAAAAAAAGATTGTTTTTGGAGAGTTTAACTAATTTATGAGACTGAGCAGCTATTCGTAGCCTTGGCTGGTTCACAGTCTGTATAAGGCGACTGAGCAAAATCCAGTGAGCAAGTATGGAAGTTCCAATATTATTACTGTGGAGGTGGTCTCAGCTTGTCAACGTACAAAGCTAATGGCCAGATACTTTCAATTTGTGGCAGCCTGCTCCTATCCCTTCTTGCTCTAGTGATGGTTGGATGCTTTATTTGCTTTTAAGTGGATATTGTGACAAGTTAAATTAACTCTGGAGCTGTGAAAGTATATTACTTGACTGTAACTATCCCACTGTAACTTTCTGTATTGCCTCAAAAGCAGAATTATTAATTAATTCAAAATGCCTGAAAATGCATCAAAGAGGGTCAAGAGTCAAAATTTTCAGAGGCCAGAAAACATGCATATAGAAGATAAACTTTGTATCTTCAGGGCCTGCATTCTATAATGTCCTATCTAAGTTAGGGGTTGTCGGTTTTAACAAAAGAAAAGACATGGTCTGCACACAGGGATTCAAACTAAAAACAGATTTATTTGGGGAGGCCTTGGAAGTAAAACAGCAGAATCTGCAAATATCCCAATAACATCAACATCAAATTAGCTTTTAAAGCAACTTGTAATCCTTTTAAATATATAATATCCCTCTCCCTTCTGTGGACATGGCAACAAATTACAATAATGTTACACATGGGATCAATAATACTCTAGACCCAGCCAATCATCATTGATCATTTTACACAGTCAATAAGGAAGTCAATCAGGAAGATATCTATTCTTCTTTGGTTGTATATAACATTCTGGAATTTGACTGTCCTTGACCCTAGAAATATGATTTTGAACTTCAATAGAAATTCTTCTTCTTCTCTTGGAGCTAATACTGCAATATTCTCACGTGTATCGGTGATTCTGAGAAATTAGGGTTCAATTCTGGCCTCGGATCACTGTATGTGTGGAGTTTGTATGTTCTCCCCATGGGTTTGCTCCAGCTGCCCCGATTTCCTCCCACACTCCAAAGATGTTGATTGGTCATGATAAATTGACCCTAAACGTAGTGGTATTATTGGGGTAAGTACATGAGGTTACAGGTAGAGAGCCTGGATGAGATCGTTGTCAGTGCAGCCTTGATGGGCCGAATGGCTTCCTTCTATACTGCAAGGATTCAATGAGATTCTATTCTATGAAATGACACAATTGGTTAGCATAACATTGCCAAACTAGTTCATCTCCGGTTTGAGTCGGGTAAGAAATTGGACCTGTTTTTACTAAAACTACAGCTTGTACCTACTTCTCACTTGTGGCATAATTACACACTAACACGCTCCTTGTTGAAATTTGCCCTTGCTTCTCATCTGGCACTGCAATCCTTTTAAATAAATAACACATTCCCATCATAAATTTTGATGTCCACCACTTTTGTCCACTTGACTTTTTAAATTCCGCATGAAATGTTATTTTCCACTGAAAATATTGCTTCCTGCTGCACTTCCATTGTGACCACTTATTTTTAATGATCATAGGTTTATACTTGGTTTCGTTTAGAATATTGCAGCTCTTAGAAACTTTGGTAGTTTATTTTTACGTAAAATTGGTCAGCTATTGTGATTTTCTTGGCTGGCATCTAATGTCTCGTTAAAGGCATTGGCCCCACCATGGCTGGTCCTAAAATCAGCCTCACCAGAATGGCCACTATTTCTGTGTGAACCCTGCCAGTTAGTATCAATAGAGTTCAACTGCAGGGTAGGGGTGAAGAGGAATAGTGGAAAAGGGGCAAGGGAGTATGCCACACATCAATATATTTTCAGCACCGGCTGCTAAATATTAGGCAACTAGTTAGCACAGGTTACTAGATAACACAAATTTGATTTGATTTATTATTGTCAATGTCTTGGGATACAGTGAAAGGTATTGTTTCTTGCATGCTATACAGGCAGAACACACTGTTCATACAGTACATAGAGGAGAAGAAATAGAGAGGGTGCAGAATGTAGTCTTATAGTCATAGCTAGGGTGCAGAGAAAGACCAGCTTAATACCTGATAGATCCATTCAAATATCTGACGGCAGCAGAGAAGAAGTTGTTCTTGTGCTGGTTGGTACGTGATCTCAGACTTTTGTATCTTTTTCCTGACAGAAGAAGATGGAAGAGAGAATGTCCGGGATGCGTGGCGTCCTTGATTATGCTGATTGTTTTTCCGAGGCAGCGGGACGTGTAGGCAGAGTCAATGGATGGGAGGCTGGTTTGCCTGATGGACTGGGCTTTGCTCACAACCCGTTGTAGTTTCTTGTGCTTTTGGTCAGAGCAGGAGCCACACCAAGCTGTGATATGGGAATCTTTTCATGATTTGAACAGAGACAGAATTTAATTCCACCTGATGGAGCTGGCTGGGAGCCAGTAGGAGGAAGGGGGTAGGGAGGGGGGTAGTGTGGGGTATAAAACTAAGAGGGAAGTTGAGTGGAGGAAGGCTCATCGCCTTCCTGAGTCCCCCTCTAAGTTGAGGTACAGCAGGTCAAGAATGGCCTTCCCACCAGAAGGCTAAATGAGATCCTCAAGTAATCAGTTATGGGTTAAGGGCCTCATCCCACACCAACGATGGAGGTGGGGAATGAAATACCACATGGGCAGGTCATCAACTAAAATCTGGCATCCCCCTATTGCTTCCTGTTGGCTTGGAGGGGGTGCCCTCCTGATCGACCATCTTGTGACCCATAGTGTGACTCCACCTTCCCCCCAGCCACCAAGTCACCCCCTGCTGAAAAGGGCATTTTGCTCTTTGCAGGGGGGTAGCACTGCCGTCCCAGGAATATGGAACCTTTCTGGTTGAGATGAGCTAAGTCAGTAAAAGCTGCCAAGATGTCTATATCTTAACATCTTGTTGTCAAGATATAGAGAGCTTGCTAGATAAGCTTTGTGAGCTTATCAAAGATGGCTGGACTTGCTGATAGTGAGGAGCAGTGTCAGGCAATACCGCAGGATATAGGTAGGCTGGTATATTGGGCAGAGAAATGGCAGATGGAATTTAATCCAGATAAATGTGAGGTCTTGCATTTTGGAAGAAATAATGTAGGGGAAAGTTACATGATAAATGGTAGGCCTATTAAGAGTATAGAAACGCAGAGAAACCTGGGGGTACAAGTACACAAGTCCTTGAAGGTGGCAGGACAGGTGCAGAAGGTGACAAAGAAGGCCTATGGTATGCTTGCCTTTATAGGGAGGGATATAGAGTATAAAAACTGGGATCTAATGTTACAGTTGTATAGAACATTGATTTGCCTGCATTTGGAATACTGCGTCCACTTCTGGTTGTCAGAAGGACGTGGAGACCTTGGAGAGAGTATAGAGGAGATTTACCAGGATGTTGCCTGGTATGGAAGGATTGAACTATGAGGAAAGATTGGGCAAATTGGGGCTGATCTCGTTAGAAAGGTGGAGAATGAGGGGAGATCTAATAGAGGTGTATAAGATTATGAAGGATATAGATAGAGTGAACAGTGATAAGCTTTTTCCTAGGTTGGAATTGATAATTACGAGGAGCCACGGGCTTAGGGTAAGGGGGGGGGGGCAAGGAATAATTCGGATGCTGGAGGGAGATTTTTTACACAGAGAGTGATGGGGGCCTGGAATGCACTGCCAAGTAGGGTGATGGAGGCAGACATGCTAGGGTTGTTTAAGGCTTACTTAGACAGGCATGAGTGGACTAGAGATGGAGGGATCAGGAGACTTTTCTAAATGAAGATCAAGAGCCTTGCAACGTCTCTGGGAATCAATTGATTCCTTTGGACTTTCCAACATATTTCATGGCTTTATTTCTACGCTTCTGAGGATTCTGTAAATGTCTGTCTAAGTTTTGCATGTTTATTGATGTCTTTTCTTTTAATTCACAGGTGATTCGGTCCGCCTTGTTGACCAACAAGGGGCATACACACGGTGGGTCGTGCGAGGGCTGCTCTGGGATGTCGCTTCGAGAGTTGCCTAGTGCTTCACGTCGTTAGTGTACGCTTAAACTGGACCATCTGACGGGCAACACGACAGCTCAGTGACCATCACTGGTTGCTGTGCAGATACATGGATTTGGGCTGGTGTCTGCGGGAGTTTGCACATTCTCCCCATGATTGTGTGGGTTTTCTCCGGGTGCTCCAGTTTCCTCCCAAAAACATGCTCTTAGGCTGATTAGTGTTAACAAATTGTCCCTAAATTAGTCTTCCCTCAATCTTCCCCAATAGGTGTAGACAAAGATCATAGGTAGAGTAAGGAACTCATAATGTTAAAATAGTGGTGTGGGCTCATTGGGCCGAAGGGCCTGTTTCCCGTGCTGTGTTGTTCTTTGTTCTTTGATTCACAAGAGGAAGCTACATTGCCTTAATGATACTCAATGCACCCATCAGAGAAACTATGATTTCCAAATATGCAAATATACTTGGGTATTCCTGCATATTTTTGTGATGATGTAAATCTTCAGATTCCGAGAGAGAATATGTTTTCACTGAAGTAGAAATACGGTATTTTTGTTATAATTGTACTGTGGCTTGACCTGTGATTTGCTGAAATTTGAATGTTGCGTAGCCTTTCCTAGCTAGAAGCAGACCCCTGAATTTCACCACAACCTCTGTTCCCCTGAGCTCAGCTGTTTTGGTCCTTGATAATACTCTGACGTGAAAAGCAGATCGGTGCAACCATTACCCTCAAGGAGCCTTTCTGAGCTGGCTTCATGGAATTGCCTTAACATCCCATTGCCCTGTAATCAATAGTCTGAAAAACAAACTCCACAAATGTTGAAGACTGCTGTGTGCAAACACACTCTCAAAACAAAGGCTGAGTGACCGTTTCCTTTATCAAAGGTAGGATTGTTTTCATTTTTGCAGCAGACAGGACAAGCGACGTTGAAGTCGTTGCCAGTCCCATGGTGACTTCTGCTGCTGTATGAAAGCTTAGAAAGTTTATTTATTAGTGGCGTACGTTAACACTGCAATGAAGTTACTGTGAAAATCCCCTAGTCATCACATTCTAGCACCTGTTTGGGAACACTGAGGGAGAATTTAGCATGGCCAATGCACCTAACCAGCATGCTTTTCAGATTGTGAGAGGAAATCAGAGCACTTGGAGGAAACCCACGCAGATTTGCTCATGTTGCTTGCAACTTGATAAAGAGTTTAGAAGAGGTGGGTTCCACAACGTCACGCTGGCGAGACAACCTCCCACCAACAAATTGGGATGTTGGTTTACAGGCTGTCCCAGTACAGGAAAGTAAAAAATACAACACCCTACCCCCCAACACTGCCCCTCCCGCCCCATCTGCTCTCATCCCCACTCCTACAAAACAACCCAACCCCAGCACTGCTCCCTGGCACTGTCTGAGCACTGCCCCATTCGCAATCTTTATTCTGGCACTTGCCCTGGCACTGCCTGAGCATTGCGAGGTATTATTCGTGCATGACCCTCTCTCCTCCTTCCTCCCCTTGGAGTGACGCACTCACCTGAGCTCCTGCAAAGGAGATCCACCCACCAGGTGCAAGCTGTGGGAGAACAGTCCTAATTCACGTCAGTGTGAATGGATAATGTAAATGGAGTAAGAAGTCTCACGACACCAGGATAAAGTTCAGCTGGTTTATTTGGTAACACAAACTTTCAGAGTCTCGCTCCTTCTTCAGGTGACAGGGTGCCTCAGTGTCAAGTTAGTGGTACTGAGGGTCTCCAGGAGGTGGGAGCTACCTGCCTAGCATTAGTGATAATGGCAGGTGGCAGCCATGTTGGGGCCTAACCTGCCCTGCTGGAGTCAGCAGGCTTCTCATTGGAGGACAGATGGTTGGGAATGAGGATTAGCAGGCAAGACCAAAGCCAGGCGCATGTTCCTGTCCCAGTGACCGCATTGTGCCTGTCACTGTCGCAAGAAGAATGTTTCTTTGGCTCAGACAGATGTGAACTGATGTACACCAGACTGTTTGTGTTCACTGAAATCTGCTTTAACAATTATATTCCCAACAATCCTTTACCTCGAGCAGCATAATGAATCGTTAGCTGGTGGTTACCACCTCCCCCTTGGCAGCATTTGAAAGTCTGGCCCAGTAACTCCGTTACCTCTCCATACATGTTGCATATTCTGTTTCTATTTCAAACTTCCAGCATCAGTAGTATTCTGCTTTTGAAAACAGAAGTCTACAGAAAAAGACCACTATACCTGAAAAATTAGTCAAATGGGGAAGAGATGCTTTTCCTGCACTGTGCAGAATCCCAAATGCAGAGATTTTATTGACTTGTTCCCATGACATGGGCAAAGCTGCGATGGTTAGGATTGATTGCCTATTCCTAGCTACTTTTGAGAGAGTGCTGGTGAGCTGCCTTTTCGAACCACTGCAGTGAAGATGTTGCTGCAGTGCTGTTAGGTAGGATTTCATCCAGTCACCACATTGTGCCTGTGTTTCCAATTCACAGTTCTCCATATTCAGTCTTCAATCACAGCATTTACTCCTTGATATCTACATTGCCTACACGTTTTATTACAAGAGAAAAGGACCAGTTGCAGACACAGGTACATGTAATGGATCCATTGCAAGGCTTGCATTAAATTCATTCTAAACTTGGCTATAGTAGAGTTGCCTGGGGCTAAACCTTCTCCCTCCCCATAGAAAAGTGTCTTGTTTGTGACTCCCTGAAGTGACTCAGTTTGAGTTGAAGATTTCAGTGTAGTGGGAATTTGAACCTCCATCTCATCATTCCATGGTGTAGTGCTGGGCTTTACATAAGACTATTTGGAATATAGAAATTGAATGATCTACACATTCTTCAAGGCATTTTCCAAAGGACTGTTTTTTTTTGAAGATATAATGTCCTCCAATTCTTTCTTCTGTTTCCCCTTTGCAGGTACTTCCTGGGATGCATGCTTCTCCAGTACAAGGTAAGGTAAAGTCACCAGACTGATGACAACAGAACCTCCCTCTGCCACCTATGGTACCACGTAGGAATGGGGCAGATTTTCAAAGGAGCATTTTCTTATTCTGAGAGTCAGAAGTTTGTGGATTCAATCGTCTAGAGGCTGACACCCCAGTGCAATACTGGAAGAGTGCTGCACTGTCAGGAATGCCACCTTTCAGATGAGGTATTAAACTCAGGCTCTGTCTGCTCTCCCAGCAACAAAAATCTCAATGAAGTTTCAAAGAAGAACGGATGAGTTCCCTCCTTCAGGGAAGCCTGGATCATCATCACACTTTCAACATCACAATAGCAAATACCCTTCAAATATTGTCTTTAAAGTGGGGAATTCTTCCTTTCTGCACTGGTATTCAAGCAAAAAAAGCCATTTAAAAACCCATCAGTTTAGATTTTATTTTGTTCTGTCTGCTCATATTAACAATCAAGGCTAACTGCAGGTAGAAATTATTGATGTATTTATTATTTGTGCAGTTCCGGATTCCTGTCTCCCAAGCTCTCAGAGTCTGCTGCCAATTTGCCAGGTGATGCTGAAGCTTAAACACATGACTGCACCGCGGAATTTAGATCCCAAAACCTTTGTAGTAACAGTGTGAACGTTTAGCACAGTTCTCCCGACTGTGTTTGCGGCCTGTGTAACAGAGATTTCTACCTTATGTGTCAAAGGCAGTTTGCAGTGCCAACAGCCAGTGCACCATATGCTGAGAATCATGTCAGCGAAGGGAGGTTTCTGAATATTCACAGAAGCCTGTGGTTCTGTGTTCAAACAGTTCAGTGGGCTGTGTGAGGAGATGCCCTCCAGTAGCAGCGTGTGTGCAATAGCACAGGAGCTGCCAGCTGAAGGGTATTAGATGTCCTGGTGTTATCTAGCCAACTTTTTTTTGCTTTTGTGTAGAAGGAGTCATTTGACCCATAGCAGTATGCCTCCAGCTGAAAGCAATCCCAGCGATGTAACTGCGTCCCCTCACAATCATACCACTGTTCAGAACGTTATAAGGGAATTTTACATTGGTGAGCAAATTTCATTAGCTGTGAAACACTTTGGGATCTCTGGAGGTTGTGAAAGGAATTATATAGATGTGAGTCTTCCAATCTCTAACAGAAGGAAGCTACTCAGTCCATGTCAGCAGTGCCAGAGTTTTGAGAGAGTTGGTCAGTTAATGTTACACTCTGTCCCATTTGTGAATGATTTGTTATTAGATTGTTAGGATACTCAAGCAAACAGTATTGTTTAATTGCATACTTTGAGTCGATATAAATAGGGACCTCCACCTTCTACTGTGGCTACATTTGTGGACAAGGCCAACCTCTTCTCATAGCTAATGCCCTCCATACCAGGCAACATACTGGTAAATTTTTTCTGTATCCTCTCCAAAGCTTCCACATCCTTCTGGTAGTGTGGCGATCAGAATTGAATACTATATTCTAAGTGCAGCCTTACTAAGGTTCTACAAAGCTGCAACATGACTTGCGAATTTTTAAGCTCAATACCCCAGCCAATGAAGGCAAGCATGCCGTATGCTTTCTTGACTACCTTCTCCACCTGTGTTGTCAGTTTCAGTGACTGTGTACTAGTACAACCAGATCCTTTCGCCTATCAATACGCTTAAGGGTTCTTCCATTTACTGTACATTTCCTGTCTCTATTGGATCTTCCAAAATGCATTACCTCACATTTCTCCGAATTAAACTCCATCTGCCATCTCTCCGCCCAAGTCTCCAACTGATCTGTATCCTGCTATTATCCTTGTTGCTATCGACAAATCCACCAACCTTTGTGTCATCTGCAAACTTACTAATTGATCCAGTTACATTTTCCTCCAAATCATTTATATATATTACAAACACCAAAGGTCCCAATACTGATCCCTGAGGAACAGCATTTGTCATAACCTTCCATTCACAAACGCATCCTTCCACTGCTACCCTGTTTCTTTGATCAAGCTAGTTTTGTATCCACATAGCCAGGTCACCTCTGAGCCCGTGCGACTTCATCTTCTGCACCAGTTTGCCATGAGGGATTTTGTCAAAGGCCTTACAGAAGTCCATGTAGACAACATCCACTGCCCTACCCTCATCAATCATCTTCGGCACTTCCTCAAAAAACCCGTTCAAATTCGTGAGACGCAACCTCCCCTTCACAAAACCACGTTGTCTCTCACTAATACGTCCACTTACTTCCATGTGGGAATAAATCCTGTCTCGAAGAATCCACTCCAATAATTTCCCTACTACTGATGTAAGGCTCAGATACTGTCCTGCTGCTGCACACCCTCTGCCTTCCTTCACCTGCCTCCTGGAGGGGGAGGGGAGAGTGGTATCCAGCAGAGGACTCTCTATGTGGGAGTCCTCCCTTTTTCCACTGGGGACCTGGTATGGAGGTTGCTGTATGCCGCAGTGGTTAATGTGGTTCACAGACTCTGCAGTCCCATGCTTTCCTGCAGCCAAGGTGAGTTTGTGTTCCATGTTTACACACATTGTCCAATGTTGCTGCCCCTTTTAATTATTTGAAGGGGCTGCTCCTCAATGTTTGGTTGTACTTCAGTCCTACGCTCCTAATCTTTGACCACCCAGTACAGAGAAACACCTGGTGGAAGGAGGACCTCCTCGTAAGCCTGTTGTTGGCCATTAACAGGTCCAGGCAGTGGGCAGTTGAGGAGGGTTGTCTGACCCGACTGTCCGCCCCTTTGCTGTGACGCTGTGACGCTGTGACCAGGTGTCCTTAGAGAGGGAGCACGATTACTTCACCAACTGCCTTGGATTTTATTAACAGCATAGCTCTATAATTTCTTCTCATAGAATAGAATAGAATCCTACAATGCAGAGGGAGGCCATTCAAGCCTTCATCAACAACAATCCCACCCTGACCCTATCCCTGTAACCCCATGTATTTACCTTGCTAATCCCCCTGACACTAAGGGGCAATTTACCATGGCCAATCAACCAAACTTATACATTTTTGGACTTTGGGAGGAAACTGGAGCACCCAAAGGAAACCCGGATAATCAATGCGAGAAGGTGCAAACTCCACACAGTCATCCAAGACCGGGTCCCTGGCACTGTGAGGTAGCACTGCCAACCACCGTGTCACCAAGTTGTCCTGTCAAATATTCATATCATGAGTCACCATGGCTACAGGTGCCCTTTCTTAACTAGGTCTTGATAATTACCACTTGTTGCTAGCACTGCTTACATTTCTGATGCTGGTGGATCCATGGCGATTGGTGCTGTTGTGAATGGTAGTCTACAGTTTCTGGTGGAGAATGACAACATTCTCCCTGCTCTCTGAAGGCTGTAGATAATACAAAGTCCATGCACTGCAATGCTAGCAGTTAAAATAGTATCATGCACATCGATGCCCCCCTCACACTGATCCCACTGGAGTTTGTAGGGTTAGGCTTCGGAATACAGCTGTTCCGTATGGTTTATGGGTACGTCTCTGTCATCTGCCAGCCTCATGCACAGTAGAATCCAGTGCCTCTGCCTGTCACTTGGATCCACTCATCTCTTCTCCATTATATAAGAAAGCTGGTCTAATCTAAACCAAAAAAAAAGATTGACAGTCCTTTATTGGTTCAGTGTCTTCCGCAGTGGTACAGGGAACACTGGCTCCATCTTCTGAACTTCATTGAGTGGCATAATGTTAGCAGTGCTGCCTCAGTGCCAGGGACTCAGGTTTGATTCCCTAGCTTGGGTCACTGTCTATGCGGGTCTCTTTTCTCTTCGTGTCTGCGTGGATTTAATAAAGGAAGTAAGTAATTGTTAAAGATATACTTTCATAACGAAAGCAGTCTGGCAACGTCAGCAAGGATGAGGCACATAAGGAAGCAGATGTGAAACGGGCAGGAGATACAATTTCCATTATATCTACTTCAATGGGAAAGACAAGAAGGAATTTGATTGGAATTCCTGCAGAATGTGTCTCCATCCCCACTGTATTTGTGTTTAAAGGCAAGACTATCTTAAATGTGGCAGCATAAAACAAGTGGCAAATCCTAATGCATGAAACATTGCATCGCTCTGGAGAAACCAGCTGTTTATTATTTTGGGAGTGATAGCTTTCAGAATTGGGAGTCTGTGCAGCAGTATTCACTAGCAAGATAATCAGATGATCAATGGATTTTACAAAGGCCCAGATTTTGTTGTCAAAGTAATATTGAGCTTCACAGAGCTCACAGTTATTTATACACAAATGGTGCAACAATTTCAAAGTGAAAGAGAGTTGTGGAGATAAATGCTAATGCATAAAGGTTACGGTCTCTCTTGCAGTACCCTGCTATTAGTTAGAGTTATTTTGAAACCATGTTCCATTCCTGTGCTTGTGCAATTGATATAAATCAAATCTGCCACAGAAAGTCAAGTCTTGTCATGAGAGAAACCAGGACACTTTTTAACAATATTATGCTAATTAATTACTGATTATCAATCTCTTTGGCGTTGAAAATTATCTGTGAAAACTTTGGAATCTCCTTCCTTCAGATACTAATTTTGGAGATTTAGGGTGCAATTCTCTGGCCCTATACTCTCAGACGCAAATCACATTCAGGCTAGAGAATTGTGGAGAAGGGACCATAGCCAATGAGGGCCAATAAGACTCCCTGTTGGGATTCTCCCAGCCACACATCCAGATGTAATCTGATTCATGCCCAGTGAAAGCATACTTAAATATACAGGATTGGTTCGGAGCTGGATTCTTCCAGCTCCTGCAAATCTCCCATTCTCAGATGCAGTGGGAACCTGGTGCAAGTCACTACTGCTCTCTGAACACCAGTCATGATGGCCATGCTGGGGGAGATAGGCGGCCATTGAAGCCACCAGGTGGTTGGGGAAATGGTTGGGTACTTTCCTCAGCATTCTGGCAGTGCCAATATGGCAAGACCAAGCTGGCATTTCCAACCTGGCACTGCCAGGGTGCCAGGTTAACTGTAGTAAAAGAGGGCTGCTTAAGGGATGTGTCCAGTGCCTGAAGGGAGTCTTTGGCGACCCTATAGTGAGGTATTGCTCATTCAGGAAGAGGGCGATGCTTGTATCAATATGTTTGGGGGTGGGGAAAGTCTTTGCTGGCAAGTAGGAGGGGGATTTGTATGGTTGTCTGAAGATCAGAACACCCTTTAAAAATGGCACCCTGATCTCCGAGGAGCTGGCACTGCTGGCATCTTTAGGTCCTCATTCTTAAAAAAAATTTCTAAGTGTGGGGGAATTGTGAACTGAATTGCACTGAACGCCCCAGTGGGAATTTGACCAGTTTTCCCATTGGGGATAACATTTAGAAATTTTCTGGAAAAATTCCACCCTTAAAAATGTTAAAAATGGAATACTTTACTTTTCCTGTTTATATATTTTCTTACTTAATCCAATCCTTCTTTATTTCTCTTTTTGTATCTATCTTGGCAATGAATTAACCCATTCTAATAAACACTGGCACAGTAGTTAGCACTGCTGCCTCTCAGCACCAGGGACTGGGGTTCGAGCCTGGCTTGAGTCACCGTCTGTGCAGAGTTTCCACATTCTCCTCGTATCTGCGAGGGATTTCCTCTATGTAGTCCAGTTTCCTTCCACTGTCCAAAGGACGTGCTGGTTAGGTGCATTGACCATGCTAAGTTCTCTCTCAGTGTGCCTGAATAGGTGTCAGAACGTGGCGACTTGGGGATTTTCACAGTATTTTCATTGCAGTGTTAATGTAAGCTTTCTTGTGACATTAATAAATAAACTTAAACTTAAAAAAAAACTTCCTTCTGAATGATTCCTCTGTAAATCTTACAATCTTTAAATCTGGTTGGATAAGTAGGTAGACAGTTGTTTGCTCTCCCCCTAGAGACAGATAAACTTCAAATGGGTGATGAATTTTCCAGTAAACAAAGGAAAGAATTGCAGAACAAAAATTTCATCCTTTAGACCTTTACTATAACAAAGAAACTAAAATCGACATAAACTAAACACTACTTAGCAGATAAATAATACACCAAACAAAACAAAAGGTGCATTCCCATTATCTAACTAATATGATGTAACTATTTTCTGACACCATTTTAGTTTACGCCACACTCTCAGCAGTCAAGTAACTTTGATAATTAAGTTTCAAACATCTCCCAGCTTTTCAACAACCCCCTTTTCTTCCTGTGATGCCTGACAGAGTTTTCCACTGTCTTTCAAAAATCCTTCCACTCAGACTTCTGAGTATCCCTGGATTAACTTCCAGCAGGAAGGTCCACTCCGGTGATTCCTTGGTCTTTAAGTTCAACCAATCCCAACTTTTGGAATAGAAGACCAGTTCTCACCATCGTTCTGCTTGGTAGCTAACACAAAAAAAGTCTTTCCTCCTGCTTTTCACAGCAACAGCTAATGTTGCTCTGCACAGCAATGTTTGCTTTGTGTGTGTCCCTCGAGTCTGTGTCCAGAGGAAGAGACCGTCTTTTGCATCAAGGTGTAAAACTTGTCATTTGATTTTCAACAGGTATCAGTTACAGATCCAATGGACCTGTCTCCAGACAGAGTTTAATATGATCACCAATCTCCAATTAAGGATAATCTGAGTGAGATTCTCTGGCCTACCCTCAGCATCTTTCTTGATGGTGTGAGGTGGCCACTGTTCACTGACCAGAAGACCCTCTGCTGTTACCACTGTCAATGAGAACTCCCACTGAGGTCACTCCCTCACCCCAGCAAAATAGCAACAGGAGTGCAAAACAGGCAAGACTACAGAATCCTGCCGGTGTGAACAACCAGAAAACTCTAGCCCCTATTTCATGCTTTTAAATTAAAAGAGACATTTTAAAACATTATCATCTTGTAAAGTTCTACATTTATGGCACCCTGTACACTCAGGTCCCAGATACTCTCTTCCCTTCGTGATATCAGGTTGAAAGTTTCAGCAACTTGTCAAACTCAGATTATTTATTAAAATATCGAAATGTGTGAGGGAAGTCTAACTGATGGCAAACACCATTAAATGCCCTGCCCCTGTAAAATCTGTCCCAATCTGTTCTAACAATGTGCCGATTAGCAGAGATTGTGGATAAGCATATTTGTGTACAGTGACAATACAGAATGCAAATGGTTGCTTGCTTACTAATCGCGTTGGCTCTGTACTTCCTCAACTGTTCTCTTGGATTCCTGCCATAAATCTGAAGGGAAACCAGAAGGAACTTAATGATCGACAAACCCTCATCAATTCGGGGAAATCTTACTTGATTGAGTAATAGCACCTTTCCCTTGCATGTTTATTTATTAATGTCACAAGTAGCTTAGATACATATTGCAATGAAGTTACTATGAAATTACTAGATGAACCAGATTGCCAACAACCTGTTCTGGTCCAACCATGCCAACACTATAGTTAAGAAAGCCCACCAACACCGCTACTTTCTCAGAAAACTAAGGAAATTTGGCATGTCAGCTATGACTCTCAGCAACTTTTACAGATGCACCACAGAAAGCATTCTTTCTTGTTGTATCATACCTTGGTATGGCTTCTGCTCTGCCCAAGACTGCAAAGAACTAGAAAAGGTCATGAATGTAGCCCAATCCATCACTCAAACCAGCCTCCCATCCACTAACTCTGTTGACCCTTCCCACAGTTTCAGCAAAGCAGTCAGCCCAATTAAGATCTTACGCACACTGGACATTCTCTCTTCCACCTTTTTCAGTTGGGAAAAAGATACAAAAGTCTGAGGGTCACGTACCAACCGACTCAAAAATAGCTTGTTCCCTGCTGATGTCAGACTTTTGAATAGACTTGCATTAAGTTGATCTTTCTCTAACTATGACTGTAACGCTATATTCTGCACTCTCTCATTTCCTTCTCGATGAACGGTACGTTTTGCCTGTATTTGTATAGCATTCAAGAAACAATACTTTTCACTGAATGTTAATACATATGACAGTAAATCATGTCAAAGAAAATCCCCTGGTCGTCACACTCCAGTGCCTGTTTGAGTACACTGAGGCCAATGCACTTAATCAGCATGTCTTTCGGATTGTGGGAGGAAACTGGAGCACTTGAGGGGAACCTGGAAGAATGTGCAGACTCTGCACAGATAGTGACCCAAGTCGGGAATTGAACCCAGGTCCCTGGTGTTGTGAAGCAACAGTGCTAACCACTGTGCCATCCGTAGCAATAACTGAATTATTAACTATACATATGTATATATCAAAGTCTCAGTAAGAATTTAGCAACACCAATTTTTAATCCAACAGAGATTAGAATCTCTGACTGTTTGTGCTGATGTGTGCTATTGCAGACCAGAACACTGCATTTGCCTGAGGAAGACACAAGAGTGTTGAAAGCTTGCAATTTTACTATCAAATAAATCGGTTGGATTAAAAATTGGTGTTGCTAAATTCTTACTGAGTTCTTACCATCCCAATCCAACGCTGGCATCTTTACATTATATCAAAGTCTGACAGAAGTACAGTTCTCTCTACTCTCTTCTTCTTGTTGACTCCAACTGAGTTCCTCCCTATCCTGTGACATCCGTCCTTGGTCCTGATTGGCTTAGCTTCCCATGCTGCCTCTCCTCAGGGCCAAGCCTGATCACATGACCCTCAAAGGATTGCCCCACCTTAAAGGGGCCTCGTTACCACAATACCTATAATTCTGCTTTACTCATGTGTATCTTGGGGCAATCTTAACGGCACAGCTTAGTCTAAACCTTTGACGATGTCCTCAAGTTTGCGAACAATATGTGACGTTCCATTACCTGCGGAGAAATGGAGGTCAAGGGGCAATCCCAAGTTTGGAGCAAGTCCATAGAGTAACGAGTGTTTAGCATAACTCCTCTATAAGGCGATTCACAATGGCCAGCTGTGCAGTTTCTCTTTATTCCTGTTTTCTCACCATTCCAAACTGAAGCATGGAGTGATTTACATGCTTACCCGAATGCCTGACCTGCAGTTCATGACAAGGTCCTGCACCACCACCGTTCTGAAGATGAAGGCTGCTAATGAATCAACTTACCTCAGATGAAGATATTGTAGGAATGAGCTGATATTCCTGAACCTTCCTTGTTTTTCTTCCTCCCTTCTCTCAGTAGGCTCCGCTTGCTATTGGAGCACAGATCCAACAGCACCAGGAGGCCCCTAATAATCATACAAACAAGGTGAGGGGCAGGAGGTTTGTGGGGGATGTGAAGAAAATCTTTTTTACCCAGAGGGTGTTGACAGCCTGGAATGTGCTATCTGCGAGGGTGGTAGAGGCAGGTTGCCTCACATCCTTTAAAAAGTACCCGGGGATGAGCACTTGGCACATTCTGCTCTGTCCAAGACTGCAAGAAACTACAAAAGGTCGTGACTGTAGCCCAATGTATCCTGCAAACCAACCTCCCATCCATTGACTCTGTCTACACCCCCCACTGCCTTGGAAAAGCAGCCAGCATAATTAAGGACCCCACGCACCCCACACAGTCTTTCTTCAACCTTCCTCCATTGGGGAAAAAGATACAAAAGTCTGAGGACACATACCAACCAAACTCAAGAATAGTTTCTTCCCTGCTGCTGTCAGATTTTTGAATGGACTTATCTTGCATTAAGTTGATCTCTCTCTATACCCTAGCTATGACTGTAACACTACATTCTGCACTGAGTCCTTTCCTTCTCTATGAACGGTATGCTTTGTCTGTATAGTGGCAAGAAACAATACTTTTCAGTGTATCTACGTGACAATAATAAATCAAATCAAATAACATTCAGGGCTATGAGCTGGTGCTGGCAGATGGGATTAGATGGGAGTTCAGGAATTTTTAATGTGTCAATGGAAATTCGTTGAGCCAAAGGGCTGTCTCTGTGCTGTATGATTCAAAATTCCATAACTCATCATAGTTCTACAGAACTCCATGTGTCTCCTGTCTCCTGTATCCCAGTGATTAATGAATAAAGAAAAAAAGTGATGGAAATTCATTTGGCCATTGGGGGTGCGGGGATACTTTAAAGTAATTGAAATGTATTTGGGTGAAAAGCTGCGTACCTACTTGGCAAAATTTTACATAATTGTAAATGTAATTGAAAGAAATTAATGTGAAATACATAGAACAATATATTAAAATGCATTGTTATAATGTGTATATGCGGTCTGTGTGTAGGTATGTAAATATTGGTCGAGGTTTTGCTGGCAAGGTAACAATGAGATTAATCTACTCGCCAACATTAGTGTGTAAATAACTGACAACTTGTGGTGTGGGAGAAATACGTTGAGAGTTGCAAATTGCCACAAATTGCTGAGTGATTTGTGCCGCTCTGTGGTTAGCCTTACAAACAGAGTGGCTCACATTCAGTCTTTACTATATCTGCACTGTTAAAATTCATTAAATTCACCACACAAAATTAAGCGTTGGTACTCAACAACATAAGGCCCCTTTTAATTACAAAATCTATCTTCCTACAACGCCGTTCAACTTCCCTCGTCCAGAAACACTGCAGCCGTCTATTTCCAAAAAGCATTCAATAAAAAGCTGCATAAGAGGTTATTACACAAAATTAGGACTCATCAGATTGCAGTCATATATTAACATGGATTAAAGAATGATTAACAGCCAGAGAACAGGTTGTAGGAATAAAGAAGATATATTCGAGTTCGCAGATTGTGACTAATAATGGACCGTAAGGATCAGTTCTGGGGCCTCAGATATTTCTTGAATTCCTACAGAGTAGAAGGAGAACATTTAGGCCATCAAATCCCATCAACTCTCCAACAGAGCACTCCCCTGCTCTACTCCTGAACCCCATGCATTTACCTGCTAACCCCCTCCTCCTAACCTATAGAACTTGGGACACTAAGGGGCAATTGAGCATCTAACCTGCACATCTTTGGACTGTGGGAGGAAACTGGAGCATCCGAAGGAAATCCACGCAGACACGGGGGGAAAGTGCAAACTCCACACAGATAAGTTACCCAAGGCTGTAATGGTACCCAGCTCCCTGGTGCTGTGAAGCTGCAATGCTAACTACTATAGATTTACCATCTGTATTAATGATTTAAATGAGGGGATTTGAGTGTAACATATCCAAGTTTGCCGATGGTGCCAGTGAGGTAGGGAGCTATGTGGTAAGTGGGCGTGGGGGGAGGGGGAGGTGGGAGGTGTGCAGAGGGATATAGTCAGGTTTGGTGAGTGGGCAAGTACATTCAGATGCGCAGGAAAAATAAATATACCAGAATATTATTTTGAATGGTGAGGGAGTGGAAGATGTTTGCACTCAGAGGTGCCAGGTTATAGAAAGAGGCCCTTCAGCCCATTGAGATGGCACCGACCACAATCCCAACCAGGCCCTACCTCCATATCCCCCTAACCTAAGCATCCCAGGACACTAAGGGGCAATTTTAGCACGGCCAATCGACCAATCAACCTAACCTGCACATCTTTGGACTGTGGGATGAAACCTGAACACCCAGAGGTAACCCGTGCAGATATGAGGAGAACGTGCAAACTCCACACAGACAGTGACCCGAGCCGGGAATCGAACCCAGGTCCCTAGAGCTGTGAAGCAGTAGTGCTAACCACTGTGCTACTATGCCTTCAACCTCATACCTGAATCACAGAAAATAACATTCTACTAAATCGAACAATTTGGAAGGCAATTGTTGGGCAGGATTTTGAACACAGAGTGTTGGCTAAGATGAGAAAATCAGTGTGTAGCTCTCCAGAGGCACAGCCGAGTTTTCTCTCCAGATTCTCTGGCACTCTCTGGCAGGGCAGGGCCTGAGGGCAATCACCCCACCACCCACCACCACTCTTAAGCTTCAGGGCAACCACTCCCCCACACGCAAACAAGGAGAATTGCACCCCCCTTCTTATGGACCCCCCCCTTCCCCCCACAACGGGTTATTCTCTGGCATTCTGTCTGGCAGTCATACCCTGACACTGCCAGGTTGGTACTATCAGGGGGCAGTGCCAGAGTGTCTTTCACTATTCTGGGGCTATACTTATCTTTTCCTTCCCTGCAAGCTCCCAAATGCCTCCCACTTTTAAACATCTGTTCAGAGAATCCCTATGTGCAGAAGGAGGTCATTTGGCCCATCCAGTTTGTGTCGTGGTTCCCCAGGACAACAACTGATTTTAGCCGATTGGAACAGAGAGTCTGAGTCGTAATCCTCCAAGCAGTAGACTTTATTCTCCAGCACAAGACAATAAAGCCGGGATGTCCGGAACAATCCAATGAGCCATTCACACACGGTCTTTTTATATCTGCCATAATGATTTACTCTGACGTTCCTTATCTCTTCCTCAAGGTCGTTCTCCTCAACCACCATTGTTGTCAAGCCCCACCAGTTATCTACCTTGCTTCGGATTGGCCCCTAGTTGGTGCATTACCCACTTCGTGAAACCATTGTGGTTACAGTCTCTGCCCTTGTTCAGATGTTCCTGCTTCTGCAACAATTGTGGTTTAACCCAATCAACTTAAGTCAAATAGAAAAGGTTAGATATTCACTTCATTCTGCCCTTCATGATCATATTTAAGTTGAATAACTGATCAACAACCGTTGTTTCTCAAGGCTGTTACTGTTTACGTTCATTGACTATAAGTGATTACTATACTAATTTCATCACATTGGTTAACATACATTGATTACATTGGCTATATTTGATTAACATGCTGATCTCATCACATTTCAACATACAGGCTTTAATTACGAGTTTCAGAGCAAAATCTCTTACATATGCAGCAATACTCCAAAAGAGCATTCCACCCTGGCCCTCCCCTCCACTCTATCAACATAACCCCACATATTTACCATGGCTAGTTCTTCTAACCTACACGTCTTGGGACGTCTTGCAGGAGAATTTAGCATGGTCAATCCACCTAACCCACACATCTTTGTACTGAGCACCGAGAGGAAACCCATGCAGACACGGGGAGAACATACAAACTCCACACAGTCACCCAAAATGGGAATTGAACCCGGGTTCCTGGCACTGTGCCAGCATGTCACCCGCTGTTGTAAACTTCACTGATGTGACATCATGTTATGAGGCTGGTATTCTTTATCTGGGAGAACATACAACAGGAACCTTGTTTTGCCAATGGCGAAGGGAGGGGAAAATGAGATCTCACTGGCAAGAATCATGTGAGATTTTGGGCTCTTGTTGCCATTTACGCCCATAGCTAACACAGCCTCAGAATCACCCTGCTATGGTAGCATTTATCAGCATTTTGGAATATATGTTTAAAGAAGCCTTACTATAATGAAACAATGATCCACCTGGAATTCTGTGCGCACTTTTGTTCCTTTTACCTGAGGAAGGACATATTTGTCCAAGTAGGAGTGCATGATTGGATCCTGGGATGAGGGGATTGTCCAATGAGGAGAGATTGATCCAGAGTTTATATCTTAGTGTCACAAGTAGGCTTTACACTAAGTTACTGCGAAAATCTCCTACTTGCCACACTCTGGTGCTGTTCGGGTACCACTGAGGGAGAATTTAGTGTGGCCAATGCATCTAACCAGCGTGTTTTTCAGACTGTAGGAGGAAATAGGAGCACCCATAGGAAACCCACACAGACACGGGGAGAATGTGCAAACTCTGCACAGACAGTTACCCAAGCCAGGAATCAAACCCAGCTCCCTAGCGCTGTGAGTCAGCAGTGCTGATCACTGTGACATTGTGCCACTGTTGAGTGGACTAGGCCCAAGTTGCTTGGAGTTTATAAATGTGAGAGGTGACATAATGGAAACATATCAAATTCCTAAGGGACTTGACAGTGTAGATGCTGAAAAAACATTTTCCCTGGCTGGGAAATCCAGTAAGGAGTCTGACAACACCCAGTGGGAAATCTATAACATAGGGATCAAAATCTCAGAATAAGGGATTGGCCATTTGGGATTGAAATGGGGAAACAACTCTTCACTCAGTGGATCATGACTCTTTGGAATTCAGAGGGTTGGGAATGTGCAACCGATAGATTTTTGATTACTAAAGGAATTAATGAGTTAAGGGGGGCAGCACAGGAGTTGAGATAGGATATCAGCCATGATCACATTGAATGATGGAGAGACTTGAAGGACCAAATGACCCAGTTCTGCTTCTATTTGTTATGTAAGCAGCGAGAAGGAATTATCTCTGAGGGATGTAGGTCACATTAAGAAATTTTAAAGAGGTTCATGAATAGAAAGATCTGAGAGTTTATGTACACAAATCTTAGAGAAAGCGAGAGGCTGTTGACAGAAATCATATAGACAGACAGAGGGCAAAATGTAATGGAGGTGGGAAACAGGAAAAAGGGGATGAAGGCTGCAAACTCGGGAGGGAGGGAGGATTGTGGGACGGTAGAATATTTATTGCATTCCTGCAATCGTGGCATTTTCTCAGTTATTAATTGTGCCATGGAAGAAGCTAATTAAGGGCCTCTCTTTGCTGCATTTTACCAGTGGCAGTAGGGTGAGGGAGCAGCCTCGGATTTC
The DNA here is from genome assembly GCA_024679065.1 of Sphyrna mokarran. Taxonomy (NCBI): domain Eukaryota; kingdom Metazoa; phylum Chordata; class Chondrichthyes; order Carcharhiniformes; family Carcharhinidae; genus Sphyrna; species Sphyrna mokarran. The sequence goes on from JAGIQG010000028.1 coordinate 34,345,178, forward strand.
AGGTGGCCTCCCTGCACTAGTCTGTGGTTCCTCCTTGGGCACACACACTAAGGATGACAAAAGTGCCCAGCAGTGGCAAAGGCTGCCACAATGGCAACTCTGCCCACACTAACCGCACCCTCTAGCCTGACAGGTGAACTCTGACCTCACTTACCTTGCTGCGAGGCTGCCATTTGTTGAGAAGTCTCTTGGCTGGGTGCAGTTTCAGCAGTGGCCACTGATCCCGGTGGCACTGCTGGTCTTAGAAGTGAGTGTTTGTCCCTTAAAGGGACAGGGGCCACAACGGCAGCTCACCAGCTGCTGGATGAGCAGAAAAATCTGGCCAAGACTCATCAAGCACCCAAGGCAAGGTTGCTTCCAGCTTGTCGGCCCGTCATTGGGAACACCGCAACCCCAACAAAATCCAACCCATAGAGGATAAAAACAATGAAAAATAATCAACATTTAATAAATCATTCGTTAGATCCCATTGAATCATTATAGCCAACAGTGGGCACAACACTTTAGGAAAGATTTCTAGGCCTTTAGAGAGGGTGTAGAGATTTAGTGCAATAGTAACACTGATGAAGGGTTTCAGTTGAGAGGCTCGAGAAGCTGTGATTATTTTCCCTTAGATCAGAGCAGCTTGAAAGGACAAGAGCAGCAGACAAATGGGGATACCAGCATTTGGAAATGCCCTCTCAAGCCAAATGTTATCCTGATTTGGAAATACATTGCCATACCTTCAGTCGCTGAGTCAACATACGGTAACTCCTTCACTGAAACACTGTGGGTGAACCTACAACATAGGTCAAGAAGGCACCTCATCACCGCCTTCTCAAGGGCAATTAGGGAAGGACAATAAATGCTGACTCAGCCAGTGATGCCTACATCCCTTGAATGAAATTCTTTTAACAGAGATTCTAGCACATTCAAGCATTTGCTGAATACAACATTGGGGGCCGAAGGGCCTGTACTGTACTGTGCTGTACTGCTCTATGTTCTATGTTCTACGTCCTCGGAAGCCCTATTTCATTACCTGACAATCATTTTTTCTTTTTAAGATGAAATGCATTTGTTTACAGATCTTGATGATAGCTCATTTAATTAGTGAGCTTGGTTTGACCCCGGTCAGGTCTGTCACCTCACCTGATCATGTTTGAGACCTGACCAGAGAGTGAAGCAGGTTTAGCACACGTGTTGATCACTTTAGGTTTGGGAGGTATAGAAGTAGCATGAAAGATGCTTTCTGAAATTCAAACAAAATTGTCTTTATATAGAGTATTGGGATGGAATTAGCCATTGCTGAATGCTCTATGAAAGAGAGAAGAGAATGTATTCAACTGTTAAACATAAGATGGCATGAATCCAACAGGACATCGCAAAAGATGAGGCTGATTTCCTTCAAAACAAAACTATGGAAAACAGTTGCAAATGTAAGCTACACTGTATAGTGCGGCAAAGTGTCATTCTGAAACCACTTTGATTGCTGGTCACATTTTAATTAAAATAGATGTTTTAACTTGACCTAACTGCGCGATTTGTTCATTCAGATACTTTGTTTTGTCATATTTCACCTTCATGGGACACAATAGCAAATTTAAGAGGCATCTGAAGGGGCATTGAATAGGGAGGGAATAGAGGGATACGGACCAACTAAGGGCAGAAGGTTTTATGCTTTAGTTTAGTTACAGCATCATGCATGGCACAGGCTTGGAGGGGCGAAGGGCCTATTTCTGTGCTGTACTTTTCTTTGTTCTTTGTTCACATCATGGTTAATTGGCCCAATCCCAGGGTGATTACTGCTGAGATCTAACTACATATCCAGACAATTATATAAAAATAGCCAAAAAATAGAGGAAGATGGATTTCTGAGCCTGTGATTAAATGTCATCACTGTGTTTTTTTTTGTAAACTGGTCATTTTCCTTTGTTGAAGAGTCTAGCTTTAGTTAGACACAGTCTGTAACCAGCAGAGATGTCAGTGTCTGTGACACAGAGAAAACAAACTGACAGCTATTGGAGAAATAGAACTTCTGTCCATTGCTGCTATTTTTTTCTTTTACATATTGAAAGACATTTAAAACTATTTTTGCTTTTACATACGGTTTTCTGTTTCAACACCCATATAGCTGGGGTCATTTTAACTTTGTGTGAAAGTGGTTAGCACTGAGTGACAGCACAGTGGTTAGCATTGCAGCCTCATAGCTCCAGGGGCCCGGGTTCAATTCTGGCCTTGAGTGACTGTCTATGCGGAGTCTACATGTTCTCCCCGTGTCTGCATGGGTTTCCTCTGGGTGCTCCGGTTTCCTCCCACAATCCGAATGACGTGCTGGTTAGGTGCATTGCTAAATTCTCCCTCAGTGTACAGTGTACTCAGGCGCCAGAATGATGAATTTCACAGTAACTTCATTGCAGTGATAATGTAAGCTTACTTGTGACGCTAATAAATAAACTTATTGTAAGCCTACCTAATAAAAAAGCTTTATCTTGCAAACTCCAAAACTGAATGAATGTTTACATGGCTGAGGAATCTCATTAACTGTTTGAGAAGTTTGGAAGAGTAATTAATTGGCTGCTAGTCACTTAATCTTTCTGGGAAAATTGAGAACTGGGCACTGTTCGCCTGGGATTTTCTGAGTCGAATTTCAATTTCACTGAAGAACAGCACGTTAACCTGATTTTTTTTTGGCAGTGTGATCACAAATGACTTGGTTTGATTTAATTATTTTCATTCACAAACCTGAGTTCCGATGTTTAAGCCCAGCAGGAATCCAAGGCTAAAAAGGAATTGAAAGCTCTTGAAAATCTTCCCTGTGTTCCTCCAGCACCTTCCGGCACATTTACACCATTGAGTTAACAGGTCTGCGCAGTTGGCAATATTAAGGGGCTAATTGCTCTAACACCCATTGATGTTCGCAGCTGAGGAACCAGCTTCTCCCTCTTGCTTTCGCTAAATTTAGATGCACGTAGAGTTGGATGCTTTTGTGCCAGACAGATTGAAGTGTCACCTTCCTCACTCGAATAAGATTATATTAAAAATCTTCAGTTCAGAAAAAAAGAAATCCTGGTCAATTCCCATGAACTTTTTGTAGCGGCAATTAGCACAAGTCAGCACAGTGACATTCTCACGCAATTCACTGTGAAAATAATAAGATTGAGTCAACTAAATTGAGCCATCGCCACTGGCAAGAGAACCAGAATGGATGCTGAGGCGAATGTTATTAATGTGGTAAGTTGTTATAAGCTGGAATACCCTGCTTGAAAAGGTGTTGGAAACAGATTCAAAAAACTAAGAACTGTACAGCACGGGAAACAGGCCCTTCGGCCCTCCAAGCCTGTGCTGTTCATTGGTCCAACTAGACCATTCGTTTGTATCCCTCCATTTCCAGGCTGCTCATGTGATTATCCAGGTAATTCTTAAACAATCCCAGCGTGTCCGCCTCCACCACCCTGCTTGGCAGTGCATTCCAGGCCCCCACCACCCTCTGAGTAAAAAACATCCCTCTGATATCTGAGTTAAACCTCGCCTCTCTCACCTTGAGCCCGTGATCCCTCATGATCGTCACCTTTGACTTGGGAAAAAGCTTCCCACTGTTCACCCTATCCATATCCTTCATAATTTTGTACACCTCTATTAGGTCTCCCCTCATTCTCCGTCTTTCTGGGAAGAACAACCCCAGTCTACTCAATCCCTCCTCATAGCTAAAATTCAATTGCAGCTCCCATTCGGAAATTCGATAAATACATAAAAATGAAGGATTTGTAAGGATGGGGGGAAAGGAGGAAGGGGATCAATTGGATTGTGTTTTCAAAGAGCTGGCATTAGCTCTCTGAGCTGTATGAACCTATGAGTTGTGGGAATAATTTGCCTGCCTCTCTGGCCTTTATCTTTTCCCTTCACTCAGCAGAAAATGTCTTCACAATTTAATATCTCCGCACAGGGAACAACATTCACCAGTTTCTACTCATTTCAGATACAGCTGGGGCTTGGTTGGTTGGGTTCAAACCTTCTGTTAGAATTCTACCATGCCTGGCTACCACAGAATCAGAATGGACAAGAAGCAGACAATGGAAATGTCCATTGACCCTGAGGGGGATTTGAGTGAGTCAATAAAATCCCGTCTGAATTCAAGTCAAAGGTTAGGGTTAGGGTTAGTCCTAATTCATGAGGTGACCACAAAAATCAGATACTTCAAGGCAGTACTGAAGGATGGACTACACTGTTGTAGGTGCTGCCTTATGGATGAGATGTTGCAGCCTGTTCACCCAGCTAGATGTTAAAAGTCCCATGCATGTTTCAAAGAGAAGGGTGTCAGGTGTCCTGCCCAGTATTAATCTCTTAACAAACACCACTCAAGTAGACTATCTGATCATAATGAGCTGTTTGCTGGAGCTTTCCGTGCATACAATGGCTGCATTACAATAGTGTCAACACACTAAAAGTTCTTTGCTCGTGCTTTGGGATGTCCTGAGGTCACAAAGGGTGTGATATTAATCCAAGTCTTTGGATTCATGACTGATAATTTTCTCAACTTCATTCTCCCGTCTTTTCCCTGTAACCTTTGATCCCCTCACCATTCAATCCCCTTACCTATCTCTGTCTTAAATACACTCAATGATCTGGCCTCCACAGCCTTCAGTGGCAATGAATTCCACAGATTCACCACCCTCTGGCTGAAGAAAATCCTCCTCATCTCAGTTTTAAAGGATCATCCTGTTATTGTGAGGCTGTGCCCTCGGATCCTGATCTCTCCTGCTAATGGAAACATCTTCCCCATGTCCACTCTATCCAGGCTTTTCAGTATTCTGTAAGTTTCAATGAGATTATCCCTCATCCTTCTAAACTCCATCGAGTATAGACCCAGAGGCCAGAATTTTACCGCCCCACCCCATGGGAATCAGAGCGAGCGAGGGGGCGGACAATAGAAATATCTGTTGACTTTGGGTGGGATTTTAGGATGAGCTGTGCCCTCAAATGCTCCTCATACATCAAGTCTTTCATTCCTGGGATCATTCTCGTGAACCTCCTCTGGGTCGTAACTCAACCTGCAAGTTAACCTTTGGAGAATCCTGAACTAGGACTCCAAAGTTCCTTTTGCACTTCCAATTTCTGAATTCCACCCCCCCGCCCCCCCCATTTAGAAAATAGTCTATGTCTCTTAAATTTGCTGCCCGCCAAAAGTTAAAGAACACAGAACAAAGAACAGCACAGCACAGGAAACAGGCCCTTCGGCCCTACAAGCCCGTGCCGCCCATTTTGAAACTCAGTGAGTGCCTTATTCAAGTCTTTTGTCACTCATTGACATTTTTGTTTACGTCTAGCGCAACTCCACAATAAAGGGGGTGGAAATTTAGGGAATTAAATGTACACCAGATTAAGGGAGATCCAATTCAGGGACAAAACATGAAGACAAAAGAATTATCTCAGGTTAATCTGCTGTGGTTTTATGGCACATAAAAACTATCAATGCGTTCAACAAGCAAAGCCAAAGGAGGATTGCTGAGCCTGGTATGGAATCTCAACTGGCAAAGAATCTTCCACGCAAACTGCATCTTGTAATCCCAGATTAATCAGCATAAAGGGAAGTTTTATTTGAAATGGTGGACAGGAAGCAGTTATGTTAGTGAGCAGGGTGCAATAGCAGTCTCTGGAGAAAAAAAGTTTGAGGGGACTATGCAGTGGTGGTAAAAAGAAGGCTGTAATGACTTCAATGAGGTCCATGAGGTGGGCGCCTTGGAATATGAGCTCCCTGATTGAGGGAATGATTGCCTGCCCAGTCAGGGAGTCTCACCTGTCATATAATGAAGAATGTCGGGACCACTGACACGCCTGGTTCTGACTTTGTACTTGAAGCACTCTTCAGAGTGGGTAAATGAAGCAAATCTGGTGAAGGGACACTGGCCCCTGAGGAGTTGTTTCAGTGGCTGAGTGTCTGATGCGTGGGGAAGGGCTGGGAGGAAAGGTGAGAACAGGAGCAATTTTAAATTTGAGAGATTTGAAGCTCCAGGTTCCTGTGGAAACATGGAGCCAACGGGTGTCTAATTCAATCCCAACCCAGAGATGTGATCAGGTGATTCAGACAGGCACTCCAGGGGAATACTGCACTGTCAAAGGTGTTCACTTCATACCAGGACCCAAATACTGACAGGAGATCAGGCAGAACCTTGAATTTCACACTCAATTCCAGGAACTTGAACCTAGAACCTCGTGATTCGGAGGCAAGTGTGCTCCAAGTTGAACCATAGTTAACACCATTTAACTAAAACGGATCAATTAAGTTGCAGATAAATAAAATACTTTGCAATTCTGGATTAAAGTTTATAGATTGGCAAATTTATTGACTACAGTATTCCTGTGTATGTATATATATTACTGTATATATAAGTTTATATATATGTATATTTATATAAATATATACATAACTGTTCAGGCTATGCTTTTGGGCAGTGCTACAATGGTTAGTATTGCTGCCTGACAGCTCCAGGGATCTGGGTTCAATTCCCGGCTTGGATCATTGTCTGTGTGGGGTTTGCACATTCTCCCTCTGTCTGTGTGGGTTTTTTTCCCACGGTCTGAAGATCATAAAATCATAGAAACCCTACAGTGCAGAAAGAAGTCATTTGGCCGATCTAGTCTGCATTGACCATAATCTACCCCCATGTCCCTACATATTTACCCGCTAATCCATCTCTCCTACATATCTCAGGACACCCAACAGGCAATTTTAGCACGGCCAGTCAACCTAACCCGCACATCTTTGAACTGTGGGAGGAAACCGGAGCACCCGGAGGAATCCCACGCAGACACGAGGAGAATGCCTTACTAACCTCATTGAGTTTTTTGAAAAAGTGACCAAAGAGGTGGATGGGGGTAAGGCGGTTGATGTGGTATATATGGACTTTAGTAAGGCATTCGATAAGATGGCCCATGGAAGACTTCTGCAGAAAATGCAGATGTATGGGATAGAGGGTGATTTAGCTAATTGGATGAGGAATTGACTAGCAGATAGAAGACAGAGGGTGGTGGTTGATGGGAGATATTCATCGTGGAGTTCGGTGACAAGTGGTGTACCTCAGGGGTCTGTTTTGGGGCCCCTGCTGTTTGTAATTTTTATAAATGATCTGGATGAGGGTATTGAAGGATGGATTAGTAAATTTGCAGATGACACTAAAGTCGGTGGAGTGGTAGATAGTGAAGAGGGGTGTTATAGTTTACAGAGAGACTTGGACAAGTTGCAGAGCTGGGCCGAGAGGTGGCAAATGGAGTTTAATGTGGAAAAGTGTGAGGTAATGCACTATGGCAGAAATAATAAATGTGTAGAGTATAGGGCTAATGGTAGGATTCTTAGTAGTCTTGATGAACAGAGGGATCTTGGTGTGTATGTGCATAGATCCCTGAAAGTAGGCAGTCAAGTCGAGAAGGTTGTTAAGAAGGCATATGGAGTCTTAGCTTTTATTGGTAGGGGGATTGAATTTCGGAGCCGCAACGTCATGTTGCAACTGTACAAAACTCTAGTGCGGCCGCACTTGGAGTATTGTGTGCAGTTCTGGTCCCACATTATAAGAAAGATGTGGAGGCATTGGAGAGGGTACAGAGGAGGTTTACCAGGATGTTGCCTGGTATGGAGGGCAGGTCTTATGAAGAGAGGCTGAGGGATTTGAGGTTGTTTTCGTTAGAAAGGAGGCGGCTAAGAGGGGACCTAATCGAAACATATAAGATGATTAGAGGTTTAGATAGGGTGGACAGTGATAGCTTTTTTCCTAGGATGGAGAAAGCTAGCACGAGGGGACACAGCTTTAAATTAAGGGGTGATAGTTATAGGACGGATATCAGAGGTAGGTTCTTTACCCAAAGGGTGGTTCGGGAGTGGAATGCCCTGCCTGCGGCAGTTGTAGATGCGCCAAGTTTGGTGGCGTTTAAGAGGTTAGTTGATAAGTATATGGAAGAGAAGGGAATGGTTTAGTTTGGAAGGGCATTGCTTTTTATATTGGTCGGCGCAACATCGAAGGCTGAAGGGCCTGTTCTGTGCTGTAATGTTCTATGTTCTATGTTCTATGTTCTAATGCGCAAAGTCCACACAGACAGTGAGCCGAGCCAGGAATCGAACCCAAGTCCCTGAAGTTGTGAAACAGCAACCTAACCACTGTGCTACTGTGCTGCCCATGTGGAACAGTGGTTAACACTGTTCGATGTGTGGGTTAGGTGCGTTGGTCGTGCTAAATTGCCCTTTACGTGTCTCGGGATGCATAGGTTAGAAGGATTAGCAGGGTAAATATGTGGGGTTATGGGGATAGGGCCTGGGTGGGATTGGTGTCAGTGCAGACTCGATGCTCTGGATGGCCACATTCTGCACTGTAAAGATTCTATGATTCAATCCTACTAATGGGTTTTTTTTAACCTCTATGCTAAATGAATAATGACCACATTAAAAATGAAACATAGAGAAAATTATACTGATACATGTATAGGTTTAGTCACCTTTTTGAGTTTCAACCTAAGGCAAATCCTTGGCAATTATTTGCCAAATTAAGCTGCAATGCTGTGATTTTTTCACTCAGGGAAAGAGGCAGGCCCAAGAGATTAAACCCTGTGCCTACCTCAGCCAGAATGGGGATCGAGCCCATGCTATGGATATCTACCTGATCTACATTCTAACTTTATTTATTTGTTCATTGGCCAGCTTTTGATGCCCCACTTTTTAAAGAGTCAACCACATTGCTGTGGTCACATGTAGGCCAGACAGGGTAAGGACAGCAGATTTCCTTCCCTAAAGGACATCAGTGAGGCAGATGTGTTTAATGATAATTGGCAAAGGTTTTGTGGTCATTACCTGACTTTTTAAATCTGCTGTGGTTGGATTCGAACCCTGGATTTCTGGATTACTATTCCAGAGACAATACCACTATGCCACCATCTCCCCATTGAGCCAACTACTCAGCCAAACTGAGCTAACCAGTTCCCCAAATCTGCCACTGATGTGGTGTGGAGTCCCCTCTACCCAATATTAAAATCTGGTCAGCTCATTCTGCACTGCACCCAGTAATGGAGCTCCTGGCACATTGCCCGATTTTATAGACCTTTTACCTACTAACCCCATGGGTGGGGGACATAAAATCCAGTTCATTATCAAGTCCCTTTGACATTACTAATTGGAAAATCATGGATATTGTTAGGGTCCCGGGGGACCAGGACCCCAAGTTACATTGGGAAGCCAGAGTAGATCCCAATAATCTTTCTGTTTTGACATAAACGCAAGGATAGGATGTTTCAATCCAGGATAATTCTACTGACAAATTAGGGATTTTTGTCAATGAAACAAACTTCATTGAATAGCACAGTTTAAATATAACTCTAACAAATGAAGCAGCTTAACCATTAACAGTTGAACAATATTTAAAATTGAAAAGGAAACATAGAACTATAGAATATTACAGCTCAGAAACAGGCCTTTTGGCCCTTCTTGTCTGTGCCGAACCATTTTTTTCCTAGTCCCAAGGGTGGAAGTGGGAATGTTAAAATGGTGGCACAGCTTGTTGGACCGAAGGGCCTGTTTCCCGTGCTGTGTTGTCTTTTGTTCTTTGTTCACTCTTTACGACCCTATCTACCTGTGATGCCAGTTTTAGAGAATTATATATCTGTTTTCCCAAATCCTTCTGTTCTACTACACTCTTCAGTGTCCTACCATTTACCTTATATGTTCTACCTTGGTTTGTCCTTCCAAAGTGCAATATCTCACACTTGGCTGCATTAAACTCCATTGGCCATTTTTCAGCCCATTTTTCTAGCTGGTCCAAATCAAGTTTTGAAAACCTTCCTCACTGACCACTACACCTCCAATCTTTGTATCATCAGCAAATTTACTAATCCAATTTACCACATTATCATTCAGATCATTGATATAGGTGACAAACAACAGTGGACCCAGCACTGATCCCTGTGGCACACCACTAGTCACAGGCCTCCACTCAGAGAAGCAATCCTCCACTACCATTCTCTGGCTTCTTCCATTGAGCCAATGTCTAATCCAATTTACTACCTCTCCATCTATACCTAGTGACTGAACCTTCCTAACTAACCTCTCATGTGGGATCTTGTCAAAGGCCTTACTGAAGTCCATGTAGACAACACACACTGCCTTCCACTTTCTTGGTAATCTCCTTGAAAAGCTCCAATAGATTGGTCAAACATGATCTATCATGTACAAAGCCATGTTGACTCTCCCTAATAAGTCCCTGTCTATCCAAGTATTTGTAGATCCTATCTCTTGCAATATTTCACTCCTTCCAATAATTTACCTACTACTGACATCAAACATACTGGCCTATAATTTTCCGGATTAATTTTTGAGCCTTTTTTAAATAACAGAACAACATGAGCCATCCTCCAATCATCCAGCACCTTACCCGTGGATACCAACATTTTAAATATATCTGCAAGGGCCCCTGCAATTTCAACACTAGTCTCCTTCAAGATCCGAGGGAATACCCTGTCCGATCCTGGGAATTTGTCTACTGATTTGCCTCAAGACAGCAAACACCTCCTCCCCTTTAATCTGTATAGGTTCCACGACCTCCCTGCTTATTTGCCTTATTTCTATAGACCCCATGCCAGTTTCCTTAGTAAATATGGATGCAAAAAACCCACTTAATATTTCCCCCATTTCTTTTGGTTCCATACATAGCCAACCACTCCAATCTTCAAGAAGACCAATTTTATCCCTTACTATCGTTTTGCTCTTAATATACCTGTAGAAGCTCTTAGAATTATCCTTCACCTTGACTGCCAAAGCAATCTCATGTCTTTTAGGCTGCCTGATTTCCTTCTTAAGTAGTTTCTTCCACTTTTTATACTCCTCAAGCATCTTATTTGTTCCCTGTTGCCTATACATTTATCTCTCTCTTCTTCTTTATCAGAGGTCCAATATCCCTCGAGAACCAAAGTTCTTTATTCTTATTTACTTTGCCTTTAATCCCAACAGGAGCATACAAAGTCTGCACTCTCAAAATTTCTCCTTCGAAGGCCTCCCACTTACCAATCACATCCTTGCCAGTATCATATTGCAGACGATATAAAGATGGCTGGACTTGAGCATAGTGAAGAGCATTGTCAGACAATGCAGCAGGACATAGATAGGCTGGTAGCTTGGGCAGATAGATGGCAGATGGAATTCAATCCTGATAAATGTGAGGTGATGCATTTCGGGAGAAAAAATGTAGGGGAGAGTTATATGATAAAGGGTAGACCTATTAAGAGTATAGAAACACAGAGGGACCTGGGGATGCAGGTGAACAAGTCTCTGAAGGTGGCAGAACAGGGGGAGAAGGTTGTGAAGAAAGCATATAGTATGCTAGCCTTTATAGGAAGGGGTATAGAGTACAAGAGCTGGCCTTTAATGTTGCAGTTGTATAAAACGCTGGTTAGACCTCATTTGGAATACTGCGTCCAGTTCTGGTCGCCTTACTACCGGAAGGACGTGGAGACTCTGGAGAGAGTGCAGAGGAGGTTTACCAGGATGCTGCCTGGTATGGAGGTCTGAGTTACGAGGAGAGATTAGGCAAATTGGGGCTGTTTTCCTTAGAAAGACGTAGACTTAGAGGAGATCTAATAGAGGTGTACAAGATTATGAGGAGTATAGATAGAGTAAACAGGGTTAAGCTTTTTTCTAGGATGGACTCGAATAGCACGAGGGGTCACGGGCTTAGGGTGAGGGGGGTAAGGTATAATTTGGATGCGAGAGGGAGTTTTTTCACACAGAGGGTGGTGGGGGTATGGAATGCGCTGCCAAGTAAAGTGGTGGAGGCAGGCACTCTGGAGTTATTTAAGAAATACTTAGATGGGCACATGAACAGACTGGGAATGGAGGGGTATAGAAAACTGATTTAAAATAGGGATCATGAGCCTTGGGAGTCCCTGGGAAGTGTGTAAATAGATGATGATATTGATGTACTTGTTTTTATCCTACAGGTGCTTTGGTCCACCTTGTTGTCTAACGAGGGGCACACACGCAATGGGTCATGAGACGACTGCTCTTGGACCTTTTTCAAGAGTATCCTACTGCTTCACGTCGTTAGTGTATGCTTGACCTGGACCATCTGATGGGCAACACGACAGCGCAGTGACTATAGCTGTGCTGTGCAGATACATGGATTTGGGCCTGTTTCTGTGGGAGTTTGCGCATTCTCCCCATGCTTGCGTGGGTTTTCTCCGGGAGCTCCGGTTTCCTCCCACATCCCAAAGATGAGCTCTTAGGCTAATTGGCAAAACAAATTCTCCCTAAATTGCCTCAAATTTGGTTTTTAATCCATAGATCTATAAACATGGACAGGGATCGCGGGTAGAGGTGGGAACATCGAGGTGGCGGCGCGGGCTCGTTGGGCCGAAGGGCCTGTTTCCCGTGCTGTTTTGTTCTTTGTTCTTTGTTCAGAGAACAAAGCCTGTCTCACTCCACACTTTTTAGATTGTTCCTCATTTCTTCAAATTTGGTCTTTTTCCAGTTCAGAACTTTAACGCGAGGACCAGAGCTGTCTTTATTCACAATCAACCTCTAACACATCCCTGTTTCCATTCTAAATAAGCAACATTCCTCTCAAAAACTTAAAATGCCTCTTAAATTTATAGTTAACCATCATAAATATACTGACTTTAATGAATGTAAACAGTCTTGAAGCTTTCAGTGAGAAGTAGAATTCCAGAAGCCTGAAAAATGCTTCTACTTTCAACCAGACTTCAGCTGCAAACACAGCTGCTTTCTTCAAAAGCTGTTTCTCTCTTCTACACACTCATGACTGCATATCATCACATGAGCCTGTCAACCACTCCAATCAGTTATCGCAGGGAACTTAAGTAAACAAAAGTCCATGAACTCTATTGGACATAGTCACTTGCAAAACGAAAATGAATTATTATCTTGCTCTCCTGGCATCCGAACTGCATTTTCTCCAAACGTACTGATTGCTTGTTGCATAAAGCTGAATTTTAAAATAATACCCCTTAAAAACAAAAAATGTATATATGTTGAATACTATATATATATATTGAATACTATATATATATATAGAATACAATTATCCTGTATTCCACAAAATCAGAATTAGCAGAAAGAAAGGTAAATATCTATTGTCTATGGAGACATGAGGCAGCTTTCTCTGTTAGAGAGTGAGTGGTTATACAACTGGAGGGGTACGTCTTCACATCAAGCATGGGACAAAGCAAGAAATCTGGTCTCCTTGAACCCATGCTGTTGGAGTCATTCTGCACTATATTCTACTCAATTGAACCAACCAAACCCTATCAAATAGTTGGGAGAATACTATGAATGGTTCAGTTCTGCGCTGTTTCTGATGAGTAGATGCTGGATTGATTTTTATTACCTCTATTCACAAGATTTGAACAAGGTTCTGGGTTAGAAAAAAATATTTTTCCCCAAAGAAGAGTGGGCAGAAGGAGCCAATTCAAACGGAAATAGCTGATTCAAGAATGGTTGGGAGCTTTCCATCAAAATAATATTGAATTCTGTTAAGAAATGGGATTGAGGATTGTAGAAATGCCTGCTGCCCATATCTTAACTTGTACCAAAATGCATGATGTGGAGATGCTACATTGGACGGGGGTAAGCACAGTAAGAAGTCTCACAATGCCGGGTTAAAGTCCAACAGGTTTATTTGGCAGCACAAGCTTTCAGAGTGCTGCTCCTTCATCAGATGACCCTCTATCCTCACCTGATGATGGAGCAGAATTCTGAAATCTCTTGCTACCAAATAAACCTGTTGGCCTTTAACTTGGTGTTGTGAGACTTCTTACTGTTCATACCAAGATCTAATTATCTATTCCACCACCACCCCACCCCGTGCTTACAGACATTCACTGGCTCCTGATCAAACAACATTTGATTTCAAAATTCTCATCTATAGTTTCAAATTCTTCCGTGGATTTGCCCCTCCTCTCTATCTTTGTAATCCACTCACTCAAAATCAGGGTTGGCCACAAACTGAATAGTCCTAGAATTTACCAAGTTCAGTTTATACTCATACCATGTTGTACTCAATTAAGATGAACTTACCAAGACAAATAGGCTAGGCAATGGGTGATGCTGAACTTATCTGTTTCATAGCTTGCACACTGGTCTATTCCCATGTTCTATGTGGCCTTTAACCCCACCCCTGACCCTGCTGGATTGCCCTAACAGGTCCATGGTCCAAAGTGCCCAACCTGAAATCCAGCAAAATCCAAAATCTGGCATGGCCTCGATCCCGCAGTTTTTGGTTTTAAGCAAATGCACCAGTACTTCTTTGACCAAGCTTCTGGTGGGATTGTATGTGGTGCAGACTCAATGAGCTGAAGGGCCTCTTTCTGCATTGTAGGATTCTGTGATTTCTGTGATCTGAATTAATATGTCCTTTTATGGTTCAGCATCCATAAAACATTTTATAATGCTTGTGTGAAGTGCTTTGGGACACTTGCATTTGCTTCTGTTAACAATGCTGCAAGTTGTTATAACTGTTGGGAGTTAAGAGATAGAGGAGGAGGGAAGGACATGATACGATAATGGGATGTGACTCTGAATGGAATGTGTTACCTACTGAATGGTCTTTTCTCATTCTCTCTATTGTATAATGTCTTTAACTTGGAATAATCTTCTTGGCAAGAGCTTGAATTTTTTCCACAAGCACTCTCGGGCTTTTTCCCATTATGTAAGAATGTATTTAGTTCCTCAAAAACTTCTTTCTCAAAGAATTATGGACTCAAGATTTGGTACCTTCACGGCTGTCTAACCTCTGGCCGTGCTCGCCCCAAATTGGGAAAATCCCATCCGAGGTCAATGGACCTTTGCATGTTCTGTATTCCCCTGTCCCTATCTCCTCTGATTCCTGCAGCAGGCAGGATGGGAAAATTCTGCCCTGGCTCTCTCCAGAAATAACACGATCCTTCAGGATTCTCAAGGGCAAGATGGGCTGATAAAGCAGCACCTTGGAACAACATTGTAGACACATCACCTGGTTTCCCATATCGCCAGTCCACCACTGTGGCCACAGGTGGACATGTTGGAGTGCAAAAGGTTAATAATTGAACTGCGTGCTTGTAAAGCAACAGGACAAATGGAAAAACAGCAAGATGCCTGAGAGAAGAAATGATAGATTATGTTCTGCTCTTCATACCTGATTATCATCTGTCTGTGCAAGGAAATACATTCTTAGTCCAACATTGACCAGGAATGATTAATGTTCAACTGTAGTAAGGGTGGGATGGGAGGCCAATTAACTCTACCATTGTGTACCTGTCCATTGTAATTAAGGAATGTGAGCTGCCAATAAACTGTTCTTGTAAGGTTCTGAGAACAAATGAACAATGAGACCGTATCTATGAAATATACTTTCGATGCAGGCAAACTGATGTGAGGAAAGGAAGAAGTTTTTCTCAAGTTGAAGAGCTGGGAAAGGAGAAACCCACTCATTTGTACAGTCCACATTGATTACCTCTCTCGGTGTGAATACAGTCTGTTCTTTTATTGCACTATCCGACACCTCGTTCAATTGAAGAATATTATCATAAACCATTGAAGGAAAAAGGTTGATGTATGGCTGGCCTCATCATGACAATATTCTGTGACATTTCCTATCTCAATCTTTGGCTCTCCTGTATTTATGATATTTCATGGATTTTTTTTGCTGTGAATATTAGTACATGGTGAAGTTTGTTTATTGAAAAACTAATATCAGCCATTTAAGTGCTTAAAACAGTTATTGAAAAGAAATTTAGTCTGATGGTTTAGCTTACCGTTGGAATTATCTACCTACAGCTCCGCCCTCCACAAAGATGGCTTGGGGGCTCTCTCAGTCATTCCTGAACAGATGGTTAACCATTCCCCATCTACTGCTATCCCCTTCACCTGGCTGAACCTGCTCTCATATTGAACAAGCCTCTTTGATCCGCTAACTTCCTCCAAATAAAAAGTGTTGCTATGGGAACCCATGAGTAATGCATGCATTTTTTGGGATATGTCATAGGTGTCATAGAGATCCTACAATGGAGAAGGAGCCATTCAGCCCTTTGAATCTACACCAACCCTCTGAAAGAGTATTGTACCCAGCCCTATCCTGTCCTATCCTTGTAGCCCCACACATTTACCATTGCTAATCCAGCTAATTGACACATCTTGGGACACTAAGGGGAAATTTACCATGGCCAATCCATCTAACCTACACAAATGTGGAACACTTTTTATGATGTAGAGATGTCGGCGTTGGACTGGGGTAAACACACTAAGAAGTCTGACAACACCAGATTTAAATCCAAGCAATTTATTTGATAATAAACTCACAAGCTTTCGACCCTATGGTCTTCGTCAGGTGAATGAGGTGTTTCAGTCTCCAACTGCACACATATCAGCACAGACAGTTTGCAGATTACTGATTAGAATGCGAATCCTTACACCTAACCTGCTATTCAAGTCTTAAAGTGGCTAACAATGTGAGTGGAAGGAGCACTGAGCATAGGTTAGAGAGATGTGTATTGTCTCCAGACAGCACAGTAAGTGAGGTTTTTTGCTAACCCAGGCAGTCATGGGGTTACAGATAGTGTGACATGAAGCCAAGATCTCTGTTAAGACCGTCCTCATGTGTGTGGAACTTGGCTATCAGTCTCTGCTCAGTGGCTCTGCGCTGTTGTGTGTCGTGAAGGCCCCTTTGAAGAACGTTTACCTGAAGGTTGGAGGCCGAATGCCCGTGACTGCTGAAGTGTTCGCCAACAGGAAGGGAACAGTCTTGCCTGGTGATTGTCGAGTGATGTTCATTCATCTGCTGTCGTAGTGTCTGCATGGTCTCCCCAATGTACCATGCTTCGGGACATCCTTTCTTGCAACGTATTAGGTAGACAACATTGGCCGAGTTGCAAGAGTATGTACCATGTACCTGGTGAATGGTATTCTCACGGGTGATGATGTCATCCATGTCAGTGATCCGGCATGTCTTGCAGAGGTTGCTGTGGCAGGGTTGTGTGGTATTGTGGTCACTGTTCTCCTGAAGGTTGGGTAGATTGCTGCGAACAATGATCTGTTTGAGGTTGCGTGGTTGTCTGAAGGCAAGAAGTGGGGGTGTGGGGATGCCCTAGTGAGATGTTCATCGTCATCAATGATATGTTGAAGACTCTGGAGAAGATGACGTAGCTTCTCCGCTCCACTATGACATCTTCTCCAGAGTCTTCAACATATCATTGATGACGATGAACATCTCGCTAGGGCATTCCCACACCCCCACTTCTTGCCTTCAGACAACCACGCAACCTCAAACAGATCATTGTTCGCAGCAATCTACCCAACCTTCAGGAGAACAGTGACCACAATACCAAACAACCCTGCCACAGCAACCTCTGCAAGACATGCCGGATCACCGAGATGGATGACATCATCACACGTGAGAATACCATTCACCAGGTACATGGTACATACTCTTGCAACTCGGCCAACGTTGTCTACCTAATACGTTGCAAGAAAGGATGTCCCGAAGCATAGTACATTGGGGAGACCATGCAGACACTACGACAGCGGATGAATGAACATCGCTCAACAATCACCAGGCAAAACAGTTCCCTTCCTGTGGGCGAACACTTCAGCGGTCATGGGCATTCGGCCTCCGACCTTCGGGTAAATGTTCTTCAAGGGGGCCTTCATGACACACGACAGCGCAGAGCCGCTGAGCAGAGACTGATAGCCAAGTTCCGCACACATGAGGACGGTCTTAACAGGGATCTTGGCTTCATGTCACACTATCTGTAACCCCCATGACTTGCCTGGGTTAGCAAAAAACCTCACTTACTGTGCTGTCTGGAGACAATACACATCTCTCTAACCTGTGCTCAGTGCTCCTTCCACTCACATTGTTAGCCACTTTAAGACTTGAATAGCAGGTTAGGTGTAAGGATTCACATTCTAATCTGTAAACTGTCTGTGCTGATATGTGTGCTTTTGGAGACCAGAACACCTCATTCACCTGACGAAGACCATAGAGTCGAAATCTTGTGAGTTTACTATCAAATAAATGGGTTGGATTTAAATCTGGTGTTGTCAGATTTTTTACTGTGAACACTTTTTATTTCAGTCTTTTCCTGGATCCCCTCTCTCACCTCCTTTCTCAATACATTGATGACTATTTTTGAGGTGTTTCCTGCTTTCACCCCTATCTGGAAAATTGAATCAACTTTTCTTTCAATTTCTATCTCTACCTCCCTCATCTTCACATGGTCGATCTCCAACATCTTCACTATCTCCATTTTTGGAGATAGGTTGTCATGGGGCTACTGTATCGTAACTGGTGCTGCAAAGCTCCCTCTGCTGTAAGACAGGAATAGATGCCCCAGCTCATCTGATAATGTGAAGGCAGCATGAACGATTGCAGTATTGGTCTTCCAAAATATGATATTTAATAAACTCTATTAACTACACCGGCCGAGCTCTAGTGCTTTGGGTGAAACATTCAGACCTGCTTTGTGTCTGCAAACGATGTTGTGCCTGTTTAAGGCAAGTTAAGATTCTGTTGACATTTATTGTACGTACAGTCTCCCTGTCTGGGAACAGCAGATTGCAATGAAAATCTTTATACACACATTGGCTCAAAATGTGGAACTTGCTTCATTGCTGAGGCAAATGGATGTGTTTTAAGCTAATCACATGAGAGAGGAAGAACTAGAAGGACATACTGATATGGTGAGGTGGAGTAAGGAGGAAAAAGGCTCATGTAGAGCATGAACACCAACGTAGATTCGATGGGCTGAATGGCACCTTCTGTACTGTAAATTCTATGCAAAAACCACTTACGTTCTCAAGGTTAACTTTCCAATGGTCTTATAACTTGACAAGTTTAATCACATTTTTAATATATTCAATGGTAATTGATCATAGAATTGAATGGAACTGTGATCAGAAAATCCTACAATGCAGAAGGAGGACATTCAACCCACTGACTCCGTGTTAGAGCATCTCACCAAAGGCCAACCCCATAAGTCCTGTCTTACCCCGCTGATGCTCCTAACCTACACATCTTTTGGACACTAAGAGGCAAGTGAGCGTGGCCAATCCAGCTAACCCACGCATCTTTGGACTGTGGGAGGAAACTGGAGCACCCGGAGGAAACCCACGCAGACATGAGGAGAATGTGCAACCTCCACATCGACAGTGACCCGAGGCCAGAATTGAACTTAGAATCCCTGGCACTGTGAGGCTGCAGTCCTAACCACTGTGCCACCCTAATTCCATCCCATGAAAGAATAAAATATGTTTGGTCTGTCCGTGATGACAGATTTCAGTAACCTCCTCACATCAGATGCTGAATAAGTTTTAGCACCCTGGTTTCTCTCTTCCTAAATAATCGAGTAATAATTGCTTTGGAAAACTAAAGCGGGGGATTTTCCCATCCCGCCACCACGGGGACAGGTGGGGAGTAGACCATGTGGTCCGCTGACTTTGGGCAGGATCTTCTGGATTTGAACAAAGAACAACACAGCACGGGAAACAGCCCTTTGGCCCAACAAGCCCATGCCGCTATTTTAACAGTGTGAGTTCCCACTTTCCCCCATGACTCTTGTCTATGTTTATGGAAATCCACATTGGAAACCAGATTGGGGAGACAATTCCGGGACAATTTGTTTCTCCAATCAGCCTAAGAGCGCATCTTTGGGATGTGGGAGGAAACCGGAGCACCCGGAGAAAACTTACGCCAGCACAGGGAGAATGCACAAACTCCCACAGATAGAACATAGAACGTAGAACACTACAGCACAAACAGGCCATTCGGCCCACAAGTTGTGCCGAACACATCAAAACCTACCCAGCCATAGACCTATCTATAACCCCCAATCCCATTGGATCCCATATACTCATCCAGAAGTCTTTTAAAAGACCCCAGCGAGTTCGCCTCGACCACCACCGACGGCAGCCGATTCCATTCACTCACCACCCTCTGAGTGAAAAACTTTCCCCTAGCATCCCCTCTGTACTTGCTTCCCTGCACCTTAAATCTGTGCCCTCTCGTCGCGACCATTTCAGCCCTGGGAAATAGTCTCTGAGAGTCCACCCTATCTATTCCTCTCAACATCTTGTAAACGTCTATCAGGTCGCCTCTCAACCTTCGTCTCTCCAGGGAGAACAGTCCCAGCTCCCTCAACCTGTCTTCATAAGGCATGCCTCCCAATCCAGGCAACATCCTTGTAAATCTCCTCTGCACCCTTTCAATAGCTTCCACGTCCTTCCTATAGTGAGGCGACCAGAACTGCGCACAGTACTCCAAGTGTGGTCTGACAAGGGTCCTATAAAGCTGCAGCATTACCTCCTGACTCCTGAACTCAATCCCTCGATGAATGAAGGCCAGACCATGGTGCAAATCATGTATCTGCACAGCAAACAGTGATAGTCACTGAGCTGGCCTGTTGCCCACCAACTGGTCCAGTTTAAGCGTATACTAACGACGTGAAGCACTAGGCAACTCTTGAAACATCCAAGAGCAGCCCTCGCACAACCCATCACGTGTATGCCCCTTGTTGGACAACAAGGTGGACCGAAGAACCTGTGGAATAAAAGAGAAAAACCTCAATAACATGCACATCTTATGCAAACATTCAAGGGAATCCCCAAAAGCTCAAAAGTAAAGTAAATGAACCAGAAAAGTATGTTGCAAGGTCAGTGGGAATCAATTAATTCCCAGGAATGTCCCAAGGCTCTTGATTCCTGTTGAAAACAGTCTTCTATATCCCACCATCCCTATTCTGCTCTTGTGCCTATCTAAGTATCCCTTAAATAACTCCAGCGTGCCTGCCTCCACCATCTTACTTGGCAGTGTGTTCCACATCCCCACAACCCTCTGTGCGAAAAACCTCCCTTTAACATCCAAATTATACCTTGCCCCCCTCACCCTAACCCCGTGGCCCCTCGTAATATTTGTTTTCAACCCAGGAGAAAACTTACCACTGTTTATCTATCCCCTTCATAATCTTATACACCTGTATTAGATCTCCTCTCAGTCTCCGTCTTTCTAAAGAAAACAGCCCCAATTTGCCCAACCTTTCCTCGTAACCCAGACCTTCCATACCAGGCAGCATCCTGGTAAAACTCCTCTGCACTCTCTCCAGAGTCTCCATGTCCTTCCGATAATAAGGCGACCAGAAATTGACACAATATTCCAAATGAGGTCTAACCAACATTCTATACAACTGCAACATTAAAGGCCAGCTCTTGTACTCTATACCTCTTCCTATAAAGGCGAGCATGCCATAAGCTTTTTTCACAACTTTCTCTACCTATACTGCTACCTTCAAAGACTTGTGCACCTGCACCCCCAGGTCCCTCTGCGTTTCTATACTCTTAATACGTCTACCCTTTATCATATAACTTCCCCTTACATTATTTCTCCCAAAATGCATCACATTTATCAGGATTAAATTCCATCTGCCATCTGTCTGCCCAAGCTACCAGCCTATCTATGTCCTGCTGTATTGCCTGACACTACACCTCATTATCTGCAAGTCCAGCCATCTTTGTGTCATCTGCAAACTTGCTGATCACTCCACTTACTCCCTCTTCCAAATCATTTATATATATTACAAATAGAAGAGGTCCCAGTACCGAGCCCTGCAGCACACCACTAGTGACCGACCTCCAGCTAGAAAAACACCCTTCCACTATTACTCTCTGTCTCCTATTACCAAGCCAGTTAATAATCCATTTAGATACCTATCCTTGTGTTCCATGAGTCTTGACCTTCTTAACTAACCTCCCATGAGGGACTTTGTCAAATGCCTCACTGAAATCCATATAGACAACATCAACGGCTTGCCCTTCGTCGACTGTTTTCGTCACCTCCTCAAAAAATTCTACCAGATTCATAAGGCATGACCTCCCCTTAACAAAGCCATGCTGCGTATCCCTAATCAGATCACAATGCTCTAAGTGTGTGTATATCCTATCTCTACGAATCCCCTCCAACAGCTTCGCTACCACTGCTGTCAAACTTGGGGGTGAGTGTGGCTGGAAAATCTGCCCTCTGCCTTACACATTTGCAATTCCCTCATAATTCCAGAGGCTGTTTTTCACTCAGGGGATGGTGGATGTCCAGAATGAGTTGTCAGAGGCAGTAGTAGAGGCGGGTACAATTTTGTCTTTTGAAAAACATTTAGACGGTTATATGGGTAAAATGGGTATAGAGGGATCTGGGCCAACTGGGACTAGTTCAGTAGTAAAAACTGGATGGCTTGAGGAAGTGGGCCAAAGGGCCAGATTCCATGCTGTAAACTTTAGCGACTCTGGTTGGAATAGAATAGAACATAGAACATTACAGTGCAGTACAGGCCCTTCGGCCTTCGATGTTGCGCCGACCAATGTAATCAATTTTATGACCCTCTATCCTAAACTATTCCATATCCATGTGCCTATCCACTGCCCATTTGAACGCCCTTAAACTTGACGAGTCCATAACTGCTGCAGGCAGGGCATTCCATGCCCTTCCTACCCTCTGAGTAAAGAACCCATCTCTATATCTGTCCTATAACTATCACCCCTTAATTTAAAGCTATGTCCCATTACATTAATTTTATATCCCAATTGACATTAATTTTAAATTAACCAGCCTTACTAAACTGCAGGTAATTTATGGAAGCCAGGGAGAAGTTTCCTTAGGTAGGGTTTCCCTTTATAACCAATACCAGTGCTACTTTTGAATGTCAGGAAAAGCTGGGATGTCTATATTGGTTATCTAGTCGACAGCTTCCCGAGATGCTGAACAGTTGAGCCTTCCTCAACAGATATTAACGTCCAGGTTGATGTGACCCAAAAAGCAAAGAAAATTACAGCACAGAAACAGGCCCTTCGGCCCTCCAAGCCTGCACTGACCACGGTGCCCAACTGAACTAAAACCGTCCCTACCCTGCCAGGACTCACATCCCTCTATTTCCATCCTATTCACGTGTTTGTCCACTCATCCCCTGGAAGTCACTGATCAGGATCAGAATGGTACTTAAGGCCATTCCTCATCTTCTGTTTGCAAAGGAGGCTGCATTATTCACATCTTGTGGGGATTTGATTGATTGCTTCTTCACTGTGTTTGAGGGAAATTCTGGTCACCTCACTACCGGAAGGACGTGGAGACGCTGGACAGAGAGTGCAGAGGAGGTTTACCAGGATGCTGCCTGGTATGGAAGGTCTGAGTTATGAGGAGAGATTAGGCAAATTGGGACTGTTTTCCTTAGGAAGATGTAGACTTAGAGGAGATCTAATAGAGGTGTACAAGATTATGAGGGGTTTAGATAGAGTAAACAGGGTTAAGCTTTTTCCTAGGATGGACTCAAATAACACGAGGGGTCATGGGCTTAGGGTGAGGGGGGGTAAGGTATAATTTGGATGCTAGAGGGAGTTTTTTCACACAGAGGGTGGTGGGGGTATGGAATGCGCTGCCAAGAAAAGTGGTGGAGGCAGGCACTCTGGAGTTATTTAAGAAATACTTAGATGGGCACATGAACAGAATGGGAATGGAGGGGTATAGAAAACTGATTTAAAATAGGGATCATGAGCCTTGGGAGTCCCTGGGAAGTGTGTAAATAGATGATGATATTGATGTACTTGTTTTTATCCTACAGGTGCTTTGGTCCACCTTGTTGTCTAACGAGGGGCATACACGCGATGGGTCGTGAGAGGGCTGCTCTCGGATTTTTTTTCGAGAGTATCCTACAGCTTCACGTCGTTAGTGTACGCTTGACCTGGACCATCTGATGGGCAACATGACAGCTCAGTGACTATCGCTGTGCTGTGCAGATACATGGATTTGGGCCTGTGTCTGTGGGAGTTTGCGCATTCTTCCCGTGCTTGCGTGGGTTTTCTCCTGGTGCTCCGGTTTCCTCCCACATCCCAAAGATGTGCTCTTAGGCTGATTGGCAAAACAAATTTGCCCTAAATTGTCTCAAATTTGGTTTTTAATCCATAGATCTATGAACATAGACAGGGATCACGGGTAGAGATGGGAACATCGGGGTGGTGGCGCGGGCTCGTTGGGCCGAAGGGCCTGTTTCCCATGCTGTTTTGTTCTTTGTTCTTTGAAATCGAAGGCTGTGTTGTTGGGGAGGCTCTTTACCACTGCACACATCCCATAAGTCAATCATCAGCTAAACGGCCAAACAGTTAGCAGCCAATAAAATTCAAGAATAATAAACATGAACATAATCAGCCAAGTGTTACCTCCCAGATATTTCTGTTGACCTAAGGGTCTTTAGAGATAAACACATATTTGGTAAGGAGTGTTGTAAATATATTAATGGCTTCAGCCTCAAGTCTGAGTGTTGACAGTATTTTGGATCTCCCTGTTGCCTGGTGACCTGGATTGGGTGAGGGGCGAGTTGGCTGTCTGGAATCTGGCTGACTGGCTCTTTATTAATAGCCGGGAGATCATAGGAATAGTACCAACCTCTCTTCCAAGTGATGTCGTCTGCTCTGTCACTTAACCCCCCACAGTTGTGGAGACAAGGCCCAGCAACAACACTGAAGGAAGAAGTGGGACTCGAAATGTCAGCCCTTTTCTCTCCATACTGGTGCTGCCAGACCTGCTGAGATTTTCCAGCATTTTTTCTTTTGGTTTCAGATTCCAGCATCCGCAGTAATTTGCTGAAGTAAGATTTTACTTCATTGCTTAACACTAATGTTTACAACAATTGGTGTTGAAGCTTGTTTACTGGTGTCAGAAGTTGGCTTGCATTAGCACAGCAATGAAGTTT
This sequence comes from Sphyrna mokarran, assembly GCA_024679065.1. Lineage (NCBI taxonomy): Eukaryota > Metazoa > Chordata > Chondrichthyes > Carcharhiniformes > Carcharhinidae > Sphyrna > Sphyrna mokarran. The sequence goes on from JAGIQG010000028.1 coordinate 34,369,901, forward strand.
AACTGTGAAATTCCCTGAGTTGCCACCCTCTGGCTCTTGTTCAGGTACACTGAGGGAGAATTTAGCACCTAACCTGCATATCTTTTGGACGGTGGGAGGAAACCTGGAGGAAACCCACGCAGACATGGGGAAAATGTGCAGATTCCACACAGACGGTGACCCAAGCCGGGAATCGAACCTGGGTCCCTGGTGCTGTGAGGCAGCAGTGCTAACCACTGCGTCACTGTGCGTTGTATAAGCTTTTATGTGACTTCATCATAACGAGCACACGTTTAATCACAAGATCTGAGATTTCTCCACTCCCCACAGTTGGTGAACAGCGTCAAGTGACCTCAAACTAAGCTGCACAACAGGAATCAGCAATGTGGTCAGTGCACTGTAACCTCCGGAGAGTAAATGCAGGAAAACACTGCAGACAAATAAAACGCACGGCTGTAATAGAGGCAGTGAAAGCTGCAGTAAGTGGATGTGGAAATGAGTAAACATCTACAGAGTTCGCTATGTGGCATCGTCATCATGGAAGCATTTAAAATAAATTAATTAACGTCTCTGCTAAAATAGCTGAGTGAGGAATTTGGTCCAAGTTTGAGACATGTTGGTATGAGAACACTTCTCATAGTCAGAAGCAGCTGATTCAATCATAGAACCCTACAGTGCAGAAAGAGGCCCTTCAGCCCATCAGAGTCTGCACCGAACACAATCCCACCCAGGCCCTACCCTCATACCCCTACATAGGTGAAGACCCTATGACACCTAGATTAGTGATTTATAATCAGGAAAGGCAAATAGAGGCTGATTGTAACAGAAGTTTAGATTAGACCCGGAAAGATTGTGCACAATATCTTGCAAACTTCTTCCAGCTTTTCTCTCTGAATTTAGTTTCCTGATTTGTAAGTATGTTCTTTGGCAAATAAGCAACTAATTACCTTGAATAAGCAAAACATTGCCTGCAAATGTATTGTCTAACTGGCACTGGATAAGCTCATCAAATTGTGAGAAGTTCACCAATACCCTCAAGAATGGAGATGTTCACTCCTCTGTCTCTCTCTCTTTCTGCTCTGTTGCTAATTCCTTCAGTTAAACAGCAAATGGTAAATAGTAATAATAGTAATAGAATCATAGAATCATCATATAATCCCTACAGAGCAGAAGGAGACCATTCGGCCCATCAAGTCTGCTTCCCCAGGCACTCACCCCATTGCCCTATCTTGGCAACCCCACCCATTTACCCCGCTAATCCATCTAAACTACATGGGCACGATTTACCTAAAGGAAAAAACAAAGTGCCCAATAGATGGGAAAGCGGGAAGTTTTCCTGCCCGTTTTTTTTGGGTGAGCCCAGTTGAATGAATTTTGGCATTCGTTGTGTCGGAGAAGCCATCAGGGGATTTACATCGTTGAGGAGGGTGGGGGGGCGGGAAGTGGCCTAGTCCCACCCGAGAGACTGGCACCAGACTGCAGAGGGGGCTATGCATACATATACCTCTCCCCACACCTCGCCAGCCTCCTGAAAAATAGTCTTCCCCTCTCTCTGGCACCGACCCCAACCTCTCCCCCCTCCCCACCCCCGACATCGCCAGTCCCAACACCCTCCCATCCCATTGGCTTCGTTCACAACTTTTTGTAGCTCCTTACGGTCTTGGGCAGAGCAGGAGCCATACCAAGGTGTGATGCAACCAGAAAGAATGCTTTCTATGGTGCACCTTTAACAGTTTGGTGAGAGTTGTAGTGGACATACCAAATTTCCTTAGTCTTTAGAGAAAGTCGAGGTGTAGTTGGGCTTTTTTCAACTATAGTGCCGGCACTGAGGGGGGGACCAGAACAGGGCACTGGTGATCTGGACACCTAGAAACTTGAAGCTTATGACCATTTCCAATTCATCCCGTTGATGTAGATAGCGGCACGTGTTGCACTAGGTTTCCTGAAGTCGATGACAGTCTCTTGTTTTACTGACATTGAGGAGAGATTATTGTCATCACGCAATAATAGAGGTCGTTAACATAAAAAAGGACAGCTATTCCACAGAGCGACCAACATCACATAAGCAAAGTGGCGTGGCGGTTAGCACAGCTGCTTCACAGTGCCAGGGACCTGGGTTCAATTCCCGGCTTGGGTCACTGTCTTTGTGGCATTTGCAAGTTCTCCCCCGTTTCTGCATGGGTTTCTTCCACTTTCTCCCCACAGTACAAAAGATATGCTGGTTACGTACGTGGACCATGCTAAATTCTCCCTCAGTGTACCCAAACAGGCACTGGAGTGTGGTGACCGGGGGATTTTCACAGTAATTTCATTGCAGTGTTAATGTAAGCCTACTTGTGACAGGAATAAATGAACTTTACACTGTTCAGGTTAAAGGAGCAAAGCTGACAGCATTTTATTGGGTTGTTACCTTGTCAGTCACTGAAGGTGAGAACATAACAGGAAGATTACCACCAGCTGCCTTCCTCCCCCCACCCTCACCCGACAGCAGTGAGATTTCAGAATGTAGGTAAAGTAGGAGGGATCTTGCCCAAAACCCGTTCCACACAAACTGCGGATACTGGTGGCTACACATTACTGGAGACAGAGATCCCCCTCCTTATTCACCAGTGTTCAAAGTCACTGATTTATAGGATAGGCTGCCATCTGGTGTTATAAACACTGCCTCTCAAACTACCCACAAAAGGATCAAAGCAGGAAAACTGTAATAAGAAACAACAGAAGCTGGAAATGCTCAGGAATTCTGGCGGGAGAGAGAGAGAACATAAGAACATACATATGAACATAAGAAATAGGAGCAGGAGTGGACCATCCAGCCCCTCGAGCCTGCCCCGCCATTCAATAAGATCATGGCTGATCTGAAATGGTATGTTCCACTTTCCTGCTTCCTGCCCATAACCCTTAATTCCCCTGTCTAAATATATTAGACTTCATTATATTCAGCGAGGGAGCCTCCACCAATGGGCAGAGAATTCCAGAGACTCACCAGCCTTTGAATGAAGCCGTTCCTTCTCAACTCCGTTCTAAACTGCCCCCCCTCCCCCTTTATTTTGAGGCTGTGCCCTCTAGTTCTGGTTTCCTTTCTAAGCGGGAAGAATCTCTCTACCTCTATCCTATCTAGAGAGAGAGTTAATGTTTCATGTGTTTTTGGTTCTGTACCTTTCAAGATTAATCAGTATACAAGTAAACACAAGAGGTGATTAATATCGCAACTCCATCGCTGTCCCAGTTGCACTGATGAGAAAACTTGAATCCTGCGATCCCACAATACACTGACTTGCAAAGTACATCAAACCAGACAAAACACACAACACAGAACAGATTTCTCTTCTCCCCTTACTGGAGATGTCAGTTTAACAACATATTTTTTGCTTAAAAAAATTAGGTAGGTTCACTTTCACTGAAACCCAGACAGACAGGGATCTCCTTTTCCTCTTGAGGGTCAATACACACTTCCAGAATGATCTTTATTGGAGACTGATAATAATTTCAGACTCAATTTGAAACTTATCCAATCGCTTCACCTTCAGTCGAACTAGATAAGGAGGTGAGGCCGGAATTTTTTTTTGTTTATATCCAGTTCAATCCAATCAAATCCAATTCAAATTCTTAGCAAGTGAGACATTCCTGATCCAAGTTGACAAGACGGGGTCAACACATCCTGTCCTGGGCTTGACATACATGATCCCAAGCTGACGTTGCATCTCCTCCAAGGTTTGATCTCATTTACATCTTAGCCAAGAGGCTGAGATGCCGCTTTAAAAAATTGCTTCAAATGAAGTCTCAGTGTAACCTTGTGACTTCAACCTGGAGTTGGCAATTCCTTAATTTGGACATGGCTCGCTGGCAGTGGTGAAATTGGGCTTTTCCACAAGAGCGGTATTTTTAGATGGGGCTTGACTTGGTCAACATGTCTCTGCCGAGTGAGATCATTTGGCCTGTGCGTGAGATAGGTCCTGTCTGAGCAATTAGAGAGCTCCAGTAGTGTAATTACAAGCTGGAACCTCTTGTCCTGAACAAAAAATTATTGACTTTGATCTTTGTGTTCCTCTCTTTTGTTTGGTCGTGATGTTGATTTTGCACAACTTGTTGTGTTTTCATTGGTTTCAGAAAATCAAAGCGAGTTGCGTTATATTTTGAAGAGAGGCTGCCTCTCTAATGGTATAACGTCACGTGGAACTATAGCAGAGAGATTCATTGGCTTTTGGGGATCTTCCATCTTGGACCAGGATCAAACAACATCTTCTCAATAAACAAAAACAGAAACTGCTGGAAAATCTCAGCTGGCCTGACAGCCTCTGTGGAGAGAGAATAGAGCCGATGTTTCCAGTCTGGGTGACCCTTCATCTGATCTAGAGTTTGCTCTGTGACAAAGGATCATCCAACTCAAAACATTGTCTCTATTCTCTGCCCACAGAGGCTGCCAGACCTGCTGAGATTTTCCAGCATTTTCTGTCTTTGTTTCAGATCCCAGGATCTGCAGGATTTTGCCTTCATCTTCCTAACAAGCCTGCAAAGTGTTTTATGTGAAACCCACAAGTGCAGCAACTGATTCTGGCTCATTTACTTTACTTTTGAGCTTCTGGAAATTCCCTTGAATATTTGCAAAAGATGTGCATGTTACTGATGTTTTTCTCTTTTAATCCACAGATACTTTGATCCACCTTGTTGTCTAACGAGGGGCATACACGCGATGGGTCGTGAGAGGGCTGCTCTTGGATTTTTTTCGAAAGTATCCTACTGCTTCACGTCATTAGTGTACACTTGACCTGGACCATTCGATGGGCAACACGACAGCTCAGTGACTATCTCTGTGCTGTGCAGATACATGGATTTGGGCCTGTGTCTGTGGGAGTTTGCACATTCTCCCCGTGCTTGCGTGGGTTTTCTCCGGGTGCTCCGGTTTCCTCTCACATCCCAAAGATGTGCTCTTAGGCTGATTGGTGTAACAAATTGTCCTTAAATTGTCTCCTCTCAGTCTGGTTTCCAATGTGGATTTCCATAAGCACAGACAAGGGTCATGGGTGGAAGAGGGAACCCATATTGTTAAAATGGCGGCGCGGGCTCATTGGGCCGAAGGGCCTGTTTCCCGTGCTGTGTTGTTCTTTGTCCTTCGATTATTCTTCTTTCTGATAGTGACTGGTCGATATGTAACAAAAGGGGAAACTATGATGAGAGTTGGAGAAAAAAGAAGTATTTTTTTGACAGGACCAGAAAATGAAACACCGCACTTCTGATTGAAAAGTTGCTCAAAGTTAAGGAAAAGAAATCTCTGCTGCTCTAAGCGAAAGGCTAAGAGAAAATAAAAACCACAAAGAAGCAAGAAATAAGAAATGATGAGGTGGCACAGTGGTTAGCACTGCTGCCTCACAGCGCCAGGGATTCCCAGCTTGGGTCACTATCTGTGTAGAATTTGCATGTTCTCCCCATGTCTGTGTGGATTTCCTCCTGGTGCTCTGGTTTCCTCCCACAGTCTGAAAGATGTGCAGGTGACCCGAAAGGTGCCGGAGTGTGGCGACTAGGGGAATTTCACAGTAACTTCATTGCAGTGTTAATGTAAGCCTACTTGTGACTATTAGATAAAGTTTAAAAAGAAACAAAAGTCAAACTTACTTATTCTTAAATAAAGCAATTAGACTTCCAGACTGCGGAGAGTGGATACATGGCAAAGCGGATATGGGAATAGAGATTCGTAGAAACTAAACAGTCTGTTGGATCTTAAAGGGAGGATCTTACTCAGAAGAAAGAAAACATTTCCGGTAAAGGAGAACTGTTGAATTGTTAGACAGGGAAATCTCTGGCATTGTACAAGGAAAAGGGTGAAACCAAATCTAAAATCTGGGAGCTGGTAATCCCAAAAATGGCAGAAGGTAGTGCCATGATGAATTGGATAAGGATTGTGAGACTCGGAACTTGGAAGAAGGAAGATATTATCTCCAGGCAAAGCAAAAAGTGATGACAGAAAGGTTGCAACATTTTTCAGTTTGGTCAGATGGAAAGCTTCTACATTACTACAAAGTCTAACCCCTCCAGCAGAACTGGGAGGTAAAACCATGATGAACTGACAAGGGTATTAAAAGACATTTCTCACTGAAACCGCCCAGAATTGCTAAAAGATTTTGCTTCCACCATGAAAGCTGGGGAGGTAAGTGAAAGCATTTTGCAGTTTGTGGCGACCTTACAAAGGCTAGCTAAATGTTGCAAATTTGGTGATGATTCTGTCCGTGATAGCTTGTTCAAGAATTGACACTCAGTTTTTTTTATTCATTTGTGAGACATGTGGGTCGCTGGCTTTATTGCCCATCCCTAGTTGCCCCTTGAGAAGGTGGTGGTGAGCTGCCTTCTTCAGGTGTTGTGGGTTGACTCACAATGCCATGAGAGAGGAATTCCAGGATTTTGACCCAGTGACAGCAGGAACGGCAACATATTCCCAACACAGGATGGTGAGTGGCTCAGAGGGGAACTTGCGGGTGGTGGTGGTGTTCCCATGTTTCTGCTGCCCTTGTCCTTTTAGATGGAAGTGGTTGTGGGTTTGGAAGGTGCTGCTGGTAGATGACAATTCGTAACATTTTTAGGTATTCCTAAAACTTGATGGGAACCTATCAAAATGGAAGTGTATACTGGGGCTGTAGCATTGATATCCAAGGTCATCTATTATCAGAATTGAAAGTATGCACCATTGAAGCCATCAGATGTTATTTGTCTTTGCGAAGCCACGGGCCATTCCTCTCCAGCCTTTGTAGGTGGCATCAGAGTGCTTGAGATGATCTTTATCAGTCTTGCCCCATACCAAGATGTCACAATGGTATTGAACTCCAGAAGACCCATTCAGGATCTGGTCCATGACAGGAGCTGATCTTATTCTAAAAGGCAGACAGCAGCATCCAGTTCCATGTATGTAAGATATTCTTGTGAACTATCACCAATGTGCATTTGTTGATAGGTCTTGGTAAGGTCTACTTTGCCAAATTTCTGTCCAGTCCCTGTGAAAAGGTTCTCAATTCGGGCAAGTGGATGTAGTTCAGCAAGGATAATGATAACCCAGAAATGCTCACAGATTTTCCACTGAGGCTAGGGGAGAAAAAAACTAGAGGACATGGGTTAATCGTGAAGGGGGAAAGTTTAAGGGGAATATTGGAGGGGGTGGGGGTGGGGGCTTAGAACAAAGAAGCTATTCTCCAGTCCTCCGGGACCTCACCTGTGTCCAAAGAAGAGACAAAGATTTGCGTCTTCTTCACAAGGAGTGGTGGGAATTTGGAGTGAGCTGCCAGATGAAGTGGTAAATGCGGGGTCACTTTTAACATTTAAGAAAAACTTGGATGGGTTCATGGATGAGAGGCGTGTGGAGGGATATGGTCCAGGTGCAGATCAGTGGAACTAGGCAAAAAAATGGTTCGGCACAGACAAGAAGGACCAACAGGCCTGTTTCTGTACAGTAACGTTCTATAGTTCTATGGTTCTATGTGTATGGAGTCCTCTTGTTGATAGACGAGTGTTGTCCATTCATTATGTGAGACAGAAACTAATACTCCAGATGCTCCTCATCAGCTTTGATCTTTGATCGTACGGCCTAAGGCAGGGTTCTGGTTGAGAGCCAGTGTTGATATTCAATTTTACAGTAATATCCTTCACCTTTCCCAATCTCCTTAGGAACAACAGCTTGCTTTTGTATAACAGCTGTCAGACCAGTTTCTTCTCTTGCAATGCTATACACTTCATTCCAATTTAACCTATTCTTCTCCAGCCATAATCATCAACTAAAGCCTTTCACCACAAACACTGATAGCTTAGCATCTTGTCCACGTTAACTTCCACTCTGCCCATTGTAGGTACAGACCCTCCTGTATATATTTTCAGACTGATTTTTGCAGGCATCAAGGAAAGGTGTTTAAGCTTTTCCTTTAAGCACCTGGGGTTAGAGAAAGTGTTGCCCTTGTATCCAGTTCCAAACATATTGGTTTTCTCCCCTGCAGCAGTGTCACCCAGTGGCCCTATCTGCCACTGACAAAGACATGGAATTTCTTCTCTGACTCAGTCTCACTCTGTTCCTCCGGTTCCTGCTCCTGTCTATCAAGAAGAGGACTCCATACACATAGAACCATAGAACTATAGAACATTACATTACAGAAACAGGCCTGTTGGTCCTTCTTGGCTGTGCCGATCCATTTTTTTGCCTAGTTCCACTGACCTGCACCTAGACCATATCCCTCCACACCCCTCGCATCCATGTACCCATCCAAGTTTTTCTTAAATGTTCAAAGTGAGCCCGCATTTACCATTTCATCTGGCAGCTCACTCCACACTCCCACCAGTCTCTGAATGAAGAAGAACCCCCCCCCCCCCCCCCCCCCTAATATTCCCTTTAAACTTTCCCCCTTCACGATTAACCCATGTCCTCTAGTTTTTTTCTCCCCTAGCCTCAGTGGAAAATCTGTGAGCATTTCCAGTTTATCATTATCCTGGCTGAACTACATCCACTTGCCCGAATTGAGAACCTTTTCGCAATTCCTGGACAGAAATTTGGCAAAATAGACCTTACCAAGACCTATCAACAAATGCACATTGGTGAGAAGTCGCAAGAATATCTTACACTCGTGGAACTGGACACACAGCTTCTTCTGCTTGTGACACCAGATTGTTTGGTTTGCTTTTTGGATTCAGTGCTTCTTTTTTGTTTTTACATGCACACTCGTTGTGTCCCTTCTTGTCACACTGACGGTGTTCAAAGTCTCTGCACCAACATTCAGATGGATGGTGACCAGACTTTTCACATCGGTACGTAGCATTCTTGGCTGCTTGCTAGCTCATGTGCATGCTCAACGGTCAATTTAGGCAGTTGTGTTGACGCATTTAGCTGCTCCTTCTGCAGCCAGCTCCAGCAGGACTGAAATCTGTGTGGTTTTTTTTGCAGAAAAAGTTTAGCCTCTGGTCAGGCAGTGTATCTGGATTTCTCCAGTGTCAAGGACACACACCAACCTATCATGCAGGATATCATTCAATACTTCATTGAATTCACAATGTTTAGTGAGCCGTTTTAAGTACTGCAACATACTGTGCAACTGTTTCTCCCTCTTCTTTCCTTCTGCGAAACTTCGAACTTTCTGCTGTGACAAAAAACTTTGGGAAAAAAATGCATCTCTGGGACTTTTACAATGTCGCTATATGATTGGCTGCCAGCTTTCCCCGGGCAGCTCTCAGCTTATTAATCAGCCGATGGTCCTGGACCCCATCACACTTAAAGTTTCCATCTTTCAATCATTGTCAATTCCATTCTCAAGGACAAAGCTCGCAAAATGTTCGGTGTCGGAGATCCACTGGTCAGCAGTCTTATTAAAATGTCCCATCAGTAAGGCCACTTTCAGCCTTTTATCCTCTTTGTCACTTATGGTGCTGCTATTTGAAGTGTATTTGCTGCTTTAAGACTGTCACCTTTTTATTCACTATGCCTGCAGCAGCCTGTTGGGTCTCAGTGTTTTTCCTGCCATTTCTCGGGAGATTGTGTATTTTTTTAAATTTTTGAGAACCTCTCACTTATTTTTCCAAACCACTGCAGCTTTCTTCTGGTATTTTTTGTACTTCGGGTACTGTTTGCAGCCTATCAGTTGCTTTGTTGTTGATTTCCTGAGCTTTTTCAGAATCCTTATTATTTTAAAACTTTAAGTTGCTCCCTCCAGTTTTGGCCCTTGTAAATTCTTTTTACCAGCTCTTTATTAGTATTATTTTGAATATCCTTTTTTTTTAACTGAAGCGCTTCTGATTGCCTGTCTTAAAAAAGATATTCTGTAATTTTTTTGTTTCTTAATTACACGCTGCAGGTTTCTTTTTGCTGCAAGTTCAGCAGGTCTCTGATTTGAACGGTTAGCCCTGTTCTGCTGTGCAGTACAAACCCAACATATAGTTCAGCCGAAAGTGAAAGCTTCCTCCCTTTAGTTTCACTTTTGGAATGGAACTACGTTATCTTCGTTGCCAGTCTGTTGTGTATTTGGTCCCCGTACCTTTCAAGACCAATCCGTACACAATTAGACACAAGGGATGATTAACATCGCAACTTCATCGCTGTCTCAGTCGAAATGATGAGAAAACATTGATCTTGCAATCACACAATTCACTGATCTGCAAATTAAAAGCCAGATGAAATATACAATACAGAACATTTCAGGTATATGTCCTATTTGCAAGTCGAGGGTGGCACGGTGGCACAGTGGTTAGCACTGCTGCCGCGTAGAGCCAGGCACCTGGGTTAGAACAAAGAACAAAGAGCAACACAGCACGGGAAACAGGCCCTTCGGCCCAACGAGCCCACGCCGCCGTCCTAACGTCTTAATGACATATCCATGACTTTAGGCTATGCCTATTGTGGAAGATTCCCATATAGGAACCAATATAGGGACAATTTGTTACCCAATCAGCCTAAGAGCACATTTTTGGGATGTGGGAGGAAACCGGAGCACCCGGAGAAAACCCACGCAACTACGGGGAGAACACGCAAACTCCCGCAGACACAGGCCCAAATCTATGTGTCAGCACAGCAACAGCGATAGTCTCTGAGCTGTCATGTTGCCCATCTGATGGTCCAGTTTAAGCATACACTGACGACTTGAAGCACTAGGCAAATCCTGAAGCAACATCCAAGAGCAGCCCTCGCACGACCTGCTGAATGCATGCACCTTGTTGGTCAACAAGGTGGACCGAATTGCCTGTGGAAACAAATAAGATATTTAGATAGTCCTGCTATATCCCTCTATCTGCAGACCGCTCATGTGGCTGTCCAAGAGACCCTTAAACAACCCTAGCGTGCCTGCTCCCACCACCTTACTCGGTAGTGCATTCCACACCCCCACTACCCTTTGTGTGAAAAACTGCCCTCTAATATTCGTCTTATACATAGCCCCCTCACCCTAAGGCCATGACCCCTCGTCCTATCCATTTCTGAAGGTGGAAAAAGCTTACCACCATTTACTCTATCTATACCCCTTATAATTTTATATACCTCTAATAGATCCCCTCTCAGCTGACGTCTTTCAAGGGAAAACAACCCCAGTGTGTTCAATCTTTCCTCGTAAGACAGCTCTTCCATACCAGGCAGCATCCTGGTAAATCTCCTCTGCACTCTCTCCAAGGCCTCCACATCCTTCCGGTAGTACGGCGACCAGAGCTGGATGCAGTACTCCAAGTGAGGCCTAACCAACGTTCTATACACTTGCAACATCAGACTCCTACTCTTATATTCTATACCCCTTCCTATGAAGGCTAACATACCATACGCTTTCTTTATCACATTCTCCACCTGTACTGACACCTTCAGAGACTTGTGAACCTGCACCCCCAGGTCTCTCTGCATCTCTATACTCCGGATAGTTTTACCTTTTATCTTATAACTCCCCTCTACATTATTCCGGCCAAAATGCATCACCTCGCATTTATCCGGATTAAATTCCATTTGCCATCTATCTGCCCAGTCTACCAGCCTATCTATGTCCTGTTGTATTGCCTGGCACTGCTCCTCAGTCCCCGCCAATCCAAGCATCTTAGTGTCATCCGCAAATTTGCTGATCACACCACCTACCCCCTCTTCCAAGTCATTTATATAAACCACAAATAGAAGAGGTCCTAGTACTGAGCCCTGTGGCACACCACTAGTGACAGACCTCCAGTTGGAAAAAGAGCCTTCCACTACTACCCGCTGTCTCCTCCTCCCAAGCCAGTTCTCAACCCATCTACATACCTGGCCCTGTATCCCATGCGCCTTCACCTTTTCTATCAGCCTACCATGAGGAACCTTGTCAAACGCCTTACTGAAATCCATGTAGACGACATCAACGGCTTGTCCTTCATCAACCGTTTTTGTCACCTCTTCAAAAAATTCCACTAGATTCGTAAGGCACGACCTCCCCTTAACGAAGCCATGCTGCGTATCCCTGATCAGATTGCAGTGCTCCAGATGCTCATACATCCTGTCCCTGAGGATCCTCTCCATTAGCTTACCTATAACTGAAGTCAAGCTCACCGGCCTATAGTTCCCTGGGTTATCCCTCTGACCCTTTTTAAACAACGGTACTACATTCACTATCGTCCAGTCCTCTGGGACCTCACCTGTGTCCAAAGAAGAGACAAAGATTTGCGTCAGAGGCCCAGCAAGGTCATCTCTCACCTCCCTTAGCAGCCTGGGGTAAATGCCATCAGGCCCCGGAGCTTTATAAGTCTTTGTGCTGCCTAAAAGCCCCAACACCTCTTCCCTCGTAATGATTATTTCCTTTAACAGGTCCTCAACTTTCTCAAAGCCGGCACCAGACATCAGGCCTCTCTCCCACGTGAATACCAACGCAAAGTATTCATTCAGGATCTCCCCCATTCCCTCAGGCTCTAAGCATAGTTCCCCTCCTCTGTCCCTGAGAGGTCCAATCTTCCCTCCAACCATCCTTTTGCTCCTTACATAGGAGTAAAATGCCTTAGGATTTTCCTTAATCCTACCTGCCAAAGCCATTTCGTGGCCCCTTTTTGCCTTTCTGACACCCCTTTTAAGATCCCGTCTACACTCTCTATATTCTTCCAGCGCTGTCTCTGTCCCCAGTTGTCTAGGTCTAATGTACACCTACCACTTCTTCCTGACCAAGTCCTCAATATCCCTAGTAACCCACGGTTCTCTAATCCTACCTTTCCCATCCTTCCTCCTTACCGGCATGTGTCTTTCCTGCAAAGATTTTAATTTTCCCTTGAAAGACTCCCACATGTACAGCGTCGACCTACCCTCGAACAGCTTATCCCAGTCGGTATCCTTAAGATCCTGGCTAATCTGGCTGTATCTAGCCCTCCCCTAGTTTAACACCCTCCCTTAAGGCAGGCTTCATCTTTTTCCATTAATATCCTAAAGCAGACAGAGTTGTGGTCACTATTTGACACATGCTCCCCTACTACAGTGTCAACCACCTGCCCTGGCTCATTCCCCAGAACCAGATCCAGTATAGCCCCCTCTCTAGTCGGGCTATCCACATACTGCTCCAAGGACCCTTCCAAAACACACTGTACAAGTTCCTCCCCGTCCGCACCTTCCGCTCTGGGCACCTTCCAATCTACCCTAATCCTGACTTTGGGTGACTGTGTGAAGTCTGCGTGTTCTCCCCGTGTCTGCATAGGTTTCCTCCAGATGCTCTGGTTTCCTCCCACAGTAAGAGGTCTGACAACACCAATTTTAAATCCAACCGATTTATTTGATAGTAAACTTGCAAGCTTTTGGCCTTTGTAGCCTTCGTCATTCACCTGAGGAAGACGTGGGTATTCTCCGGGCTCTCCGGTTTCCTCCCACATCCCAAAAATTCGCTCTTAGGCTGATTGGGAAACAAATTGTCCCTACATTGAGACTCTTCCATATTAGGAATAACGTAAAATTAGAATAGGATAATGGAATTGTTACTATATAGTTATGACGGCGGCGCGGGCTCGTTGGGCCGAAGGGCCTGTTCCCCGTGCTGTGTTGCTCTAAAAAAAAAATTGGTGAAGTCAGACCTCTTGCTGAGTTTACCCCAGTCCAACGCTGGCACCTCTACATCATTCCTCCCACAGTCCAAAGATGTGCAGGTTAGATGGATTGGCTATACAAATTGTCCCTTTGTGTCCAAAGCTGTGCAGCTTAGGGGTGGATTAGTGGGGTAAGTATGTGGGGTTATGGGCTAAGGCTTCGGTAAGATGCTCTGTCGGAGAGTCGGTGCAGACTCAATGTCCCCTTCCGTATTGTAGGGATTCTGTGATAGAACAAAGAACAAAGAACAAAACAGCACGGGAAACAGGCCCTTCGGCCCAACGAGCCCGCGCTGCCACCCCGATGTTCCCACCTCTACCCGCAATCCCTGTCCATGTTTATAGATCTATGGATTAAAAACCAAATTTGAGACAATTTAGGGAGAATTTGTTTTGCCAATTAGCCTAAGAGCACATCTTTGGGATGTGGGAGGAAACCGGAGCTCCCGGAGAAAACCCACGCAAGCACGGGGAGAATGCGCAAACTCCCACAGACACAGGCCCAAATCCATGTATCTGCACAGCACAGCGATAGTCACTGAGCTGTCGTGTTGCCCATCAAATGGTCCAGGTCAAGGGTACACTAACGACGTGAAGCACTAGGATACTCTCGAAAAAAATCCAAGAGCAGCCCTCTCACGACCCATCGCGTGTATGCCCCTTGTTAGACAACAAGGTGGATCAAAGCACCTGTAGGATAAAAACAAGTACATCAATATCATCATCTATTTACACACTTCCCAGGGACTCCCAAGGCTCACGATCCCTATTTTTAATCAGTTTTCTATACCCCTCCATTCCCATTCTGTTCATGTGCCCATCTAAGTATTTCTTAAATAACGCCAGAGTGCCTGCCTCCACCACTTTACTTGATCCTTGATGAAAGATCATTGAGCTGAAACAGTGGGTGGAATGTATTGTCCTCCCTCAGGACTTTTCCGACTATCAAGGGGCTTAAGTGGGCAATTAATGTCCAGTGTAGGGTCTTATCTCATCACGCAGTGAACACAGCAAGTAAACCTGTGCAGAACTGTTTGCCAGCTCTCGCTGGGGTCCCTCATTTAAAGGCACTCATTGTAAGACCTAATATCAGGATGCAGAGTACTCTTGGCCTCGCTGCCACCCCTCTGCCCCATTCCCCTCTGCCCCATTCCCCTCTGCCCCATTCCCCTCTGCCCCATTCCCCTGTGGCCTGATGGTCTCTGGTGGGTGTCACACCGGCCTCCTCAATGATGCCTTGGCTTCACACCCTCTGTTTGGCCGACTGCTCTCAGTGGGTGGGACTTGATCCCAGACAAGGAGAGACGGAATGAATTGGGTAGATGGAGTGGGTCTGGAGCTCATTCTGTCACACATTGGAAATTTGGACAAAAACTCAAAGCAGTTACGGGGAAAAGGTGGGAGAACAAGGTTGAAAAACTTATAAGCCACGATTGAATGGTGGAGCAGACTTGATTGGCCAAATGGCCTAATTCTGCTCCATATCTTATGGTCTAGTTAGCTGTTTGTGCTGTGTAGAACTGTCACTGCAGGTGACTATTGTTCCTGTGGTGACCCTGACTAGTGTAGGGTCAAAGAGCATGTGCAGATTTCCTCCCTGAATTTAAGGATTTGCTTTATCATCTCCTCACAGTCAAGACATTCTATTCAATTTCACAATCTCTTAAATGCAACAGGAATTCCCCAGATATAAACCATGGCTATAAAATAAAAACACAGGTGTAGTTTTTTTTAATGTTTGTTTATTAATGTCACAAGTAAGCTTACATTAACACTGCAATGAAGTTACTGTGAAAATCCCCTAGTCGCCACACTCCAGCATCTGTTTGGGTACACTGAGGGGGGATCCAGCATGGCCAGTGCACTTAACCAGCACATCTTTTGGACAGTGGGAGGAAACCAGAGCACCAGGAAGAAATCCACACAGACACGGGGAGAACAGGCAGACAGTGACCCAAGCCAGGAATCAAACCCGGGCCCGTAGCACTGTGAGGCAGCAGTACTAACCACCATGCCATCCATTGATATTGTCACTGAATATAGAGCCCCAGTTTAATGTTCTGGGGACTTGGGTTCAAATCCCACTGTGGTAGATTGTGAAAACTAAAATTTGGAATTATTAGTGCTAGTGATGACCATGGAACCATTGTCGATTGTCACAAAACCCCATCAGAGAGGAATAGAACAAAGAACAAAAATTTTAGCACAGGAACAGGCCCTTTGGCCTGCCAAGCCTGCACCGACCATGCTGCCCAACTTAACTAAAATCCCCTACCCTTCCGGGGGCTATGTCCCTCTATTCCCATCTTATTCATGTACATGTCTAGACCTGGATCCTTCTCTCCGCTCGATGTCACGGGTCTCACATTGCTCCCATACTCAAGGCTCCAGCAAGATGGCCCATTACCTCGGAGACAGAGAGAGCGAGAACTCTGGCTGGAAACATTCTAATTAGATCCCGAGAAAAGACAGGCAGCTCCTGCTACGATCACTTGTGTCCAACACAACTTGACAAACAGATGCAAACCCAACAGGCCTATCAGCCAGTCAGGGCAAAATGAATAGTTTATGCATTCTCAATGACTCATGAAATCAACATGACAAATATAATGATGAATGTTTGAACTATAATTAAAATATTTCTGTCTGTACAAACAAATCTTGCATAGAAGCCACTAGGAGTGCATCAGATCAACAGGACACCTCATTAACAAGACAATGTACAAAACAGCCAATAACGTCTAAAATAACATCTGCCAACATTACGAGAAAATATTATCTTGACACATAATAAAATATAATCGGGCGGATATTATCTCTTTGCAACAAGCTTTTATTAAAATGGAGATGGGAGACGGTGATTTATTACAGACACAAGACACATCTTGAGGTGGATAAGAAAATAAGACATTGTTATCCCAACTCATTAGCAACCAGAATCTGGTGAAACCTGTCTCTCCCTGCGGGGTGGTTTCAGTGCTCAGAGCAGTGTTTGAGTAGCGGTGTATAATGGGACAAGAGGGTGCCAATCAAACAGAAATACCAATCTCCTGAAATCTCCCCTCCTCTAACTAACTGGAGAACCTTTACTGATTATTTTTCTCGAAATTCTGTTCCTGGCACCGCGCCAAATTATTTGTGGTACGGTAGCCTGTACATCTGAGCTCATTAATTTAGCTAATTACTGATCTTTAACAAGTATGATATGGTTAATAACATGCAGCACACTGTACAATTTCAGCAGAATTACTTCAGGAATTTCGTTGGACACAAATTAAAATTTCAATGCTTTGGAAAATGAGATTTGCAGTTAATCACATTTTCTCCTTCATGTGATGTTCCTCATTATTTCTCTCCTTACCCACCCCCCCCCGCCAGGAGTTGAAACTTGCGTTGGTATCTCTCGATTGAATTCCAGCACCTTCATCTGTACAGGATCCTCCACTGTATGTGGGGCAAATTCCTGGAGTTCCAGGTTCGAATCCCACCACACCAGGTGGTGAAATTTGAATTCAGTAAAAATCTGGAATTAAAAATGACCATTGTCATACAAACCCGTCTGGTTTACTTCTGTACTTTAGAGAAGAAAATCTGCTGTCCTCACCTCGACTGGCCTATGTGTGACTTCAAAGCCACAACAATGTGTTTGGCTCTTATCTGCCCTCTGGAATTGTCTAACCAGACACAGTTCAAGGGCAGTGAGGGACAGGTAATAAATACTGGTCCAGCCAGTGATGCTCACATCTCCTGAACACTCCAAAGATGTGTGGGATAGGTTGATTGGCAATGCCAAATTGTCCCTTAGAGTCCTTGAGATGCATAGGTTAGAAGGATTATTGAGTAAAATATGTAGGAATATGGGGGGAAGGGTAGGGTTTGAGTGGGATTGTGGTCATTGCAGACCCAATGGGCTGAATGGCCTCTTTCTGTACTATACGGTTTCTATGGTATGAAAACCTGATATCCATTACTGCCATCCCTGATGTTATCGGAGTAGGAAATGGGAGGGCTCATTCATCAATGGATAGTTTTGCCGGTCAACTTTCTCTGCAATCTAAAATCTTTTTAGACAGGAATAAATAGGTATTCAAAGCAAACAAATTTTGTTAACGCCCCCTCCCCGACCCACTACCCCTCACCCATCATTTCTCTCCTGCAATTGTGTCTGGTTGTGTCAATCTCAAACATCAGGAGATTCCAGGGAAATCCTGGCAAATTGGCAACTCCAAGAGCCATCTTTTGTACCCCCATACTTGGGCACAGAGTGTTGGCACTTTATTGTATCACCTTCCTGATGTTCACACTTGCACAACTTCCAGCATCAGTGACAATTGGAGAAGTGGGAATTGGGAGCGATTTCTTCTCCAGATAGAATGGCCAATAGTTCAATTAATTATTATGGTGCCAATGTGGGGCATCAGCAGGGATAATGGTGGGCAGTCACTCTGGCACAGGGCAGATGTGAGGGAATGTAAATTGGAAACTCTTTGAGTGTGGGAGTCTGGGAAATGAAAGAGTGAACAATGATGACATAATGAACACTGCTTGAATATCCCAAGCTGTACTTTGAGAAATTTAACTTGAAGTACGGAAAGGGTTAATGAATTTTGAAGGTAGCACATATCACAAACATAACCCTTCACCATGGCTGATCTTCCCGGTTTATTACTCCTGGCGTTAATGTAAATTACTTTTCATGTCTTTCATTCTTTAACTCTCGTAAAAAGACAAATGATCAGATGTGAATGTTATTTTGCAGACATTGCAAGCTTTGCCTGTTTATGTTCATTGCGCATCGTTAAACAGCTGCTGTTGGGAAGCCACGATCACACAAGTATCTTCAAAGACAGAAACAGTAATCACACAAATAATTCAAGGACAGAAATGCCAAAGTAGTCGCAGGCATGGTAATTGAAGAAGGACAATCAAAGATTTTATCCAAAATTGGAAGTTTATGTCATACCTGTCACTAAAACTCATAATGTGTAAATATCCACTTGCGTTTGTGTTCCATAAGTCTGGTAGTCCATTCTTAGAACCAGGGCTCCCAAAGCTCTGGAATAAAAGCCAGAGCTTTGAAATAAAAACCACTGTATTTTTGACTCACTAGCTCAGAGATATTATTTTACCTATTACAAACTGATGATTATATTTAATCACCAATGCAAACACAGGTATAAAGATAATGTCACCTTAGTCCCAGATGGCCATAGGCTGCTCTGCCCTATGAGGGAAAGAGCTGACTAGTGCTGATTTAACCTGCAGGTCACTGCAACTCAGGTGAGGGGCAAAGATTGAGAAAGTGGAAGGGACTTTCATGAACACCTTCAGTGGGTGTAGTAATTGAACCGATACTCTTGGTGTTTTTCTGTGTCACCAATTGAGCTAAATCAATACATGGTTGTATACAAAATATATAATGGTGCGTTCATTGATGCAATGCGCAAATTGGTAGGCATGACTCTTACTGGTCCAAAATGAAAACCTTAAAAAAAAACCATTAACTGCCCACTCAGTTTCACTGGTGCCTGAGAGAAATGATGTGGAAATGCCAGCGTTGGATTGGGGTAAATATCATTTCCAAAAGCTTGTGTGTTTATTATCAAACCTGTTGGACTTTAATCTGGTGTTGCGAGACTTCTCACTGTGCCTCAGAGAAAGGCAAGGCTGAATACATGATGCCTAAAGGCAGGAGGCTGGGAGACTAAGCCAAGAATAGCAGAAGGAGAGATGGAGATGGAGAAGTGACAGTGGCGAGTCAAGATGAGGATTGGAGGAGGACTGAATCAGCAACAGTCAAGCATGGTTGCTGCGAGCTACAGTCTCATCCGAGCTTTGGGATGACGGAATCCATCCCAGTTTTAACCCTGATTCCAACTAGCTTCATTGAAATCAGTGCCTTTCAGCACATCAGATCCCAGAATTGTTACGGTGCAGGAGGTCATTTGACCTATTGTGTCTGTACTGGCTCTCCAAACCAGCATCATCTGATCATTGGGAATCATAGAATCCCTACAGTGCAGAAGGAGGCCATTTGGCCCATCGAGTCTGCACCGACCACAATCCCACCCAGGCCTTATTCCCATAACCACACGTATCTACACTGCTAATCTTTCTGACACTTGGGTCAGTTTAGCATGGCCAATCAACCTAACCCACACATCTTTGAATTAGTTCATCATTGTCTATTAATTTAACGAAAATATGCAAAATGTAAATATCATAATTTCAGGAAGATAACCCCCCCCAAAAGCATGGTGGCTCAGTGGTTAGCACTGCTGCCTCACAGTGCCAGGGTCCCAGGTTCAATTCTGACCTTGGGTCACTGTCTGTGTAGAGACTGCATGTTCTCCCTGTGTCTGCATGGGTTTCCTCCAGGTGCTCCGGTTTCCTCCCACAGATGTGTAGGCTAGGTTGATTGGCTATGCTAAATTTACCTTAGTGTCAGGGGGATTAGTGGGGTAAATGCTTGGGGTTGTGGAAGTGGGCCTGGGTGGGATTGTGGTCGGTGCTGACTCGACGGGCTGAATGGACTTCTTCTGTATAGGGATTCTATGATACACATGAATCTGTGTTTAGTCACCCCAATCTAAAGAAGAACAACACATACAATAGACCAAAGTGACCCTAAATTTCTCCTCTGGTTACTGGGCGGATGCTATTTGAATGCTTTTCCCAATTTGCTCTGTCATAATAGCTTAAAATGGAAAAGTTCTATTTCATTTCACTTTACATTCTCTATTCTGAGACCCACCCACTCCAGTATTGCCAGCCCTCAATTCTAGTAAATCTCCTTTCGGGCAGTACAGTGGTGAGCATTATGGTCCCACAACGCCAGGGACCTGGGTTCGATTCCTGGTTTGGGTCGCTGTCTGTGTGCAGACTGCATGTTCTCCCCATGTCTGCGTGGGTTTCCTCTGGGTTCCCCAGTTTTCTCTCACAGTCCAAAGATGGGCAGGTTATGTGCACTGGCTATGCTCAATTGCCCCTCATTGTTCTGGTTAGAGGGTGAGGTAAATATGTGGGGTGATGGGGAAAGGGCATGGGTGGGATTGTTAGTGGTGCAGATTGATGGGCTGAATGGTCTTCTTCTGCACTGTTAGGGTTTCTAATGATTCTATGAAATGCTGATATCAAGGTTCGTGAGGGGAGGCTGGTATGGAGCATTGACAGTATGGAGGTGCCGACGTTGGGCTAGGGTAAACACAATAAGAAGTCTCACAACACCAGGTTAAAGTCCAACAGGTTTATTTGGCATTGACACCAGCATGGATAAATGAGGCTGAGGGGCCTGCCCCTCTGCTTTAAATCCCCTGTCAACGATTTCCACTTAAGGTTGGAAGTAGAACAATGTCGTTGCTGATAATGTTCGCCTTCCCATTCTCTTAACTTCTCGCTGGGCTACAGCTCTGAGGCTTTCCAGCAAACTAGTTGCCCCACTCCCTGCGTCCCACCCCCCCTACATCCCTCACTCAGATTGTCATTCTCGAGTCCAACCCTCTGCTAATCCGACATCCACAGTGACATTAGCAATACGCAGCGACAGCCATGTGGTAAGAATTGAGAGAATCGCTGAAGGAATCATATTCACGAGACATCAGGAGTATTTTGACTTTCACATGGTTTCCTGTTACACTGCTATCAGTAAACCTTGTAACCACATCGCCCAATGGTGGGCGCACAGTGATGGAGATAGAATTAATTCTGTAAAGTTTTAAAAAATGTGTGCAGAGCCACATTGTCAGAAAAATGCTGGAAAAATCTCAGCAGGTCTGACAGCATCTGTGGAGAGAGAATAGAGCCAATGTTTCGAGTCAGAGTTCTGATGAAGGGTTATCCAGATTCAAAACGTTGACTTTATTCCCTCTTCACAGACCTGCTGAGATTTGCCAGCATTTTCTGTTTTTATTTCATATTCCAGCATTTGCAGTATTTTGCGTTTATGTAAAGCTACATTAAATAACACTGGGTGGCACGGTAGCACAGTGGTCAGCACTGCTGCTTCACAGCTCCAGGGTCATGGGTCGATTCTTGGCTTGGGTCACTGTCTGTGTGGAGTTTGCACATTCTCCTCATGTCTGCATGGGTTTCCTCCAGGTACTCCGGGTTCCTCCCACATCCAAAGATGTGCGGGTTAGGTTGATTGGCCATGCTAAGAAATCGCCCTTTAGTGTCCAGGAATGTGTAGGTTAGAGAGATTAGTGGGTATAATATGTGGGTATATAGTGTTAGGGCCTGGGTGGGAATGTGTTTGGTGCAGACTCAATGGGCTGAAGGGCCTCTTTCTGCACTGCACAGTTCTATGATCCTAACATAACGTGAACAAGTTCGAGAGACTCTCTTCCTTTTGAAAGATCTGCAAATCTCAATAACCATTACAGAAAGATCTGTAGTGGCCAGTCCTTCAGCACTTCACCCTGGAGCTGTGCATATTTTCCCCACCCCATCTGTAATGATGATACCAACCCCTATAGGGATTGGAAAATCCTGGCTTAGCTCAGGGGAGGAGGACAGAACTTGTAACTGTAACATTCGTTATTCTTCACAGTTCGAAGAGGCAGACGTTTTGATAACTGGAATTCAGCCATCAGGATTCCGGAGCTGACAAACTGCAGGATCCCTCTGGTGGTGCCAGCAATCCACACAATCAGAACTAGGAGCAGGAGTGGGCCATTCGGCCCCTCGAGCCTGCTCCACCATTCAACAAGATCATGGCTGACCTTTTGGTGGACTCAGCTCCACTTACATGCTCGCTCACCCTTAATTCCCTAACTGTTCAAAACTCTATCTATCCTTGCCTTCAAAACATCCAACGAGGTAGCCTCAACTGCTTCCATGGGCAGGGAATTCACACGTAGCCCACTGTTCCATGCAGTGTAGCACAGTGGTTAGCACTGCTGCTTCACAGCTCCAGGTCCTGGGTTCGATTCCTGCCTCGGATCACTGTCTGTGCGGAGCTTGCACATTCTCCTCATGTCTGGGTGGGTTTCCTCCGGGTGCTCCGGTTTCCTCCCACATCCAAAGATGTGCAGGTTAGGTTGATTGGCCATGCTAAGGAATTGCCCCTTAGTGTCCAGGGATGCATAGGTTAGAGGGATTAGTGGGTATAATATGTATAGATATGGGGATAGGGCCTGGGTGGGATTGTGTTCAGTGCAGACTCGATGGGCCAAAAGGCCTCTTTCTGCACGGTAGCGTTGTATGATTAGTGCCCACGCATTTAGTTCAGCAGAACATTTCCCACAAGTTTCACAAAGTACAAAGAACAAAGAATAAAACAGCACGGGAAACAGGCCCTTTGGCCCAACAAGCCCGCGCCGCTACCCCGATGTTCCCACCTCTACCCGTGATCCCTGTCTCGGTTTATAGATCTATGCATTAAAAATCAAATTTGAGAAATTTAGGGAGAATTTGTTTTGCCAATTAGCCTAAGAGCACATCTTTGGGATGTGGGAGGAAACTGGAGCACCAGGAGAAAACCCACGCAAGCACGGGGAGAATGCGCAAACTCCCACAGACACAGGCCCAAATCCATATATCCGCACAGCACAGCGATAGTCACTGAGCTGTCGTGTTGCCCATCAAATGGTCCAGGTCAAGCGTACACTAACGATGTGAAGCACTAGGATACTCTTGAAAAAAATTCCAAGAGCAGCCCTCTCACGACCCATCGCGTGTATGCCCCTCGTTAGACAATAAGGTGGACCAAAGCACCTGTAGGATAAAAACAAGTACATCAATATCATCATCTATTTACACACTTCCCAGGGACTCCCACGGCTCATGATCCCTATTTTAAATCAGTTTTCTATACCCCTCCATTCCCATTCTGTTCATGTGCCCATCTAAGTATTTCTTAAATAACTCCAGAGTGCCTGCCTCCATCACTTTACTTGGCAGCGCATTCCATACCCCCACCATCCTCTGTGTGAAAAAACTCCCTCTAGCATCCAAATTATACCTTACCCACCTCACCCTAAGCCCGTGACCCCTAGTGCTATTTGAGTCCATCCTAGGAAAAAGCTTAACCCTGTTTACTCTATCTATCCCCTTCAAAATCTTGTACACCTCTATCAGATCTCCTCTAAGTCTACGTCTTTCTAAGGAAAACAGTCCCATTTGCCTAATGTCTCCTCGTAACTCAGACCTTCCATACCAGGCAGCATCCTGGTAAACCTCCTCTGCATCTCTCCAGAGTCTCCATGTCCTTCCGGTTGTAAGGTGACCAGAACTGGACGCAGTATTCCAAATGAGGTCTAACCAGCGTTTTATACAACTGCAACATTAAAGGCCAGCTCTTGTACTCTATACCCCTTCCTATAAAGACCAGCATACTATATGCTTTTTTCACAACCTTCTCCACTTGCTCTGCACCTTCAGAGACTTGTTCACCTGCACCCCCAGGTCCCTCTGCGTTTCTATACTCTTAATAGGTCTACCTTTTATCATATACCTCCCCTCTACATTCTTTCTCCCGAAATGCATCACCTCACATTTATCAGGATTGAATTCCATCTATCTGCCCAAGCTACCAGCCTATCTATGTCCTGCTGCATCGCCTGACAATGCTCCTCACTATCCGCAAGTCCAGCCATCTTTGTATTGTCTGCAAACTTGCTGATCACTCCACTTACTCCCTCTTCCAAGTCATGTATATATATTACAAATAGAAGAGGTCCCAGTACCGAGCCCTGCGGCACACCACTAGTGACCGACCTCCAGCTAGAAAAACACCCTTCCACTATTACTCTTTGTCTCCTATTACCAAGCCAGTTACTTATCCATCTAGCTACCTGTCCTTGTATCCCATGAGCCTTGACCTTTGCAACTAATCTCCCATGAGGGACTAAGTAAAACAAACAAAAACAATAAAAAGGAAGTGCATTTATTAATTGTGACGTTGCTTTCTGAAACAAAACCTATTCTGGGACAGGGGTTCCGCTGGCTGTTTTTTATTGGCACTCCTGACTGCCCTGGAGAAACCGTGCCACCTTCTTGAACCGTTTGCAGTCTGCGCAGGGTAGGTGCACCCAGAGCGCTGTCAGGGAGGGAGCTGCAGGTCGGGTGTGCTGGTCCAATCTCCCGGTCATTCTCGAATGGAAGGTCTCCAGCCTCTCGCCAAGCTGCAGAGAGAAGATCTGAGCATTGATCCTGGTCACCATCGGCCGGTTCCCTTCCTGCCAGGTTTGCCGGTCTAGTTGCAGTTTGCGAAAGCAGTGAAATGAGGCAAAGCAGTAGAATGAATCAGGGACACGTGAACCAAATATAACATCCAGTCCATATACAAACCATATATATATATATATTATATACGTCTATTACAATTCTGGCAAACTTCATTGGAATTTAGTTAAATTCGCATATATCCTTTGACAATATTACATTTTCACATTAGCTATAAATTTCTTCCACATCCTGTGTTTCTCTCTCTCTAAGGCTTCCTCTGCCTCACCCTCAAGCAGGGATCAACAACATTAACACCGCGATGAAGAAATGCAATGTACTTGTACAGATACCGCACAGTTCCGCGGTATCTCATCCTCTAGTGGAAATGCTGATGGGAATGAGGGCAACTTGACATGGTTTGGAGGTGGCAAGAGGATGATTTGGCCAGGGTTTGTAGGGAGGAGATTGAGGGACAGCATGATTCAGGATGTTTTGGAGTGGTGAGTCACCTTATTCTTGTCCAGCTGAGTAGGACCTTTCAGCCTTCAAACCAAATTCATGATGAAAGGTTAATGTCAATTTCAAATTGTGCTGATATATTAAAGCAGGGGTTTACTGTTTGGTGTTAGAGGCAGTGCCGGTGGCAGGGTATCTCGCTGGCAGCATTCTGCCCTATCTCTTCGGTTACGGGCCTGGGGAATATTTCATTTTTCTTGTCATCAGCTCAGATCTGCAAACAATAAACCTACACCGTTAACGGCGCTGACCATTTACCAGCCACTGTTTCAAGGTGAGATAAACACCAGCAGGTCAGTGACACTGTGCTTCCCAAGCCTTGTGCATTTGATAATCAAATCTTCCAGCTCTGAACCATTACCCTCAGCCACCCCCTCAGTCCCTCCTGCATGACCCTGCTATTGCTCAATCAGCAGAAACAGGCAAGCTTCTGAGCCAACAATAACTCTCTACACATAGCTGTGAGGGTCCCGGTGCCGGTGTTCTGTATGTGGGCATAATGATACTTCAGGTTTGTGGGTACACCCATGCATGCACATATACATACATGCATGCAGATGCACATGTAACACACATGTATGCATGCACATATACATACTTGCAGGCAGATGCACATGTGCACACGTGTCTGATGCAATATACATACATGCATGCAGATGCACATGTAAACACACATGTATGCATGCACATATACATACTTGCAGGCAGATGCACATGTGCACACGTGTCTGCATGCATATATACATACATGCTGGCAGATGCACATGTGCACACACATGTATGCATGCATATATACATATGCATATGTACATGCATGCAGATGCACATGTACACACACATATATGCATGCATATATACATACTTGCAGGCAGATGCACATGTGCACACACGTAGGCATGCATTTATACATATATGCAGGCAGATGCACATGTGCACACACATGTATGCATGCATATATACATACATGCAGGCAGATGCACATGTGCACACACATGTATGCATGCATATATACATATATGCAGGCAGATGCACATGTGCACATACATGCATGCACATATGCACACACATATGTTGTACATATGTGCAGGCAGATGTACATGCATGCACACGCAAGCACACACACGCACACACATACACACACACGCACACACATACACACACACTTTGCAGCAGCAATCACTGAGCAGTAATGAGAAATAACCTAAATTTGGACTGTTTGTTACCCCACTGCCCACACTCCCCACCCTCACACACACACACACACACACACACACAGCTTTTGACTAATGATCATCGAACTCATTCTGGATTCGGGCTGTCTGCGATTTTCCTGACCCGCATCCCAACAGTGAAGGATATTCACCCACAGATCAATCAGTGTCATTCCTTTGGTAGATTTTAGCAAGTATCCATCTGTCCCGACTCTGGGAGGGCGAGCCTCCTCCTGATACTCCGGTGAAGCCCCGACCTGGGTTTGATGATGTGTGCTGCGGACATTCACAGGTCAGCTCGGTAATGTCACAGCAGTGAGATGCTAACTCTGTGAGGCTGACACCAGCACCAAGACCCAGCTATAGGGAGCCAGCTTTAGACACAGAGCGGGGATGAGTGCGAGCAGACACCAGCTTTTAAAACAGATCAGCCACAGAACCACGGGATTGAATAAAACCAAGGAACAATCTGTCTCCAGGATCTCCTCACTCCCCTTCCCATGGATGGGAGTGTGGGGGCTGTGCCAGGGTGGGGATGTGTGCGTGGGGGGTGTGTCAGGGTGGAGAGTGTGTGGGTGGGGATATGTGAGGATGGCGGTGTGTGTGGGGGTGTGTCAGGGTGGGGGTGTGTCAGAATGGGGGCTGTGTGGGTGGGGGTGTGTGAGGGTGATGTGTCAGTGGGGGTGTATCAGTGGGGGTGTGTCGGGTGGGGTTGTGTCCAAATGGGGTTGTGTGGGTGGGGTGTGTGGGAGGGTGAGTGTGTCAGTGGGGATGTATCGTGGGGGTGGTGTCAAGGTGGGGATATGTGAGGGTGGAGTGTGTGAGTGGCGGTATGTCAGGTGGGGATATGTGAGGGTGGGGGTACGTCAGGGGGGTGTGTCAGGGTGGGGGTGTGTGGGTGGGGGTGTGTGGGGTGGGAGTGTGTGGGTGTCGGTGTGTGGATGGCGGTGTGTCAGAGTGAGGGGTGTGTCAGGATGAGGGTGTGTGGATGGCGGTGTGTGGGCGGGGGTGTATCAGGGTGGAGGGGTGTGAATGAGTGGGGATGTGTCAGGGTGAGGGTGTGTGGATGGGGGTATGTGGGTGGGGGGGGTTGGATGGGGTGTGTCAGGTTGGGACTGTGTGGGTTGGGGGGGGGTGTGCAGATGGGGGTGTGTCAGGGTGGGGGTGTATGGGTGGGTGTGTGGGTGGAGGGGTATGCGGATGGGGGTGTTCAGGGTGGGGACTGTGTGGGTGGGAGGGGGTGTGCAGATGGGGTGTGTCAGGTGGGGACTGTGTGGTGGGGGGGGGTATCGGATGGGGGTGTGTCAGGGTTGGGGGGGGATAAGCCAGCTGATAGATTCATTGATTCAGGTTATGAAGGGGCAGGTTAATATCTGCCTTCACTTGAATCCCTCTGTCAGCGGAAAGGGGCAAAGGAGAACCACCCCCAGTGGAGGTTGGGGGTGGGGGTGGGGGTGGTGTGGGGGGACATTGAGAATGAGGCAGAAGCGAAACGCGGCCCTGGTGCAGGGAAATCATTGTGGTTCCTCCCTCCGATAAATAATATTTCAGTGTACACAGACTGAGGCGCTTACATTTCACACAGCTACACACTATAGCCAACATTTAAAAACCTACACTGGGAATTCCCTCGGAACTTGGCAGGAGATCAGACCCTCCGAAGGAATCCCCTAGACCCATTCCTTAAAGACTTTAAATATTCAATTTACTAAATAAAAACAGTTATTAAAGTGTAAAATATTCCACGTCCTTCTTTTTGGTGATGTTGTCCTTCTGCATTACAACAATGGCATTCAAGCGTCACCTGTATTTTTGATTGCTCGCTCTTTCGTACAGGTTCCAGTGGCGTCCACAGATTGGGAAAGCAAATGAAAGGTTCACGCTGTGCAATCCACAGCTTTTTCTATAGCATCAATTCCTCCCCTTTGTCGCAAGGCAGAGAGACGTCCCATTGAGTGAGTCCCTGCTTTGCTGGTCTCAGGGTGTCACTCACTGCCTTTCTGTCAATCACCACACCTCGCACTTTCTCACTGGGTTCATTGTGCTTCCGGCGGGACAATTGAAATGCTCGGCGAATTCCACAGAGTTGGCCACGGTTCCGATCACCCTGTACATCGAGGGGCTATGGGGGTCGGTGACGAGTCCCTCATGGATACTCTCGGGGGTCCGGACTGAGCACCAGACCTGGGTGGGGCAGGGTGGGGGGACACAGAAACATCACATTCCCTCTGTTAGAATACTTCCACACAACACACTGGCATTTTAGCATTTGAAGACATCCTGAATTTGTGACAGGCACTATATAAACTTACCGTGAAAGGCACTATATAAATTCATTGTGAAAGGCGCTATATAAATTCACTGTGAAAGGCACTATATAAATTAACTGTGAAAGGTGCTATATAAATTAACTGTGAAAGGTGCTATATAAATTCACTGTGAAAGATGCTATATAAATTCACTGTGAAAAGTGCTATATAAATTCATTTTGAAAAGCGCTATATAAATTCACTGTAAGACGCGCTATATAAATTCACTGTGAAAAGCGCTCTATAAATTCACCGTGAAAGGTGCTATATAAATTCACCGTGAAAAGCACTACAGAAATTCATTGTGAGAGATGTTATATAAATTCACCGTGAAAGGCACTATATAAATTCAGGTTCAACACTAACTTTTGAAGTAAAATGGAATCTCTACTTTCATCATTAATATGTGTGATGCGGGCAGTGCTGCCAGACCATTATTTATTGCCCATCACTAATTAAACCTGAGGAGCTGTGAAGAGCTTTCTTCTTGACCTGCTGCAGCCCTTGTGGTTTTGGTGCACCCACAGCGCTGTTGGGGAAGGGGGTCCTGGGGATTAGACCCGGTGACTGTGAAGGGACAGCGATATATTTCCAAGTCAGGATGTTGTATGGCTTGGAGGGGGACTTTGAGACAGTGGTGTTTCACTGTGTCTGCTGCCCTGGCCTTTCCAGTAACAGCTATGGGTTTAGAAGATTAAAGATTCTCAAAAGTTTCTGCTGTGCATCTTGTAGATGGTGCACATTACTGTCACAGTGTCACTGGTGGAGAGAGTGCATGTTTGTGGAAGAGGAAGTAACCAAGCTTTATTCTGGATGGGATCAAACTTTTTTAGTGTTGCTGGAGTTGCACTCATCCAGGCAAGTGGAGAGAATTCCATCGTATTCCTGACTTGTGCCTTGCAGGTTATCTTTGTGGCTATTCCAGTTACGTTTCTGATCAATGGTGATCCCCAGAATGTTGATAATGGGGGAATTCAGCGATGGTAAAGCTGTTGAATGTGAAGGGATGTTTGGCAAATTCTCTCTTGATGTGCTGTCTGGCATGCGTATGGTACAAATGGCAGCATTTGTGTGGGTGTGTGTATGTGTCTGGCAGAGTCAACCACATTGCTGTGGGGCTGATGGGCCAGACCAGGTAGTGGAGGGGAGACTGGTGGGTTTTAATGGAAATAGTCATCATTAAGCGTTCCCAAACCTCAAATTAAAATGTCAGTGGAGAGTGCAGCCCACTGATGGTGGAGCAACCCTGGTCAGTGCCGCCTCTATCCGGAGAAAGAGATCCGACCGTCCGGAGCTGCTGACCAGTGAGGTGACCACCTCTGCCACTCTCCCCAGAGCACCAGCTGGGTTGAGTGGTCATTGCTGAAGGCCATGCCAAGGGACCAAGGCAGGTCAGGGTTGGGGGTCTCAGTGCGGCAGTGGGGCTGGTTAATGAGGCCTGGAAGGGGAGGCTTGGGGGGGCTGGGGATAAGCTTGTGGGGGTAGGGAAGGGAGGTTGTAATTGCCTGTGCTTAACACAAGCTAACTCTGCCGGGCCCCTGACTGCAGCTGACCCTGTCCTCCCACTGGAGAAACCGGTCAGCGAAAATACAGACGGCAAATAAAAAAGGAAGTTCTTTTCCTGAATCCCTTAACGCCACACCAAACGTGTAATCGCGCAAACATCAGGTCAGTCAGTTCCAAACCCCAGCGGGAAATCCAGACCGAGTGTCCCAGCACCTCACCTGAGCAAATCCGAGGAAGAACAGTTGCCGGTTGGTGAGGCCCACGGTGGGGAGAAGCATCTCTTCACCGTTCTTCTTCACCCAGCTCTCATAGGCCTGGAAAGCAGAGGGTTTTTTTTTAACTGAACTGGAGCATTGACATTCAACCCAAGACTCAGTGAAGCAAATCCATTTGGTATTAACTCCGGGATGCGGTCAAAGGCCACTCTTAACCAGTTACCGGGAATCGTTAATCAACAACCAGCACGCACCGGCCCTCAGGATCATTCTACGGAATCCTAACGATCCATGGGGTTTGCATGGGGAAGAGGGGGCTTGCACCGAGAGGTGTTTGCACAGGTGGGGAGGGGGATGGGGGGTGGTGGTATGTTGGGGAGTGCAGGGTTTGCACAGGGTGGGGTTGTACAGGGGTGGGGTGTAGGTTGCACACAGCGGAGGGGGGCGGTTTGCACCGGGAGGGTTGCAGTGGGCGGGTTGCACTCGGGTAGGGAGGTAGCACAGGGGAGAGGGTTGCAAGAGGAGTGATTTGCTGTGGGGGATTGCACAGGGGGGTAAATGGGCGAAAGATGGGGGCTAGATGGGGGTGTAGATGGAGTGTAGATGGGGTAGATGGGGGTAAATGGGAGATAAATGGGGTATAGATAGGGGGTAGATGGGGTGTAGATGAGGGGTAGATCGGCTGTAGATGGGGGTAAATGGGAGGTAAATGGGGGGTAAATGGGAGTGTAGATGGGGGTAAATGGGGGGTAGATGAGGGATAAATGTGGGTCGATAGAGAGGTAGATGGATTGTAGATGTGGGTAGATGGGGAGCAGATGGGAGAAAGATGGGGAGATAGATGGAGTGTAGATGGGGAGGTAGATGGAGTGTAGATGGGGAGGTAGGTGGAGTGGTAGATGGGGAGGTAGATGGGGAGGTAGATGGATGTAGATGTGAGAGGGGAGCAGAGGGAAAAGGGGGAGATAGATTGGGGAAGATGGAGTGTAGATGGGGAGTAGTGAGTGTATGGGAGGTAGATGGAGGTAGATGGGGAGGTAGATGGAGTGTAGATGGGGAGGTAGGTGGAGTGGTAGATGGGGAGGTAGATGGGGGAGTAGATGGGGAGGTAGATGGGGAGGTAGATGAGGATGTAGATGAGGAGGTAGATGGGAGGTAGATGGAGTTAGATGGGGAGGTAGATGAGTGTAATGGGGAGGCAGATGGAGTTAGATGGGAGGTAGATGGGGAGGTAGATGGAGTGGTAAATGGGGAGTAGATGGAGTGTAGATGGGGATGTAGATGCAAGGTAGATGGAGTATAGATGGGGAGGTAGATGAGGAGTATATGAGTGTAGATGGGGAGGTAGATGGAGGGAGATGGAGTGTAGAAGGGGAGGTAGATGGAGAGGTAGATGGGGATGTAGATGGAGTGCAGATGGGAAGTAGATGGAGTGTAAGATGGGGAGGTTATATGGGAAGAAAGTAGATGGAGTGTAGATGGGAGGTAGATGGGAAGGTAGATGGGGAGGTGGATGAGGGTAGATGGAGCGTAGATGGGGAGGTGATGAGGAGTAGATGGAGCGTAGATGGGAGGTGGATGAGAGGTAGATGGAGCGTAGATGGGAGGTAGATGGGGAGGTAGATGGGGAGGTAAAAAAAAAAAAAAAAAAGATGGAGGTAGATGGGAGGTAGATGGAGTGTAGATGGGGAGGTAGATGGGAGGTAGATGGGGAAGATAAGGTAGATGGGGAGGAAATAGATGGAGTGTAGATGGGGAGGTGGATGAGGAGGTAGATGGAGCGTAGATGGGGAGGTGGATGAGGAGGTAGATGGAGCGTAGATGGGGAGGTAGATGGAGTGAAGATGGAGGTGTAGAAGGGAGGTAATGGAGATGTAAGATGGGGATGTAGATGGAGTGCAGATGGGGAGGTAGATGGGAAGGTAGATGGAGTGTAGATGGGGAGTAGATGGAGTTAGATGGGGAGGTAGATGGGGAGGTAGATGGGGAGGTAGATGGAGTGTAGATGGGGAGGTAGATGGGGAGGTGGATGGGGAGGTAGATGGAGTGTAGATGGGGAGGTAGATGGGGAGGTAGATGGAGTGTAGATGGGGAGGTGGATGAGGAGGTAGATGGAGTGTAGATGGGGAGGTGGATGAGGAAGTAGATGGAGCGTAGATGGGGAGGTAGATGGGGAGGTAGAGGAGTGTAATGGGGAGGTAGATGGGAGATAGATGGGGAGGTAGATGGGGAGGTAGATGGAGTGTAGATGGAGTGTAGATGGGGAGGTAGATGGAGTGTAGATGGGGAGGGTAGATGGGAGGTAGATGGGGAGGAAGATGGAGAGTAGATGGGAGGTGGATGAGGAGGTAGATGGAGTGTAGATGGGGAGGTGGATGGAGAGTAGATGACGAGATGGGAAGGTGGATGAGGAGGTAGATGGAGCGTAGATGGGGAGGTAGATGGGGAGGGTAGATGGAGTGGTAGATGGGGAGGTAGATGGGGAGGTAGATGGAGTGTAGATGGGGAGGTAGATGGGGAGTAGATGGGGAGGTAGATGGAGTGTAGATGGAGTGTAGACGGGGAGGTAGATGGAGTGTAGATGGGGAGGTAGATGGAGGTGTAGATGGGGAGGTGATGGGATATAGATGGGGATGTAGATGGGGAGTAGATGGAGTGTAGATGGGGAGGCAGATGGAGTTGTAGATGGGGATGTAGATGGGAAGATAGATGGAGTGTAATGGGGAGGTAGATGGAGTGTAGATGGAGGTAGATGGAGGTAGATGGAGTGTAGATGGGAGCTAGATGGAGGTAGATGGAGGTAGATGGAGTGTAGATGGAGTATAGATGGGGAGGTAGATGAGTGTAGATTGGAGGTAGCATGGAGTGTAGATGGGGAGGTAGATGGAGTGTGATTGGAGGTAGATGAGGAGGTAGATGGAGATAGATGGGGAGGTAGATGAGAGGTAATGAGTGTAGATGGGGAGGTGGATAGGAGGTAGAGGAGTGTAGATGGGGATGTAGATGGGAGTAATGGAGTGTAGATGGGGAGTAGATGAGGAGTAGATGGAGTGTAGATGGGGAGGTAGATGTAGATAGATGGGGAGGTGATGGAGTGTAGATGGGGAGGTAGATGGAGATAGATGGGGAGGTAGATGGATGTAGATGGGAGTAGATGTAGTGTAGATGGGGATGTAGAGGGGGAAATGAGGAGGTAGAATGAGTGTAGATGGGGAGGTAGATGGAGATAGATGGAGTGTAGATGGGGAGGTAGATGGAGAGGTAGATGGAGTTAGATGGAGAGGTAGATGGAGTGTAGATGGGGAGGTAGATGAGGAGTAGATGGAGGTGATGGGGAGGTAGATGGAGTGTAGATGGGGAGGTAGATTGGGGAGGTAGTGGGAAGGTAGATGGGGAGGTAGAGAGTGTAGATGGGGAGGTAGATGGGGAAAGTATATATGGGGAGGTAGATGGGGAGGTAGATGAAGTGTAGATGGGGAGGAATGGGGATGTAGATGGAGTGTAGATGGGGATTTAGATGGAGTGTAGATGGGGAGGCAGATGAGTGTAGATGGGGATGTAGATGGAGAGTAGATGGATGTAATGGGAGGTAGATGGAGTGTAGATGGGGATGTAGATGCGAGGAGATGGAGTGTAGATGGGAGGTAGATGAGGAGTAGATGGAGTGTAGATGGGGAGGTAGATGGAGTGTAAAGGGGAGGTAGATGGAGGTAGATGGGGATGTAGATGGAGTGCAGAATGGGGAGCTAGATGGGAAGGTAATGGAGTGTTAGATGGGGAGTACATGGAGTGTAGATGGAAGGTAATGGAGTAGATGGGGATGAGAAGGGGAGGTAGATGGATGTAGATGGGGATGTAGATTGGGGAGGTAGATGGGGAGGTAGAAGGGGAGGTAGATGGAGTGTAGATGGGGAGGTAGATGGGGAGGTAGATGGAGTGTAGATGGGGAGGTAGATGGGGAGGTAGATGGAGTGTAGATGGGGAGGTAGATGGGGAGGTAGATGGAGTGTAGATGGGGGGTAGATGGAGAGGTAGATGGGGAGGTAGATAGGAGGTAGATGGGGATGTAGATGAGGAGGTAGTGGAGTGTAGATGGGGAGGTAATGAGGAGGTAGTGGAGTGTAGATGGGGAGGTAGATGGAGAGGTAGATGGAGTGTAGATGGATGGTAGATGGAGTTTAGATGGGGAGGTAATAGTAGATGGAGGTGTAGATGGAGTGTAGTGGGGAGGTAGATGGGAGTGTAGATGGGGAGGTAGATGGAGGTAGATGGAGTGTAGATGGGGAGGTAGATGGAGTGTAGATGGGGATGTAGATGGGGGAGGTTAATGGAGTGTAGATGGGATGTAGATGGGGAGGTAGATGGGTGTAGATGGGGTAATAGAGAGTGTAGATGGGGAGGTAGATGGGGAGGTAGATGGAGTGTAGATGGGGAGGTGGATGAGGAGGTAGATGGAGTGTAGATGGGGAGGTGGATGAGGAGGTAGATGGAGTGTAGATGGGGATGTAGATGGGGAGGTAGATGGAGAGTAGATGGAGTGTAGATGGGAGGTTGGATGAGGAGGTAGATGGAGTGTAGATGGGGGAGGAGGATGGAGTGTAGATGAGGAGGTAGATGAGGAGGTAGCTGGAGTGTAGATGGGAGGTAGATGGGGAGGTAGAGGGGAGGTAGATGGGGAAGTACATGGAGGTAGATGAGTGTAGATGGGATGTAGATGGGGAGGTAGATGGAGTGTAACATGGGGAGGTAGATGGAGTGTAGATGGGATGTAATGCGAGGTAGATGGAGTGTAGATGGAGGTAGATGGGGAGGTAGATGAGGAGGAGATGGAGTGTAGATGGGAGGAGATGGAGATAGATGGGGAGGTAGATGGAGTGTAGATGGGGAGGTAGATGGAGATAGAATGGGGAGGTAGATGGAGTGTAGATGGGGAGGTAGATGGAGTGTAGATGGGGATGTAGATTGGGGAGGTGGAATGGAGTGTAGATGGGGAGGTAGATGAGGGGGTAGATGGAGTGTAGATGGGGAGGTAGATGGAGAAGATGGAGTGTAGAGTGGAGGTAGATGGGGAGGTATATGGGGAAGTAGATGGAGAGGTAGATGGAGTGTAGATGGGGAGGTGGATGAGGAGGTAGATGGAGCGTAGATGGGGGGTTGATGTGGAGTGTAGATGGGGGGTAGATGGGGGAGGTAGATGGGAGGTAGATGGAGTGTAGATGGGGAGGTAGATGGGGAGGATGATGGAGTGTGATGGGATTTAGATGCGATAGGTAGGTAGATGAGAGGTAGATGGAGTGTAGATGGGGAGTGGATGAGGAGTAGATGGTGGTGGTAGATGGGGAGGTAGATGGAGAGGTAGATGGAGTGTAGATGGGGAGGTGATGAGGAGGTAGATGGAGTGTAGATGGGGAGGGGATGAGGAGGTAGATGGACTTGAGATGGGAGGTAGATGGAGTGTCGATGGGGAGGTAGATGGATGTCGATGGAGAGGTAGAATGGAGTGGAGATGGGAGGTAGATGGGGAGGTAGATGGGGAGGTAGATGGGAGGTAGATGAGGAGGTAGGTCGGTGTAGATGGGGATGTAGATGGGGTTGTAGATGGGGAGGTAGATGGAGTGTAGATGGGGAGGTAGATGGGGAGGTAGATGGAGTGTAGATGGAGTTTAGATGGGGAGGTAGATCGGGAAGTAGATGAGGAGGTAGATGGAGTGTAGATGGGGAGGTAGATTGGGAGGTAGATGGGGAAGTACATGGAGGTAGATGGAGAGGTAGATGGGGAAGTACATGGAGGTAGATGGAGTGTAGATGAGGAGGTAGATGGAGTGTAGATGGGGAGGTAGATGGGGTGTAGATGGGGAGGTAGATGGGAGTAGGATGGGAGTAGATGGGGAGGTAGATGGAGTGTAGATGGGGAGGTTAGATGGAGAGTGGGATGGAGGTAATGGAGTTTAGGATGAGGATGTAGATGGAGAGGTAATGGAGGTAGTGGAGGTAGATGGGGAGGTAGATGGAGTGTAGATGGGGAGGTAGATGAGGTAGATGGAGTGTAGATGGGGAGGTAGATGGGGAGGGAGGTAGATGGAGTGTAGATGGGGAGGTAGATGAGTGTAGATGGGTAGGGTAGATGGAGTGTAGATGGAGAGGTAGATGAGAGGTAGATGGAGAGGTGGATGAGAGGTAGACGGAGGTAGATGGAGTGTAGATGGGGAGGTAGATGGGGGGGTAGATGGAGAGGTAGATGGAATGTAGATGGAGTGTAGATGGGGAGGTAGATTGAGGTAGATGGGGAGGTAGATGGGGAGGTAGATGGACTGTAGATGGGGAGGTAGATGGAGGTAGATGGGAGGTAGATGGTGTAAATGGGAGTAGTGGAGTAGATGGAGTGTAGATGGGGAGGTAGATGGGGAGGTAGATGGAGTGTAGATGGAGTGTAGATGGAGTGTAGATGGGGAGGTAGATGGAGAGGTAGATGGAGTGTAGATGGAGTGTAGATGGAGTTTAGATGGGGAGGTAGATGGAGGTAGATGGGATGTAGATGGAGGTTGATGGAGGTAGATGGAGGTAGATGGAGTTGTAGATGGGGAGGTAGATGGAGGTAGATGGAGGTAGATGGAGTGTAGATGGAGTGTAGATGGGGAGGTAATGGAGGTAGATGGAGTGTAGATGGAGTGTAGATGGGAGGTATGGAGGTAGATGGAGGTAGATGGAGTGTAGATGGGGAGGTAGATGGAGGTAGATGGAGTGTAGATGGGGAGGTAGATGGAGGTAGATGGAGTTTAGATGGGGAGGTAGATGGAGTGTAGATGGGGAGGTAGATGGAGTGTAGATGGGGAGGTAGATGGAGTGTAGATGGGGAGGTAGATGGAGTGTAGATGGGGGTAGATGGGAGGGTAGATGGGAGGTAGAGGAGTTATATGGGGAGGTAGATGGAGTGTAGATGGGGGGGTAGATGGAGTGTAGATGGGGAGGTAGATGGAGTGTAGATGGGGAGGTATATTTAGTGTAGATGGGGAGGTAGATGAGGAGGGTAGATGGGGAGGTATATTTAGTGTAGATGGGGAGGTAGATGAGGAGGGTAGATGGGGTGTAGATTTGGGTAAATGGGGGGTAGATTGGGGTAAATAGGCTGGTAGATGGGGTGTGTTGGGTGGGGTTGGAAATGGGAAGAGTTGGGACACAGTTCTCCAATAATGTCAGGCATGAGTGACATGCTGATTCCTGCCCCCCGCCCCAGCACCCGGTTTCTGCTTTAATGTCTTTATTTACACAAAAACTCTCAAATTCATCCACTGACTCACCAAATGCAAATCGATGAGTGAAAGCCTGGAAAGACCTAAATTTGTAAATGTCTAACGGGCAGCTTTGACCTGATAACAGGTCAAACAAAAGCCTGGAACTCTGGCTCCTGCTGCGCTGATTCCCGACTCCAGCTCCATCCAGCCCTGGCCCATTTCCCGGGACACTGGATGGGATGTCTGTGTGGGTTACCTTCAGATACTCCAAGGATGTGCAGGTTAGATGGATTGGCTGTGCTAAATTGCCCCTTGGTGAACCAAGATATGTAGATCAGAGGGATTAGCCGTGGTGCAAGTGTGGGAAAAGGAGATTACTTGGGTAAGATACTCTGTCAGAGGGTGGGTGCAGACCTGATGGGCCAAATGGCCTCTTTTGCACTGCAGGGATTCTGTGTGATTGGCCCTCCAGCTTCAAGAGCCCCCCCCACTGCCCTTAATTGGACGGTGAGTTGGGCTTTTGGCCATTAATTAGTTCAGAGAAAGACACATTGATTGACTGTTTTCACTACAGAGAGGGTTCAGAAACACTCAGGGGAAATCTAAAATCTGTACTAGATACTATTGATTGTGGCCAGATATGTGAATGTGCAGACACGGGGAGAATGTGCAAACTCCACACCCGAGGGTGGAATTATACCCGGGCCCCTGGCACTGTGAGACGGCAGTGCCGGGCACACGAATGCGCAGACAGGGTACTTACGTGGTAAGCCGCTTTGAGACCTCCGTTGTCAGCGATATTTTCACCCAGTGTCTGTTTGCCATTCACCTGTTCGTTGTTGATGCTGAAGTTGTTGTACTGCTCGATCATGCACTTGGTCTGACGCTTGAAGGCCTCAACCGAGGAGTTCTTCCACCAGGATCGGAGGTTACCGTCTTTGTCATATTCCCTCCCTGTCACGGAAATAAATACAGGAAGAGTTAGCTCAATGCCAAGCAGCACTCTGGAGCGGCTGCAACTAATAGTGAGAGGCGCCAGTGTCAGCACTGATTGGTGCAAAAGGGATAAAAGAAAAGATGGCGAGATGGGTAGAGAACTGGCTTGGCCACAGAAGACAGAGGGTAGCAGTGGAAGAGTCTTTATCTGGCTGGAAGTCTGTGACTGGTGGTCTTAAGAATATAGGAACATAAGAAATAGGAGCAGGAGTCAGCCATCCAGTCCCTCGAGCCTGCCCCGCCATTCAATAAGATCATGGCTGATCTGTAGTGGTTCAGTACCACTTTCCGCTTTCTCCCCATAACCCTTAATTCTTCTGTTGATCAAAAACATAGAACATAGAACATTACAGCACAGAACAGGCCCTTCGGCCTTCGATGTTGCGCCGACCAATATAAAAAGCAATGCCCCTCCAAACTAAATCATTCCCTTCTCTTCCATATACTTATCAACTAACCTCTTAAACGCCACCAAACTTGGCGCATCTACAACCGCTGCAGGCAGGGCATTCCACTCCCGAACCACCCTTTGGGTAAAGAACCTACCTCTGATATCCGTCCTATAACTATCACCCCTTAATTTAAAGCTGTGTCCCCTCGTGCTAGCTTTTTCCATCCTAGGAAAAAGGCTATCACTGTCCACCCTATCTAAACCTCTAATCATCTTATGTGTTTCGATCAGGTCCCCTCTTAGCCTCCTCCTTTCTAACGAAAACAACCTCAAATCCCTCAGCCTCTCCTCATAAGACCTGCCATCCATACCAGGCAACATCCTGGTAAACCTCCTCTGTACCCTCTCCAATGCCTCCACATCTTTCTTATAATGTGGGGACCAGAACTGCACACAATACTCCAAGTGCGGCCGCACTAGAGTTTTGTACAGTTGCAACATGACGTTGCGGCTCCGAAATTCAATCCCCCTACCAATAAAAGCCAAGACTCCATATGCCTTCTTAACAACCTTCTCGACTTGACTGCCTACTTTCAGGGATCTATGCACATACACACCAAGATCCCTCTGTTCATCTAGACTACTAAGAATCCTACCATTTGCCCTATACTCTACACATTTATTATTTCTGCCATAGT
Source organism: Sphyrna mokarran (assembly GCA_024679065.1). NCBI lineage: Eukaryota > Metazoa > Chordata > Chondrichthyes > Carcharhiniformes > Carcharhinidae > Sphyrna > Sphyrna mokarran. Next base: position 34,409,635 of record JAGIQG010000028.1, read on the forward strand.
GCATTACCTCACACTTTTCCACATTAAACTCCATTTGCCACCTCTCGGCCCAGCTCTGCAACTTGTCCAAGTCCCTCTGCAAACTATAACACCCCTCTTCACTATCTACCACTCCACCGACTTTAGTGTCATCTGCAAATTTACTAATCCATCCTTCAGTACCCTCATCCAGATCATTTATAAAAATTACAAACAGCAGGGGCCCCAAAACAGACCCCTGAGGCACACCACTTGTCACCGAACTCCACGATGAATATCTCCCATCAACACCACCCTCTGTCTTCTATCTGCTAGCCAATTCCTAATCCAATTAGCTAAATCACCCTCTATTCCATACATCTGCATTTTCTGTAGAAGTCTTCCATGGGCCACCTTATCAAAAGCCTTACTAAAGTCTATATATACTACATCAACCGCCTTACCCCCATCCACCTCTCTGGTCACTTTCTCAAAAAACTCAGTGAGGTTAGTAAGGCATGACCTACCCTTCACGAAACCATGCTGACTATCCCCAATCAATTCATTTCTCTCTAAATAACTATAAATCCTATCCCTAATAATTCTCTCCAATACCTTGCCCACAACAGAAGTAAGACTCACTTGCCTATAATTCCCAGGAAGGTCTCTCTTCCCCTTCTTAAACAATGGGACCACATTCGCTATCCTCCAGTCCTCCGGAACCACACCCGTAACCAACGACGACCTGAAGATCAGAGCCAGAGGCTCTGCAATCTCCTCTCTTGCCTCCCAGAGAATCCTAGGGTAAATCCCGTCCGGCCCAGGGGACTTATCCAACTTCAAACCCTCGAGAATATCTAGCACATCCTCCCTATCTACTTCGATACCTTCCAGTTTGCTACCCTGTACCTCAGTGTTCTCCATAACTACATTTACATCACCCTGCGTGAATACCGAAGAGAAATATTTATTCAGTACCTCTCCAATCTCCTCAGGCTCCACGCACAACTTCCCACTGCTGTCTATGACTGGCCCTAATCTTGCCCTAACCAATCTTCTATTCTTAACATATCTAAAGAAAGCTTTAGGATTCTCCCTAATCCTATCAGCCAAAGTCTTCTCATGTCCTCTCTTTGCTCTCCTCAATTCCCTCTTTAGCTCCCTCCTGGCTAATCTATAGCTATCCATTGCACTAACCGAGCCTTCAATCCTCATCCTGACATAAGCCTCCTTTTTCCTTTTAACCAGCAAATCAACTTTTTTTGTACACCAAGGTTCTCTTACTCGACCATTTCCTCCTTGCCTGACAGGGACATACTTATCAAGGACCCGCAGCAGCTGTTCCTTGAATAAGCTCCACATTCCAGATGTTCCCAGTCCCTGTAGTTTCCTAGTCCAATCTGTGCACCCTAATTCTCTCCTGATGGCCTCATAATTACCCTTCCCCCAGCTATAACTACTGCCCCCAGCTTCATGCCTATCCCTGTCCATCACTAAGGTGAACGTAACCGAATTGTGGTCACTATCACCAAAATGTTCACCAACTTCCAAGCCTAACACCTGGTCTGGCTCATTGCCCAGCACCAAATCCAATGTAGCCTCACCTCTAGTTGGCCTATCTACATACTGAGTCAAAAAACCTTCCTGCACACTTTGTACGAAAACTGACCCCTCTAACGAGCTAGAGCTATAGCTATTCCAATCAATATTAGTAAAGTTAAAGTCCCCCATAACAATTACCCTATTACTTTCACTCCTGACCAGAATTGACTTTGCAATCCTTTCCTCTACCTCTCTAGAACTTTTAGGAGGTCTATAAAAGACTCCCAACAGGGTGACTTCTCCTTTCCTGTTTCTAATCTCAGCCCATACTACCTCAACAGACAAGTCCTCATCAAACTTCTTCTCTGTCACTGTGATACAGTCTTTGACTAATAATGCCACTCCTCCCCCCCTTCTACCTCCTTCTCTACTCCGACTAAAGCATTTGAACCCTGGAACCTGCAACATCCATTCTTGTCCCTGCTCTACCCAAGTCTCTGAAATGGCCACAACATCGAAGTTCCAGGTACTGGTCCAAGCTGCAAGTTCCTCCCCCTTATTGCGAATACTCCTTGCATTAAAGTATACGCATTTCAAACCATGCCCTACCCCACCCGTATGCTGCTGTGTTTTACTGCTTTCCTCTAGGACCCCCTTACTCTCATCCCTCTTAGCCCCCCAACTATTCAGGATCCCACCCCCCCCCAAAACCTATCTACTCTTGACTTAAATATATTCAGCGAGGAAGCCTCCACCACTTCAACAGGCAGAGAATTCCAAAGATTCACCACCCTTTGTGTGAAGAAATTGAGGATTTCTCAACTCTGTTCTGAACGCCCCCCCCCCCCCCCCCCCCATCTTGAGGCTGTGCCCTTTCGTCCTGCTATTTTTGTTAAGCGGGAAGAGTCTCTCAACCTCTACCCTATCCATCCCCTTCATTATCTTATACGTCTCTATAAGATCCCTTCTCAGTCTTCTAAACTCCAACGAGTACAAACCTAGCCTATTTAATATCTCCCTAGCCTATTTAGTCTTCCGCAGGGCTCTGTACTGGGACCTCTGCTATTTGTGATATACATAAATGATTTGGGAAAAGGTGTAACTGGTGTGATCAGTAATTTTGTGTTCGACACAAAGATGGCTGGACTTGAGGATAGCGAGGAACATTGTCAGAGAATACAGGAGGATATAGATAGGCTGGAAAATTGAACAGAGAAATGGCAGATGGAATTTAATCCAGCTAAATGTGAAGTGATGCTTTTTGGTAGAACTAATATAGGGGGAAGCTATACATAGAACATAGAACATAGAATATACATAGAACATAGAACATACGATAAATATAAAGAACCATCAAGAGTATAGACACACAGAGGGACCTGGGTGTGCAAGTCCACAGATCCTCGAAGGTGGCATTACAGGTGGAGAAGGTGGTGAAGAAGGTATATGGCATGCTTGCCTTTATAGGATGGGGCATACAATTTAAAAATTGGCGTCTGATGTTGCAGTTGTATAGCACATTTGTTACGCCACATTTGGAGTACTGCATCTAGTTCTGGTCGCCGTGCTACCAAAAGGACATGGGGGCTTTGGAGAGAGTACAAGAAGGTTTACCAGGATGTTGCCAGGTATGGAGGGGAGCTATCAGGAGAGATTGGGTAGACTGGGATTGTTCTCCCCGGAAAGGCGGAGAATGAGGGGAGACCTAACAGAGGTGGACAAGATTATGAAAGGCAAAGATAGGATGAACAGTGGGAAGCTTTTTCCCAGCTTGGAGGTGACAAACACGAGGGGGGGGTGTCACGGGCTCAAGATGAGGGGGGCGAGGTTTAACTCAGATATCAGAGGGATATATTTTACACAGTGGGGGCCTGGAATGCGCTGCCAAGCAGGGTGGTGGAGGCTGGGGTTGTTTGAGAATTACCTGGATAGTCACATGAGCAGACTGGGAATAGAGGGATACAAATGAATAGTCTCGTTGGACCAATGAGCAGCACAGGCTTGGAGGGCCGAAGGGCCTGTTTCCTGTGCTGATCTTTGTTTGTTTTGTTCTTTGATTACAGATTTATTTAAATCTGTAATCATTTAACCTGTCGGAGCAGGCAGGAGACTCAGGAACTGGAGGAGAATGATTTTAGATCATTGGAACAAGAGCCAGGAGCAGGCAGTGGAAAATTTAGTTTTAAAACACAGGGCGTTAGGATCTGGAGTGTTCTGAATTCTGGAAAGATTCAGGAGCTGATTTCAAAAAGGGAATTGGACGGGTATTTGATGGTTAAAAAAAAGAATGTGGTAAAGCTGGAAACGAGTGGGGAAATGGGATTATCACACAACTCCACCTCGGAGATGGGCTTAGTGGCCCCTTTCTGTGCTGTGCGATGCTTCAAGAAAATATGTGTGATTGTCTTCTCTAACAAAGTCCCGTTTGATTTTACTTCTGTCCAATTTTTGTAATACTGAGGGTCGCTGTAGAGGACAAAGCAATAATTGGTGGAAGGATCCAAAAACAGTGGGGATAGACGATAGGCTGAGATTGGATTGGGATTGGCCAATGCAGTGCTACAGGCTACAGGAAAGCAGCAAAAATACCCCGTGCTCCATTACTGTACATCAGCGGGATGGGTGGGGAGGTGCGGAGATCTTCCTGGTCCAAGGGTCCTGGAATTTAAAAGCCTGTATGATTTCCAGATGGCCTTCCACGAGCTTCTGGAAGTATCTAAGCTGAGAGGGCAATGAATCTTCCTCAGCGTTTCAGGGCTGGATCTTGTGTTTTAGCTCCTTGCTCAGTCTAGCTCACTGGGCAGGCATGACCTCCATACTAAAGGGATCAGCGTTAGGGATTGACAGTATTTATTGATGCCCTTTAATTCGTGTTGCACAGTGGCCTGCTTGTCAAAATAATGCTAATGGCCCTATCAGTCCATCGGCATTGGATTCTCCTGGGATCGAGGGAAAGTGAGAGTGAGAGAGGAGAAAACAAGTCTTGCATTTATATAGCACCTTTCAATGCGCAGGTTGAGTCAAAATGAATGCTACCCGGTGAAGTGCAGGTACTGTTGCAATGTGGGAATTGCACAGCAAGATCCCACAAACCATAAGACTGGAAGAAATAAGAACAGGAATAGGCCACTCAGCCCCTCAAGCCTACTCCACCAGTCAATAGGATCATGGGTGATCCATCATTCCTCATGTCCCCTTTCCTGCCCTTTCCCTGTAACTCTTGATCCCCTTACTGATCAAAAATCCCAGCAGCAAGCACTGCTGCTGCACAGAGCCAAGGACCTGGGTTCGATTCTTGGTCTTGGGTCACCGTCTGTGTGCAGTCCGCACGTTTTCTGCATGGGTTTCCTCCAGTTTCCTTCCGCAGTTCAAAGATGTGTGTGTTAGCAATGCTGAATTGACCCTAGTGTCAGGGGGATTAGTAGGGTAAATACGTGGGAATACAGGGATGGATAGGATTGTGGTTGGTGCAGACTTGATGGGCCAAATGGCCTCCTTCTGCACTGTAGTGAATCTAAATACACACAAGAACTTTGCCTCATTGCTCTCTGTAGCAAGGACTTCCAAAGACTCAGAGTAAGAAAATCCTCCTCATCTCAGTGTCAAATTGGTGCCTCTTTATTCTGAGACTCTGCCCACTGATCCCAGACTCTTCCATGAAGGGAAGCATTCTCTCAGGGTTTACCCTGTCAAGCCCCTTACAAATCCAATTGGTTTCAATCAGGTCGGTGAGATCTGAGTTTTCCATTATATTTATGTCCATCTACACTTCACTTCCCACGGTCTCACAGGGTTAGCCTCCGAGGGACCTTTACCCATCTTCCTGATCTTGTTCTGATCTCCTGTGGGGTGGGGGACATCCGGTATTCTCCCTGTTGTCGGTGTGAGTTGTAGCCCACTGTCAAAATCTACACTCCCGGAATGACCAAAAAAATCCGACTGCTCCAGGCAGAAGTGGGGAATTCAGGGGGTTAAAAAAAAACGATATCCTGTTCTCCAGTGTGGAGATAATAATCTCATGTGATGATGTCACGAAGATGTGTTTTGTGCCAAGTAAAAGATTTCAAAGAAACGTGGATTGAACTTCTAAAACAAAAGGACTGTTCAGAGAAAAGTGACGTGAACTCTCAGTCAAGGTGGCTACCTCATTTGTATAACCATAAATTCCAACACCATTGAAACAGAGATTATATTTCAGCAAAGACCCAAAGGCAATGACCTCAGACGAAGAAGAATAAAGCATATTTCTTATTTCATTAGCACAACATTCAGATATTCAACTAGGTGGAGATGAACCATCAAACCTAAATATCTGAACAATGGGACCCAGTCTAAGAGGAGGGTTTCCCTGGCTCGGACAATGTCTGGGAATACATGATCATTTCTGAATTACAGCACTACTGAATCATATATCTGGTTCTGAGTGAACTGCACACTTTTGGAAACCATGTCCCTTTTGCCACAACTTTCTTGAAGCACTGGCCAAAACTCTACAACTGTCCCGATTCCGAGGTTCCCAGAATGGAAATCTCCTTTGACCTCGGGTGGGATCTTACGATCTTGTTTGAGTGAAGCCATAAAATCCCGCCCATTGATTGGTTGCTGTTTTAACTTGGAGCTAATCAGAATTGAAAGGATGTGGATCAGAAATAAGGAAAGTAGGTAGGGAACCAGCAGTGTAAACTGATGTTTTGAAAGTTCTGCACGAAGAAACTATCAATTAAATAAAGGTCTGGGAGTCCTCAACATTGCTCAAACACAATTTCCACATCCCTTTCTCCATTACTTTCCTTAGGCACTAAGATTTCTAATTGTCCCAGTGAGATATTAACCAAAGGAAATGTGTCCAAATATTCATTGGTCCAGAATGATATAAATTTCTAAATGATATAAATTTGTTTCAACCCTCTGTCATGTTTTGGCTTCCTTCTCATGGGAAGGGTCTGCTTATGGGTTTAGGTTTGGTTTAAAGGTGGGAAGTTGAGTGGCTGGTCTCACGTAAGTTCAGGATCCGGAGAGAATGTCGGAACCAGGGCTCCAAAGATAATGTAAGATAATTTGATATTCCGGCAACTATTTATCCATTGCTAAATTTGCCAAACCGTTTACTCCACCCCATCGACCTGGATCCCAGTTTCCGGTGGATGGATTCAGTTCCTGGCGATTGGGAAAGCAGTCGGCCTTTACGGGGAATCTGTGCTGGGAGCTGGCCTTTAAAGACAAAGCTGGCAGCAAAACGCCCAGCAAAAGGGCAGAAATAAAGAGAAGGCACCAATCGAGCAGGAGACCGGAACGTGGAGAAGTTTGTACGGTTCAGTTCAACATGTCGGAGAAGGCCATATCCCAGACACCAACCTCACCATTCCTGGGTATGTGCTAGCCCACTGGCATACAGCCTTAGAGAGCAGGGAGAACTGGCCTGGGAGTTCTCAACATTCACTCTCGACCCCACAAAGTCTTGTGGTATCAAGTCACATCTGGGCAAGGGAACGTCCTGTTGCTCATTACCCCTCCCTCTCAACTGATGAATCTATTCTCCTCTGTGTTGAAAACTAATTGGAAGAAACACTGAAGGTGGCAAGGGAACAGAATGTATTCTGGGTGGGGGAATATCTCAGGCTGACATTCCAGTGCTGACAGAACACTTCTGGCACAGGCGTGAAACCAATTCCCCATCAACCCTCCCAGATGGACAATGAAAGGTCCCATAATGTTCTTACAAAAAGCAAGGGATTGACCCAGGTGACCTGCCCAATATTTCTCCCTCACTGACATTATGAGAACATATTAACTGGTCATGATTATATTGTTTATGGGATCCTGTTCACCAATTTCCTACATCACAACAGTGATGAGATTTCAGAAGTATCTCCTTGTCTGTAAAGTATTCTGGCACATTGTGAGGTAGTGAAAGGTATTGTGTAAATACAAATTCTCTCTCTGCCATGTATTAAAACTGCTACAGAGAGAGCCCAACAGAGGTTCACTAAACTTGCTCTGGGGATGTCCTCTGAAGGGAGACTGGGCAAAGCAGACCTGTATTCTCAAGACTTTGGAAGGATGAGAGGTGATCTCATTGAAACCCCAAAGTTAGACAGGGTGGAGGTGGGTGAGATGTTTCCCCTGCTTGGGGATTCAGATCCCCAAAATGACACACGGCAGCGCAGAGTCGCTGAGCAGAGACTGATAGCCAAGTTCCGCACACATGAGGACGGTCTTAACCGGGATCTTGGGTTCATGTCACACTATCTGTAACCCCCATGACTTGCTTGGGCTTGTAACATCTCACTAACTGTCTTTTCTGGAGACAATACACATTTATTTAACCTTTGCTTAATACATTGTCTATCTCTTTAAGACTTGATTATCTGTAAAGATTCGCATTCCAACCAGCATTTTGTAAATTGAGTTTGTGTCTTTATATGCCCTGTTTGTGAACAGAACTCCCCACTCACCTGACGAAGGGACAGCGCTCCGAAAGCTGGTGGCTCATGCTACCAAATAAATCTGTTGGACTTTAACTTGGTGTTATGAGACTTCTTACTGGAACCAGGAGACACAATTTTGAAATCGTGCTGAACTAAGGGGAAATTCTTTTACTTAGGGAGTTTGTGGAGCTTTGGAATTCCTGACCCAGAGGGTTGTGGAAGATCAGTCACTGAGTATGTTTAAAGCAGAGTTTAGCAGATTTCTAAATACATAAAGGGATACAGGGATAATGTGGGGGGAAGAATGGGCATTGAAATGGATAATCATAGTGGATGGCAGATCAGGCTTGATGGGCTGAATGGCCTTCCCTTGCTCCCTCTGTTCCTATTCTGAGCTGGGATTGTGTCTGTGATTATTTAACTGAATCTAATTTGAGCATGGGTAAAGTTTCAGCTTCTCCAGTGGTCAGTGAGAGCTTAGACTTTGCCTATGGGTCAGCGATTCAGGCATGGGGACAACAAGAATTGTCCCATGCCTGAAGAGGGGCGGCACGGTAGCACAGTGGTCAGCACTGTTGCTTCACAGCTCCAGGGACCTGGGTTCGATTCCCGGCTTGGATCACCGTCTGTGTGGAATTTGCACATTCTCCTCGTGTCTGCGTGGGTTTCCTCCGGGTGCTCCGGTTTCCTCCCACAGTCCAAAGATGTGTGGGTTAGGTTGATTGGCCATGCTAAAATTGCCCCCTAGTGTCCTGAGATGCGTAGGTTAGAGGGATTAACAGGTAAAATATAATGTAGGAATACGGGGGTAGAGCCTGGGTGGGCTTGTGATCAGTACAAACTCAATGGGCTGAATGGCCTCTTTCTGTACTGTAGGGTTTCTATGATCTTTATGAAGAGTGAACCCTTCAGGCTCACCAAACAATAAACAGCATCACCAGCTATGAGAAAGCAGTTGTTAAACAATTACCAATGACTTTTCTCCTTGCGGTTTCTCTTGGACTTGCTCCAATCATTACTACATAGCTGTCTACCAGGACCTGCCACACAATACAAACATCTTCCTGTTCTCAGCCATCCTGCAGGCACATGCTTTCACCAGCAGGAGTCACTGGATTGTCAGCCATTGCTCTAGCTGGGATCAGGTACAAAGGTAAAGTCGCCACAGTCCCAGGTGACCGCAGGCTGGGACTGGTGGTGATATAACCTGAGGATCACCACTCCTCAGCAGAAGGGCTAGGTTGGGAAGAAGAGGCCTTTATGAATAACCTCAGGCAGGACGGAAATTGAACCCGCGCTGTTGGCGTCGCTCTGCATCACAAACCATCTCTCCAGCCAACTGAGCTAAACCTTTCGCCAAAGACTAAACCTGTGACCTTCCTGTTTACTGTGGGAACACAATGTTACAGTGGGATGCACTTTAATTGGACTTGGAATTTAAGGGAAGTGGTGTAGTGGGAAAACCCAAAGCTTAGTTGGTTCCAAACAAAGATTGGAGAAAAGGAACAAGTGGCCTTTCAGCCCCTCAAGTTTGACCCATCATACAATTTAATAATTGTATTTGAACTTCATTTAACTGCCTTGGTTTCTTAACCATTATCTCTCTTAACAACAAAAAAACCATTGGGGGTTGGGCAGGGGGTCTCCAGATTTGCATCATTCTTCGTATGAAGAGATACTTCCTAACACCACCCCATAAATAGCCTTGCTCCAATTGGATGATTGTACCCTTGACTGGACTTGCCCACCATCGCTCGCTATCGACCCTATCAAACTCTTCAATCTTCTTAAACACTCTAGATCATGGATCATCGAACCCTACAGTGCAGAAAGAGGCCCTTCGGCCCATCTAGCCTGCACTGACCACAATCCTACCCAGGCTCTATCCCTATATCCCTAAACATTTACCCACTAATCCCCCTAACCTACGTATCCCAGGACAGTAGGGACAATTTAGCACGGCCAATCAACCTAACCCGCACATCTTTGGACTGTGGGAGGAATCTGGAGGAAACCCATGCAGACACGAGGAGAATGTGCAAACTCACACAGACAGTGACCCCAGCCGGGAATCGAATCCAGGTCCCAGGAGCTGTGAAGCAGCGGTGCTAACCACTGTGCTACCATGCCATCCCAATCCAGCTTTGAATCCAGGGATCCAACCTTTAAATCCAGCAGGTCAGGTCTTGAGGGAATACGTGTACACTCTGTGTTGTGCCTTCGCTGTTTAACTCCTGTTAGCTGCTGAATCGAGGCAGTTTGAGGAAAGGCAGCTCTCCTGAGATTTCCAATGTAAATGATCATTACAGACACACTGCAATGAGACATTGGATTGGTCTCGATCCCCTCAAAAAAACTGGGAGAGATCCCAAAGTGAACATCAAACACAAGTTCAAACTGCCATACCTTGATCATCAAACGCGTGGGTCAGCTCATGGCCCATAACCACTCCAATTCCTCCAAAATTTAAAGCCCTATTAACAGAGAAACAATTCTTGTTAGATTCTGCACTCTGCGCCTGCTATCACTGACTGAATCAGGCCACAGGCTGTCTGTAAAGTGTTAATAGTTCTTATACTCAAAAAGCAGCAAGGCGGAGAGGGGAGCATCAACCAATGAACAGGGCAGCAAAGAGGATGGGACCGTTCAACAAACTTTAAAACCTGCACATCCTGAGGGAGTGGGATGTTCGGGAAGGGATTGGGGCTAGATTCTGCAGCTTGGAGGTGGTGGGGATAGAATTAATTGGAGCAAAACTGGAAATGAAAGCTAGATTTTTGGATATTCAATAGCACACGTGGATTAGTGGGAAGAGAGAAGTCCATCACTTGGATTTATTTCCTTACGATTCACACGCAACTAGATCTGACAACCTTTTCTATTCATTCATGGGACATGGGTATCGCTGGCTGGACACCCATGGAAACACCATTTCCAAAAGCTTATGAGTTTACTATCAAATAAACTGGTTGGACTTAAACCTGGTGTTGTCAGACTTCTTGCTGTTGGTTTACCCCAGTCCAATGCTGGGATCTCCACATCGCACCTTCCCCGACCAGGGAGGGAGACATTAATAGAGGCTTCAGTTATGTCTGGGGAGGAATCTGTCATTTAAGTTCCAACTCTTGCTTCCTTGCTGGGACTTGCATTCGAATCCCATTGAGCGTTTGGAAACAGGAGTTCTTGCGGCCAACTGCTCCTGTTCCCGATGACTTTGATCTGATTAGTGTCACATAAACACTCCGCATTTACAATGAGTTTGGGAATAAATGGCAACCGAGCCCCAATCTGCGTTCCCACATCATCCCTTTTGGGATGGAGTCCCAGCTATGATGAATGCACTCACTGCACAGCCTGGCTCCAATCTCTCCACTTTTTGTCAACATGTTCATTCAGTTTCACTTCTTCACTCACAACCATCATTTATTACCAGACCCTCGCAGAAAGCTGTTTCTCAGTTAGTTGAAGATTTGTATGTTTGTTAAACTCCCCTTTAATAATCGTTCGGGGGAGGGGGGGCCCTCCCCATAAAACCACTGCTGTTAGCCTTGGATGAATGATTTTAGCCTCAAGGCCAGAACTGCACAGGCTTTCCCGTACACAGTACGTCAGTGTCAGAGATTAAAATTTGAGGATAAGGGGTAAACGTTTTAGAACTGAGGTGAGGAGAAATTTCTTCACCCAGAGGGTGGCGAATGCGTGGAATTTACTATCAAGAAAGTAGCTGCGGTCAAAACTTTGCCTGATTTTAGGGTGCCATGGTAGTACAGTGGTTAGTGCTGCTGCTTCACAGCTGGGTCCTGGGTTCGATTCCCGGCTCGGGTCACTGTCTGTATGGAGTTTGCACATTCTCCTCCTCGTGTCTGCGTGGGTTTCCCCTGGATGCTCCGGTTTCCTCCCACAGTCCAAAAGGTTAGGTTGATTGGCCGTGCTAAAATTGCCCCTTAGTGTCCTGGGATGTGTAGGCTAGAGGGATTAGCGGGTAAATGTGTAGGGATATGGATGTAGAGTCTGGGTGGGATTGTGATTGGTGCAGACTCGATGGGCTGAAGGGCCTGTTTCTACACTGTAGGGTTCTGTGATTTTAAGAAGAAATTAGAAATAGCTCTTGGGGCTAAAGGGATCAAGGGATATGAAGGGGCAGGGGGATCAGGATATTGAATTTGATGATCAGCCATGATCAAAATGAATGGTGGAGCAGGGTCAAAGGGCCAATTGCCCACTCCTGCTTCTAGTTTCTGTTTTTACAGGTTCAATGTCACACCCTCTGACTTTATTCTGTATGTTATGAATCCCAAAATCCTATTTTTTTATTATTGCGTGGCTAATCAATTATTTTCCTTTGTTCATTGTTGGGATGTGGGTATCGCGGGCTGGGCCAGAATCTAATGCCCGTCCTTAATTGCCCTTGGCGAACTGCCTTCCTGCAAGTCACATCCTCCTCTTGTGTCCTCCAGACCAATGCAGGAAGAGGCCATTCAGCCCAGGCTATCGGTTATGCTGAACGTCAACAGGAGCCTCTCTTTCTCCTCCCCTCATTCAGCCTCTCCTTATAACGTACCAACGCTCTCCCATCAACTGTTTCACGTGGTAACGAGGTTCACATCCCCATCGCTCAGAGGAATAAGGGATTTATAATCATTTCGCTGGTCACGGTTACACATCATTACACAGAACTAATAATGACTCCTTTATACAGATCTCCCTCGGGTCACTCCTCTCTCCCCTTTCTTTTAACTAAGAGATCAATCCTATTCTGCCGATAGTTACAAGCTCTCACTAAATGTGCGCAGGGTTAAAGAAATAAAGCCGGGGCGGGGAGGGGGGGACCTGGGGTGCTGGAGCGGAATAAGATGCTCTTTTCGCGAGTCAGCGCAGACTTCAATTGTACGCTCCTGCTGCGTAGGGATTCTATGGGTAAATCACGGTCCATTTAATCTTTAATTCCCATATTTATTTGCTTTCCCAGCACTGAGCACTCATCAATATTAAAATTCAATTTCCAGCCTGTGTAAATCCCTCTGTGCCAATGTTCAAGTGTAGCTGTTGCAGGCGGCTTTTACAGCGGACAGAGAGAGATTGCAATTTGTTTTGCACAGTTGAGCTCAGGGGGTATTTATCTGGGCCAGTGTGCTACATTCTGCTTAAGTGGGAACGTTTCACTGCACCCAATTGGCCAGTCTCAGGCTGTTTCGGATGTACAAACACAGCCGCCCAGATCCCCCAGTTAATAAAAACCACGATCGGAGCCGTGGGGAAGCAATGTTTGAGTACAGTTCCCGAGTGATCCAGTCACTGTAGCTGTGCTATAACCTCGAAAACAAACCGTGCTGGGAAGGGGATATGGGCAGACCACACACTCCCACCTTCACCGCTCCACTCATCATCCTGTTTCGGCAAATATGGGATTAATCTCCCCAACACACTGCCCTCTCCCTCTCTCATATTTAACGGAATTTTGACTCAGTCTCCACCTGAACCCCTCAATCTCTGAACGTTTTGTCGATATCATATTAATCGCACTGTTACGGCTTAACGCCAATTACATTGGATATTTGTACACTAATAACTGGGGCTGGCTACGACACTGGGGTGAACACAGTAAGAAGTCTCACAGCACCAGGTTAAAGTCCAACAGGTTTATTTGGTAGCAAAAGCCACTAGCTTTCGGAGCGCTGGTTACCCTTCGTCAGGTGAGTGCACTTGGAGGAAACCCACACAGACACGGGGAGAACTCCACACAGGCAGTAACCCAAGCTGGGAATCGAACCCAGGTCGCTGGAGCAGTGAGGCAGCCGTGCTAACCACTGTGTCACCTTGCTGGCCCACCAACGCTACACCACCCAGGGCGAGGTGTAGCGTTGACTCATTATTATTCCTCATTATCCTTTGTCAGGAATAAACCAGCCCTAATTTCTTACTTACTCCTGATTATTTTTTAAGAAAATAACAGATCTTCACTTTCCAACTCTTCATCAACTTGGGCTGCGTGAACTGGTCTCTCTCTAAAAGCTCAGACAACTTGGGTTACTCACAGGATGGACCCAAACATTGCCTCGTACCTCGAGCTGCTTTTATCTTAGATTTTACAAAATTCTTGTTTTCAGAACCCTCCTAGCTCCAAAACGCCATCCGCGCCAGTACCTTAAGAACCTCTGATTTTAATAATTGCCATCGGCTGCTTGGGCCCCAAGCTCTGGAATCCCCTCTTCCCCTCCTCCTGCAGGATATCCCTGTGAATGGGCTTTCAGTAACCTGCTGTAATATTTGCCCCGGTGAGTGGCCATGCGTGGGGTCTGGGCGAGACTGTTACTCATCACAAAGCCAACCTGGTTTACTTTGGAACTTACTTTGGGAAATCCCTGGCGTAGAAGGGGGCCTGCAGGATGCCGGCAGGGAAGACAATCTCGTTCTTAGTCGGGGAGTAGTACGCATTGACAGCTGGTGGGGTCATACTCCACCTGTAAGGAGAGAGAGAGAGGGGTGCCACAATTAACATGATGGACACAAAGGCAGCAAGAGAATTACAACCTGAGCCTTCATCGACAAGTAACGGGAAGAGTCAAAGTCAGAAATAAAGAGTGGGGAGGTGGGAGGGAGAGAGAGAAGGGGAATAGGAGGGTAGGACACCTTAGGGCTCAGAGCTGCATCAATTTTATTCATCCACTAGAGGGAGCAGCTAGCCCAGGCTAAACCCTGACAGCACCGTAATCCCTGCTCAGGTAGGGAGTCACTCTGTAAACCCCTGACCACCTTCGGGGCGACTCAGAGATCACTGACCCTCGGCCAGACCCACACCGATTCCTCCAGACCGCTGAGGATAAGGGGCTCACTGCCCAAGGCAGCAAATTTATGTAGCACCGCTTATACCATAACCCCAACGTGCCCATCCTCCCCGTGTCTGCGTGGGTTTCCTCCGGGGCGCTCCGGTTTCCTCCCACAGTCTGAAGGACATGCTGGTTGGGTGGAGTAGCCGTGGGAAATGTGTGGGGTTGTAGTTTTAGAGTGGGGAAAGGGCCTGGGCAAGATGTTCTGTTGGAGAATCAGTGCAGACTCAATGGACAGAATGGCCTCCTTCTGCATAATAGGAATTCTATGAATCCCTGACAGTGCAGCATTCCTCAATATTGCACTGGTGCTTAGATTTTGTGTTCAAGTCTTTGAGCTTGTACGACACACTTGGAGGTGAGAGAGTTATCCACAGTCAGTAAATTCCTTGCTAATTTCCTTCATTCTTCAAACAAAGAATCCTTCCTCCAGACAGCAGGCACGCGGAGTCCTATCTCCAGGGACTCAGCCTTTCTGCTTAACGCTACTGATAATCAAGAGGATGAGCTTTATTAGAAAGGGCAGTTTCTAACCTCCCCTCAGCTCACAGGCACTCAGGGTCTGGAAGAGGCAATCTATACCTGAGGGAAGGGGGGAGGCTTTCCTGAATCCGCCTGCAAACCCCCCCTTCCGATCTTGTTTTAATGTGGAGATGCCGGCATTGGACTGGGGTAAATGCAGTACAAAGTCTGACAACACCAGGTTAAAGCCCAACCAGTTTATTTGATAGTAAACCCACAAGCTTTCAGGGTTTGCCCCTTCATCAGGTGAGTGGAGAGTTCTGGTCTCAAACAGAGCATATAAAGGCACAGAGAGTTTACAGAATAATTCTAATCGGTACTCACCTAGCGAAGGGGCAAACTCCGAAAGCTTGTGGGTTTACTATCAAATAAACTGGTTGGACTTTAACCTGGTGTTGTCAGACTTCTTGTTTTATACAGATGGTTAATCTATGGTTTCCACTGAACAATATTAACATGGTTGGGCTGGACAGCAACACCTCCTCCCCCCGGACCCTCCACAGAATCCCAACAGTACAGAAAGAGGCCATTTGGTTCATCGAGTCTGCACTGACTTTCCAACAGAGCATCTTCCATGGCTCCCTCCCACTATTCCTGTAACTCCCAGCATTTGCCATGGCGAATCCACCTAACCTGCTCATCCTGGGACACTAAGGGGGTAATTTAGTAAGGCCGTTTCACCAAACTCTGGAGTGTGGGAAGAAACCGGAGCACCCGGAGTAAAACCCAATCAGACACGGGGAGAATGTGCAAACTCCACACAGATGGCGACCCGAGGCCGGAATTGAACCCGGGAACCTAGCGCTGTGAGGCAGCAGTGCCGACCACTGTGCAACCCTCGGCAGTGCACCAGCTATCTCTGACTGACCACCCCCACCCCTCCCCTGCTTGCCTCAGGAGAGCAGTTGACTCTGATGGAGGTCTATCCAAGCCTTTGCCAAGTGAAGAGCATGCTATCAGGTGGAGAATTTCCAAAGCCCCAGCAGTGAGAAATGATTTGGAAGTTGGTTTCCACTTTGAACAAGATTCGAGTCTATCTCCTGGGTAACTTGTGGCCTGAGCTAGCTTGGGAAGTGTTTGCAACACAGATGGGTGATACAGATTTAGTTCCCATTGCTCAGTATGTCCATCTCTCTCGTGCAAAGACTATCCCCTCTCCGGCACATGGCAGCCGAAGTCACTGTCACAGTGCACATCACTACTCATTAGCATAGCTATTAACCCATCGTTTTGCAAGAAATACTCACTGCTCCTTGTTGGGAGGTTTCCGTAACTGATCTGCCGTTACACGCGCAGAGAAGTTGTAAAACTGCAGCACATTTTGGAAGTAGAGATCAGCAACCACTTCATACTGCGAGAAAACAAACAGAATTCGCTCGTCAAACTTCCCAACTCCTCCCCAATAACCAACAATCTCAATATCTGGTGGCCGACAGCCTGAATTATCAGCCCAGCGGACAATGGGATACTCTGAACTAGTAGTCATGATGTAGAGATGCCAGCGTTGGACTGGGGTAAACACAGTAAGAAGTCTGACAACACCAGGTTTAAATCCAACCGATTTATTTGATACTAAACTCACAAGCTTTCGACACTATGGTCTTCGTCAGGTGAATGAGGTGTTCTGGTCTCAAACAGCACACGTATCAGCACAGACAGTTTACAGATTACTGATTAGAATGCGAATCTTTACACCTAACCTGCTATTCAAGTCTTAAAAGTGGCTAACATCTCTCTAACCTGTGCTCAGTGCTCCTTCCACTCACATTGTTGGCCACTTTAAGACTTGAATAGCAGGTTAGGTGTAAAGATTCGCATTCTAATCAGCAATCTGTAAACAGTCTGTGCTGGTATGTGTGCTGTTTGAGACCAGAACACCTCATTCACCTGACGAAGGCCAGAGAGTCGAAAGCTTGTGAGTTTACCATCAAATAAATCGGTTTGATTTAAAACTGGTGTTGTCAGACTTCTTACTCTGACCTAACCAGCAAACAGCTCCTACAGCAAGGGAACCTGAACAGGCCAAGGTCAAAAACAATTCAGGCTGGGGACAAGCAGCGCAAGCCCCAGGGAACGAAGGATCGACTCTGAACATATTTGACAGATACTTGTGCGTTCCCTGCTTCCGGTCAGACTTTCTGGTTCCCACCAGGGCCTAGGTGCAATAGGCAGATGGCCACTTTGGACGCATCTCACTGCTCTCCAAGTAAGGGATCTGCAACCTCATTGCATGCCGTGACTTACACCCGGTGACCCTCCCCCTCCCCCGGCTGGCAGCCAGGGAAGCTTCCAGAAGGACGCCGAGGAAAGGGGAGATGGCTGGAAATTCTCACCAGCAGCAAATTCTCAGGCATTACCCAGAGCGAAGACAGCTACAGATAAGACTGGGTGATAACATGGACGTGGCAGAAGAGTGTCCAAGAATTACTTCTTTAGACAAGGACAGTGAGCTGACTCAGGGAATTGGCCCCACGTCTTGGTCAAGTGCATCAGCACGAGTAGGATTAGAATTTTAGGCGAACAGAGTTAAGGTAATTTGGGAATAGTGATGGTATGTTAATATTTACTTAACAAAATCAGGCTGAATCACAAACTGAACCTTGAAATTTTGTTCATCTTATAAATAAGGGCACCTGGGTAAAGATATAAACTGGTCAAAGTGTCTGTCTGCATTTCACATACAACCAGGAAACACAAATTCTTCTTCAAAATCCAAATCTCTCTACCTCTACCCAATCTAGCCCCTTCATTATCTTGTAAATCTCTATAAGATCCCCCCTCAGCCTTCTAAACTCCAACGAGTACAGACCCAGTCTATTCAATCTCTCTGCACAAGCTAACCTCCTCATCTTCAATATCAGCCTGGTGAACCTTCTCTGCACTCCCTCCAAGGTCATATATCCTTTCGCAAATAAGGGGACCAAACGTGCACACAGTACTCCAGCTGCAGCCTCACCAGTGCCTTGCATCCTCTCCAAAGCCTCCACCTCCTTCCAGTAAAGTGGTGACCAGAATTGAACACAATACTCCTAATTGCAGGCTAAGCAAAGTTTTGTAAAGCTGCGACCTGAGTCTTGTATTCAATGCCCTGACCAATAAAGACAAGCATTTCATACACCTTCTTTACCACCCTGTCTAACTGTGTACCACTTTCAGGGAGTTATGGACTTGAACCCCAAGATCCCTCTGTATATCAATGCTGTTCAAGGTTCTGCCATTAACTGTATGCTTACCCTTAACATTTGACCTCCCAAAGTGCAGCACTTGCCCGGATTAAACCCTATCTGCCATTTCTCCGCCCATATCCACAGCTGATCTATATCCCACTGTATACTTTGACAACCATCCACAACTCCATCTATCTTTGTGTCAAATTACTAACCCACTCCACCTCCGTTTTCATCCAAGTCATTTATATACATCACAGCAGTCATAAAATATTTGATGCACATGAAATGTACTTAATCTTACTCA
Source organism: Sphyrna mokarran (assembly GCA_024679065.1). Classification (NCBI taxonomy): domain Eukaryota; kingdom Metazoa; phylum Chordata; class Chondrichthyes; order Carcharhiniformes; family Carcharhinidae; genus Sphyrna; species Sphyrna mokarran. Next base: position 34,428,386 of record JAGIQG010000028.1, read on the forward strand.
TTGGGGTCTCGGTTAGTGAACAGGGCCGATTGGGAATCCACTGAGATGAAGGAGGTTCATTCATGCGGTTGACTCACTCGCCAAGATTGATCATCACTGCTCTAAGTGACTTCCACCTTCCACAAGTGGGAGGGATTAAGAACAAAGAACAATACAGCACAGTAACAGGCCCTTTGGCCCATCAAGCCTATGCTGATCACATTATCCTATTAGACCAACCGCCTGTATCCCTCTATTCCCTGCCTATTTATCTGTCTATCCAGATAAGTCTTAAACATTGCTCATTGCCTCAACCACCTCACCTAGCAGTGCATTCCAGGCCCCCTGCCACCCTCTGTGTACGAAAACTTCCCCCACACATCTCCACTAAACCTTTCCTCCACTTACCTTCAACTTCTGCTGCTTTATCATTGTTATTTCTACCTTGGGAAAGAGCAGGGATGAGTGGGGGTTGCAGATTTACAACAGTCTGTGTGTGAGTAAGTGCTCCCTGGTTTCACTCCGAATGACTGAGCTGTCATTTCAAGGTTATGACCCATTGTTAACCCACCAGAGGAAGTAGCTGACTGAATCCTTCCCTTGGAACACTGCAATTAGATTTCACCTCGACTTCGAAAGTGAAGGGAATGTATTTAACTAAATTGTACATGTCAATGACTTAGACTTTGGCAGCCAGCGTGTAATTTCAAAGCGTACAGAAGACACACAATGTAACAAATGATAAGGATAGCAGCAGATTTCTGGAGAAGGTAGACTGGTGAATTGGATAGGCCTGGAGCTGAAGAAATGAACACGGTGAAATGCAAAATGATGCATTTCGCGAGGGAGAACGAGGAGAGGCAGAAAAGCTGAAATGATCCAGATTGAAAGGGGGTTTGCAATAGGGAGACTGGGGTTGTATAAAAAAGCACATGGCTTCCCTGCCTTTGTAAACAAGAGGAATGAGGTTCTGATGAAGGGTTATCCAGACTCAAAACATTGGCTCTATTCTCTCTCCAGAGATGCTGTCAGACCTGCTGAGATTTTCCAGCATTTTATTGTTTTTTACCATAACATATAGGAGCAGAATTAGACCATTCACCCCATCGAGTCTGCTTCAATCGTGGCTGATAAGATTCCATCCCCATTCTCCTGCCTTCTCCCCTTGATCCCCTTATTAATTCAGAACCTATCTCTTTTTTAAACATACTTGATGACCTGGGCTCTGCAGCCTTCTGCGGCAAAGAGTTCCACAGATTCACCATCCTCTGGCTGAAGAAATGCCTCCTCACCTCCGTTTTAAAGGGGATGTCCCTTCACTCTGAGGTTCTTCCCTTGAGTTCTAGTCTCTCACACTAGTGGAAACATCCTCTCCATCTCCATTCTATCCAGCCCTCTCAGTATTCTGCAAGTTTCAGTCTTTTATCCTTCTAAACTCCATCGAGTACAGATCCAGATTCTGTAACTGCACCTCATATGACAAACCCTTCATTCCAGGGATCTTTCTTGTGAACTCTCCTGGACCTCTCTCCAGGGACAGCACATCCTGCCTTAGATACAGGGCCCAAAACTGCTCACACTATCCCAAGTGGGGTCTGACCAGAGCCTTGTAAAGCCTCAGCACCATATCCCTGCTCTTGTATTCCAGCCCCCTCGTGAAATGAATACTAACATTACATTTGCCTTCCTGACTGCCAGCTGAACCTGCACGTTAACCTTAAGAGAGTCCTGAACCAGGACTCCCAAATCCCTTTGCGCTTCAGATTTTCGAAGCCTGTCCCCACTTGGAAAATAATCTACGCCTCTATTCTTCCTGCCAAAGTTCATAACCTCTCACTTTCCCGCACTTTTGCCCATTCCTTGTGCAGGCTCCCCGCGTCCTCAACACTACCTGTCCCCTCAACATATCTTTGTATCATCTGCAAATTCTGCCCCTTTCTCACGGGGAGCTGGAACTGACGGTCAAAATAAAACCCTGAAACTAGGGGCTGGTTACACAAAGAGATGCGGTGACCTGGTGAACTGAACTTATTTACAACACCTCAGCTTCCCCAACCACACCCCGGGGCCTCCCAGGGGTTACAGTCGTCAGCAGAAACCAGCTCTGTGTGTGTGTGTGTGTGTGTCTGTGGTCTCAGGCTGCTGTCGTTCTGCTCCCTGGCTTTCACAATGAGTGAAATGCAGAGGAAGCAGCTCTTGTCTAACGGATCTTTACTGTGAGTGAAGCAGGGCGAGCACTCGAGCCCAGCCTTCCCCACTATCAACGTCACTGGCGCTGCTCCAAGCTCCATTCCTGCACCCCCACCCCCCCCCCCCCCCCCCCCCCCCGCTGTTTGTGCAAAGCTGCCCAATTCTCACAGCAGTTGTCGGTATGAAGAGAAGGTCAGCGTGAAAACTTCTGAGTGTGTGGTCGCTGCATTGCGCAGAGCTCAATGATACCCAGTGTACGGGGCCAGCACTACCCTCATACACACCATCCTCCCCTCCCCAGCCTGCCTGCACACACACTCTGGGCCAATTTTACATTCTAAGTGTTGAGTGGACTTGAATCTGGGAGCGTTTCAAATCTGACTTTTGGACCTGTTCTCAGACGCCCTGTGGGCACTCTGCCTGGGGAGACAAAAAATCAGTGATTCCAAATTGTGTTGCACCAGCCCATGGGCAGGGCTCAACGCACCCTCCAACTGCGCATTGCAGTTTAAAAAAAAATAGGAAAATGCTCCCCCTGCCACATCCCACCACCCCGGGGATGGGTAATGTCTCCCCCTGGGCCCCACAGACATTGCCCCATTCCCACAACACTACTGCCTCCCTCATCCCCCAACCTCCCCCCCATGCTACCCAGACTGGTCACGGCCTCCTTTCCCCCCAGTTGATTGCATGCAGAGTGGTAACAGACCCACCATCCCCCCCGCTTCCCTCCCATCAATAGCGTGCAGAGTGGCAACGGCCCGTCCCCCCTGCCATCACACCCCCCCCCACCAAAACTAGAGAGCCATCTGACCCACCCCCCATCCCATCAGAGAGCCAGGCCAATGGATTTAAATTGACGTCATGCCCGTTTCGAACCCAATCCTGCTCGCCGTCATTTTCAGCTATTGGTCAAGGAGGTTACGACCGCGGAGGTGGACACGGATTGCGCCACTCGCCTCACGCCCGATTTTACCAAGTTCTTTTTCGAGAGTATCCTAGTGCTTCACGTCGTTAGTGTACGCTTGACCTGGACCATTTGATGGGCAACACGACAGCTCAGTGACTATCGCTGTGCTGTGCAGATACATGGATTTGGGCCTGTGTCTGTGGGAATTTGCGCATTCTCCCCGTGCTTGCGTGGGTTTTCTCCGGGTGCTCCGGTTTCCTCCCACATCCCAAAGATGTGCTCTTAGGCTAATTGGCAAAACAAATTCTCCCTAAATTGTCTCAAATTTGTTTTTAATCCATAGATCTATAAACATAGACAGGGATCACGGGTAGAGGTGGGAACATCGGGGTGGCAGCGTGGGCTCGTTGGGCCAAAGGGCCTGTTTCCTGTGCTGTTTTGTTCTTTGTTTTTTGTTCTCGTGCTCGAAGTGGGGGGGTGGGGGCAATTTGATAGTAAAATCGGGCCCTCTGCTTTTGCTTTGATTTTCCAGTACAGAAACCCTCCCCCCATGGTCTACTCAACGACAGCATGGAATGTGCCAACGGGTAAGACAGGATTGACGCTGGGAGAATGTTTGTCCTGGAGTTTATAACATGGCGGGGGTGGGGGGCTTGGTCTCCGAATCAGGGGTAGGCCATCGAAAGTTTCAAGTTTATTTATTCGTATCAAAAATAAAGCTTACATTATTTCCTCCCACACCCCAAAACCGTTCTCTTAGGCTGATTGGTGTTAACAAATTGTCCCTAAATTAGGCATCCCTCAATCTGGTTACAATTCTCTAAATTTGCACACCTTTATTATAGAGTAGGCGTAGATAAAGGTCATAGGTCAAAGAGGGCACTCACTGAATGTTAAAATGGCGGCGCGGGCTTGTTGGGCCGAAGGGCCCGTTTCCTGTGCTGTGTTGTTCTTTGTTCTATTAACACGGCATTGAAGATACTGTGAAAATCGCCTCGTTGTCACACTCTGGTGCCTGTTTGGGTACACTGAGGGAGAATTTAGCATGGCCAATGCATCTAACCAGCACATCTTTGGATGTATTCTTTAACGTCTATTCTTCAGTGTTATAATGAGATTTTTTTCCATGGGAACAGAATCGAATCTCTCAGCCACATTGCTGGTCCCCCAGTCCTCCCTTTCCAATTCTCCAACAAATTTTTCCCCTTCCAAGTGTTTATCCAATTCCCTTATGAAAGTTACTATTGGAACTGCTCCAGTTGCCCGCTCAGGCAGTTCAATCCAGATCACAACAACTCAATGTGTGAAGATAAAAGCAAAGCACTGTGGAAGCTGGAATCTGGAACACAAAATGGAAAATGCTGGAAAATCTCGGTGGGTCTGACAGCGTCTGTGGAGGGAGAACAGAGCCAATGTTTCTGGATGACCCTTCGTCAGTGACAGAGGGTGGAGTTTTCCCATCCCGACCTGCCATGGGAATCATAATGGGAAGGATATGCAAAGATCCACTGACCTCGGCTGGAATTTTCCGGTTTTGGAGCGAACGAGGCCAGAAAATTCCAAGCAGAAAGTTGGGACTTGAAGAGTTGGGAGCCAGAGCTCAGAGTGTTGGGAAAATTGGGAATTGGATTGAATGTCACTCAAATTTGAATGGCAGTGTAAGGAAGTTGGGTGACAATTACCCTTCCCCTGTCTTAGCCGGGTGGGCTTCATTATTCGTGCCAAGGCTGGGTCCAGGGAATGATCCTGTCGCTGTTGACAGCTAGTGACCTTGAAGAGGGAATCAGGAATAATCCCTGACGCAAGGACAGAAAGGATCTCCTTGTGAAGCGTCTGGATATGTCCCCTCAAGCCTCAGAAATCCACTCATTCAGATCTTGCCCCAGCCCAAGGTCAAAAATAACCACCTGTCTTGATCTTCAGAGCTCTCCTACTCCCACTAAACAGCATCTCTCTCCTCAGTAACCCAGCTACAGCCCATCCAAACTCTCCTGGCTAGCCCTCGATTTGTTTATACTTGGTGCCAATCAGTTTGACCAGCAGGCCGCCCGGGGGGCTGCCTGGCCAGCAGGCCGCCCGGGGGGCTGCCTGGCCAGCAGGCCGCCCGGGGGGCTGTCTGACCAGCAGGCCGCCCGGTGGCTGTTTGACCAGCAGGCCGTCCGGGGGCTGTTTCACCTGCAGGCCGTCCGGTGGCTGTTTGACCAGCAGGCCGTCCGGTGGCTGTTTGACCAGCAGGCCGTCCGGTGGCTGTTTGACCTGCAGGCCGTCCGGTGGCTGTTTGACCTGCAGGCCGTCCGGGGGCTGCTTGACTAACAGTCAAGTGTCATCCAATAAGGTAAAGAGTCTATCTGTTTTCCGATTGGTGTAGGAAGTTACAAGGGTGGATGTGATGGCCAACGAATGATTGGAGCGTAGGGGATAAATCATGAGATATAACCTCCAGGAATACATTTAACCTCAATCCGTATCCGCTAAGTGGAAGTGGAGCTGACTGTATGATGTAACCATTGGGCGGGATTTTATGGCTTCACTTAGATGAATCTGGAAATTCTCGCCCAGGGTCTATGGAGACGTTCGTTGTCGGACCCTCGCCTGCTCTGATTCCATGGTGGGTAGAGTTTCGGCCAAACTCCTAGATGACCAGAGGATGCTTTGCCCTGCGAAAGCGACAGCTGACCGGTGGTAATTTAGCCTGAAGGTCACAGCACCTCAGGGTGAGGAGCAAAGTCGAACAACCTCAGCCGAAACGGGAATCGAACCCAGGCTGTTGGCACCTCTCCGCATCGAAGATCCAGCCAACTGAGCTAAACCGACTCCCACCTCACCCCCCGTGACAAAATACTCTCATCAGGTTTCCGAGGCACAAACAGGACGGAGCTGCTTACATCATTGAATAGTTTGTCCAACTCTTTCGGATCCATAATGAACTTTGGATAACCAATCATGTCGTAGATTGAATCAGCCTGTCCAACATCAAACAAAAGCACGAGGTTAAGTAAGGGCGAGTGTTGAAAATGTTAGTCTACAAATTGTTGACACAATGTTATAGTATTAACAGTTATCACCCAGAGCATGCAAACTCTCTCGCTTTGGACCTCAACCTTTCAATCTATAAGTTATGGTTGAGGTGGGGCTTATTCATTAGGATCACTTGAATACACATAAAGCAAGACTTAACACTGGCTGTAGGTTTTAGATTTAGCATTTATACATTTGTAATTCTCCTATGTTTTAATTCAGTTGTGGGACATGAGCATCGCTGGCTGGGCCAGCATTTATTGCCCATCCCTAATTGCCCTTGTTCAGCAGGCAGTTGGGAGTCAACAGCATTGCTGTGACTCTGGAATCACATGTAGGCCAGACCAGGTAAGGACAGTAGATTTCTTTTCCTAAAGGATAACCAGATGGGCTTTTCTGACAATTGGTAATGGTTTCACGGTCATCAGTACATTCTTAATGCCAGATTTTTTTTATTGAATTCAAATTCCATCATCTGCCGCGGCAGGATTTGAACCCAGGTTCCCCGAACATTAGCTGAGTTTCTGGATTAATAACACTAGGCACTGCCTCCCCCAGTTGTGAATAACTCAAAACCTGAGTAAAGATTGACTTCTCATCTCCTCCTTTACCAGCCAGAAGTTTAACTTCAATCGTTGCCCCTTTGGAATTGCTTTCAATTATTTGAAAATCGCTAACAGATAGAGAGTGAAATGTTGGCCAATGGTGGGGTTTCTAGAGAGTTGCTTAGCAGCCTCGAGAGGAAACTCTCACCCCAAATCTCACAGACAGCCAATGAGCAGAGAGCAAGCACAGGGAACGAGGGTGATTGAAGGAGTGTGTCACCCCACACCATCGACACTGCAGCCCGAGCCTCAACTCAACACTGCTCGCCCACGGCAAACTGCCGTACTCACATTAACCCAGTAAAACAGCACACCTTTCACATCTGGCTCATCGAGAGTCCAGATGTGCATTTTTTGATCGGTATGTGGAAAAAAAACAACTCTGTCATCAGATGGATTGGGCATGTCCAACTGTCCTTTGGTCTTAGGGAAATTAGCGGGGTAATTACATGGGGTAGGGTCTGGGTGGGATTGTTGTCGGCGCAGACTCGATAGGCCGAACGGCCTCTTTCTGTGGGGATTCTATGTTTCCATCTATGTGACCTCCATGCTCACCAAAGCAGATTTCTATGCATCTATTGGTGGAACAGCCAGGGTCAAAGGGGAGTATTTTTGATTATTTAGAAAGTTCACTAGACTGATATTGGAGATGAGGGTGTTGGATTATGAGGAGAGACTAAATAGGCTAGGTTTGTACTCGTTGGAGTTTAGGAGGCTGAGAGGGCATTTTATAGAGACATATAAGATAATGAAGGGGATGGATAGGGTAGAGGTTGAGAGACTCTTCCTGCTTAACAAAGATAGCAGGACAAAAGGGCACAGCCTCAAGATTGGGGGGGGGGGGGGGTTCAGATCAGAGTTGCGGAGGAATTTCTTCACGCAAAGGGTGTGAATCTTTGGAATTCTCTGCCTGTTGAGGTGGTGGAGGCTTCTTCGCTGAATATGTTTAAGTCAAGAGTGGATAGGTTTTTGATTGACAAGGGAATTAAGGGTTACAGGGAGAAAGCGGGAAAGTGGTACTGAACCACTACAGATCAGCCATGATCTTATTGAATGGCAGGGCAGGCTCGAGGGGCTGGATGGCCGACTCCTGCTCCTACTTCACTTCCTTGGTTACTGTACAGCCTCATTTGTTTGTTCAGTAAACTTGCACACGTGAAGTATCTGCACTGCGGATAAGGCTTGTCTGGCTAAAATTAGTGCATGTGGCTAAAACGGTGTCGTCATAGCAACACCCATGTCTGGTCACTGGGCAGCACCAAACTCAATCAAGGACACATTAAACTGTCCAATTAGCAGTGACAATACTGACTGCCAATCACTGCAGTGGACGCATTAACATTGGCTCTTTGGTCATCATCTCATTTCAATTATAGGCCCTGGGGCCATGTTCACTGAGCAACATTTACAGATCAATTAGGAATAAAGTGGTGTAATTCTCCGCAAAGGTTCATTATCAGTCACCTAATTGACGAAGGGGAATCGCTCCGAAGGCTAGTGGCTTTTGCTACCAAATAAACCTGCTGGACTTTAACCTGGTGTTGTGAGACTTTTTACTGTGATCCTCACATCAGCCACGGGAGGAGGGGATGAAACATTGACAGAGCCTCACTTCAATGCTGCTCAGTGTAAACAGACCCATGGCAAACTCACATTAACCCAATAAACAGCACACCTTCCACATCTGGCTAATCGAGAATCCAGATGCGCAATTAGTCATTTTGAAAAATGCAAGGGGTTGCGGAGTGGGACGGGGTAAGGAAAAGAAATAGGGGGAGTGTACCTAGGTTTTGTGAATATCCCTGCTGTGGGAGAACAGATTTCTGCTCTCTTCTGTACTCAGAGAACGAGCCACTCAGTGGCAAGGTGACAAAGTCTGCCTCATCACCAGCTCAGTAAAATGTCTAACACCAACCTCCACCCACCTGACAAACAAATAGCATTTCTGAAAGCTTGTGGGTTTACTATCAAATAAACCTGATGGACTTTAACCTGGTGTTGTGAGACTTATAGAACAGAGAAGACATCAGAACATCCAGGCCCTTCGGCCCACAAGTTGCACTGATCATATCCATACCTACCAAGCCTATCTATAATCCTCAATCCCATGTACTCATCCAGAAGTCTCTTAAACCCACGAGTTCGCCTTCACCACCATCGACAACAGCCGATTCCATTCACTCACCACCCTCTGAGTGAAAAACTTACCTCTGATACTTCTTCTGTACCTACTCCCCAGCACCTTAAACCTGTGTCCTCTCGTAGTGACCATTTCAGCCCTGGGAAAAAGCCTCTGAGAATCCACCCGATCTATACCTCTCAGCATCTTATACACCTCTATCAGGTCCCCTCTCATCCTTCAGGGAGAAAAGACCGAGCTCCCTCAACCTATCCTCATAGGGCATGGCACCCAATCCAGGCAACATCCTTGTAAATCTCTATATCATTGCCAGCACCCAGCAGGAGGATGCAGCCCCTGCTCCTGATCAAACCAGTGTTATTATACCTTTAGATGTGAAGATGCCAGTGTTGGACTGGGGTAAACACTGTAAGAAGTCTCGCAACACCAGGTTAAAGTCCAACCAGTTTATTTGACAGTAAACCCACCCACAGTGGGTTTTACAATCAGATAAACCCGTTGGATTTTAACTTAGTGTTGTGAGACTTTTTACTGAATATATCTTCAGACACAGTGCCGTTCTGACGTGATCTGTATCTTGCAATGTCTCAATTCTGTTTCTTGATGTTTGACAGATGTTGCTGTAACAACAGGGGAAGCAGCAATCTCTATGTGTTCAGGGTGATCAACTCCACCCTCCTTTCCCTTCACACATGCTGAAGGTTCAAGCATTTTCCTACAGCTGTGACCTTCAGATAACCTTCCGGGTCCCACTCTAACCTTTTGAGTAAAGCTTCTGCGCAAATAGGTTTTGTCATAACGTAACCAGCTTGCTCAAGTGGTGAATATTTAACCTGACCAACAACCCAGAGCAGGAGACGACAGAGTACGTCCACGGCAGCCTGAGGGAAATAGACCTGGACAGAAGAAACTGATGAGGTGTTGGCTAGTTGTAAATAAAAAGGCGTACGAAGCATCTGCAGCAGCAGAGCGGCAGGTCCAATCGCCAATCTGGGCACCTCTCTCTCGGCTGTCAGCATCAACATCCCAAGTTTGTTGGTTGGAGGGGGGAGAGGGGGAAACAATAAAATCATTTGGGGTGACTGTACCATGATAGGCAACTCACTGGTTCAACATACCACATTGAGCAATGTCACATTGAAGATCCCCAGTGAAGATCCTGAGTGAAGTTATAAGAAGTGACCTGTCCTGTCCACCAAACTCAAACCAATTAACCCCGTGTGTGTGTGTGAGAGATTACGGATGCGGAGATTGGATGGATGGTGGCCAATGTGAAACAACTTTGCTCTCCACTGACATTCCCTGACCTGCTGTGATTTCCGAGTATTCTCTGGTGCTCAATTCCCAGCTCCTCAGGGTTTTTACATTCGTTGACCCGGCCAGGGCTGCAAGAATCACTCTTATTCCAGGCACCCTGACCTGTGATTGACCCCTACGCAGATACCCTGTGACCCCGGGCTTTGCCGTTACCTTTTCCTTGGCAGCTTTTTTGGTTTCTTCGTCCATCCACTTGGTCAGTCTCAGACTCTCCTCAAAGGCAGTCTTGATTTCCGAAATCATCTCCTCAGCCTGAAGAACAACACCAGCATTCAATCAAGTGCACAGTCCCATCCCAGAGCAAAATACAACTCTGCAAAGGATACGCAAGGCTGCCCAGGGCCCACTGGCATGGAACACTGAGGAGGAATGGGTTTATATCAAAATGAAATACTTTTGAAACATTTCATTTTACTTCTAAAATCTCCTCTCTCTTTCTGGACTCTTGGCTACAGTTGGTTGGGTGCGGTCATAGAATCATAGAAACTCTGTAGTACAGAAAGAGGCCATTTGGCCCATCAAGTCTGCACTGCCTCTCTAACAGAGTATCCGACCCAGCCCCTATTCTTGTAACTCCACAAATTCCCTTAACTTACACATCCTTGGACACTAAGGGTCAACTTAGCATGGCCAATCCAGTTAACCTGCATGGCTTTTGAAACTGGAGCACCTGGTGAAACCCAGGCAGACATAGGGAGGACGTGCAAACTCCACACAGACAGTGACCCAAGCCGGGAATCGAACCCAGGGATTCCTGGCGCTGTGAGACAGCAGTGCTGTGCCACCATGCTAATGGGGTGAAGTTATCTCCATGTCAATCTACCTAAATCCAGCCAGAATAGAGGCATATAACTTACTGCTTAGGGGCAGTGAGACACTCACAATGGAGAGTGACATCCCAATAACAGCCCATGAATATTTCATAGAATCCTGCAGAAGGAGCCATTCGGCCCATCAAGACTGCATCCATAACAATCCCACCCAGGCCCTATTCCCACTACTCCACATATTCACCCTGATAATCCTGACAACGGGATCAATTTAGCATAGAACATCCACCTAACCCATGCATCTTTGGACTGTGGGAGGAAACCGGAGGAAACCCACGCAGACACGGGGAGAATATGCAGACTCCGCACAGACAGCGACCTGAGGCTGGAATTGAACCCGGGTCCCTGGTGCTGTGAGGCAGCCGAGCTAACCGCTGAGCCACCATGCCGGCTCGACAAGAAAGGGATGGACGTCATGGGTCACGGTTTGTAAAGTGTTTCAACTTTGCAGGGAATCTGATTGAAAAACTAACTTACAAATGGTTAGGTTCGGCCATTGCTTTGTTGGATTTTCTGTTTTCAGCTGGGGTGACGAGACTGAGGGGACTCGGAAGGAGTGGCGTGAATCAGACTGTGAACCGATGATGATGGAGACGGACGATAACTGGGTACGTTTACTCTGCAAAGGCCCGAAACTTGTGACCCGCCGCTTAAAAGCTTTGGATTCAATCAACACGCTCCCCGGATGTTTCATTCGAGCGAGCGCGCAGGGCTGACTTACGATTTGCTTGCTGTCCTCTGCAAACGTCGCCTTGACAAACAGGGCTCCGAGGGAAAACCCAAGGGTGCCATCTGTGTCACTGACACAGGTCTTCCATCGAGCGTTGCACGTCTGGGGGAGGGAGCAGATGGGAGGGAAAAGGACAAGGGTTACGGCAAGTTCAGAAGATTAACCAAGTCTGTCAGAAGGTAAGCGCTGTCCCCCTGGCTGGGATTGACACTGGCAGAATATTAGTCCAGATGGACAGTGTGGCTCGCGCTGCTTCTGATTTGTGTTGCCAGCAGCAGCTCAGAGCCCAGTGCGGTTTAGAACGAGCTCTATCCTTCAATAAAAAAGCTCGAAATTCTATCACGTACAAGCACACCAATCAGAAGAAATGCCTACAATTAAATTACGTTCAGGAAATATTTGTGGCTTTACCAAACTACTGGCAGAAAATGTCTATCGGTTACTATGGTTACGGTGAAGTCAACGAGAAGGAGAATCTGATTGTGAATAGCTCACCTCCAGCTCCTAGAGTGAAAATTACCCCCAGGCCACACACACAATAGTCACAACACATCCTCCGTCAGCCACCTGTCTCAGGGTAGAATTACCGCAGTGCCAACATTATTTCTCCATTTCCAACTTGGCTTCTTCCACACGAGATCCCAATTTAGTTTGGACTCAGTGACAAGAGGTGGAGCTCTGGACATTTGCCCATTAGGCACCGTGCTTTCAGCGATGCCCCGAATATTTCAGGTTTCCAGTGTTTGGTTTTTACGTGCATTAGGCGGAAGAAATGAGGCAAATGGCGTGGCTGTTTAACAGGAGGGAGGCCGTGTGGTTAGCGCCCCTGTCTCTGAGCCAGAAGCCCTGGGTTTGAGGCCCGCCTCAGGACTTGGTGGTCAAAGAAGGTGTGTTGGTGACGTGGTCAAACAGGTCTGGAGTCAACGTGCAAATCCTTCCAATGGCTAGTTGTAAGAGCGGAAGAGACTCCTGGTCAGCTAGGCTTGATGTGAAATGGTTGCCTTCAAGCTATAAACCCTTAATGGCAGACTAGCCACCTGTTCTTAGTGCGTCACCAGGTACAGCTTGGCAATTCACTTGATTCTTTCATGGTGTGCCCGACTCTCTGATATCACCTGCAAATTACTTGATGTGACTATGCAATCAGACTACAATTATAGATTGATAGAATGGACATGCAGAGACCATTTCCTTATGTGGATGTAGCTGTTACTAGGGGTAATCACAAACTGTAGCAACTCACCCCCCCATTAAAAGGTTTATGGAGAATGGGAGATATAGGAGGGATGTCTGAGGTAGATTCTTTACTCAGAAGTGGTTGGGGTGTGGAATGCACTGCCTACTTTGATAGTGGAGTCAGACACTTTAGGAACTTTCAAGCAGTTATTGGGATAGGCACATGGAGCACACCAGAATGATAGGGAGTGGGATAGCTTGATTTTGGGTTTGGAAATAGCTTGGCACAACATCGAGGGCCGAAGGGCCTGTAACTGTGTTGTACTGTTCCATGTTTCTGTTCATCTGTTGGAGGATGAGGGGGAGGCAATGGCCAATAGCATTATCGCTAGACTATTAATCCAGAAACTCAGCTAATGTTCTGGGACCCGGGTTTGAAACCCACGATGGTAGATAGTAGAATTTGAATTCAACAATAAAACGAATCTGGAATTAAGTATCTACTGATGACTTGTGAAACCATTATCGATTGTCAGAAAATCTCATCAGTTCACTAACGTCCTTAGGGGAAAGAAATCTGTCATTCTTACCTGGTCTGGACTATATGTGACTCTACATGTGGTTGACTTTCAACTGCCTGCCAAGGGCAATGAGGGATGGGGCAATAAAAGCTGGCCAGCCAGCGATGCCCACCTCCCACAAATGAATAAAAAAAATTATGGTCATAAACACTGGATTTGATTCCCGGCTCGGGTCACCGTCCGTGTGGAGTTTGCACATTCTCTTCGTGTCTGCGTGGGTTTCCGCTGGGTGCCCCAGTTTCCTCCCACAGTCCTAAGATGTGTGGGTTAGGTTGATTGGCCATGCTAAAATTGCCCTTAGTGTCCTGAGATGCTTAGATTAAAGGGATTAGCGGGTAAATATGTAGGGATATGGGGGGTAGGGCCTGGGTGGGATTGTGTTCAGTGCAGATTCGATGGGCCGAAGGGTCTTTTTCTGCACTGTAGGGATTCTATGATTCTACAGAGTTAGAAATTGAAAGATCATCGAGGTGAAATGGATTTTGAGTTTGACGGTCGGAAAATGGGAGGGAAAGAGAGGAAGCAACAGGAAGTAAATAAAACAAGATGATGAAAGGAGCAGAGGGATATATAGATGGAATATGAAAAAGGCTGATTGGGGGAGGCTTGTGTTGGTCACACAGACCAGCAGTGGATCCACTGAGCCCACGGGTCTGTTTCCAATAAGGAGAAGGAATAACAGAGATTGATCCTAATGGGGTGAGGGGGCAGCTCGGTGGTTAGCACTGCTGCCTCACAGTGCCAGGGACCCGAGTTCAATTCCGGCTTTGGGTCACTGTCTGTGTGGAGTCTCCATGGGCAACGAGGGGCGGGCAATAAATGCTGGCCCAGCTAGCGATGTGCACATTCCGCGATCGAATAATAAAAAAAGTCTCGTTCTCACTTAAAACATTTAGTGTAACTCCGATTAATCTTGGAATCAATGCCTCATGAGATGTATTGATCCTAAAGTGTGAAACAAATGCATTTATCTTTGTTTCAAACAAGTGTGAAAAACATCACAAGTACACTGTCTCCTTCTCATTTTCCAAACGAGATAAAGCTTACAGTTAAAACTGTCTCTGGTGTGTTAGAATTGGCATTCCATTGCGACAATTATAAAGCATGTCGCTGGAAATCATAGAATGACTCCCTCCCTGCCGTTTCGAAGGGTTACAATTTTGTACTGAGCAACCAGGTTAGGATTGCTTAACCCCCCTTCCTCTCCAACCCCAAGACAGAGAGGGTAAAATAACCTGACAGGGTGGTGAAAGAATCACAGAAACCTACAGTGCAGAAGAAGGCCATTCAGCCCATCGAGTCTGCACCAACAGCAATCCCACCTAGACCTTATCCCCGTAACCCCACATATTTACCCTGCTAATCCCTCTAACCTATGCATCCGACGATGCTGAGGGGTAATTTAGCATGGCCAATGCACCTAATCTGCACATCTTTGGAGGAAGCCAGGGCATCCGGAGGAAACCCACGCAGACACGGGGAGAAGGTGCAAACTCCACACAGACAGTGACCTCAGCTGGGAATCGAACCTGGATGCCTGGCGCTGTGAGGCAGCAGTGCTGACTACTGTGCCATCGTATTGCAAGTGAATTTTTAATAATAATTCCACAGCCTTTGAAAGTTTAGCCCAGAAAACTCCCTTGGGGCCACTTCCTCTAATGTTGCCAAGATTTAAAGGCCTGGGGTGGGGCGGGGGTGGGAGGTGGTGAGCCAATTACACTCACTTGTTACCTCCTGACCCCACATCAGCATTGAAGCGTGTGCATTAAATGTCTTTCCTACGTTCAGTGAGGGAGATTTTCCTATGAATACACTTGATGGGGTTTTTAGAGAGCAGTCCCGGCTGGTGACAAGAGATTGTTGACGAGCTCAAACACAAAACAAATGCCACAGCTTCCAGTTTCCTGCCTCCAGGAACACTGCTACATGTGCCTTCAATCTTCAGAGCAGGGGCTATCATATCAGCAGGCTGTGATGGTGAGAGAGGCTGTTTCACGTTAATTCGCTGGGCTCTTTGAAGCAATTCGCCTGCCCGCAGATCACTGGGGGCAGTCAGGACAAATTAACCCTTCATCCCACTGCACTTACTTCGGGCCCCCACGCAGGGTTTGAAACTGAAAAGTCACCAACCTGGAATACTGGCCAGGATTTCGCACCGGCAGTGGGAATGCTGCTGGGGGGGCCGGAATGGGGAGATGGCAACAACCCATGTGACCTGGGAACCACAGCAGTCAATTAATTAGTGAACCTCCACAGATTTCTGCAGCAATGGTTTGTGAAATATTTTTTTCCCCTCCATCCTTGAAGTTCCAAAGAGCAGGCAAAGCCATTCCTTGCTTGGGTTCCAAAAAATCAAATTCAAATTCCAATTGAATCCAATTCATGGTCCCCCTGAGAGAGACAAACAAGATCCAAACTGACAATACAAGGCATTGCACGCTGCCCTGGGCTCGAGCTGACCCTTGATCTTAGCCACAAGGCCGGGAAGCTTGCTTCATCATCACCGTTAGTGAGAGCAGCTTTCAATTAAAGATTTTCCCATCGTAGAATCTTACAGTGCAAAAGGAGCTCATTCAGCCTACACCGATCATCATCTCACACAGACCCTATCCCCACAACTCTATGCATTTACCCTAATTGCTCTCTCTGACACTAAGGGGCAATTTTAGCATGGTCAGTCAACGTAACCTGTATATCTTTGGAGTGTGGGAGGAAAGCGGAGCACCCGGAGGAAACCCACGCAGAAACAGGGAGAACGCGCAGACTCCGCACAGACAGTGACCCAAGCCGGGAATTGAACCCGAGTCCCTGGTGCTGTGAGGCAGCAGTGCTAACCACCTTGCCACCCTGCTTTAACTGAGTTTAATTTCACCCTGGTGGGATTTGAACTCCTGTCTCCTGGTCCTCTAGATCATTACTGACAATGCCACTGTGGATAACTCTCCCCCTTGATAACTTGTTCAAAGTGCCAGAACAGAAAGGTTGGGTTTCCATGTGTCTTGCATGGTGCAGATCACTCAGGGAGTCCATGCTGCTGTAACAACATGCACTTTGACACATATGTTGTAGCCTGGAGCTATGATTAATGATAAAAATTCCATTTAGTTCCAAAACATGGCTGACCAGGAATCTCTCCTGCTCCACTGGCGCGTTTGGAAGGATTTTGCAAGTTGGCTCTCAATCTTTTGACCACATTATGAACACACCTTCCCTGGCGAACAAGTTATAAGGAGAGGCTGGATAGACTGGGACTCCTTCCCTGGAGTGTAGGAGGCTTAGGGGTGATCTATAAAATAATGAGGGGCACAGATCAGTCGGATTAGCAACATCTTTTCCTCAAAGTAGGGGAGTCGAAAGCAAAACGGCACAGGTTTAAGGTGAGAGGGGAGAGATACACAAGGGTCGAGAGGTGCAACTTTTTCATACAGAGGGCGGTGAGCATCTGGGACGAGTTGCCAGAGATAGTAATAGAGGCAGATACAATTTTGTCTTTTAAAAAGCATATTTAGACAGTTACATGGGTAAGATGGGTGTAGAGGGCCAAACATGGGTAATTGTGACTAGCTCAGTGGTAAAAATTGGGCGGCATGGACAAGTTGGGTCGAAAGCCTTTTTCCATGCTGTAAACCTCCATGACTCTTGGCCTGGGGGTGGGACTCAAACACAGAGCATGGTAGCACAGTGGTTAGCACTGCTGCTTCACAGCTCCAGGATCCAGGTTTCAATTCTTGGCTCAGGTCACTGTCTGTGTGGAATTTGCACACTCTCCTCATGTCTGCGTGGGTTTCCTGCAGGTACTCTGGTTTCCTCCCAAAGGTGTGCAGGTTACATTCGTTGGCTGTGATAAGGAATTGCCCCTCAGTGTCCAGGGACGCATAGGTTAGAGGGATTAGCGAGTATGATATGGGGGTAGGGCCTGGGTGGGATTGTGTTCTGTGCAGACAAGATGGGCTGAAGGGCCTCTTTCTGCACTGCAGGGTTCTATGGTACAGAGCTTCTGGCTCCGAGACAGGGACACTAACCTCGGCACAAATGCCATGCAACGCAGCACAAATCTGTTTGGTTCTCTCTGATTTTCTATCAACCTGTTGTTCAAACTACTGCACTGACAGTGATCAAAGCAGGCAGCTCCAGGAGATAGGGAGGAAAAGGATCAGAACAGTTTTTTTGTCCTGTAATATAAGACAGCTGTGTGAACTATTTATTCCTTTCTACAGTCTAAGTAACTAGCTAAGCTCAATAGGTACTGTAAAAATAAACACTACTCCTGCTGTTGTTTATATCCTTTCACTGTTGAGTAAATCTCTCTGGTGGTTAAAGTGAAACTTGAGGCTAGTATTATCATTGACAGTGTTTGAAAATGGATCGTTAAAAAAAAAAATACAAGAGAGAACTGATAGTGAAAATAAACCGATGGCTGTCTGTTCACTCCTTAGCCAGAACACAAATATTTCTTGACATTTGTTAGATCATACCTAACTTCTCCAGGATGTGAGGTGAGTTAGGGTTCACAAACCACTCTCAAAAAGAAGCAATAAATCCACCACCGAATCCGTACAGGGCAGAAAGAGGACATTCGGCCCATCAAGCCTGCACCTACACCCAATCCCATAACCCCATGTATTTACCCTGCGAATTCCCCTGTCACTAAGGGACAATTCAGCAGGGCTTAACCCGGAATGTGGAAGGAAAACGGAGCACCCGTAGTCTGTCCACCCCCTTCAGCTGATGGGTTCAAAGGTCCCGCCGCCATATTTAAACTCCAGTCCGGCGCACTCGTATCACTCTCTCCCGTCCAGCTATCTTCACCAGACTGTGCATGGTGTCAGCAAACCCCAAAGGGAAAAAGTCCAGCAGCCTCAAAGGGGAAATCTGTTCCTGAATTCAATAACCCTTCCCCAGGAGCCCATCACCTGCGTGGGACCGCCACTCATCACATCTGGTGCCCTCGTCCATCCCTTTCCAATAAGCGATGGCGTTATCTCTTTAACCCTTTCTTTGTCACCTTTCCACCCTTGTTCTTCCCTCTGCTGTCCATTGCTTGTCGTCTTCATCCATCTTCTTGCCTCTCTGCCTGCCACCGTGAGCACTCGCCCTTCCATACCTCCTTGCCCAGCCCACGTTCTACACTGAATCACCCCACCCAGCCTTTACCAAGCCCCTTCCCCCATGGGCGAGATGGGAGAATTCCGCCCCCTGCATTCCCGACTCCACAATCAGGAGAAGCAAGCAACCCTATCGAGCCCTTTAAGAATCTCGCCCGGTGCAAGAAGATTACAGTGATGGATTGACGGTTCTGTAGACATACATCAAGGGTCAGGTGTCCAGGGGGTTCTGAGAGAGCAAAGCGCAGAACACCCCATGTCCCAGACACCACGCATTTACCCTGAAGGCTTTGCAAATCAGCCTTCATGAATTATATCAGGAATACTCCAACTTTACATAGAACACTACAGCTCAAACAGGCCCTTCGGCTCACAATTGTGCCGATCATATCCATACCTATCAGGTCTATCTATAACCCTCAATCCCATTAAAAGACCCCAGCGAATTTTCTTCCACCACCATCAACAGCAGCCGATTTCACTCACTCATCACCCTCTGAGTGAAAAACCTACCCCTGACATCTCCTCTGTACCTGCTCCCCAGCACCTTAAACCTGTGTCCTCTCGTAGTGACCATTTCAGCCCCGGGAAATAACCTCCAAGAATCCACCGTATCTATACTTCTCAACATCTTATCAGGTTGCCTCTCAACCTTCATTTCTCCAGGGAGAAAAGACCAAGCTTCCTCAACCTATCCTCATAAGGCATGCCACCCAATCCAGGCAATATTCTTGTAAATCTCCTCCGCACTCTCTCAATAACTTCCACATCCTTCTATTTCTCAAGTCAATTCTAGAATAGGCAAAGTTTCATCAATGTTTGGCAAGACAATAAGACATTGTGGTAGGGAATTTTCCAGCCCACTCTGGACATTAGGGTGGGGAAGGCGGGATTTTCCGTTCCCAACAAAGCCTCCAGCTATTTCCATTCCTCGCTCGTCCTGCCTGACGTTGGCAGGACTGGAAGATTCTGTCCGTGGGAAGGGCTGGAGAAAGACCTCATCAAAACACCTCTTGTTCTTCTGAGTTGGAAGGAGATGGTTGTGCTCACAGAATCCCTATGCTGCAGAAGGAGGCCATTCGGCCCATTGAGTCTGCACCAACCACAATCCCACCCAGGCCCTATTCCCGTGGCCTCACATATTTAGTCTGATAATCCCCTGACACTAGGGTCAATTTAGCCTGGCCAATTAACCTAAACTGCACGTCTTTGAGCTCGATTTGCCATTTTGCCATTATTGTTAACTGAGGGACCCGGGCGTCTCTTTACTGACCTTTTTTGTTCCGGACATGGCCATGATGAGCTTTTCCTCAGCCTCCTGGAATCGATGGTCCAAATTGTAGGCAGTTTTCTTCACCACATTCCAGATCATGTAGTTGTTGAGAATGCTGGAAGCAGCAACATTGAACACACTGCTCAGTCCTTCATTAATATAATCTAACATTGCACAGCAATAAAACTGTACCCAGAGAACGTGGCACCCAATCCAGAGAGCTAAAATCACGGGCACTACCCGAACCCGTGTGTTATGAAGCTGGTGTGTTTGGGAAATAAAACTTTCATGTTACAAATGATGAAATGAATAAAAAGGGTGATTTAATATCGGGCTGGATTTTCAGATCTCCTCGGGGGTCATGAATGGAGGAATGGGCGGAAACTAACAACAGCACCACCAATCTGTGTGCCAACTCCACCCTACCCTTTCCCAGAGGCTGGGTCGGAGAGGGGAGGCATGATGGGGAGGGGGCTATCCCCCCACATGTACCACAAGGGCAACTTGCCTTGTTAAACAGCGGCCGAAGGAGGCAAAATTTCCAGCCAATCTGATCAGAAACAGGAGGAGGGAGAGATAGAGAGAGAAAAAGAAAGGGGAGGTGGGGGGTAGGGAGCGAGAAGGGGAGGGAGAGAGCGAGAAGGGGAGGGAGAGAGCGAGAAGGGGAGGGAGAGAGCGAGAAGGGGAGGGAGAGAGCGAGAAGGGGAGAGCGAGCAAGAAGGGGAGGGGCGAGGAGAAGGGGGGGGAGCGAGCGAAGGGGAGGGAGCGAGCGAGAAGGGGAGGGAGCGAGCGGGAGAAGGGGAGGGAGCGAGCGAGAAGGGGAGGGAGCGAGCGAGAAGGGGAGGGAGCGAGCGAGAAGGGAAGGGAGAGAGCGAGAAAGGGAAGGACAGCGAGCGAGGAGAGAGAGAGAGGGGAGAGAGAGAAGGGGAGGGAAAAGGGGAGGGAGAGAGAGAGAAAAGGGGAAAGAGAAAGAGGGGAGACAGAGAGAAGGGTGAGAGAGAGAGAGGAGTAGAGATGAATAAAGCAGAAGTGCAGATGCAGAGATGTTTGAGACAGCATCTTTGGATGAGGTATTAAACTGGGCTCTGGTTATACGAATGGAAGTTTGAGATCACAGGGCAATATCTGCTGTTGCTTCACCTCACTGCTGCGAATGGGATCTTGCTCTTCACAAAAGATGGCGCCACTTCTGCCTAACTAACAACAGTTTTCACCTGGCAGTAATTCATCGCATTTTGAAAGATGTGATAAAGTCACTAACTTTAAGATTACTTCTTTCATTCTTGTGACGTTAGAAGTTCCCCAGAGTTGAGGCCATTTGTTAGTGAGGTCCCTACTACACAAAGCCAATGGCTTGAGCTTCACTTTGTGCCGTTACATTATCCTAAACGGACATATTCCCAAAAGCTGCAATGAGCTGCAGGTCTAAAGCCGGAGCCAACTTTCTATTGTGGATTGAATGTGGGGGGACGGGGGCGAAAAAGACAAAAAAGATTGGGTTCTGACCATTTATCAGTGGAGTTAATGAGGTCAGAGACCTCCTGTAGATATTTCTTCGCATAGACAACAACAGGCTCCGAGTCATTCAGCTCCACGGGGTAAAAGATAGCGGAAAGTAACGGCAGCCAATCGATAACAGGAGCTAATGCCTGCAGGAGACAAAGAGTACATTACTCAAGAGGCCTGGGGGGGAAGGAGACAAAAATCTTCCTGAGTGAGTCAGAAGCACACTCAACTCACACAGATGCAATAATATTAACTTCTCAGCTCCATACACCACAGCAAGTGCCAAATGCTTACTGATAATCCAGAGAGATGCAACTCTCAACTCTGAAGACATTTTCGAAACAAATCTTTTCTAGCCTCCTTGCAGGGGAATGTGGCAATTGCAACGGTGGCACAGTGGTTAGCGCTGCTGCCTCACGTCACCAAAGGCACAGGTTCAATTCCCAGCTTGGGTCACTGTCTGTGTGGAGCCTGCATGTTCTCCTCATGTCTGCGTGGGTTTCCTTCGAGTGCTCCGGTTTCCTCTACAGTCTGAAAGATGTGCTGGTTAGGTACACTGGCCGTGCTAAATTCTCCCTCAGAGTACCTGAACAGGTGCCGGAGTGGGGCGACTTGGGGATTTTCACAGTAACTTCATTGCAGCGTTAATGTAAGCCTACTTGTGACACTAATAAATAAATACACTTTATAAACTTTTTGTGGAAGTGACTAAGGGCAAGGAAGAGAGAAGAAAACAGCTTTTATCCCACTTTGTAACAATTTAAATCCATCCCAAGGACAAATATTTTTAAAGTTTAATACAAAGTCTCGCAACACCAGGTTAAAGTCCAACAGGTTTATTTAGAATCATGAGTTTCCAGAGTGCAGCTCCTTCATCAGGTGAGCAAAGCTTAAAATTTATTTATTATTGTCACAAATAGGCTTACATTAACACTGCAATGGAATTATTGTGAAAATCCCCTAGTCGCCACACTCTGTTTGGGTACATTTGGGGAGAATTTATCACCTAACCAGCACTTCTTTCGGAGTGTGGGAGGAAACCCATGCAGACATGGGGAGAGCATGCAGGCTCTGCACAGACAGTGACCCAAGCCGGGACTCGAACCTGCGGTCCCTGGCGTTGTGAAGTGCTAACCACCGTGTGCCACCCTGTGGGTTTTAAAGAACTTCCTATCTGAGCCTCTCTTTTCTCCAACAAACAGTCGCAGCCTTCCTGGTCTTTTCCTGATGGTTAAAGTTCCCCTCACTTTCCGCATCATCTTGGCGAATCGTTCTTTACTTTCTCCTGCGGTTGCGAGTTTCCCAATGGAGTTATTGACTTTGTCATAGCTTTCAATCTCTCTTAAATCCTCTGCAAAAAAAAACTTGCAGGTGTGCCAAACCCTAGTGACATACAGCTCTGGAGAAAACGGGTTTGAAATCACCTCGTTGCCCCCAGTCAAGCTCCACTCACCACACTTAATAGCTGATATTACTCACATGCTACACCTCCAAATATTAGCTTCTGAAAGTAATTGCATCTGATCGGATCGATACTAACTGCTTCCACTGTGCCCCCAGGGAGCCTGTGCTCATAGAAATCTGCACATTGATTCTCTGATTGCTGGAGGGGCGGTTCCTCTGCTTCCGCTTTTCCGGAAGGAGTGAAATGGCTTGTCCGGATCAATATCTAGGATCCGAACAACAGCAATCAGACCACTGGACCAGTTAATCACCCAACGGGAGCCGAATTCGGGCCACTGGGGTGTGTTGGGAGATTCAGAGTTTAGAATAACCAGTGACTGGGATCGATATTGTGGGGGTGGGGGGGTGTGGGTGGGGGGGGGGTGGGGGGTGTGGGGAGGGGGGGGGTGGTGGGTGGCTGGGGGGTGTGTGTGGGTGGCTGGGGGGTTGGTGGGTGGCTGGGGGGTGGGGGGGGAGGGAGGTGGGGGGCTGGGGGTGGCGGGGGAAGGTGGTGGGGGGGGGGTCGGAATGATGTAGCAACTTCCATCACCTACAGGTGCTAAAAATTGCTATGGATGGCGTCCCATTGCACCGCTAAGTTCTGGTAACTGAAAAGTTGACTCCATTCCTCTCTGCACTGATGCTGTCTGGCTGTGTATTTAAGAGAGAGGTAGATAGGCTCTTGATTGGTGAGGAGATCAAAGGGTTAACGGAGAAAATGGGGCTGATCAGCCATGGGCTGAATGACCGAGTTCTGCTCTGGTATTCTGTGGCCGGACAGGGTGAGAATTTCCGGAACTTTCCGTTTCGAACTTCGCAGCTGCAGCACAGTCGAAGAAGCAAGGTTCCCCCTCCCGGTTACTGACCGGCCCCCCACCCTAATCCGGCACCGGTTACCTGGAGGCTGCGGATGGTCATCTTGTTGTAGATAAGCTCTTCATCCCTGCGGGCTTCCTGAGGGACAGTGATGTTGGCCAGAGATCTCTCAAAGTCCAGGACCTGCTGCATTTGCGCCCGGGTACTGGCCTCCTCGCCGTCCAGTAACACCCCCAGCTCCACCATGTAACTCAGGTAAGCCGTCAGGATCTGGGGTCAAAAAGACAGGGCACGCCATTTAGAAATCATAGAAACCCCTACGGTGCAGAAAGGGGCCACTCGGCCCATCCAGTCTGCACTGACCACAACCCCGCTCAGGCCCTATCCCTACATATGTTTACCCACTAATCCCTCTAACCTAAGCATCTCAGGGCACATCTTTGGACTGTGGGAGGAAACCGGAGCACCCGGAGGAAACCCGCGAGGACACAGGAAGAATGTGCAAACTCCACACAGAGCCGGGAATTGAACCCAGGTCCCTGGAGCTGTGAAGCAGCGGTGCTAACCACTGTGTTTAATGTGAAGGTCACTCTTCAAGCAGAATTACAAAGGTTCCTAATTCTCAAAGGTTCCCTGGGACGACACTGGTATGGTGAATAAAACCTCTCAAACTATATATTAAAGGCTGTGCTTACAACAAGCACTTGCTGTTCGAGTCTGGTCTAGTTGAAGTAACTCTCCCTCTGTCCCAGGTTGCTGTCTTGGCTCCAGAAGGTAACCATTTGACACCAGTGACTGTGACCACCTATTGTTGCATCTGTTGTTCCAGCTCGTGTGTCACTTTCCGAGGCAAACCTTATCCTCTGAGCTGCCTGGGAGACAGGGGAGGTCCTCACTCCATAGTCCCTCAGCACTAAGTGACTCCCATACGTGCATTAACCACACAGTCTGAAAGAATCCCACACGCTTTCTTTGGAGGGAGCCAGTCCTTCTTGGCTCCTGGTGGCCTCAAACTTACTCTATTCTGGCTGGGAAAGCGGGGATGGGTGGGGGGGGGGGTGTGTGTGTGGCAGTGGTTTATGTGCCTGGTAACAGCAGACAATAAACCCGTCTGCAAATTGATTCAGCTGCTGGATTGATCCTCCCATGCTCCAAATCCATAGCAAACAACAGATTCCACGTTAATCTTCAATAAACAGAGACGTTTTATTTAACAGTATACCAATAAGGCAATAGAACCACAGAATTCCTACAGTGCAGAAGGAGGCCATTCAGTCCATCAAGTTTGCACTGGCTCTTTGAGAAAGCATCTTATCCAAGCCCAGATCACCCAACACCCATCGCCCCCACTCTATGCAGTGTATTTACCATTATCGATCCACCTAACCTACACATCTTGGACACTAAGGGGCAATTTACCATGGCTAATCCACCTAACCGACATATCTTGGGACACTAAGGGGCAATTTACCCTGCTAATCCACCTAACCGACATATCTTGGGACACTAAGGGGCAATTTACCCTGCTAATCCACCTAACCGACATATCTTGGGACACTAAGGGGCAATTTATCCTGGTTAATCCACCTAACCTATACATCCTGGGACACTAAGGGGCAACTTATCCTGGCTAATCCATCTAACCTGAAAGAATCCCACACTCTTTCTTCAGAGGATGAAAGATGACTTGATAGAGGTGTATATGATGTTGGGAGGTATTGATTGGGTGGATTCTCAGAAGCTTTTTCCCAGGGCTAAAATGGCTGCCACAAGAGGACACAGGTTTAGGGCGCTGGGGAGAATACGGGACGGCATGGTGGCACAGCGGTTAGCACTGCTGCTTCACAGCTCCAGGGTCCTGGGTTCGATTCTTGGCTCGGGTCATTCTCTGTGTAGAGTTTGCACATTCTCCTCGTGTCTGCGTGGGTTTCCTCCGGTTTCCTCCCACTGTCCAAAGATGTGCGGGTTAGGTTGATTAGCCGTGCTAAGAAATTGCCCCTTAGTGTCCAGGGATGCGTAGGTTAGAGGGATTAGTAGGTATAATATGTAGGGATATGGGGATAGGGCCTGGGTGGGATTGTGTTCGGTGCAGACTCGATGGGCCAAAGGGGCCTCTTTCTGCACTGTAGGGTTCTGTGATAACCTGAACATCTTTGGACTGCGGGAGGAAACCGGAGCACCTGGAAGAAACCCACACAGACATGGGGAGAACGTGCAGTCTCCACACAGACAGTGACCCAAATGAATGCAGCCCTGATGCTGTGAGGCAGCAGTATTAATCACCGTGCCATTCTGATAGTCACAATGTAATCATAAATATTAACAGAATTTTTGAAAGAAAACTGGAAGTGTTGCTGCTCTGTTATTCTTCTGTAGCTAACATTTACTCTTGCCTCTTCCTGTTATCCTACGCTGGTGTTCCCGGGGACTTTCCATATTCCGAAGGTTTGAAAGCAACTCGACAATAACTCTGAAACACTCTCCAAACAGCTGCCGGCGTTTGTTGGATTGATGTAACTCTCAGCTTCCCTGAGAAGGAGCTGCCAGTCACACTCAGAGCTACAGCACATTCACAGCATTGCTTGTTCCTGAGGTGGTCCAATGGTTTCTCTCTCAGACTAACGCGTGCGGCTAAAGCTGGACAAAACTTGCAGTGTTTACGTCGCGGGTCGTGATTCTGACTGCAGAGCATCTTCAGGCCGCCTGCGACTGGATTAAATGGACCATTGCCAAGTCAAAAATGAGCCATAAGTGGTATGTCAGACATGGTCTGGCTTCCCTGCTGTAATACATCTGAACCTTCCCAATCTCATCCAATAGTAACGCCACAGGATATCTGCTAGTATTCTTTAGAAAAAATTGTACTGAACCACTCCACTAATATTGTCATCCAATCTTATTCAACCATCAGACTGCTCTCCCCTCATGGAGTCCATAAGATGTAGGAGCTGTAGGCCATTTGGCCCATTGAGTCTGCTCCTGTATTCAATGAGATCATGACTGATCTGATGTGTTAACTCCACTTTTCCCGCCTTATTCCCCTCGATTCCCTTTACTGATTACAAATCTGTCTAACTTCTGCCTATATTTAGCAACACAACCTCTACAACCCTGTGCGGTAAATAATTCCACAGATCCACTACCCACCGAGGGAAGAAAGTTCTCCTTATTGGTGTCTGGAACAAGCTGACAGAGGTAGTAGCAGAGGCAGGTACAATTTTGTCTTTTAAAAAGCATTTAGATAGTTACATGGGTATGATAGATATACAGGGATAGGGGCCAAATGTGGGCAATTGGAATTAGCTTAGGGGTTTTGAAAAAAAGGGCGGCATGGACAAGTTGGGCCGAAGGTCCTGTTTCCAAGCTATAAACCTCGATGACTCTATCTCTATCGTAAATGGGCAACTTCTTACTCTGTGATTATGCCCTCTGACTCTCCAATAGGGGGAACAACCTCTCAGCATCTACCTCCTTTCAATCTCCCTTAGATTCCCAAGTGTCTCAATAAGGTGGTCTCTTGTTCTTGTCAACTCCAATGAATACAAGTCCAACTTACTCCTTGTAAAAAAAAAATCCCTCAAACCTGGGATCAACCTAGTGAACCTTCTCTGGACTTGCTCCAATACCAATATATCTTTCCATAAATAAGGGGATCAAAACTGTTCCCAGAATCCCAGGTGTGTTCTAACTAGTACCTTGCATAGTTTTATCAAAACTTCTCTAGTTTTATACTAAAATATAAATGCATCATTTGCAAACTTGGCATTGGGACATTCACTCCCCTCGTCCACGTCATTGATACATATTGTAAATAATTGTGGATTTAGCACAGATCCCTGTGGCACTTCACTAATTGAAGTTGCTATCTTGAAAATTCCTCTCATAGCCCAACTCTTCATCTTCTATCAGTCAATCATCTATCCTTGCTAGTATACTATCCCCAACACCATGGCCACTTATTAAGTAGCCTTTTGTGCAGTGCCTTATCGAATGCTCTTTGGAAATCCAAATATATTATATCTACTGGTTCCCCTTTGTCTATCCCGCTAATTACCATCTCAAAGAATTCAAATAAATTTGACAGGCATGACTCCCACTTCATGGATCCATGCTGATTCTGATGGGATTTATTAGGCATTTCTAAACGCTATGCTTTTACATCTTTTATAACAGACTCTAACATTTTCCCAATGACAGAAGTTAATCTAACTGATTATAGTTACCTGGTTTTGTCCCCCTCCCTTTTTGAATAATGGTGTCATATTGGCAGTTTTCCAATCTTCTGGGATTCTACCAGAATTTAAGGATGCTTGGAAGATTACCATGAGTGTACCCACTAACATTATAACTACTTCCTTCAGTGTTCTGGGATTGAACCCAGAGCATTGACAGGGGAACTCCCAGTCTCTCTTTGAATCCTATTAATTGCTTGGAAAACTAAAAAATCCTCAGAAACTTCTGGTAATCTTTAGATTCTATAACGACCTCCATAAACTGCACCATTCAGGTTTGGATTAAATAGGGGTTCGTTTCAGAATGCAACTGATCACCATAATTATGAATCACACGTTACGTGAATTTAAATACTGCACAGAAACATGGCAGGGTAGAACATAGAACATTACAGCGCAGTACAGGCCCTTCGGCCCTCGATGTTGCGCTGGCCAGTGGACCCTCTAACCTAAACTATTCCAATATCATCCATATGCCTATCCACCGAACATTTGAATGCCCCCAAAGTAGGCGAGTCCACAACTGCTGCAGGCAGGGCATTCCACGCTCTCACCACCCTCTGTGTAAAGAACCTGCCTCTGACATCCGTCCTATAACTACCACCTCTTAATTTAAAGTTATGTCCCCTCGTGTTGGTCATCACCATCCGAGGAAAAAGGCTCTCACTATCCACCTTATCCAATCCCTTGATCATCTTATACGCCTCAATTAGGTCACCGCGTAACCTTCTTCTCTCTAATGAAAATAACCTCAGGTCCCTCAGCCTTCCCTCCATACCAGGCAACATCCTGGTAAACCTCCTCTGCACCCTTTCCAATGCTTCCACATCTTTCTTATAATGCGGCGACCAGAACTGTACGCAATACTCCAAGTGCGGCCGCATTTAGGCCGGAGGCAATACTCCGGGGGGGTGGGGGGGTGCGAGGAGTTCTGATCACGTACTGACTGTAAACATGGAATGCTGTTTTAAAAAGAGTGATCTTCTGCAGGGAATACCAGGTGGGGGAAAATCGAGGGGAGCGGGAAACTGTCACCCTTTCATTCTGCAAGTGACAGGAATGACTGCAGCAAAGGAAGAATTGTGGATATGTGCAGCAATTTCCCCATCCTCAGTGCACCCAGGACGTACCAGAAAATGGCTGAGGGATGGCCGTGAAGAGTACAGGTAGGAGCTAAATATGCTGCACCTCCCCAGGGCTCGGCACGCGGCACTCTACCTTTCCTCCAAGTCAGCGGCTGCTGGGTTTAGAAATCCTACAGGGCAGAAAGAGGTCTTTCAGCCCATCGAGTCTGCACCGAACACAATCCCACCCAGGCCCTACCCCCATATCCCTACACATTGTACCCATTAATCCCTCTAACCTATGCATCCCAGGACGTTAAGGGGCAATTTCTTAGCACGGCCAATCAACCTAACCTGCACATCTTTGGACTGTGGGAGGAAACCGGAGCACCCGGAGGAAACTCATCTCCGCACACTTCACAGACTCCAGTACTTACACCAGGCAGACACCCCCCCTGCATTACCAAGGGAGTGTTGCTGGTACTGGCTCATGAACAAAAACAAGACATTAAAGTGAAATCCTGACTGCCCTCTCAGGTAGATGTACAAGATCCCTAGTTTGAACAGAATGAAAATTCTCGCTGGTGTTCTGGTGAAAATTTGAAATAATGTTTCTGTGGCACATCTCCAATGAGTGAGAGTCTAACTACTTCTCAACGACATTCAATGATTTGATTTGATTTATTATTGTCACGTGTATTAGTACACAGTGAAAAGTATTGTTTCTTTCGTGCTAGACAAAGCATTTCGTTCATAGAGAAGGAAAAGAAAGGGTGCAGAATGTAGTGTTACAGTCATAGGTGGGGTGCAGAGAAAGATCAACTTAATGCAAGGTAGGTCCATTCAAAAATTTGACAGCAGCAGGGAAGAAGCTGCTCTCGAGTCGGTTGGTATGTGACCTCAGATGTTTGTATCATTTTCCTGGTGGAAGAGAGAATGTCCGGGGTGCGTGGGGTCCTTAATTATGCTGACCTCTCCATTTCTTTTTGGACTATTATTATGTATGCTCCATCACAAAGCCAGTGAGATTGTCCCTTCAGGAATTCAATTCAGTGCACGAACCATGACCCCTAATTACAGCCACAGTCCATCCCACCGTCTAGTGGATCGAACAAGAACGCGGCCTAATGTGGAGAGGTCAACTCCTCCCATTGTGAGAGAAAGCACATTGCAATTGCTGGAAATTGCAGGTTGTGGAAGGCAGGCAGGTTCCTGTGTGGTTAGCGAGGTCACTCCGCATTGTTTGCTTGCAATATCCGTTTTCTGATAGTGCTTTGATTTTATTGCTTTCTGGGACCAGGGATTTTGAGGCACTCTTTCCAAAGATTTGATTCCCTCTCTTCATGCAATATCCTTGCTGTCTGAGGATTGCTAATCATGGCTCAGTAAGTGCCCTGGAATCAGCATGTAGAGTAAGGACCACCCCCCAACCCCCAATCCCCCCCCCCCCCCCCCCCCCCCAAAGAACCATCTGGGCCGCTGCAGATTGAATCCACGTAATCTTTTTAAGCTCTCGTTTTAAATTTATTTATCAATGTCACAAGTAGGCTTACATTAACACTGCGATGAAGTTACTGTGAAAATCCCCTAGTTGCCACACTCCAGCACCCATTCCGGTAGAATTTAGCACAGCCAATTCATCTAAGCAATGCATCTTTCAGACTGTGGGAGGATATCGGAGAACATCTGTGCAGATGTTCTCCCTGTGTCTCCATGCAGACACAGGGAGAACATCTGCACTGACAGCGACCCAAGCTGGAAATTGAACCTGGGTCCCTGGCACTGTGAGGCAGCAGTGCTAACCAGTATACTATCATTAGTGTTATAGGGCAAACCACTCTTAACCATCTACTCGAACAGTCAGAAGTTTCACACCAGGTTAAAGTCCAGTAGATTTATTTGAATGGGTGCTCCGAAAGCTCGTGATTCCATATAAACCTGTTGGACTTTAACCTGGTGTTGCGAGACTCCTTACTGTGTCCACCCCAGTCCAACATCTCCACACCGCGGACTTGAAGGAAGTCCTTATATCGCTGATGGGGGATGGATAATACCTGATGTACATTTCAGTGTGTGAGGTATTAGATCCCTGCCATGTAAACAGAGCAGCCACTGGACAGCACACCATCAGCAGGTTTTATCAATGTTTGGATGCCCTTTATACATCTTTAGTCTGCAACATGCTGACATTCAATCCAACTTCACATTTATTCAATTACTATCTATAGTGACACTAAATGCACCCAAAAGACTGCAAAAGGACACAGTGGCGGCACTTGAAAACAGTCATACAAAAACCGTATACAATGAGGAGTAAGTATGTGACCACAGCAGAATTGCTGTCCCCTTGTCTCTGATTCCCTCGCCGTATTTCTATGAAGTCCTTTAGGACGGAAACCTTTCTCCACTTGCTTTTTTACACAAGCCTCGTTCAAACACAATTCTGACTAAAACAGGCCTGGGTCTGGCCTTCAAATATACCCAGCCCTCAGTGCATTGATAAATTAGAGGCTGTTTAAACTGTGCAGGAAGAATCAATGGGCTGATTGGCCTCCTGGTGCACTGTAATGATTCTAGCAACCTGAGGTTGAACACTCTGTCCCGTGCTAACCTCAGGCGGATTGGGATGTTATCATTGCCTTTGGTGTCTCTAGAGCAATGGGATTCACTTTTTACTGCGTACTAACACACGTGACAGTAATTAATCAAATTAAACATCAGCCTCGCAGGCAAACAGCTACTAGAACTCGTCCAAGTGCTGGGGCTGAGCGGTTAGAGAGTTATCGCAAGTGCATCTGCCATATTAGCAAGGACAGAGTGAGGGAGGGGACAGGGCTGCAGGAACAAGGGGGAAGAACGATGAAGAATTAACAAAAGAAAAGACAGTGGCGCTTTTGACAAGGGGGGACAGCTTGCTGTCTCCAGGACTGGCCCTGTGCTCACAGCTAAACCCGCGGCACAAACTGTCAAATTTCCCACCAGGGCTCCACTGACCTTCTCATTGGCCGTCGTGTTGAGGTAGTAATCTCTCGACGGCAATCCGAGTCCTGATTGGTCCACCTGCAGAGGAAGAAACAGGAAGCAAGAGAACCAAAAGTGAAAGATGGGTTTCTGGGAATGGTCCATTTTTCAAAGATAAAACACAAAATATTCCGGACGCTGGAATCGGAAACCTGAGCGGGAAGTGCTGGAAAATCTCAGCAGGTCCGACAGCATCTGTGGAGAAGGAATGGAGCCAACGTTTTGAGTCTGGTCTACCTCAGAGCTAGTTAACCCTTCTGGTGATCTCGCATCTGCTTGTTTCTCTTTTAAATAAATGTTATATCTTTATGCAGAGATATCTGTCTCGTGAGTTTTTGCATTGTCTTACAGGAAGGATGTGGAGGCTATTGAGAGGGTGCAGAGGAAATTTACAAGGATGTTGCCTGGATTGGGGGCATGCCTTATGAGGATAGGTTGAGGGAGCTCGGTTTTTCCTCCTTAGAGAGACGAAGGATGAGAGGTGACCTGATAGAAGTGTGTAAGGTGTTGCGATCGAGTGGATTCTCAGAGGCTTTTTCCCAGAGTTTAAATGGTTGCCATAAGAGGACACAGGTTTAAGGTGCTGGAGAGCAGGTACACAGGAGATGTCAGGAGTAAGTTTTTCACTCAGAGGGTGGTGGGTGCGTAGAATTGGCTGCCGTTGGTGGTGGTGGAGGCGGATTCGATAGAGTCTTTTAAGAGACTTCTGGATGAGTACATGGAATTAGTAAGATCGAGAATTATAGATAAGCCTAGTAGGTAGGGATATGTTTGGTGCAAACTGTGGGCCGAAGAGCCTGTTTGTGCTGTAGTTTTTCTATGTTCTAAAGTTAAGTCAACACTGGTCATCTTGATATACACCATGACAGGAGTATTGGCTTTATTCTGTCTCCACAGATGCTGTCTAACCTGCCGAGATCCGACATCTCATTGTTACTCATAGAACCCTACAATGCAGAAAGAGGCCCTTCAGCCCATCGAGTCTGCACCAAACACAATCTCACCCAGGCCCTACCCCCATATCCTTACATATTATACTCACTAATCCCTCTAACCTATGCATCCCTGGACACGAAGGGGCAATTTCTTAGCACGGCCAATCAACCTAACCCACATATGTTTGGACTGTGGGAGGAAATTGGAGTACCCGGAGGGAACCCATGCAGACACGAGGAGAATGTGCAAGCTCCACACGGACAGTGGCCCGAGCCGGGAATCGAACTCAGGACCCTGGAGCTGTGAAGCAGCAGTGCTAACCACTGTGCTACCGTGCTATCCCTAACGTTACAGCACTTTCCGTTTTTGACTCATTCTCAAACCTCATCTCGTCATGACTACACCAACCCCACCTCCCTTTCCAGAGGGCAGTAGGCTTTATTGACAACAGTTCCATACAATAAATAGTCAGGCACATTGATAGATAGGTGAAGCAATCAAGGAAGACCAGCCGAACTCTGGTGACAATGGCTCGGAGCTGATTAACAGCCAGGTTCCACTATACCATCACAACCCACTTCGTCTAGTCCTGTACTCAGCCCCTCGCTAACATTCTCTGTCCCTTCCTCCCTTTCACGCCCAGTTTTACACAACAGAGTCGGGTGACACAGCACTGCGGCTGGCTCCTACCTGAATGACATTACTGTTGGAGTTTTTGGAATCCGTGCTGATGAAGATGGTGAAGAACGGCGATGTTCGGTAATGGGCCGTGACAGACTGAAGCACCTCCTGGAAGTTCTCCTTGTCCCAGGGCTTTGTAATGTTCCAGCCTCCCAGCTGCAGAAAGAATCGCTCGAGTGAATGAGCTTTGTTTATGTACAATTGGAACTCTTCCTGGATTGCAGAATGGTACAGCACAGATGGAGGCCATTCGGCCCACTGTGCCCATGCATGCTCAATGAAAAAGAACATAATTAATCTTATTTCTTATTTCTTTTCAAGTTCAAGTCCATTTCCTTTTGAACGTTGGTACTGCTTAATTCCACCACTATCTTAGGCAACTCATTAGCTCATTGAGTATAAAAATGTTTCATCACCACCCACCTTTTCTCCCCAGTTCTCACATCATGTATCTTCTCACCCCCTGACTGGTGAAATCAGGCTCTTCCTATCCACTCTCTCCAACCCCCTCTGATAGCCCATTTTCTAAAGAAATTATCATCCTTTAATCTTTGAATGGTGGGGAGGGAGAGAGACAGAGTGTGTGGCAGGGAGAGAGAAAGAGCGAATGTGAGTGGCAGAGAGAGAGAGAGTGTGAATGACGGGGAGAGAGAGAGTGTGAGTGGCGGGGAGAGAGAGTGTGAGTGGCGGGGAGAGAGAGAGTGTGAGTGGCAGGGAGAGAGAGAGTGTGAGTGGCGGGGAGAGAGACAGAGTGTGTGAGTGAGTAGTGGGGAAAGAGAGAAAGAGAGAGAGTGTAAGTGACGGGGGAGAGAGAGAATGAGTGGCAGGGGAGTGAGAGAGAGAGAGAGAGAGACAGTGGGAGTGGCGGGAGAGAGAGGGTGGGTGGCAGAGAGAGAGAGAGTGGGTGGCAGAGAGAGAGAGAGAATGGGTGGCAGAGAGAGAGAGAGAATGGGTGGCAGAGAGAGAGAATGGGTGGCAGAGAGAGAGACTGTGGGTGGCAGCGAGAGAGTGGGTGTCACAGAGAGAGAATGGGTATCACAGAGAGAGAATGGGTGCAGAGAGAGAGAGAGAGAGTGGGTGGCAGGAAAAGAGAATGGGTGACAGAGAGAGAGAATGGGTGGCAGAGAGAGAGTAGGTGGCAGAGAGAGAGAGTGGGTGGCAGAGAGAGAGAATGGATGGCAGAGAGAGAGTGGGGGAGAGGGAGAGAGAGGAGCGTGGGGGAGAGGGAGAGAGAGAGAGAGGGAAGGAAAGCAGGGGAGAGGGAGAAGGAGAGAGCATCGACCCAGTGGCCAATATTCCTGTTTAACTCTAAAACGCGCCTGTCAGAGAGCTTTTCAGCCATGGGAGGAATCACATCACATCCTAAAGCTTTTGTGATAACCTCCAGGACTTGTGTGGGGAAAATCACTTATCTCTGTAAGAGTAAAAACATGGGCTCCCTGATGATTGGTAACTACCTTCCCAGGTGGAACTGTATACTCAGCTCTTTATAAAGCAAGCCCCTGAGTGAGTCCAGTATTGCACTGTCCCCTTTGGGAGCTGTTTGGATTCAGCACTGGTTTGGGGTTTACTTTATGTTGTGCAATAAAACACTGTTACTTTATAGCTGACTCCTGCAATTATTAAACTTATCATCACACAACATTCTATACATAAGCATTTCCCAGTGGGAATTCTCAGATTAGGGCGGGAATTCACTGGTTTCATTTGCTCTGCCACATTGCCAGTGAGAATTTGGTTCTACAATGGCTGTGACAGATACCCTCTCTTGAAAAGAGTCTCCAGTTTCTCCCGCTCGTTGCTGGATACGATTTTTAATCTGCAGTTTTCCTTTTACAAGAGGATAACTGTGTCTGATCAGGGCCTTTACAAATAGGAGAGGAGCTGCTTTCACAGACTTGCAAAGGACGAACACAGAGTATGTGACAGGCGGGGTATCCCTCAATGAAGTTCCCACTATAATCAGCACATTGCCTCAGCAGCTTCAGCCGAGCTTCAGAATGTGACAGAGAATCGCAGAATGAATTAAACTGCAGCTGCCAGACTCCTTTACATAATCGCGGTTAAATGCAATCTCAGTTCCTCTTTCTCTGTAAAAACTAAGTCCCTAGCGTGGGGGGAACATGCTGCACTGACACCTGTCAGTTTGGTCCAGTTGCCAACCCTCTCAACTCTGAGTCAGTCTGAATCCAGTTATGAGCCCACGATCATCACGTCATACCAACCCCGAGACAGCGTTATGGGGTTTCGGAAACACTCTCCTTCAGTGTCACTTCAGCCTGAGGCTCTCACTTTGTGCTCAGCTCCCTGGCAATGAGAGCAGGGGTGCCTCCATCTCCCACTGAGCTCCCTGCCTCTGCCCCCACCATCCATCGTGTCCCTCCTCCCCCATTCTGCCCCCTCACCCACTGTGCTCCCACCCCTCCTCCACTGTGCCCTATTGCCCCACCTCCAAACCTCCTCCCCACTATTCAATGAGTTCCACAGCTCACCCTCCCACCATCCACTGTGCCCCAATCACCATCACCATATAAACAGTAAATCTGGTTAGTTCTGGGGGGTCTGGGTGTGTGCAAACTGGTTGCCTCATCTCTCAACAGTGACCTCACTTCAACATCCACAATTAATTGAGTTCCATCTGGCTCTTTCTCCCTCTCTCTGCTCTCCATTCCCACTCTACCCCTCCCCCCTCTCTCCCTCTAACCCCCGCCTCTCTCTCTCCCACTCTCCCTCTCTCTCTGCCCCACTCCCATTCTCCCCCTTTCCCCGACTCTCTCCCCGACTCCTATTCTCCCCCTCTCTTTCCCACACTACTGCTCTCCCCCACTCTCTCCTGCACTCCCACTCTCCCCTTCTCTCCCCCCCCCTCCCTCTCTCCCCCCATTCTCACTCTCCCCTCTCTTTCCCCACTCCCACTCTTCCCTCCTCTCCCCCTCACTCCCACTCTTCCCCTCTCTCCCCCCCATTTTCACTCCCCTCTCTCTCCCCCACTCCACTCTCCTGCACCAGTGGATGGCACAGTGACATGCACTGCTGCCTCATAGCGCTCGGGATCGGGTTCGATTCCAACTTGGGTCACTCTCTGTATAGAGTTTGCACATTCTCCCCATGTCTCGTGGGTTTACCAGGTGCTCCGGTTTCATCCTTGGAATGACATGCTGGTTAGGTGCATTGAACCGAACAGGCGCCAGAGTGCGGTAGATAGGGAAATTTCACAGTAACTTCATTGCAGTGTAGGTTTTACTTCTGACTATTGAATATAAACTTTACAATAAACTTTAAAAATTTAAACTTTGCACTGACTGACTGTGTGGCTAAGTTGCCCTCCAAATGAACTTTCAAGTTTGCTGATGAGACCACCGTAGCTTGGATCTCAAACAATGACGAGGCAGAGTACAGGAATGAGATAGAGAATCGGGTGAACTGGTGCAGCAACAATAATCTCTCCCTCAATGTCAAACAAAATGAAGGGGATTGTCATCGGCTTCAGGAAGCGTAAAGGAGAACATGCTCCTGTCTACATCAACGGGGATGAAGTAGAAATAGCTGACAGTTTCTAGGTATCCAGATCTGTCCTGGCTCCCCCTACGCTGACACTATAGTTAAGAAAGCCCACCAATGCCTTACCTTCCCAAAAGACTATGGAAATTTGGCGTGTCAGCTACGACTCTCACCAACTTTTACAGATGCACCATAGAAAGCATCTTTTCTGGTTGTATCACAGTTTGCTAATGGGCTCCTGCTCTGCCCAAGACCACAAGAAACTACAAAGAGTTGAGAATGAAGCCCAATCTATCACGCAAACTAGCCTCCCATCCGTCTACACTTCCTGCTCTCTGAGCAAAGCAGCCAGCATAATCAAGAACCCCACGCATCCCGGACATTCTGTCTTCCACCTTCTCCCACCGGGAAAAAGGTACACAAGTCTGAGGTCGCGTACCACCCGACTCAAGAACAGCTTCTTCCCTGCTGCCATCAGACATTTGAATGACCCCATCTCGTACTAAGTTTCTCTCCACCCTAGCTATGGCTGCAACACTACATTCTGTATCCTCTCCTTTCCTTCTCTATGAACGGTATGCTTTGTCCGTCTAACGCGCAAGAAACAATACGTTTCACTGTGTACTAATACATGTGCCAACAATAAATCTAATCAAGCTTTCCCCGGAGTTGATTATTTGGGTGAGGCAGATTCCATTGTGACTTTGATATTTCCACAGGTATTTGGACATGTTGTCATGTGACCTTTTGATAGTCAACAAATTTAGGGAAACAACTGATTGAATTTTCCTTTTAAACCATCGACCACACAGGCCGCAGTGAAACAAACGCTAATAGTAATTTACTCAAGCTATCGGAGGATTATATTTATGATTGCTGTATTCACTATAAACACAGTAAGAAGTCTCACAACATCAGGTTTAAGTCCAACTCGTTTATTTGATAGTAATTGCACAAGCTTTTGGAAACAGTATTCCTTTGTCAGATGTACACCTGACGAAGGAGCACCGTTTCCGAAAGCTTCCGCGATTACTATCAGATAAACTGGTTGGACTTTAACCCGGTATTGTGAGACTTCTTCCTGTGTTTACCCCAGTCCAACACCGACATCGCTACATCTTCACTGTAAACTACAGAAAATAATCAACTCACTGCAACATTTTCTTCCTGGCCCTTTGGGCTGGAACTGAATCTGTCTGGCGGAGTAATGGGGGAATGAGGAATTTTAACCCAAGCAGATGACCACACCGTTAACTAACACAAAGCTGCTCGAGCAATCGGCAAGTGTTTGGACCCAGTTGGGAAGGCAGAGGGAGTTAAAACAGTGGTTAAAGCAACAGGGTGTCGTGATATTGGAGTTTTTGTGATAATGTGCTCCAATATTAGATACAATATGGTACACTCTGCATTTCTAGAATAGTAGGATAGAATCCCTACAGTGCAGAAAGAGGCCATTTGGCCCATCAAGTCTGCACTGACCACAATCCCACACAGACCCTATTTTTGTAACCCCACATATTTAACCTGCTAATTCCCCCTGACATTAGGGGCAATTTAGCATGGCCAATCAACCTAACCCACACATCTTTGGACAGAGGGAGGAAACCGTAGCACCCGGGGAAAACCCACGCAGACACGAGGAGAATGTGCAAACTCCACACAGGCAGTGACCTGAGGCCGGGATTGAACCTGGGATCCCTGGCGCTGTGAGGCAGCGGTGCTAACCACTGTGCCACCGAGCCGCTCTGACCTGGGAGTCAAGAGGTCAACACAGTAAGAAGTCTGACAACACCAGGTTTAAGTCCAACCGATTTATTTGATAGTAAACTCACAAGCTTTCGAGGTTATCCTCTTCATTAAGTCTTCTTCACCTGATGAGGAGAAAAACCTTGAAAGCTTGTGAGTTTACTATCAAATAAATTGGTTGGACTTAAACCTGGTGTTGTGAGACTTCTTACTGTGTTTACCCCAGTCCAACGCTGGCATCTCTATGGCAAGAGGTCAGACAGCATGTGT
Organism: Sphyrna mokarran; assembly: GCA_024679065.1. Classification (NCBI taxonomy): domain Eukaryota; kingdom Metazoa; phylum Chordata; class Chondrichthyes; order Carcharhiniformes; family Carcharhinidae; genus Sphyrna; species Sphyrna mokarran. The sequence goes on from JAGIQG010000028.1 coordinate 34,467,456, forward strand.
AAATCTAAGCTGTAACTAAGCTGCATTCCATCCATGTTTTGTTCTTAATAAACTTAGCTTACAATAATGATGTTGGTCACCTTGCAACATAAAAGCAAGGCAGCAGGGCGTGGTTTTTGGCCAAAGGCTGAACAATGCTGTATATGAGTGAAAAAGGAGCAGCATTCATTCTGCTGAGAAGTCCCTGCTCTCCAATTCTGCTGGCCAAGTGGACAAGAGAAGCAGGAAAGGTCTCACGGGGGCTGAGGGCATTAGCCCTGTCAGAGGGTGGTCCAAAATTTATGGAAGACAGCGAGGTTGGCCTGGAGAGAGACCAGGTTATACAAATCGCTGCACAGTGAGAGAGTCCCTGACCTCTCAGGTTTAACCCCACAAGGTTAAAGCGTGGATGCCGTTAGCCATTGGGATCCAGTAGGACTAACACGTGGGTGAGCCGCGATTTCCCCCCCATCCCTGCCCTCATTGGGTGACCAGTAAACTGACCTCGTCAAAGGGAACACAAATGACAACGTACCACACCAGCTCCAGGGGGAGCCGGTTATCGTGTTCATACTGAGCCTCGAGGAGGAAGCTTGGAAATGGAGTGGCAACTCGATACAGAGAGGGACATGGGTGTGCCGGTCACCCTCAGTAACCTCCGGGTTACCTTGTGGCACAGAGAAAGGGAGCTCACAATAAGAAACAAAGAATGACAACTGAAGGACGGACAACGATCTATGAAACCATAGAATCCCTACAGCGCACAAGGAGGCCATTTGGCTATCGGGTCTGTACTGACCTTCCAAAGAGTATCTTACCCATGCCCACGCCCTCCCCCTCACCCCCATCCCCTACCTGCACGTACTTACTGTGGCTCATCCACCTAACCTACACAAGGGACAATTTAGGCTAACCAATCCAGCTAACCTACACATTTTTTTTATTCATTCATGGGTGTCGCTGGGTGGCCAGCAGTTATTTACCCATCTGGACTGCGTGAGGACGGCAGATTTCCTTTCCTGAAAGACGTTAGTGAAGCAGACGGGTTTTTCCGACAATTGACAACAGTTTCATGGATGTCAGTAGATTCTTAATTCCAATTTTTTCAAAAACGGAATTCAAATTCTACCATGGTGGGATTCGAACCCTGATCCCCAGAATATTAGCCGTGCGTCTGGATTAATAGTCTAGCGATAATACCACTCGGCCATCGCCTCCCTCTGTCTTTGGGCTGCGGGAGGAAACTGGTGCACCTGGAGGAAAAGATGCAGACAAAGGGGGAACATGCAGACTCTACACGGAGACCCAAAGCCGGAATTGAATCCAGGCTGTTGGTGCTCTGAGGCAGCAATGCTGAACATCGTGACACCATGCTCAACTCTACTACGTAGACTGCAGACTGTCAGAAATAGGGAAGCGAGGTTCCGTGATCTTAGGATAACAAAATAAGACATGGAAGGAGGCCATTCGGTCCAGGGTGCCTGTGCTATCCCTTTGAAAAGAGAAACACACGGATCCATCAGAAGATTGTGGGGTTATAGAAAAGATTAGAGCAGAAAACGTGGAGTGGATTTGAAAACAAGGGTGAGAATTTTAATTGAGAACACTTCCGGACCAGAAACCTGGTCAGCAAGCACAGGGAGTGGGGATATACACAGCTACGTTTATGGGTGAGTTCCCGTTTAGACAGCTGGGAGAATGTTGGAGTCGGGTGTAGAGATGGCTCCCTCTGATGGAGGGAGGAGGGTTCCAGAGGCAGGGAAGATGACCCATGATGAGACAGAGGTGGGAAAGGGGGGCCCTGGTGATGGAATGGGAATCTCAGACAGTGGGTGACGAGGTTGGGGGTGTTCTGGTGCAGTCTCGGATTAGCCCGGTAGAGGGATGGAGTTGGTGCTTAAGGAAAGGAGTTTGTGCCGACCTTTCTGCCAGTATTTAATCAGACCCAATTCCTGTTCATCCAATCACCGGGATGCCGGGCAGTGAGAGAGGTCGGTGGCGGCAGAGAGGATGCAGAGAGATGGCGGAGGCACAACCTTACATCACATCCGTGTACACCAACGAGTCTTCCGAGGGTGGTGCAACGGGGTAGTGGGTAAATGGGAAATAGGAAGAGGCCAAAGATTGCACAGTGGGTTAGCACTGCTGCTTCACAGCTCCAGGATCCTGGGTTCAATTCCTGGCTTGGCTCACTATCTATGTGGAGTCTGCACATTCTCCCCATGTCTCTGTGGGTTTCCTCCAGGTGCTCCAGTTTCCTCCCACAGTCTATTGCGGGTTAGGTTGATTGGCCATGCTAAGAAATTGCCCCTTAGTGTCCAGGGATGTGTAGGTTAGAGGGATATGGGGATAGGGCCTGGGTGGGATTGTGTTCAGTGCAGACTTGATGGGCTGAAGGGCCTCTTTCTACACTGTAGGGTTCTATGATCCTATACCAGAACCCGGAGGGCATTGGGTAAGGGTTTGGGACATGAAACCATTGAAGATGGTTCTCTGGCATTGAGTGAACATATGGGAATGGAACCAAGTGAGAGCAGTTTAAAATAGACAGGTGTTTGATGGCTGGTATAGGTATGATGGGCCAAAGGGCCTCTTTCTGTGCTGTAAAACTCTATAACCCAGCTACACAACTGAAGACAAGTGTTAAAACACGATGGTGTGACACACAGGGTGTGGATGGGATGGAGACCCCAGTGGAGGAGTTCCCACATGGATATGCAGGAAAGATAGGATTCTTGATTAATAAGGGGATCAGGGGAAAAGACAGGAGAATGGGGATGAGAAAAATATCTCCATGATTGAACGGCGGAGCAGACTCAATGGGCCGAGTGGCCTAATTCTGCTCTTATGTCTTATGGTCTTATTTAGAAAGCAGCAACTTGTTCAAACACTTTGAAGAGTCGAATAGCATCGAGTGACAAAGCCCAATTCTTGTACAAGACACTGGTTAGGTCTCATCAGGAGCACTGCATCCAGTCCAGGAGGTATTCCAAAAGCATTGGAGGCAATACAGAGAATATTCACAAGAATGATTCCTGGGATAAAGATCTGTAGCTATGAGGATAGATTGGAGAGTTTACCTTGGAGTAAAGAAGGCTGAGAGGAGACTAGATAGAGGTTCTTGAGATTCTGAGGGACGTGGACAGGGTAAACAGGGAGAAACTGCTCCCACTCAAGAAGAGAATCAGGAACCCTTTGCCCAGGTTCAAAATACTGGATAAAATTAGAAATTATGAGGAAAATAATTTTCACTCAGAGGGTGTGTGGAACACATTTCCTGAGAGAGAGGATATTAGAGACAAGTTTGATCAAGGTATTCAAAAGGCAATTGAACTGCTATCTGAAAAGAAAGAATATGCAAGGTCACGGGGATAAGGTAGGGGCATGGGACTAAGAATGCCCCTCCTCAGTCCTGTGCACGGTAGCACAGTGGTTAGAACTGCTGCTTCACAGCTCCAGGATCCTGGGTTCGATTCCCAGCTTGGGTCACTGTCTGTGTGGAGCTTGCACATTCTCCTCATGTCTGCATGGGTTTCCTCCCAGTCCAAAGATGTGTGGGTTAGGATGATTGGTCATGCTAAGAAATCCAGGGATGTGTAGGTTAGAGGGATTAGTGGATATAATATGTTGGGATATGCGTGTAGGGCCTGGGTGGGAGTGTGTTCAGTGCAGACTTGATGGGCCAAAGGGCCTCTTTCTGCACTATAAGGTTCTATGATTCTATGAATGCTCCCCCAGAGAGCCAGTGCTGACTCTATGGGCCGAATGGCCTTCTTCTGCACTGTAAAGATCCTGTGATTTGGTGACTGATAATATCTCTTGTGATGGCTCACTGTAAACACACCCAATCTTGTCTCGGTGTGTTTATCTTATTTCTTACAGTTCCTCCTCACTTTGATCAGGAATGGAAGCTTTCATAGACTTCCCTTTCTCAGGTCCCCGTGTGTAACCCCAGGTCAGATCAGCGAGCCCAGCCTAACACACTTGGATGTGGTACTGTGATCAGAATGGGAGCAGTTACACTGCAAAATGCAACAACACAGGGCTCAAAACAATCGTCATCCCAAGTGACTGAAAGGAATGTAAATATATCCACAAGGTTCTTAGTACAGGATCGATACAAACAATGTCTTGATTTAACATTGAGGCAATGTATCCTGCCTGAAAATCAATGTGGGAAGGTTACACAGTGATGAGTTTGTCCTGTTGCTACTCACTTTGTTAATGATGTTGATAAGGGGTTGTCCTTGCAACTCCTCAATCTTCTGTTCATTCATGCAGGCCTGATAATAATGTTGGGCTTTGCGTTCAGCTTCACTTGTTGTGTTCAGTGTGGTGTTTTCTAGGGACGAGACAGAATTGTCTTTTTCAGAGCTGCATTAATACATAGAACATAGAACATTACAGCGCAGTACAGGCCCTTCGGCCCTTGATGTTGCGCCGGCCAGTGGACCCTCTAACCTAAACTATTCCTTTCATCCATATGCCTATCCACCGAACATTTGAATGCCCCCAAAGTAGGCGAGTCCACAACTGCTGCAGGCAGGGCATTCCACGCTCTCACCACCCTCTGTGTAAAGAACCTGCCTCTGACATCCGTCCTATAACTACCACCTCTTAATTTAAAGTTATGTCCCCTCGTGTTGGTCATCACCATCCGAGGAAAAAGGCTCTCACTATCCACCCTATCCAGTCCTTTGATCATCTTATACGCCTCAATTAGGTCACCGCGTAACCTTCTTCTCTCTAATGAAAATAACCTCAGGTCCCTCAGCCTTTCCTCATAAGGCCTTCCCACCATACCAGGCAACATCCTGGTAAACCTCCTCTGCACCCTTTCCAATGCTTCCACATCTTTCTTATAATGCGGCGACCAGAACTGTACGCAATACTCCAAGTGCGGCCGCACCAGAGTTTTGTACAGTTGTAACATAACCTCACGGCTCCTAAATTCAATCCCTCTACCAATAAAAGCTAACACACCGTACGCCTTCTTAACAACTTTATCAACCTGGGTGCCAACTTTCAAAGAGCTATGTACTTGTACCCCAAGATTCCTCTGCTCGACAACACTATTAAGGGTCCTTCCATTAGCCCTATATTTCATATGCCTGTTATTCCTACCAAAGTGAATCACACTTATCCGTATTGAATTCCATTTGCCACCTCACGGTCCAGCTCTGCAACCCATCTACGTCCCTCTGCAAACTGTAACATCCATTCTCGCTGTCTACAACTTCCCCCACTTTGGTATAGTCAGCAAATTTACTAATCCAAACCTCTACACCCTCATCCAGGTCATTTATAAAAATGACAAACAGCAGCGGCCCTAAAACAGATCCTTGAGGTACACCACTTGTAACTGCACTCCAGGTTGAATATTTCCCATCAACCACCACCCTCTGTCTTCTATCAGCTAGCCAATTCCTAATCCAAACTGCTAAATCACCTTCAATCCCATGCATCTGCACTTTCTGCAGTAGCCTACCATGGGGAACCTTATCAAACACTTTGCTAAAATCCATATACACTACATCAACTGCCTTACCCTTATCTACCTCTTTGGTCACCTCCTCAAAAAACTCAATAAGGTTTGTGAGGCACGACCTACCCTTCACAAAACCGTGCTGACTATCCCTAATCAATTTATTCCTCTCTAGATGCTTATAAATCCTATCCCTTATAATTCTTTCCAAGACCTTGCCCACAACAGAAGTCAGGCTCACCGGTCTATAATTTCCAGGATGGTCCCTACTCCCCTTTTTGAACAAAGGGACAACATTTGCCATCCTCCAGTCTTCCGGCACTATACCTGTAGCTAACGACGACATGAAGATCAAAGCCAAAGGCTCTGCAATCTCCTCTCTAGCCTCCCAGAGAATCCTAGGGTAAATCCCATCTGGCCCAGGGGACTTATCAATTTTCATACCCTCAAGATTCGCTAACACCTCCTCCTTATGAACCTCAATCCTACCCAGTCTACAACCTGGTATCGCAGTATTCTCCCCGACAACACTGTCTTTCTCCTGCGTGAATACTGATGAAAAATACTCATTCAGTGTCTCTCCTATCTCCTCAGGCTCCACGCACAACTTCCCACTGCTATCTCTGACTGGCCCTAATCTTGCCCTAACCAATCTTTTATTATTTATATACCTGTAAAAAGCTTTAGGATTCTCCTTAATCCTATCCGCCAAAGTCTTCTCGTGTCCTCTTTTAGCTCTTCTCAACTCCCTCTTTAGCTCCTTCCTGGCTGATTTATAGCTCTCCATTGCCCTAACTGAGCCTTCACGTCTCATCATTATATAAGCCTCCTTCTTCCTCTTCACCAGAGATTCAACTTCCCTAGTACACCATGGTTCCCTCACTCGACCACTTCCTCCCTGCCTGGCAGGTACATATTCATTAAGGACGTGCAGAAGCTGTTCCTTAAATATGCTCCACATTTCAGATGTCCCCAGCCCCTGCAATTTCCTGCTCCATCCTATGCATCCTAAATCTCTCCTAATAGCCTCATAATTACCTTTCCCCCAGCTATAACTACTGTTATTCGGTACGTGCCCATCCCTTTCCATCACTAAGGTAAACGTAACCGAATTGTGGTCACTATCACCAAAGTGCTCACCCACCTCCAAGTCTAACACCTGGTCTGGTTCATTACCCAGTACCAAATCCAATATAGCCTCACCTGTTGTTGGCCTATCTACATACTGAGTCATGAAACCTTCCTGCACACATTGAACAAAAACTGACCCCTCTAACGTACTTGAACTATAGCTTTTCCAATCGATATTAGAAAAGTTAAAGTCCCCCATTACAACTACCCTGTTACTTTCACACCTATCCAGGATCAACTTTGCAATCCCTTCCTCTACTTCTCTGGAACTTTTTGGAGGCCTATAAAAAACTCCCAACAGTGTGACCTCTCCTTTCTTGTTTCTAATCTCAGCCCACACTACCTCAGCAGACAAGTCCACATCAAACGTCTTTTCTGCCACCGTAATGCTGTCCTTAACTAACAATGCCACTCCTCCCCCTCTTCTACCACCACCTCTGCTCTGACTGAAACATCTGAACCCCCGAACCTGCAACAACCATTCCTGCCCCTGCTCTATCCACGTCTCTGAAATGGCCACAACATCGAAGTCCCAAGCACCAATCCAGGCTGCAAGTTCAAGTTCAAGTTCATGTATACAGTGCATACATCTCAAACGCTTAAGTTTCTTAGGTTTTATTTACCAGCATTGCAAGTAGGCTTACATTAACGCGGCAATTAAGTTACTATGTGAAACCCTGAGTCACCACGCTCTGGCTTCTGTTCAGGGGTGGCACAGTGCTGCCTCACAGCGACCTAGGTTCGATTCCCAGCTTGGGTCGCTGTCTGTGCAGAATCTGCATGTTCTCCCTGTACCTGCGTGGGTTTCCTCCCACAGTGTGAAGGACGTGCTGGTTAGATGCATTGGCTGTGCCAAATTCTCCCTCAGTGAACCCAAACAGGCACCAGAATGTGATGACTAGAGGATTTTCATTGCAGAGTTAATGTAAGCCTACTTGTGACACTAATAAATAAACTTTTTTTTCAACAATAACTTTTACGTACACTGAGGGAGAATTTAGCACGATCAATGCACATAACCAGCATGTCTTTTGGACTGTGGGAGGGGATGCTAGGGGAACGTTTTTCACTCAGAGGGTGGTGAGTGAATGGAATCGGCTGCCGTCGGTGGTGGTCGAGGCGAACTCACTGGGGTCTTTTAAAAGACTTCTGGATGAGTATATGGGATCCAATGGGATTGGGGGTTGTAGATAGGTCTATGGCTGGGTAGGTTTTGATGTGTTCAGCACAACTTGTGGGCCGAAGGGCCTGTTTGTGCTGTAGTGTTCTATGTTCTATGAAACCGGAGCACCCAGAGGAAACCCACGCAGATATGGAGAGAATGTGCAAACTCTGCAGACAGTGATCCAAGCTGGGAATCGACGTGCCTCTGGTGCTGTGAGACAGCAGTGCTAAGTACTGTGCTCCCCCCAGATGTTTCCTAGTTCATTCAAAGTCATTTTTAAAAATTACGATCTGTTCACCCCAACTTCATAAACATGTTTGTCCATTCAGGAGGAGCACGAGAACAGGAAAGAGGCCATTCAGCCCCTTCAGCCTATTCTATTGAAGTTTAAAATTTTTAAGTTTATTTATTATTGTAAGGCTCACATTAACACTGCAAATGAAGTTCCTGTGAAAATCCTCTAGTCGCCACACTCTGGCACTTGTTCGGGTACACAGAGGGAGAATTTAGCATGGTCAATGCGCCTAATCTGCGTGGCTTTCAGACTGTGGGAGGAAACTGGAGAACCTGGAGGAAACTCATGCAGACATGGGGAGAATGTGCAGATTCCACACAGACAGTGACCCAAGTTTGGAATCAGGTTCCTCATGTTGTGGGAGAGCAGAGCTAACCATTGGGCCACCGTGTCACTCTCCCATCGCTGATGGGTGCCTCAACTCCATTCTCTCACCTTTGCTCCATTTCCTTGATAATCTTTACCCAAGAACATTTCAATGAACCCAGAATCCATCTGCAGATTCCAGAAACTTGAGGAATAAAAGGCAAGGGGGAAATTGGCACAGAAAAGGAGTTGAGGCTGGCGTAGATCAGCTAGGATGGTATTGAATGGCAGGGCAGTGAAGGGCCAAGTGGCCACTCCTGCTTCTATTTCTTGTGCCGATATAATTTGCTGCCACTCCTATGGCACTATTTGGAAAGGTGCAGGAGAGCTCTGTATTTGGCATGGCCAATGTCTATGCTTCATTTATTCTGTTGCTCTTTACGAGGACATGCTTTGCATCGAATGCATGCTTCACTTCCTGGTTTCAGAACCGTGACTTACACTGTAAATATCCTTGTGTGACTGTGAAACACACAGACATCCCAGTGTCACGGAAATCCTTTCATTCTAATTTTTCCCTGAAACACTCAATAAATCCCTCTCTGTTTGCAAACCCAAAGGATGGGTGAGTTGCATTGCCATAAGAGAACATCCTGTTCTGTATTTATATCAGGAATGTAAACAGTTACGGAAGGCCGATGGTTCTGTCTGAAGGGATTAGTGACATCAATCTGGATTATTTTGTTCTGTTTGTACTTTCTTGCCTGTGCCTCCAGATTAATTTCCAAGTTGCATTGGATAGAAAATGCTCAGACAAAGTTCAATTCTGTTGATCTTGGCCAATGTTCACATCTCCCTGGCTGGCGCTTCTGACTCTGTCCGTGAAAGAACTCACACCCAGCCTGCCAGTCTCCAGGCTGGTGATGCGCAGGACTGCAGGAGTGCTGCTGTGGCCCCCTAAAGGGGGGGGACCCACTTGGCCCTTCACTGCCCTGCCATCCTAGCTGATCTGCACCCCAGCCCCAAATCCTCTTCTGTGCCAATTTTCCCCCTTGCCTTTTATTCCTCAAGTTTCTGGAATCTGCAGATGGATTCTGGGTTGATTGAAATGTTCTTGGGTAAAGATTATCAAGAAAATGGAGCAAAGGTGAGAGGATGGACTTGAGGTGCCCATCAGCAATGGTCCAGCAGGGGGGAGCAGCACTGCTGTCTCACAAAGTGAGGAACCCAAGTTTGATTCCAGGCTTGAATCACTGGCTGTGTGGAGTTTGCACATTCTCCCCACGTCTGCATGGGTTTTCTCCGGGTGCTTAAGAGATTCACCAAAGGTGGCCATGTCATTGGTTAGCCAGGCCCTAAAGCTCTGGAATTCCCTCCCTCATCTTCTCCATTCCTGTCTCAATTATACACTCGTTAAACCAAGCTTAGTCATACTATCTCCTTTTAAGCCTATGAGGTAGAAGTTGAGAGACTCTTTCTGCTTAACAAAGATAGCACAAAGAGGGCACAACCTCAAGACTGGGGGGGGTGCGGTTCAGATCAGAGTTGAGAAGGAATTTCTTCACGCAAAGGGTGGTGAATCTTTGGAATTCTCTGCCTGATGAGGTGGTGGAGGCTTCCTCACTGAATATGTTCAAATCAAGAGTGGATAGGTTTTTGATTGACAAGGGAATTAAGGGTTACAGGGAGAAAGCGGGAAAGTGGTACTGAACCACTACAGATCAGCCACGATCTTATTGAATGGCGGGGCAGGCTCGAGGGGCTGGATGGCCGACTCCTGCTCCTATTTCTTATGTTCTTACGTTCTTATGAGACACAGGAGCAGAAGTTGGCCATTCTGCCCATCGAGTTTGCTCTACCATTCAATAATATCTATTGTGATAGTCCTCCATCCCACTTTCCTGTCTTATGCTGATAAGCATTGATTCCCTTATTGATCATTAATCCGTGCATCTCAGCCTTGAAAATACTAAATGCTCCAGCACCTACAGCCCTCTGCAGTTAACAATTCCACAGATTCACTACCCTCAGAGAGAAGTAATTCCTTCTCCTCTCTGTCTTAACTGACCCACTTATTGAGATTGTGCGCTCTGGTCCTAGACTCTGCCACCAGAAACAATATCTCAGCATCTACCCTGTCAAGCTCCTCAAGAATCCAATATGACTAGATACAGTTGCTCCTTTTGATTAAGATTTAATTTGATTTATTGGCACACGCATTAACATACAGTGAAAAGTGTTGTTTCTTACATGCTATACGGACAAAGCATACCATTCATAAAGAAACGAGACAGTGCAGAATATTAGAAGCATTGCACAAGAATAAAAGATAGAATTAGAATTAAAAGGTATAATGGGTACCGTTTGCAAGGAGTTGCCTCGCTCTGGCGCCATCTTCAAAAATACAGAGACAGAGACAGACACTGATAAACAGAGTGATAGAGACAGAGAGAGACAGAGTGATAGAGACAGAGAGAGACACTGTTACACAGTGATAGAGACAGAGAGAGACAGAGTGATAGAGACAGAGAGAGACACTGTTACACAGAGTGATAGAGACAGAGAGAGACAGAGTGATAGAGACAGAGAGAGACACTGTTACACAGAGTGATAGAGACAGAGAGAGACAGAGTGATAGAGACAGAGAGAGACACTGATACACAGAGTGATAGAGACAGAGAAAGACACTGATACAGAGTGATAGAAACAGAGAGAGACACTGATAAACAGAGTGATAGAGACAGAGACAGACACTGATACACAGAGTGATAGAGACAGAGAGAGACACTGATACAGAGTGATAGAGACAGAGAAACACTGATACAGAGTGATAGAGACAGAGAGAAACACTGATACAGAGCGATAGAGACAGAGACAGATACTGATACACAGAACAATAGAGACAGAGAGAGACACTGATACAGAGTGATAGAGACAGAGAGAGACACTGATACACAGAGTGATAGAGACAGAGACAGACACTGATACAGAGTGATAGAGACAGAGAGAGACACTGATACACAGAGTGATAGAGACAGAGAGAGACACGGATACAGAGTGATAGAGACAGAGAGAGACACTGATACACAGAGTGATAGAGACAGACACAGACACTGATACACAGAGTGATAGAGACAGAGAGAGACACTGATACAGAGTGATAGAGACAGAGAAACACAGATACAGAGTGATAGAGACAGAGAGAAACACTGATACAGAGCGATAGAGACAGAGACAGATACTGATACACAGAACAATAGAGACAGAGAGAGACACTGATACAGAGTGATAGAGACAGAGAGAAACAGATACAGAAAAATACAGAGACAGACAGAGACACACTCAAACACAGAGAGATAGAGACAGAAAGACAGAGAGAGACTCATTCTTTTGAACTCCAATGAATACTGATCCAACCTACGTAACCTCTAAGAAAATTCTTCCATACCAATTTATGATGTGGTGTCAAATTGTGGTTAATTGCACCTCGGGATATTTTAAATTAAGGTGTTCATATAACTAAGTTGTGTTGGTGTCTCACTTCCCAGTGATTGCTGTCAGTGCCAATGTGGTAATGTAAGTGCAGCAGGTACAATGCAGCTGTGGTTGGAATCCTATGAGAACCTTATTAAACACAATTATTACTCAATTACTCCTAATTATTACTCAACCACACCAACTGCAAAGACATTTTTGCGAGGCAATTAGTAAGTAAGTACTTAGATGTAAATGTTGACATTGCTCACGCGCAATGTCGCCCAAAGGAAAAGCAACTATTCCTGTGACTCTGATATACAGTGCAAGCTCACACTGGGTAATCTAACCAATGCTCTCAGTTCATTCAGAAGCGGTGGTTTGATTGACAACTGAGAATTTATTTCCCAGTAATAGGCTATCTCGGCTCACCAACATATGAGTGTTATACACTCCACAAGCTTCCCTCCACTCTAATTGCAGATAGGGGTTTCAAGTCATGAGATACTGGCACTGGTACTATCTGGGGTTAATCCTGACCAGAAACTGAACTGGACTAGCCATGGAAATACCATGGCTACCAGAGCAAGTCAGGGGCTCGGAATCCTATGGCAAATAACTCACCTTCCCAAAGCCTGTTCCCTCCCCCGTCTACAAGGCATAAGGCAGGAGTGTGATGGGATACTCTCCACTTGCCTGGATGGGTGCAGCTGCAGTAACACTCAAGAAGCTTGACACCATCAGGAACAAAGCAGCCACTTGATTGGCATCACATTACACTCAATCCCTCCACCACCGATAAAATGTAACAGCCGTGTGTACCATCCACAAGATGCACTGCAGCCACTCACTGAGGTTCCTTCGGCAGCACCTTCCAAGGGATTTTCATAGTAACTTCATTGCAGTGTAAGCCTGCTTGTGACTAATAATTTTTTTTTAAAGTAGGAAATGGACAGTAGATATGTGGGAACACCCCCCTATCACAAGTTTCCCCCCCTCCCTCATCCCAAACCCATTCACCGTCCTGACTTGGGCCAGGATTTTGCAACTCCTATCACTGGACATGGTGGATCACCACTGGGTGGGGCAGGGTGATAAAATCCTGGCCTTGGAAATATATCACCGTTCCTTCACTGGGTCCAAATCCCTCTTTAACAGCACTGTGGGTGCACTGACACCATAACATCACCTTCTCAAAGGGTAATTAGGGATGGGTAATCAATGCTGGCCACTGACATCCATGTCCCATGAATGAATGGGGTAAATCTGGGAAAGGAGAGATGTGTTTTGCCGGGATAACTTTCCCTCGAGCAGGAGGAGTGCTTAGATGAACTGATCAACTTGGACAAGGCTTTGAACTAAAATGTTGGGCGGTGAGGGGGAATAAGGGAAGGAAAAAAGTCAAGGTCATAGAACAGCGAACAATTTGGATAAAGAAAGGGAGGGAGTGATCGGAAGAGACAGAGTTTATGGTAATAGTGCATCAGTGAATAAGGTCAAATCAGGGTTAATAAAAAGTTAAAATTAAAGGCGTTTTAGCTGGATGCACAGAGCATTCGTCATAAGCTTGAGGAATAATGGCACAATTTAGATAAATGGATTTGATATTATGGCAATTATAGAGACATGGTTGCATAGTGAACAATATTGGGAATTTTTTTTTTGTGTGCATTTGACATTTCAAAAAAACAGACAAAATGGAAAGGTGAGGAGGAGCAGCCCAGATAAAGGAGAACCAGGGCAGGAATGAACATAGAACATTACAGCACAGAACAGGCCCTTCGGCCTTCGATGTTGCGCCGACCAATATAAAAAGCAATGCCCTTCCAAACTAAACCATTCCCTTCTCTTCCATATACTTATCAATTAAAAATAGTTGATGAGGAGGAGGGATCGTAGCTGGAAAGGGCAGGAAATAGAATCAGAATGGGTGAAGATGAAAAAATAAATATCTCTTAATCCTCAAACCAATGTACAATGTATTGAAGAATAAAAAACACAAGTAAAACGATCCATAGGTAACCGAGCAGGTTATGAATAGCATTAGGTTAAAAGAATCTTATAATACTGCCAAAAGGAGGAGCATTTTGCAGATTATTAGAAACCAGCAAAGAATGAATAAAAAAACTTAAAAAATTCTTTATGGGACATGGGTGTTGCTGGCTGGACAGGATTTATTGCCCATCCCTAGTTGCCCGAGGGCAGTCAAGAGTGAACCGCATTGCAGTGGTTCTTTTAAAGCTTATTTATTAGTGTTACAAGTTGGCTTACATTAACACTGCAATGAAGTTACTGTGAAAATCCCCTAGTTGTCACATTCGGGCACCTGTTTGGGTACACTGAGGGAGAATTTAGCATGGTCAATGCACCTAACTAGCACGTCTTTCGGACTGTGGGGGGAAACCCTCGCAGACATGTGGAGAACATGCAGGCTGCACACAGGCAATGACCTGAGCCAGGAATTGAACCCAGATCCCTGATGCTGTGAGAAAGCAGCGGTAGCCGCTGTGCCACCAAGCCGTCCTGGAGTTATATGTAGGCCAGACTGGGTAAAGAAGGCAGATTTCCTTCTCTAAAGAACAACAGATAGGTTTTTCCGATAAGTAACAATGATATATTTCATGGTCAACTGTAGATCCTTCCAGATATTTTTTATTTATTCTTGAATTTGAATTCCATCACCTGTTCTGGTGGGAATTGAACCCAGGTTCCCAAAACATTAGCGGAGTTTCTGGATTAATGGTCTAGCAATAATACCACTAAGCTTTCTCCTCAGTTAAAAAAATAGAGACAGGTAATTATAGAGAGGGGATTATATTCACTGGAGTTTTGAAGAGTGAGGGGGATCTCCCAGAAATTTATAAAATTCTAACAGGATTAGAAAGAGTGGATTCAGAAATAATGTTCCCAATGGTGGGGGAAGTGCAGATATAGGGGTCATAATTTGAGGATAAGGGGTGCGGAAAGGTGTGAGGTAATTCACTTTGGCAGGAATAACAAATGTGTAGAGTATAGGGCTAATGGTAGGACTCTTAATAGTGTTGAAGAACAGAGGGATCTAGGTGTATATGTGCATAGATCCCTGAAAGTTGGCAATCAAGTCGATAAGGTTGTTAAGAAGGCATACGGAGTCTTAGCTTTTATTGGTAGACGGATTGAATTTCGGAGCCGCAACGTCATGTTGCAACTGTACAAAACTCTAGTGCGGCCGCACTTGGAGTATTGTGTACAGTTCTGGTCCCTGCATTATAAGAAAGATGGGGAGGCATTGGAGAGGGTACAGAGGAGGTTTACCAGGATGTTGCCTGGTATGGAGGGCAGGTCTTATGAAGAGAGGCTGAGGGTATTTGAGGTTGTTTTCGTTAGAAAGGAGGTGGCTAAGAGGGGACCTAATCGAAACATATAAGATGATTAGAGGTTTAGATAGGGTGGGCAGTGATAGCCTTTTTCCTAGGATGGAAAAAGCTAGCACGAGGGGACACAGCTTTAAATTAAGGGGTGATAGTTATAGGACGGATATCAGAGGTAGGTTCTTTACCCAGAGGGTGGTAAGGGTATGGAATGCCTTGCCTGCTGCAGTTGTAGATGCGCCAAGTTTGGTGGCGTTTAAGAGGTTAGTAGATAAGTTTATGGACGAAAAGGGAATGGTTTAGGTTAGAGGGTCATTGCTGTTTCCTAATTGATCGGTGCAACATCGAAGGCCGAAGGGCCTGTTCTGCGCTGTAATGTTCTACGTTCTAAATCTTTTTAGAACTGAGCTGAGGAGAAATTTCTCCACCCAGAGGGTGGTATATGTGTGGAATTCACTTCCACAGAAAGTAGTTGAGGCCAAAACATTATCTGATTTCAAGATGAAATTAGATATAGCTCTTGGGGCTAAAGGAATCAAGAGGGGGAAGGTGTGATCAGGATATTGAATTTGATAATCAGCCATGATCAAAATGACGGCAGCTTTCATTTAAATGAAAAATACAGACATCTGTTGCTGGGGATTAACAGGGTACCTTAGCAAAAAACCAATAGTCATCTGTCTTCGCAATTTCAACAGACTTCACTCCCCTCTCTTGCTGCTTAGTCTGCCAAGCTCTGTCGTTCGACAATCCGAAGCAGAGCTGTGTACTCTACAGCTTATTCATCTCCAAGAATGTTTGCTTCTTTCCACAAAAGCACCGAAAATAAAATCAGACATAAAAATGCAGATAGGTAGAATCGTTGAAACCCTACAGTGCAGAAAGAGGCCCTTCGGCCCATCGAGTCTGCACCGAACACAATCCCACTCAGGCCTTACCTCCATATCCCTACATATTATACCCACTAATCCCTCTAACCTACACATCCCTGGACACTAAAGGGCAATTTCTTAGCATGGCCAATCAACGTAACCCGCACGTCCTTGGACTGTGGGAGAAAACCGGAGCACCCGGAGGAAACCCACGCAGACACGAGGAGAATGTGCAAACTCCACACGGACAGTGACTCAAGCCGGAAATTGAACCCAGGACTCTGGAGCTGTGAAGCAGCAGTGCTGACCACAGTGCTGCCGCGCGGTTAGGAACATAACAAAGGCAGATTAGGTATTGTGCAGCAGATCACCCAAAAAGGATATCGTAAAACTGCTTCCCTACCCTCACCAACTCAATAAAGAGAAAGTAGTTCTGTCCGCAGAGACAGTGTCTCTTCAACTTTTGAAAACAGGAGTTTGAAACACGGCAGGAGACACTGACTCTTCAACCAGGTAAACCTTGTTCTGAAGGAGCTAAAAGAACTCTAAGCTATATCTCCTTTGAGCCACCATCGTGTCTCCATGGTGACCAGCTTACAGAGGTCAGGCTACTTTTAAAACAGGAAAGAAAGGTTCACGAAAGGGAAAAGGGATTAATGGGCATTTATTCTGAATTTTCCCCTTCCCCCCAACAACCCCTTCAACTAAAGAGTTTACTACAACACCACTGGAGATTGGGTGCTGCAGTTCAACAATCTTGCTTCCAACAGGCACCATTTAATTGTTTGAACCTAGTTTTTTTTTTAATCCTCTGTTCCGTCTCCTCTTCTGATGAAGGTCTCAATCCTTTCCGCCACCCTCAGGAGTTGCTTTCCTTCTACACAGCCATTTTCTTCATGGTGAGATCTCTCGCAGTTCCACTGCGGGTTAGCTGAGGCTCCACTTTGGTTTCAAGATGAGGAGAGGTCTTGCCTCCAGCCTTAGCCTGCATCTGTGATCTGACTGACAATCCAGCCACACAACAAAAGACTTCACTGCAGAATTGGTAAGTGGCACAGTGGTTAGCACTGCTGCCTCACAGCGCCAGGGATCTGGGGTCAATTCCGGCTTCAGGTCACTGTCTGTGCAAAGTCTGCACATTCTCCCCGTGTCTGCGTGGGTTTCTTCTGGGTGCTCTGGTTTCCTCCCACAGTCCAAAGGTGTGTGCGTAGGTGGATTGGCCATGGGAAACGTGTGTAATTCTGGGAATAATTGGGGGAGGGCCGGGGTAAGATGCTCTTTTGGAGAGTAGGTGACGATCGAATGGCCTCTTTCTTCACTGTACGGATTCTGTGTTGCACTCCCAATGGGCCCCACTCAATTTCGGAAGTTGTTAGTTCTACCAATTCACTAGTGGGTAAAGGTCAGAGCCAAAGGCCGGAGAGTAATCAAACCATTGACAGAAGGATGCATGTTCTATATCCGACTGCCCACTGATTGTGGCCAAGTGCTCCTAACCCTACCCCTCAGAATAGTATGCATAACAGCGATAGCCTCCTCCCCTGATCACTAATATTGAGTGTGACAACCACCCCCTCCCCCCCGCCCCATCATAGTAATGGGGAGACACCCCTCTCCCCATTGTAATCAGGAGGGACAATACTCTCCCCACGGCAAACTGCTTGACAACTGGGATAGACCACATCCTTTCCCATAGCGACCAGCTTGACACTCCCTCCTCCACAGTAACAGGGACAGACTAGCCCTTGCCCTATAATAATTTGGACAGACCACAGCCTGCCCCCTGCCCCCCCCCCCCCCACTCCCCCGCAACAGGACAGGGGATAGGTTAACATCCTCCCCCTCCATAGCAACAAGCCTGACACTCTTCCCCCATAGCAACCATGTCCAATACCCTTCCTCCCACTGGTCCCACAGCATTTCATACACAGCAAGTGAGGGAAGGGAGGCGATGGGAGCCGTGAGTGTTGGAGGAGCTCATGAGTAAAAAAAAGTCTTTCACAACTCGGGACCTCACTTAGAAACACGGAAGACAGGAGCAGGAGGAGGCTATTTGGCCCTTCGAGCCTGCTCCGCCATTCATCGCAATCATGGCTGATCGTCCAACTCAGTAGCCTAATCCTGCTTTCTCCCCATAACCTTTGATCCCATTTCACCCCAAATGCTACATCCAGCCGCCTTTTGAATACATTCAGTGTTTTGGCATCAACTACTTCCTGTGGTAATGAATTCCACAGGCTCACCACTCTTTGGGTGAAGAAATGTCTCCTCACCCCTATCCTAAATGGTCTACCCCGAATCCTCGGACTGGTTCTGGAACCACCCCCCCCCCCCCCCCCCCCCACCCCCCTCAACCGTCGGGAACATCCTCCCTGCATCTACCCTGCCTAGTCCTGTTAGAATTTGATAAGTCTCCATGAGATCCCCCTTCAATCGGCTGAACTCCACCGAAAACAATCCTAACCTACTCAATCTCTCTCCGTATAGGATAGATAACCCAGGGGACATCACTTCAGTGTTTGCGATCCTCATTTTGAGGGTAAAGAGCTTAGCACATTTGGAACTGAGTTAAAGCCAAACTTTGCATGAGAACAGACAGGATAAATTGAAAGGAAAGGAAGTCTACTACCAGAGTTATCCATGGCTGCCCCAAGCCACACAATGCATCCTTTTATTCTGTATATTTTTTTTAAAAAAGCATACAACTCTGAAGTGATTTGTGAAGAATGAATAATTTAAGCCTTATTAACATGCAGGATATTGGATTTGATGAATGCTGTGTTGTTTTCCAATTCAATCGTCCAGTGTCAATATCCAAATCCTCGCAAGTCCGTCATACCAAGAGCCAAGTAACCTCTCGTGAAAGTTATTCCGCATCCTCCAAGTTTCTCTCCCACCGACTGGCGGTGATGTGCCCCAGAATAGCAGACTGTGGTCTTGGCCTGGTTGGTAAAGTCGACACTCGCTGATAAGGCTGGTGTGCCCACTTCACGAGGGTTGGAGCTGTTAACTGAAGTCCCTAACTCCACTTAACCCCGAACCCAAATGCCAGAAATCTTCAAGTGTAAAAGGCTAAGAGGAAACTGGGAGCAAGGATTAATTGCCAGCAAGTTGAATGAGCAATTGCTCAGAAATCTATTGATGCATTTGTCAAATAGATTATTCTAGACTCTGAAAGTGTGAAGGGGTTATGGGGAGAGCGCAGGAGCATTGGGGTTGAGATAGAGGATTAGCCATGATCAATTCTGACTCTGGGGATGAAGACCTTGATGTATGAGGAGAGCGAAGGAGGGGAGGTGAAAATTAGAATACTGAAAGGCCGGGATAAAGTGATCATGGAGAAGGTGTTTTCATTAGTCGGAGAGGTGAGGTTCTGATGGCACGGCCTCAGAATAAAGGGACAACCCTTTAGAACAGAGAGGAGGAGGAATTCCTTCAGCCAGAGGGTGATGAATCTGTGGGATTCATTGCCACAGAAGGTTGTGGAGGCCAGGTTGTTGAGTGTACAGAGATCAATTCTTGATTGTTAAGGGAATCAAAGGTCGCATGGAAAAGGTGGGAGAATGGGGCTGAGAAACTTATCAACCATGATTGAATGACGGAACAGGCTTGTAGAGCCAAATGGCCTACTCCTGCTTCAACGTTCTGTGCCTGTTCATGTTTTGTCATTCATCATGTAGAGCAATGTCAGTCAGCAGCAACAATGATTAGTTTTGTAGAGCGTCGATCCCACTGCCTCTTACAGACAGGGCAAAAGATCAGGATTTGGAGACTGAAGGATTGAGTGCTGAAACTGAGTAGACCGACTTCAAAACTGAGAGTATATCACCTCGAGATGGGGATGCCCCAAAGTCTTTGTCAATAGGGTCTTTTAGAAATTAAGTCTTTTTAAATCTCACTTCCTCATGATGTTTGCACTAATGCACGAGGCAGACTAAAATGTGAAGAACTTCCTGCATCACTATGCAACCAAGTCTCAACTTCCAATAACTGAATTAGAGTGATACACTATCCAGCTCCAACAGCAAGATACCACCTACTACAGGACTCATTCAGGGATCTGTTCAGGTTCCCTGGCGACACGAAAAACAAGGAAAAAGTTATCCGCGGTTCCCCCAGAGTTCTTGCTGCTTAGTTAACATAACTGGGAAAGCAGGGTCGGCAGAAATCCCACTGATGCTGACAGTGGAGGGAGCGATGTTTCGAGAAAAGTGCAGGCCATATTCTGCAGAAAGCCAGCTTGTAACATGACATCCTCACAGAATCCCGACAGGGCAGAAGGAGGCTATTCGCCACATCCAGCCCACCCCAACAATAATCCCAACCAACCTGTATCTCCCCAATCGCACATATTTACCCAGCTAACTACCCCCCCCAACACAAAGGGCAATTTAGCATGGCCGATACACCTAACTTGAACATTTATGGAGTGTGGGAGGAAACCCACACAGTCATGGGAAGAATGTGCAAATACCACACAGACAGACAATCGACTGATGCCGGAATTGAACCCAGATCCCAGCAGTGATAACCACTGTGCTTTCCTCTGCACCAGGTATGGGTGAAGGAGTGTGCACAGAGCATTATAGAACCACAGAAATCATTGAAAATTACAGCTCAGAAACAGGCCTTTTGGCCCTTCTTGTCTGTGCCGAACCATTTTTTGCCTAGTCCCTCTGACCTGCACTTGGATCATATTCCTCCACAGCCCTCTCATCTAAGTACCCATTTCTTAAATGTTAAAAGTGACCCCACATTTACCGCTTTAACCAACAGCTCATTCCACACACCCATCACTTTCTCTGTGAAGAATCCCCCCCCCCCACCAATATTCCCTTTAAACTTTTCTTCTTTCACCCTCTAACCCATGCCCTCTGGTTTTTTTCTCCCCTAGCCTCAGTGGAAAAAGCCTGCTTGCATTCACTCTATCTATACCCATCAAAATCTTATACACCTCTATCAAATCTCCTCTCATTCTTCTACGCTCCAGGGAATAAAGCCCTAACCTATTCTCTAACTCTCTCTGTAACTCATCAATACCACTCAGTAACCTACCCCACCTGCCCCTGCAATTATAGAACAACCTTACACATCAAGAGGCCACCACACCTATATCATAGAATCATAGAAACCCTACAGTGCAGAAAGAGGTCCTTCGGCCCATCGAGTCTGCACCGACCAACATCCCAACCAGGCCCTATCCCCATATCCCTACATAATTACCCGCTAATCCCTTTAATTTAAGCATCTCAGGACACTAAGGGGCAACTTTAGCACAGCCAATTAACCTAACCCGCACATCTTTGGACCACCTGAAGGAAACCCAAGCAAACATGCGGAGAATGTGCAAAGTCCACACAGACAGTGACCAGAGCTGGGAATCGAACGCAGGTCCCTGGAGCTGTGAAGCAGCAGTGCTAACCACTGTGCTGCCCATTTGTCAATGCATCTTCAGGCAAACCCTTTCAAGCATATATATATATATTGCATTCTCTTTTGAAAGTTATTATTAAATGTGTTTCCACTACTCTTTCAGGCAGCGCATTTCAGATCATAATTCACTGCATTAAAAAAAAACTGTCTCCTCACCTCCTCCTCGCTGCTCATTTGCCACTTATCTGACATCCCTGACCTTCCCATCAACAAACCTCCCGCTGTGAAAACAGATTCTCCCCATCTCCTCCATCAAACACTCTCAGAAAATTTGCACACTTGCATTAAATCTCCCTTCCTGCTTCGAACAATCTTAACCAGCCTCATCTCTCCTACGCAATGTGTCCCTCATCCCTGGCACCAATTTAAAGAAATCTCCCCAAGCTTTCCTCCCAGCTGCAGAGAAAAGATTTATCACATTGCTAACTTCATCTGGCAAAATGCTTTCTTTTTCACTCTCCACACACTACTGGAGAATCAGCGTTGTGGCAAAGCCTTCCAGTGACTCAGGTAAGGTTGGCAAGTCACCTCAACATACTGGGTCAACAGGATAAACTATCCCTCGCACTAAGAGACAAAATATCCCTCGCACTGAGAGACAAAGTATCCCTCACACTGAGAGGCAAAGTATCCCTCGCACGGAGAGACAAATATCCCTTGCACTGAGAGACAAAGTATCCTTCACGTTGTGAGCCTTTATAAATCGGAGTATCGAGTATAAAAGTTGGACCTTTACAAACTGGAGTATTGAGTGTAAAAGTTGGAGTGTTATGGTAAAGTTGTATAAGGCATTGGTGAGGCTGAATTTAGAGTATTGTGTACAGTTTTGGTCACCTAGTTACAGGAGGGATGTAAATAAGGTTGAAAGAGTGCAGAGAAGGTTCACAAGGATGTTGCTGGGACTTGAGAAGCTGAGTTACAGAGAAAGATTGAATAGGTTAGGACTTTATTCCCTGGAGTGTAGAAGAATGAGGGGAGATTTGATAGAGGTGTATAAGATTTTGATGGGTGTAATAGAGTGAATGCAAGCAGGCTTTTTCCGCTGAGGCTAGGGGAGAAAAAAAAAACCAGAGGGCATGGGTTAGAGGGTGAAGGGGGAAAAGTTTAAAGGGAATATTGGGGGGGCGGGGAGGTGTTTTTTTATGCAGACAGTGGTGGAAAGAAAGAGGGAAATGCTTTTAACATTTAAGAAAAACATGGATGAGTTCATGGATGAG
The DNA here is from genome assembly GCA_024679065.1 of Sphyrna mokarran. Lineage (NCBI taxonomy): Eukaryota > Metazoa > Chordata > Chondrichthyes > Carcharhiniformes > Carcharhinidae > Sphyrna > Sphyrna mokarran. The sequence continues at coordinate 34,490,163 of JAGIQG010000028.1, forward strand.
AGGGGTGTGGAGGGATATGGTCCAAGTGCAGGTCAGTGGGACGAGGCAAAAAAAATGGTTTGGCACAGACAAGAAGGGCCAAAAGGCCTGTTTCTGAGCTGTAATTTTTTATGGGTTTCTAAATCAGAACCATGTCTCCAGAGTAATAGGTCTGGTACAGACCTCAGCAAGGTCAATTCATGCTCTACAAGGTCTCAGACTATTATTTGCTGGTGTTTATTTAGCTCTCATTACCCGATAACCTCATACAGAGAGATGCCAATCAGTTTTGCATTCCTATTCTGTGAGAACAGATACGTGCCCCATTTGTCATTCATTGCTAAGTTAAGCAGTTGACAAACATAATCCTTTCTAGTTTTACAACCTATTTTCTGTGAACATTGTATTATAATAGGCAGAGTCTTTGTCCATGTCATACATGAAAATATATTTCTCAACATCAAATATCCTGTAAAAATCAGATACTGAAAGACTTGGGCAAAAACAAGTCAACAAAACTTAGTCGAAAGCGAGGTGAGATCTGGGTGCTACTGAAAATACTGAGACTCACCTGGTTACTGGAAGGCCCATGTAACACAGCTAAGACCTATAAAATATATAACTTATCTTAGTACTGACCCTCTGACAGTTCGGCACTCCCTCTGTACTGACCCTCTGACAGTGTGACACTCCCCCTGTACTGACCCTCTGACAGTGTGACACTCCCTCTGTACTGACCCTCTGACAGTGTGACACTCCCCCTGTACTGACCCTCTGACAGTGTGACACTCTCTCTGTACTGACCCTCTGACAATGCGACGTTCCCTCAGCACAGTGTGGTCTGACAGTGTGGCACTCCTTCAGTACTGACCCGCTGACAGTGCGGCACTCCCTCAGTATTGATCCTCTGACAGGACGGCACTCCCTCAGTACAGCCCTGCAATGTCAGCCTAGATTTTGTTCTCCAGTCGCTACAGCGAGACTTGAACGTACAGCCACAGACGACAGCTAAGGTTGACATCTGCTTAAGACAGGTTGACATTTTGAGATTTGCAAGTGCCTCGGGGTTAAACCTGTACACAAAGCTTTTGATTAGTTGACCTTGCCAGTCTCTGTAAGTGTGCTGGAGTCTTGACGATATTGCCAGGGTTTAGAATTAGGATGAAAGCGTGAACAGGGCCCAATCCCTATCCGAGCACCTTACCCACTCTGTGTGCGATAGCTGGCACTTGGAGCAACTCCACAATAGAAAATCACACACTTCAGCGCTCTTCCTTGGAGTCACATTGTCTCAGTATCCTGGTTACATCCATAACCTGGTTATTTTGGCAACAATTCAAATTCTATGCACAGCATTGAAGAACCAACAAAAGGAATTTGGAGCACAGTTGATTGTTCTATTGAGAACCAGATTGCGCAATTCCCGACATTGTACCTCAACTTCACCTGCACTGCGGTTACCCTGGAGTTCCTCGATCGGATAGTTTCAGATTTCTGCCTGGAACAGGACTAACGTTGAGCTCCGCCATCCTGTGTCACAGATGTACTGCCCTGTGAGTGGGCTAAAGGTGACGTCGCTTCATTATCGCCGAGTTACTCGTGGGTCCGCGGCACTCTGCCAATTGATCTGACCTTCATTTGTGGAGGAAATTGTAGAAGCTCACATGCTGCTGAAGAAATTATTGTCATGGCAACGTGGAGCCACAGAGGAAGTGCCCAAGCTCTAGGGCTGGGAGTTGGCGAGTTACCACGTCTGATTACTTCAATCTGCGATGATTGACATTTACCTTTCGATAAGCCTTTCACATCCAAGTTAATAACCGTTCTCCAAGCGAACTTTTAAAACACAACTTAACACCACGCGGGGAACTGAAAATGGGCTAATGATTGGTCGGAAATTAAACTATAAACTGTGGTAACTCCCTACCCCCTTTCCACCTTTTTGTTAAACCCCAAATTTACCTTCCTCTATTGAGCAGGCAGTTTGTTCCACGTGTTTATCCCTCATTTGGGGAAGAGTGTAACATTTAAATTTTATTTCATTTTTTTGCCTGAATTACATTGTTACGCAGGTACAATGTGGATACCCCAGAATCCAATATGGCAGTGGACTGTAGTGCACCCATATGTTCCCCACTCGAGATGTGCTGCTGTTTTATTGGTAATGGGTTTAGCATAGATGTCAAAGGCCCACACTGAGCATGGTGGTGAGGAGCACTAATAGCACATACAGAAGTCCTAACATCTGCTTACGGTCTCCTCAGTGATACGAGGCTTCCCTGAGCACAGCAGTGCCACTTGTGCTGTGCTCAGGATGACTAGCTCCACATGCAGTTTAACCAGCGGGTCCTCAAAGGGGTTCCTGGAGGTTGTCAGGATGACTGGGGTGGGCTGAGTGAAGCAGGTGTATTCCTGCCATCTCCACGGAGGGCCCAAAGACTGTCCCCAGCCCTCGTCTGGCCACCACCCGATTGCCCCTTTCCCCCAACGCCACTCCCTTCCCGATCGACTCCCTGCTTCGGAGGATCTTCCCGATCGATTCCCTGCTTCGGAGGATCTTCCCAAGAGGTACTGATCCTCTGAACCTGCCCCTGTACCTGGCCTTACTGCCGCCTCATCAGCTTTTTGAGCTGCGGTCAAGGGTCTAGTTTTGGATGGCTCTTGAAACTTTGACATCGGGGAGGTGTAATGGTATTGTTGCTGCACTAGTAATCCAAAGACCCAGGGCAATGGCTCTGGGGAGCCAGGTTCAAATCCCACTGCGGCAGATGCTGCAATCTGAGTTCAGTAAAAATTTTGAATTAAAAGTCTAATAATGTCAATTGTTGGGAAAACCCATCTGGTTCACTAATGTCCTTTAGGGAAGGAAATCTGCTGTCTGTACCTGATCTGGCCTACATGTGACTCCAGAGCCACAGAAAAGTGGTTAACTCTCAAATGACCTCAGGGATGGGCAACAAATGCTGACCCTGCCAGCGACAGCCGCATCCCATGTATAGATGAGAAAAAGAATTATTTATTCATTTATTATTATCACAAACGGGCTCACATTAACACTGCAATGGAGTTACTGTGAAAATCCCCTAATCGCCACACCCTGGTGCCTGTTCGGGTACACTGAGGGAGAATTTAGCACGGCCAATGTACGTCTTTCAGACTGTTGGAGGAAAGTGGAGCATCTGGTTGGAACAGCACACCTTCTGGGAAGGTCACAAGTCAATCGGTGGGCTGTTTTCTCAAATCAAGACCTTGGCTACTGAGGACTGGGAGCTCTTTGCTCAGCAGCGTCACCGGGGAGGAGAGGCGCTGGAATACCAGGGTCTCAGAAAGATTCAAGTGACAAGTAAGCAACGTGTGGAGAGGTTTCAAGGGGTAGGGGTTAACGGCAAGGGGTCCAATTTTCCCCCCTTCCCGATTCCCGATCCCTTGATCAAGCACTAAGTGCCTTTAATTGAGGGAGTCACCAACTATCCTCACTCCCCACTTCCCCCACCACCTCCTGCGCCCCCACTAAAACTCCAGGTGAGGGTAAGCTGACCACGCACGGTTTACCTGTTGTCCACCTGCTGTCCAATAAATTCAAAATAAAGAACATTTGATAAAATGCTTGCCCTGCCGCTGTGACTTTCTCCCAGATTGCTCAGAGCAGTGACTGGGAAATCCCTGCAGATCCGGCTGGTAAGCCTATCACACAGCAGCCACTCCTGTGTAGCGGGATCTTTCCCGTCCAGTCTGACCTCAGTGTTACAAATAAATACAGGGTCACTAACGCCAGCTATTCAATCTGCTTAGAAACAGAGGCTCTGTCATTAATATCAGTAAATGATTGATAAGGACCTGCCTGCGGCTACTTAGCTAGCTAACCACACAGGAATAGAACAAAACATTTCCATACAACACTTATCAACGTGACAAGCTTGGTTTTAGATCAACTAATCGTACACTGGCCAGTGGCTCATCGACACAGAAGGTTCCAATTTTCATTGTGTTCAAATCCTTCCATCATCACTCTCGTTCCCTTCACCACCACTCCTGCTCCCCGACTGCACTCCCACCAGCACCGCCACATACCCCACTCCCACCCTCACCCCCCCACCCCAACCACCATCACCACCCTGGCCCCTTCCGCTTCTTGTCCTGGCCCTTCCCCTCCCCATGCCAACTCACTCCAGTCCTACACTCCAACTCCCTCCAGTCCTATACTCCAACTCCCTCCAGTCATACACTCCAAACCCCTGTTCTCCACTCCGTACACTCCAACCCCCTCCACTCCTACACTCCAACCCCTCCAGTCTACGTCCAACTCCTCCAGTCCTACAACTCCAGCCCCTCATGTCCTATAACTCCAACCCTCCCTCTCCTACGCTCAAACTCCATTCAGCTACACTCCACTCCATCCTCTGCAACACTCCACCCCCTCCTCTCCTTGCCTAAAACCCGCCTCCAGTACTACACTCCAATTCAGGTCTTTCCTCCAGTCCTACACTCCAACCCAATTCAGTTCTTACCTCCAACTCCCTCCATTCCTATACTCCAACTCCCTCCAGTCCTACACTCCAACTCCCTCCAGTCCTACACTCCAACCCTCTCCTCTCCTACGCTCGAACTCCATTCATTCTTACACTCCAACTCCCTCCTCTCCTAAACTCCAACCCCCTCCAGTCCTACATGCCAACCCCCTCCAGTCCTACGCTCCAACTCCCTCCAGTCCTATACTCCAGCCATCTCCATCCTACGCTCCAACTGCATTCAGTACTATTACTCCAAATCCCTCCTGTCCACACTCCAACTGGCCTCCAGCCTATACTCCAAACTACCTCCAGCCTAGACTCCAACTCCTCCCCCGTCTACACTTCCAACCCCTCCAGTCTACACTCCAACCCCCTCCAGTCCTATACTCCAACTCCCTCCAGTCATACACTCCAACTCCCTCCAGTCCTACACGCCAAACCCCCCATCAAGGTCCTACACTCCAACTCCCTCCAGTCCTTACACTTCCAACTCCCTCCCAGGACTATACCTCCAAATTTCCCCCTCAGTCCTAAACTCCAACCCACTCCCGTCCTACATCCAACCTCTCCAGTCCTACACTCCACAATACCTCCAAGTCCTGCACCCAACTCCCTCCAGTCCTATACTCCAACTCCTCCAGTCCTATACTCCAAACTCCCTCAGTCCTACACTCCAACTCCCTCCAGTCCTATACTCCAACTCCTCAGTTCCTATACTCCAACCTCCCTCCCAGTCCTACACTACCAACACCCCAGTCCTATACTCCACATCCCTCCAGTCCACACTCCAACTCTCTCCAGTCCTAAAATCCAACCCCCTCCCGTGCTAGTACCACTCAACCCCCCTTCAGTCTACACTCCAAAATCATCCCGTCCTATACTTCCAAACCCCTCCAGTCCTACACTCCAACTCCCTCCAGTCCTATACTCCAACTCCCTCCAGTCCTACACTCCAACCCACTCCCGTCCTACACTCCAACCCTCTCCAGTCCTACACTCCAACCCTCTCCAGTCCTACACTCCAACTCCCTCCAGTCCTACACTCCACCCTCTCCGTCCTACACTCCAAACCAGCTCCAGTCCTACACTCCAAACTCCCTCCCAGGCCTACACTCCAACCCTCTCCGTTCCTACACTCCAAGTCCTCAGTCCTTACACTCCAACTCCCTCCTCTCCGACAGTCCAACCCCTCAGTCCTACACTTCCAACTCCCTCCAGTCTACACTCCAACTCCCTCCGTCCTACACTCCAACTACTCCGGTCCTACCCCACCTCCAACTCCCTACAGTCCTATACTCCAACTCCCTCAGTCCTACACTTCAACTCCCTCCAGACTATACTCCAACTCCCTCCAGTCCTATACTCAACTCCCTCCAGTCCTACACTCCAACTACCTCCAGTCCTATACTCCAACTCCCTCCAGTCAACACTCCAAACCCACTCCCGTTCCTACACTCAACCCTTCTCCAGTCTATCACTCCAACCCTTCAAGTCCTACACTCCAACTCCCTCCGTCCTACACTCCAACCCACTCCTGCCTACACCAACCCTCTCAAGTCCCTACACCCAAGGTCCTCATGTCCTACACTCCAACTCCCTCCTCTCCTACACTCCAACCCCCTCCAGTCCTACACTCCAACTCCCTCCAGTCCTATACTCCAACTCCCTCCAGTCCTACAGTCCAACCCCCTCCAGTCCTACACTCCACTCCCTCCACTCCTACACTCCAACTCCCTCCAGTCCTATACTCCAACCCCTCCAGTCTACAGTCCAACCCCCTCCAGTCCGACACTCCAACACCCTCCAGTCTACACCCAAAACTCCCTCACTCTACAGTCCAAACCCCTCCAGTCCTACACTCCAATCCCCAATCCTACACTCCCAACTCCTCCAGGCCTACACTCCAAATTCCCTCCACTCCTACAGTCAACCCCCTCAAGTCCTACACTCAATCACTCCAGTCATACACTCCAACCCCCTCCCAGTCCTTACATCATCCCTCCAGTCATACACTCCACTCCCTCCAGTCCTAACACCCAACCCCCTCCAGTCCTACACCAACTCCCTCAGTCCATACTCCAAACTCCCTCAGTCTACACTCCAACTCCTCCAGTCTACACTCCAACCCCCTCCAGGCCTACACTCCAACCCCCCTCCAGTCCTACACTCCAAAATCCTATCAGTCCTATACTCAACCCCTCCAGATCTACACCCAACTCCTCCAGTCCTACACTCCAACTCCCTCCAGTCCTACCTACAACCCCCTTGAGTCCTACACTCAACCCCCTCCAGTCCTACACTCCACTCCCTCCAGTCCATACTCCAACCCCTCCAGTCCTACACTCCAAATCCCCTCCAGTACTACACTCCAAACCCTCTCAGGATACACTCAAATCCTCCAGTTCCTACACTCCAAATCCTCCAGTACCTACACTCCAACCCACTCCCATCCTACACTCCAACCAAACTCCCGTCCACACTCCAACCCCCTCCTGTCCTACTCCAACCCCCTCCTGTCCATACACTCAACCGCTCCAGTCCGACACTCCAACCCCCTCCTTGTCCTTACACTACAACCCCTCAGCCTACAATCCAACTCCTCCAGTCCTACACTCCAAGTCCTCATGTCCTACACTCCAACTCCTCCAGGCCCTACATCCAACCCTCTTCCTCTCCCTACACTCCAACTCCCGCCAGTCCTACACCTCCAACCCCCTCCTCTCCTACAACTCAACTCCCTCCAGTCCTACAACTCCACTCTCCAGGCCACACTCAAAAAATCCATCCAGTCCTAAAACTCCAACCCCCTCCAGTCCTACACTCCAACCCCTCCTCTCCTACACTCCAACCCCCTCCTCTCTACACTCCAACCCCTCCAGTTCCTACACTCAACTCCTCAGTCCAACACTCCAAACCTATCTCATACATCAACCCCCCAAGTCCTACACTCAAACTCCCTCCTGTCCTACACTCCAACTCCCTCCAGTCCTACACATCCAAACCCCTCCCTCTACACTCCAACTCCCCCAGTCCTACACTCCAACTCCTCCAGTCCTATACTCCAACTCCTCCAGTCCTACACTCCAACCCCCTCCAGTCCTACACGCCAACTCACCTCCTGTCCTAAGTCAACCCCTCCCGTCATTACACTCCAAATCCATCCAGTCCTACACTCCAACTCCCTCCAGGGTTTTTTTTTTGTTTTCCTACACTCCACCCCCTCCTCTCCTACACTCCAAACCCCCTCTCTCCTAACACTCCGACAACCCCCTCCTCTCCTAAACTCCAACCCCTCAGTCTACACTAACTCCCTCCAGTCCTACTCACTCCAACCCCTCCTCTCCTACACTCCAAACCCCTCCTCTCATACAACTCCAACGCCCTCCTGTCATACACTCCAACTCCTCCAAGTTCCTACACTCCAACCCCTCCTTCCTACAATCAACTCCCTCCAGTCTACACTCCAAACCCCTCCTCTCCTACACTCCAACTCCTCCAGTCATACACTCCAACTCCCTCCAGTCACACTCCAATCCCTCCAGTCTACACTCCAACCCCGCCTCTCTACACGCCAACTCCCTCCAGTCCTACACTCCAACCCCTACTCTCCTACACTCGAACTCCCTCCGTCCTACCTCCACTCCCTCCAGTCCTACACTCCAAACCCCTCCAGTCATTACACTCCAAATCATCCAGTCCTACACTCCAACTCCCTCCAGTCGATACTCCAACCCCCTACAGTCCTACACTCCAACCCCTCTCTCTACACTACAACCCCTCCAGCCTACACTCAACTCCCCCAGTCCTACACTCCAACCCCCTCCTGTTCCTAACTCCAACCCCCCCCAGTCCTACACTCAAACTCCCTCCTGTCCTACACTCCAACTCCCTCCACTCCAACCCCCTCCCGTCCTACACTCCAACCCCTCCAGTCATACACCCAAACCCCTCCAGTCCTACACTCAACCCCTCCAGTCCCTACACTCCAACCCACTCCAGTCCTACACTCAAACCCCTCCCGTCCTACACTCCAACCCCCTCCAGTCCTAACACTCCAACCCCCTCCAGCCTTACATCAACTCCCTCCAGTCTACACTCCAACCCCATCCAGTCCTACACTCCAACCCCCTCAGCTAACTACAACCCCCTCCAGTCTACACTCAACTCCCTCCAGTCCTACACTCCAACCCACTCCTGTCCTACACTCAAACCTCCTCCCGTCCTACACTCCAACCTCCTCCCGTCCTACACTCCAACCCCCTCCAGTCCTACACTCCAACCCCCTCAGTTTCCTACACTCAACTCCCTCCACTCCTACACTCCAACCCACTCCCGTCCTACACTCCAACCCACTCCCGTCCTACACTCCAACCCACTCCCGTCATAAACTCCAACCCCCTCCAGTCCTATACTCCAACTCCCTCCACTCCTACACTCCAACCCACTCCCGTCCTACACTCCAACCCACTCCAGTCCTACACTCCAACCTCCTCCCGTCCTACACTTCCAACCCCTCAGTCCTACACTCACCCCTCCAGTCCTACACTCCAACCCACTCCTGTCCTACACTCCAACCTCCTCCCGTCCTACACTCCAACCCCCTCCAGTCCTACACTCCAACCCCCTCCAGTCCTACACTCCAACCCCCTCCAGTCCTACACTCCAACCCCTCCAGTCCTACACTCCAACCCCCTCCAGTCCTACACTCCAACTCCCTCCAGTTACACTCCAACTCCCCTCCAGTCCTACACTCCAACCCACTCCAGTCATACACTCCAAACCATCCAGTCATAAACTCCAAACCCCTCCAGTCCTATACTCCAACCCCTCCTCTCCTACACTCCAACCCCCTCCTATCCTACACTCAAACCCCCTCAGTTCTACACTCCCAACTCCCTACACTCCACCCACTCCAGTCCTACACTCCAACTCCCTCCAGTCCTACACTCCAACCCCTCCAGTCCTACACTCCAACCCCCTCCAGTCCTACACTCCAACCCAGGTCCTACAACTCCAACTCCCTCCAGTCCTACACTCCAACCCCACCACGTGCTACACTCCAACCCACTCCAGTTCTACACTCCAACCTCCTCCAGTCCTACTCTCCAATTGCCTCCAGTCCTACACTCCAATTGCCTCCGTCCTACACTCCAACCCACTCCAGTCCTACACTCCAACCCCTCCAGTCCTACACTCCAAACTCCCTCCAGTCCTACACTCCGACTCCCTCTCACTCCTACACTCCAACCCACTCCAGTCCTACACTCCAACCCCTCCAGTCCTACACTCCAACCCTCTCCAGTCCTACACTCCAAATCCCTCCAGTCCTACACTCCAAATCCCTCCAGTCCTACCCTCCGACTCCCTCCAGTCCTACCCTCCGACTCCCTCCACTCCTACACTCCGACTCCCTCCACTCCTACACTCCGACTCCCTCCACTCCTACACTCCGACTCCCTCCACTCCTACACTCCGACCCCTCCAGTCCTACACTCCAACCCTCTCCAGCCTACACTCAAACCTCCAGTCCTACACTCCAAATCCCTCCACTCTACACTCGACTCCTCCACTCCTACACTCCAACTCCCTCCACTCCTACACTCCAACCCCCCTCAATCCTGCACGCCAACCCCCTCCACTCCTACACTCCAACTCCCTCTAGTCCTACACTCAACTCCCTCCACTCCTACTCTCCAACCCCCCTCCAATCCTACACGCTAACCCCCCTTCACTCCTACACTCCAACCCCTTCCAGTCCTAAACTCAACTCCCTCCACTCCTACACTCCAACCCCCTCCAGTCCTACATGCCAATTCCCTCCAGTCCTACACTCCAACCCCCTCCTCTCCTACATGCCAACTCCCTCCTCTCCTACACTCCAAGCCCCTCCACTCCTACACGCCAACCCACTCCAGTCCTACACACCAATCCCTGCATTGCTTCAACTCGAGTTCCTTGTGATTCCCAGGATTTTATCACCGCTGGCTGTATCTTTAACCTTCTGGCTCTCAAGATCTGGATGGTGCTCACTGAGCCTCTATTTATTCCTCTAAGGCATTCCTTAAAATCTCACTCCGGGCCAAAGTCTGTTTTTTTACTGGGTGCAGATGTTTCTCACACTTGGCTCCTGCGAAGCACCATTTCACTATCTTAACAGCTCTATCTAATTCTGTATAACTTCTTGCTGTGACCTTCAGATAATTGCCTGCGTTATAAAACCATCCCAGTGCTAAACAGTCTCTCAGCAGCAACCTCCACGATAGCACTGTACTTCACAAGTGCTTGTTCCAGAATAACACCTTGCGAGGGGGGGGGAGAGTGCGGTCTGTGGGGGACCTTGTGCCAGAAAATTATCAGAAGGGAACGTTTTTAACTTCAGTGCTCTCAGTACAGTGGGCGAGCTGGCATTATAAATCAGGAATGAAGGTCAAACCTCCCTCAGTATCCAGGGTGGCACAGAGGTTAGCACTGCCACCTCACAGGGACCCGGGTCGATTCGAGCCTGGGGTGACCGTCTGGGTGGAGTCTGCACATTCTCCCCGTGACTGCGTGGGTTTCCTCCGGTTTCCTCCCACAGTCTGAAAGAAGTGCCGGGTTAGGCGCATTGACCCGAACAGGTCCCGGAATGTGGCGACGAGGGAAATTTCACAGTAACTTCATTAATGTAAACCTTACTTGTGACACTAATAAATAAACTTTAACTTTTAAACTCTAATTGTGCCAATAAAGCAAACAGATCTGCGAAGCTGCACAGACACACTCACGGGACAGTGAATGGGGTTCTGGCTTAGGGAACAGCGTTGTCTCCAACAGAAATAAATGACATACACATTGAGAAAGGTTACACTTGTAAACAATCCACTTGACTCTCTGAGCTTTTTTCTAAATATTTAGCTCCTCCAGCTGTTGGGCAATTGTGCAACTCCCAGCTGTGTTTGGACATTTCAGCCTCGCACACTTAGCAATGTCTCACCAAGGAGGTTTGTGTCAACCAGAAGGCAACTAGGCCTCTGAGCACAGAGCTTTCGCCTCCCAGTGTGTTGGAAGACAGTTTTGATCAAGTGCTCCATGAAAAGGCAACACTTGAGCACAGCATCGGGTGGAACTGAATTCCAGTTGTATAAAATACTGCTTAGGCCACGTTTAGAATACTGCGTCCAATTCTGGACCGGGGGCGTTGGAGACAGTACAGAAAAGGTTTACTAGGATACACTGCCTGGTATGGAGGGTATTAGCTATGGGGAGAGATTGAATAAACTGGGATTGTTCTCCTTGGAAAGACGGAGGCTGAGGGGCAACCTGATAGAAGTTTATAAAATCATGAGGGGTACAGATAGGGTGAACAGTTGATGAACAGGCAGAAATGACAATTACAAGGGACACAAGATAAGGGGGGAAAGGTTCAGTGGAGATGTGAGGGGGAAGGTCTTTTTTTTAACTCAGAGTGGTGAGGGCCTGGAATGCATTGCCAAGTGAGGTGGTTGAGGTTGACACATTAGCAACACTGAAGACTTATTTGGATGGACAGATGAACAGATAGAGGTGGTTGGTCTAAAGAGGACAATGTGATTGGCACAGGCTTGGAAGGGAAGGCTGAAGGGCCTAGTTTCTGTGTTGTACTGTTCTTTGACAAGCAGGTTGTCCTGTTTCCTAATCCTGTTGGACTACCTGTAAATATCTATAAAGAGATAGGAACCAATGTGATGTGTAAGTGTTCCAGAGGCTGCGTTTCGTGGGTGCACTAGAGACCGATGTGGTGAGTAAGGGAACCAGTTCATACCGGTCTGTCTGCTGCTCACGACTGCCCGATAAAATCAAACGTAGAGTCCTCGTCTTTCCAAGCTGCAACTTCAATCACTGTCAACATGAGTGACCCAAAAAGACACCAAGCACACAGAGCAGTGACTACTTCACCTCTTGCTCCACTGGGTACTGCAGAAGGTCCCAGCACTGTGAAAGCTGCCATCTTAACGCAGGCACTTTCCTTGCAGCCTAACCACTGGGAGATTTATACGTGCGCCAACTATCCTTCCAAAAAACCATAGTAACTCACTCAGACCCTCTCCGAGATGCAAGGAGTCAATGTCCGAAACAAAATGCGCATAACCTACCTGAACTGTACGTAAACAGAATGGCAAAAGCAGCATTATGATTCATTACGGATACACCACATATGGAATTCTTTCTGGTTATTTCACACAGTTTGGTAAGGCTCCTGCTCTGTCCAAGGAGCTAAAGGGTTGTGAACAAAGCCCAGTCCATCACGCAAACCAGCCTCCCCACCCACTGACTCCGTCTACACTCCTCGGAAAAGCAGCCAGCATAATTAAGGACCCCACGCACCCTGGACATTCTCCCTTCCACCAGGAAAAAGAGACAAAAGTCTGAATTACGTACCAACCAACTCAAGAGCAGCTTCTACCCTTCTGCTGTCAGACTTTTGAATGGACTTGCCTTGTATTAAGTTGATCTTTCTCTACACCTTAGTCGTAACATTACATTCTGCATACTCTCCTTCCCTTCTCTATGAATGGTATGCTTTGTCTACATAGCCCACGAGAAACAATATTTTTCACTGTATACTAATACGTGCGAGAATGATAAATCAAATATTACCTATTCTGCTCTGCAAAGTATTGCCTGCCACACTCATGACAGTTGAGAGGGTTCAATTTCCTCAAGAAGAGAAGTTTGAGCAACACAACTTTGCTATCTGGTTTTCCTTTGAACTCTCTGACAAACCCAGATAGTTAGGGTATGGACAGAGGCCATTCAGCCCATAGGGATCTGTACTTTTATAGGAGAACCATCCAAAACCAATCCCCCCCCACTAAATGTGTCACCCTACGCTTGAATCGCTGCTCCAGGCCTAGCATATGGTGAGTAGCGTGGTCACTTACCAAGGAGATGCTTCATGATAACCTGGTTGTGATCCCACAGGTTGTTGAAGGTCCCCCACCTGGATTTGCCATCGGGCAACGGGTTTGCCTTAATCCAGCCGCCGCAGGCGTACTTGTAGAAATTGTGGCAGGGGTCGACAGATCGATCCAAGGACTTGAGGACGTTGCTGGCGACGATGACACAGGACTCTGTCAGGCAAACCTTCGGGGTGTCTGCAACGCAAAGCACAGTGTCCTGAGACCTCACCTTCGATCCGTGAGGGACCGCAGGAAGAGCCACACAAACCCAGCAAACTCCAGCTAAAATTACACCGGGTACCAGAACAACACTGGTGCGCGAGTGGGATTCGCTGGAAGAATTTGGCTGGCTGCCCACTGAGGTAGGGCAGCGAGGAGGGGAAATTTGGAAGTTGGGACATCCAGTCCAACGTGTAGCCCACCATCTCTTTGTCTCAGGCACCTCACGGCAGTGGCAACCAAACAAATAGCCATTGAGAACCAACTGACAGGTAGAAATCGGAGCTGGTCCACTTTACCCCGGGCCCCACCCAGCTGAAGTGGCTGCACATTGCGAGCCCACCGTGCAGTAAACAGGGGCTGCTGTGGAGGGCGAGCCCTCCTGCACACTCCACCATTCCCCATAGAGTGGTGAAGGTTCGGATGGGGCAAGTGTGAAATGGAGCTGCCAATCAAACCGAGCTCCTTGACCCACAATGTGAGCGTTGGGCTCTGCAGTAACAGACTTCCTGACTCTCTTCCACTGCATTCTTTTCAAATAGGGGACGCTGGAATTCAAAAGATGATGGGAGTCTCATTGCTTCACCCCCCGCAACAAGGAACTACCCTCTTCAAATTCTGCAAGGACGCTGTGTTACCGTGTAGAAGAAAGGGCTATTTCACCCAGCCCTATTCCCGTAACCCTGCACGTTTATCATGCCTAATCCCTATAACCTACACACCTTGGGACACTAAGAGGCAATTTTAGCACGGCCAATCCCCCTAACCTGCACATCTCTGGACAGTGGGAGGAAACCGGAGCACCCGGAGGAAACCCACACAGACACGGGGAGAACGTGCAAACAGACAGTGAACCAAAGCCAGAATTGAACCTTGGTCCCTGGCGCTGTGAAGCTGCAGTGCTAACCACTGTGCCACTGTGTCCTGCATGTGCCAGCTCTGAGGCTGTTCAGTAACCCTCACTGACAGGTGACAAATCTGTCAGCTACAAACACACAAAGCTGCATTTGTGTAGCGGCTTTAATGGTGAAGAATGCTCCACGATGCTTCACACAGGCGTGACCTCATTTGCATTTAAACAAATCAACAGCAACAGCCTCCAACTTCTCTCATGAGCTCATTGTAACACGGAGAAGATCTGAGCTCATCTCCTTTTAAATATAGCCAGGATTTCCTAGTCCACAGATCCACACAGGTTGAAACAGCTCAACACCGACCATATTATCAGATCCCTTTCGAATTTTAAACTAGCAATTTAAACTACCCCCTCAACCTTTGCTCTTACAGTGGCAAGGTACCCACTCAGAATGTAACTAAAGGAATTATTCTTGACCCATTCACTATTAAAACACTCGGCAATTTCAAACATTTCTATGAAACTTATAGAGTGTTCTTTGCTTCATTGAACATTTCCAGTTGTACGAGTCTCTCGTAATTACGAGGTACGGTGTACACTATGGGATAGAGTTTCAACTTTCGGCAAATGAAACAAATTCATTTCAAGCTATTCTGGTTTTCCAAAGTGAATTCAAGGTCAAGAATCTGGTTTTCCAAAGTGAATTCAAGGTCAAGATTCTGGTTTTCCAAAGTGAATTCAAGGTCAAGATTCTGTTCGATCTCATTTACATAATCGCAAATGTTAACGTTGTCCCTGAATCAATTAAAAGATCTTTCCTGATGTTTTTAAGGTTGGTGAACTGGTGGTTCCACTAATGCAGCATCTGCTCCCCCAGAATATCTCATACGTTATGCAAAGCCCATCTCCCCTACTATTCCAATTTTAAATATCTGGAAATAACTTAAAGAACTCAAGGACCAATTGTCATGGAGTCACAGCTGTACAGACTCTGCATTTGGTTTATCGTGTGCAGTTCTGGTCACCACACTACCAGAAGGATGTGGAAGCTTGGGAGAGATTGCAAAGACCAGGATGTTGCCAGATCTCGAGGGTGTTGGCCAAGAGGAGAGGATTGTTTTCATTGGGGAGATGGAGGCTGAGGGGAGACCTGATAGAAAATTATGAGATAGGGTGGAGAGTCAGAGGCTTTTTTCCAGGTTGGCTACAAGTGGGCATAGGTTTGAGGTGGGAGAGAGGTAAGTTTAGGGGTGAACTGTGGGGAAATTTTTCACACAGAGGGTAGTAGGGGCCTAGTGGAGGTGATGGGAGTAGGCATGTTAGCAATTTTTAAGGTGTATCGTCACAGACACAAACTGGAAGCAAACAGAGGGATAGAAACCCCATATCAGTGCAGACTTGGTGAGCCACTTGTTCTCGTGATTACTGGTCTTTGTCAAACAGATCTACAGCAGAGAAAGAAGGCCTTCCCCTCATCATGTCTCTGCCTAATCCCATTTCCCAGCACTTAGCCTCTATACCTTGGCATCGTAGTGCACATCTAAATACTTTTTTAATATTTTGAAGGTCTCTGGCTCCACCACTCCTTCAGGCAGTGAGTTCCCGGCCCCCATCATCAACCATACGATCTTACAGTGCAGAAAGAGGCTATTTGGCCCATTGAGTCTGCACCAACCACAATCCCACCCAGGCCCTACATCCATATCCCTATACATTTACCCACTAACCTAACCTACACATCTCAGGACACTAAGGGCAATGTTTTTTTTAGCATGGCCAATCAACCTAACCCACACTTCTTTCATCCTCTGGGTGAAAGTGTTCCTGTCGCCCTAACCATTAATCTCTGTCCCCTGACCATTGATCTACCCACCAAGGGAAAAGCTTTCTTCCTGTCAACTCTATCCTAATTGGGTTAGTCTGATGGCCGAATGGCTCCCCACCCCCACCTCCCCCATCCCCCTCACTCTGCAATCTCAGCCAGGGCAGCAGGAGGAAGTGATGCTGACTAATATCCAGCGGTCCTTGTAATCTGCAGGCAGTCTGCAACACACAGTCTGACTGAGTCAGAAATGCATCACTTTAGGGGCTAAACTCAACTGAATGAAGACAACCTCGGCAGACTGAATACTGAGAGATCAATTTTTACATTTAAAAAAAAGGTACGAAATGATAAATATAGAACCCAAAAAGATTTGCTGGGTCAGAAACTGCACTCACATTGACACTGCACTCGCGCCCACACTATTCTCACACTGACGCTACCCTTGCTCTGACACTATGCTCATGCTGACACTACCCTCACTCTGAAACAGTGGTCTGAGGGGTCGATCTGGGAACAGAGTGTCTCTCCATCATTACCAGTTGCAGCATCAGCCCAACTTGCTTCAATTGTCCAAGATTCTGGGCCAGATTTTCACTCTCTTTTCCCTCATTGCTGCTGAGATCAGCTCTACGTTGACTCACTGGCCCACATCTTCCCAGGGACAGGGTTCTCTTTACATTCCTTATTACACCCACACTCAATCCTTTTTTGGACGTTGTGGTGGGCGTGGAACTCATTTGGTGGGAAAGAAGTCAAAGAAAAACATCATGAAACCATTAAGGAAATCTCCCTATCCTGTATCAACTCCGTTCAGATCAGCTGCCATGGGGCAGAGTCTCTGGGTTCAATCAGCTTCCCAATTCTCTCCTTTCGCCCTGAAACTCCAACGGGATGCTTCAGTTCACTCTCTCCTTCCGTAAGATTCTGCCCACTGCTCACCGGGCACGGGGCATTGCCAAGGGAGTTTGGGGGGGGGGTGGTGGTCTGGGGGTGAGGATCCCGCTGGGCACTTTGTAGTCGGGATCGGAAAGGGCAGGAGGGAGGCCAGCGACCGGCACTGGCCATCCAGGGGTGTCGGAGCTCTGAGAGGAGAGGGTGAGGAGGAGGTTTCAGGCTGATCCCGGACATGCTTGGGATAGGGGGTGGGAGGGGGGCAGTGATCAGGGCCAGTGGTGGGGCAACTACAAGTGTGCTAATCTTGGCACAGTGGCCCGCTCTGCGCTATGCTACTGGTCTCTCCAGCGGGAATGGGCCCTACCCACTGATTTGTTATCATAAATCACACTATGCAGTGCACAGAGTGTGAGAGATTCTTCTCTGAACTCCCACTGAAAAGAAAACAGTGTGATTTACTCCAGTTTTCACGTGAATTCGACGCTTAGAATTTTATTTTTGAGAGAATCGCTCCCTAGATTTTGAGTTCAATTAAAAATATCTGGAATTAAGAATCTCCAGATGACCAGTGTCGAATGTTGGAAAAACCCATCTGGTTCACTAATGTCCTTTAGGGAAGGAAATCTGCCATCCTCACCCAGTCTGGCCTACACAGAACTTTCAACTGCCTTCTGAAATGATCGAGCGAGCCACAGTTCACTTCAAGGGCTGTTAGAGATGGGCAATAAATGCAGAGCCAGCCAGAAACGCCCATGAATTAAAACAAAAAGCAAGATCCCACGAACAGATGGTCAGAAAATCTGCCTCGGCTAGGTCTAAATGTTTTTTAAAAATGACAGAATTTATTTCTCCTTTCTGCTGTGGTGGGATTCGAACCCGGGTCCCCAAAACATTAGCTGAGTTTCTGGATAACAGTGACAATACCACTAGGCCATCACCTCCTCCTGGAAATGGGAAGAACGAAGATATCTGTGAACTGGATTTATTTAAGGTTTGATGCTGGAGCGGGAAGTGCGATGATCACAGAATCCCTACAGTGCAGAAAGAGGCCCTTCGGCCCATCGAGTCTGCACCGACCACAATCCCACCAGGCCCCTACCCCCATATCCCTACATATTATACCCACTAATCCCTCTAACCTATACATCCCTGGATACTAAGAGGCAATTTCTTAGAACAAAGAACAGAACAGCACGGGAAACAGGCCCTTCGGCCCAACTTAGCACGGCCAATCATCCTAACCTGCATATCTTTGGGAGGAAACTGGAGGAAACCCATGCAGACACGAGGAGAATGTGCAAACTCCACACAGACAGTGACCCCAGCCGGGAATCGAAACCCAGAATCCTGGAGTTGTGAAGCAGCAGCGCTAACCCACTGTGCCACCGAGCCGCCCCAAATGGGGGAGGAATGCCAGTTTCTCTTTGGGGCCCAAGAAAAGGAATGAGGAGCCAGCTCGTTACTCTGTCTCTCAGTAAAAGTCTGATGTACCGCACAGCGGATACACTCAGTACTCCCACAGGGCCACAGAGAGACAGAGAGAGAGAGAGAACTTCAAAGTTTCATCCTTTTAATTATCTCATCCTTTATACAAAGCACTAATAATTACTGAATGTAATTACTGCTTGGGGACTGGGGCTTTGGACTAAGTTGGAGTTTAATGATTTTCTGTATGATTTACATTGATTAGCGAGTCAAGGGTCACATTGCTGGTGAGAGCTCTTTCGAATCTGTGAGGTAACGCACAGTGATCCTGAATCTCTGGGGTGGGGGTGGTGGTGGAGGTGGTGGTGGTGGAGGTGGGGGCAGCTTCAGTGCTGAGTCACCCCCGCGTTAGAGAAGGGATCACGGGGGTGACCTGGTGTCGAGTACTCTCCACAAGATTCTCCTGATTCCGCTCTGGTACACGCAAATCCACGTTAGCCTGGAAAACAGGTAAACAATGGCAGCTCTTTGGAAAAATCCACACCCCGCTCCCACCGTGAGGAAATTCCGGGAGCTTGCTGCCCTTTAACCCCCTCTCTCCATCCACTCTGACCGACTTCCTGGTAGAGCTGATACCATCTGTGGTAAAGACAGGCGATAGGATTCTAATCACAGAACCCTACAGTGCAGAAAGAGGCCCTTCGGCCCATCAAGTCTGCACCTAACACAATCCCACCCAGGCCCTATCCCCTACATATTATACCCACTAATCCCTCTAACCTCCCTGGATGCTAAGGGGCAATTTCTTAGCACGGCCAATCACACCCACACATCTTTGCACAGTGGGAAGAAACCAGAGGAAACCCACGCAAACCCATGAGGAGAATGTACAAACTCTACACAAGCAGTGACCCGAGCCGGGAATCGAACCCAGGACCCTGGAGCTGTGAAGCAGCAGTGCTAACCACTGCGCTACTGTGCCGCCCCAATTCGGAATAGGCCATCCTGCCCCTCGGGGCCTGGCCCATCGTTAAGTTAGATCGTGGCTGATCTGTAACTTCACTCTGTTTATGCAGCTTGATTCTGAAGCTCTTAGTACCCTGAGCTAACCAAAAAAAAAAACTTCTATTTTGAAATTTTCCACTGGCCGAATCCTCAAGAATTCACCCCGTTACAGGGGGGTGAACACATGGACCTACAGCCATATATTGGGAGTGTGTGATTGATGTACTCCTGCTTGAGTACTAATGGGGGGGACAACTCGCCTGAGGGAGCCAGCAGTGGCCCGCTCTCTAAACCTGAGCCAGTATGCAAAAAATCTAAGGAAGAGGGAGGAAAGGCGATTCTAATAGGGGACTCCACTGTGAGGGGTTCAGACAGGCGTTTTTGTGGACACAGGAGAGAGTCGCGCATGGTGGTTTGTCTTCCTGGAGCTGGGATCCAGGATGTTTCTGGACGCCTCCCAGACATCCTGAAAGGGGAGGGTGAGGAACCTGAAGTTGTGATGCATATAGGTACTGCAGACATAGGCAGGAAGAGGGAGGCAGTCATCAAAAGGGATTATAGAGAACTGGGTAGGAAGCTGAGGAGGAGAAAAACGAAGGCAGTAATTTCAGGATTGCTGCCTGCGCCTCGGGAGAATGAGAGCAGGAATCAAATGAGGTGGAGGATGAATGCATGGCTGAGGGACTGGAGCAGGGGGCAGGGATTCAGGTTCATAGATCATTGGGACCTCTTTAGGGGCAGGTGTGACCTGTACAGTAAGGACGGGTGGCACTTGAACCCTAGGGGGACTAATATCTTGGCAGGTAGGCTAGCTAGGGCTACTGGGAGTCTTTAAACTAGAAAAGCTGGGGGGTGGGAATACCGATGGGACGGTGAATAAGGAGGTTAGTTCCCAGGTAGGGAAGGACTGTAGGCACTCTGAGAGGGGGGTTAGGCAGGTGGTGGAAAAGGGAAATATCCTGACTGAGGGGCTGAGGTGTGTCTATTTTAATGCCAGGAGTGTAGTAAATAAGGTAGATGAGCTTAGGGCGTGGATTGCTGCTTGGGAGTGTGATGTGGTGGCCATTACAGAGACTTGGTTGTCTCAGGGACAGGACTGGGTACTTCAGGTGCCGGGATTCAGGTGCTTCAGGAGGGACAGGGTTGGGGGCAAAAGAGGAGGTGGTGTGGCACTGTTAATCAGGGACAGTGTCACGTAGAGAAGGTGGAAGGCGGGGAGGGATTGTCTACGGAGTCTCTGTGGGTAGAAGTTAGGAACAGCAAAGGCTCGATAACTTTGCTGGGTGTATTCTATAGGCCGCCCAACAGCGGCAGGGAACTTGAGGGGCAGATAGGGAAACAGATCCCAGACAGATGTAGAAATAACAGGGTTGTCGTGATGGGAGATTTCAATTTCCCAAACATCGACTGGAATATCCCAAGGGTAAGGGGTTTGGATGGTGTGGAGTTTGTTAGGTGTGTTCAGGAAGGTTTCCTGACACAGTACGTGGAAAAGACTACGAGAGGAGAGGCTGTACTTGACCTGGTGCTTGCTAATGAGCCAGGGCAGGTATCGGATCTCACGGTAGGTGAGCATCTTGGGAATGGAGATCATAATTCTATCTCTTTCACGATAGCGATGGAAAGAGATAGGTTCAGGCAGGCTAGGAAGGTGTATGTCTGGAGTAAGGGGAAATATGAAAACATTAGGCAGGTAATTGGACGCATAAACTGGAAGGAGGTGTTCTTGGGGAAGAATACAGAAGGAAAGTGGTGGTTTTTCAAGGAATATTTGTCTAGGGCATTTTAAGACAACGTCCCGAGGAGTCAAGGAGGTTCAGGTAGGACGCGGGAACCGTGGTGCACGAAGGTAGTGGTGAACCTAGTTAGGAAGAAAAAAATGGTATATAAAAGGTTCAGAGAGCTAGGGGATGTTAGGGATCTAGAGGAGTATAAGGTGTGTAGAAGGGAACTTAAAAAGGAAATTAGGAGAGCCAGAAGGGGTCATGAGAAGGCCTTGGCAGGTAAGATTAAGGAGAATCCCAAGGCCTTCTACAAATATGTGAAAAGTAAAAGGATGAGAAGAGAAGGGATAGGGCCTATAAAAGGTGAAGGGGGAAAAGTCTGTGTGAATCCGGAAGAAATGGCATAAGTGCTTAACGAGTACTTTGCCTTGGTATTCACGGTGGAAAGTGAACTGGGAGATTGCACTGCAGGTTTGAGGTATACGGAAAAGATTGAGTATGTGGATGTTAGTAAAGAGGATGTGTTAGACCTGTTAAATTATATCAAGATAGACAAATCGCCGGGACCGGATGGGACGTACCCCAGGTTATTGTGGGAGGTGAGGGAAGTGGTTGCAGAGCCCCTGGCGATGATATTTGCGTCGTCCATGGAAACGGGAGAGGTTCCGGAGGATTGGAGGATTGCGGATGTGGTTCCTATCTTTAAGAAAGGGAACAGGGATAGTCCAGGAAATTACCGACCGGTGAGTTTGACTTCAGTGGTTGGTAAGCTGATGGAGAGGCTTCTGAGGGATAAGATATATGAACATTTGGAGAAGTTTGGACTGATTAGAAATAGTCAGCATGGTTTTGTCAAGGGCAGGTCATGCCTTACGAGCCTAGTTGAGTTCTTCGAAAATGTGACTGAACACATTGACGAAGGAAGGGCGGTGGACGTAGTGTACATGGACTTTAGTAAGGCGTTTGATAAGGTCCCACATGCAAGGCTTCTGGAGGTGAGAGGGCATGGGATCCAAGGGGCTTTGGCCTCGTGGATCCAGAACTGGCTTGCCGGCAGAAGGCAGAGAGTGGTTGTGGATGGGTCTTGTTCTGCATGGAGGTCGGTAACCAGTGGAGTGCCCCAGGGATCTGTTCTGGGACCCCTGCTGTTTGTCATTTTCATAAATGACCTGGATGAGGAAGTGGAGGGATGGGTTAGCAAGTTCACCGACGATACAAAGATCGGTGGTGTTGTGGATGGTCTGGAGGGATGCCAAAAGTTGCAGCGGGACATAGACAGGATGTAAGACTGGGCGGAGAAGTGGCAGATGGACTTCAATGCAGATAAATGTGTAGTGGTCCATTTTGGTAGGGATAATGGGATGAAGGAGTACAATATAATGGGTAGGAGTCTTAGCTGTGTTGTAGAGCAGAAGGATCTTGGGGTCCTGGTCCATAGGACTCTTAAATCGGCCTCACAGGTGGAGGAAGTGGTCAAGAAGGTGTACGGTGTACTGGCCTTCATTAATCGAGGAATAGAGTTTAGGAGTCAGGAGGTAATGATGTAGCTCTATAAGACTCTTGTCAGACCCCAGTTGGAGTATTGTGCACAGTTCTGGTCGCCTCATTATAGGAAGGATGTCGAGGCTATTGGGAGGGTTTAAAGGAGATTTACAAGGATGCTGCCTGGATTGGGAGGCAGGCCTTATGAAGATAGGTTGAGGGAGCTGGGACTCTTTTCACTGGAGAGACATAGGTTGAGAGGCGACCTGATAGAGATTTATAAAATGTTGAGAGGAATAGATAGGGTGGACTCTCAGAGACTATTTCCCCGAGCTGAAATGGTCAATACGAGAGGACACAGATTTAAGGTGCAGGGAAGCAAATACAAAGGAGATGTCAGGGGTAGGTTTTTCACTCAGAGGGTGGTGAGTGAATGGAACCGACTGCCGTCGGAGGTTGTTGAGGCAAACTCACTGGGGTCTTTTAAGAGACTTCTGGATGAGTATATGGAAAAGAATAGGATAGGGGGTCATAGATAGGTCTGTAGATTGGAAGATGTGATCGGCGCAACTCGTGGGCCGAAGGGCCTGTTTGTGCTGTATTGTTCTATGTTCTATGTGCAGGTTTTGGTTGAATATAAAAGCAGCTTGACAGTTAACAGGTTTGAGCTTTCGGCCTGTGCTTGTTTCTTTGCCCACTCCCACTGTCTTGCCAGGATCCTTAAATGGCTAATGGAGGGTTTGCCTTCATCTCGTGTTACTGAAAGTCTCTGGTTAGACACCATTTAACCAATTGTTCTGGGCACCTCTCCTCGGAGGGGATGTACTGACCTGGGAGAAGGTGCAGTACAGACTGACCAACATCACACTGAAGAGAAAAGGATTTTCAAAAAAAAGGTTTCGTTCTGTAAATTAGTATTCTATTTCCCTGAGCTTTGAAGATTAAGCGATAATCAAATTGAGGTATTTAAAATATTATGAAAGTGTGAAGGCCATAGTGGTTAGCACTGCAGCCTCACAGGGCCAGGAACCCGAGTTCAATTCCAGCCTCGGGTTACTGCCTGTGTGGAGTTTGCACATTCTCCTCGTGTCTGGGTGGGTTTCGTCCGGGTGCTCCAGTGTACTCCCACAGTCCAAAGATGTATAGGTTAGGTTAATTGGTGATGCTAAATTACCCCTTAGCGTCAGTGGGATTAGCTGGGTAAATACACAGAATTAGACCCTGCGTGGGATTGTTGTCGGTGCAGATTTGATGGGCTGAATAGCCTCCTTCTGCAGGCATTTTATTATTCTATTCTATGATTTGATAGAGAAACTATTTCCTCTGATGAACATCCTTGAGATTAGAGAGGTTCAGCGGTGACATCAGGAAAAGCTTAACAAATGGTCCAGGCAGCAAATCTGGACCTGCCTCCCCCGAAGAAATGCTGAGACTCAGTCAGTGAAAATTTCACAGTGGAAGCGACAGATTTTTGTTAGATTGAATGGTGGAAACAGAATCTTCAATTTTTATTTGGTTTGATTTTGATTTGGTTTATTATTGTCACATGCATCAGCATACAGTGAAGAGTGTTGTTTCTTGCACTATACAGACAAAGTGTACTGTTCATAGAGAAGGAAAGGAGTGTGTGCAGAATGTAGTGTTATAGTCACGGCTAGGATGCAGACAAAGATCAACTTAGTGTGAGGTAGGTCCATTCAAAGGTCTGATGGCAGCAGGGACGAAGCTGTTGATGACCTCAGACTTTTTCCGACAGAAGAAGGTGGAAGAGAGAACGTCCGAGGTTCTTGATTAAGCTGGCTGCTTTTCCGAGGCAATGAGACGTGTAGACAAAGTCAATGGACGGACTTGTCTGAGCGATGGATTGGGCTACGTTCACAACCCTTTGTAGTTTCTAGATCGTTAGATTCTTGATAAACAAGGGGGTGAAAGGTGATGGGGCAGGGGGTGGTAGGGAGGCATGTGGAGTTGATGGAGCTGAGGGGCTGAGTGGCCTACTCCAGCTTTTAATTCGTACGTCAGTGTGTTGTGGAACCAGGTTGGGTAAATAGAGTTAAGGTGCAGATTAGCATTGGTGAACGGTTGGGTTCGAATTCCTTTGGCCTGTCTTTACCGCAGTCATTTCATTCCTGACACTTACTTCCATATTTATAAACCAGTGCGAGGATGCTGGAGAGCAGCAACACAGCAATGACAATAACCACAACGAGGAGGCGCTTCTCCAGGTGGGTCCGGTCAGTCCAGCAGCTTTTCAAACCATTGGACTTTCTGAAGCTCATCTGGGGAAATAAACAAACAACAAGAAACAAATGAGTGAAATTGTCTGTCACCTCATCAAGCACATTGGAGACACATCAAGGAGTGTGGACTGTACAGCTCAACGCACCAATAACAGGTCTCTTTGTGGTTGCATTGAGGTAAGTTATGATTGAAGAGTGGAGGAAGGTGGAGTTAGGGACTCCTTTCTAATTCATTCAAGTCAATGGGCATCACTCTAGCCCTTGTGAAGCTGCCTTCTTGAATCACTGCAGTCCCTGAGGTGTTGGTACACCCACAGTGCTGTTAGGGAGTTATTTTTACCCAGCAACAGGGAAGGAATGGTGATATATTTCCAAGTCAGGATGGTGAGTGGCTCGGAGAGGAACTTCCAATCTTCCCCGTTATCTTGTCCTTCTGGGTGGTAGTGGTCGTGAGTTTAGAAGGTGCTGCCCAAGGAAGCTTGATGGGTTTCCTGCAGCGCATCTTTGTAGATCGTACATACCACTGCCACTGTGCATTGGTGGTGGAGAAAGTGGATCATAGAATCATAGAATGCAGAAAGAGGCCCTTCAGCCCATCAAGTCTGCACTGAACCCACCCAGGCCCTATCCCCATATCCCTACACATTTATCCACTAATTCCTCTAACCTAAATGTTCCAGGACACTAATGGGCAATTCCTTAGCATGGTCAATCAACCTAACAACCCGCACATCTTTGGAAGTGGGAGGAAACCGGAGCACCCAGAGGAATCCCACACACACACAAGGAGAATGTGCAAACTCCACACTGACAGTGAGCCGAGCTGGGAATCGAACCCAGATCCCTGGAGCTGTGAGGCAGCGGTGCTAACCATTGTGCCGCCCTAACCACTGTGTTACAGTGCCAATCAAGTGGGCTGCTTTGTCCTGGATGGTGTCGAGCTTCACCCATCCAGGTGAGTGGAGACTATCCCATCACACCCCATTGTGTCATAGAACATAGAACATAGAACACTACAGCACAAACAGGCCCTTCGGCCCACAAGTTGCGCCGAACACATCAAAACCTACCCAGCCATAGACCTATCTATAACCCCCAATCCCATTGGATCCCATATACTCATCCAGAAGTCTTTTAAAAGACCCCAGCGAGTTCGCCTCGACCACCACCGACGGCAGCCGATTCCATTCACTCACCACTCTCTGAGTGAAAAACTTTCCCCTAGCACCCCCTCTGTACTTGCTTCCCTGCACCTTAAATCTGTGCCCTCTCGTCGCGACCATTTCAGCCCTGGGAAATAGTCTCTGAGAGTCCACCCTATCTATGCCTCTCAACATCTTGTAAACTTCTATCAGGTCGCCTCTCAACCTTCGTCTCTCCAGGGAGAACAGTCCCAGCTCCCTCAACCTGTCTTCATAAGTCATGCCTCCCAATCCAGGCAACATCCTTGTAAATCTCCTCTGCACCCTTTCAATAGCTTTCACGTCCTTCCTATAGTGAGGCGACCAGAACTGCGCACAGTACTCCAAGTGTGGTCTGACAAGGGTCCTATAAAGCTGCAGCATTACCTCCTGTCTCCTGAACTCAATCCCTCGATGAATGAAGGCCAGTACACCGTAAGCTTTCTTAACCACATCCTCCACCTGGGAGGCCGATTTGAGAGTCTTATGGACCCGGACCCAAGATCCCTCTGCTCTTCCACACAGCTAAGACTCCTACCTTTGATAGTGTACTCATTCATCCCGTTGGATCTGCCAAAATGGACCACAACACATTTATCCGCGTTGAAGTCCATCTGCCACTTCTCCGCCCAGTCTTGCATCCTGTCGATGTCATGCTGCAACTTCTGACATCCCTCCAGACCACCCACAACACCACCGACCTTCGTGTCATCGGCAAACTTACTCACCCATCCCTCCACTTCCTCATCCAGGTCATTTATGAAAATGACAAACAGAAAGGGTCCTAGAACAGATCCCTGGGGCACTCCACTGGTGACCGACCTCCATGCAGAAAAAGAGCCATCCACAACCACCCTCTGCCTTCTGCAGGCAAGCCAGTTCTGGATCCACAAGGCCAAAGCCCCTTGGATCCCATGGCTTCTCACCTTCTCAAGAAGTCTTGCATGTGGGACCTTGTCAAATGCCTTGCTGAAGTCCATGTACACCACGTCCACTGCTCTGCCTTCGTCAATGTGTTCAGTCACATTTTCGAAGAACTCAATTAAGCTCGTAAGGCACGACCTGCCTTTTACAAACCCATGTTGACTATTTCTAATCAACCTAAACTTCTCCAAATGCTCGTAAATCTTGTCCCTCAGAAGCCTCTCCATCAGCTTACCAACCACTGAGGTCAGACTCACCGGTCGGTAATTTCCAGGACGATCCCTGTTCCCTTTCTTGAAAATAGGGACCACATCCGCAATCCTCCAATCCTCCGGAACATCTCCCGTCTCCATCGACGACGCAAAGATCATCGCCAGGGGCTCTGCAATGACATCCCTCACCTCCACAATAACCTGGGGTACATCCCATCTGGTCCCGGAGACTCGTCTATCTTGATAGCATTTAAAAGTTCTAACACATCCGCTTCCTTAATATCTACATACTCAATCTTTTCAGTCTGCCGCAAATTTGTAGTGCATCCTCCCAGATCACTTTCCACCGTGAATACTGAGGCAAAGTACTCATTAAGCACCTCTGCCATTTCTTCTGGTTCCATACAGACTTTTCCCTCTTCACCTTTTATAGGTCCTATCCCTTCTCTTATCCTTTTACTTTTCACATATTTGTAGAAGGCCTTGGGATTCTCCTTAATCCTACCAGCCAAGGCCTTTTCATGACCCCTTCTGGCTCTCCTAATTTCCTTTTTAAGCTCTCTTCTATAAGCCTTATACTTCTCTAGATCCCCAACAGCTCCTAGCTCTTTGAACCTTTTATACACCTTTCTTTGCTTCCTGACTATGTTCACCACAGCCTTCGTGCACCACGGTTCCCGTGTCCTACCAAAACCTCCTTGTCTCACCGGAACGTTGTCGTACAAAGCTCCAGACAAGCATTCCTTGAATATCTGCCACCTTCCTTCTGTGCTTTTCCCCAAGAACACCTCCTTCCAGTTTATTTGCCCCAACATCTGCCTGATGTCTTCATATTTCCCCTTATTCCAAACAAACACCTTCCTAGCCTGCCTGATCCTATCCTTTTCCAATGCAAGGGTGAAGGAGATAGAATTATGATCTCCATCCCCAAGATGCTCTCCTACCGAGAGATCCATCACCTGTCCTGGTTCATTAGCTAGTACAAGGTCCAGTACAGCCTCTCCTCTCGTAGGCTTGTCCACGTGCTGTGTCAGGAAACCCTCCTGAACACGCCTAACAAACTCCTCCCCATCCAAACCCCTTACCCTTGGGATATTCCAGTCGATGTTTGGGAAATTGAAGTCTCCCATCACAACTCTGTTATTTCTACATCTCTCCAGTATCTGTTTCCCTATCTGCACCTCAACTTCCCTGTCACTATCGGGTGGCCTATAGAATACACCCAGCAACGTCACCGACTCTTTGCTATTCCTAACTTCCACCCACAGAGACTCCGTAGACATTCCCTCCTCGGTATCCACCTTCTCTGCAGCCATGACACTGTCCCTGATCAACAGAGCCACTCCACCACCTCTTTTGCTCCCTCCCTGTCCTTCCTGAAGGATCTGAATCCCAGGACCTGTAGTACCCAGTCCTGTCCCTGAGACATCCAAGTCTCTGTAATGGCCACCACATCACAATCCCAAGCAGCAATCCACGCCCTAAGTTCATCCACCTTATTTCCTACACTCCTGGCATTAAAATAGACACAGCTCAGTCCCTCAGACTGGACATTTCCCTTCTCCCCCACTCGTCTAACCTGCCTCTCATCCTGCCTAGAGTCCTTCCCTACCTGGGAGCTAACTTCCTTGCTCCCAGTCTCCACATCACTATTCCCTCCTTGTAGATGATTGACAAGCTTTGGGGAGTCAGGAGGTGAGCTACTCTCTGCAGGATTCCCAGCCTCCGACCTGCCTTGGTAGCCCCAATATTTATATGGCTAATCCAGTTAAGTTTCTGGTGAATGGTAACCCCCAGGATGTTGATTGTGGGAGATTCAGTGATGATTTATAACGACTGAATGTCAAGGGTGGTGATGAGATTTTACTTCAGCATGATAGCTGAGTGAAAGCTTCATGTTAAAGAGAAATAAATCACTGCAGTATTTAATGTTTCCACAATAACTGGCCAACTGAAAGCTAGTTACAGACAGTAAAGTACTTTCTGAAGTCAGGCACACAACAGACAATGTGCATTCTGCCAAAACCCACAAAGAATCAGAGCCAGATGTAGAATGAGGAGTAAACATTGATCAGAAGACAGGAAAGATATAGCAGATGCTGCAAATTTGAGAATACTCTGCAGGTCTGGCAGTGTCTGCGGACAGACAGAGAGTGAGAGAGTTAATGTTTCGATTGAATATGATTCTTCAGAGCTAAAGGGAATGTAACGGGTTTTAACTCCTTTGAAATAAGGGTGGAGGGAGGGAGGCAGATAGACCAAAGGGAACAGCTGGGGAGAGGGAGGGAGAGATTAAATGGCAAACAGGTTGCGATATGAGATTCAAGCAGAAAGTCTACACCAAGATTCTCACCATTATTCCACCGGGATCAAAGCTTTATAAACATTAATGGGAAGGCAGATAACAGGACTCCTTGGTGTTAACAAATTGTCCCTAAATTAATCTGGTGCATATATAATTCTCTAAATTTGCACCCCTTTATTGTGGAGTCCAAGAGGCAGAGACAAAAGTCGTAGGTTGAAGGAGGATTGGAATGAGGCACTCATTAAGTGTTAAAATGGGTGGCGTGGGTTTGTAGGGCCTGAGGGCTTGTTTCCTGTGCTGTGTTGTTCTTTTGTTAACTCAGAGAGTAATAAGGGCATGGAATGCCCTGCCTGCAGCAGTTGTGAACTTGCCAACTTTAAGGGTATTCAAATGGTCAGTGGATAGGCATATGGATAACATTGGAATAGTTTAGGTTAGAGGGTCATAAGATTGGTTCCACTGGTCGGCACAACATTGAGGGCTGAAGGGCCTGTATTGCGCTGTGATGTTCTATGTTCTAGGACCAACTATTAACAATAAATATTAGAGGTCAGTTGTTGGAGCTCTCATTGCTAAATTCCCATGACCCCATGAATCTATTGACCCTTGTCTCACTCCAGTTAATGTCAAGAGGTTTTGACCAATTCTGTTCACAACTCGGGCACCTTGACGCTGTGATGGCACCTTGAAAGGCAGTGCCAGCCTTCTTTTCCTGCTCCCTGCCCATGCCCTGCCCTCTTTCACTCTCCCTCTCTCCCCATATCCCCACGCACCAGCCTCCTGGCTCCCCCAGCCCTTTCTCCGGCCTTCAGGCCCCACGGTGTCGATGGGCGTCTCTTCTCCTCACCAACAGAGAATAGATGAAGGCACAGGGAAAATAAGGCAGCTTTTCAAGAGATTATTGGAACTGTGCCCATAAGAAGCACACGCTGGAAGTTTATATATAGTAAGATCACACAGTGAAGACTTTATCACATGTGACCATTGAGACACAAGGGAGATGTTCAACTTCTGGAGACAGTGCGGGGAGGAGGCAGGAGGTTGGCATTAACTCAGAGCTTATGTCATGTAAATCACTGATAAACATCAGGTCAGAAATGAGAAGTGGTTTGGTGGTACAGTGGTTAGCACTGCTGCCTTACAGTACTAGGGACCCAGGTTCGATTCCTGGCCTCAGATAACTCTGTGGAGTCTACATGGAGTACTGAAGATGAATGATTTGTACTTGAATGAAATGCTTTTGAAACATTTAATTTTACTTTCAATATCTCCTTTCTCTTTTTGGACTCTCATTAGCTACGGTTGGTTAGTCTCAGCAGCAGCTCCTGAACCCCTATCATAGGGTTCGTATTCCTGATATTCCTACTGGGATGGCACAGTAGTTAGCACTGCTGCCTCACAGCGTCAGGGATCCAGGTTCAATTCCTGGCTTGGGTCAGTGTGTGTACGGAGTTTGTACATTCTCCCCATGTCAGCGTGGGTTTCCTATGGGTGCTCTGGTTTCCTGCCACAGTCTGAAAGAAGTGCCGGTTAGAGTGTATTGGCTATGCTAAATTTTCCCTCAGTGTACCCGAACAGGCACTGGAGTGGGGCGACGAGGGGATTTTCACAGTAATGTCATTGCAGTAACTTACTTGTGATGAATAAATAATAGAGGTGATTGCAAGATAAAAGGTAAAGGTTCTGATGATTTTTATTCAGGGTTGCAGTGTCCTGGAGAATGATCATAGTGTCCTATAGTACGGAAGGAAGCCATTCAACCCATCTGTACCTCCCACAATTCCATCCAGGCTCTATCCCTATAACCCTATGCATTTACCCTAACTGGTTCCCCTGACACTAAGGGGCAATTTAGCATGGCCAATCTATCTAACCAGCATAGCTTTGGAGGAAACCGGAGCAGCCAGTGGAAACCCACACAGACATGGGGAGAATGTACAGCTTCCACACAGACATTGATCCCAGATGGGAATCGAATCCGTGCCCCTGGCGCTGTGAGGCAGCAACGTTAACCACCATACCACCCTCTCGACCTTCAATTCCCAGAGGGTGGACAATGCTAATTACCAATCTAATAACATCACCACCCTCTTCCCCAGGTGTCCTCCAACTGCCTGCTGCCCGTGGCAACGGTTTCTCCTGGTTAGCTCTGTCTCCTTGCACACGTAGATGTGCTTCTCACTTTCACCTCTGATTTTTAGGTCCATTCTCCTTAAACTTCCAAGAACAAAGGAAGTTACAGCACAGGAACAGGCCCTTCGGCCCCTCGCAGCCTACACCGACCATGCTGCCCATCTCAATTAAAATCCCACATCCTTCCGGTGACCATATCCCTCCATTCCCGTCCTACTCACGTGTCGGTCCACGAGCTTCTCTCCATCTACCCTAATGAGCGTCGTGAAAATTTGGATCAAAATCATCGCTGAACCTGCTGAATTTGAAGGAGCCGGGCCAGAATTTATTGCCTATCCCTGACCGACTTTGAAAAGGGGGGGTTGATGAGAGCCATCTTGAACTGCGACTGTCCGTGTGGTGCAAGTACACCCACAGTGCTGTTAGGAAGCAACGGGAGTGGGGGAGGGGGGGATCCACAATTTGGATCCAGGGATAGAGATGGGACATCCAACAGAATTAGGGTGGAGTGCGAAACGGAGAAGAGAGTGTAGGTGATGGCATTCCCATGCACCACCCTCCTTTGTCCTTAGAGACAACAGGAACATTGCACTAAATTCTACACAACATTCCCTCCAAAGCTCAGATGTCCTTAATACTGTGTGTGGTGTCTAGAGCGAAATACAATATTCCAGGTGTGGCCTAATCTTTTGCATAGCTGTAAAATAACATCCATTTCCTCTATTTGAAAGGCTAATTCTCTTGGGGAACCCCCATTCTTTCTGACTTTCCAACATTTTTCAAAATCCAAAATGGATGACCTGACAGTCTGCACCGAAATCCGTTTGCCCAATATCTCTCCCGTTCACTCACATCCACGAGTATCTGTGTTATTTTATATTTCCATCTCCACTGCTTACAACGTGGCACAGTGGGTTAGCACCGCTGCTTCATAGCTCCAGGGTCCTGGGTTCGATTCCCGGCTCGGGTCACTGTGTGTGTGGAATTTGCACGTTCTTCTCATGCCTGCGTGGGTTTCCTCCAGTTTCCTCCCACAGTCCAAAGATGTGTGGGTTAGGTTGATTAGCTGTGCTAAGAAATTGCTCTTAGTGTCCAGGATAGCTGAGGTTAGAGCGATTATATATGTAGGGATATGGGAGTAGGGCCTGGGTGGGATTGTGCTCAGTGCAGACTCAATGGGCTGAAGGGCCCTTTCTGCACTGTAGGGTTTCTATGGTCTTTCAGATGAGACATAAATTAAAAAATGAAACGCCACTAACCTTTACACCAGCAGGAAGCTTGGCTCTCTATCGTCTGTGTGTCTAATGCAGTGAGGCTCAGACACTGAAACCCTCCCCAGGGTAAGCTGGAGGACAATTGGCATCAGCTCGGAAGAGATGAGCACAAAATGCCCGCCTTCCTTCTGACAAAGCGGAGCAGCTAAAATGCCGTGGGCAATCTTGCAATAAAACGGACGCTGCTTTCACTATTGACTCCGCACTTAGACCAGGCCTTGGCTCAAAGTACCCAAAATTGCTAAGACTTCCTGCTCTGGGTCATATAAACACTTCCACATTCCAATAACAGGCTACGTTCATAAAGTACTTCACTGATTTCCTCGCACCCATAATGACTCATGAGCAATGCGATGGACCATAGTGCAAGAAAAGACCTCAAAGCTTCTGAGCTCAATAAAATCCATTCCAATAGAAATAAACTGGGGCGTAATACACAGCACCTGTCTACACACATGTAGATCTTAGCCTCCATCTGACCCGCAGCCCGTGCTCATTACT
This sequence comes from Sphyrna mokarran, assembly GCA_024679065.1. Lineage (NCBI taxonomy): Eukaryota > Metazoa > Chordata > Chondrichthyes > Carcharhiniformes > Carcharhinidae > Sphyrna > Sphyrna mokarran. The sequence goes on from JAGIQG010000028.1 coordinate 34,523,771, forward strand.
CCCTTACTTAGTACTCAATGCTCTATCTGACGTCACTGGGTGCCGTGAAAACTTTATCCCCTCATTGTTTTCAGGAAAAAGTAGAACAGACAAACCTCAGTTCCATGGCACTAACTGAAACTGAACAAGGTGAGCTTGGCCAGTATCCTGGCCGCTGAGGCAGACAGTTTCAACTCCCACGCCAGCAAGCATCATCTAGGCTGACTCCTCGGAGTAGCACTGAGGGAGTGCTGCACTGCCGCAGGTACCGTTTCTTTTCACAGATGAGATACTAAACCCCACCAGATGCACATAAAAGATCCCATGGGGGCATTCGAAAAGGAGGAAATTTCGCCCCACTGATCGCAGCAATCAAAACAACCTCAAAAAAAAACAAAAGTTATTTATTGCGGACGATAAATGGCACAGCGGTTAGCACTGCTTCCTCACAGCGCCAGGGTCCAGGGTTCGATTCCAGCTTTGGGTGATTGTCCACGTGCAAGTTGTACCTGTGTCTGCGTGGGTTTCCTCCAAAGATGTGCGGGTTAGGTGAGATGGATTGGTCGTGCATGGGGTTACAGAGATAGGATGGGAGAGTAGGCCTAGGCAGAGTGCAGACTCGATGGGCCGAATGGCCTCCTTCTGCACTGTAGGGATTCTATGGAGACATATAGTCGAAAGCTTATCAGAACAGATATACAAGAACGACAAAAGGAATAACAATTTGTGCTGCATGAGAGGTGGTTGCCGATTGTCTGGCAAGAGGACTCATATTAGTAAAGGCAAAGACATGCACCAGGGAACAGTTAACTGCCAAGACTTCCTTTAAATTAAAACCAAGCATGTTGTCCGATTGGTCGTATTGTCATGGGGAATGAACCATGGGGGACTGCCTCCCCACACTCCCCTTCCCTCCAAGATTTTGTCATTCTGAAAGAAGCACAAACATGTGGAAATGTTCTTTCTTTCAAACTTAAAAAAAAATGCCCACCTTGATTTCTTAAATTCACCAGGGCTCTTTCTGCAGCCAACGGAGACCAAGTCTAGGTAGCAAAGGCACAGAAGATGCCCTCAAGTCCGAGATTAACAGAAAGGACACACTCACACCTTGCATCTTGTTCAACGAAACAAAAACTTGGGAGTTCATTCCCCGTGGCAAATGTTTTCACCAATCAGAGGTGACCTGCCCCATCTGAGTTTAAAACAACTTGGCAGTTAACTGCTCCCTGGTGCACTCACCACAACAATGCCACCTACCAATCAACAGCCTCTTCTCATGTGTTATAAAGTTGTTGTTCCCTTTGAGATTTGGTACTCTTGTCCTGCTGAATGCAAGATGAAATGCTTCGACAGCATGTCTCTTTTTATTCGAGCAATGCTTAGGCTTTGCACGAGCAAATGACTATCTCGTTGCTGTTTTAGTGAGCTTGCGGTGTGCAGAACGCTGGTGGTCATTACAACCATGATTGCATTTCGCAAGCACTTCATTGATCACACAGCTGTTTGCAGTGTCCTGGGGTCGTGCAAATTGTTATTTGCTCGACCGCCAAAGAAGCAGGTAACACCCCAACGGTCCGAGTTGTAATATTATTCAGCAGGAAGGTGGTGTTTCTGTACCGCAAGGCAATGAGATGCAAGTACACAGACTCTTTCTGTAACTGTCATGTTAAATGGAAGCAATAACTATGCTGATTCCACAAGGAATAGTTCATAAGATATCGGAGCAGAATTAGTCCCATTCCTCCATAGCTGATATGCTCCTCATCCCTATTTTCCTGCTTCTGCCCCATAACCCGTCAACCCATTCCCAATTAAAAATCTGTCTAACTCCTCCTTAAATTTACTCAATTTCCCAGGATCCACTGCACTTTGGGATAGGATATTCCACAGATTTGCAAACCTTCGGGAGAAGGAGTTTCTCCTCATCTCTGTTTCAGTTTTGCTATTCCTTATCCGAAGATTCTAACCTCTCATCCTAGAATGCCCCACCAACGGAAGCATTGGCCCCAGGTCCGCTTTGTCCACACCTTTTGTCATCTTGTATACATCAAGCCGATCTTCCCTCATTCTTCTAAATTCCAGAGAGTGTAGGCCTGAACTCTTCAATCTCTCTTCGTAGAACAAACCCCCTCACCTCTGGAATCAATCTCGTACATTTCCTTTCAACTTTTCACTATTCATCCATCAAATGAAATTTAAAACAAAATCCTGGGTGGGATTTTGCTCATCTTAACCCTGTTGCGGTCAGGTTGTTCCCCAAGGTCAACAGGGAGGGGTGGGGGAGAGGTTTCCAGGAAAGATGAATCTTGGTCACACTGAGCAATGACGGGGGAGGAGTGGGTGGGTGGGGGAGCCTTCTCCTGCCTCTCACTGTCTTGCAAATATAAGCTGGGTGTCTCATGACCCAAGATGATCCGATTTGCCAGAGACCCTCATGAGAAAAGGATCTTTGAGATCCGGAGGTAGACTGAAGATGTTTGGAATACAACAATGTATTCCAATTAAAGAGAGATAAATGCACATCCCGGTATCTTCAATTCAATCGGGATGTTCCAGCTGCCAACAGAAACTGGAAAGTCCAAGTGTCAAAGACACAAGGTGGGGTCATCTTGGGTTTGAGGTTTATGACTGTTCCCTACTGTTAATACAAGGCCCTGGGCAGAGAGAAGTCACTAATCCAATTAAATATCCCAGGAAATTCCAGAGATTCTGCGACTGGATTCTATTGCCAGCAATGGAGGGCAGAAGGATCGCCCATCCGAACATTAACGGGGAAATATTTGCTACGCCCCAGGCACGTCACACATCCGTGTCTCACTCGAAACATAGTCAGGTGATATTGTTAACTCTCAGGCTGAGGAATTTACTTAACACTGGGGGGCCAGAGAGTGGGGAGATTGGGGCGAGGAGCAGATGGGGGAGGGTGGGAGCGGGTGAGGAAGATGGGGGCAGAGTGGGGAGATTGGGGGGACAGTAGGGAGGGCAGTGAGATGGTGGGGGGCGGGAGGGCGGCGAGAGTGTGGGGGAGAGCGGCGAGAGTGGGGGGAGGTCGGTGAGACTTAGTGGGGAGGTCGGTGAGACTTAGGGGGGGGAGGTGGCTGAGACGGGGGGGGGGGTTGGGGGGGGGGGGGGGGGGGGGGGGGAGGGCGGCAAGACTGGGGGGGGGGGGAGGGTCTTTTGGATTGTGGGAGGAAACCGAAGCATCTGGAGGAAACCCATGTAGACATGAGGAGAACATGCAAGCTCCGCATAGACAGTCACCCAAGGCTGGAATCGAACCCGGATCCCTGGCACTGCGAGGCAGCAGTGCTAACCACTGTATCACCCACTTTGGAGGTGAGGAGAATTCTTTTTTCACAAGAGGGTTCTCTACCTGATGGGACTAATGAGACTCAGTCACTGAGTATGTTTAAAGCAGAAATTGATAGATTCTTCATTAACAATAAAGGAAAGGAATATTGTAGGGAAAAGGTCTGATTAGTCATGACGGTATTGAATGGTAGAGCAGGCTCGATGGGCTGAATGGCCTACTCCTGTTCCTATAGCACACTTTGTCAGCTCAGATCTTTCAAAGTCTTTTGTAACCAAAAAACAATGAAAGGATAGGAAACGAGACAGTGGGTTTGAGGATAAGCAATGTCTCATAAGAAGCAGTGAATAACTGTCTTCTTAGCACTGGATGAAGGATAAATATCTTTCCCTCCACAGCTGGGAGAACACTAGAAATCTGAAATAAAAACCTGAGCAGGTCCTTCATAGAACATAGAACAATACAGCACAAACAGGCCCTTCGGCCTACGAGTTGCGCCGATCACATCTACCAATCCACAGACCTATCTATAACCCCCTATCCTATTCTTTTCCATATACTCATCCAGAAGTCTCTTAAAAGACCCCAGTGAGTTTGCCTCAACAACCTCCGACGGCAGTCGGTTCCATTCACTCACCACCCTCTGAGTGAAAAACCTACCCCTGACATCTCCTTTGTATTTGCTTCCCTGCACCTTAAATCTGTGTCCTCTCGTAGTGACCATTTCAGCTCTGGAAAATAGTCTCTGAGAGTCCACCCTATCTATTCCTCTCAACATTTTATAAATCTCTATCAGGTTGCCTCTCAACCTACGTCTCTCCAGCTCCCTCAACCTATCTTCATAGGGCCTGCCTCCCAATCCAGGCAGCATCCTTGTAAATCTCCTCTGCACTCTCTCAATAGCCTCTACATCCTTCCTATAATGAGGCGACCTTCAGCATGTGCGGAGAGAGGGAAATACAGAGTATACTAACATTCTTCTTTGGAATGCTTCTATTCTGAAGCAGAATCCTATTGGGCTCTTTCTCTGTAACTACCTTCGGAGTTTTTCTGTTTTTACACCAGGGTGAAGGTCTGTAAAGAAATGCAGTTATATTTCCCCAGGTGAGATTCAGCCAACATTTGCGTTGGGATTGGGTGGGATTTGAGTGGCAGAGGTACGTTGGCCTTTCACATGGCTAACACCATTATCTCCATTTCTCCAAAGTTTACATTCCGGTCAGAGATGCACACTCCACTCTGCCCTGGCAAACTGAAGTCTAGGAAGAAGTCTCATAACACCAGGTTAAAGTCCAAGCTTATTTGGCAGCATAAGCTTTCGGAATGTCACTCCTTCTTCAGGTGGGGTCCGACATTCATCAAATAATTCAATAAGGATAGTCAACAACACTCCTCCATGATCATCCTCAACACCTGACTGTGTACTCAGCCCCCTATTATACTCCTTATACACCTCTGACTGTGTGGCCAAATTCCCCTCCAATTCGATTTTCAAGTTTGCTGATGATACCACCACAGGGGTTAGATGTGAAACAATGGCGAGACAGAGTACAGGAATGAGATAGTGAGCTGGTGTGACAACAATAATCTTTCTCTCAAAGTCAACAAAACAAAACAAAGAAGGTTTCATTGACTTCAGGAAGTGGAGAACATGCCCCTGTCTACATCAGTGGGGATGAAGCAGAAATGGTCAAGAGCTTCAGGTTTTTCGGTGTCCAAATCACCAACAACCCTGTCCTGGTCCCCCCATGCTTACACTATAGTTAAGAAAGCCCACCAACACCTCTACTTTCTCAGAAGGAAATTTGCTACGATTCTCACCAAGTTCTACAGATGCACCATAGAAAGCATTTTTTCTGTTTGTATCACAGCTTGGTATGGGCTCCTGCTCTGCCCAAGACCACAAGAAACTATAAGGGTCGTGAATGAAGCCTAATCCATCACGCTAACCAGCTTCCCATCCATTGACTCTGCCTACACTTGCCGTTGCCTCGGCAAACAGCCAGCATAATTAAGGACGCCACACACCCTGGACATATTGTTTTCCACTTTCTTCCATCAGAAAAAGATACAAAGTTCTGATGTCACCTACTAGCTGACTCAAGAGTAGCTTCTTCCCTGTTGCATCAGACTTTTGAATGGGTCTATCTTGCATTAAATTGATCTTTCTCTACATCCTGGCTATGACTGTAACATTACATTCTGCACTCTCTCCTTTCCTTCTCTATGAACGGTATGCTTTGTCTATATAGCACGCAAGAAACAATACCTTTCATAGTATAGTAATGCAAGCATTGAATATAAGACTTCAGACGTCTTGTTGAAGTTGTACAAGACATTGGTAAGATCACACTTAGAATACTCTGTACAATTCTGGTCACCCTATTAGAGAAAGGATATTACTGAACTAGAAAGAGTGCAGAAAAGATTTACTAGGGTGTTACCAGGACTTGATGGATTGATTTATAAGAAGAGGCTGAATAGACTGGGACTTTTTCCTTTGGAGAGAAAAGGAAGCTGAGCGATGATCTTATCGAGGTCTGTAAAATAATAAGGGGCACAGATCAGCTGGATAATCAATATCTTTTCCCAAAGATAGGGGAGTCTAAAACTAGAGGGCACAGGTTTAAGGTGAGAGGGGAGAGAAAGGAAAGTGTCTAGAGGGGCAATTTTTTCATACAGTGGGTGGTGAGTGCCTGGAATAACCTGCCAGAGGTAGTACTACAGGCAGGTATAATTTTGTCTTTTAAAAAGTTACATGAGTTCGATGGGCATAGAGAGATATGGCCAAAAGCTTAGGGGTTAATAAAAAAGGGCAGTATGGACAAGTTGTGCTGAAGGGTTTGTTTCCATGCTGTAAACCTCTATGACTCTATGTGACAATTATAAATCAACTCAATTACAAACAGCAAGGAAATGTTTCTGAGTTGCTCAGTATAAAACACAATGAGGCTGAGAAATTTGGGCGTGCCCATTTTTGGGTACAGAGTGATTGATGGTGGTCAGTTGGGGGGGGGGGGGGGGGGGGGGGGGGGGGGGGGGGGGGGGGATCTTAGGGGCACAATTCTTGTGCCTGAATGCTGAACCAGAGGCACTCCTCCAATATCGGGGTGCTGGGGAGCAGATAGCCTACTGACAGGAGCCACTGCGAGATCGGGCCCCAGGCAAGTGGGACCAGCAGCCAGGGGAGCCTGGGAGCTATCAGTTTGCATTGTTTCCTCCCGGGAGGGGAGCCAAGAGAGGTCTCCTGGAGGTGCCAAGCTCCTCCTTCTGCTAAATGACTTATTTTCTTTCTTGGATTGAGCACAGTAGACAACCCGGAGGCAGTTTCTCACCCCCACCCAACCACCCATGTGCCAAATGCTACCAGGTGTCCCAGGCCAAAAGAGATCTTCCCATTAAGTACTTCATTTGCATTGGCTTATTTATGCATGAGATGGGATTCATGCCAATTACATGCATGGATAAAAGTGAATCACTGAGGATGCTGAAATCTGAAACAAAAAATGCTGGAAAATCTCAGCAGGTCTGACAGCATCTGGGGAGAGAGAATAGAGCCAAAGTTTTGGGTTTGGAAGACTCTTCGTCAGAGATTACTTTCTGTTCTTGCCCAATAGGTTTCTCCTCATGCCCGTAACTTGGGACGTTTACACCGCTAATCTCCTAAGGGTCAATTTAGCACGGCCAATCCACCTAACCTTCACACTTTGAACTATGGGGTGAAACAGCAGTGCCCGGAGGAAACCCATGGTGACATGGGGAGAATGTGCAAATTCTGCAAAGACTGTGACCCAAGGCCAGAATTGAATCTGGGTTTTCAACGTTTGAAGTGGATGAATAATATATGAGTGATTGAGCATTTTCCCTAATTTATTATGAAGTATTTGATGTTAAATGTATCAAACCTTATGGGATTGTGGTTAGTGAACAAGCCCGATTCTAACCTTGCGGCACACTGAGATGAAGGAAGGTCACTCACGCAGCCCACAGTAGCCTAGGTGCCCATCACTGGTGTATATATATTCAGAGTAAGAATGGAAAAGGCATAAGCTTTCCTAGTTGATAAGGAATTTAGCCAGTGGACCGTGCAGTAGCACAAATAATTATACCTTAGTATTATCCATGGTGCGCAGGGGCTGGGAATTATACACACCACCCCACACTATATGACTTGCATTGAATGTACACAGTGAATATTACATCTGGCACATTGTACCTCAGCGTACAACTTGATTAATGTGGAAAACTTGAATATAATTACTCTTTGTTTTGCAAAGTTCCTCCAGAAATTTCATGAATGAAATATAATTTTTTTAACAAAAAAATGAATATCTATTTACAAGAATCTAAAATATTGGTTCAACATTTACAGGATGGGATGTGTACAGGGTGTAGTCAAAGATAAGAACAAAGATCTTATTTTTCCTGGTCACAAACATCACGGAGTGAGCTAAAGAACCTTTAGTGGCAGGTCAAAGGGCACAGGGGAAAAAAAAAATATTAAAGTTCTCAGGCTCGAGTGGAAAAGTAGTAATTATACCGCAAACCAAAAACCATTCAGGGTCAGTGCCCCGTACAAACAGCTCCCAAATATTTCAAATATTGTACCATGGGCGTCAGCGAACAATGGGAGAAAGCAATGAATTGAAGTCACTTGCAGGTCAGAAGTGAGTAATGGAACAATCTCTGACTGGAATTTTACTGAACAAATAGTTCTAATATGCCGCAGTGTGTGGGGCGAGGGTACGGGAGCTGGGCAGTCTCTCTTGGATACATACCCAATGTCACAGAGCCAGAATAATACCAGCAATGTCATTCTGGCAACACAGGGACTTGTAGGAATCTCTAGCCAAGATCCATATCAGGCTTAACTTTTCTTTTTAAATACAAACTCAGTAACTATATACGTTGACTTGAAGGGACCGATACACTAAGGGTTATCAGCTGAAATGTACGTCACCTTGAGACATATTTCATTAGTCACTGTAATCAGACTGAGGGCATAAAACCTGGTTCACCAGGTTGATACTGGAGATGAGGGGGTTAGCTTATGAGGAGAGATTGAATAGACTGGGCCTGTACTCGTTGGAGTTTAGAAGGCTAAGGGGGGATCTTATAGAGACATATAAGATAATGAAGGGGCTAGATAGGGTAGAGGTAGAGAGATTCTTTCCACTTAGAAAGGAAACAAGAACTAGAGGGCACAACCTCAAAATAAAGGGGAGTCAATTTAGAACAGAGTTGAGGAGGAACTTCTTCTCTCAGAGGGTAGTGAATCTCTGTAATTCTCTGCCTATTGAAGCAGTGGAGGCTACCTCGTTAAATGTGTTTAAGTCACGGGTAGATAGATTTCTGATCGATAAGGGAATTAAGGGTTATGGGGAGCAGGCGGGTGAGTGGAACTGAAGCACTTTCAGATCAGCCATGATCTTATTGTATGGCGGGGCAGGCTCGAGGGGCTGGATGGCCGACTCCTGCTCCTATTTCTTATGTTCTTAAAATATTGCACTTGGTGACGAGGTCAGCTATGTCTGCCAAAGCATAAGCTGCGACATCTTAACATCTCAGGTCACCAAGACACAAAATCAAGGACATCAGACTGAATCTCGACAGAGTGGCATACTGGGCCCAATATTGACAGGGGCAGAGTTTCAGACAGGTGTTAGGCTTGGAAGTTGGTGAACATTTTGGTGATAGTGACCACAATTCGGTTACGTTCACCTTAGTGATGGATAGGGATAGGCATGAAGCTGGGGGCAGTAGTTATAGCTGGGGGAAGGGTAATTATGAGGCCATCAGGAGAGAATTAGGGTGCATAGATTGGACTAGGAAACTACAGGGACTGGGAACATCTGGAATGTGGAGCTTATTCAAGGAGCAGCTGCTGCGGGTCCTTGATAAGTATGTCCCTGTCAGGCAAGGAGGAAATGGTCGAGTAAGAGAACCTTGGTGTACGAAAAAAGTTGATTTGCTGGTTAAAAGGAAAAAGGAGGCTTATGTCAGGATGAGGCTTGAAGGCTCGGTTAGTGCAATGGATAGCTATAGATTAGCCAGGAGGGAGCTAAAGAGTGAATTGAGGAGAGCTAAGAGAGGACACGAGAAGACTTTGGCTGATAGGATTAGGGAGAATCCTAAAGCTTTCTTTAGATATGTTAAGAATAGAAGATTGGTTAGGGCAAGATTAGGGCCAGTCATAGACAGCAGTGGGAAGTTGTGCGTGGAGCCTGAGGAGATTGGAGAGGTACTGAATAAATATTTCTCTTCGGTATTCACGCAGGGTGATGTAAATGTAGTTATGGAGAACACTGAGGTACAGGGTAGCAAACTGGAAGGTATCGAAGTAGATAGGGAGGATGTGCTAGATATTCTCGAGGGTTTGAAGTTGGATAAGTTCCCTGGGCCGGACGGGATTTACCCTAGGATTCTCTGGGAGGCAAGAGAGGAGATTGCAGAGCCTCTGGCTCTGATCTTCAGGTCGTCGTTGGTTACGGGTGTGGTTCCGGAGGACTGGAGGATAGCGAATGTGGTCCCGTTGTTCAAGAAGGGGAAGAGAGACCTTCCAGGGAATTATAGGCCAGTGAGTCTTACTTCTGTGGTGGGCAAAGTGTTGGAGAGAATAATTAGGGATAGGATTTATAGTTATTTAGAGAGTAATGAATTGATTGGTGATAGTCAGCATGGTTTTGTGAAGGGTAGGTCGTGCCTTACTAACCTCATTGAGTTTTTTGAAAAAGTGACCAAAGAGGTGGATGGGGGTAAGGCGGTTGATGTGGTATATATGGACTTTAGTAAGGCGTTTGATAAGGTGGCCCATGGAAGACTTCTGCAGAAAATGCAGATGTATGGGATAGAGGGTGATTTAGCTAATTGGTTTAGGAATTGGCTAGCAGATAGAAGACAGAGGGTGGTGGTTGATGGGAGATATTCATCTTGGAGTTCGGTGACAAGTGGTGTACCTCAGGGGTCTGTTTTGGGGCCCCTGCTGTTTGTAATTTTTATAAATGATCTGGATGAGGGTATTGAGGGATGGATCAGTAAATTTGCAGATGACACTAAAGTCGGTGGTGTGGTAGATAGTGAAGAGGGGTGTTATAGTTTACAGAGTGACTTGGACAAGTTGCAGAGCTGGGCCGAGAGGTGGCAAATGGAGTTTAATGTGGAAAAGTGTGAGGTAATGCACTATGGCAGAAATAATAAATGTGTAGAGTATAGGGCAAATGGTAGGATTCTTAGTAGTCTAGATGAACAGAGGGATCTTGGTGTGTATGTGCATAGATCCCTGAAAGTAGGCAGTCAGGTCGAGAAGGTTGTTAGGAAGGCATATGGAGTCTTGGCTTTTATTGGTAGAGGGATTGAATTTCGGAGCCGCAACGTCATGTTGCAACTGTACAAAACTCTAGTGCGGCCGCACTTGGAGTATTGTGTGCAGTTCTGGTCCCCACATTATAAGAAAGATGTGGAGGCATTGGAGAGGGTACAGAGGAGGTTTACCAGGATGTTGCCTGGTATGGAGGGCAGGTCTTATGAGGAGAGGCTGAGGGATTTGAGGTTGTTTTCGTTAGAAAGGAGGAGGCTAAGAGGGGACCTGATCGAAACATATAAGATGATTAGAGGTTTAGATAGGGTGGACAGTGATAGCCTTTTTCCTAGGATGGAAAAAGCTAGCACGAGGGGACACAGCTTTAAATTAAGGGGTGATAGTTATAGGACGGATATCAGAGGCAGGTTCTTTACCCAAAGGGTGGTTCGGGAGTGGAATGCCCTGCCTGCAGCGGTTGTAGATGCGCCAAGTTTGGTGGCGTTTAAGAGGTTAGTTGATAAGTATAAGGAAGAGAAGGGAATGGTTTAGTTTGGAGGGGCATTGCTTTTTATATTGGTCGGCGCAACATCGAAGGCCGAAGGGCCTGTTCTGTGCTGTAGTGTTCTATGTATGTTCTATGTTCTATGAGACACACAAGTCCAGCTTTCCCCTCTTGCTGATGGTGTTTTTGGCTCCCACTCCAGAATAGACCACAACTCTCTCCTCTGGAATTACAGGAGGGAAAATCTACTCTTACCCAATGGAAGGTGGTCAACTTGGGTGATTGTGGGGGGAGGAGAGGTAGGGGGCGGGGGGGGATGCTGCCCACACATTTGTTTCTTCCTGGCCCACAAGCTGGATTTCCAGAGGCTTGGAAATCTGAGCAACCAAGGGTTAAAACAGGTTAAACCTTTCACCATACCCACCTGCACACATTCGAAGGATCATCCTTCGTCATTCCCAACTCCAGCACAGTACCATCAGCAAACACATCCACTCATGGCCCCTGCCCTCGCTATGTCTCCCCTGTCCTCGCTATACCTTCCCTGCCGTCATCGCCCCTACCCTCACTATGCCTCCCCTTGTCAGCATTCCGCAGGAATCTCTCCCTCTGTGGCAGCCTGCTCCATTCCTCATCCCGCTCCCTTGCAATCGCAGATGGTGTAGCTCCTGCCTCTCCTCCTCCTCCCTGTCCAAATCCCCAAAGACTCCTTCCAGGGGAAGGAACATTCCATTTACACTTCTTGCAATTGGGTCTGGAGTTTTTGCTGCTTCCAAGGCGGTCTCCCTTACATCTGAGAGAGAGCACGCGCAGACTGAGTGACCACTTTGCAGACCACATTCGCTCAGGACCCGAACTTTTCTGTCGCTTGCTATTTTAGTTCATCATCTTGCTCCATGTCCATCCTTGACTTGCTGCAATGTCCCAGTGAACCCAGCGCAAGCTGGAAGAACACCACCTCATCTTCCGATTAGGTACGTTACAACACTCGACGGCGGCACGGTAGCACAGTGGTTAGCACTGCTGCTTCACAGCTCCAGGGTCCTGGGTTCAATTCTCAGCTTGGGTCACTGTTTGTGTGGGGTTTGCACATTCTCCTCATGTCTGCGTGGGTTTCCTTCGGGTGCTCCAGCTTCCTCCACAATCCAAAGATGTGTGGGTTAGGTTGATTGACCGTGCTAAGAAATTGTCCCTTAGTGTCCAGGGATGTGTAGGTTAGAGGGATTAGTGGGTATAATATGTAGGGATATAGGGGTAGGGCCTGGGTGGGTTCGATGCAGACTCGATGGGCCTCTTTCTGCACTGTAGGGTTCTATGATTCAACACTGAGTTCAGACCATGAACTCTGTCCTCTAACTGGATCCCCCTGCCCTTTTTAGATCCAATTTTTTTGTTCCAATGCCCCCGTCCCAACTCCCCACAGGATCACCTGTTTTTTTGCTTTCATGGAACGCTGATCTTTGTTCTGCCATTAACTCGTTCTCAGCTTTATGTCACTATCGGCAACTTCTGTAGTCTTTAACACCACCATTAAAACTCACTCTCTCTCGGGCGCCCGTGACATCTTTGCACAATCTCTCTCTCAGATTTCCTTGGTCTACTTTCCTCCACTTGTTCTACTCTCTCTCAAACAGAATACAATCCATCACATTTCACCCTCTCGTTAGCTCTGAAAAGTCATGCAGATGCAAAACGGTAACTCTGTACCTCTCACTCAGATGCTGCCAGACCTGTTGAGTACTTTTTTTCCAGCACTTTTTTGTTTTAATTTCACATTTCCAGCAATTGCCGTAATTGGCTTTTATTAATTTAGATGCTGCCAGTCTTAACTTAATACTTCAATTACTAACCTACCTCCTGGCTTGTCTCTTTCCTGCCCCCGTTAAACACAGAAGTAGGCAGATTATTTTGAATCCTCCCCATCTAAAATGTTTTTATATCCCCCCAGACCTCATCCCACCATCTTTTGAGGGGAAGATGTTAAAATTCACCCCATTGTGTATAAAGAACAAAGAAAATTACAGCACAGGAACCTTTGGCCCTCCAAGCCTGCACTGGCTCGGAGTGACTGAACCAGAACCCCCTACCCTTCCGGGGACCATATCCCTCTATTCCCATCCTATTCATGCATTTGTCCAGACGCCCCTTAAAACCCACTATTGTATCTGCTTCCATTCCCTCCCCTACTAGCAAGTTCTAGGCACCCACCAGTCTCTGTGTAAAAAATCTGCCTCTTACATCTCCTTTAAACCTTGCCCCCCACACCTTAAAACTATACGCCCCTAGTAACTGACTTTCCCACCCTGGGGAAAAAAGCTTCCTCCACCTGTAAGTTTGGCACCACACTAGAGTAAGAAGTCTGACAACAGTAGGTTTAAATCCAACCGATTTATTTGATAGTAAACTCACAAGCTTTCGACCCTCCGGCCTTCATCAGGTGAAGAGTGAAGGCCGGAGGGTCGAAAGCTTGTGAGTTTACTATCAAATAAATCGGTTGGATTTAAACCTGGTGTTGTCAGACTTCTTATTGTGTTTACCCCAGTCCAACGCCGGCATCTCTACACTACCCCACTATAGGACAGTTGCCAAGGCCTTGGGGTGGGATTTTACACTCCCCACCCAGGGGTTTGTAGGTGGGGAGGGGTTATAAAATTTCTCTGATGACCTTCCCATTGGGTCCGCCCTTTCTGCAATTTGAGAATGGGAGGAGCGAGGTCTAGGCTACTTGGCCTGACCAACTGACGCCTGTTAAGTGGCCAATTATTGACAACGAAAGGTTTGTTTCCTATCCAGTCTCAATTTTCAGGCTAGCAGGAAGAGTTCGGGGTCGGACAGAAGGTCGGAAAGGAATTAAGTGACCAATTTCAGTCCTCGGGCATGACGAGAGGGGTTGGGGAGGGGAGGGCGGGGCTACATTAACAGCTCCTTACTTTGGGCACTTCAACAAAGACTCCCCAACAATTGCCCTCACAGGTTCACCGTCCCTCGCATGTTCCCCTAGGGGCAGCACGGTGGCACAGTGGTTAGCACTGCTACCTCACAAGATTATGGGTTCAATTCCCGGCTTGGGTCACTGTTTATGTGGAGTTTGCACGCTCTCCCCGTGTCTGCGTGGGATTCCTCCGGTTTGCACCCACAATCCGAAAGGCGTGCCGGTTAGATGCTATATTGTCCCTCAGTGTACCCGAACAGATGCCGGCCTGCGGTGAGCAGGGGATTTTCACTGTGACTTCATTGCAATGTTAACGTAAGCCTACTTTTGACACTAATAAGTAAACTTTATACTTTCCCACCCCGCTTCCCCGTTCCCAGAGCTTTCCTACAACACTCATGCCTCCCCCTCCACCCCGCTCCACGCCCCCCCAGGGTCTCACCTTCCTTCCCTGGGACCCCTAGTACTTATTGCTTCCGGAATTAAGAGACTTGGACGGGGGCGGGTGAAGCCTGGGGTCAACTTGCAGTCCTAGCTCTGTCCACTGGAACCTCTGGCGCTATAGAGCCGAGAAGTCTGCTAGCCAATCGGATTGGCCGACAGCTGTCTGAGGCAGGATGCCCCTCCCTCTCTCACGAGGCGACAGAGGCCCCGCCTCCAGCCAATGCGACTCCTTCTCCCCCCCCCCACCTTATGTGAAAAATCCTGACCTTGGAGGAAGTGCACAGAATGTTTACACTAGAATGATAACGGGGGAATGAAGAAGTTGTTTGGTGGAGTGGCATATGTAACGAAGGTTATCTTTAGGGCTGAATAAATGAAGAGTGGATTTTGGAAGTGGTCAGAGGGAATCTGACAGAGCAAACAGGTAAAAACAAATTTCACAGATGGATGAGAGAGGATTTGGAACTAGAGGACAGGAGGTTTCTGAAGAAGTCACATAGATTCGAAATGTGTTGGCTCCATTCTCTCTCTCCCCACAGATGCTGCCAGACCTGCTGAGATTTTCCAGCATTTTCTGTTTTTGGTTCAGATTCCTAGTTTCCACAGTGACTAGTTTTAAGTCTTTTTTTTTCATTAGTGTCACAAGTAGGCTTATACTAACACTGCAATGAAACTATTGTGAAAATCCCCTGGTTGCCAGCGCCTGCTCAGGTACACTGAGGAAGAATTTAGCGTGGCCAATGCACTTAACCAGCACGTCTTCCGGAGTGTGGGAGGAAACCGGAGCTCCTGGGGGAAACCCACGCAGACATAGGGAGAATGTGCAGACTCCACACGGACAGTGACCCAAGCCAGGAATCGAACCTCTATCTCTAGCGCTGTGAGGCAGCAGTGCTAACCGCTGTGCCACCGTGGATAACCCATTAAGAGAGTTGGCAAGGACACAATGGGCCAAATGGACTTGTCTGTGCTTATATGATTCTAGCCAATACCCCCCCCTCCTGCCAGAACTACTTCCAATTTGGAATCCACAGTTTTCAGATTGTCTTTTAACAATCTTCCGAAAAGGGGACAGCCAATTAGACTCCAACGCGCCAATGAACTGCTCCTTCACATTCACAGAATTATAGAACCCTACAGTACAGAAAGAGGCCCCTTCGGCCCATCGAGTCTTCACCAAACACAATCCCACCCAGATCCTACCCCCATATCCCTACATATTA
This sequence comes from Sphyrna mokarran, assembly GCA_024679065.1. Lineage (NCBI taxonomy): Eukaryota > Metazoa > Chordata > Chondrichthyes > Carcharhiniformes > Carcharhinidae > Sphyrna > Sphyrna mokarran. Next base: position 34,539,461 of record JAGIQG010000028.1, read on the forward strand.
TACCCACTGATCCCTCTAACCTACGCATCCCTGGACACTAAGGAGCAATTTCTTAGCATGTCCGATCACCCTAACCCGCACATGTTTGGACTGCAAGAGGAAACCGGATCGCCCGGAGGAAACCCACGCAGACACGGGGAGAATGTGCAAACTCCACACAGAGCCGGGAATCGAACCTAGGACCCTGGAGCTGTGAAGCAGCGGCGCTAACCCACTGTGCTATCGCGCCGTCCATTTCTTCCTCATCTGTCTGTCAGTCCAACAAATTTGTTGGAATATTTTAGATTACAAAGCCTCAGATTTCAATTGATGGACAACAAGCAACTTGGCAAGGGGACAGAAACACTGCTCCATTTCCATGCAAATTAACACATCTGTTGGGTTTGCACTCCCCCCAAAACATGAGTGAAGGGGTCGGGGAGGATGGTGGGCAGTTCACAGAGCTCAAACTGGCAATGTGATGGGCCCCCCAAAACCCCTCAATCCGAGATAGCTCCCGATCTGGGCTGGATGTTTACTGTTAAAGCAAAGATTGAACAGCTTGGCAGGGAGAACAAACATCTGATCTGAAAGATCCAAGCTTGAGGCAAAGAACAGGCTTGCTCTGCTGCTCACTTGGACTGGTTAGCATGACCAGCGTCCGAGTTGCTTAGTATCTTGTCTGAGCCTGGAGCCAGTGGACGACACTTGGAAATACTCAATCTACACAGTACTCATTGTTTTCCTATATTCTGCACCGTGGGAGCAGTCAAAGACATTACTGAATGCGCACTCACGTTACAGATTGTTAGTGACTTTTCATTAGGGATGATGCACTGTTAAGCTACCATTAATCTCCAAGCTGAAGGCTAGGATCTTGAACCGAGGGTCGCTCGTGGCAACCCTCACCACCCCCCCCCCGCCCTCCCCCACTGGGTCTCCAGCACGAGGGGTCAGTTAGGGAACGAGAATGACTGGGTTGGGGGTGAATGCTTTTAAAGAGAGGTCTTTTTCCCAAACACAAGCGTGCTATGCTAAATTTACTGAAAGCACTGTCTCCGATCCATCTTCCTTGCCCCGTGGTCAGCTAATTTAACTGCGTAGAAGCAACCCAGAGGTGAATAAAAGAGAACAGCAATGCCATAAAATCACTACAGTGCATGAGGTGGCCATTTGGCCCATCAAGTCTGCACCGACTCTCAAACACAGCATCTTACCCAAATCCTAGTTATATAATTCCATAAGTTTACCTTGGCAATCCCCCTTAATTTACATAACTTTGGGCAGTAAGGGGTAATTTAGCACAGTCAATCAACCAAATCTGCACATCTTTGGACTTGGGAGGAAATCGGAGTGCCTGGAGGAAACCCATGCAGACATGGGGAGAACACGCAGATAGTGACCCAAGCCAGGAATTGAATCCAGGCCCCTGGTGTTGTGAGGCAGCAGTGCTAACCGCTGTGTCAAATGTATCTTGATGGAAACATGCTAAAACGTCCTTGCACCTATACAGTCCCTTTCATATCCTCAGAATGTAGGGTCAGTTTTCGTACAAAGTGTGCAGGAAGGTTTTTTGACTCAGTATGTAGAGAGGCCAACTAGAGGTGAGGCTACATTGGATTTGGTGCTGGGCAATGAGCCAGACCAGGTGTTAGGCTTGGAAGTTAGTGAACATTTTGGTGATAGTGACCACAATTCGGTTACGTTCACCTTAGTGATGGACAGGGATAGGCATGAAGCTGGGGGCAGTAGTTATAGCTGGGGGAAGGGTAATTATGAGGCCATCAGGAGAGAATTAGGGTGCATAGATTGGACTAGGGAACTACAGGGACTGGGAACATCTGGAATGTGGTGCTTATTCAAGGAGCAGCTGCTGCGAGTCCTTGATAAGTATGTCCCTGTCAGGCAGGGAGGAAATGGACGAGTAAGAGAGCCTTGGTGTACGAAAAAAGTTGATTTGCTGGTTAAGAAGAAAAAGGAGGCTTATGTCAGGATGAGGCTTGAAGGCTCAGATAGTGCAATGGATAGCTATAGATTAGCCAGGAAGGAGGTAAAAACTGAATTGAGGAGAGCTAAGAGGGGACACGAGAAGATGTTGGCTGATAGGATTAAGGAGAATCCTAAAGCTTTCTTTCGATATGTTAAGAATAGAAGATTGGTTAGGGCAAGATTAGGGCCAGTCATAGACAGCAGTGGGAAGTTGTGCGTGGAGCCTGAAGAGATTGGTGAGGCACTGAATAAATATTTCTCTTCGGTATTCACGCAGAGTGCTGGAAATGTAGCTGTGGAGAGCACTGAGGTACAGGGTTGCAAATTGGGGAGTATTGTAGTAGATAGGGAGGATGTGTTAGAAATTCTCGAGGGTTTGAAGTTGGATAAGTCCCCTGGGCCGGACGGGATTTACCCTAGGATTCTCTGGGAGGCAAGAGAGGAGATTGCAGAGCCTCTGGCTCTGATCTTCAGGTCCTCGTTGGTTACGGGTGTGGTTCCGGAGGACTGGAGGATAGCGAATGTGGTCCCATTGTTTAAGAAGGGGAAGAGAGACCTTCCAGGGAATTATAGGCCAGTGAGTCTTACTTCTGTTGTGGGCAAGGTATTGGAGAGAATTATTAGGGATAGGATTTATAGTTATTTAGAGAGAAATGAATTGATTGGGGACAGTCAGCATGGTTTCGTGAAGGGTAGGTCATGCCTTACTAACCTCATTGAGTTTTTTGAGAAAGTGACCAGAGAGGTGGATGGGGGTAAGGCGGTTGATGTAGTATATATGGACTTTAGTAAGGCGTTTGATAAGGTGGCCCATGGAAGACTTCTGCAGAAAATGCAGATGTGTGGGATAGAGGGTGATTTAGCTAATTGGGTTAGGAATTGGCTAGCAGATAGAAGACAGAGGGTGGTGGTTGATGGGAGATATTCATCGTGGAGTTCGGTGACAAGTGGTGTACCTCAGGGGTCTGTTTTGGGGCCCCTGCTGTTTGTAATTTTTATAAATGATCTGGATGAGGGTATTGAAGGATGGATTAGTAAATTTGCAGATGATACTAAAGTTGGTGGAGTGGTAGATAGTGAAGAGGGGTGTTTTAGTTTGCAGAGTGACTTGGACAAGTTGCAGAGCTGGGCCGAGAGGTGGCAAATGGAGTTTAATGTGGAAAAGTGTGAGGTAATGCACTTTGGCAGGAACAATAAATGTGTAGAGTATAGGGCTAATGGTAGGGCTCTTAATAGTGTTGAGGAACAGAAGGATCTTGGTGTATGTGTCAATAGATCCCTGAAAGTAGGCAGTCAAGTGGATAAAGTTGTTAAGAAGGCATATGGAGTCTTAGCTTTTATTGGTAGGGGGATTGAATTTCGGAGCCGCAGCATCATGTTGCAACTGTACAAAACTCTAGTGCGGCCGCACTTGGAGTATTGTGTGCAGTTCTGGTCCCCACATTATAAGAAAGATGTGGAGGCATTGGAGAGGGTACAGAGGAGGTTTACCAGGATGTTGCCTGGTATGGAGGGCAGGTCCTATGAAGAGAGGTTGAAGGATTTGAGGTTGTTTTCGTTAGAAAGGAGGCGGCTAAGAGGGGATCTTATTGAAGCATATAAGATGATTAGAGGTTTAGATAGGGTGGACAGTGATAGCCTTTTTCCTAGGATGGAGAAAGCTAGCACGAGGGGACACAGCTTTAAATTAAGGGGTATGAGTTATAGGACGGATATCAGAGGTAGGTTCTTTACTCAAAGAGTGATTAGGGAGTGGAATGCCCTGCCTGCAGCTGTTGTAGATGCGCCAAGTTTGGTGGCGTTTAAGAGGTTAATTGATAAGTATATGGAAGAGAAGGGAATGGTTTAGTTTGGAGGGGCATTGCTTTTTATTTTGGTCGGCACAACATCGAAGGCCGAAGGGCCTGTTCTGTGCTGTATTGTTCTATGTCTATGTTCTAGAATGTCTGAGTGTGTTTAACGTCAATGGATTATTTTTGCGACAGCCCCCACCTTACAGTGACTTTCCCCTGGCCAAGTGATGAGCCATTGGTCACTGGCGGGATCTTCCACCTTATCGTGACTGTGGCTCACTGGAACCCACTGTGTGTGTGTGGGGGGGGGGGGGGGGGGGGGGGGGGGGAGGAGGCAGGGAAAATCCTGGCTGTAATCAGTGCTATTTCGTAAGAAGCCAAGTACAGCAACGGGACGGACGATAAGTTTGTCGGTTTTGGGCGGTTTTACTCAGGGCGACATTTCCTGATCATTGCATCGCACCAGGGGATCTCTCCTCCCCGCCCGAGACAGACTGGGCACCTCCGACTGCGCAGCACTCCCCTCTGCGCCACTGTCAGCCCTGGGAAGGATCAGGAAAAAAGGGGAATGGAGGAAAGGAGCTGCCTTGGCATAGCGCCTATAGGGGCATCAGGTCATCCCAAAGGGCTTTGCAGCCGGTGAAATGCTTCCAAAGTGTCGTCACACGATGAAAAGGCAGACAGCACAGTGTGATCCCACCAGCAACAAGGAGTCGATGTTAATGTGCTTTTTTTTTAAAGGGCCTTTGGGATAAGTATTGGCCCTGCTCTTTGAACAGTGCCCTGGAAACATTCATGAGAGAGAACAGATTTTGTGTTGCAATCTCCTCTGACAGGAGGCACCTCTGACAGTGTCACACTCCCACAGTACTGCACTAAGATATCAACATGGATTCTGTGCTCTCAGTGTGGGATTTGGACCCTTGATCTTCTGATCTGGAGGAGAAGGTACCTCAGCTAACTTGGCAGCACGTCATGAGAAAATGTTAAAACATAAAGCAGAAGGGGTAACTCCAAATCACAATTCCATTAGCGGGGCCTTTGGAGAAGGCGTTTTGCTTACTCAGAGCCAGTGTGGGTCGGGGTCCCTTCTCGAACTTCCCACGCAGTCTGTCAGGGGATTCTGTGGTTCTCTCATTTCTGTGACGCCCTCTCCTCCCCTGTGACCTTATTTCTCTATCCAGATGTCCGTGTCCTACTGTATCGCTTTGCCCCTCCATCAGACTTTCCCGAAAACTTGCCTTGGCTCCCCATAGTCCACCGGCACTCTATCGAAATCCCTGCACGGCAATGCTATTAGCTTACCAGCGTGGTTGCGTTTTTGGCACCAAACAGCTATTGCTATCCCACCATCCCAGCCTCCTATTTAACCAGAAACACACCCTCCACTCACCTTCCGATACCTTGAAGAACAAAAAGCCCTTAAAGTCAGAGTTTAACCACACAGTGAGAGGCCCATAGCCCATCAAGTCTGTGCTAACCATCAAGCATCTATTTATTCTAATCCTATTTCCCAGCACTTAGTCCATATCCTCGTGTGTGCAGTGTCATTTCAAATACTCTAAATGCTTCTTTACGAGGGTCCCCGCCTCCACCACCCTTTCAGGCAGCAAGATTCCCACCCCCCTCTGGGTGAGAAAGGTTTTCCTCAAATCCCCGCTAAATCTCCTGCCCCTTCCCTTAAATCCCTGATTAATGACCCCTCTGCCAAGGGGAATGATTCTTCCTGCCCGCTCCATCTTTGTCCCTCTCAATGTTGCTCAGGTCCCCCTCCTCTCCACCCCCTCAGCCTTCTTCTCTGCTCCCAGCCCCAGCCTAACCCAGCCTCTCTTCACAGCTGGAACCTCCAGTCCAGGTGGGGGGGGAGCGAGTCCCCTCTGCGCCCTCCCCAATGTGACTTTGCAAAACAGCCGCAACTCAGTGCCTTTCCCAATTCAGCACCTTCCTTACACTCCGTCCAGTTAACCAATTTCCGACACAAACACCAACCCACCACCACCCCCCTCCCCAACCCCACCGCTTTCGCGGATGGTTCCCTCTCTGTGACACCCAGGCGCACTCTTTCATGCTCAGCCTCTCAGTTGCAATCCAATAATAAAGGTGATGCCAGTCCAGCATCTTTACTTTATTCCATTTTACCAGTGCCACCTGTAATCCCTTTGTACATCCCGGTGAATGCTACTAAACAATTAACATACAAATCGGGCCGAAAGTGGAAAGTTGCAGTTAACCCATTCCCAAGGTAGAGTCCACTCTGACACCCTGTCCCCTCCCTTGGCACCTTCCCGTGCCCGCTGCCCTTTTCTCTCCCCCACTTCCCCGCTCTGCGGAACCCTCGCACTCAGGTGAGAGAGTGACTCAGCGTACTGAATTCAACCCTCACGCACTGCCCCCTCCCGCTTCCCACATTTTTCCAAGTGAAATTAAAGCCATGGCGAGGGGAATTCAAGGAACAGCAGTTCATTTTCTCAACCAATGCTCTCCCGCCCTCCAAACCACATTCAACTCAGTTCAAGTTATCATAGAAACCCCACAGGGCAGAAAGAGGCCCTTCTGCCCATCGAGTCTGCACCGAACACAATCCCACCCAGGCCCTACCCCTATATCCCTACACATTTTACCCATTAATCCCTCTAAGCTGCACATCTCAGGACACGAAGGGGCAATTTCTTAGCATGGCCAATCATCCTAACCCGCACATCTTTGGAGGAAACCGGAGGAAGCCCATGCAGACACGAGGAGAACGTGCAAACTCTACCCAGACCGAGCCGGGAATCGAACCCGGGTCCCTGGAGCTGTGAAGCAGTGGTGCTAATTGCTGTGCCACCGTGCCCGCCTTGCTGTTCCAACATTTTGGAATATTTACCCACGTAGCCTGTTGTTGAATGCCCCAACCCATCACTCACCTTGACATCCAGTTGCCTCAAAATCTGATCCCAGTTTCACACTCCTTTTACTATATTCCCAAAGTTAGCACGGGATTACTCCTCTCGGATCATCAGCTGGAGTGCCAGTAACTAACAGTCAGAGAGGACTTATTTACTTTCATTTGTTTGCTCAAACGCATCGTGCATTTTAGTATCTTCAATCAAGAGGAGGGTGGGGGAAGAATTTCAGGAACACACTCCATAGCACAAAAAAAAAGCATTCATGCTTCTATATGTCACAAATGCAAATTCATTAAACAAATAATCACCCTAACCTATCAAGTTAAAAAGTACTTGCCACGTGATTGGATTGCAAAGGGTTGGGGAGTTAAACAAGCCCAAACCAGCACTGCCTTCCTAACCTCCTATCCGCCAGGGTATGTCCAAATATCACAGCTTAACTGCTGATGTCACTGGTCTTGGCTCATACTTTGGGGAGGATTGTGAAGTGGGGGGGCAGAATGAAGTGGGAAATAAACTGCAGTTCCCTCTCCTGAATTTTACTCAGTAGCCCTTGCACGGTGGTACAGGGGCTGCTGCCTCACAATGCCCGGGACCTGGGTTTAATTCCCGGCTTGGGTCGGTATAGAGTTTGCACATTCTCCCCGTGTCTGCGTGGGTTTCCTCCGGGTGCTCCGATTTCCTCCCGCAGTCCGAAAGATGCGCTGGATAGGTGTGTTGGCCATGCTAAATTCTCCCTCGGCGTACAGGCACCGGAGTGCGGCGACTGGAGGATTTTCACAGTAACTTCATTGCAGCGTTAACGTAAGCTTACTCGTGACTAATAAAGAAAATTTAGATAAGAACAGGATTCAGCAAGGGCACAGCCGCTTGAACAGTTGGCCACTTGGTCTCAGGTCACTCACAAAGAATCGCCACTTGCTTCAGGATGTGGAGATGCCGGCGTTGGACTGGGGTAAACACAGTAAGAAGTCTGACAACACCAGGTTTCAGTCCGACCGAGTCATTTGATAGTAAACTCACGAACTTTCGAGGTTTCCCTCCTCGTCAGGTGAAGGGGGAAACTTCAAAAGCTTGTGAGTTTACTTTCAAATAAATTGGTTGGACGTAAACCTGGTTTTGTCAGACTTCTTACTCCACTTCCTTCAGGACCAGCGCAGCGCTGCGACCAGAGGGGTGAGGTGAGAGGGAAGGGGCAAGATGGGAAGGGGGAACAAAAAGAGGGACATTCAGGGTTGCCACAGATTGATAAATCCTGACTGCAACCTGTGCAAACCCATGATCACCACGGGAGGAGATCATGTGCTTTAATTTCAAATCCTTCGCCAGCGACACAGCCACAGCATCCTGGCGGTTGGGGATAACTCCCATCGGCACTCAACCTGCGGGCCTGCTGGGTTCCGTGCCCCCTCACTCCCAATGCACATGGAAATGGAAGCAACGCTAACCTGAAGGGAAGTCACTGCGGGCAACACGACACCAACCCATCCTCCTGGGGGCGGCGCGGTGGCACAGCGGGTTGGCACTGCTGCCTCACGGGGATCCAGGTTCGATTCCTGGCTCGGGGTCACCGTCCGTGCGGAGTGTGCACATTCTCCCTGTGCCTGCGTGGGTTTCCTCTGACAGTCGGAAGGATGTGCTGGTTAGGGTGCATTGGCTGTGCTAAATTCTCCCTCAGTGCACAGGCGCCAGTGGCGACTAGGGGATTTTCACAGTAACTTCATTGCAGTGGTAATGTAAACATACTTGTGACAATAATAAATAAAGTTTAAACTTTAAAAAAAACCTCCTGGCAAGGCATTGTAAGGACAGGGATGAGGGAATTCATCTGGAACTGACAGCCTTAACAGAAACCAAATAGAAACCTGTGTCACTGACATTGCTTTGTGAAATTTGGCCTCTGAAGGAAGGTGAAGTGATGGCAGAGTGGTATTGTCACTGGTTTAGTAATCCAGCGGGTCAGGTTAGTGGGACAAGGGTTCAAACCCCGCACTGTCAGAAAAACTTAAAGTCAATTAATAAAATCTGGAATATTCAAAAACAGACTGGAATTAAAAATTAGTAATTCTGGCTATAAAACTGACGTTAATTGTCAGAACTCAGTAAGAATTTAGCAACACCAATTATTAATCCAACCGATTTATTTGATAGTAAAAAAGCGAGCTTTCAACACTCTTGTGTCTTCCTCAGGCAAGTGCAGTGTTCTCTGTTAATTGTTAATCAGTGTTAATTGTCAGACCCTTTCAGGAAGAGAAGCCTTACCTGGTCCAGTCAACAAGTGACCCCAGACCCACTGGGAAGTATGGGAGTCTCTTAACCTGCCCCCCCTGCCGAAATGGCCCAGCAAGTTACACACTGGATTTCAAGGGGGCATCTTTGCCCCCCACTACCCCCTCAAAGGGTGAGGAAAAACTGATGTTGCCAGTGACAATATTCGCTGATGGATGTACCCTGCATATTCCCAAAATTGTACAGGCCATTCCCCCAAGCCCACCCACGAGCCCTGCTGCGGAGGATACAGGAAAAGGAAGCAATGTCAAGGGAGAAGGGGCAAAAGTGTCACCCCTTCCCCCCCCCCCAGCAAAAGAGAATCAAACAAAGATGTGGGAATATTGCAATTCAGGGAAGGTGAAAGGTTGAAGTGAGTCTGCAGTGCGCGAAAGGTGACACATCTTGGGGGAAGAGGCGTTTTTTCAGTCGCCACAGAAGCGGGTTCAGTGTTAGGGAAGAGTGCAGAGAGATTTTGGGGTGTTTTTGAAAAGGGATGGAGTGGGGGGAGGGGAAGAGAACATGCATTTTTCTGAGGTAACGAAAGCTAGTTTTGAACTGTCCTACCTGGTGGCCCTCGGGGTACACCTCATCAACAGTGGAATCGATCAGGTCGTCCTCGTCAAAGGTGGTTCGTTTGTAGGTCGACATCTGAAGGGCCAAATGGACAACAGACTCTCTGAGTGTTTCCATCTCTCTCTTAGGCAAAGCTCAGGATCCCTCCATACGGTGTGTGAGGTGGAGGGGTTAGAGGAACACCGTGAAGGGGGGGGGGGGGGGGGGGGAGGGAAAAGCTGGTGCGCCTAATGACACCTGAGCAAGTCAAAGGCCTCTGAGGGCACCCATCCGAGGCCGGGCAGGTCACCAAAAGCAGCTCCTGCTGCTGGACTTTCTCCTGTTAACACTTCCCTCTCGGCGGGAATCAGAGCCGCCTCGGCCGCCCAGCTCCTCGGTAAAGCAGGAAGCAGGGAGTCATTTAGATTCCTTTCATATAGTGTTTCACAACCGTGAGCTGTGATAAGCAGCTCAAAACCCTTGATAAACACAAAGGTTAAGCCTTTTTTTTTTAAAAAAAGAAAAAAATAGAGGCTTCCTTGTTGGTACACGAGGCTGCTCACCAGATCTCGAGAAAGTTAGTGTTCTGCTCGGATACAAACACGGGGACACACACACTTTTGTTACTTGACAAAGTTGTTTGTTACCCCCCCCGCGGTAGTTTGGGCTGTGTGTGTGTGTGTGTGTGTGTGTGGGGAGGAGGAGCTTGCGAAAACATTCCGAAAGTGTCCTGATTTTGTTCCTGTGATTGTCAGATCAGACTCCCACTTCCCCAGGTGAAGCTAAAGCCCTGGGGGGATGGTTTAACTCACGCAGCCAGCATTTTCCACACCCAGGAAAAGGGTCAAACAATCAGCATCCCCGCAGGGCTCGGTTCCTGGACCGTCGCAGTTTGGCGTGGGTTTAATTCCCCCCCCCCCCGTGGGTCGCCAGGTTAACACGGCAGGCTGCAGGAACTGCCCTCTTGATCACCGACCTTTTTTGTGTCTCTCACTGTTTGGGTGGGAGAGAGGGAGGGAGGGAGGGCGGGGGGTGTTGGACTCGCTGTTCCAAGATTTCTAAGGCAATTTCCACACACGTTTAAAAGCAGCAGCGTGCTCGGAAATCCATAAAGACCTTTTGTGTCTAGACAGAAGGCAACACAGCGGACAGCAACACAAGATGCAGAGATAGCCAACAGTCCTGGTGGCCTTACAGGGGGGCTGAGTGCAGCTCTGTGTGCCTGTAGATTTAGCCACACCGATTTACTGGAAGTGGTCACTTCTAGCACTGGGTGTTGGGCTCGCTTCTGATGCCTTCACGGTGGAATTGCTGCTGATCACCTTTTGACCAGGTGCTTAAACTGTTCTGATGTAGAGATGCCGGCGTTGGACTGGGCTAGTAAGAACTCAGTAAGAATCTAGCCACGCCAATTTTAAATCCAACCGATTTATTTGATTGTAAATTTGCGAGCTTTCGACACTCTGTCTTCGTCAGGCAAATGCAGTGGTTAAACTGTTGCCAGGGAAACTTACTCGCAACCAGAGTCAACCTCAACACTCACAGACTTACTCCAGAAACATCCTCCGGATGGGGAGGGGAAGGAAGCAAATGGACCTGGGTATTCCAGTTATTTCCCCCCACGATTGCTCCCACTCCCCCCACAATCCTCACCCACTCAGTGCATGTCTCTCAGGACTAACATCAACACGGCAGTATAGGATTATACAGAGACAACAGAGTTATACCCAAGCACAATCTGTAACCTCATGGCCCAGTGTATCCAGGATGTGGAGATGCTGGCGTTGGACTGGAGTAAACATAATAAGAAGTCTCACAACACCACGTTCTCACAAAACCTGTTGGACTTTAACCTGGTGTTGTGAGACTTCTTACCCAGAATATCCACAAAACAACTACAAAGGGTTGTGAACGTAGCCCAATCCCCATCACTCAAACCAGCTTCCCATCCATTGGGTCTGTCTACACTTCCTGCTGCCTCGGCAAAGCAGCCGACGTAATCAAGGATCCCATGCACCCCAGACATTCCCTCTTCCATTGGGGAAAAAAAAATACAAAAGTCTCCGGCCACATACCAATCAACTCAAGAACAGCTTCTTCCCCGCTCCCATCAGACTTCTAAATGGACCTTGCATCTTGCATTAAGTTGATCACCATAGCTGTGAGTGTCACACTACATTCTGTACTCTCGTTTCCTTCTCTATGAATGGTATGCTTTGTCCGAATAGCGCGCAAAAAACAATGCTTTTCACTGTATGCTGATACATGTGATAATAATAAATCAAATCAGATATATTCCCCCACTCCACCATTATCACCAAGCCACGATTCAACTCTGATTCAATGAAGAGAGCAGGAGGGAGCATGTCTAAAAATGAGGTGTTAACCTGGTGAAGCTACAATGTAGGACTGGGTGCAGACAGAGCGAGCAGCAACTTAACCATAGCCCTTGACTGGGTTTTTACGACAATGGTTTCAGCATCACTATTCCCTTTCTTTTATATTCCAGTTTATTAACTGAATTTAAATTCCACTGGCCCGGTGGTGGGAATTGAACCCATGCCCCGGAGCATTCGCCTGGGATTACTAACCCAGTGACAATATCGGCACGCCACTATCTCCCCATAGATTGAGGTAGATAGCAACGATGCATTTCAGGGGAAGTTAATTAGGTTACATGAAGAGGGGTGGGAGAAGGTGTATGTACAGCATGGATTTGTGGGGTCGAATGGTCTGTTTCTGGAATAAGAGCAAAATACTGCAGATGCTGGAAATGTGAAACAGACACCAAGTGCTGGAAATGTTCAGCAGCATGTGTGGAGAGAGAAATAGAGCCAATGTTTCCAATCCAATATGGAAGTTCCTCGCCAAGCCACTCACCATCCTGATTTGGAAATGTATCGGCTGTTCCTTCACTGTCAAACTGCCCAATCCCTCCCTAACAGCACTGTGGGTGTACCTACACCACATGGACTGCAGCGATTCAAGAAGGTGGCTCATTATCACCTTCTCAAGGGCAATTAGGATTGGGTGATAAATGTTGACCTAGCCAGAGATACCCACATCCCATAAATTAATTTTGGGAAATGACCTTTCTTTGATTTCTGATTGAGTTCCAATGAAGAGGCACATTGGTCTCAAAACGCTAACTCTCTTCTTCTCTCCTGCTGAGTTTTTTTCAAACACTGTTTTCAATATGATTCTTTCTAAACTTCTATGAGTCACATGTGATACAATCAGAGGAAGATGGAGGGCAAAGAGCCTCTACCCACACTGTCTGACCAGCTTCCTCTGGGGCAGACACAGGAGACTCATGGTGGCACAGTGGTTAACCCTGCTGCCTCGCAGTGCCAGGGACCTGGGTTCGATTCCAACCTTGGGTCACCGTCTGTATGGATTCTGCATGTTCTCCCCGTATCTGTGTGGGGTTTCCTCCCACGGTCCAAAGATGAGCGGATTCGCCATGCTAAATTGCCCCTCAGTGCCCAAGGATATGTAGGATTTGGGGGATTGGCCATGCTATATGCGTGCGGTTGTGGGGATAGGGTAAGGGGGGGTGGACATGCGTAAGAGACTTGATTGGCTGAATGACTCCCTCCTGCAGTGATTCTACCAAAGAGGGAAAGGTTTCAGGGATAAGGCAGAGGGGAGGGTGCTCTTTGAATATTGGTGCAGACTTATAGAATCCCTGCAGTACAAAAGAAGGCCATTCGGCCCATCAAGTCTGTACCGATCACAATCCTACCCAGGCCCTTTTCCTGTAGCCCTCATTTATCAGGCTAATCCCCCTGACACTAAGGGGTAATTTAGAATGGCCAATCCACCTAACCCACACATTGGACTGGATGGGCCTAATGGCCTCCTTCTCAACTGTATGGTCACTGTGGAATCGTTGTTTTGACCATCTTGAAGGGGAAATGTTGACCGATCATCAAATCATGGAATCACCCAGTGACAGAGAAGGGCCGTTCAGTCCATCGAGACTGCTGCTGGGAAGAATCCACCCAGTCACCACCTCCTCCTTTCACATTGCTTCGTGCATCTTATTATCCTGTCACAAGATTTACCCAACTGCCTTTTGGAAGTTACTATTGGACCTGCCTCTTCCACTTTCCCTCTGATTTTATTATTTATTTGTTTCCACAGGCTATTCGGTCCACCTTGTTGACCAACAAGGCGCATGCATTCGGCAGGTCGTGCGAGGGCTGCTCTTGGATGTTACTTCAGGTGTGGCCTAGTGCTTCACATCGTCAGTGTATGCTTAAACTGGACCATCAGATGGGCAACATGACAGCTCAGAGACTATCGCTGTTGCTGTGCAGACACATGGATTTGGGCCTGTGTATGCGGGAGTTTGCGCGTTCTCCCCATGGTTGCGTGGGTTTTTTCCGGGTGCTCCGGTTTCCTCCCACATCCCAAAAATGTGCTCTTAGGCTGATTGGGTAACAAATTGTCCCTATATTGGTCCCTATATGGGAATCTGCCACAATAGGCATAGCCTAAAGTCATGGATATGTCATTAAGACGTTAGGACGGCGGCGCGGGCTCGTTGGGCCGAAGGGCCTGTTTCCCGTGCTGTGTTGCTCTTTGTTCTTTATACTGCAGTGAAATAAGCTAAACAGGAAGCTCGGAAACACAGGAGCCTCCAGCTCCTTTTGGACACGGCAGCCGTGGAACTGAGTGATTGCTGTTGCTTCTGCTGATCTTCAGACAAGCTCAGTCTGCCATCGTTGGGGGTAATCCTGGTCGCGGCTGCTCTTCCTGCCGGTGCCTCGCGCACCCTCGCTCAAACCCAAAGTTTCGTTCAGCTGCCTCTAGTCCCAATGTAGAGAAGGCAGCCTGCATTTCTATAGTGCCTTCCACATCCCCAGGAGCCTGTAACTGTCATTGTGAAGAATGTGCCAGTCCCAACTGCCCTCGGGCATCTAGGGATGGGCAATAAGTGCTGGCCAGCAAGCGATGAATTAAAAAGTAAGTCCACATTAACACTGCAATGAAGTTACTGTGAAAATCCCCCAGCCGCCACACTCTGGCACCTGTTCGGGTACAGCTGACAGGGAATTTAACACGGTCTATGCACTTAGGCATTGAGATTCCAGTGAGTTATTGAGAGAGTGCTGCTGTGTCAGAGATGCCACCTTTTGGGTGAGTTTCAAGCTGAGGTCAGATGTAAATGATTCTGTGCTTCTCATCGTGGGTGTGAAGGGGGGGTTTCCCTGTGGCAATGCCACACTCTCCTCTCGGAGAGATTAACTGCCTGTGGGTCCTTCCCACCTGCCAATGACCCCAGCTCCCACTCTCACAGAGACTGAACCATAAAGAGAATTCCCACCAATGTCTCGAGCACGTGGAATGATGCTATACAAATGCAAATGTGTTGTTTGCTCCAGGAAGGGCAAGATGCCATGGAGTTCTACACCAATGCCTTGTGTCAGTGACACAAAGGTGTGTTAGTAGCAACATATTCAGCCTTGTGCATTGGAAAAAGAGCATTCAGAAGTCCAAACATTAAATCTGCTTCTCTCGATTTAAATACTGTCAGACTTGCTGAGCTTTTTCCAGCATTTTTTGTTTCCAAACGGCATTCGCAGCATCAGTCACTGAATGTAAGTGCGCCGATACAGCAGGCAGTAAAGAAGGTTTGTTGGCTTTCATAGCGAGAGGATTTGAATATAAAGATAGGGATGTTTTGCTGCTGTTGTACAGGGTGTTGGTGAGGCCACACCTGGGGTAGTGTGTGCAGTTTTGGTGTCCTTATCTGAGGAAGGATGTCCTTGCTATAGAGGGAATGCAGCGAAGGTTTACCAGGCTGATTCCTGGAATGACAGGACTGTCATATGAGGAGAGATTGAGTCGGTTAGGATTATATGGACTGGAGTTTAGAAAAGTGAGAGGGGATCTCATAGAGACTTACAAAATTCTAACAGGGTTAGACAGAAAGAAAATTCCCAATGGTGGAGAGAATCCAGAACTCAGGGTCATACTTTGAGGATAAGGGGTAAACCTTTTAGAACTGAGGTGAGGAGAAATTTTTTCACCCAGAGGATGGTGAATGTGTGGAATTCACTGCCACAGAAAGTAGTTGAGGCCAAAAGGTTATGTGATTCCAAGAAGAAATTAGATTTGATTTATTATCGCATGTATGAGTATATCAAAGAACAAAGAACTTCATAGCACAGGGAACAGGCCCTTTGGCCCAACACGCCTGTATCACCATTTTAACATTCAGTGACTGTTCATTATCTTCTTCTACCTTTTCTCTGAGCCAGATTAGGGGAGGTCTAATTTAGAGACAATCATGAAAAGTATTGTGTCTTGCGCCCTGTACAAAGCATACCATTCATAGAGAAGGAAAGGAGAGGGTGCAGAGTTGCGGTCATAGCTAAGGTGTAGAGAAAGATCAACTTAATGTGAGATAGATCCATCCAAAAGTCTGACAGCAGCAGGAAGGAAGCTGTTCTTGAGTCGGTTGAGATATCACTGTAAAGGAAAAAGGGATCGAGGGATATGGAGGTGAGGGGGATTGGAAAGGAGGTTATAAAATCAGGATATTGAATTTGATGGTGAGCTATGATTGTAATGAATGGTGGAGCAGGCTCAAATGACCTCCTCCTACCTGTAATTTCAATGTGTGCTATTAGCAAGTCATGTGCATGTTTACATTATAAACACACCATGGCATGCAAAGCATCACCACACATACATATCCGCACACACACAGACACTCACAAATATACACCACATCCCCCCCCCCCACGACATACACAGATGCACATACACCAGACACACAACACATCAATGCCCATGCACACACACAGATAGATACGCCACCAGCACAGACAGACATGGTACCAGCGCAGAACAGACACACCACAGCACAGACACATCCGCCACCTGCGGAGACGGGCACGCCACCAGTGCAGACACAACACCAGCGCAGACAGATATGTCACTAACGCAGACACAACACCAGCGCAGACAGACATGCCAAGAGCGCAGACACAACGCCAGCACAGACACAACATCAGTGCAGACAGACATGCCACCAGCACAGACAGACATGGTACCAGCGCAGAACAGACACACCACAGCACAGACAGATCCGCCACCAGCGGAGACGGGCACGCCACCAGTGCAGATACAACACCAATGCAGACAGACACGCCACCAGCGCAGGCAGACAGGCCAATAGTGCAGACACAACATCAGCACAGACAGACACGCCAAGAGCGCAGACAAACATGGCACTAGCGCAGACAGATATGTCACTAATGCAGACACAACACCAGCGCAGACAGACATGCCAAGAGCGCAGACACAACGCCAGCACAGACACAACATCAGCGCAGACAGACATGCCACCAGCACAGACAGACACGCCACCAGCGCAGACAGACACGCCAATAGTGCAGACAGACATGCAGGCACCCACAGGAAGCAAATATTCAAACACCACAAAACACTTGCACGTTCAGCATTTGCCAAAGAAGGCAAACTCTCCAAGTTCACACAGCCTGTGCTCTGTGAATGTGTCTGAGGATCACAAGCCCCACAACATGGTTACTGTCCATGTTTTATTCAGCAGCAACCCAGGAAGCTGCACTGGGATTTACAATCAGTCACATGGCTCCAAAATGACCCAGAAATCTCAGAAATAAAGGCCCCAGAGAACAGTAAACACGAGGGCCAAATCAAGGTCAGTTATTAAAGGCTGATAAGATTGACTGGGTCGATTCCAGGGGTGACAGGGTGGATTATGAGGACAGACTGCGTAGACTATGATTATACTCAATGGAATTCAGAAGAACAACGGCAGATCTTATATGAATTGATGAAGGGAATAGATAAGGCTGAAGCAGGGTGGTTGTTTGCACTGGCAGGTGGAACTAGAATGAGAGGGCACAGCCTCAAAATAAGAGGAAGCGGATTTAGGATTGAGTTGAGAAGGAATTTCTTCACCCAGAGGGTTGTGAATTTGTGGAATTTCCCTGCGCAGTTGAGGCTACCTCATTGAATGTTTTTAAGGCAAGGATAGATAGATTTTTGAACAAGTAAAGGAATTAAGGGTTATGGTGAGCAGGCGGGTAAGTGGAGCTGAGTCCACAAAAGATCAGCCATGATCTTATTGAATGGCGGAGCAGGCTCGAGGGGCTACTCCTGCTCCTAGTTCTTACGTTCTTATTAAAGGAACAGACCCAGACTACTAGTTCGAGCATTAGAAAATCAGATTCCCATGTTAAAACAACTCCAAACTTACACTGCAACAATATATACTGCTAATATCTCCTAGCAGCCATTCCCAAGCAAGAAAGGAGAGAACGAGCAAAGCTCCAGTTAAATCCCACCTCCAGTTGGAGGTGGGATTTAGGAGGAGAATTCTAATTTGGATGAAGGGTCTCGGGAAACGCGCAAGAACATAGGGAATGATTCTCTAATGCCCTCTGCAATGGCTGAGCAATGATGTGGAGATGCCGGTGTTGGACACAGTAAGAAGTCTGACAACACCACGTTAAAGTCTAACTGATTTATTTGATAGTAAACTCACAAGCTTTTGGGGTTTGCCCCTTCATCACCTGATTTTTTCATGGGAATACAGGCCTCGAGGTAAGATGTGGAGGGAGGAGACAATATGGAGGCACCAACACAAGTCTCAGCTCGTTTGTCTCTGAGTTTGATACAAAATGGATTCATAGAGTCAAAGAACAGTGCAGAAGGAGGCCATTTGGCCCATTTAGTAAGAGCACCTTACTCAGGCCCAACCAATTCCTGTACCCCACTAATCCCCCTAAACTACACATCTTGGGACATTAAGGAGCAATTTAGCATGGCCAATCCACCTAACCTGCTCAACTTTCCTTCATTGTTTTGGTTTATTAATTCATGAGATGTGGGTGTCACTGGCTTGGGCCAGCATTTATTGCCCGTCCCTAATTGCTCTTGAACCGAGCTGGATGCTGGGCCATTTCAGAGTCAACCACGTTGCTGTGGATCTGGAGTCACATGTAGGCCAAACCAGGTCAGGACGGGAGATTTCCTTCCCTAAAGGACAGTAGGGAACCAGATAGGTTTTTGCAACAAAGGTTTCATTAGACTTTTCATTCCAGATTTTTTTAAAAAATCAAATTCAAATTTCATCACCTGGGATTCGAACCTCCTTCCTCTGGACATCACCCAGGCTCTGTGGATTACTAATCCAGTGACAATACCTCTATGCCACCTCCTCCCAGTTTAGACTCTGCATTCATATGACACCTTTAACATCCCGAGGCACGAGAATTAGGGACCGTAATTATTGCTGGTTTTGCCAGCAACATTCCAAAAATGACCATTAGCAAAGAGAAATCAGATAAATATAGATTTCCAAGCTGCTTGCTAAGTGGTATGAATTGTCTGTATAGTGCACAAGAAACAATACTTTTCACCACGTGCTAATACATGTGACAATGAAGCCATTTCACTTTGCTGTTAATCGATTACAGCCAGGCTGAGTGAGAAGCTCCCACCCCAGGAGCAAGCTCAAGCTCTCACTTCAAACTCGTTCTAACTTACTTCAGCAAACACAGCCTAGCAGCACATGTATCTTCACTGCATCAACACTGATCACGGATATTGCTGGCGTGAAGTTCCACATTAATTAGGCATTAGCTTCGCTGACATGTTTGGTGAGGAATCAGCCAACACCAGGCCAACTCACCTGGTTATAAAATTCCAACGGCCCGGAATTCTCTTCCTCGAAAGGTAGCGGGAACAGAGGGGCAAATGTTCCCATCCTGCCTGCCACGGGAGCGAGTGAGGAACAGACCATGGGAAGGTCCGTTGACCTCGGGCAGGATTTTCCAGTCCTGGGGTGAACGTGGCTAGAAAACCCACCCAGAGTGTTTGAACATTTTTAAGGCAGAGCTGGAAAAGATTCCTGGTCGGACTGGGGTAAACACAGTAAGAAGTCTCACAACACCAGGTTAAAGTCCAACAAGTTTATTTGATAGTAAACCTCGTTGGACTTTAACCTGATATTGTGAGACTTCTGACTGTAGATTCCTGGTTGACAAGGGGGTGAAAGGCTATTGGGTAGGTGGGAATGTTGGGGGGGGGGTTGAGGTTACAGTCAGACGGTCTAACTGCAGGGGTGGAAGGGCTGATTCCTCTTCATTTGTATGCATGGTTTCATCATGTGACCCCTGACCTTTCACCTCAACTGTTCTGTCCCTAGCCTTGGTCACCCAGCCAAGTGCAAAGTGAACACACAACAACTCAAACAGATGATCTTTGACACTCAAACATTCCATCTTTTGGAGTTAAATTCGGACAAACATGTGGGAATGCATTTTGGAAGGACTAATACAGGTAGGAACTATATAGTAAATGGCAGATCCCTTAGGAGTATTGATAGGCAAAGCGATTCGGGTGTACAGGTACACAGGTCACTGAAAGTGGCTACGTAGGTGGAGAAGGTACTCAAGAAGGCATACGGCATGCTTGTCTTCATCGGCCGGGGCACTGAGTTTAAAAACTGGCAAGTCATGTCAACGCTTTATAGAACATAGAACATAGAACACTACAGCACAAACAGGCCCTTCGGCCCACAAGTTGTGCCGAACACATCAAAACCTACCCAGCCATAGACCTATCTACAACCCCCAATCACATTGGATCCCATATACTCATCCAGAAGTCTTTTAAAAGACCCCAGCGAGTTCGCCTCGACCACCACCGACAGCAGCCGATTCCATTCACTCACCACCCTCTGAGTGAAAAACTTTCCCCTAGCATCCCCTCTGTACTTGCTTCCCTGCACCTTAAATCTGTGCCCTCTCGTCGCGACCATTTCAGCCCTGGGAAATAGTCTCTGAGAGTCCACCCTATCTATTCCTCTCAACATCTTGTAAACCTCTATCAGGTCGCCTCTCAACCTTCGTCTCTCCAGGGAGAACAGTCCCAGCTCCCTCAACCTGTCTTCATAAGGCATGCCTCCCAATCCAGGCAACATCCTTGTAAATCTCCTCTGCACCCTTTCAATAGCTTCCACGTCCTTCCTATAGTGAGGCGACCAGAATTGCGCACAGTACTCCAAGTGTGGTCTGACAAGGGTCCTATAAAGCTGCAGCATTACCTCCTGACTCCTGAACTCAATCCCTCGATGAATGAAGGCCAGTACACCGTAAGCTTTCTTAACCACATCCTCCACCTGGGAGGCCGATTTGAGAGTCTTATGGACCCGGACCCCAAGATCCCTCTGCTCTTCCACACAGCTAAGACTCCTACCTTTGATAGTGTACTCATTCATCCCGTTGGATCTGCCAAAATGGACCACAACACATTTATCCGCGTTGAAGTCCATCTGCCACTTCTCCGCCAGTCTTGCATCCTGTCGATGTCATGCTGCAACTTCTGACATCCCTCCAGACCATCCACAACACCACCGACCTTCGTGTCATCGGCGAACTTACTCACCCATCCCTCCACTTCCTCATCCAGGTCATTTATGAAAATGACAAACAGCAAGGGTCCTAGAACAGATCCCTGGGGCACTCCACTGGTGACCGACCTCCATGCAGAAAAAGAGCCATCCACAACCACCCTCTGCCTTCTGCAGGCAAGCCAGTTCTGGATCCACAAGGCCAAAGCCCCTTGGATCCCATGGCCTCTCACCTTCTCAAGAAGTCTTGCATGTGGGACCTTGTCAAATGCCTTGCTGAAGTCCATGTACACCACGTCCACTGCTCTTCCTTCGTCAATGTGTTCAGTCACATTTTCGAAGAACTCAATTAAGCTCGTAAGGCACGACCTGCCTTTTACAAAACCATGCTGACTATTTCTAATCAACCTAAACTTCTCAATGCTCGTAAATCTTGTCCCTCAGAAGCCTCTCCATCAGCTTACCAACCACTGAGGTCAGACTCA
This sequence comes from Sphyrna mokarran, assembly GCA_024679065.1. Classification (NCBI taxonomy): domain Eukaryota; kingdom Metazoa; phylum Chordata; class Chondrichthyes; order Carcharhiniformes; family Carcharhinidae; genus Sphyrna; species Sphyrna mokarran. The sequence goes on from JAGIQG010000028.1 coordinate 34,560,834, forward strand.
CCGGTCGGTAATTTCCAGGACTATCCCTGTTCCCTTTCTTGAAAATAGGGACCACATCCGCAATCCTCCAATCCTCCGGAACCTCTCCCATCTCCATTGACGACGCAAAGATCATCGCCAGGGGCTCTGCAATGACATCCCTCACCTCCCACAATAACCTGGGGTACATCCCATAGAAACTTAGTTAGGCCGTACTTGGAATACAGTGTTCAATTCTGGTCACCATACTATAGAAGGATGTGGAGGCTTTGGAGAGGGTTACAGAAAAGATTTACCAGGATGTTGTCTGGTATGGAGGGCATTAGTTACGAGGAGAGGTTGGAGAAACTTGGTTTGTTCTCACTGGGGTGACAGAGGTTGAGGGAAGACCTGATAGAAATCTATAAGATTATGAGACACAAAGACAGAGTGGATAGTCAGAAGCTTTTTCCTAGGGTGGAAGAGTCAATTACTAGGGGGCATAGGTTTAAGGCATAAGGGGCAAGTCTTAAAAGAGATATATGAGGCAGAATGTTTACACAGAGAGTGGTGAAATTTGAATTTGATTTTAAAAATCGTTGCCAAGGGAGGTAGTGGAAGCGGGTATGATAATGACTTATAAGAGCATCTTGACAAGTACATGAATGAGATGGGAGTAGAGGGATACGGTCCCCAGAATGAGATGGGAGTAGAGGGATACGGTCCCCGGGATGAGATGGGAATAACGGGATACGGTCCCCGGGATGAGATGGGAGTAGAGGGATACGGTCCCCAGAATGAGATGGGAGTAGAGGGATACGGTCCCCGGGATGAGATGGGAGTAGAGGGATACGGTCCCCAGAATGAGATGGGAGTAGAGGGATACGGTCCCCGGATGAGATGGAATAACGGGATACGGTCCCCAGAATGAGATGAATAGAGGGATACGGTCCCGGAATGAGATGGAATAGAGGGATACGGTCCCCGGAATGAGATGGGAATAGAGGGATACGGTCACGGATGAGATGGGAGTAGAGGGATACGGTCACGGAATGAGATGGGATAGAGGGATACGGTCCCGGAATGAGATGGATAGAGGGATACGGTCCACGAATGAGATGGGAATAGAGGGATACGGTCCCCGGGATGAGATGGGAGTAGAAGGATACGGTCCACGAATGAGATGGGAGTAGAGGGATACGGTCCCCGGGATGAGATGGGAATAGAGGATCGGTCCCGGAATGAGATGGGAATAGAGGGATACGGTCCACGGAATGAGATGGGAGTATAGAGGGATACGGTCCACGGAATGAGATGGGATAGAGGGATACGGTCCCCGGAATGAGATGGGAATAGAGGGATACGGTCCACGGAATGAGATGGGAATAGAGGGATACGGTCCCCGGGATGAGATGGGAGTAGAAGGATACGGTCCACGGAATGAGATGGGAGTAGAGGGATACGGTCCCCGGGATGAGATGGGAATAGAGGGATACGGTCCCCGGGATGAGATGGGAGTAGAGGGATACGGTCCCCGGAATGAGATGGGAGTAGAGGGATACGGTCCACGGAATGAGATGGGAGTAGAGGGATACGGTCCCCAGAATGAGATGGGAGTAGAGGGATACGGTCCCCGGAATGAGATGGGAGTAGAGGGATACGGTCCACGGAATGAGATGGGAGTAGAGGGATACGGTCCCCAGAATGAGATGGGAGTAAAGGTATATAGTAGGAGGTTTTAGTTAAGTCAGGCAGCTTGGTCAGTGCAGGTTTAGAGTTTTAAGTCAGGCAACTTGGTCAGTGCAGGTTTAGAGTTTTAAGTCAGGCAGCTTGGTCAGTGCAGGTTTAGAGTTTTAAGTCAGGCAGCTTGGTCAGTGCAGGTTTAGAGTTTTAAGTCAGGCAGCTTGGTCAGTGCAGGTTTAGAGTTTTAAGTCAGGCAGCTTGGTCAGTGCAGGTTTAGAGGGCCAAAGGGCCAATTCCTGTGCTGTAATTTTCTTTGTTCTTTTCACCCCCAGTATCGATCAGAGTCATTGCAATACTGAGGCCGCTGGTCTGTTGAGACCATGTGATGTCCTTGTCGAGCAACTCAATCAGTCTTGTCCCCAACCTTATAATTGCAGAGGCTCTATCACAGCTTACCCTCTTATTCCAGCTTCTCCGTCATTCACACCCTTTATTCTCTCTCTCTGGGCTGCCATTAGCAGTCTTTTCCCTTGGTTTCTGTGGCTATGACCCATCTTTCATTCCCTCCCCCTGCAGTATAAATATCTCCCCCTTTTAGCTTTGTCACTTGGACTCGAAACGTCAGTTCTTTTCTCTCCTTACAGATGCTGCCAGACCTGCTGAGATTTTCCAGTATTTTTCTCATTTTCAGATTCCAGCATCCGCGATAATTTGCCCTTACTCTGAAAGCTGATTTCCCTCAAGTGCCTTTCCAATTTCTTTTCAAATATTCCACTTGTTCCAACCCCCGAGCGGACAGAGAGTCTGAGTCATTACCCCCTCGGTGCGTAACAAACATCTTCCCCACAATCCTCCTGCCCTCAACTTTGATCCAAGTTCCCTTGGCCTGGTACCGCTGGCGGAGGAGGAAAGTGTCCAACCAAAACAAAAGCAATATAACATCTTGTCTAATCTGTCATCCGATATTCTGTAGGTGGGGAAGGGGGAGGAGGGAATGGGGAAGGGGGAAGGGGGAGGAGTGGGGGGGGGGGGGGGGGGGGGGGGGGGGGGGGGGGGGGGGGGGGGGGGGGGGGGGGGGGGGGGGGGGGGGGGGGGGGGGGGGGGGGGGGGGGGGAGGGCAGGGGGAAAAGGAAGGAGGGGGAAGAGGAAGGAGGGAATGGGGAAGAGGGAAGATGGGAAGGGGAAGGGGGTGAGAGTGGGTAGCACACAGCAACGTCCTGGTGCTCCATTTTCAATTGCTCAAGACTCCTGGACAACCCTAGAGACCTAACAACTCAATAATAAACAGAAATTTGACCCACATGGGAGCCTGATCAAGAAGAGCCCCTGGAAGCCAAGAAAATATGACAAAACGGATCCAAAATTGGCTTAGGCATATTAGTCAGAGGATACTGGTGTTTTTGTGACTGAAAGTCCGTGTTCAACAGTGTTCCACAGGAGTGGGTGCTGGGTCCCTTGCTGTTTGTCATGAACTTTAGTGATCGAGATGTGAATGTGGGGGCTAGGGTTAGTAAGTCTGTGGATGACACGAAAATTGGTGGTGTGGGGAACAGCGAGGAGGAAAGCCGTAGATTATAGGATGAGGGGCAGAACAATGGCAAAGAGAATTTAACCCTGAAAAAAGTGTGAAGTGAGACATTTTGGGAGGACTAGCAACACAAGGGAGTATGAAATGAAGGGTAGGATGCTATGAAATAGAGAGGACCAGTGGGACTTTGGCGTGCGTGTCCAAAGATCCCTGAAGGCAGTAGGATAGATAGAAAAGGTGGCTTTGGAGGCAATTGGGATAAAGAACAAAGAACAAAACAGCACGGAAAACAGGCCCTTCGGCCCAACGAGCCCGCGCCGCCATCCCGATGTTCCCACTTCCACCCATGAACCCTGTCTATTTTTATAGAAATCTACATTGGAACCAAATCAGCGAGACAATTTAGGGAGAATTTGTTTTGCCAGTTAGCATAAGAGCACACCTTTGGGATGTGGGAGGAAACTGGAGCACTCCAAGAAATCACGGGGAGAATGCACAAACTCCCACAGACACAGGCCCAAATCCATGTATCTGCACAGCACAGCGATAGTCACTGAGCTGTCGTGTTGCCCATCAAATGGTCTAATCATAATTAGATTAACTAATGACTGGGCTGGATGTACAGAGTCACCCACAGCACAGGAGGCCATTCAGCCCTTCACATCCCTACCTGCACGCTATGGGAAAAACCAATCAGTCCCATATTCTATTCTACATACATTCTGCCCTGTTTCAAGTGCCTGCCCAATTCCCTTCTGAAATTATTGATCCCCACCCATTATCACTCATGCCAAAATATAATGTGGAGATGCCAGTGTTTGACAGGGGCGGGTACAGTAAGAGGTCTCACATCACCAGGTAGATCTTTTCCTTTATTGGCTGAGGCATAAGGCCAGGGAGGTTTGGATGGTTTAAAACACTGGTTAGATCACAGCTAGAATACCGTGTGCAGTTCTGGTCACCACATAATAGGCAGGATGGAGACGGTGCTGAGGAGATTCACCAGGAACCTGCCTGGGTTGGAGGGTTCAAGTATGATGAGAGGCTGGTTATGTTGGGATTGCTTTCTTTAGAATAGAACATAGAACATTACAGCGCAGAACAGGCCCTTCGGCCTTTGATGTTGCGCCGACCAATTAAGAAAAAGCAATGACTCTAACCTAAACCATTCCCTTTTCATCCATAAACTTATCTACTAACCTCTTAAACGCCACCAAACTTGGCGCATCTACAACTGCAGCAGGCAGGGCATTCCATACCCTTACACCCTCTTTAGAGCAGAGAAGGTTGTGGGGTGGCGGGGGGGGGGGGGTGTCGAGGTGTACAAAATTATGATGGACACAGAGAAGATAAATAGGAAAGAACTTACCCCCTTCGTAGAGGGGTCAATAACAAGGGGGCACAGATTTAAGTTAAGGGGCATGAGATTCAGGGGAGATTTAAGGAAAACCTTTTTCACCCCAGAGGGTGGCGGGAATCTGGAACTCGCTGCCCGAAAGGGTGATGGAGGCCGGAACCCTCACAAGCTTTAAGGAGTATTTCGATAAGCACTTGAAATACCACGGCACACAAGGGCTATGAAGCAAGTGTTGGAAAACAGGATTAGAATCGATAGGTGTTTGGTGGCTGGCACAGACGCAATGGGCCGAAGGGCCTTTTTCTGTTAAACTCTTTGACAGAGATGCCAGCTTTCACAGAATTGAAGGCTGCAATTACAAAGCAAGATGCAAAAACAGTTTGCAGGTGTGCGGCCTCTGACAGGGAAATATAAACCGAAGGGGATTGAGCAGAGAAAAGAGACTCTAACTCTGGGATCTCTTGGAAGCGTTGTTATGTGCACAATCAGTGAATAAATGGACTTTAGTAAGGCGTTTGATAAGGTCCCACATGCAAGGCTTCTGGAGAAGGTGAGAGGGCATGGGATCCAAGGGGCTTTGGCCTCGTGGATCCAGAACTGGCTTGCCGGCAGAAGGCAGAGAGTGGTTGTGGATGGGTTTTGTTCTGCATGGAGGTCGGTAACCAGTGGAGTGCCCCAGGGATCTGTTCTGGGACCCCTGCTGTTTGTCATTTTCATAAATGACCTGGATGAGGAAGTGGAGGGATGGGTTAGCAAGTTCGCCGACTATACAAAGATCGGTGGTGTTGTGGATGGTCTGGAGGGATGCCAAAAGTTGCAGCGGGACATAGACAGGATGCAAGACTGGGCGGACAAATGGCAGATGGACTTCAACGCAGATAAATGTGTAGTGGTCCATTTTGGCAGGAATAATGGAATGAAGGAGTACAATATAAGGGGTAGGAGTCTTAGCTGTGTTGTAGAGCAGAAGGATCTCGGGGTCCGGGTCCATAGGACTCTTAAATCGGCCTCGCAGGTGGAGGAAGTGTCAAGAAGGCGTACGGTGTACTGGCCTTCATTGATCGAGGAATAGAGTTTAGGAGTCAGGAGGTAATGATGCAGCTCTATAAGACTCTTGTCAGACCCCAGTTGGAGTATTGTGCGCAGTTCTGGTCGCCTCATCATAGGAAGGATGTAGAGGTTATTGAGAGAGTTCAGAGGAGATTTACAAGGATGCTGCCTGGATTGGGAGGCAGGCCTTATGAAGATAGGTTGAGGGAGCTTGGACTCTTCTCACTGGAGAGACGTAGGTTGAGAGGCGACCTGATAGAGGTTTATAAAATGTTGAGAGGAATAGATAGGGTGGATTCTCAGAGACTATTTCCCCGAGCGGAAATGGTCACTACGAGAGGACACAGATTTAAGGTGCAGGGAAGCAAATACAAAGGAGATGTCAGGGGTAGGTTTTTCACTCAGAAGGTGGTGAGTGAATGGAACCGACTGCCGTCGGATGTTGTTGAGGCAAACTCACTGGGGTCTTTTAAAAGACTTCTGGATGAGTATATGGAAAAGAATAGGATAGGGGGTTATAGATAGGTCTGTGGATTGGTAGATGTGATCGACGCAACTCTTGGGCCGAAGGGCCTGTTTGTGCTGTATTGTTCTATGTTTTATGTTCTAAATCCAATGGATGTGTTACAGTGCTGTCTTTATAACCGACTGCTTGAGGGAGATTTATTTCTGAAACAAGATTTAGGGCTTGCAGAGGCTGGAGATGGCTGTTTTTACTGGGCTCAGAGGAGATTGTATTTTCCTTAAACAAGACACCTTTACAGGCAAATCATTCAATCAAAATGGCTGCTGCCATTGCAAGATTCTGCTGTTGTTGTGAATTTAGTGCCAATCCCTTATCCATACTGCCAGGATGTGCACAGTGGTTAGTACTGCTGCTTCACAACGCCAGGGACCTGGGTTCGATTCCTGGCTCGGGTCACTGTCTGTGCATGTTCTCCCCGTGTCTGCGTGGGTTTCCTCCGGATGCTCCGGTTTCCTCCCACCATCTGAAAGACGCGCTGGTTAGATCATGGTTAATTTTCCCTTAGTGTACCCAAACAGGCGCCGGAGTGTGGTGACTAGGGGGTTTTCACAGTGACTCCATTGCAGTGTTAACGTAAGCTGACGTTACGTTACGTTTGACGCTAATAAATAAACTTTAAATTTGACACTAATAAATAAACTTTAAACTGTATATGGTAGTAGCTTGGACATTGGCTGAGGATCACATGATCGGGTATGGCCCGAGAGGTCATCGCGGTGAGAAATTGAACCAATAGCAGGAGGATGTGATAGGTCAAAGAGGGATTGGCAGTTGGAGCCAGGGAATTGGGTTGAGCTGTTGCATTGTAATCTAGTTTGACCTTGTACTATATATGTTTCTCCTTTTGGCAACAACAACATATATTTCAGATATCAATTGCGTTTGAGTTAAATGTGAGCGCAAGGCATTAAGTTGGGCCTTACTAGAGCAGACTGTCATGGAGATGGTACCAGTGTTTGTCAGAACAGGACACTCTCACTGACATTATTGAAATGCTGCCAGCGCCGCTTCCAGTTTAGTCTCTCCCTCAGTAACCACACCCAGACTCGACTAACAGCACACAAAACAGAGTCAACAGACCCACATAATCAAACACCAAACAGTTCAACACCACACAAATCCAAAGAGACGCTCAGTGAAACAGGGGTGTGGCCAGGCTGGTCACTTCACTCTAGATAAACGGAAGATTGAGTGAAGAACCTCGCCAGCCTCACAGTATAAGGAGTTCCATAACCCAGTGTTGCAAAGGGGCAGCGGTCCAGAATGCACGCTGGAAGCTTGGGACAGCTCCACAGAGGCTCAATGGGGAACGGACATCTCCGACCCTCCTATCATCGTAAACCTGAGGGCCAGAAGCTTCATAACGCCACTCAGATGGTATCGGCATCATGGATTGTACAGCGTGACATTCACGGATGTATATCGCGACAAGAAACCGGAATTGTATTTAGTCGCTGCAAAGTTCCACATGGAAAGGACGAGATTAGAATTTCAGTAACGCCCAACTTGAAATGTCATAGAAACCCCTACAGTGCAGAAAGAGGCCCTTCAGCCCATCGAGTCTGCACCGAACACAATCCCACCCAGGCCCTACCCCCATATCCCTACATATTATACCCACTGGTCCAAGGACACTAAGCGGCAATTTAGCACGGCCAATTAACCCAACCCGCATATCTGTGGGAGGAAACCGGAGCACCCGGAGGCAACCCACGCAGACACGAGGAGAATGTGCAAATAGACAGTGACCCGAGCCGGGAATCAAACCCAGCACCCTGGAGCTGCGAAGCAGCAGCGCCAACTGCTGCGCTGCCATGCCGCCATTTTACATATTTTTACGGATGAGGTACATTACTGGGGATTAATAGAAAATCTTGCAGCATCTGCCTTTTTGAATATTGCTGTGTACACTTTGTGGTTGGTTAAGGCTCCTGTTTGAATGTTCAGATGTAAAGAATCCATTTAGTTGGTACATCGAATTCATTCTTTGCTGAATTTAACCCCGTACGTGGCTGTCGGGATGGTTTGTGTCTTTTGATGCAACTTGGGCAGATTTGAATCCTCACTGGTTCTAACTGGGGGCAGGGGGGTGGGGTGTTGTCTGTGTGTGTGTGTGTGTGTGTGTGTGTGTGTGTACGCGTGTGGCGTTTCTGTTTAAGGTCACAGCCCCAGGTATCAGACTCACTGTACCGTTACAGTGACTGTTGGCAGGTTAACGGATATCAGTCTGATGCTATTGAAGGAAAAATGACCCAAAATGTTTCCCTTTGGCTCTTGTACTTGTTATTTCTTCACTCACTGCCCCTCCCCTCTCATTTACAGCTTTGGAGCAAAGACTGCATCTGAAGCCGGGAAGATTTATGAGGTAATGGGTCTGAGTTATAGGGGCTGGAAATAAATACAAGGCCCAAATTTAATCATCAAGGGTAGTGAGGTCACAAACAGAGAGGCCCAAATTCAGGGTCCTTTGGATCTAATTAACATTTCGCCAGGGCAAATTGAAATGAATGAATTTTTCACTGGGCTTCATCATTCTACACACACACACACGCACACACACACAGACAAGGGGTGGAATTCTGCAGAGGCGATTGGGGATCACAACCCACCTCAGCAATGAGACACACCCTCTTTGGCAGGAAGATCCGCTGCATCTTGTTGCCATTCTGGCATTTGACAGGCCTGCCTCGGGATCGAGGACCGGAGCAGAGGCCGGCGGTGAAGCCACCTGGGGTGGTGGCAGTGTCCCCAGGCCCGGGTCTGTCAGTAAATCCCAGGCCCAAGCACAAGCTCAGCATTGACAGGTTTATGGGGTGATGGTGACACCAGGGCGAGGGGTGGCCTTTCGAAAGTGCCGCCATTCCCAGTGCTGGGTTCCTGGATCAGAAATCAGAAATAAGGTTGAAAGAGCGCAGAGAAGGTTCACGGGGATGTTGCCGGGACTGGAGAAGCTGAGTTACAGAGAGAGATTGAATAGGTTAGGACTTTATTCCCTGGAGTGTAGAAGAATGAGGGGAGATTTGATAGAGCTGTATAAGATTTTGATGCGTAAAAATACAGTGAACACAAGCAGGCTTTTTCCATTGAGGCTAGAGGAGAAAAAAAAAACCAGAGGACATGGGTTAGGGGAAAGGGGAAAAGTTTAAAGGGAATATTGGGGGGGGGGGTTCTTCTTCACACAGAGAGTGGTGGGAGTGTGGAATGAACTGTCAGATAAAGTGGCAAATGCGGGATCACTTTTAACATTTAAGAACAAAGAACAAAACAGCACGGGAAACAGGCCCTTCGGCCCAACGAGCCCACGCCGCCACCCTAATGTTCCCACCTGTACCAGCGATCCCTGTTTATGTTTATAGATCTACGGATTAAAAACCAAATTTGAGACCATTTAGGGAGAATTTGTTCTGCCAATTAGCCTAAGAGCACATCTTTGGGATGTGGGAGGAAACCGGAGCACCCGGAGAAAACCCATGCAAGCATGGGGAGAATGCGCAAACTCCCACAGACACAGGCCCAAATCCATGTATCTGCACAGCACAGCGATAGTCACTGAGCTGTCGTGTTGCCCATCAAATGGTCCAGGTCAAGCGTAAGAAAATCTTGGACGGGTTCATGGATGAGAGGGGTGTGGAGGGATATGGTCCAAGTGCAGCTCAGTGGGACTAGGCAGAAAAATGGTTCAACACAGATAAGAAGGCCCAAAAGTTTCTGAGCTGTAATTTTCTATGCATTTCAATGAGGACCCCTCCCCCCGGCTAGCCAGCCCAGCGGGTTTCCTCAATGTGTTCTCTGCACGGTGAACCATCTCATTAATACCAGGGGTGACAGAATGTGGGTGTTGACCGTGGTAGGACCGTTTGTGAAATTACCTACCAATCGATTTGATTAGTTCTCTCCAGCCGCCATTGTGGGGGAGGGCAGAAGATTCCGCCCATTGGTTGGAATTCTCCAACCGTCAACGCCAGCAGGATTTTCCAATCCTTGTTCCCACTGGCTCTCTCTCTCTCTTTTTGGTCAGATCATTCCCCAATTCCCTCTGGTTCACCTTCTTCCTTCAGGGTCATCTCCCACGGGAGTTTCCTTGCAACCACAAGGATGATTGACAAAAATAGACAGGACAACCCAGTCCGAGCCTCTGAATGAAGCGAGAGATTCGGCCAGACGTGTGGAGTAATGCGGATCCATTGCCGGTATCCAAAATACACTGGCTCACCCAAACAGGACCACGGAATACTGACCTTTCCCAAATTCTGACAGCAAGCAGCTGGGGAAAAAGAGAGCATGATGGAATATATATATATTGGGTGGCACAGTAGCACAGTGGTTAGCACTGCTGCTTCACAGCTCCAGGGACCTGGGTTCGATTCCCGGTTTGGGTCACTGTCTGTGTAGAGTTTGCACATTCTCCCCATGTCTGCGTGGATTTCCTCCAGGTACTCTGGTTTCCTCCCACAGTCCAAAGATGTGCAGGTTAGGTTGATTGGCCAAGCTAAAATTACCCCTTCATGTTCTGAGATGAGCAGGTTAGCGGGATTAGTGAGTAAAATACATAGGGATACAAAGGTAGAGCCTGGGTGGGATTGTGTTTGGTGCAGGCTCAATGGGCCAAATGGCTTTTTTCTGTACTGTAAAGTTCTATGATTTCTACGATATATAATTCGTTTTGAGAAAAACGTTGCCAGATGTGAGGCAAGTTGTCGACAGGTGGATGGTATCTGATTTCATATCAACTTCTACTCACTCACACCACTGTTACTAACGGTGCTTTTGGCCGACAAGCTTTGACATCTCTAATCTCCTTTAATTACTCCCCCCGCTACACAATCAGCTCTTTGGTTACTCTTACTAGTATCTCCTTCACAAGGAAGTTCCTCTGCACAACCTTCTTATCAAGAAGACATCTGGCTGGTATCACCAGGATGAAATGACCACTGCTGGAATTGACAGCAGATTGTTTCCGAATTCATGTGCGGGGCACAAGGGGAGGATGAGTTTGTATTGAAAACGCGTTAATTACTCTAAGAACGTATGAGTTTTGTTGACCTTTTCGTGGCTTTAGTTTCGCTGAATGCAACTGGGCAACTTGGAATGCTGCAATGACCAACTCTCCCCCACTCCAAAACCATACCCTTTCTGTGAAATGAGTGGCACTGTGATGTAGCTGTGTATAGAATACCTAGCAATCTGTTTAAATAGAAGGGGTGGCATCCTCGGGTAACTTCACTGGCATCAAATATTCACTGCTACATTCACAACTCATCCTGGCATCTGTCCCTCGGTGTAGTGTGGCAGGAAGTCCCAACCCCGTGAGCTTTCCCCGCTGAGGGGGCTACACTGCGTCCCAAAGCACAAAGACCAAAAGCTACAAAAGTCCGAGGTCATGTACCAACCGACTCAAGAACAGCTCCTTCCCTGCTGCAGTCAGCAGACTTTTGAATGGACCTAACATGTATCAAGTTGATCTTTCTCTACACCCTAGCTATGACTGTAACGCTACATCCTGCACTCTCTCCTTTCCTCTCTCCCCTATGTACTCTATGAACGGTATGCTTTGTCTGTGCAAGAAACAGTACTTTCACTGTATACGATTGCATGTGACAATAATAGATCAAATCTGGCTGAAGGGCGGCACGGTAACGCAGTGGTTAGCGCCGCTTCTTCGCAGCTCCAGGGTTCGATTCCCGGCTTGGGGTCACTGTGGAGTTTGCACATTCTCCTCGTGTCTGTGTGGGTTTCCTCCAGGTGCTCCGGTTTCCTCCCACAGTTCGAAGATGCGTAGGTTAGGTTGATTGGCCATGCCCCTCAGTGTCCTGAGATGTGTAGGTTAGAGGGATTAGTGGGTAAAAATATGTAGGGATGTGGGGGATTGTGCTCGGTGTAAACTTTCTGCACTGTAGCATTCTATGAAATTTTGCAGCATGCCAATATACACCACTAATTTCCTTTGTTACTTTATAGCTTCTCGACCCCGGTGAGAAAGCTGCTCCAACAGGCTCGCCAACTCTGTCAGACTATTTAAAAATGAGCGTCTTTGGATGTTACGCCCAGAATTCATGCCTGCTCAGAATTCTGCCTTTTACAATAAAAACACAATGGCCTCACAAACCAGACGCGGATAGAATGACTTGTACAAACAGGAACTGGCTTTGCAAAAGCAGCTGAGTGACGGCATTAAGCAGCCCCGAGAGACGGCAGTGGGGAGTTAGTCAGGAGCTTGTTCCTGAACTGCGATCCCAATGGTGTGCAGGAAGTGAGCGGTGAGGATGCAGGGTGAGGATGCAGGGTGAAGCCAGGGTCAGTTCCCCCTCCTCCTCCTCTGCCCGCTGGCCAGCCTTTACCCTGGCATGTTGGGCAGTGATGGCTCACTAGCTCGTAACATTCCATCCTGGAGAGAAAGGAGTTCAAATCCCATCTCAATTCATGGCACTTTGTGTAGAAATCATGGGCTGGATTTTGACTCTCTCAGCCCTGTGCGAGAAAGAGCCCTGGGGAGGGGGGCGGGGGGGGGGAGGGGGGAAGGGGCAGATGGGCAGATAGAGGGCAGATGGGGCAGCCCATCCCCAGACAGAGGGAAGACTGGCGGCTTGCCCCAGACTGAGGGCAGACGGGGCGGCCTGACCCCAGACGGGGGCAGACAGGACAGCCTGCCCCTAAACAGAGGGCAGACAGGGCAGCCCAGCCCCAGACAGAGGGAAGACGGGGTGGCCCGCCCCAGACAGAGGGCAGATGGGGTGGTCCGCCCTAGACAGAGGCAAGCAGGGCAGCTCGTCCCCAGACAGAAGGCAGACGGGGCAGCCTGCCCCTAGACAGAGGGCAGACGGGGTGGCTCACCTCCAGACAGAGGGCCGACAGGATGGCCCACCCCCAGACAAAGAGCAGACGGGATGGCCTGCTACCCCCAGACAAAGGGCAGACGGGATGGCCCGGCCCCAGACAAAGGGCAGATGGAGCAGTCAGTCCCCAGACAGAGGGCAGACGGGGTGGCCTGCCCCCCCCCAGACAAAGGGCAAATTGGTTTCACTGAGAGATGTGCCTCCAATGTCAGAGCAGCAGTGCGGAGTGTGGATGGTGAACTGTGTAGACAGTAATGTGGTTCCTGTCACTGTTCGCGGTGAGGGGGACTCCAGACAATTGCCAGCCTCAGTCTATTGCGCACCACAGGGGCACATTTTAATACAAGTTCAAGCAAAAAGCAACAAAATGAAGCTCAGTAAATCTCATTTTCAAAGCGAAGGGAGGATCCATCAGTGGTTTGTGTCAGGCAGTGAGCGGCGTTCGATCACTACGTTGTAACTTTATTCAGGAACAACACAGTCTGTCTATGTGCAGGTAATACATTCACTCAGTACAAAAACTATCCACTCTCAGACTCCCAGTACTGCGGTCAGGAAAAGGTTAGAACCTGTGGAGTAAAGAACCTTCAAGCTGACAAATACACTTTCTGCGGTGGGAGTTTGATTTAGTTTGCTGGGAGTCAGTTATTCCAATTGTCTGTTGCAGTCTCCGAGCTAAATGTGGTGGATTTAAGGAAATATCTACAGCAGATATTAGGGAGGTAGGAGGGAGGGAATGAAGATGCACAAAGATAGCGTGAAGGGCAGAGTGAAAGGCCATTAAGCAAGTCACCAACTCTTTATCTAGAGTTGTGTAGTGAGCAGCGTCTGTCTTTTGGACCAGAAGCTGTGGGTTCGAGTCCAACATCAGGGCCTTTTGGCCATGGAAAGAGTGCTCAACGCAGTTCAACTGGTCAATAATCATCTCAGGAATCCTTCTCTCACTATACCCCAAACGGCAAGGGTGGCACGGTGAAGGTGAGCACGGTGGCACAGTGATTAGCATTGCCGCCTCACAGCGCCAGGGACCCAGACTTGATTCCCGCCTTGGGTCACTATCTGTGTGGAGTCTGCACATTCTCCCTGTGTCTGTGTGGGTTTCCTCCCAGAGTTCAAAAGATGCGCTGCTTAGCTGCATTGGCCATTCTAAATTCTCCCTCAGTGTACTCGACAGAGTGTGGCGACTAGGGAATTTTCTCAGTAACTTCACTGCAGCGTTAACGTAAGCCCACTAATTAATAAAGAATTGTGGATGTGAAGACACACTTTAAGTAAAAGCTACAGTTGTCTGCTGAATCTTCCCAGAATTTTGTTCTAGTTCCAGACTTCCAGAGTCTTAATTTTCCTTTGGGGAAAATAAGAAGTTTCTTTGGGATGGAGGAACGCAGAGTGTCTGCCCAAAGGTAGGCAGACATCGGAAAGGGGTATCTACGGAGCTGGGAATGGTTAAAGTCCTACACAAGTTGAAATGAGTTTCAAACAAGGAAAGCATTGGTTGGGATTTAATAAATTGAATCAAGAGAGAACACTAACAAAGAGATTAGTGAGGCGCCGTGACAAACACTGGGGGAGATGGCACTAAAAATAGAAACAAGTTGAGTGTATACTCCAATAAAAGTGTGCCAAATTGTGAATGTAGCCCAATCCAACACTCAAACCAGCCTCCCATCCCTTGACTCTGTCCACACTTCCCCACCTCGGCAAAGCAGCCAGCATAATTAAAGATCCCACCAACCCCGGACATTCTGTCTTCCATCTTCTGCCATCGAGAAAAAGATACAAAAATCTGAGGTTATGTACCAACTGACTAAAGAACAGCTTCTTTCCTGCTACCATCACACTTTTGACCTATCTCATATTAAGTTGATCTTTCTCTACATCCTAGCTATGACTGTAACACCACATTCTGCACCCTCTCCTTTCCTTCTCTACGAACGGTATGCTTTGTCGGCATAGCGCGCAAGAAACAATACTTTTCGCTGAAGCCCAGTGTGACAATAATAAATCAAATCAAAAAAATCAGATCAAAAGCTGACACACACACGGCTCCAGACTCAATCTGCAATGCTAAGTGTAAAACTGGAGTAAACATGAGGATTATCCGTGAATAATAACCTGCACAAATTTAAATCACTAGCATCCTGTTTTCTCTAACTCTGTGGAAATGAAAAGTCACACTTAGGTGACGCGCCCGACGGATTGTTAGTCACACCTGTAAAATACTATTCGAGAATGTCTCACATGAACAAACGCTAAATTACTTCAAAGTTTTGAGAAATCTGCACAAAACTTTTGATAAAACAGACTGAAGGGTAAAAAAACAGCAGCTAATTATTGGGGCATTAGCTCCTTTATTCATTAGTGTCACAAGGGGCTGGCTCAGAGTTAACCACATTGCTGTGGCTCTGGAGTCACATGTAGCCCAGACCAGGTAAGGACGGCAGATTTCCTTCCCTAATGGAAGTCAGTTTTTATGATAATTGATATAAGCTGTCATGATCACCATTACTGAGAATAGTTTTATATTCCAAGTTTTATTAAATGAATTTAAATTTCACCAACTGCTGTAGTGGGATTTGAACCTGTGTCTCCTGGAACACTAGCACTGCGCCATTGTCCCCTATTCGGACACACAGAAGTGAGCATCATCACTGATAGACCTAAGGTGTGTTTTATCTAAGAGAAGGAGAGGGGGAAACACTCGATATTTGAAGCTTTGTAAAACATGGGGTTAATTACAACTTTCTATTAATTCCAATGCAGCCTGAATCCACAATTGGGGACAGGGGATGAAAATGAGAATCCAGCCATTGTTAGAGAATGTTTTTCTCAAGTTCCCAGCTGCAACCTTATATCTAGAATAGGGTTTCTTTAATACGCATTAACAGATCGTTTTAAAGGAAATAGACAAATGGCACTAAACCAGCGCCAATTGTTGTAAATGGACAGTTTGAGCTGGGACGGCAGAGTAGCACTGTGGTTAGCACTGCTGCTCCACAGCTCCAGGATCCTGGGTTCGATTCCCGGCTCGGGTCACTGTCTGTGTGAGTTTGCACATTCTCTTCATATCTGCATGGGTTTCCTCCGGGTACTCTGGTTTCCTCCCATAGTCCAAAGATGTGCGGGTTAGGTTGATTGGCCGTGCTAAGAAATTGCCCCTTAATGTCCAGGGATGTGTAGGTTAGAGGGATTAGTGGGTACAATATGTACAGATATGGAGGTAGGGCCTGGGTGGGATTGTGTTCGGTGCAGACTCAATGAGCCTCTTTCTGTACCGTAGGTTTCTATGATTCTATGAAGATCTCCTTGGTTTCCAACCCAATGTCCATTTGACCAGCTTGAAGAGCACTCTGCCTGGGTTTCGCTCTCACCGGAGACACTCGTGTCCAGAATCCCCGCATACAAGAGCACTCGGAGGAAACCCGTGCAGACATGGGGAGAATGTGCACAATCCACACAGACAGTGACCCAGGGCTGGAATTGAAGCCGGGTCCGCGGCACTGTGAGGGACAGTAGTGCTAACACCGTGCCACCCGAGAGCTGCCTGAGTACTGCCCAGTATTCAAATGTGTGGTGGCGAGGGGCACGGAGCATGCCACAGCGGACTGGGGAGAAGGTGGACCTGCGGGGGCAGGAGAGAACTGTATGGCAGTGGGAGGAGAGGTGTAGCAGTGCGGCAGCAGGGAGGGGTGGGGAATGGTGCAGCAGGGAAGGGGTGGGTGGGGGGGTATGCTTCTTCAGAAAACTTGAAAACAAGAAAAAGATCTCCTTGGTCTGTAGTTGTGCCTCGTGGCTTGATGGTAGGTTGTGTTAGGCAAACAAAGATAGTTCTAAGGGATTTGCTTTTGTATTGGCAAACATTAGTACTAAGACATATTGGGTCTAAGTTAATGTTTCTGTGGAAAGAAAGTAAAACCTACAGTTAGATTCATGCTGGACAAAGGTGTTTATATGTGTAGGGGTTGATTCAATTAAAACCATGCATCTATTGTGCTTAGAGAGAGTTAGTTCGTAAAGAGTAAATAGAGGTTGACAATAGGAACAGTGGCTGCTTAGCAACTGGGGTTTTTTAAGGACGAAATTCTTCCGAATTTAATTTCTTAGGTAAATTAGTTAGCAGTTGAAAAGTGACACCAGGGAATGATCATCTCTCAACTCTGCGAGGACAAACTGGGGAGCTGCAAAGAGACAGACTCTCGTCAAGCCACATTGTAGTATGTTCAACATCAGCTCTTACCTTCTTGCAACCACCAGCTCAATACCTGAGTAGACTAGAGAGTGATTGATTTTAGATGATGGTATGCAAGTAAACAGTCTAAGGCTGAGACACTGCCTCCATCTTCTATTACTCCCCAAAGAATCATATTACAGACATGCATTTCAGTACTCAGAGGGACACAGCAACACTGCCCCCCACCTCCCAGAGCCCTCTACCCTACCCCCACAAGCACCTACAAGGAACTCTGCGCATCACCATCTTTTGGAATGCACATTAAGCCAGATCTCTGTCTATCCTGTCCGTTGGGAAGAGATAATCCCAGTGCAGAGTGAAAAGTCAAGGTTAAAGTCCAATTGGTGATGAAGGAGCAGTCCTCCGAAAGCTTGTGCTATTAAATAAACCTGTTGGACAATAACCTAGTGTTGTGAAACTTCTTACTGTGCTCCACCCCCTTGCACCGGAGCAGTGGATGGAGAGACAGCACTCCCCAGTGTTGTGGAGATCATTTCTCCCTCCATCTTCCATCAATTCTAAAGATGACCACGTCATCATCACACTGCTGTCTGCTGCATTTGCTACAGCAAAATACACTTCAAAAATACTTTGATTGTAAAGCCCCACGGTTGCAATTGGCGCTATATAAATGCAAACAGTCATGCTCTCCCAGCAGGGGCAGGGATGCGGGAAATATTTAGCGGGCCCTGTTCCTACAAGTAACCATTCATACATCACACTGTACGCGTACTGATACATTATAGACAGAGCCCCCCCACATACAGAATAATCCATCATTAGCTCCCGTCCCAGGTAGGTTTCACATTTTGGGATAGGCAGCAGTGTGAACACAGCACAATGGAAATCACAACTTTGGGGATGGGGGTCCTATCCTGAAGAAGTCTCAAAATGATAAAATGCAAATATTACATCGAGGCAATTTTAGGATAAACTCAGTGCAATACTAACTATCCAGAAGAGGCTGAAACACAGAGTGCCGAATATCTCTGTTTATATTTGAATAAAGATTTCTAAATCTTTTCTCTACAATATTGCTTGATTCACTTGCTGTGAATCTACTTCAGTTTTATATTTGCAGGTGAGAAAGGAGATTTATAGAACATAGAACACTACAGCATAAACAGGCCCTTCAGCCCACAAGTTGCGCCGATCATACCCATACCTATCAGGCCATACAACTATCTGTAACTCCCAATCCCATTAAATCCCATGTACTCATCCAGAAGTCTTTTAAAAGACCCCAGTGAGTTCGCCTCTACCACCACTGATGCAGCCGATTCCATTCACTCACCACCCTCTGAGTGAAAAACTTACCTCTAACATCTCCTCTGTACTTGCTGCCCAGCACCTTAAACCTGTGTCCTTTCGTAGCGACCATTTCAGCCCTGGGAAATAGCCTCCGAGAATCCACCCTATCTATTCCTCTCAACATTTCATAAACCTCTATCAGGTCGCCTCTCAACCTTCGTCTCTCCAGGGAGAAGAGACCTCGCTCCTTCAACCTATCCTCATAAGGCCTGCCTCCCAATCCGGGTAACATCCTTGTAAACCTCCTCTGCACCCTTTCTATAGCTTCCACATCCTTCCTATATGAGGTGACCCTAACTGCACACAATACTCCAATGGGATCTGACAAGGGTCTTACAAAGTTGAAGCATTACCTCCCGACTCCTAAACTCAATCCCTCGATTAATGAAAGCCAGGACATCATACACCTTCTTGACCACATCCTCCACCTGTGAAGCTGATTTAAGAGTCCTATGGACCTGGACCCCAAGATCTTTCTGCTCCTCAACACTGCTAAGACTCCTACCCTTGATATTGTACTCCTTCATCCCATTGTTCCTGCCAAAATGGACCACTACACATTTATCTGCGTTGAAGTCCATCTGCCACTTCTCCGCCCATTCTTGCATCCTATCTATATCTTGCTGCAAACTTCTGACATCCCTCTGGACTATCCACAACACCACCGACCTTTGTATCATCGGCGAACTTACTAACCCATCCCTCCACTTCCTCATCCAGGTCATTTATGAAAATGACAAACAGCAGGGGTCCCAGAACAGATCCCTGGGGCACTCCACTGGTGACCGACCTCCATGCAGAAAAAGACCCATCCACAACCACTCTCTGCCTTTTGCAGGCAAGCCAGTCCCGGATCCAGAAGGTCAAAACTCCTTGAATCCCATACCTTCCATGGAAGGTACCTTCCATGGAAGGACCCATGGAAGACTTCTACAGAAAATGCAGATGTGTGGAATAGAGGGTGATTTAGCTAATTGGATTAGGAATTGGCTGGCAGATAGAAGACAGAGGGTGGTGGTTGATGGGAGATATTCATCGTGGAGTTCGGTGACGAGTGGTGTGCCTCAGGGGTCTGTTTTGGGGCCCCTGCTGTTTGTAATTTTTATAAATGATCTGGATGAGGGTATTGAGGGATGGATCAGTAAATTTGCAGATGACACTAAAGTCGGTGGAGTGGTAGATAGTGAAGAGGGGTTTTATAGTTTACAGAGTGACTTGGACAAGTTGCAGAGCTGGGCCGAGAGGTGGCAAATGGAGTTTAATGTGGAAAAGTGTGAGGTAATGCACTATGGCAGAAATAATAAATGTGTAGAGTATAGGGCAAATGGTAGGGCTCTTAGTAGTCTAGATGAACAGAGGGATCTTGGTGTGTATGTGCATAGATCCCTGAAAGTAGGCAGTCAAGTCGAGAAGGTTGTTAAGAAGGCATATGGATTCTTAGCTTTTATTGGTAGGGGGATTGAATTTCGGAGCCGCAACGTCATGTTGCAACTGTACAGAACTCTAGTGCGGCCGCACTTGGAGTATGTGTGCAGTTCTGGTCCCCACATTATAAGAAAGATGTGGAGGCATTGGAGAGGGTACAGAGGAGGTTTACCAGGATGTTGCCTGGTAATGGAGGGCAGGTCTTATGAGGAGAGGCTGAGGGATTTGAGGTTGTTTTCGTTAGAAAGGAGGCGGCTAATAGGGGACCTAATCGAAACATATAAGATGATTAGAGGTTTAGATAGGGTGGACAGTGATAGCCTTTTTCCTAGGATGGAGAAAGCTAGCACGAGGGGACACAGCTTTAAATTAAGGGGTATATGAGTTATAGGACGGATATCAGAGGTAGGTTCTTTACTCAAAGAGTGATTAGGGAGTGGAATGCCCTGCCTGCAGCTGTTGTAGATGCGCCAAGTTTTGTGGCGTTTAAGAGGTTAATTGATAAGTATATGGAAGAGAAGGGAATGGTTTAGTTTGGAGGGGAATTGCTTTTTATTTTGGTCGGCACAACATCGAAGGCCGAAGGGCCTGTTCTGTGCTGTAATGTTCTATGTTCTATGTTCTATGTTCTCACCTTCTCAAGAAGTCTTGCATGAGGGACCCTATCAAACGCATTGCTGAAATCCATGTAAACCACATCCACCGCTCCTTCCTTCGTCAATGTGTTCAGTCACATTTTCAAAGAACTCCACTAGGCTCGTAAGACACGACCTGCCCTTGACAAAGTCGTGTTGACTATTTCTGATCAAGCTAAACCTCTTTAAATGCACATAAATCCTGTCCCTCAGGATCCTCTCCATCAACTTACCAACCACTGAGGTCAAACTCACCAGTCAGTAATTTCCCAGCTTCTCCTTGTTCCCTTTCTTGAAAATAGGAACCACATCCATAATCCTCCAGTCCTCTGGAACCTCTCCTGTCTCCATTAACGACGCAAATATCATCGCCAGGCGCTCTGCAATCACTTCCCTTACCTCCCACAGTAGCCTGGGGAACATCCCATCCGGTCCCGGCGACTTATCTATCTTGATAGAATTTAAAAGTTCCAATACATCCTCTTTCTTAATATCCACATACCCAATCTTTTCAGTCTGCTGCAAACTTACAGTACAACCTCCCAGATCACTTTCCACTGTGAATACCGAGACAAAGTACTCATTAAACACCTCTGCCATTTCTTCTGGTTCCATATAAACCAACTGCCTGGGTCATCTATTAGAACATGGAACATTACAGCAATACAGACCTTTCAGCCCTCGATGTTGCGCCAACCTGTGAAAGCAATCTAACCTTTAGCCCATCAAACCCACACTATTCCAATATCATCCACACATTTATCCAATGACCATTTAAATGCCCTTAATTTTGGTGAATCCACTACTGTTGCAGGAACGGGCATTCCACGCCCTTACTACTCTGAATAAAGAACCTACCTCTGACATCTGTTCTATATTTATCACCCCTCAATTTAAAGCTATGTCCCCTCGTGTTAGCCATCACCATCCGAGGAAAAAGGCTCTCACTGTCCACCCTATCTAACGCTCTGATCATCTTATATGCCTCTATTAAGTCACTTCTTAACCATTTTCTCTCTAACGAAAACAGCCTTAAGTCCCTCAGCCTTTCCTCATAAGACCTTCCCACCATACCAGGCAACATCCTGGTAAACCTCCTCTGCACCCTTTCACATCCTTCCTATAATGCGGTGATTGAACTGTACGCAATATTCCAAGTGCGGCCACACCAGAGTTTTGTACAGCTGCAACATGACCTCATGGCTCCGAAACGCAATCCCTCTACCAATAAAAGCTAACACATCGTACGTCTTCTTAACAACCCGATCAACCTGGGTGCCAATTATTATTGGGCTCTGGATGCTGGCACTGCCAGACACAAGTTAAGCTTGGCGAGATGCCTTCGATTCTATAGGCAGGATGCTCCCAATCACTAGAGCTTCAGGAGCACTGGTCAAAGCACATCCACTCAGCTTGGGGAATGGGCACATGTTTGAGTACTTAGTGTTCTGAGCTGTGGTACACTGACCCTATAGGCAAGAGAGCCCCGGGGGTCAGCGTACAGAGTTAGTGCCTTGGGTCAGTGGTTGCATTCACCAGGGTACAGGTCCCTGCCTGGAGCCCTGAGCACATAATCCGGGGTCAGGATTTTACAGCCACGCTTGCCCCAAGGCTGGAAAATCCCACTCAAGATCAAAGGATCTTTGGCTATCTTGAGGTTACACACTCGCTTATTGGGCACTGCTCTCCCTGCCTCGGTTGCACAGCCTAGTCCCTGTTTTAATACTGGCTACATGGACATAAACAAGTTATTTGGTCAACATTTCACAGTTGGAAGTTTGCTCTAGCCCTCGCCACTCATTTCTCAGTGGATTAGATTTATTATTGTCACATGTATTAATTTACAGTGAGTGTATTGTTTCTTGCGCACTATACAGACAATGTATACTGTACATAGAGAAGGAATGGAGTGCAGAATGTAGCGTTACAGTCATAGCTAGGGTATAGAGAAAGATCAACTTAATATAAAGTTAGGCCCATTCAAAAGTTAACGGCAGCAGGAAAGAAGCTGTTCTTGAGCCGGTTGAGACGTGACCTCAGATTTTTGCATCTTTTTCCCGATTGTCGGTGGTGGAAGACAGAATGTTCAGAGTGCGTGAGGTCTTTGATTATACCAGCTGCTTTTCCAAGGCAACGGGAAACGTAGACAGTGTCAGTGGATGGGAAGCTGGTTTGTGTGATGGACTGGGCTTCATTCATGGCCCTTTGTGGTTTCCTGCAGTCTTGGGCAGAGCAGGAGCCCAACAAACTGTGACATAACCAGAATGAATGTTTTCTATGGTGCATCTGTAAAAGTTGGTGAGAATTGTCGCAGACATGTCAAATTTCCTTAGTCTCCTGAGAAAGTAGAGGCGTTGGTGGGCTTTCTTAACTATAGTGTCAGCATGGGGGGACCAAAACAGGATTGTTGGTGATCTGGACACCTAAAAACTTTTCTACTTTGTCCACATTAATGTAGACAAGGGCATGGTCTCCACTACACTTCCTGAAGTCGATGAAAATCTGTTTTGTTTTGTTGCCATTGAGGGAGAGATTATTGTCACCGCACCAGTTCACCAGATTCTCTATCTCATTCTTGTACTCTACCTCAACATTGTTTGAGATGTGACCCACTTCAGTGGTGTCATCAGCAAACCTGAAAATTGAATTGGAGAGGAATTTGGCTGCACAGTCATAGATATATAAGAAATATAATTGGGGACTGAGAACACAGCCTTGTGGGGCACCGGTGTTGAGAATGATTGTGGAGGTGTTGTCTATCCTTGCTCACTGTGGTCTGTCAATTAGGAAGTCTAGGATCCAGTTGCAGAGGGAGAAGTTCTGAGATTAACTTTGTTAGATAGTTACATTGTCACTTGCTCTCCATTTGCATCCCCACAGTGGTTAACATTACTATCTCAGCACCAGGGACCCGGGTACAATTCCTGCCTCGGGTGCGAAGTTTGCACATTCTCCCCGTGTCTGCATGGGCTTCCGCCGATTTCCTCCCACAGTCCAAAAGATGTGCAGATTAGCATTGGTTGTGCTAAATTCTCCCTTGGTGTACCCACCAGACTGTGGCAACTAGGGGATTTTAAGAGTCACTTGACTGCAGTGTTAATGTAAGCTTACTTGTGACACTAATAAACAAAACTTAAAACTCCACTGATCAGCAGTTCAGCACGTTGATGCACTCAGCTTCTCACTCACAACCCAGGCTTCATTCTGATGCTTGCTGGTCCAAATTTCTTGCCTATCCAATCAGATCTTACTATTGCCTGCTAACGAAAGAAGGTGAGAAAGGCTAATACTTTTTGCTCATTCCCAAGGTTGCTGTCACTTGGTGGACAAGTGAAAATCTTGCGTGTTTATAAGGAGATATCGATTGGGGAGGAGCACTAAGCTGCTCGAGAGCAATGACAGAGACACAAAGTACAATGGACATCTAGAAAGTGCAGTGGGTAACGTGCAGACACCACTGGGTTCGTGCCCCACTCCAGGGTTGGATGACCATACAAGGTACAAAGAACAAAGAACAACACAGCACAGGAAACAGGCCCTTCAGCCCAATGATCCCGTGACACCATTCTAACGTTCATAACGTTCAATTATCAACCACGTTTTCCAATTTGTCTGATGGTAGGCGGACAGTTTCCTGGTTAGCCACACCGGAAAAGACAATGTCTTAAACCAAACCCTATCACGGACTAATCCAATGGGAATTCATCGTCAGCAAACACCCTCTTCCATAAAGTCCCTACAGTGCAGAAGGTCACCATTCCGTCCATCAAATCTGCACTAACTCTATCCCACATAGCAAAAGTGACAGGGAGAATACTTTTTGACCAGGAGGTTACAGTTGGAGACTTAAAGGCCTTTGTTGTAAGTGAGAGTCTTGTATGATCCCTGATCATCATAGAATCCCTATAGCGCAGAAGAGGCCATTTGGCCCATCAGGTTTTCACTGACTCTCTGACAGAGCGCCTTACCCAGACTCTCTCCCCGGGCCTATCCCCGTAACCCCACACATTTCCCATGGCCAATCCACCTTACTGACACATCTTTGCACCATTCCTACTCCAGGAACTGTGAAGCTATGGCAAAGTAAACTAAGCAGCTGGTGAGAGAAATGACAAGTTTCTGATTGGAGTTTTTGGAATTAGGCAGGGCTATTTACACCGCATGATTATTGCAAATTGCTTCAGAATTTAATCGTGTTTTAGGGAATTGGGAAGGAAAAGAAATCAAATCTCTGTATCTTTCAATCATTAAAGTCAGCTCACTGTGTAACCTTGGATTTGTAGGGATAAATCCCAGTAAGCAGTCAGGATTCTGGCCCCCCAAGTCCAGCTTGCTTTCAGCTTCAGTCACCAAAGCTGAAGGATATTTTGTTCTTGGGAAGGGTAAGGGCAGTTTTATAATTCCCCTGTTGTGGGTTGTGGACATAAAATTTCAGGAAAGAGCTTCCCACCAGATTCCCACCTGCCCTGAACTCTCCACAATTTTGTGCCAGCATAATTAAGGACCCCAGGCATTCCGGACATTCTCTCTTCCATCTTTTCCGTTGGGAAAAAGATACAAAAGTCTGAGATCATGCATCAATGGCCTCAAGAACCGTTCTTCCCTGCTGCCATCAGACTTTTGAATAGACCTATCTCGCATTAAATTGATCTTTCTCTACACCCTAGTTATGACTGCAACACTACATTCTGCATTCTCTCCTTCTCTTCTCTATGAACAGTATGCTTTGTCTGTATGGAACAAACAGTGCTTTGTCTGTATGGCACATGGAAGGCTTCTGCAGAAAATGCAAATGTACGGGATTGAGGGTGATTTAGCTAATTGGATTAGGAATTGGCTAGCAGATAGAAGACAGAGGGTGGTGGTTGATGGAAATTATTCATCGTGGAGTTCGGTTACAAGTGGTGTACCTCAGGGATCTGTTTTGGGGCCCCTGCTGCTTGTAATTTTTATAAATGATCTGGATGAGGGTATTGAAGGATGGATTAGTAAATTTGCGGATGACACCAAAGTCGGAGGAGTGGTAGATAGTGAAGAGGGGTGTTATAGTTTGCAGAGAGACTTGGACAAGTTGCAGAGCTGGGACGAGAGGTGGCAAATGGAGTTTAATGTGGAAAAGTGTGAGGTAATTCACTTTGGCAGGAATAACAAATGTGTAGAGTATAGGGCTAATGGTAGGAGTCTTAATAGTGTTGATGAACAGAGGGATCTTGGTGTATGTGTGCATAGATCCCTGAAAGTGGGCAATCAAGTCGATAAGGTTGTTAAGAAGGCATACGGAGTCTTAGCTTTTATTGGTAGGGGGATTGAATTTCTGAGCCGCAACGTCATGTTGCAACTGTACAAAACTCTAGTGCGGCCGCACTTGGAGTATTGTGTGCAGTTCTGGTCCCCGCATTATAGAAAGATGTGGAGGCATTGGAGAGGGTACAGAGGAGGTTTACCAGGATGTTGCCTGGTATGGAAGGCAGGTCTTATGAAGACAGGCTGAGAGATTTGAGGTTGTTTTCGTTAGAAAGAAGGCGGCTAAGAGGAGACCTTATTGAAACATATAAGATGATTAGAGGTTTAGATAGGGTGGACAGTGATAGCTTTTTCCTAGGATGGAGAAAGCTAGCACGAGGGGACATAGCTTTAAATTAAGGGGTGGTAGTTATAGGACGGATGTCAGAGGTAGGTTCTTTACCCAGAGGTGGTAAGGGTATGGAATGCCCTGCCTGCTGCAGTTGTAGATGCGCCAAGTTTGGTGGCGTTTAAGAGGTTAGTAGATAAGTTTATGGATGAAAAGGGAATGGTTTAGGTTAGGGGGTCACTGCTTGTTCCTAATTGGTCGGCGCAACATCGAAGGCCGAAGGGCCTGTTCTGTGCTGTAATGTCCTATGTTCTATGTATAGCATCCAAGAAACATCACTTTCCACTGCATATTAATACACATGACAATAATAATAATAATCGTCATAGAAATCCCATCATGCAGAAGAGGCCATTTGGCCCAATGGGTGTGCACTGACTTTCTGACAGAGCATTTCACCCAGACCCTCCCACTTGTCCTGTCCCCGTGACCCACACATTTCCCCATGGCCAATTCACACAGACAATGATCCAAGTTACTGTGAAAATCCCTTAGTCGCCACACTGTGGTACCTATTCGGGTACACTGAAGGAGAATTTAGCACGGCCAATGCACCTAACCAGCACGTCTTTAGACCATGGGAGGAAACCAGGGCATGCGGAGGAAACCCATGCAGACATGGGGAGAAGGTGCAAACTCCACGCAGTCACCCAAGGCTGGAATCGAACCTGAGTTCCTGGTGCTGTGAGGCAGCAGTGTTAACCACTGTGCCATCGTGCAGGGGTGGGCAATAAACGGTCAATCTTGCCACATAGCAAAAGTGACAGTGAGAATATTTCTTCGACTGGGAGGTTACAATTGAAGATGTGCAAGTTTTTGTTACGAGTGTGGGGCTGTATGATCCTCAATTATCACAGAAGCCCCACCATGCAAAAGAGGTCATTCAGCCCACTGAGTGCACTGACTCTCTGACAGAGTATCCAGCCTGCCCTGTCCCCATTTCCCATGGCCAATTCACATTGACAATGACCCAAGTTGGGAATCGAACCTCGTTCCCTGATGCTGTGGGGCAGCAGTGCTAACCACTGTGCCGCCCCAGAAAAATCACCAGTAGAAAATCCACGAGTTTGCTGCTGCTGAATCAGGTCAATACGGTAACAGCCAGTTGATTAACAATAAAACAAGAGTTGAACTGTCTTTCACTGAGGGCATTTTCAGCTCTGGGTCAGCTCAAAACTCGCTGTCTTTATCCAGAAACAAATTTGACTCTTTTCGCGACACAGTGACACAGACTGCGAGATCGTTCCACTACAGGGAGAGAATCCGCCTGTAACACCTTCAAACAGTTTACACCACCTGTTCACCCACCCACAGGGAAACTCACATCCAACTCTCGGCGGGGTGGGGGGAAAGAAAAACAAACCTTCCTCCTCCACTAGCTCCACAGCAGAAAAGGCTGGAAACGCTCGGCGCATCGGGAGAAACAGTGCCAATGTTTCAGGTCCGTGACCCATCGTCAGAACGGAGGCGAGACGTTAAAGATTTTGGAAATGGGGAGGGAAGTGAAGGGAAGAGGGAAGGAAGTTCAAAAGGGAACCCAAGGGAAAAAGCGCTGGAAAATCTCAGCGGGTCTGGCAGCATCTAGAGGAGAGAAAAGAGCTGACATTTCAAATCCAGATGATCCTTTGTCAAAACTCTCACAAAGGGTCATCTACACTCGAAATAACAGCTCTTTCCTCTCCCTACAGATGCTGCCAGACCCGCTAAAATTTTCCAGCATTTTCTCTTTTGGTTTTCAGATTCCAGCATCCGCAGTAATTTGTTTTCATCCTCAGTTTCAAAGGGAAGGACTGCTGTGTGGGGAGGGGGGGGTAGGGAACACAAGGAGGGGGGCTGGTTTGTAAGAGAAATTGTCACCAAACAAAAGGGCTGGAGTTTTCCGTCTTTCGCCCCGCCACCGATCCCAGCGAGGACGGAGAATTCGGCGCTCAGCCAAAGCTCCGTTCGCTGCAGCGGGACTGGAGAATCCCAGCCGCGGGCGAGGTGGGAGAGAATCCCCGGCCAAAGGTTTTGCATAAAAGGAACGCAAAGATGTATCCGGACGAGTTGTGAATGGTAAGGTGGCAAGCGAAGGAGGGAATGTGAAAATCTGAATTGAAAGAGAGGTGGGGGAGTGATCTGGATCTGAATCCAGAAATTTCAAGTTAAAATAGTGATGTGATTTGTCATCCTGCTGCTGCTCGCAAATTGTTCGCTGCATAAGCGACAAGTGATTACATTTGAGGATTATCTCACTGAAGTGTCCAGTGCGCATTGAGATTGCGAACGATTTAATACAGATGGATAGAGTACGGCCCATCTTGCTGGAGGGATCTTTCTAATGGACCTTTGAATGACTTGCTGGATTTTACACCGCTGCCCCTACCACAGTGGGGCCGTTAAACTCTGCCACACCCCCAATAACAACCAAAAAAAATCTACTTGCAAATAACTAATCAGCATTTCTTCAATACGAATACACGGCTCCACATTCACATGTACACTTTCCAGACAGCAGCAATAAGTGACACAGTACACTGCTGCCTCAGTGTCAGGGACACCGGGTTCGATTCCCAGCTCCACACACTGCCTGTGTGGAGTTTGCACATTCTCCCCGTGTCTGCGTGGGTTTCCTCCCGTTTCCTCCCACAGTCTGAAAGACGTGCTGGTTAGGGTGCATTGGCCGTGCTAAATTCTCCCTCAGTGTATCCAAACAGGCGTGTGACGACCAGGGGATTTTCACAGTGACTTCATTGCAGTGTTAATGTAAACCTACTTGTGACACTAATAAACTTAGAAATTTTTGCATCCACTGAGGGGAGGCAGTGATACTGTCATTGGCCCAGTAATCCAGAGACAAGGTACTGATCTCGGGACCTGTGATTCAAATCCCACCACAGCAGATAAATGAATTTGAACATAGAACAGTACAGCACAATCCAGACCCTTCAGCCCTCTATGTTGTGCCAAGCTATACCTGAACCCAAGGTCAAGCTATCCCACTCCCTATCATTCTGGTGTGCTCCATGTGCCTATCCAATAACCACTTGAAAGTTCCTAAAGTGTCCGACTCCACTATCACAGCAGGCAGTGCATTCCACACCCCAACCACTCTCTGGGTAAAGAATCTACCTCGGACATCCCTCCTATATCTCCCACCTTATAGTTATGCCCCCTAGTTACAGCTACATCCACCCAAAGAAATAGTCTCTATATGTCCATTCTGTCTATTCCCCTCATCACCTTATAGACTGCTTTTAATTCACCTCTCATCCACCTCCACTTTAAAGACAAAAGCCCCAGTTCCCTCAACCTTTCCTCATAAGACCTACCCTCCAAACCAGGCAGCATCCTGGTAAATCTCCTCTGCACTCTCTCCAACGCTTCCACGTCCTTCTTATAGTGAGGTGACCAGAACTGCGTGCAATAATTTGAATTCAATAAAAATCCGGAATAAAAATCTAATGATGACCACGAAACCATTGTCAAGTGTAAAGGAATCTTACCCAGTCTGGCCTATATGTGAGCCACAGCAATGTGGTTAATTCTCAAAGTGCCCCCACTTTAAAGGTTAACTTGTTACTGTCACAAGTAGGCTTACATTAACACTGCAATGAAGTTCCTATGAAAATCCTCTAGTCAGCACACCCTGGCACCTGTTCGGGTACACAGAGAGAGAATTTAGCACCCTAACCCAGGTTCTTTACCCAAAGAGTGATTAGGGAGTGGAATGCCCTGCCTGCAGCTGTTGTAGATGTGCCAAGTTTGGTGGCGTTTAAGAGGTTAGTTGATAAGTATATGGAAGAGAAGGGAATGGTTTAGTTTGGAGGGGCATTGCTTTTTATATTGGTCGGCGCAACATCGAAGGCCGAAGGGCGTGTTCTGTGCTGTAATGTTCTATGTTCTATGTTCTAACTATCTTTCAGACTGTGGGAGGAAACCGGAGCATCCAGAGGAAACCCATACAGACACTGGGAGAGTGTGCAGACTCCGCATGGACAGTGTGGGTTGTTTCAACGGGTGCAGGGAGGAATCCCCTGAACTTGTGGAGGATAGGAGACTTTATAAAATTAATAGTGGAGGGAATTGGGAGACCAGATGAGAGGTGTGTGTAACGAATGAGGTAAGCTCTGACGGAGGTAGCTTTGCACGCCATCCGTACGGGAAAAGCATCCCGCTTCCCAGCTAACAAGCTCGCACAATGCCACTCAACATTTTTTCATTCAACTACTCCACTTCACCTCGAGAGATCACTCCGAGGGAAGGAGCTTTTAACAAAATATCCGTGACAGATGTCAGCAAAGAAATGGTTGTCGTGTCAGCGTATGGAGATTTAAAAAGCGAGTCATTATGTGTGTCAGAATCAGTCAGCTACTGCACAGAAACAGCTGATGCATTTTGACATTGGATATGAAACCTAGCTGTTAAGACAGGTTGATGACAATTCCCCATCCGCCCCCGTGGCATTACTCCTGGTGAATTGGGGGATCTGCCAGCTCGGTGACAGGAAGATTATAGCATGTTAGATGTGTATTTTAGAGTACAGCGGAATGCGGATCCAGCGCGGAGACTCCGGACCGGCCCAGGGGCAAGAGAAAATGAATATATCTGATGTCAAACATGAAGGCGGATGAAAATGAGGAGAATTACACTCAGTTTAAGGTTAAGACTGATGGAAACATCCTGCTAATTTCATGCATTAACAAGGTGCGATTTCATCCAACTAATATCCTGTCCCATTCACTCCTGGTGTGGGGCAACACTGTAAAGTACTTATTCCCCATTCCGGGGTGGGACAACCATCTTCCAACGCGGAAAAACCGGGACATTACTCAAAACTGTTGGGTTCTTAAGTGGCAACCTGTAGTCATTAAGATTGATTTAATTTGTTATTAGTGTACAGTGAAAAGTATTGTTTCTTGTGCACCATACAGACAGAGCACACCGTTCATAGAGAAGGAAAAGAGAGGGTGCAGGATGTAGTGTTACAGTCATAGTGAGGGTGTAGAGAAAGAGCAACTTAATGTGAGGTAGGACCATTCAAAAGTCTGATGGCAGCAGGGAAGAAGCTGTTCTTGAGTCAGTTGGTACGTGACCTCAGACTTTTTCCCAATGGAAGAGAGAATATCCGTGGGGTCCTGGATTATGCTGGCTCTTTTTCCTGAGGCAGGAGGCAGTGTAGACAGAGTTAATGATGGGAGTTAATAATAGACAGATGGGAGGCTGGTTTGCCTGATGGATTGGGCTACATTTACAACTCTTTGTAGTTTCTTAGAATGAATCGTAGAATTCCCTACAGTGCAGAATGAGGCCATTCAGCCCATAATCCTGCACTGTACACAATTGCACCCAGGCATTCTCATCATGAACCCCTTGACACTATAGGGCAATTTAGCATAGCCAATCAAGCTAACTCTTGCATCTTAGCGTGTGGGAAGAAACCAGAGCACCCAGAGGAAAGCCCCCCCATAGATATGGGGAGAACAGCATTGCTCAGAACAGGTATCACATCAAACTGTAATATATTCAGAAAGGATGCTTTCTACGGTGCGTCTGTGAAAATTGGTGAGCGGAATTTCGTTAGCCTTCTGAGAAAGTAGAGGTGTGCTTTCCTAACGATAGCATCAGCACAGAGAGACAGGGCTGATTTGTTGCCAATTTGGAACCTGAAGCTCTTGGATATTTCTACTTTGTCCCTCTTATTGTAGCCGGGGGCACATCCCGGGATTGGGCACAAATCCGGCTTACTGCATTCAGTTTCGCTACGTGCTGTGACAGGATTTGAACTCTCAATGTCTGGATTGTTTGCTCTGCATGGGGACCCACGGCGAGGCTTCTCCCCAAGCTGCTGTCCATACAATTACAGAGAGTGTCTTGGTGACAAATGGCTGCTGCCAATAATCTAAAATATCCACTCAGGGGAGACCCAGAGCAGACAAGAGGCCTGAGAGATGAGGGCAGGTAGAAATCTGGGGTATTGTGTTGCTGTCAAGTAATCACTCATGAAGGTATGGGAGGAGCTATTGCCACCTAGTGGCGATGAAGGAACTGCAGTTTACAATTGGACAGTGCCGCCCTTTGACCCTGGAGAAGATGCGACCATACAATGCAGAAAGCCCATTGGTCAGATTGCAGGAACTCACACCGTTATCAGCCAAATACTTTAGCTGCCTTTCAGAAACAGGGGGTGGCCTCATGTACCAACTGACTCAAGAACAGCTTCTTCCCTGCTGCTGTCAGACTTTTGACCGGACCTACCTCTTTAATAAGTTGGTCTTTCTCTACACCCTCGCCATGACTGTAACAATACAGGGGACGCCATGATGGTTAGCACTGCTGCCTCACGTCACCCCGGCTCGGGTCACCTGCATGTTCTCCCCGTGTCTGTGTGGGTTTCCTCCGGGTGCTCCGGTTTCCTCCCAAAGACGTGCGGGTTAGGTGGACTGGATGTGCTAAATTGCCCCTTAGTGTCAGGGGATCAGCAGTGTAAATGCATGGGGTTATGGGGATAGGGCCGGGGTGGGATTGTGGTTGGTGCAGACTCAATGAGCCAAATGGCCCCTCTCTGCACTGTAGGGATTCTATGGTTGTCCGTTTGAGGGAGTGGCAGACTTTTCCTGAGGTGAGCGGACTTTGGGGGTCATTCTGGTCAGTTGACCTCTTGATGCAGCTGAAGTTGTCATTCTTTCTCCCTTGAGTGGGGTTGAAGTCTGTGACAATCCATCCAGGCCTTTCCCCCCGTTCTCCAAGCCTGTGTGTACCATCCCAGCTGGCTCTGTGACCCTGAACCCTGTCTGCAGAATTCTCCCGAATTGTTTCTAAGTGTTTTTACCCAGTAGGAAACCAATGGGATTCCCACAGGGAAGGTCGGTCAGAGTCCAGTCACATTTTTGGAGCATGGGGAGATTCTTACGGAATTCCCTCATGCTTAGAACTGGGATCTGAAGGTGCAGATGTTCCTCAGCGATGAGGGCGCTGTTTTTAAAGGATGCCCCAATCTCTACACAATCACACCCCCTCTCTCTATTTGTAGGCCAATATTCCACCCCACCTGCTGTCCACCATCCACTGATAACCCAGCATCCTCACCTCAAGTGGGTAACACTCCACTGTGGGGTCACGAAAGGCCCCCCCCTTCAGACACTCCTCCCCACCTCCCCTCTTCAAGAGCCCCCACTTTGATGTTGCCAGGATTCCAGGGTACAGTGCCACAGGGCATCATCCAGCCATTTCTCAATCTCCCCCCAAACTGGGCATCACGTGATTGGCACTGGGTACCAGCTGCACCAGAGAGGTGGAGATTTGCACGAGGATGAACTCCACTTCCGACTGACCGGGGTTCAATTCCCAGCTTGAATCCCAAATTCCGTCTGTGCGGAATCTGCAGGTTCTCCCCGTGTCTGCGTGGGTTTCCTCTGAGTGCTCTGGTTTCATAGAAACAGTTCAGGCCCTTCGGCCCTCGATGTTGTGCTGAGCTTTTCTCAAAACCAAGATATCCCACTCCCTATCATTCCGGTGTGCTCCGTGTGCCTATCAAATAACTGCTTGAAGGTTCCTGAAGGGTCCAACTCCACTATCACAGCAGCAGTCTATTCCACACCCCAACGTTCTCTGAGTGAAGAACCTACCTCGGGCATCCCTCCTATATCTCCCACCATGAACCTTGGCCCTGGTAACAGCTACATCCATTCCTCCCACAAGCTGGTTAGGTGCTTTGGTCATGCTAAATTCTTATTTAAATGTTACTGAAATATGCTAACCTGCCCTTGCTCGGCGAGTGGGGCTGGAGGATTGCTTTGGTACATTGGAAGAGCTTCAAAGTGAGTTGAGGAAATGATTAATATCTTGGCAGCGCTGACCCCTCCCTCCGTCCCCACTCCAAAGGCCCTGATCCCAGCATCTGGCTCATGGAATATTTCAAGGTTATGATCCTTCAGAGTGCCATCACGGAGATGTTTGCTGTTAGGCAGGAAATGAAATGTGCTTGTGGGAAAAGAGCCAAGAAAAGAGCAGGATGAGGGAGGAGGAAACTCGTGATGCGACGGGGAGAGGTTCCTGAGCACCTGCATTAACCGCAGCTGCATCTCTGTATAACCCAGCCCAACGGCAGTCAACAAACTGGGCGCACACACGCAATGACATGATACTAGACACGCATGTATAGATGCACACACACACACACACACACGCACTCACTCAAATACACAATGACATGGCACAGACATAGATGTAGAGACGTGCACGCACAGACCCACACACAGATACATTCACACACAATGACATGACACCAGACACGCAAGAAGTGATGCACACACACACGTGTGAGGGACAGGAACATGCAATGTTTCCCACTGCCCAGGGGGAAAACATGCCAAATTTTCCAGTCGTGAGCTTATTAATTATGCGCCTGGGTGTTTTATGCTGCATTCAGTGATGGGTCATATCTGAATGAGGCATAGTCCGCCATTACATCTGGATACCAGTCTGGTTTTAACTCTTACAAATCTCAATCAGACAGCGAATTCTACTCATATTTTTGTGTAAGGAATAACAGAGTCTCCCTGCCTCCAGCTGCTTTCCCCCTTTCCCAGTTCCTGGAAGACTGCCCATGTCTGAGAGTATTCAAGAACGTCTCTGAAAGATTTTGAGAGGAGAATCAATCTCCATGACAATGTGAATCACATGGGCCTTGTATTCAGGTAAAATGCTCATTAGCCACCCAAGACTCAAACTCGTTTATCTGGAACACAAGTGGACATTCTCACACCTTCCTGGGACCGAAGCCTAACAGTTTAACCATCAGAAACACATATCCTGCTACGATTGTCTCCCAAGCGCAAACCCCTTGCACTTTATTCCAACAGAATGGCCTGGGCCTCCCAGCCATGGAAATCAGGCCTGTTAGGCAGGCTTCAGATCAGGTCATATATCCCTCTTCACTCTACCCTAAATTAAAACTCACAGCCTTGAAACATTGTCTGATAAATTCATATTTGTATCACTAATGGTTGGTCGTTGATACAATGATATCAGTGAGTCTAATAGGACTTGAGAAAAATCCCAGTGGAGGAGAGGCTTGGGAACAACAGGTTTGATAACCAATACTCTTCCCAATCAGTGGCACACTGGTATTGTCACTGGACTAATAACCCAGAACAAGATCTGGGGACACTGGTTCGAATCCTGCCATGGTGGATGACAAAATTTGAATTCATTGAATCATAGAACCCTACAGTGCAGAAAGAGGCCCTTCGGCCCATCGAGTTTGCATCGAACCTAATCCATTAAAAATCTGTATCAAAAATCTACCACGAAACCATTGCCGATTGTTGTAAAAACCCATCTGGTTTACTAATGTCCTTTAGAGAAGGAAATCTGCTGCCCTTACCTGGTCTGGCCTACATGTAAAATTAAACTTTATTAGTCACAAGTAGGCTTACATTAACACTGCAATGAAATTACTGTGAAAATCCCCTAGTCGCTAGACTCCGAGGCCTGTTCGGGTACACTGAGGGAAATTTAGCATGGCTGATGCATCTAACCAGCACATCTTTCAGACTGTGGGAGGAAATTGGAGCAAACCCACGCAGACACGGGGAGAATGTGCAGACTCGACGCAGACAGTGCCCCGTGCCGGGAATCGAACCCGGGTCCCTGGCGCTGAGAGGCAGCAGTGCTAATCACAGTGCCACGGAGTGATTGCAGAGCCACCGCAATGTGGCTGACTCTCAAAGAAATGGATTAGACTTGGAATATAAACGTCTAGCCAGAAATGCCGACACCCCATAAAACAAATTTAAAAAAATCATAGCTCGCCTTAAATGATTGTATCCAAAGTATTGCTTCCTCAGAGAGCAAGTTTAAACAGATCAATACCATCTGCTTCCACCATCCGCGCTTATTCCACCCGCTCTGAAATCATTTGTTCAAAGATTAGAGATGAATTTACTTCTCTTCAAACACGGGTCCGTGTCCCTTCGATGTTACTCTGCTCAACGTGGGTCCCGTTAACACGAGCTGCTTTAAAATCCGAACAACAGCAAATCATCTCACCTGCTCTTTCGCGGTTAGCGCTTTGGAGCTGCAGTGTGTTAAATATAAAAACTCTTCCCCGTTGTGATGGGCCTGCTTCTCATTGCCCACCTTGTTGAAGGACTGCACCAGCTGTGACTTAGTAACAAGAAGGTTTTAAATGAGGCGATTGAAGTAACGAGGCAAGGAAAAGTTCACTACAGGTTTCCCCTAATTTTGTGCTTCACGTCCAAAGCTGCTGGGCTGTTTGGGAGTGAGAGCTAATTTGAAATGAAGGACGCCAACGCTGCTTGGGAAAAGGGACTTCCTCGCGCGTTGGTTTGGAAGACGGAGGGCGAGCAGTGGAAAGTTTAGCAAGCTACAATGTTTGGCACAGTGCCACTTTGAGGAAATATCAATATCCTCCATCAAACGAGAAGGGACTGTCCCACGCTCAGATCCTCAGCAGTACAGCCTCAACATCGAGGCTAACCACAGCACAGAAGTGTGCGCCAAAATTAGATAGGCAAAGAAAAGCTATCCCATTAGCTGATGGTTCAAGGACCAGGGTGGGGGGACAGCACAGATTTAAGATTTGGGGCACAGTGGTTAGCACTGCTGCCTCACAGTGCCAGGGACCCAGGTGCGATTCCCGGTTTGGATCACCGTGGAGTTTGCACCCATGTTTGCGTGGGTTTCCTCCAGGAGCTCCGGTTTCCTCCCACAGTCCAAAGATGTGTGGGTTAGGTGGATTGGCCATGCTAAATTGTCCCTTAGTGTTAGGGGGATTAGGGGAAACACATGGAGGTTATGGGGATCTGGGTAGGTCTATTGTCAGTGTAGACTCAATGGGGCAAATAGCCTCCTTCAGCACTGTAGGGATGCTACGATTCTGGGCACAGTGGGTTAGCACTGTTGCCTCACAGTGCCAGGGACCTGGATTCGAATCCTGGCTTGGGTCACGGGCTGTGTGGAGTTTGCACATTCTCCCCGTGTCTGCGTGGGTCTCCTCCCACAGTCCGAAAGACATTAGCTGCACTGGCCATGCCAAATTCTCCCTCAGTGTAACCCAAACAGGCGCCAGAGTGTGGGCATTTTCACAGTAACTTCATTGCAGTGTTAATGTAAGCCTACTTGTGACACTAGTAAATAAAACTTACAAAGATATGGGAGGAATTTCTTTATGCAGCAAGACTTGGAGCGATGGGGATGATAAATGATTCCACACAGAAATCGGATGGAGGATTGTGTGAGTTACAGTGAATCGGGCTTGAGTGGGGGAATGGGACTGACGGCCTACAGAGAGAGTCGTAGCATCAACCTGGTGGGCTTAATGGCCTCTTTCTGTGCTATAATGATGCTCTCTAACTTCCTTCAGCTGGGAGAAGAAGCTGCAGTTACTGCACACGGGTAAGACCTTGAGTTCCCTGGAACTACGTTTTACTCGAGAATGCTGCAAGTTATCAGAGTTTCAGGCGGAGTGGTTAAAATATCAAGCCCAATTAACTCTGAGATTCATTTCATCCCTTAGACCTACAGGGCAGGCGCTAGAGTATGTGGGAAGTTCTAAAGCAGTTTATTCAATATGAATATGAATCAATACAGAACAACTTAAAATAAATGTAGAGGAGATCACGCAGTTGTTCAAACAGGCCCTGTACACAGCCTGTCTGTAACTAAAATTAACTCGCTAACTTTTCTCAGAACTGGACAGACTCCAATGACCAGAAGTACAAAAAGAATGACGAGTTTGAGAAATGTTTGCGGACTCTGGGTCTGTCCTCGATGAGAGTTTAGGAGGAGGGCTGGGGGATCTCATTGAAACTTACCCAAGAACATAAGAAATAGGAGCAGGAGTCGGCCATCCAGCCCCTCGAGCCTGCCCCGCCATTCAATAAGATCATGGCTGATCTGAAATGGATCAGTTCCACTTCCCCGCTTTCTCCCCATAACCCTTAATTCCCTTATCTACCAGAAACCTATCTACCTGTGATTTAAATATATTCAGCGAGGTAACGTCCACCACTTCAATGGGCAGAGAATTCCAGAGATTCACCATCCTTTGAGTGAAGACATTCCTCCTCAACTCTGATCTAAACTGTCCACTCCCCCTTTATTTTGAGGCTGTGCCCTCTGGTTCTGGTTTCCTTTCTAAGCAGGAAGGATCTCTCTACCTCTATCCTATCTAGCCCCTTCATTAATGTCTCTATAAGATCCCTCCTCAGCCTTCAACGAGTACAGACCCAATCTGTTCAATCTCTCCTCGTGGGCTAACCCCCTCACCTCCGGTATCAGCCTGGTGAACCTTCACTGCACTCCCTCCAAGGCCAATATATCCTTCCGCAAATGTAGATTGCACATTACGGAAAGGCCTGGATAGAGCGAGTAGATGTGGGGGAAGATGTTTCCAACAGTAATAGGGACTAGGATCCGAGGACACGGTCTCAGAACAAAAGGATTACGCTTTAGAACGGAGGCAAGGAGGAATTTCTTCAGCCACAGGGTGGCGAATCTGTGAAGGGGAGGTTGGTGGGAGAGAGGGGACAGGAAGGATAGCAGGAATGGAGAAGTGGAAAAATGGAAGTGACAATGAAGGGTGATAAAAACGGATGAGAGAGAGAGATGAAATGAAATGTAAAATGAATGGAAGTGGGGTGAAGCTGGCAGGGAGAGTTTGTGCTCTGAAGTTGTTGAACTCGGTGTTCAATGTGTAAGGTGCCCAATTGGGAGATGAGGTACTATTTCTCCAGTTTGCGTTGGGGTTCATTGGAACATTGCAAAAGACCAAGAATGGACATATGGACAGGGGAGCA
The DNA here is from genome assembly GCA_024679065.1 of Sphyrna mokarran. NCBI lineage: Eukaryota > Metazoa > Chordata > Chondrichthyes > Carcharhiniformes > Carcharhinidae > Sphyrna > Sphyrna mokarran. The sequence goes on from JAGIQG010000028.1 coordinate 34,599,806, forward strand.
GGGTGGGGTGTTGAACAGGCAAGCGACAGCAAGACCTGGGTCTTACTAGCTGTGTTCAGCAAAGCGGTCACCCAGCTTGATCTCTCTGATGTAGAGTTCAAATCCCACCAAGGCAGATGGTGAACTTTGAATCCAATAAAATCTGAAATTAAAAGCCTAACCATGACCGCAAAACCATTGTCAAAAATCCATCTGGCTCTCTAATGTCCTTTAGGGAAGGAAATCTGCCGTCTTTACCTGGTCTGGCCTACTCCAGAGCTATAACAATGTGGTTGACTCTTAATTGCCACCTCAAGGGCAATGAAAGTTTTAACATTTTTTAAAGCTCATTTATTAGTCACAAGGCTGACATTAACACTGCAATGAAGCTACTATGGAATTCCCCTCCGGTCGGGCAATAAATGCTGGCCCAGCCAGCGATACCCGTGAATAAATCAAAGAAGTTCCCCCTCACTGAACTTGGCGGTGACTAACATCACACAGTCCAGCTGACAGGAATCCCCTCCCAAACTGGCCTCCTTCCCAAAGATAAGAAAACGGAGGATGTTTTAAAACAACAAACACGGGGGAGGCAGACGGTAGCAAGCTCCAGTCAAACTCCTGCCAGGAATAAGCTAAAAACATCGGAATCAGCACGAGCAGCTGGAGTCAAAGGTTCTCCCGGTTCAAACCTCTGCACCAATCACTTGGTTACTTTGGTTTTCTGTTCTCCCCCATGTGGATTGTAACACTATCCCCCCACCCCCTCCCCAACACTGCTCTCAGGCCGGGATAGCTGGTTTTCCAGCCAGCGCTTGCCCCTCGGACAGCCAGCACTTCTTTCTCACTCTGACCTTGTGTAGTGGCTCGGTAGCACAGTGGGTTAGCACTGCTGCTTCACAGCTCCTGGGTTCGATTCCCGACTTGGGTCACTGCCTGTGTGGAGTTTGCACATTCTCCTTGTGTCTGCGTGGGTTTCCTCTCACAGTCCAAAGATGTGCGGGTTAAGTTGGCCGTGCTAAAACTGCCCCTTAGTATCCTGAGATGCATAGGTTAGAGGGATTAATGGATTGGGCCTGGGTGGGATTGTGGTTGGTGCAGACTCAATGGGCCGAAGGGCCTCTTTCTGTACTGTAGGATTCTACAACTGCCACCTTTAGCTTGGCCTATTCCTGAAGGTTTCGCTACCCGACTTCTACTGGCTGCCTCACATACCTACCCTCACAGAAATGCTTTACACAAGCAGAAAAAGAATTGCATTTATATAGTGCCTTTCATAATGTTGGGATGTCCCAAAGCACCCTACAACCAATGCTGTATTTCTGAAGTGAAACCACGCAGGAAACATGGCAGCCAGTTTACAAGCAAGATCCCACCGTCGATATAATATTCACCAGATGATCTGTCTTAGCCATCATAGAATCCCTACAGGAGGCCGCTCGGCCCATTGGGTCTGTACTGACTCTGACAGATCATCCCACTCAAACCCTACTCCTTGTAGCCCCACATAATTTGTCCCACTAATCCCTGTAACCTACACTGAGGGGCAATTGAGTATGGAAAATCCACCTAACCCACACACCTTTGGACTGCGGGAGGAAACTGGAGCCCCCGGAGGAAACCCACGCAGACACGGGGAGAATGTACAGACTCTGCACAGACAGTGACCTGAGGTTGGATTTGAAGCCACTAACCACTGTTGCACCCATGTAACGGCAGGGATACTCCCCCCCCCACCCCCCCCCACAACCGTTTCTCTTCAAAATAACGGCATGCCATCTTTCACATCCCCCCTGAGGGGCCAAAGCCTCATATTTAAAATCTCTGAGACACCAGTACCTCTGACAGTGCAGCGCTCCCCCAGTGCTGCCCTGGAGCTGTCAGCCTAGAGTTCTGGGTCAGATCTCTGGGGTGTGGATTTGAACCCGTAAACCCAGCCCGAGGGTGTGCGCGCGCTACCATCTGACCCTCAGCAAGTGGGGTACCCACCCCACAGGGACTGCAGTGCCTCAAGAAGGCAGCTCACCTCCAAGGGCAAGTCTACATTATCAGATTCACCGTCTTAGAGTTAAACTTTTATTTATTAGTCACAAGTAAGGCTTACATTAACACTGCAATGAAGTTACTGTGAAATTCACATTGGATGCCAGCAATGGGGTCAATCTGACCGAGAACCGTACGGAGACGAGGCGAATGATCCCAGTCCTGTCTTCTTGGGATCTTGCTGTGCACTAATTAGATGCTGAGTATCTTTATAGTGAATTTTTAAAAAAACATCTTATTGGTGCTACAGTGCTTCGAAATGTGCTGCAAAATACTGTCAAAATATCTCGGACTTGTTCTTTTAAAGAAGATCCTTCCGCAGCACCTATCAATCTTTGAAAATCCCCCATGGAGAACGGAATTACTGACTATCAGTTGTTAGGTCTGGTCTGCTGTCTGTCTAATTTTATTCTCTGCCTCCACAACATAACGCAGCCCACATCCTGCCGCACTAAACAAACTCCAATCCACAGCAACCGTGCATTCGGCCCTCCTACACTTCACTATCCGTCCGCCACGAACCAAAATCTACCCAAACTCATTCTCCTCCGCCCCGGCTGGAGGAGGGTAATCTGGCCGCTTTGCGATGGTATGGCTCACTGAGAAAGACCAGAGGTTACAGAGAAGGGTACGAGATGGCACAGTGGTTAGCACTGCTGCCTCACAGGGACCTGGCTTCGATTCCCAGTTTGGGTCACTGTCTGTGTGGAGTTTGCACATCCTGCCCATGTCTGCGTGGGTTTCCTCCGGTTTCCTCCCACAGTCCAAAGATATGCGAGTTAGGTTGATTGGCCATGTTGAATTATCCTTTAGTTTGAGGGTAAATACGTAGGGTCATGTAGATAGGGCCTGGGTGGGATTGCGGTCGGTGCAGGCTCGATGGGCTGAATGGCCTCCATCTGCACTGTTTTATTCAGTTGTGGGATATGGGCATCACTGGCTAGACCAACATTCATTGCCCACGCCAGGTTGCCCTCAAGGTACCTTTCTTAACCCTTGTAGTCCGTGTGCTGTAGGTGTACACACAGTGCTGTTAGGGAGGGCACGCTAGAGTTTTGACCCAGTGGTAGTGTAGGGTCGGCAATACATCCCCAAATCAGGATGGTGAGTGACTTGGAGGGGAACCTGGATTTCCCAGGTATTCATGATGTGGAGATACTGGCGGGGAATCCACGATGTAGGCGTGTTGCTGACGGGTCTGGAGAATCTCCACATCATGAAGACCTGGGAACACCAGGTTCCCCTCCAAGTCGCTTTCACCATCCTGATTGGGAAATGTATTGCCGTTCCTACACTATCACTGGGTCAATATTCTAGCGTGCCCTCCCTAACAGCACTGTCCGTATACTTACAGCACATGGACTACAAGAGTTAAGAAAGGTACCTCGAGGTCAACCAGGCATTGGCAGTGAATGTTGGTCTAGTCAGCGATGCCCATATTCCATAACTGTCTGGGATACCCACTTCAGTGGACTTTAAATTGATGGGATTTCTTTGTATTCCCAAGTATTGGCAGGGTTTGGAAGGTCTGCCTAAGCAGCCTTGGTGAATTGCTGCAGTATATCTTGTAGACGGTACACACATCTGCTACTGGTTGTCGCAGGGTGGAGGGAGTGAATGTTTGCGGAAGGGGTAGCAATAAAGCAGGGCTCTTTTGTCCTTGTTGGTGTCGAGCTTTGTCAGAACTACTCCCATCCAGACGAGTGGGGAATATTCCTTCACACTCCAGTAGACGCTCTTACGGGAGACCATCCAAGCAAACTGGCAAGGTCTATAAACAATCACCTAAGCATCACCATACCCAATCAAACAAGGTGAAAGGATTTCATCAGAGTGTGGACTGGGAGTGGGAAGAAATTCCTCATCGTCAATCACAGACTTTTCTTGTTCGTTTGAACTTTTGGTCCCTTGTCCTATCTGCCTATCTCCGGTCCCTGCTGCTGGTTTAGTCCCGCTTAATATTAAGAATTTAAAAATCCCTGCAGTCACCCTCATTCAGAGCTCTCTGACCTCCCCCAGCCCCTAACAGGACAGATTGGCAGAGCGGCCGTGCAGACAGCTTCTGCAAAAAACCTTTCCTTCTCTGCGAAACAGCATGCTTTGTGCTGTATGTGACAATGAGTCAAAAAATTTATTAATATGAATTTAAAGGAACCATTATCTGCAGCTGTTTGTGTGGCCATGAGGAATTAAAACCTCCCCCAGTGTGATAAACCAAACCAGGTTGTGTTCTCTGCGTAGATAATCCGTGGGGATATGATTAGTTTCTCTTCTCTCACTAAAAGGATTCGGGTAAGGCCTGTCTCTCCTCGGATTGTAACCTATCTGTTCTCCATCAAGGGTGCTGCTGAGGCGCCAACGTGAAGATGGGAGAACATGGGGGTTCCATCGGCTTTTCCCGTGATATACATCATCGATCCGAAGTACAATCAGGGGGAGGAGGGGGAGGGCCTGTAACAGGCACAGGAGCTGGAGGAGGACAGGTAGGGGAAAGTTAAAACAAAAACACTTGTATTTGTTAGGAGCAAACTAAGAAGACAAAAATCAATGGGCGCAATTCACGGATGTGGATGCACTGCCGACGGGTCTGGAAAATCCTGGATTCTTCAGACCCGTCGGCAGCGCATCTACATCCGTGGGTTTCCCGCCAGCACGGGGTGACGCCAATTGTAATTCCCAATATAGAACGTAGAACCCTACCGTGCAGAAAGAGGCCCTTCGGCCCATCGAGTCTGCACCAACCACAATCCCACCCAGGCCCTATCCCCATATCCCTAACACTTACCCGCTAATCCCTCTAACCTACACATCCCAGCACACTAAGGGGGAATTTTACCATTGCCAATCAATCTAACCTGCACATCCCACAACCAGTAAAGTAAGCGCCATCTCCTGCTGGAAAGCAACGCATGGCTGGGAGCCTGGAGAATCTCACCCCAAGTGATTAAATAGTATTGTGATTTCTACATAGCTGAGAGGGGGAAACATAAAGGAAAAGGAAGGATTGGGGAAGCACATCACACAGCCCAGGAAAGTCAGGCTTGGGTTGCCTGATCTCAGCTAAATTAGAATATTATTTTATTGGAGTATTATTTTACTGATCTCAGCATGTCCGTCACTTTCTCCTGACTGAGATGTAAATGCAGGAAGGATGTTTCCCAATTCCGGGAGTGTCCAGAACCTTGGGTCACAGTTTGATGAGAAAGAACACCAGCTTAAAATCCAACTGGTTTATTTGTGGCAAATGCCACAAGTTTTCGGAACAGGCTGTTCCTTCATGAGGCGAGTGGGAGTTCCAAACGCAAACAAGGCACAAAGACACAAACTCAATTTATATGAATGGAATATGAGTTTTTACGGCTAATCAAGTCTTAAAGGTACAGACAATGTGAGAGAGCGTTAAGCACAGGTTGTGTATTATTTCCAAACGGGAAAGTTAGAGAGATTTTGCAAGTCTAGGCAAGTTACGAGGGTTACAGATAGCATGACATGAACCCAAGATCCCGGTTGAGACTGTCCTCATGTGCAGTTTGAGGATACAGGGCAGATAGTTTGGGACAAAGATGAGGAGACATTCTTTCTTTGAGAGAATGGTCAGCCTGTGGAATTCACTAGCACAGAGATATACCTGAGGTCAAAACATTGTATCTTTTCAAGAAGATTTAGATAAAGCATTGGGACGAAGGAGTTCAAAGGATCATAGAACCCTACAGTGCAGAAAGAGGGCCTTCGGCCCATCGAGTCTGCACCGAACACAATCCCACCCAGGCCCTATCCCCATATCCCTACATATTATTCCCACTAATCCCTCTAACCTACGCATCCCTGGACACCAAGGGGCAATTTCTTAGCATGGCCATCAACCTAACTCACACATCTCTGGACTGTGGGAAGAAACCAGAGTACCTGTAGGAAACCCACGCAGACACGAGGAGAGTGTGCAAACTTCACGCAGGCAGTGACCCGAGCTGGGAATCGAACCCAGGACCCTGGAGCTGTGAAGCAGCAGTGCTAACCACTGTGCTACGATGCCATCCTAATTGGCACGGTGGGGGGGGCGGTGGGATCAGGCTTTTGAGATGGATGATCAGCCAAGCTCATAAATGAATGACAGTGAAGGCTTGAAGGGCCGAATGGCCTCCTCTTGCTCTTATTCCATGTAGTGACCAACTACGATAGGTTTTGGGATTGTCTTCACAGGCAAAATGAATGGGAGCCCTGTGACCTGTTCTGACAGCAAGCCTGGATGGTGTGATTGTTATTGAGATTGAATGGGGGCCCTGAATATCTTACTGGGGGAAGGTGCAAGGTCTTTATGCTTGGGAGACAGTGGTAGCAGCCAGTGTGCTAACCGTGGACAGACTGAGAGTCACCAAAGCCTTCGAAAGTACCAAGAAACCGTTATGCTTTAAACCGTTTGTTTACTTCCCAAGGCAGAGACTGGAAGATTCACCTAGTTTGCATAAGAGGGAAAAAAAACATTGACAGAAAGTTCTGGGATTAAAAATGACCATGCTGGGTAAAGAATGAAACAGATCTCAGGAATGAAGGGTCACTTTGGACTGGGTCCACTAGAATTGCACAACTATTGACAGCGAAAGCATAAAGTATACTTGGGAAATGGATTTCTTGGTTATGTTAAAAAGTAAAAAGCAATAGTTCTGTTCCGATTAGTTTGCTACAACAATTGTGTTTGTATATAGTTTTAAGTTTTGAAATGTTATGACTGTAATTTGTACAGAACTGTAAGAAAGTTTTAATTCTGCACTGTTTGCAATTCATAGACATGTAGATTTGCAGTGGGTTATTTGAGCTTTTGGTAAGTGTATTTTTGGAAAAAAAGTTGTTTTTGGTCAACAGCGCTTTTAGTCTGTTTGTTACAGTAAATGTATTAAGATGTGAAATCTTGTTGTGGCATCTGTTCAGCTATTAACTGGAAATTTGAATTTCTCTTGCAAGTTGGTGGTTTCTGCAGACTTAAGTTTGTGATGTCTCAACTTCACAACGCTTGGTCTGGCCCTATACACGAATGATAGGTGTTCAGCCAAAATATCGTCAGGTGCTAAACACACAAATCCACTCAGATAGGACGCAGAAAGGGGAAAGTGTGTCAACTTTTCCAGATGAGCTCATGTTGGATTGCTATCAGCAGAAGATGCCTGAGGCTTTTGGAACACACAACACAAGAGAAAGAATTTGGACACCAGCCCAGAAGCGAACAAGAGCAGCCATTAATGCAGATAAGGATCAGTTGACTTGAGATATGGGGCATGCTACAGTAAAAAAAAACCTATCACGATGCACGTGTTACGTGTGCTGCAAAGCAGAAGATCAGTATCTGGAAGAATGATGCAAAAGGTTGTTTGTACATATGAAAAGATTCAAAAAATGTAGGCATTTGGGGAACTTGCAGATGGACGTAAATACTTCACGGCCTCCTTGTCCAACCTGGTGAAGCCATGCTAGCAGAGTGGTTAGCATTGCTGCTTCATAGCGCCAGGGACCTGCGTTCGATTCCCAGCTTGGATCACTGTGCAAACATTCTCCCCTTGTCTATGTGGTTTCCTCTGGGGGCTCCAGTTTCGTCCCACAGACCCAACATGTGCAGTTTAGGTGAACTGGCTGTGCTAAATTGCCCCTTAATGTCAGGGGGATTAGCTAGAGTAAATGCATGGGTTATGGTCTGGGTGGGATTGTGTTGAGTACATACTCAATGGGCCAAATGACCTCTTCCCACACTGTAGGAATTCTATGATTCTCCTCACGAGGGAAATGAGTGATCTCATCATTGGAGACAGGGGCAGGGTCTAAACATTGTGAAACGGACATGCGAACAAGGAAGAGTAGGCTATTCAGCCCATCGAGCCTGCTTCCCCATTTAATATCACGGTTGATCAGATGTAACCTCAAATCCGCACTCCACCTTATCCATGATAACCATAGAAGAGCTACGGTGCAAAAATAGGCCATTCAGCCCATCACATTTAACCTATCACCCCCAACAATCTAACCACTTCTTTTCCTCAAAGGGTTTTGGAAACAGAGTCTTTGAAAGACTCATGACATTTGAACATATGGGGAGGCGGGGAGTTTGACAGGAACGGATAAATCTGTCTCAAAGTAGCGACTCCTAATTTTTAAACAGTGATTGCTAGTTCTAGATTCTCCCACAAGAGGCAACATCCTTTCCACATCCACCTTGTCAAGACCCCTCAGGACTCTGTACGGAGCAGATTAGCAACCAATTATCTTACCAGTTGGGGTAGCACACAGTGGTTAGCGCTACTGCCCCATAGCGCCAGGGACCAGGGTTCAATTCCCCCTTCAGTCACTATCTGTGCGGATTCTGCATGTTCTCCCCGTGCCTGTGTGGGTTTAATCCGGTTCTCTCCCACAATCTGAAGGACGTGCTGGTTAGATGCGTTGCCCCATGCTCAATTGCCCCTTAGTCTCCAAAGATGTGTCGGTTAGGTAAATTAACCAGGGTATATACGAGGGTTATTGGGATGGATCATAGGACACTACAGTGCAGAAGGAGGCCCTTCGGCCCATTGAATCTACACCAAATACAATCCCACCCAAGTCCTACTCCTGTATTATACCAACTAATCCCTCTAACCTACACATCCCTGGACGCCAAGGGGCAATTTCTTAGTATGGCCAATCAACTTAACCAGCACATCTTTGGAGGAAACCGGAGCAACTGGAGGAAACCCGCGCAGACACGAGGAGAATGTGCAAACTCCACACAGACAGTGACCCGAGCCGGGAATCGAACCCAGGATCCCGGAGTTGTGAAGCAGCAGTGCTAACCGCTGTGCTACCGTGCACCCGTAAGGGCAGAGGAGAGATCTTTTTTAAAAAAAAATTGATTCGCTGGCTGGGCCAGCATTTATTGCCCATCCCTAGCTGCCCGACGGGAGTTGAGAGTCACCCACATTGCTGTGGCTCTGGAGTCACACGTAGGCCAGACCAGGTAAGGATGGCAGATTTCCGCCCCTAAAGAACAATTGATAATGGTTTCATTGTCATCAGTAGATTCTTAATCCCCGATTTTTTTTTTATTGAATTCAAATTCCACCAACTGCAATAGCGGGATTCATATCCAGGTCCCCACAGCTGAGTTTCTGGATAATACTACTGGGCATTGCCTTGGTGGAGATACGCTTTCGGAGAGTCAGTGCAGACTCGATGGGCCGAATATCCTTCCTCTGCACTGCAGGGATTCTACGAAACACAGAATTAAGATAATTTACGATGTGTTGTGATCTGGAATGTCCTGTCTGAAAAGCGAGATGGAATCACATCCAATAATAACTTTCACGAAGGGATTAGGACGGAAAAGAATTTCCAGGCTGTGGCACGGAGTGGAAGGTTGATGGGCTGATTGGCCTTCTGGTTTGGCTGTGAGATTCTATATACAGTGGGTTGGATCCCCTGTATTAGCTCACCCCTACGCACAAACATGCTTCCTGCAATAGCATGCTGTTGGTACAATTACTAAGGGGATGCTGGGCTCAGTAATTAGCAGCCTCCCCCACCTCGGAGCCAGGATCTCCATGTCCTCTGGGACTTGTTGACTATCTAAACAGCATTCATAATGTAGGTTGATACGCACAGCTGCCAACCCTGGTAACACGAGGAAGATTAACACACATAAAAACACAATTTGCTGACATTTTTCAACCATGGATGGGAAAGAGCAATGAATGGGGGGGTAGGGGGGTGGGAAGAAACATAGAAGATGGAGAGGCCATTTGGCCCTTTGAGCCTGCTCCGCCATTCATCACAATCATCCAATTCAATAGCCTAATCCCGCTTTCTCCCCATAACCTTCGATCCCATTTGCCCCACGTTCTGTATCTAGTCGCCTCCTGAATACATTCAATGTTTCGGAATCAACTACTTCCTGTGGTAATGAATTCCACAAACTCACCGCTCTGTGGATGAAGAAATATTCCCTCACTCCCGCCCTAAAATTTATAAATCAGAATATCGAGTATAAAAGTTGGAGTGTTATGGTAAGGTTGTATGACACAGTAAGAAGTCTGACAACACCATGTTTAAATCCAACCGATTTATTTGATAGTAAACTCACAAGCTTTCGACTCTATGGTCTTCGTCAGGTGAATGAGGTGTTCTGGTCTCTGACAGCACACGTACCTGTGCTCAGTGCTCCTTCCACTCACATTGTTAGCCACTTTAAGACTTGAATAGCAGGTTAGGTGTAAAGATTCGCATTCTAATCAGTAATCTGTAAACTGTCTGTGCTGGTATGTGTGCTGTTTGAGACCAGAACACCTCATTCACCTGACAAAGGTCATAGAGTTGAAAGCTTGCGAGTTTACTATCAAATAAATCTGTTGGATTTAAACCTGGTGCTGTCAGACTTCTTACTGTGTTTACCCCAGTCCAACGCCGGCATCTCTACATCAAGATTGTATAAGGCATTGGTGAGGCTGAATTTAGAGTATTGTGTACAGTTTTGGTCACCTAGTTACAGGAGGGATGTAAATAGGGTTGAAAGAGTACAGAGAAGGTTCACAAGGATGTTGCTGGGAGTTGAGAAGCTGAGTTACAGAGAGAGATTAAATAGGTTAGGACTTTATTCCCAGGAGTGCAGAAGAATTTGATAGAGGTGTACAAGATTTTGATGGGGATAGATAGAGTGAATGCAAGCAGGCTTTTTCCACTGAGGCTAGGGGAGAAAAAAAACCAGAGGGCATGGGTTAAGGGTGAAGGGGGAAAAGTTTAAAGGGAATATTGGGGAGCGGGGTGGGATTCTTCAGGCAGAGAGTGGTGGAAGTGTGGAATGAGCTGCTGGATAAAGTGGTAAATGCGGGGTCACTTTTAAGAAAAATTTGGACGGGTTCATAGATGAGAGGGGTGTGGAGGAATATGGTTCAAGTGCAGGTCAGTGGGACGAGGCAAAAAAAAAAGGTTCGGCACAGACAAGAAGGGCCAAAAGGCCTGTTTCTGAGCTGTAATTTTCAATGATTCTAAATGTTCTACCCTGGATCCTCAGATGGTGACCCCTGGTTCTGGACTCCCCCATCATTGGGAACACCTTTCCCACATCTACTCTGTCTAGTCCTAGAACAGGATGAAGAGAGAATAATGAATAAACCTTGAAGGATATCAGCATATCCCAGCAGTTTAAATTGTTCCTTTTGACATAGCTACACCAACTGGTACGCGCAACTAACAACTGAACATTGGCAGAAGTGCAAAACCAGAGTTATACTAACATTTAGCATGCGCGCACACACACATGTATAAAGTGGCTAAGACTGCATACCTGCCTATTGCTTATAGGAGGTGCTCAGTCAATATCGAGTTGCTTTGGCCGTGCTCCTGGCTTATGCGTCAAAGTTGAGCAAGTAAACAGAATAATTGGCTGGCAGAGAGTAACTCCACAGAGCTGTTCACCACCATAAACAGATTGAACTTTGCACTCTGTCAAGATGACAGTCCACTGATTAAATCATTGCAGTTTAACTCAGTTCAAGCTGCAAGGCATCACAGTGTGGCAAACTGGAAGAGACATGTTTGAAAAGCACTGTGGAAAATACTGAAGCCTTTGTGTCATTGAGGTTTACAGCATGGAAATAGGCCCTTCGGCCCAACTTGTCTGTGCCGCCCTATTTTTTAAACCCCTAAGCTAATCCCAATTGCCCGCATTTGGCCCATATCCCTCTGTACCCATCACACCCACTATCCCAATGCTTTTTAAAAGATAAAATTCTACCCGTCTCTACTATTATTTCTGGCACTCACCACCCTCAGTGTGAAAAAATTGTTCATCTGGACATTTTAGTATCTCTCTCCTCTCATCTTAAACCTATGCCCTCTAATTTTAGACCCCCTTACTTTTGGGAAAAGATATTGACTATCTACCTTGTCTATGCCCCTCATTATTTTATAGATTTCTACAAGGTCATCCCTCAGCCTCCTACGCTCCAGAGAAAAAAGTCCCAATCTATTCAGTCTCTCCTTATAACTCAAACCATCACGTCGCAACAGCACCTTAGTAAATCTTTTCTGCACTCTTTCTAGTTTAATAATTTTCTTTCTATAATCGGGTGACCAGAATTGCACACAGTATTCCAAGAGTGGCCTTACCAATGTCTTGTACAACTTCAACAATTCGTCCCAACTCCTGTATTCAATGTTTTGAAACCAAGCATTGCCGAATGCCTTCTTCACCACTCTGTCCACCTGTGATTCCACTTTCAAGCAGCTATGAACATGTACCCCTAGATCTCTTTGTTCTGTAATTCTCCCCCACACCTACCATTAACTGAGTAAGTCCTGCCCTGGTTCCATCTACCAAAATGCATCACCTCACATTTGTCTAAATTAAACTCCATCTGCCATTTGTCAGCCCACTGGCCCAATTGATCAAGATCCCCTTGCAACTGGAGATAACTTTCTTCACTGTCTGCTATGCCACCAATCTTGGTATCATCTGCAAACTTACTAATCGCAATGTCAGGAGAACGGAAACATATTTGGAAATATTTGATCTCAAGAGGTCCATTGTTATCTTCCTAGTCAGGTGACATCACGTGGTGGCACAGAGGTTAGCACAGCACCAGGGAGCTGGGTTCAATTCTGGCCTTGGGTCACTGTGCAAACACCGCACAGACATTCTTCCTGCGTCTGTGTGGGTTTCCTCCCACAGTCCAGAGATGTGTCGATTGACAAGCAATAAGGAATATTTATTGGGAACAAACTTCAGTTGTAAAAGTTAAGAATGATCAAAACAACTTTAAGAAGGGTCAGACAGGGTGTGTTTCATCCCCAGGTTCATTCAATTTGTGTAATAAAACTTTTCTTGATGAGATTGAAAACCTTTCTGAATTATTATTTGGAGGTTGTGGTTCATTAATATATGTCGATGACACTGTTCTCATAGCCACTCTGAAGATAAACAGCAACAAATTTTGGAAAGTGTAGTGAGTAAGAAGAGAAAAGGATAAATTGTAAGAAAACAAAATATCTTCTAGTGTCCAGACAAAAAAAAACTCAGAATGTATCATCCCAGTGAAAAATGAAGATATCACACAAGTTTTCTACCCAGAAAGTACGTGAATGTTAAATGGAAACTGTGACCAAGATACACTCGGAGGGTGGTGAGTGAATGGAATCGGCTGCCATCAGTGGTGGTGGAGGTGAACTCGCTGGGGTCTTTTAAAAGACTTCTGGATGAGTACATGGGATTTAATGGGATTGAGAGTTGTAGATAGGCCTGGTAGGTAGGAATATGATCAGCGCAACTTGTGGGCCAAAGGGCCTGTTTGTGCTGTAGTGTTTTATGCTCTGATACAAAGGCGATTGAAATGGCCAGAGATACATTTCAGAATATGAAAGAGATCAACAACTCAACACTAGCCATGCAAACAAATCGGAGTATCCTGGAATGTCACATTGTACCAATTCTGACAGGGAAGTGAGTTTTGGAAGACCAGTGAGGCAGTGCAGAGAAGAATTGAGGCTACGGACTTGTGCTTTTTGAGGCAAATCAGGAAGATATCTTGGATAAGTCACACTACTGGTCCGAGTAAAACCTGAGACCAAAAGAACTCGTCGACCAAGATCAGTAAGAGACAGTTAGAACTTCCGTAAGAAATCATAATTTAGAAATTCTGATACTAATGGGAAAGATCGATGGCAAAAGCGATCAAGGCAGACAAAGAACATGCTTTATTAAAAGCTGCACAAACTGAAAAAGTGTACTACAAAAGTGATTCATATCTCTAGAGCAAATTGACATGGAGGTCTACGTTACCAACGCTCTCTTGGGGCAAGGTAGGAGAGCGAGCGCAGGGATGGCCTAGTGCTATTATCGCTAAACTATTAATCCAGAAGCTCAGCTAACGTTGTAGGGATCCAGGTTCGAAACCCACCACGGCAGATGGTGGAATTTGAATTCAATAATAAAAAAAAATCTGGATTTAAGAATCTATGATGACCATAAAAACCATCATTGGAAAAACCCATCTGGTTTCACTACTGTCCTGCTGTCCTTCCCTGACAGGGAATCTGCTGTCCTTACCAAGTCTGGCCTATATTTGACTCCAGAGCCACAGCAATGTGGTTGACTATCCTTCAAGGCAATTAGGGATGGGCAATAATTGCTTGATGTGGAGATGCTGGCGTCGGACTGGGGTAAACACAGTAAGAAGTCTCACAACACCAGGTTGAAGTCCAACCAGTTTATTTGATAGTAAACCCACAAGCTTTCGGAAATGGTGTTCCTTTGTCAGGTGTGTGGAAAGTTTGCTTCATATAAAATCACATCAATGAATGCTTGCCAGCCAGTGATGCTCACGTCCCACAAATGACTAAAAAACCTTTAAAAAAAGTGGACGGATGAGAGTAAATCAAACACTTGCCCCACGGAGCAAAAGTTACTGTTCCGAAACCTCAGGTACTGAGATCAAATCAAATCAGAATTCAAAGTCCGAGCTTTTTCCAGGGAGCCCAACATTCCTGTAATAACAGTCCCGCATTCCATCCACCCCTCGTCCCCACACCCCCACCACCTTATATTTTACTTAAGAAAAAGACTCAAGCTACTGAAGATGAAGTCTGCCAGTGTTTGCTTTGTTTCTCCAGCGAAACAAGAGATGTAACCTGGAGATAGCTCAATTAATTACCATGGCGACTAAGAGCCCAGAGGAGTATCAATCCACATTAGACAGAGCCCATAACAGGAGCCAGTAATAGCTCCAGTACTGTGCGACACACATCTCACCAGGCCCTGAGCAGCAACAGAAATATTTTAAAAAAGTGACAAGCTAAAAGAGATTCTGCATCTTTGTCAGTCCGCACTTTCCTCCTGGCGCACACGCTAACATAAAGGTGTTAGCTAAGCTCCTCTTATGGAGCTTTTCCACTTGTTTCAGCGACATACAAGCTGATATCAGATAAACAGTTTGTACAAAACATCCTTCTGTTTACAATCCATGCTGAGAAGCCAGACAAAGGAGGCGCCACCGTCATACTGAACAGAACGGACTACTGTGAAGAAGTGTACCGACAACTAAACAATGTGAAACACTACAGACAGATACCAGCGGATCCGACCAAAGAACACACTCGTCAACTCAACACTCTGATCAAAACCTTTGATCCGGACCTTCAGAACACCCTCCGGGCTCTCATTCCACGTACTCCCCGCATTGGAGATCTCTACTGCCTCCCAAAGATACACAAGGCAAACGTACCCGGCCGTCCCATCGTATCGGGCAATGGGACCCTGTGTGAGAACCTCTCTGGCTATATCGAGGGCATCCTGAAACCCATCGTACAAAGAACCCCCAGCTTTTGTCTTGACACTACGGACTTCCTGCAGAAACTCAGCACACATGGAGCAGTTGAACCAGGGACACTCCTTGTCACAATGGATGTCTCGGCGCTCTACACCAACATCCCCCACAACGATGGTATTGCTGCAACTGCCTCAGTACTCAATGCCAACAACTGCCAGTTTCCGGATGCAATTTTACAACTCATCCGCTTCATCTTGGACCACAATGTCTTCACCTTCAACAATCAGCTTTTCATCCAGACACATGGAACAGCCATGGGGACCAAATTTGCACCTCAGTATGCCAACATCTTCATGCACAGGTTCGAACAAGACTTCTTCACCACACGAGATCTCCAACCAAGGTTATATACTAGATACATTGATGACATCTTTTTCCTTTGGACTCATGGTGAACAATCATTGAAACAACTGTATGATGATATCAACAAGTTCCATCCCACCATCAGACTCACCATGGACTATTCTCCAGAATCAGTTGCATTCTTGGACACACGCATCTCCATCAAGGACGGTCACCTCAGCACCTCACTGTACCGCAAACCGACAGACAACCTCACAATGCTCCACTTCTCCAGCTTCCACCCTAGACACGTTAAAGAAGCCATTCCCTATGGACAAGCCCTCCGTATACACAGAATTTGCTCAGATGAGGAGGATTGTGACAGACACCTCCAGACGCTGAAGGATGCCCTCATGAGAACAGGATATGGCGCTCGACTCATCAATTGACAGTTCCAACGTGCCACAGCGATAAACCGCACTGACCTCCTCAGAAGACGAACACGAGACAAGGTGGACAGAGTACCCTTTGTTGTCCAGTACTTCCCTGGAGCGGAGAAGCTACGACATCTTCTCTGGAGTCTTCAACATGTCATCGATGACGATGAACATCTCGCTAGGGCCATCCCCACCCCCCCACTTCTTGCTTTCAGACAACCGCACAACCTTAAACAGATCATTGTTTGCAGCAAACTACCCAACCTTCAGGAGAACAGTGACCACAATACCACACAACCCTGCCACAGCAACCTCTGCAAGACATGCCAGATCATAGACATGGATGACATCATCAAACGTGAGGATACCATTCACCAGGTACACGGTACATACTCTTGCAACTCGGCCAATGTTGTCTACCTAATACGTTGCAAGAAAGGATGTCCCGAAGCGTGGTACATTGGGGAGACCATGCAGACACTACGACAGCGGATGAATGAGCATCGCTCAGCAATCACCAGGCAAAACAGTTCCCTTCCTGTGGGCGAACACTTCAGCAGTCATGGGCATTCGGCCTCCGACCTGCGGGTAAATGTTCTTCAAGGGGGCCTTCGTGACACACGACAGCGCAGAGTCGCTGAACAGAGACTGATAGCCAAGTTCCGCACACATGAGGACGGTCTTAACAGGGATCTTGGCTTCATGACACACTATCTGTAACCCCCGTAACTTGCCTGGGTTAGCAAAAAACCTCACTTACTGTGCTGTCTGGAGAAAATACACAATTCTCTAACCAATGCTCAGGATTTCCTTCACACACATTGTTAGCCACTTTAACACTTGAATAGCAGGTTAGATGTAAGGATTCGCATTCTAATCAGCAATCTGTAACTGTCTGTGTGGATATGAGTGCCTCTGCAGATCAGAACACTGCATTTGCCTGACGAAGGCACAACATAGTGTCGAAAGTTTGCGGATTTACTATCAAATAAATTGGTTGGATTTAAAATTGGTGTTGCAAAACTTTACTAAGCCATGCATTACACAGAGAGAGAGAGAGAATGCAATGTGTATTCCAACACTGCCAGCAGATGAGACACTAAATTAAAACCTTGTCCACTGCCTTTATTTCAAAGGCAAGGAATTCTGCTCTTCCTCAAATCAGGAGAAAGTTAGTTGGCTGCTTACCAGATCTGGTGAGTCAAAATTACAAAACAACTGAAAATGACAACTCCCCTCGCGTTGCACACGAGCAGTTCAGGAGGCAGTGTCTCATCTGCTGGTTTAGATGACCAGCAAGCAGCATCTAAAACCACAGCTCAGCTCAGGTGAACACCTAACCCCCACCTACACCGTTCCTACTCGAACTTTTGTACCTGTCCCTACAAGACTAATCCATCTCTATGTGCCCAGCTCAGTGTGGAAATCATCTCTACTAGAAGAGCAAATTATTCAGCATTGGTGTTCAGCCTGCTGATCTCTGTGGAGGAATTCACCATTGCGCTTTGACTCTGGGCTTACGCGAAACAACAATTCATTGTAGCCTTACTCTCCCTCTCTGCCCCTCATATTATTGCATGGTCGCACTGGGGATTATGTAGCAACATTCCTCCCTCCCGCATCTGCAAATAAACTAACCCTCTGAGTTTACCCTACTTAAAGTTTGCTGTCCGATTATTAATCAAAATTGGCTCACATCCAAACTGAGGTTGGGAATAGATCACCTGGCTATAGAGGAGAGTTTTTTGGGAGAGGGGGAAGTCAAAAATCAAGATAACTTCCCATTGACAGATGAGCAGAGAAGAAATCAGCAGTGTTGAAATGAAACCACCTCCTGTCTATAACAGTGAGGAATAATGCATACAAATAATGGTTATATGGGTAGTTCCTGGCAGATCTCACATTTAAATACATTTTTAAGGATTGCACTGAAAAATGTGAACAAGCATTTTATTAATACAGTATTCTCACTGCAGTTTGTGGGAATACACAATGTTCCAATTGGCTACCACACAGAAAGCATTCTTTCTGGTTGTATCACAGCTTGGTATGGGCTCCTGCTCTGCCAAAGACCACAAAAAACTACAAAAGATTGCGAACATAGCTCAATCCATCTCGTAAACCAGTCTCCCATCATTGACTCTGTCTACACTTCCTGCTGCCTCAGCAAAGCAGCCGGCATAATCAAGGACCCCAGACATTTTCTCTTTTGCGTTCGCTCATCAGGAAAGATACAAAAGTCTGAGGTCACGTACTAACCAACTCAAGAACAGCTTCTTCCCAGACATGCCTTGCATTGAGCTGATCCACACAGACTGGAATCAAACCCAGGTCCTTAGAGTTCTGAAGTGCTGACCACTGTGCTACCTTGCTGTCCTTATTGGCTCTGATAAACTTCAGGAACGCCCCAGGCTCTATAAGAATGCAGATTCCTTGCTTCACCAGCCTTCTAAGTCTGCCGTCACTTCAGCACAGTTTATTCCACCAGTTTAGGGATTCTATGATTCTTACATGGCACCTATTTGTGAAACAACGTACAATGAAACAATCTGTACACCATCTCTGTGACATTCTCTTTATCGATTACACCAACACACCATTACTAGGGAGCACGGCACTGTTCAGAAGAACATTGGAAGAAAGGAGCCCATGAACTTGGGTAAATATCAATGGTGCCTTTGTGTGAACAGCAGAGCAGTTTCACTCCCCAATATTATCAATGCACTTAGAATTATTCAGGAGTGTCTGATTAAAAAATCCCTTTGAACATTGGACAACATGTTTTGACAGCACAGGCTGTTAACTTAAGTGATGTAAATTAGCTGAAGGACTTGGTCTTTACTATGATTTGTCAGTCTTTGGGATGTATGGTCTACAGACACATCCTGATCAGTCCAAGATAAAAAACTTCAATAGGTTTTATTTTTTCAGCTGTATTCTATTGCCAGGTCACATATTGCTTTGTACAAATTACATGTCGCTGTTTCTCCTTTAAAAGAATCTATCGTGAAAATCTGTCAGCAAAGGAAACAGCCTTTTACAAAAGGATGCCCCAAGCGGCTAATTTATAAGCAACAAAAAAAAAATTAACCTTAAACTCACAACATCTACAGCTAACTAAGTCAGTCGTTGCAGGCACAAACAGATCAAGGTACCTTTAACAGGTCAATATTCAGTCTTCCAGAGAAAGCTTCTGTCCACATGTAATATAAGCAGTGACAGAAGCTCAACAACACTGTCACAGAAGATAAAGAGAAGCTTTGGAATACACAGAACAGAGTGTCACTGTGCTGTGGGGACTGGGTCTGCTGCTGCTAATGACGAGACTTCGATAGCGGCTCAGTGACTATTGCTGTGCTGTGCAGATACATGGATTTGGGCCTGTGTGTGTGGGAGTTTGCGCATTCTCCCCGTCCTTGCGTGGGTTTTCTCCGGGTGCTCCGGTTTCCTCCCACATCCCAAAGATGTGCTCTTAGGCTGAACAAATTCTCCCTAAATTGTCTCAAATTTGGTTTTTAATCCATAGATCTATAAACATAGACAGGGATGACAGGTAGAGATGGGACATCAGGGTGGCGGCGTGGGCTTGTTGGGCCGAAGGGCCTGTTTCCCGTGCTGTTTTGTTCTTTGTTCACCAAGATATTCAATAAGGAGGATAGATTAACAGAGGCTGCAAGCAGTTATTGGAGGAGTTGGGTGTTGGGAAGGACAAGAGAAGAGATTTTGAAATATTGTGATTCCAGCAAAAGAGTTGGGGTAAGATCCAGGCAGAGGCGCGCACGCGCACGCACCCCCCTCACAGAGGCACGCGCACGCACCCCCCTCACAGAGGCACGCGCACACACACACACACCCCCCTCACAGAGGCACGCACACACACACACACACACCCCCCTCACAGAGGCACGCACACAACCCCCCTCACGAGGCACGCAACACACACCCCTCACGAGGCACGCACACACACCCCCCTCACAGAGGCACACACACCCCCCCTCACAGAGGCACGCACACACACACCCCCTCACAGAGGCACACACACCCCCCCCTCACAGAGGCACGCACACACCCCCCCTCACAGAGGCACGCACACACACACCCCCCCCCCCCCCTCACAGAGGCACGCACACACACCCCCCTCACAGAGGCACGCACACACACCCCTCACAGAGGCACGCACACACACCCCCCCCTCACAGAGGCACGCACACAACCCCCCTCACAGAGCACACACACCCCCCCCTCACAGGCACACACCCCCCCCCTCACAGAGGCACGCACACACAACACACACACACACACACACACACACACACACACCCCCCCCCCCCCCCTCACAGAGGCACGCACACACACTTTTGAAGGGGGCAGGAAGTGTGTGGGAAGCGGGTGCATTGACTGCTGTACAGAAAGCACACTAATTGGATAATCTCTGAGATATGTTAATTGGATCATTGTTTCTGTTTAAACTGCAAACTGAAGAGATTTAAATCAACAGGTTGCAGCAGGGGGGCGGCGTGTGTTAAGCAGTTGCTGCGGGTTGTGCCAATACGACTGTTATTTTAACTAGTTTTGACAAGAAAACGGAGAGGCTGCTTTTTGTTATCACGAGAGGTTTGAACACAAAGCCACGAACAAAAGCAGGCAGCCCAGAGGAAGCAGGGCATTGGGAGCGTGTGGGGATAACATACAGAACACTTGGCAAAAATATCTTGTCTCATTACAAAATCATGACCAATTTTCCTGTCCTGTGCAGTTCCCTCAGATTGTCTGCCCCACGGCCAAGAATAATAAAATCTTTCTAACCCTCAGTAAATCATACATGTTGTGGAGCGGGCCCTCACCTCACTCACATGATGAATGAAGTTTCCAGACAGAGAGAAAGACAAGATGGAGATTTTCCTAGGATGGAGAAAGCTAGCACGAGGGGACACAGCTTTAAATTAAGGGGTGATAGTTATAGGACGGATGTCAGAGGTAGGTTCTTTACCCAGAGGGTGGTTAGGGAGTGGAATGCCCTGCCTGCGGCAGTTGTAGATGCGCCAAGTTTGTTGGCGTTTAAGAGGTTAGTTGATAAGTTTATAGAAGAGAAGGGAATGGTTTAGTTTGGAGGATCATTGCTCTTTTCATAATTGGTCAGCGCAACATCGAAGGCCAAAGGGCCTGTTCTGCGCTGTAATGTTCTATGTTCTAAGAGAAGCCTTTCCCTTGGATTAATGATGCTGTGTATCTAGGATGGAGGGAACCTCTGCTCCACTGTGGGAATCAACTGGGGCAAAACAAAAAACCTTCAGGCTCTGCCCCACTCACCCTCACAGAAAGGGGAGGTAGAATTGGAAATGAAGATCGAAATGGTGACTAAGAGGTTTTTGAGGGTAGTAGTAATGTCATTGGACTAGTCAATCCAGAGATCTCGGCTAATCAGAGAATCTCTACAGTATAAGAGGCCTTTTGGCCCATCAAGTTTGCACTGTCTCTGACAGAGCATCTTAACCGAGCCGCAATCCCCATGCATTTTATCTCTCCATGTCCATCTCTTAAAGAATCTCACAAAATAGGGATCATGAGCCTTGGGAGATCCCTGGGAAGTGTATAAATTGTCAATGATATTGATGTATTTGTTTTTATCCTACAGGTACTTCGGTCTGCCTTGTTGTCTAACGAGGGGCGTACACGCGATGAGTCGTGAGAGGGCTGCTCTTGGATTTTTTTGAGAGTATCCTAGTGCTTCACGTCGTTAGTGTACGCTTGACCTGGACCATTTGATGGGCAACACGACAGCTCAGTGACTATCGCTGTGCTGTGCAGATACATGGATTTGGGCCGGTGTCTGTGGGAGTTTGCGCATTCTCCCCGTGCTGGCGTGGGTTTTCTCCAGATGCTCCGGTTTCCTCCCACATCCCAAAGATGTGCTCTTAGGCTGACTGGCAGAACAAATTCTCCTTAAATTGTCTCAAATTTGGTTTTTATTCCATAGATCTATAAACATAGACAGGGATCACAGGTAGAGGTGGGAACATCGGGGCGGCGGCGCGGGCTCGTTGGGCCGAAGGGCCTGTTTCCCGTGCTGTTTTGTTGTTCTTTGAGTCTCTGTGAGCACCCTGACAGTCAGATCATTGAATGATCCAGTCAAACCAGAGATCTCCACTTTCTTTGCCCACATTCAACCCTATAAACAAAACACTCCACCACCTTCTTAATTGCCTTTTGAAAGCTCCTATCAACGCTTTACCTTTTCAGGTGGCCATTCCAGATCTCAACAATCCTGTACAGGAGGGGAGAAAAACTCTCATTTTCCTTCAGTTCTTTTGCCAATTATCTTAAATCCACGATTTGATTTATTGTCATATGTATTAACACACGATGTAAAGTATTATGCGCTCTGCAGACAAAGCATTCTATTCATAGAGAAGGAAAAGGAGAGAGTGCAGAATGTAGTGTTACAGTCATAGCTAGGGTGTAGAGAAAGAGCAACTTAATGCGAGGTAAGTCCATTCAAAAGCAGCAGGGAAGAAGCTGTTCTTGGCTGGTACATGATCATTAAACTTTTGTATCTTTTTCCCAACAGAAGGAGGTGGAAGAGAGAACGTCCAGGATATGTAGGGTCTTTAATTATGACGGCTGCTTTTCCGAGACAGTGGGAAGTGCGGACAGTGTCAATGGGTGGCAGGTAATGGAATAGGCTGCATTCACGACTCTTGGTAGTTTTTTTTGCAGTCTTGGTCAGCACAGGAGCCATACCAAGCTGCGATACGGAGTGGTTATGAGGCAACATTGAAGAAGCTGGGGGTGTTTCTCCTGGGAGTGGAGAAGTTCAGCGTTTCACCTTGAATGGTGCAGTAGAACAGGGGTCAGCCGACATTCCCTAACTTTGCTTCGGGGACCCAGGCGGAAAAGAGTGACAGCTGACATTGGGTATATGGTGGTGGGGCAAGGGCAGAGGTCACAGGAACGTGCACGAGCTTTCGGGAGTCGGGAATCCAGCTTTCAAATTGAACAGTAATCGGTCCAGTCACTGAATCAGCTGATGATTCCAGACCAAAAAAAAAATCTGATTCTGATTTTCCCCAAATTGAATTTGATTCCCTGGGCAAATCATCTTGTCACTTAATCCTGCCAAACACAACTTGGGGTCGATAGCTAATAACACGCAAGGGGCTACTGTGGTGTAGCAAAGTGAACCTGCAGTGAACAGATTGCATGTCATGATGGTAGACAACTAACAGAGAGACAGGGAGAGAGAAAGAGAGTTTGGAGTTTCCTTAATTGTTGAGCGTTCTAGTGAGAGAAATCTACGGATCTATTACTGAAAAAGAGAGGCATGTCGAAGCTTTCTGTTTTGCACTCAGCAGGATATTTCACAGTACCAATATAAAGGAAGAGACTGCTGATTGGTCGACGAGATGCTGAATGCAGCATGCATTGCCAATGCTTGGCCACTATTGGGTAGTCACCAATCAACTGCAGATGAGCATGCACAGACCACACTCTTGGATTTGGCAGTAATCTCATAATATCAAGCATTACTTCCTGCTGTCATTAGCTTTTGTCACGTTTTAAAAAGGTCAACCCTTCCGCTGAAAAATCCCCAATTAGGATAACTTTGCCAACTCAATATTTGTGATATCCGATCACATGGAACTTGCTCACGGTTTATTATTACATTACTATTTAAATGGCGAAAAGCCGCAGCATGCGACGATGCAGAGGGACCTGCGGGTCCTTGTGCACAAATCGCAAAAACACAGTCTGCAGGTGCAGCAGGTGATTAAGAAGGCGAATGCAATGTTGGCCTTTATAGCGAGGGGGATAGAATATAAAAGTAGGGAGGTTCTGTTACATCTGTATAGGGTGCTGGTGAGGCCGCAGCTGGAGTACTGTGTGCAGTTTTGGTCACCACATTCGAGGAAGGGTATATTGGCTTTGGAGGGGATGCAGAGAAGGTTCACTAGGCTGATACTGGAGATGAGGGCGTTGGATTATGAGGAGGGACTGAATAAGCTAGGTTTGTACTCGTTGGAGTTTAGAAGGCTGAGAGGGGATCTTATAGAGATGTATAAGATAATGAAGGGGATGGATAGGGTAGAGGTTGAGAGACTCTTTCCGCTTAACAAAGGTAGCAGGACTAGAGGGCACAGCCTCAAGATTGGGGGAGGGCGGTTCAGATCGGAGTTGCGGAGGGATTTCTTCACACAAAGGGTGGTGAATCTTTGGAATTCTCAGCCTGATGAGGTGGTGGAGGCTTCCTCACTGAATGTGTTCAAGTCGAGAGTGGATTGACAAGGGAATTAAGGGTTATGGAGAGAAAGCAGGAAAGTGGTACTGAACCACTACAGGTCAGCCATGATCTTATTGAATGGCGGGGCAGGCTCGAGGGGCTGGATGGCCGACTCCTGCTCCTATTTCTTATGTTCTTACTTTCTTTTGTTTGCAAAGATTGCACGTTGTCTATACGAAGGAGTTGTGTCCCTTTGGCTGAATACCTTCACTTGTTTCACATGGACTTCCACAGAATTACACAATCCCTACAGTGCAGGAGGCCATTCAGCCCGAGTCTATACTAATCCCATTTTCACTCAAGCCCCATCCCCATACAGTTACTCTAGCTAGTCCCCCGACAGTCAACTTCACACGGCCAATTCACCCAACCTGCACATCTATGGACTGTGGGAGGAAACCCATGCAGACACGGGAAGAATGTGCAAACTACACACAGACCCGTG
The DNA here is from genome assembly GCA_024679065.1 of Sphyrna mokarran. Lineage (NCBI taxonomy): Eukaryota > Metazoa > Chordata > Chondrichthyes > Carcharhiniformes > Carcharhinidae > Sphyrna > Sphyrna mokarran. The sequence goes on from JAGIQG010000028.1 coordinate 34,624,607, forward strand.
ACCCAAGCTGGGAATCAAAGCCAGGTCTCTGGCGCTGTGAGGCACTATGCCACCCCACTGTGGCACCTTTGATCATAAGACCAAAGGAACTCTCCACACGTCTGGGCAAAAACGGTTCCCAATTTTGCCACCCCACATTCCCTCTTCAAGTCACTCACCGCTCTGACATGGGAAGTATATCCTTTACCGTCGCTGGGAATTCCCTAACAGCACTGTGGGTGTGCCTACACCTAGGGGACCGCAACGTTTCAAGAAGGTAGCGGGGGCAACTAGGGATTGGCAATAAATGCTGGCCTACCCCCACATTAATAATTCCTTAAAAAAAGGTACGAAATGTTCCAAGAAGCCAAAGGCTTGGTAACTCTGCTGTAGGAAGGTGACATTAGTGGAGCAGGATGAACTGGCTTCTGGTCACCTGCAGTCGTGAGGTGGGGATGCTAGCGTCGGACTGGGGTAAATACAATAAGAAGACTCACAACACCAGGTTCAAAGTTGAACAGGTTTATTTGGTAGTAAACGCCACCAGCTTTCGGAACGCTATTCCTTCATCGATGAGTGAAGAGCTTTGATCACAAACAGGGCGTATAAAGGCACACACAGTTTACAGATAAGGTTGCGAGTCTTTGCAGCTAATCTGCTATTCAAGTCTTAAAGACTCACATTCTAACCAGTATTCTGTAAACTGTGTGCCTTTCTATGCCCTGTTTGTGATCAAAACTCACCTGATGAAGGAACAGTGTTCCAAAAGCTAGTGACACCTGCAATCACAGGCCTCCCTCCACTGGTGGATCATCCCACCTCCCACAGCTTCTATCTCGCTTCCATTAATCAGCTCACTATTGCCAAACAAACATTTCTAACTACCATAACATCCCAGGGATGGGAGGGGGGGGTTAAATCGACCAGTCACCCCGCTACCCTCCAATCGAAGCTGCGGTTTGCCCACCGCATCCCCGTGCCCTCGGTGTACACCATTCAATCCTTCAGCAGGCCTGGCAACCTCTGCGGAGTGAGACACTTTTGGATCCAAAGTGATCCTTCTACAGAACTCAAGCCAGCTAGGAATGTACAGAGTTACGTTGTGAGAAAAGGAAGCAGCATAGAGGATAAGTCGGGACAAAGGAGAGATTGGCAAGTTTTTCCTGAGTACGTGACAAAGGAGTGTGTTAATGGGTGGCACAGTGGTTAGCACTGCCAGCTCGTAGCACCAGGGAATCATAAAACTTGGTGAGGAACGTCAAAATAAAAAATATCAAGTAAAGCGATCAAGAAATGGTCAGAGTTTTGTTAAAACTCAACTAAAGTTCTTTCGTGAAGAGATCCAATCATTCTCCGGCCTGGCTCTATATATAGTTCCGTTCCCACAGGAAGGTGGTTGGTTCTCAGGTAAAGGTACCAATAGTCCCAGCTGACCCTAGACCGCTCTCCCCCTCAAAAGGGGACTGCTGGTGATTTAAACCGAGGGTCACCTCAGCCAAGGGGCAAGGTTGAGAGGGCAGACCCTCCTTGAGTAACCTCAGCAGGAATTGAACTTGCGTGGTTGGCATCGCTCTAACCAGCCATCCAGCCAACGGAGCTAAACCAACTCTGTTCAGTTTGCACACATTCTCCCCATGTCTGCATGGGTTTTCTCTGCGTGGAGAATCATAGAACCCTACAGTGCAGAAAGAGGCCCTTTGGCCCATCGAATTGGCACCAACCACAATCACTCCCAGGCCCTATCACCATATCCCTACACATTTACCCACTAATCGCTCTAACCTACACGCCCCGGGACACTAAGGGGCAATTTAGCACGGCCAATGTGCCTAACCCACACCTTTTTGGACTCTGGGAGAAAACCGGAGCGCCCAGAGGAAGCCCACACAGATACGGGGAGAATGTGCAAACTCCACACAGATAGTGACCCGAGCCGGGAATCGAACCCAGGACCCTGGAGCTGTGAAGCGGCAGTGCTAACCACTGTGCTACCGTGCCACCCACCAAAGAGCTGTAGGTAAAAGCAGATGCTGAAAATCCCAGCAGGTCTGATGGCATCTGTGGAGAGAGAATAGAGTAAAAAGTCTCACAACACCAGGTTAAAGTCCAACCAGTTTATTTAAATAAATCTGTTGGACTTTAATCTGGTGTTGTGAGACTTCTTACTGTGTTTACCCAAGTCCAATGCCACAGTCCAAAGATGCACTGATTGGCCATGCTAATTTGATCCTTAGTGTCAGGGAGATTAGCAGGGTAAATACTTGGGGTTACTGAGTGGGATTGCTGTCGGTACAGGATTGATGGGCCAAATAGCCTCCTTCTGCATTGGCGGGGTGAAAGGATTCAAGGTTGACTCTTAAATTGCTCTCCAAGTAGCCACTTGGCTGTATCACAGTGCTCCACACAGCGACAGCAGCAGGTCAGGACGACAGAGTAACCAGGGGCGGGCAACAGACGCTGACCTTTGCTACAATGAGGAAGAACCGAGCACCCACTGCGGATGAGACAATTAAACCAACCAAGCAAAAGTACCATTCTGAGGCTGGTGGTAACTGTAGCTTTCTGCTGTAACTAACCTCTCTGTGACTGTCGGCACTCTGAAGCGATTTGCGGGGCAAGCAGCTGGTTCTGGTGATTACAAGCCACCACGCTGTGACTCTCACATCAGCCCAGCGATTACTTGCTTCAAAAAAAAAACAAACACGAATTAGCAGTAGGCCCCTGGGGCCTTGCTCCCCTATCACGGCTGTGGCTGTTTTGAAATGAAAGGAGGAGGAAAGGCAGGAACAAACATTGCCCAAGCTTCAGTTTTGTTTCCCCCCACCCTTGGCCATTTCCCCGGAAGACGGTGCCCTGCGCTGGGTGCTGTCCCAATCTTATCTCATACTACTGGGGGCCTTGGAGAAATTGTAGGAGAGCAAGCTCAAAGACAGAAAATGTTGGAAAATCCCATTTTGAGTCTGGATGACCTTTTGTGAAGGGTGAGGGGTCATTTGGATTCTAAATATTGGCTCTGTTCACTCTCAACGTGGAGATACCGGCGTTGGACTGGGGTAAACACAGTAAGAAGTCTCACAAAGAACAACACAGCACAGGAAACAGGCCCTTTGGCCCTACAAGCCCGTGCCGCCCATTTTAACACTGAGTGCCTCATTCAAGTCTTTCGTCGATTTTTGCCTACCTCTAGCGGAATTCCACAATAAAGAGGGTGCAAATTTTGAGAATTATACGGGATTGAGGGAGATCCACTTCAGGGACAATTTATTGACACCGATCAGCGTAAAAAGCACGTTTTTTGGGGTGTGGGAGGAAACCGGAGCACTTGGAGAAAACCCACGCAAGCATGGGGAGAATGTGCAAACTCCACACAGACCCAAGCTGGAGATCCGATCCTGGGTCCCTGTAACTGTACAGCAAACAGTGATAGTCACTGAGCTGTCGCGTTGCCCATCAGTTGGTCTAGTTTAAGCGTACACTAACGGACATGAAGCACTAGGCAACTCTTGAAGCAACATCCAAGAGCAGCCCTCGCACGATCCACCACGTATATACCCCTTGTTGGCTTCCACGTCTTTCTGGTATTTGAATAAACTGGTTGGACTTTAATCTGGTGTTGAGAGACTTCTTCCTCTATTCTCACTCCACAGATGCTGTCAGACCTGCTGGGATTTTCCAGCGTTTTCTATTTTAGATTCCAGCGTCTGCGGTATTTTGCTTTTACCGACAACTATTTGGTGGGTGACACAGTGGTTAGCACTGCTGCTTCACAGCTCCAGGAAGCTGGGTTTGATTCCCGGCTTGGGTCACCGTCTGTGTGGAGTTTGCACATTCTCCTCATGTCTGCATGGGTTTCCTCCCACGGTCCAAAGATGTGCGGCGTTAGGTTGATTGGCTATGCTAAAATAAAATTGGCTCGTAAGTGTCCTGGGAGGTGTATGTTAGGGGGATTAGCAGGTAAATGTGTAGGGATATGGGGATAGGGTCTGGGTGGGATTGTGGTTGGTGCAGACTCGATGGGCTGAAGAGCCTGTTTCTGCACTGTCGGTTTCTATGATTCTTGCCGGGTACAAATGGCCAATTGCCACTTTTTTTCCTGTCCCACGATCACAGTCGCCAGTAGATTTAACTCTCCTCCCCCACAAGGAGACGAGTTTGCTCCTGCCGAGTGGGAACGGCTGCCAGTTCCCCGTTCCTGAACCCAAGGTCAAACCGTGACCTTCATTCAGCATGTGGCTCAGTTAAATACAGCCTTTAAATCTCAGTCATTAGACCCTTTCACAGCAAGTGGGAAAATGTATTAACATAAGCACCTCCGCCCCAGCCCACTAACTAGAAAGGATTAGGCAGAAGTTAAAAAGATGCAAGATTCCAGCGCTGATGTTTTAGGTAATCTTCAAAGTGCAGGACAACCCCTTAGTTATTCCCAATCCAGGCCACTGCAGGAAATTCAGGATTCATGTCACAGAATCAAAATGTGCTCACAACAGATAAGCAACAAAGTAATGCTGGCTCCACACTCGATCCACTAATTGAACGCTTTTGGAGGACAAACCATCTTCCCCAGCGATTAACACATTTCTGAAGTTAAAGGGAAGTATTCACGTGCTGAGTTATCAGAGGCAAGTAAACTCAGTACGTCCTTTGCTCAACGGTTGTCAAAAGACTCGCCGATTCTGAAGCAGGATTGTTCGTTCTGGGTTTGGGGCTGGAGAACTGGTTAACCGCCGATTGAATTCAACGTGAGAATTTACACCCTGTTCGGCTGAAATGGGGGCAGCTGGGCGTGTGGGCAAGGATGGGCAGTGCCAACACTCCGTCCAAAACAGCATCAATAGAGTCTCCGTTTGTTGAAGGAACGGCAGCAGAACAGTAAAGAACTCCAATCACAGGGACCCGACCAGAATGATCCACATCTGCCCCGTACATCCGAGAGCATTTCCCAATGGCTGACAGGAAAGAGGGGAATACACGAGGGTGTTCAGCAAAAGTTCGCATCTGGCTGTGCGCGTGCGCCTGTCTGTATGGATGCACATCTGGATATGTGCATGCACGTGCACTTGTCTACCTGTGCGTGCATATGCACATCTGGCTGTGTACATGTGCCTGTCCATCTGTGTGGACGCACATCTGGATACACACATGCACTTGCATGCATATGCACATCTGGTTGTGCACCTATGTGGACGCACATCTGGATATGTGCATGCACCTGTTCGCACGCACGTGCACTTGTCCACCTGCGTGCATGTGCACATCTGGCTATGTGCCTGTTCATCAGTGTGGAACACATCTGGATGCATGCATGCACATCTGGCTGTGTGCTTGCACTTGTCCGTCTGTGCGCTTACACATCTGGCTGTGTGCACATACCTGCGTGCACACACACATCCGGCTGTGTGCATGCACTTGTCTGTGTTTGTGTACACATCTGGATGTGTGCATGCGCCTGGCCGCTTGTGTGGACGCACATCTGGATGTATACATGCACCTATATGTGTATATGCACAGCTGGCTGGCCGTGTGTGCATGCCTAAAAGCTTTATCCAGCCAGTTTGGACAACACATTTTAGAACACGCGTGGAGTTGGATAATGATTCCTTGGTGATGTGATTCCCTGCTCGGAATACTTGTGCCTCTGCTGTACCCACGTCTGGAAACTGAGCAGCCGTAGGAAAAAGCTGGATGGGTGCAGGCAGCAGCTTGTAGAAACAAACCAGAGTGCGCTGTGCTGTCGGGGATACTGATTAACCGGGGGAGGGGGGAGGTTATATCAGACCCACAGAGGGGGCTGTTACAGCACTCGGAGCAATATTTATTCCGTAATTAACCTCACATCATCCAGTCATTTATCTCATTGTATACAAATTGCCTTTGTGTTTGCTACTCATGACAGTGACCACCCTCTGGGGATGGAGGAATCTTTAAAAAGGTACAGCTGAACTGTTATTTCACTCCTTATTTTCTTACCCGTGTGACATAATTACAAGGATCAGGTCAGGCAGATTCCGGAGATATCACTCGGACCGGTTTTTCCGACTATCCCGGATGTGTAACAGGCTCAGAATATCCACTGCGTGTCAAGGTGTGCAACGTGCACACAGCTGCTTGCTTTGTGATGCCGTTCCTGCCTAAAGGCCTCGTAAAAGGAGATTGGGAATCCAGCCACCCGTTCCAGCGCTTCACTCGAACTTCCCTGCTGGAGGAAAATGTTCTCACAGCCAACAGCTTCGTTCAAACGCAGGACAAGGCACCCCTGAGGGCTGGAAGCTTCTATCACTAGAGTACACCAAAGCAGTCTATTGAGTCCTTGGTGGCACAGTGGTTAGCACTGCTGCCTCGCAGCGCCAGGGACCCGGGTTCGATTCTGGCCCTGGGTCACTGTCTGTGTGGAGTCTGCACATTCGCCCTGTACCTGTGTGGGTTTTCCTCCTCCACTGCAAACAGCGTGCTGGTTAAGTTGATTGACCAGGCTGAATTGCCCCCAGGACAGGATTTTCCAGACATGCTTACCCCAAAACTGGAAAAGCCTGCCCGATTTCAATGGGCCTTTGCATGGTCCTTATCCTACCCATCATTTCTGTGGCAGGCAGGACATGAAAACTTCCACTCACCCCCCCCCACTCATAGTGTCCAAAGATGTGCAGGTTAGGTTGATTGGTCATGCCAAGAAATTGTCCCTTATTATCCAGGGATGCGCTTTCATTAATCAAGGGATTGAGTTTAAGGGTTGGGAGGTAATGCTGCAACTTTACAACACCCTTGTCAGACCCCACTTGGAGTACTGTGCGCAGTTCTGGTCGCCTCATTACAGGAAGGATGTGGAAGCTATCAAAAGGGTGCAGAGGAGATTTACAAGGATGCTGCCTGGATTGGGAGGCAGGCCTTATGAAGACAGGTTGAGGGAGCTGGGACTCTTCTCCCTGGAGAGACGAAGGTTGAGAGGCGACCTGATAGAGGTTTATTAGATGTCGAGAGGAATAAATAGCGTGGAATCTCAGAGGCTATTTCCCAGGGCTGAAATGGTTGCTACGAGAGGACACAGGTTTAAGGTGCTGGGGGGCAAGTACAGAGGAGATGTTAGAGGTAAGTTTTTCACTCAGAGGGTGGTGAGTGAATGGAATCGGCTGCCGTCAGTGGTGGTGGAGGCAAACTCGCTGGGGTCTTTTAAGAGACTTCTGGATGAGTATATGGGATTAAATGGGATTGAGAGTTATAGATAGAACTATGGCCCGGTAGGTAGCGATATGATCAGCACAACTTGTGGGCCAAAGGGCCTATTTGTGCTGTAGTGTTCTGAGTAGGTTAGCGGGATTAGTGAGTTCAATGTGTAGAGATATGGGGGTAGGGCCTGGGTGGGAATGTGTTTGGTGCAGACGCAATGGGCCGAAGGGCCTCTTTCTACACCGTAGGGTTCTATGATCTATAATCTATTCCATCCGAAATACTTCCCACAAACTGCTTCACTTCATGGTGGACCGCTCGAACCAGGCCAAGAAACTCTGACTGCCATCGTTAGTGTCTCTCTGAGGATTTGAGATGCTTGCAAATCAACTGGTTCATTTTCTTCACATAATACTCCTTTATAAAAGGCAGACCTGATTTCAGCTCCCTGTAAGGCCCCAAAAACAATTGGGAAAGTTACAGAGGTCACCATCTCGAAATGGCACCCTTTCTTTCCAAAGAGAAAGGCAAGGATTCAATTATTTACCAAAAGCAAGAAGCAGAATGGAAAATAGTGGAGGGGGAGGGGTATATTGACACTACGTTGAGAAAGAGTTTGCAAAAACAAAACCCCGAGGTGACTTGATGTTGAGGGCTACAGAACAAAGTGATATGCCAGTTCAGAGGGGTGTTACTGTTAAAAATATGGCAGAATCTCAAAATCTAAACACTGCTTTTGTAAAATACTTTAACAACAAGACATATTGCAACAACAAACAGGCCTTTAGATAGCGTTGATAGAATGTTATAGTAAGCTTATTTCCATTTAGCAGATACGAGTGTTTTATCAGTAAACTGAGCTTTCGTGAGTTTCCTCTTACCATGAGGAACCTGCCTCCAGTTGGGAGTTTTTTTTTCCCTTGTTCCTCGTGGGACATGGGTGTCACTAGCTGATGAGCATTTACTGACCTCAGCATCTCACTGTACCGCAAGTCCGTGGATCATCTCCACTTCTCCAGCTTCCACCCTAAACATTAAAGTCATCCCCGACGGACAAGCCCTCCCTATACATGGGATCTGTTCAGATGAGGAGGATTACAACAGACACCTCCAGACACTGAAAGATATCCTTGTAAGAGCAGGATATTGCGCTCGACTCATTGATCGACAGTTCTGATGTGTCGCAGCAAAAATCCGGACCGACTCTCTCAGAAGACAAACATGGGACATGGCAGTTGTTCTCCAGAAGCTACAGCATCTTCTCCAGAGTCTTCAATATGTCATTGATGATGATGAAGAACATCTCGCCAAGGCCATCCCCACACCCACTCTTCTTGCCTTCAAACAACTGCACAAACAGACCATTGTTCACAGCAAGCTACCCAGCCTTCAGGAGAACAGTGACCACAACACCACATAACCCTGCCACAGCAACCTCTGCAAGACATGCTGGATCATCAACACGGATACCATCATCTCACATGAGAACACCATCCACTAGGTACACAGCACATACTCTTGCAACTCAGCCAACGTTGTCTACCTAATACGCTGCAGGAAAGGATATCTGAGACATGGTACATTGGGGAGACCATACAGACGCTACAAGTGGATGAATGAACACCGCTCGACAATCACCAGGCAGGAGCGTTCCCTTCCTGTTGGCGAACACTTCAGTGGTCACGGGCATTCTGATTTTCGGATAAGTGTTCTCCAAGGCGGCTTTGACAACAGCGTAGAATCTTTGAGCAGAAAGCCAAGTTCAGCACTCAACTGGGATCTTGGGTTCATGTCACACTATCTGTAACCCCCGACTTACCTGGGCTTGCAAAATCTCTCCAACTGTCTTGCCCAGAGACAATACACATCTCTTTAACCCATGCTTAACCTTCTCTCCACTCACACAGTCTGTATCTTTCAGACTTGATTACCTGTAAAGACTCGCATTCCAACCATTATTTTGTAAATTGTGTCTTTATAAGCCCTGTTTGTGAACACAACTCCCATTCACCTGATGAAGGAGCAGTGCTCCTAAAGCTTGTGGCTCGTGCTATCAAAAAAACCTTTTGGACTTTAACCTGGTGTTGAGAGGCTTCTTACAGCATTTATTGCCCATCCCTAGTTGCCACTGGAGAGCAGGTCAGAACCAACCGCATTACTGTGGCTCGGGAGCCACATGTAGGCCAGGCAAGGATGGCAGATTTCCCACCCGAAAGGACATTAGCGAACCAGATGGATTTTTCTGAAAATGGTTTCATGGTCATCAGTAGATTATTAATTCCAGATTTTTTTTTATTATTGAATTCAAATTCTACCATCTGCCGTGACGGGATTCGAACCAGGGTCCCCAGAACATCAACTGAGTTTCTGGATTAATAGTCTAGCAACAATATCACTAGGCCATCACCTCCCCCTCCTGTTCAGAGGCCACACTGTACCATGTTTCAATATTGCTGTAAGGAAGGAAGATTGAATACCACAGTATTCAAATTCCTCTTTATGGCCATTACCATAAAGTTGAATCCCTAATTAGTTAGGGGAAGATATTTGGCTCGTGTGTTTGCCCTTTAGATAGATCTTGAAAGGGCTGTCTCCTGCGAAAACTCTCTAGAAGAGAGTTGGAGCGAATTAAAAGTCCAAAGTATTGCGAAGGTTGAAAATCCAAGTTTTTTAAAAAAGAAAATCACTTTGGGAAGTTCCATTTGGATCTTATTTCAGGCACTGCTTAACAAAAAGATTCTCAGCTTTTGCATTTTTTAAAAACCAATTAATATTAAATCCGCAGCCTCTGGTTAGTAACCCTCTCACCGATGCAAAACACTTTTTCTTTGCCCCAACAAACGCCTCGATTTTGAATGTCTGTATAAAGAGGGAGAAGAATCTGCTGTAAACAGGATGGGAAAAATAAACTCTCCGCTGTTTATCCGCTTACTCAATCAATTCAAATTGATCTAAACAACCACAAGTGTTTGGTTAAAAAAAACATTGAATTTTAATGGGCAAATCTGTCCTTGAGCACAAACACTAGAATGGAACCCAGTCCAAGCTTCGGCCCAAGGCTGCGGGGACGGATGGGGGAAGATGGTGGGTGTAGTGTTAATGTCGCTGGACTGGAAATCCAGAGGGCCAGGCTAATGATCTGGAAGAAAAAAAATGCAAATTACTGGAATCTGAAACCAATAGAGAAAATGCTTGAAAAATCGCAGCAGGTCTGGCATCATCCATAAAGAGAGAAAAGAGTCGAGATGATCCTTTGCCAAAAGGTTATCTTGACTCAAAACATGGCTCTTTTCTCTCCTTTGGATGCTGCCAGATCTGCTGAGATTTTCCAGCATTTTCTCTTCTGCCCAATGCTCTGGGAACATGGGTTCAAATCCCAGCACTGTTGATGGAATTTAAATTCAATTAATGAATCTCAGGTTTAAAAAAATTAGTCTCAATATTATCATTGAAAAATCCATCTGGTTCACTAATGTCCTTTAGGGAAGGAAATCTGCTGTCTTTACCCAGTCTGGCCTACATGTGAGTCCAGGATCCTGTAGTTGACTCTTATCTGCCCTCTGAAATTGCCTAGTAAGACACTACGGTCAAGGATAATTAGGGATGGACAATAAATGCTGAACTTGTTCACATCAATGTGAAAGAATAAATTATTTTTAAAAAATTCATTCATAAGATGTGATGTTGCTGGCTAGGCCAGCATTTGTTGCCCATCCTTAATAGTCCTTAGAATCATGGAATCCCTACAGTGCAGAAAGAGGCCCTTCGGCCTATCGAGTCTGCACTGAAAAACTTCTCAGGCCCTACCCCAATATCCCTACACATTTACCCACTAATTCCTTTAACTTAACGCATCCCTGGACACTAAGGGGCAATTTCTTTGCACGGCCAATCAACCTAACCCGCATATCTTTGGACCGTGGGAGGAAACCGGAGTACCCAGAAGAAACCCATGCAGACATGAGGAGAATGTGCAAACTCCACACAGACAGTGACCCGAGCCAGGAATCGAACCCAGGACCCTTGGAGCTGTGAGGCAGCAGTGCTAACCACTGTGTCGCCTCTGACTCAAGCCCAGGAATTGAACCCAGCTCCCTGGCACTGTGAGGCAGCAGTGCTAACCACTGTGCCATCATGCTGCCCCTCAAGAAGGTGATGACCCACCTTCTTGAACCACTGCAGTAACCCGTGGTGTAGGTACAGTGCTGTCAGAGAGGTTAATTCCAATATTTTGCAATGAACCCACTGGATTCATCTGCCTACTGCCCAGGAATTCCTGAAGTGCAGGCTACACAACGTGATGGAGAAATCAGAGCCCCAAGTATCGCAGATCATAGATAAACTGCAACTGGGGAAAGAGGGAATTCCAATATTTTGGCCCAGTGAAAGTGAAGGAAAGGCCAAAATATTTCCAAGTTGGAATGGAGTGCGACTTACGGGGGAGCATTTACATGCTGATGGTAACTTCTAGACAGTAACAGTCACGAATTTGGAAGGTGTTGCCCTAAGGGATGTTGGTATCTGAATGGGTAGTGAAAAGCCCATGACAATATGAGTGAGACAGGAAGTGGGTTGCATTCTGTAAATGGATCACTGAGCAGTTTGGCTGCTAAAGGTGGGAATGGGAGTGTTTACGGGACAGGATGGGATGGTAATCCATCTGCTGCAAAATGGATGAAGTCAAGTCACTCGCCCACAGGCAGTAACCAAGCAAGGATTCGGGGGGTATGTGGCCCCATTCTGTTAGATCACAGTTGCATTTGTCAGCTACCTGTCTCTCCATTGCCTCCTGCTGACCTGTGGACGAAGTGAAGCTAAGCTCAAGTTTAAATTACGACGCTGCAATGAAGTTACTGTGAAAATCCTCTCGTCGCCACACCCCGGCACCTGCTCGGGTACACAGGAGGGAAAATTTAGCCATTGGCCAGCGCGCCTAACCGGCACGTCTTTCAGCCTGTGGGAGGAAGCCGGAGGAAACCCACACAGACACGGGGAGAACGTACAGACTCCACAGAGTGACCCATGTGAGAATTGAACTCGGGTCCCTGCCGCAGTGGGCCAGCAAACCACTGTGCAGCCCCGGTGAAGGATCTCAGGGCACTGTTACCCAGGTTCACAGAGAAAGGGGGTAACAATCCACTGGTGGATAATCGAACTCGCATTGGGCAAAAAGAAGGGGAGAAAACAGGGGGCAAAAATAAAAAGGGAGAAAAAGGAAGTGCAATAGAACGGAGTATTGCATTGCCCATTGCTAACCTCAGCCGGACGAGAATTTGGCAGCCATAAAAAAAAGTTTTGTTTTTGTCTCAAATATCCTCATTTACTCTGGGAGTGCTGATTAAAAGTCAAAGCTTCAAGAGGATTTTGTACTGTAGAAGTCCTCAAGCTTATTTGTGTAACCATAGAATTGGTACTTTAATTACAACTGAACAATTGCAGTTTATCTATGGTCTGTGATACCTTGGGACTGTGGTTTCTCCAACTGCTTTGTCACCTGCATTCCAACTCCCTGGAATTCCAGGGTAGATAAATCCAGGGAGCTCATTTCAAAAAGATATTGTCGGAAAGCACTTTCAAATATCACAGAATCCCTAGATGCAGGAGGCCATTTGGCCCATTGAGTATGCATCAACAATAATCCCATCCTAGGCCCTATCCCCGTAACCCCTATACGTTAACTCTATTAATCCCCTGACACTAAGGGCCAATTTAGCATGGTCAATCAACCTGACCTGCAAAACCAGAGCACCTGGAGGAAACCCACGCAGACATGGGGAGAACATGCAGACTCCACATAGTGACCCATGGGAGAATTGAACCTGGGGTCTCTGGCTCAGTGCTAACCACTGTGCAGCCCTGGTGAATGATGTAGTAAGAAGTCTGTCAACACCAGGTTTAAATCCAACCAATTTATTTGATAGTAAATCTGAGAGCTTTCGGTTTTATGGCCTTCGTCAGGTGAATGAGGTGTTCTGGTCTCAAATAGCACACATATCAGCACAGACTGTTTACAGATTGCTGATTAGAATGCAAATCTTTACACCTAACCTGCTATTCAAGTCTTAAAAGTGGATAACAATGTGAGTGGAAGGAGCACTGAGCACAGGTTAGAGAGATGTGCATTGTCCAAAGACAGCACAGTAAGTGAGGTTTTTTTGCTAACCCAGGCAAGTCACGGGGGTTACAGATAGTGTGACATGAAGCCACGATCCCTTTTAAGGCTGTCCTCACGTGTGCAGAACTTGGCTATCAGTCTCTGCTCAGCGACTCTGCGCTGTCGTGTGTCGTGAAGGCCCCCTTGAAGAACGTTTACCCGAAGGTCAGAGGCCGAATGCCTGTGACCGCTTAAGTGTTCGCCCACAGGAAGAGAACTGTTTTGCCTGGTGATTGTCGAGCGATGTTCATTCATCCGCTGTCGTAGTGTCTGCATGGTCTCCCCAATGTACCATACTTCGGGACATCCTTTCTTGCAACGTATTAGGTAGACAACATGGTGAATGATCTCAGGACACTTTGGACTGTGGTGGGGTGGAGTGGGGGGGGGGGAAAATCGGAGCACCTGGATTCAATTCTGGTCTCGGCGTGGAGTTTCCTCATCCTCCCCATGTCTGCTCCCTCCGGGTGCTCTGGTTTCCTTCCAAAGATGTGCAGGTTAAGTTGATTTGGCCATGCTAAATTGACCTGTAGTATTTTTTGGGAGGGGCGGGGGTGGGATTGACAGGGTGAATGCAGATTCCTTCAAATAGAAGGGAAAGGGCCTGAGAATATGGTCAGTAAGGACTCGTTGGGCCAGATGGCCTCCTTCTGCGCTGTGGGGGTTCTATGATAAATGGAAGTCGGTCTTAAATAGGGACAAGTTGAAAGTCAGCTGAAAACATTACTGCCCGCTTGCCCTCATGCTGTTTCCTGCTATTCCCACTATAATCCTCAAGAGTTTTGCATTTCAAACTCCATCCTCTCCCCCACGCTACGCTGGCCTGTCCCTCCCCACCCCCGCACAAAAGTTATTAAATAATGTCAAGCAGAGGAAACGGAGCCGAGTTAATGATGTCCAATACTCGGGGAGCAACATTTATTAAGCTTGGCAGCACATACCTGGGTTAAATCTGGAGGGGTTTTCAGAAGCTGCCCTCATGACATGCAGTGAAAGGTCACTGAAATAGGAATGAGAATTACGTAAAGGTTCCCCCCCCCCCCGTCCCCCGCCCTCAAACTTTGTCCAGTCCGTTCTTCAGTATGCTCACGAAACAAATCTGGCTCCAATCCAGATGTCAGAGAAGTCAAGCTCACCAGCTGCTCGCTCGCTCGCTGTGTGGCCTGTAATGTCAGCCCTACGTCAGACTCCTCCGAGTCACTGGCCTTGGCAGGAGACAGCGTAACTGATATCACAGCCCAGTCACATCCCAGATCCACAGCAGCACCTCCCATTTCACACTAACTTGTACAAACATTCTCCAAAGTCACGCAGGAGGAAATAACTTAAACCCAAAGATACCTTGTCGTTTCAAAGGCGTGAAACTTGATTGCAAACACAGGAGCTTCAGGCAAATGTGTTCAAGAAGTTTTGTGGTTGCAAAGTGATTAAAAAAGGTTGATTATTGCACACTACCCACTGAAGATAACCCCCGGTCTACTTGAGGCACTGCTCCGATCTGAGATTTCAGCATTCAACTGGGGTGGGCACAGTAAGTGTCACAACACCAGGGTTAAAGTCCAACAGGTTTATTTGGAATCACAAGCTTTCGAAGCACTGCTCCTTCCTCAGGAGAGAGACCTGATGAATCACTCAGCTGATTAAGGAGCAGTGCTCCAAAAGCTCGTGATTCCAAATAAACCTGCTGTTGAGAGATTCCTTGCCGTATCTTTTCTCATGCAGAATCCATACTAAAAATAAAGCAAAGAATTTCCTCAATTTTTCAAGCATTTCTCAAAATCTTGCCACTATCAGTAAGGAGTCACAGGCTTAGGGCGAGGGGGGCAAGGTATAATTTGGATGCTTGAGGAAGTTCTTTCACACAGAGGGTGGTGGGGGTATAGAATGCGCTGCCAAGTAAAGTGGTGGAGGCAGGCACTCTGGAGTTCTTTAAGAAACACTTAGATGGGCACATGAACAGAATGGGCATGGAGAGGTATAGAAAACTGATTTAAAATAGGGATCATGAGCCTTGGGAGTCCCTGGGAAGTGTGTAAATAGATGATGATATTGATGTACTTGTTTTATCCTACAGGTACTTTGATCCACCTTGTTGTCTAACGAGGGGCACACACGCAATGGGTCATGAGAGGGCTGCTCTTGGATTTTGAGAGTATCCTAATGCTTCACGTCGTTAGTGTACGCTTAACCTGGACCATTTGATGGGCAACACGACAGCTCAGTGACTATCGCTGTGCTGTGCAGATACATGGATTTGGGCCTGTGTCTGTGGGAGTTTGCTCATTCTCCCCGTGCTTGCGTGGGTTTTCTCCGGGTGCTCTGGTTTCCTCCCACATCCTCTTAGGCTGATTAGGGAGAATTTGTTCTGCCAAATTGTCTCAAATTTGGTTCTAATGCATAGATCTATAAACATAGACAGGGATCATGGGTAGAAGTGGGAACATCGAGGTGGCGGCGGAGGCTCGTTGGGCCGAAGGGCCTGTTTCCCGTGCTGTTTTGTTCTTTGAGAGAGAGATGGGGAGTGTTCCACTTACCTGGCTGAGTGTGAGGACACTAACACCTTCAAGGACAATCCATTCAGCACCTCACCCATCACCTAGCATTTCATCCAAGCACTGGCTACTGCAAAACACACCAAGGTTTCTCCCAGAAAATAAATAACCAGAACCTTCCAAACTTATGATCGGCGCTACACAGACAGACAAGAATAGGTGTTTGAGAACACCATCCTGACTTAAAGACACATACCACCATCTTCAAAGTAAATGAACAATCCTTTAAAACCAAGATCAGGAGGAATTCCTTCAGCCAGAGGGTGTGAATCTGCGGAATTCATTGCCACAGAAGGCTGTGGAATCCAGGTCATTGAGTGCATTTAAGACAGAGATAGATTGATTCTTGATTGGTAAGGGGATCAATGGTTATGAGGGAAAAGGCAGGAGAATGAGGTTGAGAAACTGATCAGCCTCGATTGCATGATGGTGCAGATTCGATGGGCAGAATGGCCTAATTCTGCTTCTATATCTTATGGTCCTATTCCTTCGGAGTCGATGGGTTAAATGTTTGGAAGTCCATCGCCATGGGAATGTACACTGTATTGAGAAACATTTGGAATGAGATACAGAAATGAAAGCTGTTATATAGGCTGGGAATGTGGCAGACCATATTAGAAACAGAACCATGGGTAGAAATCAGAGGGGGAAGATATTCTCCAGATCCCGAAAAGCAGACAAGACAGGAGTGGATATTGGGATCTGTGGGAGACTAAAGAAACTGCAGCAAAGAAAAAACAGCACGGGAAACAGGCCCCTCGGCCCAATGAGCCCACGCCACCACTCCGATGTTCCCACCTCTATCCGCGATCCCTGTCCATGTTTATAGATCTATGGATTAAGAACCAAATTTGAGACAATTTAGGAAGAATTTGTTTTGCCAATTAGCTTAAGAGCACATCTTTGGGATGTGGGAGGAAACTGGAGAAAACCCACGCAAGCACGGAGAGAATGCGCAAACTCCCACAGACAGGCCCAAATCCATGTATCCGCACAGCACAGCGATAGTCACTGAGCTGTCGTGTTGCCCATCAAATGGTCCAGGTCAAGCGTACACTAACGACGTGAAGCACTAGGATAAAGCAGTGAGAGGAGGGAAGTTACTCAGTCACCCAGAAACTAATCAGAGGATTTAAATCTCCTTACTCCATGAAGACATGGGAAAGTGTCAAGAAATAAGAAAGTTCATGAGGGTGGCACGATAGCGCAGTGGTTAGCGCTGCTGCCTCACAGCTCCAGGGTTCTGGCTTTGATTCCCGGCTCAGGTCACTGTCTGTGTGGAGTTTGCACACATTCTCCTCGTGTCTGCGTGGGTTCCCTCTGGGTACTCCAGTTTCCTCCCATAGTCCAAAGATGTGCAGGTTAGGTTGATTGGCCATTGTAAAACTGATGCATAGGTTAGAGAGGATTAGTGGGTAAAATACGTACGGATGTGTGTTCGGTGCAGACTCGATGGGCTAAGGGCCTCTTTCTGCACTGTAGGGTTCTACGATTGAACGTCCTGCTTCCCGTTTTTCTAGCCATTTCCTGGATAAGCTAGCATTTGAATAGGTGTAAAGATTTGCATTCTAATCAGTAATCTGTAAACAGTCTGTGCTGGTATGTGTGCTGTTGGAGACAAGAATACCTCATTCGCCTGACGAAGGCCATAAAACTGAAAGCTTGCCGGTTTACTATCAAATAAATCGGTTGGATTTTAACTGGTGTTGTCAGACTTCTCACTACGTTTACCCCAGTATCTCCACATCATAAACTAGCATTCCCAGGTCAGGCTGCACATTGCACCTCTTGTCCACTGGTTCATGAAATGTTCATGTTTTTCAACTAACTCATGAGATGTGGGTGGCTACGCTAGCATTTATTGCACATCCCTAATTGCCCTTGAGAACTGAAGTCCCTGAGGTGTAGGTACACACACAGTGCTGGAAGAGGGGGTGCTCCAGGATTTTGACTCAACAACAATGAAGGAACAGCCAATTATGTTTCCAAGTCAGGACTGCGAGTGACTTGGAGGGGAACTTCCATCTGGTGGTGTCCCCAGGTATCTATTGCTCTTGTCCTTCTAGCTGGTCTGGAAGATGCGTCTATAGAACCTACAGTGCATCTTGTAGATGGTACACATGCTTGCATGGATGGTGGAGGAAGCGGGTGATTGTGGAAGGGATACCAGTCAAGAAGGCTGTTTTGTCTTGGATGGAGTCAAGCTTCTTAAGTCTTGTTGGAGCTGCGTCCATCCAGGCAAGTGGGGAGTATTCCATCACACTCCTGACTTGTTCCTTGCGGATGGTAGACAGGCTTTGAGGAGTCAGGAGGTGAGTTACTTGCTGTAGGATTCCCAGCCTTTAACCTGCTTTGGTAGCCACAGTATTTTTATAGTTGGGTCCAGTTCAGTTTCTGGTCAATGGTAACTCAGAGGATGTTAATAGTGCAGGAATTCAGCAATGGTAATGCCATTGAATGTCCAGGCACGATTCCTCCTTGTTGGAGATGATCATTGCCTGGCACTTGAGGCATGAACGTTATTTACCACTTGTCAACCCAAGCCTGAATCTTGTCCAGGCCTTGCTTCATAAGAACTCAAATTCAGAACAACATTGGCTTTTGCTATTTCTACTTGATGTTCATAGAAACCCTACAGTGCAGAAAGAGGCTCTTTGGCCCATCAAGTCTGCACAATCCCACCCAGGCCCTACCCCCACTATCCCTACATATTGTACCCGCTAATCCCTCTAACCTACACATCTCTGGACACTAAGGGGCAATTTCTTAGCATGGCCAATCAACCTAACCCGCGCACCTTTGGACTGCGAGAGAAAACCTGAGTACCCGGAGGAGGAAACCCACGCAGACGCGAGGAGAATGAGCGAACTCCACGCAGACAGTGACCCGAGCCAGGAATCGAACCCAGGACCCTGGAGCTGTGAAGCAGCGATGCTAACCACCGTGCCTCCCACACTCCTGATGAGTGTGACTATAGAACGATAGAATACTAGCTGATTAGGGGTACAGTTTGTGAAGATTGCCTGAAATCCTGTTTCGCACACACATCAGTAATTGATTTTACAGTCACTCTGAATTGTAACCAGATGAATGGCTTTTCTTATCTGTGATCTGCTGGAACTATGGAATGGACAAGGCAGACAGCATTTGATCACAATCACCTTCAGGACTGAAGGGGGGACAGTGACTTTGAGATACTTTCAACTCGATTGTAAATGCATCTTTGTTTTGTACATAAAATCCATTACTTTCTGAAACAGCAAACCCTTGCGAGCAGGGTCCAGCTGTTGCAGTGCAAATCAGGACGGACGCCGTGGGTAGCAGCAGGAAATGATAGGGTGAGGGCGTCTGGGGAGCGAGGAGATAACTTCAAAAATAGATCAACATAAAAGTAAAAGCAAATTTCTGCGGATGCTGGAGTCTGAAACCAAAAGGGAAAATGCTGGAAAACCTCAAGTCTGGCAGCATCTGTAAAGAGAGAAAGGAGCTGATATTTCAAGTCTAGACAACCCTTTGGCAAAAATTCTGACAAAAGCTCTGTCAAAAGTTAGTCTGGACTTGATATGTTAACTCTTTTCTCTTGCATCACAGAGGAAGTTTTTTTTTCTCTAGACAACACAAGCCACACAAATACTGGCATAGGAACAAAGAGGTTAAAAGTTTAAATGTGTAACTGAGAGGGTTTTGGAGAGATAAAGGTTTTATCTGATGGTTCATTGACACCAGCACTGGGGAAAGAGATAGCTGCTTTACTGGGATGAAGTTCTCTCAAACTGCGTTGGGCTGACTGCCCAGGGAATTGCTTAATTACAGTGGTAGTTGGGGCTTTAAACTAATAACAGGGAGAGTGGATTTTCATCACAAGATTCTCTGTAGTATAGAAGGAGAAGTTGTCTCTCAACATCAGGTTTAAGTCTAACCAGTTCATTTGATAGTAATCCCACAAGCTTTCGGAAATGGTGTTCCTTCGTCAAGTTCCTTCTCTGATTAAAAACTTCCATGCACTATCCTATTGCTTCACGTCGTTAGTGTACGCTTGACCTGGACCATTTGATGGGCAACACGACAGCTCAGTGACTATCGCTGTGCTGTGCAGATACATGGATTTGGGCCTGTGTCTGTGGGAGTTTGCGCATTCTCCCCGTGCTTGCGTGGGTTTTCTCCGGGTGCTCCGGTTTCCTCCCATATCCCAAAGATGTGCTGTTAGGCTAATTGGCAAAACAAATTCTCCCTAAATTGTCTCAAATTTGGTTTTTAATCCATAGATCTATGAACATAGACAGGGATCATGGGTAGAGGTGGGAACATCGGGGTGGCGGCGCGGGCTCATTGGGCCAAAGGAACTGTTTCCCATGCTGTTTTGTTCTTTGTACACCTGACAAAGAACACCATTTCCGAAAGCTTGTGGGATTACTATCAAATAAACTGGTTGGACTTGAACTAGATATTGAGAGACTTCTTACTGTGTTTACACCAGTCCAACGCCGGCATCTCTACAGCATTACGTATAGAAGGAAGCCATTCAGCTCATCAAGCCTGCATCAACAGCAATCCCACCCAGGCCCAACCTCCACAACTTCGTGTATTTACCCCACTAATCCCCCTGACACAAAGCGACAATTTAGCCAAATCACCTAACTTGTGAGAAAAAGGTAAATCTAAAGACGAAAGTCAAATCTGTCAAGTAGAAAGTTCATAGAACCCTACAGTGCAGAAAGAGGCCCTTCAGCCCATCGCATCTGTACCAACCATAATCGCCAGGCCCTACCCCCATATCCCTACACATCTACTACTAATCCCTCTAACCTATGCATCTCAGGACACTAAGGGGCAATTTTAGCATGGCCAATCAACCTAACCCACACATCTTTGGACTGGGGGGGGGAAAACCGGAAATACCCAGAGGAAACCCACGCAGACACGAGGAGAACGTGCAAACTCCACACAGACAATGACACAGACAGTGACCCGAGCCGGGAGTTGAACTCAGGTTCCTGGATCTGTGAAGCAACAGTGCTGACTACTGTGCTATCGTGCCGCCCATGGCTAAAATCAAGTTGCTTGTGTCATAGAATCCCTACAGCACACAAGACCATTCGGCCCATCGCACTTGCTTCGCCAGTAATTCCACCCAGACCCTATTCCTACATACTTATACTGCTAATCCCCCTGACAACTAAGAGAAAATTTAGCATGGCCAATCAACTTGACCCGCACATCCTTTGGACCATGGGAGGAAACCCACGCAGACACAGGGAGAATGTGCAAACTCTGCACAGACAGTGATCCGAGGTCGGAATTGAACCCGGGTCCCTAGCACAGTGAGGCAGCAGCGCTAACCACTGTGCTGCTCAGGAAAGGTCAGAGTTAAATTATGACGACAAAGCATTAGCAGAATGATGGGGGTGGGGAGGGAGCAGTTAGCTAGACAGCTACTGAGTAGTTCAGAATAGCGCCAGATTCAATTTGCCGCACTCTGTCTGACGTAGACTTGGGTCTTGACTCTTCACCACGGGATAAATTGTGGCTCAGTGACCCTGGAATTACTGAGGATACTCCCTGAAGGAGAAGCATTCACAGCTCAGAGCATAGCTAGAAGCCAGGATTGAAATGCACAATACCAGAACAAAGAACCCTTCTTAATGAGATGGATGAATTGACGGCAGAGTCTTTGTCTCTTTCACCAAATGCAGTTGCAGGGAAATCAAGCTTAGAAACAAAATATTTCAGGAATATTTGACTTGGAGAAAAAAAGTGGTATTTTCACTAGATTATTAATCCAGCATGTCAACGATGCCTCTCACCAACTTTTACAGATGCACTGTAGAAAGCTTTCTTTCTGGTTGTATCACAGCTTGGTATGGGCTCCTGCTCTACCCAAGACCGCAAGGAACTACAGAAGGTCACGAACATAGCCCAATCCATCACACAAACCAGCCTCCTAGCTATTGACTCCGTCCACACTTCCAGCTGCCTCAGCAAACCAGCCAGCATAATTAAGGACCCCACACATTCTCTCTCCCACCTCCTTGCTTCGGAGAAAAAGGCAAAATTCTGAGGTCAAGCACCAACCGTCTTAGGAACAGTTTCTTCCCTGCTGTCATCAGACTTTTGAATGGACTTATCTCGCATTAAGTTGATCTTTCTCGACACCCGAGCTATGACTGTAACACTACATTCTGCACTCTCTCCTTTCCTTGTCTGCTATGTCTGTATAGCGCGCAAGAAACAATATTTTATTGTATGCTAATACATGTGACAACAATAAATCAAATCAGAAGTTCAGCAGCGGACTCCGAATCCCACCAGATGGTGGAATCTGAACCCAATAAAAAAACGTCTGGAATTAAGAATCTATTGATGATCATGAAACCATTGTCAGAAAAGCCCATCCAGTTCACCTTTAGGGAAGGAAAGCTGCCATTCTCTCGTTCTGATCGGCGTGTAGCTCCAGAGCCACAGCAATGTGGTTGACTCTCGGGCAACTAGGAATGGGCAACAAACATTGGCCAGCCAGCGATGCCCAGGTCCCATGAATGAATAATAAAAAAAAAGATGGATAGACTTGATGCTAATGGATGAGGGAGTGAGCGAGGGTCTGAACCCAGAAAAATCAGCATGCAGTGACATTATAGGGGGAGTTACAAAATAACAGACTCCAGAATCACAAGAGATTTCAATGCCTTGATACTGAGGGTATACATCAAAAAACATGGATAATATGGTAAGTATGGGAGATTTTAATCTTCATATCGAACAGACAAAAATTAGCAAAATTCTAAACGCCAGAGAATTTCATAGAATTGTAGAACCACTTCATTGCACAAAGAGGCCATTCAGCCCATAAAGCTTACACCGACAACAATCCCATCCAACCCCTATCCCTGTAACTTCACTCTGCTACTCTGCCTTATAGTAAGGGACATTTTAGCACAGCCAATCAATCTGACCTGTACATCTTTGGACTTGGGACAGCAAGTTCCTGGGATGTATTCATGAGATTCTGAAAACAGTCAAGCACCAACAAGGGAGCCGGTTATTAATTAGTAATCTCAAAGCATAGAATCCTGCAGGGAATAATGGCATGTGGGACACTTGCTATTATCAGTCGTGGCATAGATTACAAAAGCAGGGAGATCGTGTTGGGATCGTATAGATCTTTGGTGAGGCCAAAGCTGGAGCAGTGTGCGCAGAAAGGATGTAACTGCACTGGAGCGAGTGCAGAGGAGATTCACCAGGATAGTGCCCGGGGAGGAAGAGTTCAGTTACGAAGAGAGGTTGGGCAGGTTTGGGTTGTTTTCTCTGTAGCACAGAAGACTGAGGGGGTAACCCAACGGAGGTGCACAAGATTATGGGAGACATGGGCAGACTGGATAAGGAGCAGCCGCTCCCTTGGTTGAAGGGTCAGTCGCGGGCCGGGGGGAGGAACGTAGGTTTAAGGTGAGGGACAGAAGGTGGTGATGTTCTGGAATGCGCTGCCTGGAGGGGTGGTAGAGACGGAATTCCTTACATTCTTTGGATGAGAACTTGGCCCACCACATAATTCAAGGTCAACGGGCCAATTACTGGCATAAGAATTAGGGGTAGGCCATTTGGCCCCTCGAGCCTGCTTCACCATTCAATAAGATCACAGCTGATCTTTGTGGACTCAGCTCTACTTACCCGCCCACTCACCATAACCCTTAATTCCTTTACTGTTCAAAAATCTTTGTCTTAAAAAAACATTGAACGAGATAGTCTCAACCACTTCACTGGGCAAGGAATTCCATAAATTCACTTTGGGATTAGGTGGGGGGTTAGAAGTTTCTAACGTGTCCTTATGGAAGCAATAGGCCGAAGGGCCTCTTCTGCATCATATCTTAGTGATCACAATACGATGAATTTCAGTTAGAATCTCTACAATGCAGAAGGAGGCTATTCAGCCCATCCAGCATCCCATCCAGGCCCTATCCCAGTAACTTCACTTATTTAACCTGTTAATTCCTCCAAACCTACACATCTTGGGACACTAAACAAAGAACAGCCCAGCGCAGGAAACAGGCTCCTCGGCCCTCCAAACCTGCGTCGCTCATTGGCACAACTAGACCATTCTTCTGTATCCCTCCATTCCCAGTCTCTTCATGTGACTACCTAGATAAGGCTTAAACAATCCCAGCGTGTCAGCCTCCACCACCCTGCTTGGCAGTGCATTCCAGGCCCCCATCACCCTCTGATATCTGAGTTAAACCTCGCCCCCCCCTCTCCCCCCCCCCCCCCCCCCCCCCACCTTGAACCTGTGACCCCTTGTGTTGTCACCTCCGACCTGGGAAGAAGCTTTCCACATTTCACCCTTATCTATACTGTTTATAATTTATCCACCTCTACTTCTTTACCCAAAGGATGGTCGGGAGTGGAATGCCCTGCCTGCAGCGGTGTAGATGCGCCAAGTTGGTGGCGTTTAAGAGGTTAGTTGATAAGTATATGGAAGAGAAGGGAATGGTTTAGTTTGGAGGGGCATTGCTTTTTTATATTGGTCGGCGCAACATCGAAGGCCGAAGGGCCTGTTCTGTGCTGTAATGTTCTATGTTCTATTAGGTCTCCCCTCATTCTCTGCCTTTCCAGGGAGAACAACGCCAGTTTGCCCAATCTCTCCTCATAGCTAAGGCCCTCCATACCAGGCAACATTCCAGTAAACTTCCTCTGCATTCTCTCCAAAGCCTCCAAGTCCTTCTGGTAGTATGGCAACCAGAACTGGGCACAGTACTCCAAATGTGGAGTAACCAACATTCTACACACTGTAACATCACATGCCAATTTTTATACTCTATGCCCTGTTCTATAAAGGCAAGCATACCTTCTTCACCACCCATGCTGCCACCTTCTAGGATCTGTGGACTTGCACTTCTATGCGTTTATACTTGTGATAGTTCTGCCATTTATCTGACACTGCTAAGGGAGAATTTAGCATGGCCAATCCCCCTAACCTACACATCTTTGGAGTACTCTGCAGTGAAGTCACATGGACTCAAGCACTAACTCTGTTTCTCTCTTCACAGATGCTGCCACATCTGCCGAGTTTATCCAGCATTTTGTTTTTACTTCTGATTTCCAGCAGCCGCAGTATTTAGCTTTTATCATTCGGGTAAATTGCTCGACAGGTTTATGTGGTTAAATCTGAATTTAAACAGAACCAATTGCAGAGATAGGAGATGCTGATTAGAACATAGAACATGACAGCGCAGAACAGGCCCTTCGGCCTTCGATGTTGCGCCGACCAATTAAGAAAAAGCAGTCACCCTCTAACCTAAACCATTCCCTTCTTATCCATAAACTTATCTACTAACCTCTTAAACGCCACCAAACTTGGCGCATCTACAACTGCAGCAGGCAGGGCATTCCATACCCTTACCACCCTCTGGGTAAAGAGCCTACCTCTGACATCCGTCCTATAACTACCACCCCTTAATTTAAAGCTATGTCCCCTCGTGCTAGCTTTCTCCATCCTAGGAAAAAGGCTATCACTGTCCACCCTATCTAAACCTCTAATCATCTTATATGTTTCGATAAGGTCTCCTCTTAGCCGCCTTCTTTCTAACGAAAGAAACCTCAAATCCCTCAGCCTCTCTTCATAAGACCTGCCCTCCATACCAGGCAACATCCTGGTAAACCTCCTCTGTACCCTCTCCAAAGCCTCCACATATTTCTTATAATGCGGGGACCAGAACTGCACACAATACTCCAAGTGCGGCCGCACTAGAGTTTTGTACAGTTGAAACATGACGTTGCGGCTCCGAAATTCAATCCCTCTACCAATAAAAGCCAAGACTCCATATGCCTTCCTAACAACCTTCTCGACCTGACTGCCTACTTTCAGGGATCTATGCACATACACACCAATATCCCTCTGTTCATCTAGACTACTAAGAATCCTACCATTTGCCCTATACTCTACACATTTATTATTTCTGCCATAGTGCATTACCTCACACTTTTCCACATTAAACTCCATTTGCCACCTCTCGGCCCAGCTCTGCAACCTGTCCAAGTCTCTCTGCAAACTATAACAGCCCTCTCCACTATCTACCACTCCTCCGACTTTGGTGTCATCCGCAAATTTACTAATCCATCCTTCAATACCCTCATCCAGATCATTTATAAAAATTACAAACAGCAGGGGCCCCAAAACAGATCCCTGAGGTATACCACTTGTAACCGAACTCCATGATGAATAATTTCCATCAACCACCACCTCTGTCTTCTATCAGCTAGCCAATTCCTGATCCAATTAACTAAATCACCTTCAATCCCATACATCTGCATTTTCTGCAGAAGCCTTCCATGGGGAACCTTATCGAATGCCTTACTAAAGTCCATATATACCACGTCAACTGCCTTACCCCCATCCACCCCTTTGGTCACTTTTTCAAAAAACTCAATAAGGTTAGTAAGGCACGACCTACCCTTCACAAAACCATGCTGACTATCCCCAATCAATTCATTTCTCTCTAAATAACTATAATCCTATCCCTAATAATTCTCTCCAATACCTTGCCCACCACAGAAGTAAGACTCACTGGCCTATAATTCCCAGGAAGGTCTCTCTTCCCCTTCTTAAACAATGGGACCACATTCACTATCCTCCAGTCCTCCGGAACCACACCCGTAACCAACGAGGACCTGAAGATCAGAGCCAGAGGCTATGCAATCTCCTCTCTTGCCTCCCAGAGAATCCTAGGGTAAATCCCGTCCGGCCCAGGGGACTTATCCAACTTCAAACCCTCAAGAATATCTAGCACATCCTCCCTATCTACTTCAATACTTACCAGTTTGCAACCCTGTACCTCAGTGTTCTCCATAACTACATTTACATCACCCTGCGTGAATACCGAAGAGAAATATTTATTCAGTGCCTCTCCAATCTCTTCAGGCTCCACACACAACTTCCCACTGCTGTCTCTGACTGGCCCTAATCTTGCCCTAACCAATCTTCTATTCTTAGCATATCTAAAGAAAGGTCAACATATCTAAAGATTGGCTTAGGCAGTTTAAGAACTTGGATGAAAAGATGACAGCAGAAAAGCAATAGAAAATATTTTAAAGGAATAATTGTCAACGTGTAAACATTCCCAATGGGAATGCCATTGGAAAAGTGATACGGCTGTCACTGATTTATTATTGTCATATGTATTAACAGTGAAAAGTATTGTTTCTTGCACATTATATAGAAAAAGCAGAAAAGGAAAGGAGAGGTTGCAGAATGTAGTCAGAGCTGAGAAAGATCAACTTAATGTAAGGTAGGTCCATTCAAAAGTCTGATGGCAGCAGGGAAGAAGCTGTTCTTGAATCGGTTGGTATGTGATCTCAGATTTTTGTATCTTTTTCTGACGGAAGGTGGTGGAAGACAGAACGTCTGGGGTGCGTGGGCTCCTTAATTATGCTGGCTGCTTTGCGAGGTAGTGAAAAGTGTAGACAGAGTCAGTGCATAGGAGGCTGGTTTGAACAAAGAACAAAACAGCACGGGAAACAGGCCCTTCGGCCCAATGAGCCCGCGCCGCCACCCCGATGTTCCCACTTCTACCCGTGATCCCTGTCTATGTTTATAGATCTATGGATTGAAACCAAATTGGAGACAATTTAGGGAGAATTTGTTTTGCCAATTAGCCTAAGAGCACATCTTTGGGATGTGGGAGGAAACCGGAGCACCCGGAGAAAACCCACACAAGCTCGTTTGCATAATAGATTGGGCTACATTCACAGCATCTTTGTAATTTGATGGCAATGATACAATGCTGTTAGATAGTTAGACTGAAGAATTTGAACAAAGAAATCCGCAAAAAATGAGCAAGGAATTGATATCCGGAAGAAAACAGAATAAGGGTAAATACACAAGAAATACAGAACGGATTGTAAAAGCATTAAGAATGAAGAGTTAAGTTAAATTGAACCTGTTACAGGCAAAAAACATTTTCTGTTTTATTTTCACAATGGATTATAGCCTACCTCTGCACTGTGTGGGATTCTATCTGACTCATTGAATCTACACTAACTTACCAACAGAGCACCCACCTAACCCTGTGACCCCATGTATTTATCCCACTAATTCCCTTACACAGTGAGGTGCAATCCAGCACGGTCAGTGCACCTAACTTGCACATCTTTGGACTGTGGGAGGAAACCCAGGCAGACACAGGGAGAATGTGCAAACTCCACACAGACACAGTGACCCGAGACTGTGAGCTAGCAGTGCTAACGCAAAAGATAAATTGGCAATTGTGCAGCAGCAAGATGGAAGGCCAAATTAAAGGAACTTTGGTTTAAAAAAAATAGAATTAATGATAAATAGGGTGAGGGCCAACAAATTCCCTGGCTTGCGTTCTAGGTTTTAAAAGTGGCTACAGAGATGATAAATGTGATGGTTTAATCTTCCAGCATTCCCTGGACCCGTTCCCTATGGATTGGGAATGTAACCACACTGTTCAAGGAGAGAGAGAGAGAGAGAAATAATAAACAGAGGGCTACCAGCCTATCAATGACATGAAAAGTAATGCTGAAGTTTTGCGGAAGACTTGTATCGATTATTGAGCAAAATCGACCCTATACCCAATGCATCGTTCGCCTGTTCAGTCAGGTTTGATCCTTGCTGGCTCCGATTGGTGTTAAACAAAGTTACAGACTAGTGAAATCTTGGTAATGTCCTCATTTGGGAGTCGTTAAATTTATAGTTAGTCTATGGCGATTGCCGATATCCCTGAACATTTACAAGCTGCACCCTAGTGTCTCACTGTGTAGGATGAGGGGATTAGTGAGATAGATACGAGGTCACAGGGTTAGGACCTGGGTGAGAAGCTCTGTCAGCGAGTCAGTGCAGACTCAATGAGTCAGTTAGCCTGCTTCTGCACTGTGTGGGATTCTATGATCTATTGTGAAAATGAAACAATTTTTTTTTTACTTCTCGGCCTGTAAGCGGTTTAACTTAGCTCTTCATTCTTAATGCGTTTAGAACATTCTGCTTGTTGAATCTTACGACCAAAGTGAATAACCTCTCACTTCCCCACGTTATATCCAGTCTGCCACCTTGTTACCCATTCACTTAATGAGCAGAGTTCTCTCATTCCTCACCCTGCTCCACACACTGGGTTTGTAGGTGGGCAGGAGTAGAGAGACTAGTAATGGCCCCAAACCCCCAGTGAGGGGGTTAGCTTACGAGAAGAGATCGAGTAGATGGGGCCTGTACTCACTGGAGTTTAGAAGGCTGAGAGGAGATCTTATAGAGAACGCAAGATAATGATGGGGCTAAACAGGGGAGAGGCAGGGAGATTATTTCCACTGAGAGAGGAAACAAGAACTGGAGGTCACAGCCTCAAAATAAGGGGGAGTCAATTCAGAAGAATTGAGGAGGAACTACTTCTCTCAGAGGGTGGTAAATCTTTGAAATTCTCTGCCCGTTGAAGCAGTGGAAGCTACCTTGTTAAATGTGTTTAAGTCACAGATAGATAGATTTCTGATCGATAAGGGAATTAAGGGTTATGTGGGGCCGGCGGGTAAGTGGAACTGAACCACTACAGATCAGCCATGATCTTATTGAATGGCGGGGCAGGCTCAAGGGGCTGAATGGCCAACTCCTGCTCCTATTTCTTATGTTAAAAGGGTAAAAGAAAGGCAAGGGACGAGGGTGGGGGTGGAATGTCAGACAGAGAGGCAAGAAGGTATATAGAGATGAAGCATGGATTGAGAAGGGGGTCAGTGGGAGACTGCATCATTAGCTTGGAGGGGATGTATGAAGGATTCAGATGCAGCAGGTTGGGGTCCAAGTGGGTGATGAGCCTGGGCAGGGAATTGCTGAAGCTAGGAACACATAATAAATGTGTAGAGTATAGGGCAAATGGTAGGATTCTTAGTAGTCTAGATGAACAGAGGGATCTTGGTGTGTATGTGCATAGATCCCTGAAAGTAGGCAGTCAAGTTGAGAAGGTTGTTAAGAAGGCATATGGAGTCTTAGCTTTTATTGGTAGAGGGATTGAATTTCGGAGCCGCAACGTCATGTTGCAACTGTACAAAACTCTAGTGCGGCCGCACTTGGAGTATTGTGTGCAGTTCTGGCCCCCACATTATAAGAAAGATGTGGGGGCATTGGAGAGGGTACAGAGGAGGTTTACCAGGATGTTGCCTGGTATGAAGGGCAGGTCTTATGAAGAGAGGCTGAGGGATTTGAGGTTGTTTTCGTTAGAAAGGAGGCGGCTAAGAGGGGACCTAATCGAAAATATAAGATGATTAGAGGTTTAGACAGGGTGGACAGTGATAGCCTTTTTCCTAGGATAGAGAAAGCTAGCACGAGGGGACACAGCTTTAAATTAAGGGGTGATAGTTATAGGACGGATATCAGAGGTAGGTTCTTTACCCAAAAGGGGGTTCGGGAGTGGAATGCCCTGCCTGCAGCAGTTGTAGATGCGCCAAGTTTGGTGGCGTTTAAGAGGTTAGTTGATAAGTATACGGAAGAGAAGGGAATGGTTTAGTTTGGAGGGGCATTGCTTTTTATTTTGGTCGGCACAACATCGAAGGCCGAAGGGCCTGTTCTGTGCTGTAATGTTCTATGTTCTATTTCCTCTCGAGGCTGTTTTCCTTTTCTCCCTCTGGGTTGCTGCCATCCTGCACTATCTGGAGATGACAGCTGGGCTGGACAGAGTGACAAGGATGTTGCCCGGATTGGGGGTCATGCCTTATGAAGATAGGTTGAGAGAGCTAGGTCTCTTCTCCCTGGAGAGAGGAAGGTTGAGAGGCGACCTGATAGAGGCTTATTATTTGTTGAGAGGAATAGATAGGGTGGATTCTTGGAGGCTATTTCCCAGGGCTGAAATGGGACATGAAATGATCACTACGAGACGACACAGGTTTAAGGTGCTGGGGGGCAAGTACAGAGGAGAAGTTAGGGGTAAGTTTTTCACTCAGAGGGTGGTGAATCGGTTGCCGTCAGTGGTGGTGGAGGCGAACTCGCTGGGGTCTTTTAAGAGATTTCTGGATGAGTACATGGGATTTAATGGGATTGGGAGTTACAAATAGTTCTATGGCCTGGTAGGTATAGATATGATCGGCACAACATGTGGGCCGAAGGGCCTGGTTGTGCTGTAATGTTCTACGTACCGTTCTACAGGACTGACGCTATTCACAGGCAATAACTAAATGCTGCAGTTTGTTCTAAAACAGCACTCCTTCTTTCAAAAAAAAAAATTGGAGGAAGGACTAAACTGTAAGAACACAGCGACAGGAGGAGGAAAAGCACACTGGTCACTACTTCCTCCTGCCCACCGCTGACCATCTGTTCTCTGACTGTTAGACAGTCACTGACAGTGGAGTTCTGTCAGCTGACATCAAGACAGCATCACAATGTACAAAACAGGTCCATATACTTCGATAATAAACAGGCTATTAAACCCAGCGCTGCACCTGCAGCCTGTGAAGTGCATCGCCTTGGGAAATAAATTTTAAAAAAAAGGGGCCAGGTTTCTTGTGGTCACGACATATAGTCGCTCAAATCCCGCAGCGACAAGCTGTAAAATTGGATTCAGTAATTTCAGAGCTGGCCTTTTCAAAATCATTGCCAACAGCGTGGGACTAGAGACGCAAACACATCAGCCATGATCTTATTGAATGAGGCAGCAGCACGAGGGGGTGAGTGGCCTACGTCTCCCCCTCCTTTCCCCATGTTTTATTTTTACATTCATTCGTGGGGCTTGGGTATCACTGGCTTGCCTGTTGCCCAAGGGCAGTTCAGAATCAACCATATTGCTGTGGCACAAGTAGGCCAGACCAGATAAGGATGGCGGATTTCCTTCCCGAAAAGGGAACCAGATGGGTTTCATTAAGTAGATTCTTAAGTCCTGATTTTTCTTCTATTGAATTCAAATTCTACCATTCGCCGTGGCTGGATTCGAACCCTGGTCTCCAGAGCATCAACTGAGTTTCTGGATTAATAGCCTCGTGATAACACCACTAGGCCCTCTCTTCCCCTAATGTGCATCTTTGTGTTCTTTGGAATGTAAGCAAAGCATTACTGGAACGTGATGGGGAGTCATCCCACCAACTGCAAAAGGTCTACGTGCCGAAGATGTGTCCACAATGCTGGGGTCAGGAAACTCCAGAGTGAGGTACGGTGACACATTACTAAATCACGATGGTGTAGGACCCGGAGGGACATCTTGGAAGGGATGGTCGTCCCCGTGGGGCCTGCCGCTTTCTGGGTTTGTATATTCAGAATCTCCCCAGAGCCAACTCAAATGGTGGCCATTTGCTATGAATCAATAGTCCCCCTGTTTCAAGCACCCGCGGAAAGGGACCAAGTGAGTGGCAATCTGATTTCACCAAAAAGCAACACCCAGTCTTATCTGCAGCGCTGGTTTGTATTAAAAAAATTTAGACGTGGCTGTTTTCTTCATTGTTCAAATTCACAAACTCAACTGCACCAATTTAATTTTGCGGTTGAATAAAAGAGTTATTTAAGCATTGTTTCTATCTTTAGCACTTTGATACTGCACACTGCAACACACAGTGTGAATGGTGCATGCAATGCTTTGCTTAGACCACAAAAGCCACAAATGCTAACCAAAAAAACTTTTGAAATAAAGGACAACAACACAGCACAGGAAACAGGCCATTCGGCCCAACAAGCCCGTGCCGCCATTTTAACATCCTCTTCTGCCTATGAGCTTTGTCTACACCTATTGGACTCCACAAAAAACGAATTATAACCAGATTGAGGGAGGCCTAATTTAGGGACAATTTGTTGCACCAATCAGCCTAAGATCACTTTTTTTGGGGTGTGGAAGGAAACCGGAGCACCCAGAGAAAACCCACGCAAGCATAGGAAGAATGTGCAAACTTCACACAGACAGCCACCCAAGGTTGGGATTGAACATGGATCTCTGATGCTGAGAGGCTGCAATGCTAACCACTCTGCCAGTGTACCAATGCTGGATCGGAATTCAGCTCCCTGTCACTACGAGGCTGCAGTGCCAACTGCGCTTATTCTCTGATTTACCCGCAGGCACAACTCATTTAATTTGTAGATTGGGCAGACTGGGCAACATGTGGGAAAGGAAACAGAGTTAAAGTCAACGGCCCATCATCAATATGGGAAAAGTAGCAATGTAATAGGGAATATTGTCACAGAATCCATACAGTGCAAGAGGCTATTTGACCCATCAAGTGTGCATCAACCACAATCCCACCCAGGCCCTATCCCCACAACCCCATGTTTTGGCCTTGCCAATCCCCACTAAGGGTCAAGTTATCAGGGCCAATCCACCTAACCTGCACACCTTTTGGAGTGTAGGAGGAAATCCACGCAGACATGGGGAGAATGTTCAAACTTCATACAGAGTCACCAGAGGCCAGGTGGAATTGAACCCAGGTCCCTGGTGCTGGGAGGCAGCAGTGCTAAGCATCATGCCACTAGACTAGTAATCCAGATTAATGTTCTGGAGACCTGGGATAGAATCCCACCATGGCAGATGGTGACATCGGAATTCAATAAAAATCTGGAATTAAAAGTCCAATGATGACCATGAAACCATTGCCAACTATCAAAACCCATCTGATTCACTAATGCCCTGTTCGGCCCATTGAGTGTGCACACACCTACCCCCATATTCTTATATATTTTATCTGCTAATCCCTCTAACCTAAGCATCCTAGTACACTAAAGGGGCAATTTTAGCACGGCCAATCAACCTAACCCGCACACCTTTGGATTGTGGGAGGAAGCCCACGCAGACACGAGGAGAATGTGTGAAGTTTGCACAGACAGTTTAGGGAAGGAAATCTGCTGACCTTACCCAGTCTGGCCAAACGTGGCTCCAGCCCCACAGCAAAGCAAACGTCCCTTAAAATGCTCTCCGGGATGGGCAATAAATGCTGGCCCAGTGGCACACTCAGCCCACAAATGAATAAAAACAAGTTTGAGCCAACGAGGGGAAGGAAGATGGGGAAATTAATCTCTCCCGCCTTCCACTTTATTTAAAGGGGCAGGGTGTAGCACCAAAGGAAATGGCAGTGGGAGTGAAAGATGTCTCTAGAGAGGTGTGAAGAGCAGGATGAACCAACTGAAAGCAAGAAAGAAAAAGGTAAATGGAGAAAAACTCAGTTAAAAACCAAAGAGAAGCAAATCCACTGGGAATAGATTTAAAACTGCGATATTCAAAGCTGAGTCCAGTGGGCTGTAAAAAGCTTCACTGAAACATGAGGTTCTCCTTCTCAAACTTCATTCAAACACTCAGAAACCATTCTTTCATTCGTTGACGGGATGCTATTTCCCATCTCTAGTCACCCTTCCTAGGCCATTTCAGGGCACAGTTAAGACTCAACCTCATTGCTGTAGCTCTGGAGTCACATGTAACTCTGACAGGGTAATATTTCCATCACTAAAGAACATTAGTGAATCAGATGGGGTTTTTTTTTTTAAGAACGACAATGGTTTTACGGTCACTCGACTTTTAATACCAGGTGTTTTGGTGAAATTTTAATTCTGTCGTCTTGGGATTCACACTCGGGTCCCCGATGCATTACCCTGACTCTCTGGAACACAGAGCACTACAGCACAAACAGGCCCTTCAGCCCACAAGTTGCGTCAATCGTATCCCTACCCACCAAGCCTATGTATAACTCTCAATCCTATTTAATCCCATGTACTCATCCAGAAGTCTCTTAAAAGACCCCAACGAGTTTGTCTCCACCACCACTGACGGCAGCCGATTCCATTCACTCACCACCCTCTGAGTGAAAAACTTGCCTCTAACATCTCCTCTGTACTTGCCCCCCCAGCACCTTAAACCTGTGTCCTCTTGTAGCGACCATTTCAGCCCTGGGAAATAGCCTCCGAGAATCCACTCTATCTATTCCTCTCAACATCTTATAAACCTCTATCAGGTTGTCTCTCAACCTTCATTTCTCCAAGGAGAAGAGACCCAGCTCCCTCGACCTATTTTCAAAAGGCATGCCCCCCAATCCAGGCAACATCCTTGCAAATCTCCTCTGCACTCTCTCAATAGTTCTGCATCCTTCTTGTTGCGAGGCAACCAGAACTGTACACAGTACTCCAAATTTTTGACAAGGGTCTTATAAAGGATCAAGGTAGAGAATTAAAATGCCAGGTGACAGGAAGCTTGTGGGGGGGGGGGGGGGGGGGGGGTGAGGGGTCACACTTTGGGACTGAACTGAGATGCTTAACACAAATAGTCAGCCAGTGGGTGTTTGGTTCCCTATTGTAAAGGGGGGTGCGTCATGAACAGAGCAAATTAAAGTGAGCAGTAGGGGAAACTCCATCACGCTTCTTAGAAAGGGGAAGAATTAAGGTGCAGGAAATGGCCGTGGACAGCACCTGCAACTGTGGAGCAGAGGTAGGGAGGGTGAAGGAATTCCCTCATCTGAGGGGGTAAGTAGTCTGACATGAACAAACGCAATGGAGACGGAGGAACTGGGAGATTGGAATCCTTACGGAAGCAGAGAGGGGAGTGTAGTAGATGCGAGAGGCACCAGTACACCTAACCCCAATCCCCCATACAACGTGGGGGTCAAATCAAACGTGGATCCCATCAGCTTGTCCTCTTTTAAAGGTCAAACTGAATAGACAAACTCAAAACTAAATTAGGGCAAAGTAAAAGGGGCAGCTCCCCAAAAAGGAAGGGGAGCAGCCTGAACAAAAACAAAACGACAAAGGAAATTTGAGACGCATCAAATCAAAATGTGATTGTCGGGGTCTATAACGCACCCCATCCCCTGCGGTGCCCAGTGTGCAGGGAAGGCGTAGACTGTGCCCACGGGCACCCCATGCTTCCTCTCCAGGGACACCTGGCCGCAAATGTAGCCATGGTAGAGGGGCAGACGGTCAGGGGGGACGGCCCCCTCGATCGCCCGCTGCCAGGACCTGTAAATGGCGCACTGGTTCACGAGGAGCTTGGCATCCTCCCCTCACCGCACCGGGTGTCGGTAATTCAGAAACCTGGGGCTGAAGTGCAAACAAAACATCAATAAAAGGTTCTTCAGAAAATCTTTCAGCAGCTTAGGTGGCAAGCTGATCTTCCCAGCCAACGCGGAGGGGCCGAGAGCAAATAAAGTCATTGCTTAATCTGAGGGGGGAGGCCAGTGGGAGACGGAGGAGCGAGGGAACGCAAAAGGCCTCAAAATAAAGAGGCAGCGTTGAGCTCAGACAAAGTCATGTCAAACCACAAGACAGAGACCGACCATTGTATCATAGGACTTAATTACAGTTTTGCACATCACCGTTTCCTCACTTTGTGATTTCAGTTTGACAGCAGGAGAATGAGCCATGTGTCCGTACTCCTCAGAGTAAAAAGATCTACCTTTATATAGCACCTTTTATAACATCAGGGCATCCCACTTTCCAGCCAGTTAAGTACTTTGGAATGCTCCCAACGTTTCCAACATAGAAACATTGTTCACTCAACTTTAGCCCCATTTCCTTCAGCTTGGGACTGCTGATTCAAGACGAGAGCGCGACCCATTGATAACGAGAATTCTCCACTGTTTCGTTGCAACTTCTGTTTCCTGAAAAGTGCAGGAGGAGGAGGAGGAGGAGGAGGCCCTTTGACGTAGATTCGCCTACAGACCTTCTTATCCAGCACCACCCCCTCCTCCTTCTAGCCCTAGCACCCTATTTTCGCAACCCCTCAAGCTTAACTCCACCTAACCTGCACACCTTTAGTGTGTGGGAGGAAACCCACACAGACACAGGGAGAATGTGCAGCGAGCCAAGGGCTGGAATCGAACCGTGGGGGCAGCGGTTGCTAGCTATCCCAACATCTGGGACAATTCAAAAATCAAACCTCCCAGCATCATCCCCAGAAAGAAAGTTGAACAACCTCACACCTGCACAACAACACCAGGAGTTGCTTTGAAGAGTGCGGGGTATGATTTATCTCTCAGCCTCCCCGTGACGTGTGTAATCTCCCGACAAACAGACAAACTCAGCCTGCTACCCAGACCAACCTACAACCGCAGCACAGAGAGCATCTGGAATATTTATGAGCATCCTTTTAGAGAGTTACCATGGCGCCAGCTCAGAAGGTTACAGGGATATTAATGTAATGAAGATAGTGAGCACAGCCTGAATTGTTTATCTAAGAGTTCTTGCGACATTTACCTTTGCCCTGCCCGCTGGGACACTAAACCAATTTAACAGAAATCACAAGGCAACTGTTTTGATCTCAAGCCTCTCACCACAGAACTTGCAAGAGGTAACACAGAGTTTAAAAGGAGAGAGGGGGGGAGCCGGAACGTTTCGAAAGTTTCACTTAGGCGCAGACCCTGTCAGAAACATCTGCAGAAACCTCTGGAGGAGGACTGCTCCACCTTAATGCAGATTCAAGCTACACCACCCCCCCCCCACTCTGCTCCCCTGAGGATCCCCTTATAGCCAACTGTAAAGACAAGGGCAGAATTACAGACCCACATAGGACGGGGGGGGGGGGGGAGGGGGGGGGAGGGAGGAGGGAGTGGGGGGGGAGGGAGGGAGGAGTGGGGGGGGTGGGGAGGGGAGGAGGGAGGAGTGGTGGGGGGGAGGGAGGGAGAGTGGGGGGGGGAGGGAGGGAGGAAGTGGGGGGGGAGGGAGGGAGGAGTGGGGGGGAGGGAGGGAGGAGGAGGGAGGGAGGAGTGGGGGGGGATGGAGGGAGGAGTGGGGGGGGAGGGAGGGAGGAGTGGGGGGGGAGGGTGGGGAGGAGTGGGGGGGGGGGGAGGGAGGGAGGAGTGGGGGGGGGGGGGAGGGAGGGAGGAGTGGGGGGGGGAGGGAGGGAGGAGTGGGGGGGGGAGGGAGGGAGGAGTGGGGGGGGGGAGGGAGGAGGAGTGGGGGGGGGGAGGGAGGGAGGGAGTGGGGGGGGGGGAGGGAGGGAGGAGTGGGGGGGGAGGGGAGGGGAGGAGTGGGGGGGGAGGAGGAGGGGGAGGGAGAGGGGTAAGGGAGTGGGGGGTGGTGGTGGGGAGAGAGGAGGGGGGAAGGAGTTGGGGGGTGTGCGAGAAGAGGGGAAGGGAGTGGGGGTTGGTGGGAGAGAGGAGGGGAGGATATATTCCACAAATATAATTCCCCACTGTACATGAGGGGCAAATAAATTCAGCAGCAGATTGGTCACAGGGAGGTAGCAGTGTGAGCTGCTCCAGTGAAATATCTCTTCAGAAGTTTGTGGGGGGGGGGGTGTCAGTTCAGTAAGAATAATTGTTGCAGGGTAAATAGAAGATAATGTGGAATTCATAAGGGGCAGTCTGACAATGATGTCTGTTATACCCCCCCCACTGAGGTGTTGGGGAGGTGAGGGGGCTCTGCTGATGTTTAACTTGTCTCAAACTCGCCCTCCTGGTCACAGCTCCACAGTGCTGGGAGCAGAGAGGCGAGATTGAGCTGTCAGGCTAGCTGTGCTGAATAAAAGGGGGGTGTTGATATAAATAGACAGGCAAGGGGAGGGAAATTAGGTGTTCCCCTCCCTCCCCCGCCCCAGCCTCTCCTGGGGGCGTCCCCAGTAAAACTTCAGTCTCTGAAACTGACTACATGAAACAAACACCGGACTAAAACTCACCAAAAACACTCCAGCAGCACACAGTGGGAGACACAGCGAAACAGGCAGTTTTATTCACAACTACCCAGCCCAGCAGCCTGCCTTCATTCAGAGATAGCAGGGAGAAAAGTGCAATGATAATGCAGCGTGATTGTGCTGGGCTCCCGCACCGCTTCCCCACCCGGCAAACACCAGTGAACAGACCCTGTCCTTACCATTTTAGCTGCGCTCTCCTCGCCGGGTCCCCCGCGTTTGTTAAAGCAACCTCCCTTCCCGCTATTGCACAAGGTGAGGCAGCACCCAGCACCCAGCACCCCCTCCCCGACTGACAGCTCCACCAATCAGCTGAGAACCTGGGGGAGGGGCTGACCGAGGTGGGCGTGTTTCAGGCTTGGAGCCACCAATCCCCTTTGGGGAGGGGAGTGGCTAAACCTCCACCCACCCATTAACCCTTCCTTGTGCTGGGAGGGTTTGCTGCTGTAAGGACTTTTGGGGCACCTTTTTTGTTGTAAAATTCTTTGACTCCATCCTTAAAGTCCCAAAGCCAATGCGTAGAGCAGAACTGGGCAAATCCAATCCTTACTTGCTCAAAAAATAAATTCAAAATCCAACTGAATTCATTCAAGGTCCCCACAAGTGCATGGAATGGCATGGTAGCACAGCGGTTAGCGCTGCTGCTTCACAGCTCCAGGGACCTGGGTCTGATTCCCGGCTCGGGTCACTGTCTGTTTGCACATTCTCCTCGTGTCTGCGTGGGTTTCCTCCGGGTGCTCCAGTTTCCTCCCACAGCCCAAAGATGTGTGGGTTAGGTTGATTGAGTAAAGTTTTACAACACCAATTTTAAATCCAACCAATTTATTTGATAGTAAATTCGCGAGCTTTCGACTTTACAGCCTTCGTCAGGCAAATGCAGTGTTCTGATCTGCAGAAACACTCATATCCACACAGACAGTTACAGATTGCTGATTAGAATGCGAATCCCTACATCTAACCTGCTATTCAAGTGTTAAAGTGGCTAACAATGTGTGTGAAGGAAATCCTGAGCATTGGTTAGAGAATTGTGTATTTTCTCCAGACAGTACAGTAAGTGAGGTTTTTTGCTAACCCAGGCAAGTTATGGGGGTTACAGATAGTGTGTCATGAAGCCAAGATCCCTGTTAAGACCGTCCTCATGTGTGCGGAACTTGGCTATCAGTCTCTGCTCAGCAACTCTGCGCTGTCGTGTTTCACGAAGGCCCCCTTGAAGAACATTTACCCGCAGGTCGGAGGCCGAATGCCCATGACTGCTGAAGTGTTCGCCCACAGGAAGGGAACTGTTTTGCCTGGTGATTGTTGAGCGATGTTCATTCATCTGCTGTCGTAGTGTCTGCATGGTCTCCCCAATGTACCATGCTTCGGGACATCCTTTCTTGCAACGGATTAGGTAGACAACGTTGGCCGAGTTGCAAGAGTATGTACCGTGTACCTGGTGAAAGGTATCCTCACGTTTGATGATGTCGTCCATGTCTATGATCTGGCATGTCTTGCAGAGGTTGCTGTGGCAGGTTGTGTGGTATTGTGGTCACTGTTCTCCTGAAGGTTGGGTAGTTTGCTGCGAACAATGATCTGTTTGAGGTTGTGCAGTTGTCTGAAAGCAAGAAGTGGGGGGCTGGGGATGGCCCTAGCGAGATGTTCATTGTCATCAATGATATGTTGAAGACTCCGGAGAAGATGTCGTAGCTTCTCCGCTCCGGGGAAGTACTGGACAACAAAGGGTACTCTGTCCACCTTGTCCCGTATTCGTCTTCTGAGGAGGTCAGTATGGTTTATCACTGTGGCACGTTGGAACTGTCGATTGATGGCTTGAGCGCCATATCCTGTTCTCACGAGGGCATCCTTCAGCGTCTGGAGGTGTCTGTCACGATCCTCCTCATCTGAGCAAATTCTGAGTATACGGAGGGCTGATAGGTTGATTGGCCATGCTGAAAATGCCCCTTAGTGTCCTGGGATGCGTAGGTTAGAGGGATTAGCGAGTAAATGTGTAGGGATATGGGCAAAGGGTGGGATTGTGGTCGGTGCAGGCTCGATGGGCCGAAGGGCCTGTTTCTGCACTGTAGGGTTCTATGATAATGTGGAGATGCTGGTGTTAGACTGGGGTAAACACAGTAAGAAGTCTCACAACACCAGGTTAAAGTCCAACAGGTTTATTTGGAATCACGAGCTTTCGGAGCACTGCTCCTTTAACTCTCACCTGAGGGTAAGGAAGGAGCTCCGAACAGCATTCCTCACATGAGGAAGGAACAGTGCTCCAAATAAACATATTGGACTTTAACCTGGTGTTGTGAGTCTTCTTACTGTGTCCACAAGAGCAGACAGGGAGAAACTGAAATTATCTTTGTAAAGGGAATGAGATTACAAAAATGCTGTTTCAATTTAACTCATATTCCAAAGGTGTGATTAAGATAAGGTGTGTAACATTCCATGTGGCATTTCAATGAAGATTTCATTGTTGCAGAATGCTCCAAAGCACTGTACAGATTGTTTTCAATGCAGCCACTGTTTAGGAGATTAGTCAGCTTCTGCATAGCAAGCTCCCACAAACAGTAATGTGATAATGATAAGATGCATCATAGAAAGCATCCTCCCCATTGTATCACAGCTTGGTGTGGGCTCCTGCTCTGCCCAAGACCACAAGAAGCTACAAAGACTTGTGAATGTAGCCCAGTCCATCATTGCAAACCATCCATTGACTCTGTCTACACTTCCCGCTGCCTCGGAAAAGCAGCCAGCATAATCAAGGACCCCACACACCCCAGACATTCTTTCTTCCATTTTCTTCCATTGGGGAAAAGATACAAAGGTACATGGGGTCATGTACCAACTAACTCAAGAACAGCTTTTTCCCTGCTGCCATCAGACCTTTGAATGGACCTACCATATATCAAGTTAATCTTTCTCTACACCCAAGCTCTTAGTGTAATATTACATTTTGCACTCTCTCCTATCCTCCTCCTTTATGTACTTTATGAATGATATGCATTGTCTGTATAGTGTATAAGAAACAATACTTTTCGCTGTGTCCCAACACACGTGACAACAATAAATCAAATCAAGTCAAAAGAATAATCTATCTTAGTGATGATCATTGAAAGTTGAATATTGGCCAGGACAATATCTCTCTATAAAATAGAACCGTAAGTCGATAAGGTTAGCATAAGGTTAGTGGTTAGTACTGCTGCCTAACAGCGGCGGGTCTTGGGTCACTGTCTGTGTGGAGTTTGCATGTTCTACCCGTGTCTGTGTGGGTTTCCTCCGGTTTTCTCCCACAGTCCAAAGATGTGCAGGTTAGGTTGATTGGCCATGCTAAGTTGTCCCTTAGTGTCCCTAGCTGTAATGTGTGCGGTGACATGGGGATGAGATCTTGGTGGGATGGTGGTTGGTGCAGACTCGATGGGCCAAATGGCCTCCTTCCGCACTGTAGGGATTCCATAATTCTATGAACCTCTCAAACCCCCGAGAATCTTACACATCTCAATAAAGTTGCCTATTGTTCTTCTGAACTCCAATAAGTACAGGTCCAACCTACTCAACCTCTCCTCATGAGAACATTCCTCTGTATCCGGGACCAACCTGCTATAGTTTACAGGGGTGGGGGGGAGCAAAGAATAAGTCCCTGTTTAAAATTTCATTTGTTAAATAGTATCCCCTACTCTACAGCACTGAGACATGTCTGCACACTTAAGCAGGAAATACATTGAGACATTTGTTCATATTTATTTGCATTTTATTAACACCTGCTGACAGGGGAGGTGTGGCAGTGGAATTTGTCAGTATTGATGTTATTTTAGACTCTCTAATGCTGTTTGAACACAATGCCAGAATGTATCGTAGTGCTACAGATTTCTAAGAAACATTGAAAACAGCATTGTTAACAGTGACTTACTGTGAAGTGCACTGACTGGTGTTATGACATCCGTAGGGACCATTCACATTTTTAAATTGGTAAATTTCCCAGAGACTGACAGAAATAGCCAAGATTTCACATTTTACTGTAACAAACAAATTAAACTCAACATAGATCAAACATTACTTAACTGGCATCTAATGCTCTAAACTAAAGGTACTTGCACTCAACCGATGATCACAATGAAAAAAATTCTTATGCCCCACTTTTGCTGTACCCTACAGATGTGTAAGTATAAGGAGAGCATGTCTGATGCTCCAAAAGGTTCACTTCTCCCTGCAGTGGTAGACTGAAACTTGCAGCATCCTTTATAAATCACACCCCTCAGTCTGGGTATTCCAGACCCACCTTCACCAGCAAGGCCCACTAGGGGGATTCCTTGCTCCTTCACAAAATCTCCTAAATTCCTGTGTGTTCTGTCCCCCTTTGCGAAGAGCAAATCACCTCTCACAAGCATTCTGCTTGGTTGCTAACATAAAATAGTCTTCTCCTGCACTTCACAACTTTGGTCCTTCACAAAGCTGCAATTCATGTGAAAATGTAGAAAGTAGCATCTGATGTTTTAAGTATTTCTATTTTTTTCCCCGTGTTAGCTAGATCACGTGGGTCTGTCTCCAGGTAAAGTTTTTTTTAGTACAACCTCATAATTCCTTTATCCAGAACATTCTACTTCACCTTAAGTTAAAGGAGACATTTAAAATATAGTCACCTTGTAAAATCCAGTGTTTATGACACTTCAGGCAGGAAATCTGGCAAGTGTTTTACAAAGAGCAAGATCCCACAAACTTGAGCGAGGTGATTTATCAGTTACTCTGCTATTGGTCCAGGCAGAAGTGTTAACCAGGACAACATGTTGCGTTTTGGACAAGGCTATGGGATCTTTAATGCCCGTCTGAATCTACACTAGTTAATGGGATCTTGGTTTAACAGCTCAGCCCAACAGATGGCTCCTCTGACACAGGGAGGGAGAAAGAATGAGAGGAAGGAAGAGAGGAAAGAGAAAAGGAAGGAAGGGGAGAAAGAAGGAAGGAAAGAAGGAAAGGAGGGTGGATGGTGTTTCGTGATGAGAATAATAGTGAAGGAATG
This sequence comes from Sphyrna mokarran, assembly GCA_024679065.1. Classification (NCBI taxonomy): domain Eukaryota; kingdom Metazoa; phylum Chordata; class Chondrichthyes; order Carcharhiniformes; family Carcharhinidae; genus Sphyrna; species Sphyrna mokarran. The sequence continues at coordinate 34,668,011 of JAGIQG010000028.1, forward strand.
GTTCTTGTTTATTATGTTCCTGGCTACGCATATTGACTGGGATCATTCTTCTGATACAGAACCATAAAGGATGTGGTACGTTAAGGATCTAATTAAGGTTCTGCTGCACACCCCAGATCTCATACTGTTACCATGAGAATTTACCCCTATCTACCGCAGACATTGATAGTTGCATTCTCACACAAGAACCTTGTCTTATTGGACAATGAGGCAGTGAGACTTTGGCTGGTATTTCTGCCTCCGAATCAATGACAGATTCCCCACTCCCTGATGAGTGTGGATCAGGGTGCTGCCTCTGAATATGGGCTCGATGCTCAAGAAAGGGTACTTGTGGCTAAAGGGCACGAGCGCTGCTCCCAATTTAAGCAGAGGCAAGGCACAGCATACTTAAGAAGGAGACAATAAGGAATCAGTGCCACTCTGAAACAGTTAATGTGAAACCAGTGTCTGGACCCACATGAGGGAGGAACATAAGGGATGGATGACTAAGTGGTGACGGCTGCTCTGCTGGAGTGGGGAAATTACTCAGTTCAGTCATTCAGCCATGGGTAAAGGACTAGTGCTGATTGCGGATCGCCCAGACAGTCCTGTGTTTGGGCCTGGTATGCAACTCCGGAAGCTTTTTTATCATCCAGGAATTTATTTGACTCACGTAATTGTACTGCCATTCAATCCTGCTTTCTGTGCTTGAGGCACAGGATCCCTACAGTGCAGGGAGGTCATTCAGCCCATCGAGTCTGTGCCAACAACAATCCCACCCAGGCCCTATTTCCCTGTAACCCCACATATTTACCCTGTTAATCCCCCCCCCGATACTAGGGTCAATGGCCAATCAACCTAACCTACACAACCGTGAGGAAACTGGAACACCCAGAGGAAACCCACACAGACACGGGGAGAATGTGCAAACTTCACACAAAGAACAAAGAACAACACAGCACAGGAAACAGGCCCTTTGGCCCAACAAGCTCGCCATTTTAACATTGCGAGTGCCCCCTTCTACCAATGACCTTTGTCTACACCTATTGGGCTCCACAATAAAGGAATTATAACCAGATTGAGGGACAACTAATTTAGGGACAATTTGTTGCACCAATCTTTTGGAAGGTATAGTCAGGTGGGGGTGTAGTCAGGTGGTGGGTGGGTCTAGTGAGGGAGGTCAGGAAGGATAGTTGGGGATCCAAAGGCAAGTCACGGGGTGACTAGCATAGTTATCCCAGAGTTAGAGCTAACCTCGATCCTTTTCCTGGAAACAACTTTGGTAAGAGATTGGATATCTCTGACTTCAAATCGGAGTTTGGGAGGGACCCGGATGCAGCAGAATTTCCTATTGGAGGTTCGCACTCTCTGGGCAACAGTGCAGAATCTTTGTTTGATCTTTCGAGGGCTCCCACAATGTTTCTTTTGGGGTACCTCCAGCGTACAGCCATCCTGAGACTGGGTGATCTGGGCCCACGCCCTTTAGATGATGTCACCGAGAGGTAGGTCTGAGGAGGTCAAAGGTGGATCCTTAGGGATATTGCCGTGGTAATGGTGTGAGATTCCAATGAAAAATGATTACAGATTATCCAGGGCAGCTCTTAACAGATTTACAGCAGAGCTGTGGTTACGTGATTGGGCTGTTAATCAAGAAGATCGAATTAATAATTCAATGGAAATGAAACCAAAACCCAATATGGCAGCCTGAGAATTGTAGTTCGGTGTAAGATGAATAAAACCGGTATCAATCAAAGTCATCAGAAAGCTTTCAATGTGTAATAAAAACTCCAACTGGGTCACTAATGCTTTAAGACAAGACCTTGCCGTTCCTGTCCAATCTTAGCTTGTAGGTGACTCCAGCCCCACACCAAAATGGTTCATAGTTAAGAACAAAGAACAAAGAGCAACACAGCACGGGAAACAGGCCCTTCGGCCCAATGAGCCCGTGCCGCCGTCCTAACGTCTTAATGACATATCCTTGACTTTAGGCTAGGCCTATTGTTGAAGAGTCCCATATAGGGACAATTTGTTACCCAATCAGCCGAAGAGCACATTTTTGGGATGTGGGAGGAAACCGGAGCACCCGGAGGAAACCCACGCAACCATGGGGAGAATGCGCAAACTCCCGCAGACACAGGCCCAAATCCATGTGTCTGCACAGCAACAGCGATAGTCCCTGAGCTGTCATGTTGCCCATCTGATGGTCCAGTTTAAGCATACACTAACGACGTGAAGCACTAGGCAACTCCTGAAGCAACCTCCAAGAGCAGCTCTCGCACGACATGCCGCATGCATGCCCCTTGTTGGTCAACAAGGTGGACCAAATTGCCTGCGGAAACAAATAAGACTTAATTAAACATGCTAAAAAAAAACTAAGACATTCCCGATTCAAAACTAAAAGATAGTCTACTACTATTTGGTCCTCCCGATATTCAAACAGTCCTGCTATATCCCTCTATCTGCAGACCGCTCATGTGGCTGTCCAAGAGACCCTTAAACAACCCTAGTGTGCCTGCTCCCACCACCTTACTCGGCAGTGCATTCCACACCCCCACTACTGCCCTAGGAATCTGGATAAAGTCATGGGGTCCACCTCACGAGCAATGAACAGTAATGGATATTTACGTGATGACGTTAATGTAACAAGATACCCTGAGGGTATTTTACAGGAATGTTCCAAAGTAAACATTTGACACATTTAAGCAAATGGTCAAAAGTTTTGTCAAAGACGTAGGTTCTAAGGAGTCTCTTAGAGAAGAAGAGCAAGAAAGGTGGAGCGTTTTCAGCAGAAATTTCAGAACTTAAGGCCCGGGCAGTTGAATTATAGCCACCAATGGGGGAGTGATTGAAATTGGAGTTGCTCAGGAGCGCAGATATTTTAGAAGTTTGTGGGGTTAGAACATAGGAAAACAACAGCACAAACAGGCCCTTCGGCCCATAAGTTGCGCCAATGATATCCCTACCTACTAGGCTTACCTATAACCCTCAATTCTATTCAGTCCCATGTACTCATCCGAAAGCCTCTTGAAAGATCCTATCGAATTTGCCTCCACCACCATCCCCAGCAGCCGATTCCACTCAGTCACCACCCTCTGAGTGAAAAGCTTATCCTTGATATCTCTTCTATACCTACTCCCCAGCACCTTACTCGGCAGTGTCCTCTCGTAGCAACCCTTGGAACAAGCCTCTGAAAATCCACCCAATCTATACCTCTCAAAACCTTATACACCTCTATCAGGTCACCTCTCATCCTTCATCTCTCTAAGGAGGAAAGACCGAGCTCCCTCAACCTATCCTCATAAGGCATGCCAAGGCAAGGTTGCAGTGGGTGACCGAGGGGATGGTCCAGCCTGACTGTCTGACCCTCTACAATGACTATATTCATGGGCCGGTGTCCCTGGAGAGAAACATACAGTGTCCGTGGGCATCACGAGACTTTCTGTGCTCGTTGGGCACCGCAGGGACTGGGGTGTATTATCGACTCCTTTTGATTTAAAGTTTCCTTTATGCTTTGTTTTTTGTTTCAGGTGGTTCCCCTCCTTCTTGCTGGGGGGTAAGGCTGCCCCTTTGAATTGCTTCTCAGTCTGTTTGATTAAATTTATTTGTTTTTCCAAGCAGAAACGGCAGCGGAGGTCACAGTCACCAAGCAGAATGATTTAAATCAGAGTCGCTCAAGAGAGCAGTATTAGCGGAGCGCAGCTACGTTGGGGAGCTTGTGGGGCTGGGGGAGATTACAGAGGAAGAGGCAATACCACAAAGAGACCTGAAAGCAAGGATGAGAGTTTAAGAGCTGAGCATTGCTGGACTGGGAACCAGTGTGGCTCAGTGAGTACAGGGATGATGGAAGAACAAAGATACGGGGGAAAGAATCTTGGATGAATTCATGCTTACGGAGAACAGAGAGTGGCATTAGACCGGGTAAATCTAGAGGCAACAAAGAGATGGATGAGGTTTTCAGCAGCAGATATGATGGAGGTGGAAGTAGATAGTCCTTGTGATGCACTGGAATATGGTCAGTGACGGCAGGATTGTGAGCAGTCTGGTTTAATCTCGGACAATTGTCAAAGAGAGAAGGCTGGAGTTGGTGGAGAGGAGTGGAGGTGATACTTAGAGAGACTGGAGATGGTAGTTAGAGAGGTGTAGTGATTATAGTTAGAGAGGTGTGGAGTTTATAGTTAGAGAGGGTGGAGGTGATAGAGAGGCATGCAGTTTATAGTTAGAGAGGTGTGGAGATGGTAATTAGAAAGGATGGAGTTTATGTTAGAGAGGGGTGCAGTTTATAGATCATGGAACCCTACAGTACAGAAAGAGGCCCCTCGGCCCATCGAGCCTGCACCGACCACAATCCCATCCAGGCCCTACCCCTATATCCCTACACATTTGCCCACTCATCTCTCTGTAACTTATGCACCCCTGGACACTAAGGAGCAATTTCTTAGCACGGCCAATCAACCTAACCAGCATATCTTTGGACTGTGAGAGGAAACCGGAGATCTGGAGGAAACCCACGCAGACACGAGGAGAATGTGCAAACTCCACGCAGACAATGACACGAGCTGGGAATCGAATGCAGGTTCCTGGAGCTGTGAAGCAGCAGTGCTAACCACTTCTCTTATAGTTAGAGGAGTGTGGAGTTTATAATTAGGGAACTAAGTTGGAAGTTGGGATTGGATAATGATGGCTTTGATCTTTGCAATAATTAGTTTTTCCTCCTCCCGTGGGTGATGGCGAGGTAGAACTGGGTTCTCTCAATTGCGTGGGAAAACCAATAGCGTGAATTTTGGATGGTGTTGCTAAGAAGGCAGCATGTTGATAAGAAATAGGATTGATCCAAGGATAGATCCATGGGGGGACACCAGAGTAACGATGAGAGAGGAAGAAATGAAACTATTGCAAGTGACGTAGCGGCCATGGTGAGAGTGGAACCAGGTGAGTGCAGTTCCACCCAGATGGACAATGTGGAAAGGTACCAAGGAAGTGCAGAGGAGATAATTGTGTTAGAGTTTGAGAGAAGGACGAGGATGAGAAGGTTACACTTGTCAGTCACATATGAGCTATAACATTGCCAGGAGCTATTTATGTGGGAGGGACAGAAAGCTGACACAGGGAGGGTTTCAAACATGGAGTTTTGGAGAAGATGGATTTAGAAGGAGACAATTCATTTGAGTGAAGTAACTCCTCGGAGGTAAGTATCCCTTCTCAAAGTTAGATTTATTTACATAGTCAGTAACTCTCTGACAGGTGCTTTCTCAACAGAATATAAACCAGGGCTCCCTGGTAGGCTCACTCATCACTGAGGGAGCTCCATCTAAGAGATCCACCTCGCTAAAGTTGCTATGTCATGGACTTAGCACTTGGAAAGGAAATTGTAAATGATAGGGTGGAGGGTTGTCTTTGTGAGGAGAGGGGAGACAATGGCAGGGTTAAAGGAGTGAGAGGGACAGGACCATTGTTAATCAGATCTTAGTGACGCAGAAATCCTTGCAAAATGTGTTGGCGGTTGCATCTCCGACCTCCCTTTTCCCTATCCAAAGTCATTGAACGTGTTGTAATCTTACAATCCCATGGCGGTCTTTCCCTGAACTCCATGTCCCAACAGCAGAAAGATTTATTTTGGGCGTTGGATTTCTGTTTGGCTCTCTCACTTGGACATTATAAAATCAATGCAGATTGGCCGAAACCCAAGAGTGAAGCTACAGACACAGAACGAACAGTATGGGTAAGGAATGAAGATAAGTTCAATACTAAACTATTGTCTATCACAAACCTTCATGTATACAGCAGTCACTTACACTGTGCCGCTGGCTGCGATTTGGAAATGTTCTCTAACGGTTGCAAATGGAATCAATGTTTTATGTAATTCGACTTGTTTAAATATTCCTGCAAAGTTTCCAGGGTTTGACAGATTTAAATAATGACCAATGCAATGGCAGGATTTTACTCTCTCTTTCAGGAGGGCTCACAAGCTGGAGAGGTTAGGGTTTGTAAAATTCAATGATTTCCTTCCCAAAGGCCCTTCTTCCTACCCAACTTGCCCTCAAGCTGAAGGGCAGAGGCAAGGATATGGGTGAGGCCTTGAGTGATTCACCCACCTTGGCATCAATTGGTACTATTAGTGGCCAAGTGGAGGAGGCTGGCAGCAGGCAAAATGCCCGACCAATAAGTCTACATAATCTTTGGGTGGATGAGATGGCGATGCCTCTTTCATGGTCACCTTTCCTGATTGGAGACCCCCCCCCCCTCCAAAATCATCCCTCACTTGATGTTCACGCCTTTTTCCTCCCCATCCCTGCTCCCCTCTCCGAAGCCTGTACAGCCCAGCTCTGCTCTTGCCCAAACCACCTCCCGCCCCTCCAAGCTCCTATTCTGTCCCTACTAAGAAGCCTCCACAAATTACCTGTCTTCAGGCTCCCCATTCAGGGCTGGGTGCAGTTCAAAGAGTGGCCACCACATGCGGTGGCGCCACTGGGACCGATCTGATTGGTCGGCAGCTCTTGGACGCAGGGCTCCGCCCTCGCTGCACGCCGCTCGTTAAGTAGTTGCTACCGGAACGGTGGTGCGCGAGACGGTGAATCTTGTTTTGGGGGTGGGACATCCTGCCCAATCAGAGAGAACGCTTACCTGTGGCTGGCTTGCTGAGCGCTAACCTAATGAAGCTTTGCCTGGGGTGGGCAGGGTTAATACTGACTGCCGATAGTTTGGATTAAAGTGGCTGTTACTCAATCAAAACGGGCCTAAACCCTTTCATATTGTCACAGGGACAGGAGGGTAAGCACATTGAGCAAGGAGAATAATAACAAAAGCACAACACAGGCCCCAAGGCAACAAATGCAGTAGAATGATACAGTGGATCGGAGAGAATACAAAAGTCAGATCCAATAGGTGTGCGGCCAAATTCCCCTCCTGTACGATTTTCAAGTTTGCTGATGACACCACCGTAGTGGGTTGGATCGCAATCAATGATGAGACAGAGTACAGGAATGAGATAGAGAATCGGGTGAACTGGTGCGGCAACAATAATCTCTCCCTCAATGTCAACAAAACGAAGGGGATTGTCACAAATATCAGGAAGCGTAAAGGAGAACATGCCCCTGTCTACATCAATGAGGATGAAGCAGAAAGGATTGAGAGCTTCAAATTCTTACGTATCCACATCACTGACAGTTTATCCTGGTCTCCCCCCCCCATGCTGACACCGTAGTTAAGAAAGCCCCACCAACGCCTCTACTTTCTCAGAAGATTAAGGAAATTTGGCATGTCCGCTGCGACTCTCACCAACATTTACAGGTGCACCACAGAAAGCATTCTTTTAGTGGTATCACAGCTTGGTACGGGCTCCTGCTCTGCCCAAGGCTGCAGAAAACGACAAAAGGTTGTGAATGTAGCCCAATCCATCACGCAAACCAGTCTCCCATCCATTGACTCTGCTGCCTCAGCAAAGAGCCAGGATAATTAAGGACCCCACGCACCCTGGACATTCTCTCTTCCACCTTCTTCTGTTGGGAAAATGATGCAAAAGTCTGGGGTCACATACCAGCTGACTCAAGAACAGCTTCTTCCCTACTGATTTTTGAACAGACTTACTTTGCACGATGTTGATTTTTCTCTGCAGCTTAGCTATCTGTGTAAGATTACATTCTGCACTCTCTCATTTCTTTCTCTATGAACAGTATGTTTTGTCTCTACAGCACTCAAGAAATAATACTTTTCATTGTACACTAATACATGTGATAGTAATAAATCAAATCAAATCAGAGGTGGAGTTTAGATTTCATTTCTTGACTTTACTATACTTGAGTTATGAGATTGGCATTCATAAATTGACACCCTGTCTTAGTTTTACAGTACTACGCTGGTGAACTTTATGTCCCACCTTTCACATCCTCAGGCATGCAAGCATGCTATAAACCTTCTTGACTATCTTCCCCACCTGCTTGTCTGCTTTCAGTGTTCAGTGACCATTTATGCTCAGGTCTCTCTGTCAGTCAATACTCCTGAGGGTTGTACCATCTACTGTAATCATAATAATAATCAGAAACTAAGCCAATGGACGTGGAAGAGTGATCAGCAATTGTCATCAAACTAGCAGACAAAGGAGGGGCCATTGTCATACTGAACAGAACGGATTCGAGTAACTAAGTATACCAACAACTGAACAATGAGAAAAACTACAAATAGTTACCCGCAGATCCGACTGAAGAACACACCCGTCAACTCAACAGACTGATCAAGACCTTTGATCTGGACCTTCAAAGCACACTCCGGGCTCTCATCCCATGTACTCCCCGCATTGGAGATCTCTACTGCCTCCCAAAGATGCAAGCACACCCGTCCGTCCCATTGTGTGGGGCAACGGGACCCTGTGTGAGAACCTCTCCGGCTATGTCGAGGGCATCTTGAAGCTCATTGTGCAAAGAACACCCCAGCTTTTGTCGAGACACTACGGACTTGCAAGTGGGCGGGGTGGGGGGGGGGATGCGGGAATAGAGCCGATGTTTTGAGTCTGGAACACCCTTCTCTCTCCACAGATGCTTTCAAACCTGCTGAGATTTTCTATTTTTGTTTCAGCTCCCAGCATCCGCAGTATTTTGCTTTTATCTTGATGTAAAAACACACCTTGGATTACTGTGATCCTTAGGGTATTGAAAGCGTGGAACACTTGAATTTTCCTTGTCTTATGTTTGCAATCGACAAGCAGGATTGAGACTGATTTCCATGATCGGTAAACAGCTTAAAAAGAATTTCCTTTCTCATCGTTTCCAGTGACTATCAGGATAGGAAAAGTTGACCGAGGATGGAGCATGGTTAATTTTTCAATTTGCAATGTTTCTTTAAGAGCTGTTACTACTTTGGATGGGAATAATGATGTAAAATATTGATACATTTTGACATATAAATTGATACAATACAAATTAGCATAATAAAATGTATCATTGTTTGGTGATAATCAGGAGCTTAGTCAAAGAGATACGTTTTAAAGATGTGTCTTAAAATATGATAAAAGGATATAAAGTGGTAGAGAGGTATAGTGAAGGAATTCCAGAGCTCAGAGCCTGGACAGCCAAAAGCATGGCCACCGTTGGCGGAGATACTCAAGGAACTAAAATTGGAAAAGCTCAAATATTTTGTGGGATGGGGGTTGTAGGGTTTCAACAATTACTAATATAAGCAGTGGGTTGTGTTGGGGTGATAGTGGAGAGAGCTGGGGTAATGGTGGGGGAGTTTGCATGCTCTCCCCCACCCTCCCAACCCCATGCCCCATGTCTGCATGAAATTTGCATGTTCTCTCCCACGCCCCACGCCCCCCCCATGTCTGCATGGGTTTCCACCGGGGGCTCCAGTTTCCCCCCGCACTCCAAAGATGCGCGGGTTAGGTAGATTGGCCGTGCTAAATCCTATGATTCTATGAAATTGCTCCTCTGTATCCAAAGATGTGTAGATTAGAAGGTTTAGCCGTGATAAATGTATGGGATTACAGGAGGGCCTGGGTGGGATGCTTTGTCGAGAGTCAGTGCAGATTTGATAGGCCGAATGGTCTCTTTTTTGGTTTTATGGTTCCAAAAGCTTCTCCTTTCTGACTGAGTGGGAACTTCCTCTGTTCTGAAACATTACCTTTCACCTCTGGATCACTCCCCGCTGATGGATTGCTCGGATCAGGTGGATTTGAGTCTGTAACTGCTTTCAATCTGCAGTAAGACTATCACTTCCCTCTTCCTCCTGTCTGTCCCCTGGGGTTTTTCTGTTTGACCCACTTGACGGCACTCTCACAGAAATGGTTTGGTAGTTTCCTTCTGATTTATTTTACCTTCATTTCTGCACTTCATCCCCATTCTCCTCTCAGTATCGGTTGCACAGGGACTAACAACTGAGTTCAAACACCGTGCTGATGTCTTTGGTGCATGTGTAGCAGTGACTGTGTGCTTTCACTGGTATTTCACTGGTTGGAAAGAGATTTGGGATACCTTATGGAGCTATTTAAATGACGTGGAGATGTCGGTGTTGGACTGGGGTAAGCACAGTAAGAAGTCTCACAACACCAGGGTAAAGTCCAACGCGTTTATTTGGCAGCACTAACTTCCGGAGCCTCAACCTCCTTCTTCAGGTGAGTTCTGTTCACAAACAGGGCATATAAAGACACAAACTCAATTTACAAGGTAAAATGTTGGAATGTGAGTCTTTACAGATAATCAAGTCTTAAAGGTGCAGACCATGTGAGTGGAGAGGGGGTTAAGCACTGGTTAAAGAGATGTGTATTGTCCCCAGCCAGGGCAGTTAGTGAGATTTTGCAAACTCAGGAAAGTCGTGGGAGTTACAGATAGTGTGACATGAAGCCAAGATCCCGGTTGAGGCCGTTCTCATGTGTGTGGATGGGGGTTGAAGTGGGTGGGAGGGAGCCAAGTGGGGTCCTCGCTATCTCAATCCTGCTCAGTCCTAGGGTATGAAGGGTCAGGAATAACCTTCTTGCCTCCGTTTGGTTGAGGCCTTTCTGTGGCATATTAATAGAATCATAAAAACCCAATGAAGCAAAAGGAGGCCACTCAACCCATTGAGTCTGCACTAACAACAACCCCACTCAGGCGCTATCATTTACCCTGCGAATCCCCTGACACTAAGGGGCAATTCATAATGGCCAATCAACCTAACCCGCATAATTAAAGGCTGCATTTCACTGCTGCAGGGCAAAGACCATGGGGAGCCCATGAAGCAAGTATTGTCAGGGCTGGTTGCAGGATCTGAGTGGCCGGTATTGGGGGGTGATGAGGGAAATTGGCACAGCGGGATGATTCCTTGTTCAAAGGCACTCAACAAGGATCTGGTATTATGATGGGCAAGGGGTGCCCATTGAGAATCACCTCCTCCTACCTGTACCCCCTCCATGTTCCATCTCTGTGAACACCAATCCCTACCCCCCAACACTACCACCCCCACCTCATCCTCACTCATCTATAGCCTGGATCCGTTGGTGCAATCCTAAGCCTCTCCATTGGCAGTTGCGTCCACCGCTCACATTGGCACAGTCTGCAATGGACACTTGCTGGCCTCTGATTGGCTGTCAGATGTCGGGGAGGGGAAGGGGGTAGTTTACTTCCACTACTGCCACACCCCCCCCCCCCCAATGCCCCCCTCCTCCGCTGAGGTTCCTGAATCCTGGGGAAGGCCCAGCACTGACCACTTAAGTGCCCACTCACAACTAAGCTCTCCAAGCGGTGGGTGAGATACCTCTCATCTCGATGACATACCACTCATACAGCGCGATCATTCTCCTGTATTTATTGTATTGGTGGCGCACAATAACTTCATTAGCCTGTTCAAAGCACAAACTCCAAATCCTTTGCTGCTTTCGCTGCTGATATCTTCTTCAATTATTCATCGCAGATTCAATAATGGATTTTTTTAGCAACTCAGTACATTCACAAATTTAATAAAACGCTTCTTACAATCCAAATTTTGCAAAGCGCCATGGGGCACCAGAAATGTAATAAGTTGTTACATAAACACAATCTCTCTATTCAAAAATCACTGCTTTCATGCTTGGATTTGAGGAATGGGATATGTACCAGCAGCTTTTAAGGCTAATTCCCAAAATAATAAGGGATTCTGTATCGCCTTCTTTACATAGAACCCTACACTGCAGAAAGAGGCCCATCGAGTCTGCACTGAACACAATCCCACCCAGGCCCTACCTCCATATCCCTACATATTATACCCACTAATCCCTCTAACCTACGCATCCCTAGACACTAAGGGGCAATTTCTTAGCATGGCCAATCAACCTAACCCACACATCTTTGGACTGTGGGAGAAAACCGGAGCACCCGGAGGAAACCCACGCAGACACGAGGAGAATGTGCAACTCCACGCAGACAGTGACCTGAGCTGGGAATCGAACCCAGGACCCTGGAGCTGTGAGGTAACAGTGCTAACCACTGTGCTACCGTGATTCCCACATGCTCAAGTATGAAGTACGGGAAGGCAATTGCTGATCACTCTTCCATGTCCAAATTCATCTTCAGAGCGTCCTCCAAACCTATGCCTCCCTCCTATTTTGACCTCTTCTCCATCTCCCTTTCCTCAGTCCCCCCTCCCCCCATTTTACTTGCATCTTCAGTCATTTGGCATTCTTGCAAAGCGCTTCCCATCTCACCATCTCTCTCCTCCTTCAAGGTCACAGAACCGTCACAGCACAGAAAGAGGCCCTTCAGCCCACTGTGTCTGCACTGGCTCTCCGAATGTGGAATTCACCTTGTGCCATCCTCCCGGCTTCTCCCTGTTGACCCTGCACATTCTAACAGCGGGTTTGAGTTTAAGAGCCATGGGGTTATGCTGCAAATATAGCGGACGTTAGTGAGACCACATTTGGGATATTGTGTTCAGTCCTGGTCACCTCACTATAAGAAGGATGTGGAAGCGTTGGAGAGAGTGCAGAGGAGATTTACCAGGATGCTGCCTGGTTTGGAGGGGAGGTCTTCTGAGGAAAGGTTGAGGGAGCTGGGGCTTTTCTCTTTAGAGTGGAGGAGGATGAGAGGCGACTTAATAGAGGTTTATAAGATGATGAGAGGGATAGATAGAGTGGACGAACAGAGACTATTTCCTTGGGTGGATGTAGCTGTTACTAAGGGGCATAACTGTAAGGATCATGGTGGGAGGTATAGGAGGGATGTCCGAGGTAGATTCTTCACTCAAAAGAGTGGTTGGGGTGTGGAATACACTGCCTGCTGTGATAGTGGAGTCGGATACTTAATGAACTTTCAAGCAGTTATTGGACAGACACGTGGAGCACACCAGAATGATAGGGAGTGGGATAGCTTGACCTTAGAATTGGACATAGCTGGGCACAACATTGAGGGCCGAAGGGCCTGTACTGCGCTGTAATGTTCTATGTTTCTAAGTAATAGTCCAGTTCCCGTTTGAAAGCTTCAATTGACCTTCCCTCCACCGTACTCTCTGGCAACACATTTCAAATCATAAACATTCACTGCGTGAAGATGTTTCTCCTCATGTTTCCATGATTTCATTTGCCATTTACCTTCAGTCTATATCCTCTTGTTTACAATCCTTCCTCCAATGGGAATGGCCTTCCCCTAACTATTCTGTACCACATTCCTCCTGATCATAGAATTCCTACAGTACAGAGGCCATTCGGCCCATTGAGTCTGCACCAACCACAATCCCACCCAGAAACTACCCCCATATCCCTACATATTTTTACCCACTAATCCCTCTAACCTACACATCTCAGGACACTAAGGGGCAATTTTAGCACGGCCAATCAACCTAACCCGCACATCTTTGGACTGTGGGAGGAACCTGGAGCACCCAGGGGAAACCCACGCAGACACGAGGAGAATGTGCAAACTCTACACAATCACCCGAGCTGGGAATTGAACCCAGGTCACTGGAGCTGTGAAGCAGCAGTGCTAATCACTGTACTACCATGCCGCCCCACTGATTTTGAACACCTTAATCAAATCTCCTCTCAATCTTTTCTTCCTCAAGAAAAACAGTCCCAACTTCCCCAATCTATCCCCGTAACCATTCGAGTTAATTTTTACTGTACTCTCTCCAATGCCTTCACACTTCTACTAAAGTACGGCGCCAAAACTGTGTTGAAAGTTTATTTTTATTAGTGTCACAAGTAGGCTAATTCTAACACTGCAGTAAAGTTACTGTGAAAATCCCCCACTCTGGCACCTGTTCGGGTACACTGAGGGAGAATTTAGCACGGCCAATGCACCCTAACCAGCACGTCTTTCAGACTGTGGGATGAAATTGGAGCACCTGGAGAAACCCACGCAGACACGGAGAGAATGTGCAAACTTCACACGCCAAAATTAAACCGGAATTAAGTCATTTGGAATACTGCTTCCAGTTCTGCTCGCCTTACTACTGGAAGGACGTGGAGACTCTGGAAAGAGTGCAGAGGAGGTTTACCAGGATGCTGCCTGGTATGGAAGGTCTGAGTTACGAGGAGAGATTAGGCAAATTGGGACTGTTTTCCTTAGAAAGACGTAGACTTAGAGGAGATCTGATAGAGGTGTACAAGATTTTGAAGGGGATAGATAGAGTAAACAGGGTTAAGCTTTTTCCTAGGATGGACTCAAATAGCACGAGGGGTCACGGGCTTAGGGTGAGGGGGGTAAGGTATAATTTGGATGCTAGAGGGAGTTTTTTCACACAGAGGGTGGTGGGGGTATGGAATGCACTGCCAAGTAAAGTGGTGGAGGCAGGTACTCTGGAGTTATTTAAGAAATACTTAGATGGGCACATGAACAGAATGGGAATGGAGGGGTATAGAAAACTGATTTAAAATAGGGATCATGAGCCTTGGGAGTCCCTGGGAAGTGTGTAAATAGATGATGATATTGATGTACTTGTTTTTATCCTGCAGGTGCTTTGGTCCACCTTGTTGTCTAACGAGGGGCATACACGCGATGGGTCGTGAGAGGGCTGCTCTTGGATCTTTTTCGAGAGTATCCTAGTGCTTCACGTCGTTAGTGTACGCTTGACCTGGACCATTTGATGGGCAACACGACAGCTCAGTGACTATCGCTGTGCTGTGCAGATACACGGATTTGGGCCTGTGTCTGTGGGAGTTTGTGCATTCTCCCTGTGCTTGCGTGGGTTTTCTCCGGGTGCTCTGGTTTCCTTCCACATCCTAAAGATGTGCTCTTAGGCTGACTGGCAGAACAAATTCTCCCTGAATTGTCTCAAATTTCAATGCATAGATCTATAAACATCGACAAGGATCATGGGTAGAAGTGGGAACATCGGGGTGGCAGTGCGAGCTCGTTGGTCCAAAGGGCCTGTTTTCCATGCTGTTTTGTTCTTTGTTCTTTGAATCCCCGGCGCTGTGAGACAGCAGTGCTAACCACTGTGCATTTGTGCACAATATTCTACCTGAGGCTGAACTAGTGTCTTCGACAAGTTCAACATAACCTTCTTGCTGTTGCATTCTATGTTCCTATTATAATAAAACTCAGAATATGATGTACTTTATTAATCGTGCTTTCAACTGGAACTGCCTATCTTCAATGTCTTAGATACATGAATACTTGGGTCCCCCTTCTCCTACAACCTGTTTTGAGTTGTATCCTTTCCCCACATTTTTCCAATCAAAATGAATCAGTTCAAATTTGATGGAAGAATTCATAGAATCCTTACAGTGCAGAAGGAGACCACTCAACCCATCGATTCTACACCCAGTTCCCCTCGCCCACCCTACCCCTGTAACCACGCACATTTGCCATGGTTACACAATCTAACCTGGACACCTTGGGACACTAGGGGTAATTTAGCACGGCCAATCCACCTAACCTGCACATTTTTGGATTGTGAGAGGAAACCAAAGCACCCAGGGGAAACCCACGCAGACACAGGAAGAACATGCAAACTCCACACAGAGAGTCACTCAAGGCTGGAATCGAACCCGGGCCCCTGGTGTTGTGAGGCAGTAGTGCTAACCACTGTGCCACGTTGCCAGCTTGAACTTCTCCCCGCACTGAACTTCATGTGCCCTCTGTCTGCCCATTCCTCCAGCTTATCTGCGTCCTTTTCAAGTTCCACACTGTCTTCCTCATAGTTTGCAATGCTTCCAAGTTTTATATCATCCACAACATTTCAAATTCTGCCAAAG
The DNA here is from genome assembly GCA_024679065.1 of Sphyrna mokarran. Taxonomy (NCBI): domain Eukaryota; kingdom Metazoa; phylum Chordata; class Chondrichthyes; order Carcharhiniformes; family Carcharhinidae; genus Sphyrna; species Sphyrna mokarran. The sequence goes on from JAGIQG010000028.1 coordinate 34,683,624, forward strand.
TTCCATCATTCAAACATAAAAGGAAAAATAATGAGGGTCTCATCACTGGGAAATAAGCTGCTATGATGTGGAGATGCCAGTGTTGGACTGGGGTAAACACAGTACAACGTCTCACAACACCAGGTTAAAATCCAACCAGTTTATTTGATAGTAAACCCACAAGCTTTCTGGGTTTGCTCCTTCGTCAGGTGAGTGGAGAGTTCTGTGGAGTTTGCTATCAAATAAACTGGTTGGACTTTGATGTAGTGTTGTGAGACTTCTTAATAAGCTACTAACCAGTTATCCCCAGCCTGGGAAATATCCATGAACCACTATTCTGTCTCTCAGCCAGTTTTGTAACCTAAAAAAAAAGAGCTGGAATTCTCCAACCTTGTCCGCAGCTGTGATTACCCGATCCCGCTGCGGTGAATGGAGATTTGGCTGATGGTCAAAATTCTCTATTCTCGCTGGCAGCAGAAGCTGGATGTGCGAGGCTGGAGATTTCCAGCCCAGGATGTTTCTTTAAAACAACCTCTCCGACCAAGCTGAATGCCCACCAATCCTAATGGCTCTCTCCTTTGGCATGGTGTGAATATTTACATCTGGGTAAGCTCCTGGGAGGCAGTTTGGGACATTTTAATACATGAATGGTGTTATTTAATTAGAGGCTGCCTCTGTTGTAAAAATGATTGACATAACATTGATTACGAGCTTCCGCCCAGGAGATTTAGATGCGTTTGTTTTGGGACCCAGATATATGGACAGCTGTCAATGTGCAGGGAAACTGCACTTTAACAAAATAGACAGATGTTGGATAATCAATAAGATTCATATGAACATCTGGAAGACTTCATAAAACTGTGAATCATGTTCTGTATCATGCCTTTGGGTACCCACTTACGAAGCAAAAATCAACCCTTTTCTGGAAGTTAGTTTCATTGCTGCGTTTTTAAAAACAATATTAGGTACAGTGGTTAGCACTGCTGCCTCACAGCACAAGAGACCTGGGTTTGATTCCAGCCTCGGGTCATTGTCTGTGTGGACTCTGCACATTCTCCCCGTGTGTGTGTGGGTTTCCTTTGGATGCTCTGGTTTCCTCCCATAGTCTGAAAGATCATAGAAATTATAGAATCGCTACAGTGCAGAAGGAGACCATTCGGCCCATCGAGTCTGCACTGACCACAATCCCACCCAGGCCCTACCCCCATAAATCCACACATTTACCCTGCTAATCCTCCTGACACTAAGGGTCAAGTTAGCATGACCAATTAACCTAACAAGCAAATCTTTGGACTGTGGGAGGAAACCGGAGCACCCGAATGAAACCCATACAGACACGGGGAGAATGTGCAAACTCCACACAGACAGTGACCCGAGGCAGGAACTGAACATGGGTCTGTGAGGCAGCAGTGCTAACCACTGTGTTATGTGCAGGTTAAGTTGATTGACCATATTAAATTGCCCCTTAGTGTCACGGGGATTAGCAGGGTAAATACATGGGGTTATGAGAATAGGATCTGGGGTGGGATTGTTGTCGGTGCAGCCTCGATGGGATGAATGGTCTTCTTCTGCACTGTTGGGATTCTATGATTGTGCTGACGTTAGACAATCAGTAATACCTATTGCCATGAGGAAAATAATTCGAATGTGTCAATCTAAGTGTGTAAATAGATGATGATATTGATGTACTTGTTTTTATCCTACAGGTGCTTTGGTCCACTTTGTTGTCTAACAAGGAGCATACACGCGATGGGTCTTGAGAGAGCTGCTCTTGGATTTTTTTCGAGAGTATCCTAGTGCTTCACGTCGTTAGTGTGCGCTTGACCTGGACCATTTGATGGGCAACACGACAGCTCAGTGACTATCGCTGTGCTGTGCAGATACATGGATTTGGGCCTGTGTCTGTGGGAGTTTGCGCATTCTCCCACATGCGTGGGTTTTCTCCAGGTGCTCCGGTTTCCTCCCACATCCCAAAGATGTGCTCTTAGGCTGATTGGCAAAACAAATTCTTCCTAAATTGTCTCAAATTTGGTTTTTAATCCATAGATCTATAAACATAGACAGGGATCGCGGGTAGAGATGGGAACATCGGGGTGGTGGCGCGGGCTCGTTGGGCCGAAGGGCCTGTTTCCCGTGCTGTTTTGTTCTTTGTTCTTTCTCAATAGAACGCTGTATCACTGTTAATTGACAGAGGTTAATTGTTACGGTTCAACGACAATTCCATTCCCTTGTGTTGTGTAACTATCTGAATGTGACGAGGCCACTGGACTGGGCCCTTCCTTGTTGAGTAATTCTCGCCCTGTACCTGATTTGGTGGTGGTTTGTACAACCATCTCTCCATGGCTGCTAAAAGGCATTGACTGTGGAAGCGATGCGCTTAAGAGACTTAACAAGATAATGAAGGGGCTAGATAGGATAGAGGTAGAGAGATTCTTCCCGCTTAGAAAGGAAACCAGGACCAGAGGGCACAGCCTCAAAATAAAGGGGCAGAGCAAGTTTAGATCGGAGTTGAGGAGGAACTTCTTCACTCAAAGGATGGTGAATCTCTGGAATTCTCTGCCCATTGAAGTGGTGGAGGCTACCTCACTGAATATATTTAAGTCACGGGTAGATAGATTTCTGATAGACAAGAGAATTAAGGGTTATGAGGAGAAAGCAGGAAAGTGGAACTGATCCACTTCAGATCAGCCACGATCTTATTGAATGGCGGGGCAGGCTCGAAGGGCTGGATGGCCGACTCCTGCCCCGATTTCTTATGTTCTTATGCCCTGCTGCTCCGTTAGTTGCTTTCCTTCCCAGTTGGAGCAGCCAGATCCTTATCCCTGGGGTAGGTAGTCTTGATGGGGAGCCAGGGATCGATGGTGCTGAAGTTGGGAGGGTCGCCTGGGTAACTGATTAATGCTCTCCACTGAGTCATGGTAACAAATGCTTTCATGTATGAGATTGAATATTGCATTTCTTTTCTTATCTGCGGTCTGGGTACCAGTAATAAGATGTCCATTTATTGGCCATCCTGGACTGAATCCTCCCTCAGAAAAGGATGGGAGTGGGATTCAGAAGTTCCAGGATTTTGATCCAGAAATATTGAAGTCATTCCCAGAAAATCCTGCCTTTTGACACTTTATTTAATATATTTTCCAAGGGGTTGGTGTAGAGTATTCTGTAAATATTTTGCCAAGTGTAGACTGCTCCATAATTACAGCCTGTAACCTTATCAGCAAGAATTGGGTATACTGTGGATAGCAGAAACAATATAGCCATTTCTCGACTCCTGTAGGTTGGCGATCTGAATGTGTGTGCAGTAGCTTAGAATCATGGAATCCCTGCAGTGCAGAAGGAGGCCATTTGGCCCATCGAGTCGGCACTGACCACAATCCCACCCAAGCCCTATTCCCATAACCCACATATTTACCCTGCTAATCCTCCTGACACTAGCATCAACTTAGCATGGCTAATTTACCTAACCCGCATATCTTTGGACTGTGGGAGGAAACTGGAGCACCCAGATTAAAGCCGTGCAGGTACAGGGAGAAAGAGCAGACTCCGCACACTCAAGGGAGGCCAGAATCGAACCTGGCATTGTGGGGGAGCAGTGCTGACCACTGTGCCCACAAAGAGCAGATGAAACATTGGCTGAACTACTCTGAGAGATGTGAGGCTGGTTGTTCTGCACAGGGGTGTGTCTCTTTGTCACCTCACAGAGTCTCTGTGCTGCCTACGGGTTGGGAATGTGATGGAAAATATCCCTTATTGCCTGGGTGGACCCAGCTGCAACAGCACTGAACAACACCCAGGCCTTCCCAACACATTAAACATCTACCGGACCCCCAGTAAGGGAGCGTGTTTCTCCAGGGAAGAATTTAAAGTCACCATTGAAAATGGATTTAGGCACTAAAGTGGCCTTAACCAGGTCCATGAGTATGAGCTCCCTGATTGAGGTAAAATTTGCCTGCTCCATCAAGGGCCTCACTTATATATATGTATAGAGGAGTGTCAGATCCAATGACACTCTGGATTCTGACTTTCTATCTGAAGCACTCTTAGGAGTAGAGATAACTCTGTAAATAAAAAGGGCATTAGGGGAAGGAGCACCAGCCTCTGAGGAATTATTTCAGCACTTGGCAATTCTCCAATACAACATGAAAGGATTAGTAAGTGCACAGTTTGAAAACCACATAAGCTGCAAGCTGTATCTTAGTCGCACAGGGGAAGCTATGTGAAAACCACAGGTTCTGATTAAAGCAGACCCCGATAAGAGTCAAGGACATTTGATTGAACGATGTGCAGCCACAGTTCATTGCTTGCCCATTAGAACAAGGAGCAACGGAACGAGAGGTTGCAATACCATTGGTCAGAGATGTAGCTATCATTGCGTGATGATATAACAGGCACAAGTTATAATTGGATACCATATCCTTATATATACATGATTTAACCTTAAATAATAACTGCAATTGGATAACCATGATGTGGAGATGCCGGCATTGGACTGGGGTAAACACACTAAGAAGTCTCACAACACCAGGTTAAAGTCCAACAGGTTTATTTGGCATTACGAGCTTTCGGAGCACTGCTCCTTCATCAGGTGAGAAGTTATAGAGTCATAGGAGCTTGCAGAATGGAAACAGGCCCTTCGGCCCCATCTTTGCCATGCTACCTGTTTTTTTAAAGCCCTAAACTAATCTCAGTTGCCTGCATTTGGCCAATATCCCTCTATACCCATCATACCCATGTAACTGTCTAAATGCTTTTTAAAAGGCAAAATTGTACCTGCCTCTACTATGACCTGTGGCAGCTTGTTCTAGACACTCACCACCCTCTGTGTGAAAAAATTGCTCCTGTGGATCCTTTTGTATTTCTCCCCTCTCACCTTAAATCTATGCCCTCTAGTTTTAGACTCCCCTATCTTTGAGAAAAGATATTGACTATCCAGCTGATCTGTGCCCCTCATTATTTTACAGACCTCTATAAAATCACCCCTCAGCCTTCTACGCTCCAGAGAAAAAAGTCCCAGTCTATCCAACCTCTCCTTATAACTCAAACCATCGAGTCCCGAAAAGTAAATCTTTTCTGCGCTCTTTCTAGTTTAATTATATCCTTTCTATAATAGGGTGACCAGAATTGTATACAGTATTCCAAGTGTGGCCTTACCAATGTTTTGTACAATTTCAACAGGATGTCCCAACTCCTGTATTCAATGTTCTGACTGATGAAACCAAGCATGCTGAATGCCTTCTTCACCGCTCTGTCCACCTGTGATTCCACTTTCAAGGAGTTATGAACCTGTACCCCGAGATCTCTTTGTTCTGTAATTCTCCCCAAAACCCTACCATTAACTCAATAAACCCTGCCCTGATCCAATCGACCAAAATGCAACACCTCGCATTTATCAAAATTAAACTTAATCTGCCATTTGTCAGCCCACTGTCCCAATTGATCAAGATCCCGTTGCTATCAGAGGTAACTTTCTTCATTATCCATCATGCCACCATCCTTGGTGTCATCTGCAAACTTACTAACCATGCCTCCTATATTCTCATCCAAATCATTAATATAAATGACAAATAACAGTGGACCCAGCACTGATTCCTGAGGCACACCGCTGATCACAGGCCTCCAGTTTGAAAAACAACTCTCTACAACCACCTTCTGGCTTCTGTCATCAAGCTAATTTTGTATCCATTTAGCTACCTTGTCCTGGATCCCATGAGATATAATCTTATGCAGCAACCTACCATCTGGTACCTTGTCAAGGGCCTTGCTAAAGTCCATGTAGACAACATCAACAACACTGCCCTCATCTACCTTCTTGGTTACCCCTTTAAAAAATTCAATCAAATTTGTGAGATATTTTCCACTCACAAAGCCATGCTGACTATCCCTAATCAGTCCTAAACGCCTATAGATCCCGTCTCTCAAAATACCTTCTAACAATTTACCCCCACAGATGTGAGGCTCACTGGTCTGTAGTTCCCAGGCTTTTCCCTGCAGCCCTTTTTAAACAAAGTTACAACATTTGCAACTCTCCAATCTTCAGGCATCTCATCCGTGACTATCGATGATTCAAATATCGCTGCTAGGGCATCCGCAATTTCTCCCCTGGTCTCTCACAATGTAAGAATTTAGCAACACCAATTATTAATCCAACCGATTTATTTGATAGTAAAATAGCGAGCTTTCAACACTCCCGTGTCTTCATCAGGCCCCAGCATACACATCAGGTCCTAGAGATTTATCTACCTTGATGCATTTTGAGACTTCCAGCATCTCCTTCTCTGTAATATGTAAACTCCTCAAGAGTTATTTCCCCAAGTTCCCTATCATCCAGGCTTTTCTCAACAGTAAATACTGATGAGAAATATTCATTTAGTATCTCAGCCATCTCTTGTGAATCCGCCTATAAATGACTCTTTTGATCCTTAAGAGGCACAGCTCTCTCCCTTGTCACTCTTTTGCCCTTTATGCATTTGTAGAAACTCTTCTACAAGTTCTCAGGTGCACTCACTAGAAGAAGGAGCAGTGTTCCGAAAGCTCGTGATTCCAAATAAACTTGTTGGACTTTATCTGATGTTGTGAGACCTCTTACTATGATTGGATAGAGATAACTCCGAAAATGTGATTGGTATATGCTAATTACTTGCAATCAAATTTGCATGACTGCAATGTAGATATCCACATGTGAATGTTTGAACTTGTTCACTGGCGTGACTTTTCTTATTATTAATCTTGGGGATATGGCTGGGCCAGCATTTATTGTCCATCCCTAGTTGCCCTTAGAGAGTAGTTGAGAGTCAACCACACTGCTGTGGCTCTGGTGTCACATGTAGGTCAAACCAGGTAAGGATGGCAGATTTCATAGAACGTAAGAACATTACAGCACACTACAGGCCCTTCGGCCCTCAATGTTGTGCCGAGCTATGTCCAATCCCAAGATCAAGTATCCCACTCTCTATCATTCTGGTGTGCTCTATGTGCCTATCCAATAACTGCTTGAAAGTTCCTAAAGTGTCTGACTCCACTATCACAGCAGGCAGTCCATTCCACACCCCAACCACTCTCTGAGTGAAGAATCTACCTCGGACATCCCTCCTATATCTCCCACCATGAACCTTATAGTTATGCCCCCTAGTAACAGCTACATCCATCCAAAGAAATAGTCTCTGCACATCCACTCTATCTATCCCTCTCCTTCCCTAAAGGACATTAGTGAACAAAGAACAAAGAAGCATGGGAAACAGGCCCTTTGGCCCAACGAGCCCATGCCGCCACCCCGAGGGGTTTTCCTGACAATTGGCAATGGTTTCATGGTCATCAGTAGATTCTTAATTCTAGACTTTTTTTTAGTGAATTTAAATTCCGCCATCTGCTGTGGCGGGATTCGAACCCGGGTCCCTAGAACGTTAGCTGAGTTTCTGGATTAACAGTCTAGTGATAATACCACTGCGGCTCCCCTGAAATCAGGTTGGAGCGAGCGTGGTAAAGCGGAAACCCATTCTAAAAAGCCAAAACTGGGCATAGTTAGAAAGATTTTAAGCGCTTTTTTTATGATTCAAATGTGGCAAAGTCAAGGTCTGTCTCTATTCCCTTTGAATCTTGAAGGTGCACCTTGTGGCGTGTGAGGTCCTACTTCTCAAAGGCTCCTGGCGTTGAGTTATGTTGATTCAGTTGACTGGGGCATCCTCTCTTTAGTTAGCCTGCTCTTTGTTCAGTTACTGCACAGTTTCCAAGGATAAGATGTGCTTTCAATCAACACTCCCAGATCATTGTTCACAGTCCTCTGTGTTCCCGCAAGTTGTGACTATTACTGAATATTCTGGTGTCTAATCTACCTGAGTTTCATGCTTTAACAGTCAGCAATTAGTGGTAACTTTTTCTCTTATTTGGTGTGGAAGCAGGTCTGGGCTTTCTTCCAACTCTGACCAAATCCCCCGTTCTCAGCCCTTCCAGTTGCTGACTTTCTGGATGAATATTTCTCTCACCGTCACTGGTTTTCTAGCCTACTTGGGTGGCACGGTGGCACAGTGGTTAGCACGGCTGCCTCACAGCGCCAGGGGCCCGGGTTCGATTCCAGCCTCAGGTCATTGTCTGTGCGGAGTCTGCACTCTCTCCCTGTGTCTGTGTGGGTTCTCTGGTTTCCTCCCAGGGATGGTGTAGAGATGCCGGCGTTGGACTGGGGTAAACTCAGTAACAGTCTGGCAACACCAATTTTAAATCCAACCGATTTATTTGATAGTAAATCTGCGAGCTTTCGACTTTCGGCTTCGTCAGGCAAATGCAGTGTTCTGGTTAGGTTAATTAGTTGACCCTTAGTGTTAGGAGACTTAGCAGGGTAAATATATGGACAGAATGGCTTCCTTCATAGGGATTCTATGTGCTTTTATGATACGTCACTGGGCCGTAACTTCTAAGCTCCTGAGTATGGGATGGAGGGAGGGGGTTAATCCGCTAATGCACTGGGGAATCCCTCTTGGACACTAAAGGACAATTTAGCTTGGGCAATCCACCTAACCTGCAAGTCTTTGGACTATGGGAGGAAACCGGAGCACCTGGAGGAAACCCACGCAGACACGGGGAGAATGTGCAGACTCCACACACAGACAGTGACCCAAGGTTGGAATCGAACCTGGGTCCCTAGCGTAATGCTAACCACTGTGTCACTGTGCAGTCCAATGGACAGAGCTGGTGCTGAGCCTGGGCATCTGTTCCTCTGCCTGGATCCTGCCAGAAGCTCAGGTGAAACAGGCGTGGAAGAGAAATCATGTATGTTTTTTTGGACACAGACATTCTGGGAAAATTACAGCCCATTGTCTCTCATTTCCTGGTGCCTGTCTTTGAGCACCAGTGCTGAGGGAGTATCACACTGCTGAGATGCTGTCTATCTGAGATCACCAGCTCTCACTCACCCTTCCAACTCAACGGGAAGGATTCAGGGAGGAATTTTCCCTTCCCACCCGCGGAGCGGAACACGAACCACGCAAAGGTCCGTTAACTTCACACGGAATTTTCCAAACTTGAGGTCAGGAAATCCCACTCTCTGCCTCGTTATGTGCAGAGGAAGGACACTCCTCAAACCTCTTGCCCACATTCATCGTTCAAGTTAAACAGTGGGTTATCTGGTTGTGGAAGCTTGCGCTGGTTCCTTGCGGTGTTTTCTACTTTACAAGAGTAAATACAGAAATCCAACAGATGCTCTTCGGCCCATCGAGTCTGCACCGACCACAATCCCAACCAGGCCCTACCCCCATATCCGTACATATTTTACCCACTTATTCTCTCTAACCTATGCATCTATAGTCAATTTTAGCATAACCAATCAACCTAACCTGCACATCTTTGGACTGTGGGAGGAAACCAGAACACCTGGAGGAAACCCACTCAGACATGAGGAGAATGTGCAAATTGCATACAGACAGTGACCCGAGCCGGGAATCGAACCCAGGTCTCTGGAGCCTATGAAATAGCAGTGCCACCTATATGCTCCAGAAAGTGGGTTAAATAACTTCAGAACATCCTGGCTTCTGATGCGGGGGGTTGCACAAAATACTACTTTGATCTATTTTTTCTAATGTATTTCCCCGGGCTCAGTTTTAAATGTTCAAGTTAGTTGCTTGCCAATAGAATCAAGGAATCCTACAGTGCAGAAAGAGGCCCTTCAGGCCATCAAGCCTGCACCCAACACAATCCCACCCAGGCCCTACCCCTATATCCCTACATATTATACCCACTAATCCCTCTAACCAACACATTCCTGAATACTAAAGGGCAATTTCTTAGCACGGCCAATCAACCTAACCTGCACATCTTTGGACTGTGGGAGGAAACCGGAGTACCCGAAGGAAACCCACGCAGACACGAGGAGAATGTGCAAACTCCATACGGACAGTTACCCGAGCCGGGAATCGAACCCAGGACCCTGGAGCTGTGAAGCAGCAGCGCTAACCACTGTGCTACCATGCCACCCGATGATGCTAACTAATTGTGATTGGGAATTAAAATCCCACACATTTGACAATTTCTTATATTTCAGCCTTGGAGCTGTGACGGGTTTCCTGCTGTTTATTAAAAGGACCTTTAAACAGACCTCCCAAACACGCTGCTTCTCAAATTCCCCTCCGCACTGCAAAAGCGTCCAAGAAAACTCAACTCGGATTCATTCCTGGCTGTATCTCGCAGGCTGACAATTCCACGCTCTCCCCCCCAACCAAAAAAACAGGAAATTCACTTCCGATCGATTGCAGGGAAGTGCTGGAAACTCTGACGGTGACTCACTGCTTTGCCCTTCGTGATAAGCACTCCTGCTCAAAAACACTCCAGGCCCTGGCCCCTCGGAAATAAAAAAAACAGGAATGTATTTGGAAGATTGGTGATAACGGTGGGGATTAATTCTTTCTGTCAACTGAAGCTAGCGCTTGTACCGAGTGTGTATAGCAACGCTATACATCAGCTAATGGAACTGGAGCTAAATTTAGCACAGGCGCCTGAAGTGGCTCCTCGCTGTAATTTGTCTCCAATTCATTTTATTACACACTTTTAGGTCATTGCTTTTCTTTCCTTGTTGACTGCTTGCGAGCGGTAATTAATGGGAAACATGTTCAGGCACTTTGTTCTTGTACTGTGCTCTTCTGCTTAAACCCGCCGCAAAGCATTAAGATGGCATGGTGGCTAGCTCTGCTGCCTCACATCGTCAGGGTTCGATTCCAGCCTCAGATCTGTGTGGAGTTCGTTCATTCTCCATGTGTCTGCCTGGGTTTCCTCCAGGTGCTCTGCTTCCCTCCCACAGTCCAAAGACGTGCTGGTTAGATGGATCAGCTGTGGTAAGTGTGTGGGATTACTGGGATAGGTTGAGGGAGAGGGTCTGGGTGAGATACTTTATTCATTCGTGGCTCATGGGCATCATTTATTGTCCATCAGCAGCTATCCAAGGGCAGTTGAGGGTCAACCGCATTGCTGTGGCACTGGAGTCACATGTAGGCCAGACCAGGTAAGGATGGCAGATTTCCTTCCCTGAAGGACATTAGTGAACCAGATGGGCTTTTCCGATAATTGTTCTGTGGTCAGCAATTCCAAATTTTACAGATTTCAAATTTTACCGTCTGCGGTGGTGAGATTGGAACCTGGGACCCTGAAGCATCAATCACCCTGTGCCTCTGGATTCCCAGTCCAGCAACAATACCACTGCTTCCTCTGAACAACAGAATCACATTACTTACTGCAGGAGAATGAATAATCGTTACATGGGCAAAACGTTATTTTTATTCACAGACCACGGGCATTGCGGACCAGTTGTCAGTGTCCATTGCTAACTGGCCTTAGGAAGATGGTGGTGAGTCACCTCGGTATCCTGATACCGGTATCCTCGGTATTTCCCTCAACCAACATCGCTGAAACTGACTCCCTGATTGGGGTGGCCCCTGGTTAGCACTGCTGCCTCACAGTGCAAGGGGACTGGGTTCGATTCCTGGCTTGGGTCACTGTCTGTATGGAGTTTGCACATTCTCTCCTTGTCTGTGTGGGTTTCCTCCAGAAAGATGTGTTGATTAGGTGTGTTGACCCGAACAGGTGCTGGAGCATGGTGAAGTTCACAGTAACTTAATTGCAGTGTTAATGCAAACTGACTTGTGACAAATAAATACACTTTAAACTTTGACGGAATTATTGTGCGTAAAATTGGTTCCCATTTCGCTTATATAAAATTTTACTGTGCAGAGGTAAACCATTTAGCCAATAACAATCCTACAAAGGCCCAAATGCTTGTAGCCCCACATAGTTACCCTGCTAAAGTTTAAAGTTTACTTATTATTGTCACAAGTAGGCTTACGTTAACACTGCAATGCAAATTCTGTGAAAATCCCCCCGTCACCACCCATTTGGGTACACTGGGGAAGAATTTAACACGGCCAATGCACCTAGCCAGCAAGTCTTTCAGATCACAGGAGGAAACCGGGACACACAAAGGAAACCCATGTAGACATGGGGAGAATGTGCAGACTCTGCACAGACAGCGGCCCAAGCTGGGAATCGAACCCAAGTCTCTGGCGCTGTGAAACAGCAGTGCTAACCACTGTATCACTGTGCCACCCCATTACAACAATGACTACAATTCATCTTTATTAACATTCCTTCGGATGTTCTGAGGATGTCAATGCCAAGACCTTCAATCTTTCTTCATTGTGACAATGATAGCAATCTGGAATGACTGAACAGTCACCTCAACAGCAATAACCGAGGGACATTTTCATTGCTCACTGTGAGGTTTTTTCCAGACTGGGCACCTTCCTCACCTGTGGAGACCTCTTTTACTTCCAGAAGTACGAGGCCCTGAGACTGTTGGACTCATTTAATCTTTAGCATGGTGTTGTGTGTTGCGTCTTCCTCTGATGCTGCACACAAAATCCCTCTCAGGGAAATGAGCTTTTTCAAACCATTGCCCATTCATTGATACTCCACTCCAGGCACCAGGGTTTCCACGGGAACATGTGGACGGTGATGATTAATGAGTGCCTCAGGTTTGTCCGTCATTCTATTACTTTGTGTGTTAACCGTGGTATATTTGGCAGTTCTGCACTGCACTAACGTGAGATTCAATGCTTTGATAGACCAAAGGACCATCAGATAGAGGAGCAGAATTAGGCCGTTCAGCCCATCGAGCCCATTCAATCATGGCTGATAAGTTTCTTAACTCCATTCTCTTGCCTTTCCCCTAACTTTTGATCCCCTTATCAATCAAGAATCTATCTATCTCTGTCTTAAATGCACTCAGTGACCTGACCTCCACAGCCTTC